>OZ018378.1:100715478-103115478 GCA_963969555.1 Polydrusus pterygomalis | reverse complement strand
TAGGGTTAATTTTTTTAAAGGAACTTTTTGGACAAAACTACTAAACTTATTGTAGTGTATTGGTATAATACACAAAAAACCTTAATTTGCTCCAATTAGTCGATTTAAGGCATCTTAAAATAATTTTTCTCAAAACGATTTATTTCTCGTTAGGGTTAATTTTTTTAAAGGAACTTTTTGGACAAAACTACTAAACTTATTGTAATGTATTGGTATAATACACAAAAAACCTTAATTTGCTCCAATTAGTCGATTTAAGGCATCTTAAGATAATTTTTCTCAAAACGATTTATTTCTCGTTAGGGTTAATTTTTTTAAAGGAACTTTTTGGACAAAACTACTAAACTTATTGTAATGTATTGGTAAAATACACAAAAAACCTTAATTTGCTCCAATTAGTCGATTTAAGCATCTTAAAATAATTTTTTTCGAAATGATTTATTTCTCGTTTGGGTTAATTTTTTTAAACGAACTTTTTGGACAAAACTAGTAAACTTATTGGGCTGTCTTGAGTTTGTACAAAAAAATCACAAATTTCATTCATTTAGTTGCTTTTATTACCGTAGAGACCTTCAACCCTCTTTCTCACTAAGGTATTTCGTCCGCGCGGCTATTGGCTCAATCTTTTCTCCAGGCACATAGCTCTCATCTCTCTGGACGTTAGTAAGACAAGGCTCCGCGATAAAATCTTCCATACTATCATTGCCGGCATCAATGACTAGTATCCGATCTTCCAGTCGTCATTTGACAGTGGACTGGGCATTCTTCCACATCATCATTGTTGTTATGCGCCAGGATCTTTTTCTAAGATAAAAGATGCCAAAACTTTTCTCGTTAAAAATCGTATGTATCGTCACAGACTCACTAGGCGTATGATCTTAGCGCCACCGTGTTTGCGGTATATCCTTCAGCGGTTGTGTCACAAATCAAAAAATGTAAATTTTCCTCGAAAATTATTCTAAGTCCACTCGTATAATGGAAATATATCGCTAACTTCTTTCACTAGCAATTTTTTTTAACGGTTCCCACAGGAGAATTGTCCAGAATGGTGTCCTGAATATTTCTTATACAGGACTTTTTGGTAGTGGAACGTCCGGTTCCGAGTTATGGAACAAAAATGTTTTCTCGTTGAAATTTTTCCAAGTCCACTCGACTGTCTTTCACTAGCGTCGGAAAATGAAAATTCTTGCGTGGAGCGGTTAGGCACTAAAGTGGACTGGGCATTCTCCTACATCATCTTAGCGCCATAGCGTTTGCGGTATATCTTTCAGCGGTTTTGAGGTATCCAATTATCCCAAAACTATATTTTTGGCGGCCCGAAGGCCTGCGAACAGACTAAAGAACGAAATTATTTGCGTTCCTAAGATAAAATATTGTTTTTATCAGAAGAATATCACTCCTGCCGTCTTAACATTTCCTCCAATTATAATTTTTTTCAAAATGATTTATTTCTCGCTAGGGTTAACTTTTTAAAAGGAACTTTTTGGACAAAACTACTAAACTTATTGTAGTGTATTGGTATAATACACAAAAAACCTTAATTTGCTCCAATTAGTCGATTTAAGGCATCTTAAAATAATTTTTCTCAAAACGATTTATTTCTCGTTAGGGTTAATTTTTTTAAAGGAACTTTTTGGACAAAACTACTAAACTTATTGTAATGTATTGGTATAATACACAAAAAACCTTAATTTGCTCCAATTAGTCGATTTAAGGCATCTTAAGATAATTTTTCTCAAAACGATTTATTTCTCGTTAGGGTTAATTTTTTTAAAGGAACTTTTTGGACAAAACTACTAAACTTATTGTAGTGTATTGGTATAATACACAAAAAACCTTAATTTGCTCCAATTAGTCGATTTAAGGCATCTTAAGATAATTTTTCTCAAAACGATTTATTTCTCGTTAGGGTTAATTTTTTTAAAGGAACTTTTTGGACAAAACTACTAAACTTATTGTAATGTATTGGTAAAATACACAAAAAACCTTAATTTGCTCCAATTAGTCGATTTAAGCATCTTAAAATAATTTTTTTCGAAATGATTTATTTCTCGTTTGGGTTAATTTTTTTAAACGAACTTTTTGGACAAAACTACTAAACTTATTGTAGTGTATTGGTATAATACAAAAAAAACCTTAATTTGCTCCAATTAGTCGATTTAAGGCATCTTAAGATAATTTTTCTCAAAACGATTTATTTCTCGTTAGGGTTAATTTTTTTAAAGGAACTTTTTGGACAAAACTACTAAACTTATTGTAGTGTATTGGTATAATACACAAAAAACCTTAATTTGCTCCAATTAGTCGATTTAAGGCATCTTAAAATAATTTTTCTCAAAACGATTTATTTCTCGTTAGGGTTAATTTTTTTAAAGGAACTTTTTGGACAAAACTACTAAACTTATTGTAATGTATTGGTATAATACACAAAAAACCTTAATTTGCTCCAATTAGTCGATTTAAGGCATCTTAAAATAATTTTTCTCAAAACGATTTATTTCTCGTTAGGGTTAATTTTTTTAAAGGAACTTTTTGGACAAAACTACTAAACTTATTGTAATGTATTGGTATAATACACAAAAAACCTTAATTTGCTCCAATTAGTCGATTTAAGGCATCTTAAGATAATTTTTCTCAAAACGATTTATTTCTCGTTAGGGATAATTTTTTTAAAGGAACTTTTTGGACAAAACTACTAAACTTATTGTAATGTATTGGTATAATACACAAAAAACCTTAATTTGCTCCAATTAGTCGATTTAAGCATCTTAAAATAATTTTTTTCGAAATGATTTATTTCTCGTTTGGGTTAATTTTTTTAAACGAACTTTTTGGACAAAACTAGTAAACTTATTGGGCTGTCTTGAGTTTGTACAAAAAAATAACAAATTTCATTCATTTAGTTGCTTTTATTACCGTAGAGACCTTCAACCCTCTTTCTCACTAAGGTATTTCGTCCGCGCGGCTATTGGCTCAATCTTTTCTCCAGGCACATAGCTCTCATCTCTCTGGACGTTAGTAAGACAAGGCTCCGCGATAAAATCTTCCATACTATCATTGCCGGCATCAATGACTAGTATCCGATCTTCCAGTCGTCATTTGACAGTGGACTGGGCATTCTTCCACATCATCATTGTTGTTATGCGCCAGGATCTTTTTCTAAGATAAAGGTGCCAAAACTTTTCTCGTTAAAAATCGTATGTATCGTCACAGACTCACTAGGCGTATGATCTTAGCGCCACAGTGTTTGCAGTATATCCTTCAGCGGTTGTGTCACAAATCAAAAAATGTAAATTTTCCTCGAAAATTATTCTAAGTCCACTCGTATAATGGAAATATATCGCTAACTTCTTTCACTAGCAATATTTTTTAACGGTTCCCACAGGAGAATTGTCCAGAATGGTGTCCTGAATATTTCTTATACAGGACTTTTTGGTAGTGGAACGTCCGGTTCCGAGTTATGGAACAAAAATGTTTTCTCGTTGAAATTTTTCTAAGTCCACTCGACTGTCTTTCACTAGCGTCGGAAAATGAAAATTCTTGCGTGGAGCGGTTAGGCACTAAAGTGGACTGGGCATTCTCCTACATCATCTTAGCGCCATAGCGTTTGCGGTATATCTTTCAGCGGTTTTGAGGTATCCAATTATCCCAAAACTATATTTTTGGCGGCCCGAAGGCCTGCGAACAGACTAAAGAACGAAATTATTTGCGTTCCTAAGATAAAATATTGTTTTTATCGGAAGAATATCACTCCTGCCGTCTTAACATTTCCTCCAATTATAATTTTTTTCAAAATGATTTATTTCTCGCTAGGGTTAACTTTTTAAAAGGAACTTTTTGGACAAAACTACTAAACTTATTGTAGTGTATTGGTATAATACACAAAAAACCTTAATTTGCTCCAATTAGTCGATTTAAGGCATCTTAAAATAATTTTTCTCAAAACGATTTATTTCTCGTTAGGGTTAATTTTTTTAAAGGAACTTTTTGGACAAAACTACTAAACTTATTGTAATGTATTGGTATAATACACAAAAAACCTTAATTTGCTCCAATTAGTCGATTTAAGGCATCTTAAGATAATTTTTCTCAAAACGATTTATTTCTCGTTAGGGTTAATTTTTTTAAAGGAACTTTTTGGACAAAACTACTAAACTTATTGTAATGTATTGGTATAATACACAAAAAACCTTAATTTGCTCCAATTAGTCGATTTAAGGCATCTTAAGATAATTTTTCTCAAAACGATTTATTTCTCGTTAGGGTTAATTTTTTTAAAGGAACTTTTTGGACAAAACTACTAAACTTATTGTAATGTATTGGTGTAATACACAAAAAACCTTAATTTGCTCCAATTAGTCGATTTAAGCATCTTAAAATAATTTTTTTCGAAATGATTTATTTCTCGTTTGGGTTAATTTTTTTAAACGAACTTTTTGGACAAAACTAGTAAACTTATTGGGCTGTCTTGAGTTTGTACAAAAAAATCACAAATTTCATTCATTTAGTTGCTTTTATTACCGTAGAGACCTTCAACCCTCTTTCTCACTAAGGTATTTCGTCCGCGCGGCTATTGGCTCAATCTTTTCTCCAGGCACATAGCTCTCATCTCTCTGGACGTTAGTAAGACAAGGCTCCGCGATAAAATCTTCCATACTATCATTGCCGGCATCAATGACTAGTATCCGATCTTCCAGTCGTCATTTGACAGTGGACTGGGCATTCTTCCACATCATCATTGTTGTTATGCGCCAGGATCTTTTTCTAAGATAAAAGATGCCAAAACTTTTCTCGTTAAAAATCGTATGTATCGTCACAGACTCACTAGGCGTATGATCTTAGCGCCACCGTGTTTGCGGTATATCCTTCAGCGGTTGTGTCACAAATCAAAAAATGTAAATTTTCCTCGAAAATTATTCTAAGTCCACTCGTATAATGGAAATATATCGCTAACTTCTTTCACTAGCAATTTTTTTTAACGGTTCCCACAGGAGAATTGTCCAGAATGGTGTCCTGAATATTTCTTATACAGGACTTTTTGGTAGTGGAACGTCCGGTTCCGAGTTATGGAACAAAAATGTTTTCTCGTTGAAATTTTTCCAAGTCCACTCGACTGTCTTTCACTAGCGTCGGAAAATGAAAATTCTTGCGTGGAGCGGTTAGGCACTAAAGTGGACTGGGCATTCTCCTACATCATCTTAGCGCCATAGCGTTTGCGGTATATCTTTCAGCGGTTTTGAGGTATCCAATTATCCCAAAACTATATTTTTGGCGGCCCGAAGGCCTGCGAACAGACTAAAGAACGAAATTATTTGCGTTCCTAAGATAAAATATTGTTTTTATCAGAAGAATATCACTCCTGCCGTCTTAACATTTCCTCCAATTATAATTTTTTTCAAAATGATTTATTTCTCGCTAGGGTTAACTTTTTAAAAGGAACTTTTTGGACAAAACTACTAAACTTATTGTAGTGTATTGGTATAATACACAAAAAACCTTAATTTGCTCCAATTAGTCGATTTAAGGCATCTTAAAATAATTTTTCTCAAAACGATTTATTTCTCGTTAGGGTTAATTTTTTTAAAGGAACTTTTTGGACAAAACTACTAAACTTATTGTAATGTATTGGTATAATACACAAAAAACCTTAATTTGCTCCAATTAGTCGATTTAAGGCATCTTAAGATAATTTTTCTCAAAACGATTTATTTCTCGTTAGGGTTAATTTTTTTAAAGGAACTTTTTGGACAAAACTACTAAACTTATTGTAGTGTATTGGTATAATACACAAAAAACCTTAATTTGCTCCAATTAGTCGATTTAAGGCATCTTAAAATAATTTTTCTCAAAACGATTTATTTCTCGTTAGGGTTAATTTTTTTAAAGGAACTTTTTGGACAAAACTACTAAACTTATTGTAATGTATTGGTATAATACACAAAAAACCTTAATTTGCTCCAATTAGTCGATTTAAGGCATCTTAAGATAATTTTTCTCAAAACGATTTATTTCTCGTTAGGGTTAATTTTTTTAAAGGAACTTTTTGGACAAAACTACTAAACTTATTGTAATGTATTGGTAAAATACACAAAAAACCTTAATTTGCTCCAATTAGTCGATTTAAGCATCTTAAAATAATTTTTTTCGAAATGATTTATTTCTCGTTTGGGTTAATTTTTTTAAACGAACTTTTTGGACAAAACTACTAAACTTATTGTAGTGTATTGGTATAATACACAAAAAACCCTAATTTGCTCCAATTAGTCGATTTAAGGCATCTTAAGATAATTTTTCTCAAAACGATTTATTTCTCGTTAGGGTTAATTTTTTTAAAGGAACTTTTTGGACAAAACTACTAAACTTATTGTAGTGTATTGGTATAATACACAAAAAACCTTAATTTGCTCCAATTAGTCGATTTAAGGCATCTTAAAATAATTTTTCTCAAAACGATTTATTTCTCGTTAGGGTTAATTTTTTTAAAGGAACTTTTTGGACAAAACTACTAAACTTATTGTAATGTATTGGTATAATACACAAAAAACCTTAATTTGCTCCAATTAGTCGATTTAAGGCATCTTAAAATAATTTTTCTCAAAACGATTTATTTCTCGTTAGGGTTAATTTTTTTAAAGGAACTTTTTGGACAAAACTACTAAACTTATTGTAATGTATTGGTATAATACACAAAAAACCTTAATTTGCTCCAATTAGTCGATTTAAGGCATCTTAAGATAATTTTTCTCAAAACGATTTATTTCTCGTTAGGGATAATTTTTTTAAAGGAACTTTTTGGACAAAACTACTAAACTTATTGTAATGTATTGGTATAATACACAAAAAACCTTAATTTGCTCCAATTAGTCGATTTAAGCATCTTAAAATAATTTTTTTCGAAATGATTTATTTCTCGTTTGGGTTAATTTTTTTAAACGAACTTTTTGGACAAAACTAGTAAACTTATTGGGCTGTCTTGAGTTTGTACAAAAAAATCACAAATTTCATTCATTTAGTTGCTTTTATTACCGTAGAGACCTTCAACCCTCTTTCTCACTAAGGTATTTCGTCCGCGCGGCTATTGGCTCAATCTTTTCTCCAGGCACATAGCTCTCATCTCTCTGGACGTTAGTAAGACAAGGCTCCGCGATAAAATCTTCCATACTATCATTGCCGGCATCAATGACTAGTATCCGATCTTCCAGTCGTCATTTGACAGTGGACTGGGCATTCTTCCACATCATCATTGTTGTTATGCGCCAGGATCTTTTTCTAAGATAAAGGTGCCAAAACTTTTCTCGTTAAAAATCGTATGTATCGTCACAGACTCACTAGGCGTATGATCTTAGCGCCACAGTGTTTGCAGTATATCCTTCAGCGGTTGTGTCACAAATCAAAAAATGTAAATTTTCCTCGAAAATTATTCTAAGTCCACTCGTATAATGGAAATATATCGCTAACTTCTTTCACTAGCAATATTTTTTAACGGTTCCCACAGGAGAATTGTCCAGAATGGTGTCCTGAATATTTCTTATACAGGACTTTTTGGTAGTGGAACGTCCGGTTCCGAGTTATGGAACAAAAATGTTTTCTCGTTGAAATTTTTCTAAGTCCACTCGACTGTCTTTCACTAGCGTCGGAAAATGAAAATTCTTGCGTGGAGCGGTTAGGCACTAAAGTGGACTGGGCATTCTCCTACATCATCTTAGCGCCATAGCGTTTGCGGTATATCTTTCAGCGGTTTTGAGGTATCCAATTATCCCAAAACTATATTTTTGGCGGCCCGAAGGCCTGCGAACAGACTAAAGAACGAAATTATTTGCGTTCCTAAGATAAAATATTGTTTTTATCAGAAGAATATCACTCCTGCCGTCTTAACATTTCCTCCAATTATAATTTTTTTCAAAATGATTTATTTCTCGCTAGGGTTAACTTTTTAAAAGGAACTTTTTGGACAAAACTACTAAACTTATTGTAGTGTATTGGTATAATACACAAAAAACCTTAATTTGCTCCAATTAGTCGATTTAAGGCATCTTAAAATAATTTTTCTCAAAACGATTTATTTCTCGTTAGGGTTAATTTTTTTAAAGGAACTTTTTGGACAAAACTACTAAACTTATTGTAATGTATTGGTATAATACACAAAAAACCTTAATTTGCTCCAATTAGTCGATTTAAGGCATCTTAAGATAATTTTTCTCAAAACGATTTATTTCTCGTTAGGGTTAATTTTTTTAAAGGAACTTTTTGGACAAAACTACTAAACTTATTGTAGTGTATTGGTATAATACACAAAAAACCTTAATTTGCTCCAATTAGTCGATTTAAGGCATCTTAAAATAATTTTTCTCAAAACGATTTATTTCTCGTTAGGGTTAATTTTTTTAAAGGAACTTTTTGGACAAAACTACTAAACTTATTGTAATGTATTGGTATAATACACAAAAAACCTTAATTTGCTCCAATTAGTCGATTTAAGGCATCTTAAGATAATTTTTCTCAAAACGATTTATTTCTCGTTAGGGTTAATTTTTTTAAAGGAACTTTTTGGACAAAACTACTAAACTTATTGTAATGTATTGGTAAAATACACAAAAAACCTTAATTTGCTCCAATTAGTCGATTTAAGCATCTTAAAATAATTTTTTTCGAAATGATTTATTTCTCGTTTGGGTTAATTTTTTTAAACGAACTTTTTGGACAAAACTAGTAAACTTATTGGGCTGTCTTGAGTTTGTACAAAAAAATCACAAATTTCATTCATTTAGTTGCTTTTATTACCGTAGAGACCTTCAACCCTCTTTCTCACTAAGGTATTTCGTCCGCGCGGCTATTGGCTCAATCTTTTCTCCAGGCACATAGCTCTCATCTCTCTGGACGTTAGTAAGACAAGGCTCCGCGATAAAATCTTCCATACTATCATTGCCGGCATCAATGACTAGTATCCGATCTTCCAGTCGTCATTTGACAGTGGACTGGGCATTCTTCCACATCATCATTGTTGTTATGCGCCAGGATCTTTTTCTAAGATAAAAGATGCCAAAACTTTTCTCGTTAAAAATCGTATGTATCGTCACAGACTCACTAGGCGTATGATCTTAGCGCCACCGTGTTTGCGGTATATCCTTCAGCGGTTGTGTCACAAATCAAAAAATGTAAATTTTCCTCGAAAATTATTCTAAGTCCACTCGTATAATGGAAATATATCGCTAACTTCTTTCACTAGCAATTTTTTTTAACGGTTCCCACAGGAGAATTGTCCAGAATGGTGTCCTGAATATTTCTTATACAGGACTTTTTGGTAGTGGAACGTCCGGTTCCGAGTTATGGAACAAAAATGTTTTCTCGTTGAAATTTTTCCAAGTCCACTCGACTGTCTTTCACTAGCGTCGGAAAATGAAAATTCTTGCGTGGAGCGGTTAGGCACTAAAGTGGACTGGGCATTCTCCTACATCATCTTAGCGCCATAGCGTTTGCGGTATATCTTTCAGCGGTTTTGAGGTATCCAATTATCCCAAAACTATATTTTTGGCGGCCCGAAGGCCTGCGAACAGACTAAAGAACGAAATTATTTGCGTTCCTAAGATAAAATATTGTTTTTATCAGAAGAATATCACTCCTGCCGTCTTAACATTTCCTCCAATTATAATTTTTTTCAAAATGATTTATTTCTCGCTAGGGTTAACTTTTTAAAAGGAACTTTTTGGACAAAACTACTAAACTTATTGTAGTGTATTGGTATAATACACAAAAAACCTTAATTTGCTCCAATTAGTCGATTTAAGGCATCTTAAAATAATTTTTCTCAAAACGATTTATTTCTCGTTAGGGTTAATTTTTTTAAAGGAACTTTTTGGACAAAACTACTAAACTTATTGTAATGTATTGGTATAATACACAAAAAACCTTAATTTGCTCCAATTAGTCGATTTAAGGCATCTTAAGATAATTTTTCTCAAAACGATTTATTTCTCGTTAGGGTTAATTTTTTTAAAGGAACTTTTTGGACAAAACTACTAAACTTATTGTAGTGTATTGGTATAATACACAAAAAACCTTAATTTGCTCCAATTAGTCGATTTAAGGCATCTTAAGATAATTTTTCTCAAAACGATTTATTTCTCGTTAGGGTTAATTTTTTTAAAGGAACTTTTTGGACAAAACTACTAAACTTATTGTAATGTATTGGTAAAATACACAAAAAACCTTAATTTGCTCCAATTAGTCGATTTAAGCATCTTAAAATAATTTTTTTCGAAATGATTTATTTCTCGTTTGGGTTAATTTTTTTAAACGAACTTTTTGGACAAAACTACTAAACTTATTGTAGTGTATTGGTATAATACACAAAAAACCTTAATTTGCTCCAATTAGTCGATTTAAGGCATCTTAAGATAATTTTTCTCAAAACGATTTATTTCTCGTTAGGGTTAATTTTTTTAAAGGAACTTTTTGGACAAAACTACTAAACTTATTGTAGTGTATTGGTATAATACACAAAAAACCTTAATTTGCTCCAATTAGTCGATTTAAGGCATCTTAAAATAATTTTTCTCAAAACGATTTATTTCTCGTTAGGGTTAATTTTTTTAAAGGAACTTTTTGGACAAAACTACTAAACTTATTGTAATGTATTGGTATAATACACAAAAAACCTTAATTTGCTCCAATTAGTCGATTTAAGGCATCTTAAAATAATTTTTCTCAAAACGATTTATTTCTCGTTAGGGTTAATTTTTTTAAAGGAACTTTTTGGACAAAACTACTAAACTTATTGTAATGTATTGGTATAATACACAAAAAACCTTAATTTGCTCCAATTAGTCGATTTAAGGCATCTTAAGATAATTTTTCTCAAAACGATTTATTTCTCGTTAGGGATAATTTTTTTAAAGGAACTTTTTGGACAAAACTACTAAACTTATTGTAATGTATTGGTATAATACACAAAAAACCTTAATTTGCTCCAATTAGTCGATTTAAGCATCTTAAAATAATTTTTTTCGAAATGATTTATTTCTCGTTTGGGTTAATTTTTTTAAACGAACTTTTTGGACAAAACTAGTAAACTTATTGGGCTGTCTTGAGTTTGTACAAAAAAATAACAAATTTCATTCATTTAGTTGCTTTTATTACCGTAGAGACCTTCAACCCTCTTTCTCACTAAGGTATTTCGTCCGCGCGGCTATTGGCTCAATCTTTTCTCCAGGCACATAGCTCTCATCTCTCTGGACGTTAGTAAGACAAGGCTCCGCGATAAAATCTTCCATACTATCATTGCCGGCATCAATGACTAGTATCCGATCTTCCAGTCGTCATTTGACAGTGGACTGGGCATTCTTCCACATCATCATTGTTGTTATGCGCCAGGATCTTTTTCTAAGATAAAGGTGCCAAAACTTTTCTCGTTAAAAATCGTATGTATCGTCACAGACTCACTAGGCGTATGATCTTAGCGCCACAGTGTTTGCAGTATATCCTTCAGCGGTTGTGTCACAAATCAAAAAATGTAAATTTTCCTCGAAAATTATTCTAAGTCCACTCGTATAATGGAAATATATCGCTAACTTCTTTCACTAGCAATATTTTTTAACGGTTCCCACAGGAGAATTGTCCAGAATGGTGTCCTGAATATTTCTTATACAGGACTTTTTGGTAGTGGAACGTCCGGTTCCGAGTTATGGAACAAAAATGTTTTCTCGTTGAAATTTTTCTAAGTCCACTCGACTGTCTTTCACTAGCGTCGGAAAATGAAAATTCTTGCGTGGAGCGGTTAGGCACTAAAGTGGACTGGGCATTCTCCTACATCATCTTAGCGCCATAGCGTTTGCGGTATATCTTTCAGCGGTTTTGAGGTATCCAATTATCCCAAAACTATATTTTTGGCGGCCCGAAGGCCTGCGAACAGACTAAAGAACGAAATTATTTGCGTTCCTAAGATAAAATATTGTTTTTATCGGAAGAATATCACTCCTGCCGTCTTAACATTTCCTCCAATTATAATTTTTTTCAAAATGATTTATTTCTCGCTAGGGTTAACTTTTTAAAAGGAACTTTTTGGACAAAACTACTAAACTTATTGTAGTGTATTGGTATAATACACAAAAAACCTTAATTTGCTCCAATTAGTCGATTTAAGGCATCTTAAAATAATTTTTCTCAAAACGATTTATTTCTCGTTAGGGTTAATTTTTTTAAAGGAACTTTTTGGACAAAACTACTAAACTTATTGTAATGTATTGGTATAATACACAAAAAACCTTAATTTGCTCCAATTAGTCGATTTAAGGCATCTTAAGATAATTTTTCTCAAAACGATTTATTTCTCGTTAGGGTTAATTTTTTTAAAGGAACTTTTTGGACAAAACTACTAAACTTATTGTAATGTATTGGTATAATACACAAAAAACCTTAATTTGCTCCAATTAGTCGATTTAAGCATCTTAAAATAATTTTTTTCGAAATGATTTATTTCTCGTTTGGGTTAATTTTTTTAAACGAACTTTTTGGACAAAACTAGTAAACTTATTGGGCTGTCTTGAGTTTGTACAAAAAAATCACAAATTTCATTCATTTAGTTGCTTTTATTACCGTAGAGACCTTCAACCCTCTTTCTCACTAAGGTATTTCGTCCGCGCGGCTATTGGCTCAATCTTTTCTCCAGGCACATAGCTCTCATCTCTCTGGACGTTAGTAAGACAAGGCTCCGCGATAAAATCTTCCATACTATCATTGCCGGCATCAATGACTAGTATCCGATCTTCCAGTCGTCATTTGACAGTGGACTGGGCATTCTTCCACATCATCATTGTTGTTATGCGCCAGGATCTTTTTCTAAGATAAAAGATGCCAAAACTTTTCTCGTTAAAAATCGTATGTATCGTCACAGACTCACTAGGCGTATGATCTTAGCGCCACCGTGTTTGCGGTATATCCTTCAGCGGTTGTGTCACAAATCAAAAAATGTAAATTTTCCTCGAAAATTATTCTAAGTCCACTCGTATAATGGAAATATATCGCTAACTTCTTTCACTAGCAATTTTTTTTAACGGTTCCCACAGGAGAATTGTCCAGAATGGTGTCCTGAATATTTCTTATACAGGACTTTTTGGTAGTAGAACGTCCGGTTCCGAGTTATGGAACAAAAATGTTTTCTCGTTGAAATTTTTCTAAGTCCACTCGACTGTCTTTCACTAGCGTCGGAAAATGAAAATTCTTGCGTGGAGCGGTTAGGCACTAAAGTGGACTGGGCATTCTCCTACATCATCTTAGCGCCATAGCGTTTGCGGTATATCTTTCAGCGGTTTTGAGGTATCCAATTATCCCAAAACTATATTTTTGGCGGCCCGAAGGCCTGCGAACAGACTAAAGAACGAAATTATTTGCGTTCCTAAGATAAAATATTGTTTTTATCAGAAGAATATCACTCCTGCCGTCTTAACATTTCCTCCAATTATAATTTTTTTCAAAATGATTTATTTCTCGCTAGGGTTAACTTTTTAAAAGGAACTTTTTGGACAAAACTACTAAACTTATTGTAATGTATTGGTATAATACACAAAAAACCTTAATTTGCTCCAATTAGTCGATTTAAGGCATCTTAAGATAATTTTTCTCAAAACGATTTATTTCTCGTTAGGGTTAATTTTTTTAAAGGAACTTTTTGGACAAAACTACTAAACTTATTGTAATGTATTGGTATAATACACAAAAAACCTTAATTTGCTCCAATTAGTCGATTTAAGCATCTTAAAATAATTTTTTTCGAAATGATTTATTTCTCGTTTGGGTTAATTTTTTTAAACGAACTTTTTCGACAAAACTAGTAAACTTATTGGGCTGTCTTGAGTTTATACAAAAAAATCACAAATTTCATTCATTTAGTTGCTTTAAAGGGACATAAAATAACTTTTTCTTAATTATTTATTTACTAGCTAGGCTTATGTTTTTTAAATGAACTTTTAGGACAAAACTACTAAACTTATTGTACTGTAATGGTATAATATGAAAAAAACCTTAATTTCCTCCAATTAGTCGATTTAAGCATCTTAAAATATTTTTTTTCAAAATGATTTATTTCTCGTTAGGGTTAATTTTTTTAAAGGAACTTTTTGGACAATACTACTAAACTTATTGTAATGTATTGGTATAATACACAAAAAACCTTAATTTGCTCCAATTAGTCGATTTAAGCATCTTAAAATAATTTTTTTCGAAATGATTTATTTCTCGTTAGGGTTAATTTTTTTAAACGAACTTTTTGGACAAAACTAGTAAACTTATTGCGCTGTCTTGAGTTTATACAAAAAAATCACACATTTTATTCATTTAGTTGCTTTTATTACCGTAGAGACCTTCAACCCTCTTTCTCTCTAAGGTATTTCGTCGGCGCGGCTATTGGCTTAATCTTTTCTCCAGGCACATAGCTCTCATCTCTCTGGACGTTAGTAAGACAAGGCTCCGCGATAAAATCTTCCATACTATCATTGCCGGCATCAATGACTAGTATCCGATCTTCCAGTCGTCATTTGACAGTGGACTGGGCATTCTTCCACATCATCATTGTTGTTATGCGCCAGGATCTTTTTCTAAGATAAAAGATGCCAAAAGTTTTCTCGTTAAAAATCGTATGTACCGTCACAGACTCACTAGGCGTATGATATTAGCGCCACAGTGTTTGCGGTATATCCTTCAGCGGTTGTGTCACAAATCAAAAAATGTAAATTTTCCTCGAAAATTATTCCAAGTCCACTCGTATAATGGAAATATATCGCTAACTTCTTTCACTAGCAATATTTTTTAACGGTTCCCACAGGAGAATTGTCCAGAATTGTCTCCTGAATATTTCTTATACAGGACTTTTTGGTAGTGGAACGTCCGGTTCCGAGTTATGGGACAAAAATATTTTCTCGTTGAAATTTTTCTAAGTCCACTCGACTGTCTTTCATTAGCGTCGGAAAATGAAAATTCTTGCGTGGAGCGGTTAGGCACTAAAGTGGACTGGGCATTCTTCTACATCATCTTAGCGCCATAGCGTTTGCGGTATATCTTTCAGCGGTTTTGAGGTATCCAATTATCCCAAAACTATATTTTTGGCGGCCCGAAGGCCTGCGAACAGACTAAAGAACGAAATTATTTGAGTTCCTAAGATAAAATATTGTTTTTATCGGAAGAATATCACTCCTGCCGTCTTAACATTTCCTCCAATTATAATTTTTTTCAAAATGATTTATTTCTCGCTAGGGTTAACTTTTTAAAAGGAACTTTTTGGACAAAACTACTAAACTTATTGTAGTGTATTGGTATAATACACAAAAAACCTTAATTTGCTCCAATTAGTCGATTTAAGGCATCTTAAAATATTTTTTCTCAAAACGATTTATTTCTCGTTAGGGTTAATTTTTTTAAAGGAACTTTTTGGACAAAACTACTAAACTTATTGTAATGTATTGGTATAATACACAAAAAACCTTAATTTGCTCCAATTAGTCGATTTAAGGTATCTTAAAATAATTTTTCTCAAAACGATTTATTTCTCGTTAGGGTAAATTTTTTTAAAGGAACTTTTTGGACAAAACTACTAAACTTATTGTAATGTATTGGTATAATACACAAAAAACCTTAATTTGCTCCAATTAGTCGATTTAAGGCATCTTAAGATAATTTTTCTCAAAACGATTTATTTCTCGTTAGGGTTAATTTTTTTAAAGGAACTTTTTGGACAAAACTACTAAACTTATTGTAATGTATTGGTATAATACACAAAAAACCTTAATTTGCTCCAATTAGTCGATTTAAGCATCTTAAAATAATTTTTTTCGAAATGATTTATTTCTCGTTTGGGTTAATTTTTTTAAACGAACTTTTTGGACAAAACTAGTAAACTTATTGGGCTGTCTTGAGTTTATACAAAAAAATCACAAATTTCATTCATTTAGTTGCTTTAAAGGGACATAAAATAACTTTTTCTTAATTATTTATTTACTAGCTAGGCTTATGTTTTTTAAATGAACTTTTAGGACAAAACTACTAAACTTATTGTACTGTAATGGTATAATATGAAAAAAACCTTAATTTCCTCCAATTAGTCGATTTAAGGCATCTTAAAATAATTTTTCTCAAAACGATTTATTTCTCGTTAGGGTTAATTTTTTTAAAGGAACTTTTTGGACAAAACTACTAAACTTATTGTAATGTATTGGTATAATACACAAAAAACCTTAATTTGCTCCAATTAGTCGATTTAAGGCATCTTAAGATAATTTTTCTCAAAACGATTTATTTCTCGTTAGGGTTAATTTTTTTAAAGGAACTTTTTGGACAAAACTACTAAACTTATTGTAATGTATTGGTATAATACACAAAAAACCTTAATTTGCTCCAATTAGTCGATTTAAGGCATCTTAAAATAATTTTTCTCAAAACGATTTATTTCTCGTTAGGGTTAATTTTTTTAAAGGAACTTTTTGGACAAAACTACTAAACTTATTGTAATGTATTGGTATAATACACAAAAAACCTTAATTTGCTCCAATTAGTCGATTTAAGGCATCTTAAAATAATTTTTCTCAAAACGATTTATCTCTCGTTAGGGTTAATTTTTTTAAAGGAACTTTTTGGACAAAACTACTAAACTTATTGTAATGTTTTGGTATAATACACAAAAAACCTTAATTTGCTCCAATTAGTCGATTTAAGCATCTTAAAATAATTTTTTTCGAAATGATTTATTTCTCGTTAGGGTTAATTTTTTTAAAGGAACTTTTTGGACAAAACTACTAAACTTATTGTAATGTATTGGTATAATACACAAAAAACCTTAATTTGCTCCAATTAGTCGATTTAAGGCATCTTAAAATAATTTTTCTCAAAACGATTTATTTCTCGTTAGGGTTAATTTTTTTAAAGGAACTTTTTGGACAAAACTACTAAACTTATTGTAATGTATTGGTATAATACACAAAAAACCTTAATTTGCTCCAATTAGTCGATTTAAGGCATCGTAAAATAATTTTTCTCAAAACGATTTATTTCTCGTTAGGGTTAATTTTTTTAAAGGAACTTTTTGGACAAAACTACTAAACTTATTGTAATGTTTTGGTATAATACACAAAAAACCTTAATTTGCTCCAATTAGTCGATTTAAGCATCTTAAAATAATTTTTTTCGAAATGATTTATTTCTCGTTAGGGTTAATTTTTTTAAAGGAACTTTTTGGACAAAACTACTAAACTTATTGTAATGTATTGGTATAATACACAAAAAACCTTAATTTGCTCCAATTAGTCGATTTAAGCATCTTAAAATAATTTTTTTCGAAATGATTTATTTCTCGTTAGGGTTAATTTTTTTAAAGGAACTTTTTGGACAAAACTACTAAACTTATGGTAATGTATTGGTATAATACACAAAAAACCTTAATTTGCTCCAATTAGTCGATTTAAGCATCTTAAAATAATTTTTTTCGAAATGATTTATTTCTCGTTAGGGTAAATTTTTTTAAAGGAACTTTTTGGACAAAACTACTAAACTTATTGTAATGTATTGGTATAATACACAAAAAACCTTAATTTGCTCCAATTAGTCGATTTAAGGCATCTTAAAATAATTTTTCTCAAAACGATTTATTTCTCGTTAGGGTTCATTTTTTTAAAGGAACTTTTTGGACAAAACTACTAAACTTATTGTAATGTATTGGTATAATACACAAAAAACCTTAATTTGCTCCAATTAGTCGATTTAAGGCATCTTAAAATAATTTTTCTCAAAACGATTTATTTCTCGTTAGGGTTAATTTTTTTAAAGGAACTTTTTGGACAAAACTACTAAACTTATTGTAATGTATTGGTATAATACACAAAAAACCTTAATTTGCTCCAATTAGTCGATTTAAGGCATCTTAAAATAATTTTTCTCAAAACGATTTATTTCTCGTTAGGGTTAATTTTTTTAAAGGAACTTTTTGGATAAAACTACTAAACTTATTGTAATGTATTGGTATAATACACAAAAAACCTTAATTTGCTCCAATTAGTCGATTTAAGGCATCTTAAGATAATTTTTCTCAAAACGATTTATTTCTCGTTAGGGTTAATTTTTTTAAAGGAACTTTTTGAACAAAACTACTAAACTTATTGTAATGTATTGGTATAATACATAAAAAACCTTAATTTGCTCCAATTAGTCGATTTAAGCATCTTAAAATAATTTTTTTCGAAATGATTTATTTCTCGTTTGGGTTAATTTTTTTAAACAAACTTTTTGGACAAAACTTGTAAACTTATCGGGCTGTCTTGAGTTTATACAAAAAAATCACAAATTTCATTCATTTAGTTGCTTTAAAGGGACATAAAATAACTTTTTCTTAATTATTTATTTACTAGCTAGGCTTATGTTTTTTAAATGAACTTTTAGGACAAAACTACTAAACTTATTGTACTGTAATGGTATAATATAAAAAAAACCTTAATTTCCTCCAATTAGTCGATTTAAGCATCTTAAAATAATTTTTTTCGAAATGATTTATTTCTCGTTTGGGTTAATTTTTTTAAACGAACTTTTTGGACAAAACTAGTAAACTTATTGGGCTGTCTTGAGTTTATACAAAAAAATCACAAATTTCATTCATTTAGTTGCTTTAAAGGGACATAAAATAACTTTTTCTTAATTATTTATTTACTAGCTAGGCTTATGTTTTTTAAATGAACTTTTAGGACAAAACTACTAAACTTATTGTACTGTAATGGTATAATACGAAAAAAATCTTAATTTCCTCCAATTAGTCGATTTAAGGCATCTTAAAATAATTTTTCTCAAAACGATTTATTTCTCGTTAGGGTTAATTTTTTTAAAGGAACTTTTTGGACAAAACTACTGAACTTATTGTAATGTATTGGTATAATACACAAAAAACCTTAATTTGCTCCAATTAGTCGATTTAAGGCATCTTAAAATAATTTTTCTCAAAACGATTTATTTCTCGTTAGGGTTAATTTTTTTAAAGGAACTTTTTGGACAAAACTACTAAACTTATTGTAATGTATTGGTATAATACACAAATAACCTTAATTTGCTCCAATTAGTCGATTTAAGGCATCTTAAGATAATTTTTCTCAAAACGATTTATTTCTCGTTAGGGTTAATTTTTTTAAAGGAACTTTTTGGACAAAACTACTAAACTTATTGTAATGTATTGGTATAATACACAAAAAACCTTAATTTGCTCCAATTAGTCGATTTAAGGCATCTTAAAATAATTTTTCTCAAAACGATTTATTTCTCGTTAGGGTTAATTTTTTTAAAGGAACTTTTTGGACAAAACTACTAAACTTATTGTAATGTATTGGTATAATACACAAAAAACCTTAATTTGCTCCAATTAGTCGATTTAAGGCATCTTAAAATAATTTTTCTCAAAACGATTTATTTCTCGTTAGGGTTAATTTTTTTAAAGGAACTTTTTGGACAAAACTACTAAACTTATTGTAATGTATTGGTATAATACACAAAAAACCTTAATTTGCTCCAATTAGTCTATTTAAGCATCTTAAAATATTTTTTTTCGAAATGATTTATTTCTCGTTAGGGTTAATTTTTTTAAAGGAACTTTTTGGACAAAACTACTAAACTTATTGTAATACACAAAAAACCTTAATTTGCTCCAATTAGTCGATTTAAGGCATCTTAAAATAATTTTTCTCAAAACGATTTATTTCTCGTTAGGGTTAATTTTTTTAAAGGAACTTTTTGGACAAAACTACTAAACTTATTGTAATGTATTGGTATAATACACAAAAAACCTTAATTTGCTCCAATTAGTCGATTTAAGCATCTTAAAATAATTTTTTTCGAAATGATTTATTTCTCGTTTGGGTTAATTTTTTTAAAGGAACTTTTTGGACAAAACTACTAAACTTATTGTAATGTATTGGTATAATACACAAAAAACCTTAATTTGCTCCAATTAGTCGATTTAAGGCATCTTAAAATAATTTTTCTCAAAACGATTTATTTCTCGTTAGGGTTAATTTTTTTAAAGGAACTTTTTGGACAAAACTACTAAACTTATTGTAATGTATTGGTATAATACACAAAAAACCTTAATTTGCTCCAATTAGTCGATTTAAGGCATCTTAAGATAATTTTTCTCAAAACGATTTATTTCTCGTTAGGGTTAATTTTTTTAAAGGAACTTTTTGGACAAAACTACTAAACTTATTGTAATGTATTGGTATAATACACAAAAAACCTTAATTTGCTCCAATTAGTCGATTTAAGCATCTTAAAATAATTTTTTTCGAAATGATTTATTTCTCGTTTGGGTTAATTTTTTTAAACGAACTTTTTGGACAAAACTAGTAAACTTATTGGGCTGTCTTGAGTTTATACAAAAAAATCACAAATTTCATTCATTTAGTTGCTTTAAAGGGACATAAAATAACTTTTTCTTAATTATTTATTTACTAGCTAGGCTTATGTTTTTTAAATGAACTTTTAGGACAAAACTACTAAACTTATTGTACTGTAATGGTATAATATGAAAAAAACCTTAATTTCCTCCAATTAGTCGATTTAAGCATCTTAAAATATTTTTTTTCAAAATGATTTATTTCTCGTTAGGGTTAATTTTTTTAAAGGAACTTTTTGGACAATACTACTAAACTTATTGTAATGTATTGGTATAATACACAAAAAACCTTAATTTGCTCCAATTAGTCGATTTAGGGCATCTTAAGATAATTTTTCTCAAAACGATTTATTTCTCGTTAGGGTTAATTTTTTTAAAGGAACTTTTTGGACAAAACTACTAAACTTATTGTAATGTATTGGTATAATACACAAAAAACCTTAATTTGCTCCAATTAGTCGATTTAAGCATCTTAAAATAATTTTTTTCGAAATGATTTATTTCTCGTTTGGGTTAATTTTTTTAAACGAACTTTTTGGACAAAACTAGTAAACTTATTGGGCTGTCTTGAGTTTATACAAAAAAATCACAAATTTCATTCATTTAGTTGCTTTAAAGGGACATAAAATAACTTTTTCTTAATTATTTATTTACTAGCTAGGCTTATGTTTTTTAAATGAACTTTTAGGACAAAACTACTAAACTTATTGTACTGTAATGGTATAATACGAAAAAAACCTTAATTTCCTCCAATTAGTCGATTTAAGCATCTTAAAATATTTTTTTTCAAAATGATTTATTTCTCGTTAGGGTTAATTTTTTTAAACGAACTTTTTGGACAAAACTAGTAAACTTATTGCGCTGTCTTGAGTTTATACAAAAAAATCACAAATTTCATTCATTTAGTTGCTTTAAAGGGACATAAAATAACTTTTTCTTAATTATTTATTTACTAGCTAGGCTTATGTTTTTTAAATGAACTTTTAGGACAAAACTACTAAACTTATTGTACTGTAATGGTATAATATGAAAAAAACCTTAATTTCCTCCAATTAGTCGATTTAAGCATCTTAAAATATTTTTTTTCAAAATGATTTATTTCTCGTTAGGGTTAATTTTTTTAAAGGAACTTTTTGGACAAAACTACTAAACTTATTGTAATGTATTGGTATAATACACAAAAAACCTTAATTTGCTCCAATTAGTCGATTTAAGGCATCTTAAGATAATTTTTCTCAAAACGATTTATTTCTCGTTAGGGTTAATTTTTTTAAAGGAACTTTTTGGACAAAACTACTAAACTTATTGTAATGTATTGGTATAATACACAAAAAACCTTAATTTGCTCCAATTAGTCGATTTAAGCATCTTAAAATAATTTTTTTCGAAATGATTTATTTCTCGTTTGGGTTAATTTTTTTAAACGAACTTTTTGGACAAAACTAGTAAACTTATTGGGCTGTCTTGAGTTTATACAAAAAAATCACAAATTTCATTTATTTAGTTGCTTTAAAGGGACATAAAATAACTTTTTCTTAATTATTTATTTACTAGCTAGGCTTATGTTTTTTAAATGAACTTTTAGGACAAAACTACTAAACTTATTGTACTGTAATGGTATAATATGAAAAAAATCTTATTTTCCTCCAATTAGTCGATTTAAGCATCTTAAAATAATTTTTTTCGAAATGATTTATTTCTCGTTTGGGTTAATTTTTTTAAACGAACTTTTTGGACAAAACTAGTAAACTTATTGGGCTGTCTTGAGTTTATACAAAAAAATCACAAATTTCATTCATTTAGTTGCTTTAAAGGGACATAAAATAACTTTTTCTTAATTATTTATTTACTAGCTAGGCTTATGTTTTTTAAAGGAACTTTTTGGACAAAACTACTAAACTTATTGTAATGTATTGGTATAATACACAAAAAACCTTAATTTGCTCCAATTAGTCGATTTAAGCATCTTAAAATAATTTTTTTCGAAATGATTTATTTCTCGTTTGGGTTAATTTTTTTAAACGAACTTTTTGGACAAAACTAGTAAACTTATTGGGCTGTCTTGAGTTTATACAAAAAAATCACAAATTTCATTCATTTAGTTGCTTTAAATAGACATAAAATAACTTTTTCTTAATTATTTATTTACTAGCTAGGCTTATGTTTTTTAAATGAACTTTTAGGACAAAACTACTAAACGTATTGTACTGTAATGGTATAATATGAAAAAAACCTTAATTTCCTCCAATTAGTCGATTTAAGCATCTTAAAATATTTTTTTTCAAAATGATTTATTTCTCGTTAGGCTTAATTTTTTTAAAGGAACTTTTTGGACAAAACTACTAAACTTATTGTAATGTATTGGTATAATACACAAAAAACCTTAATTTGCTCCAATTAGTCGATTTAAGGCATCTTAAGATAATTTTTCTCAAAACGATTTATTTCTCGTTAGGGTTAATTTTTTTAAAGGAACTTTTTGGACAAAACTACTAAACTTATTGTAATGTATTGGTATAATACACAAAAAACCTTAATTTGCTCCAATTAGTCGATTTAAGCATCTTAAAATAATTTTTTTCGAAATGATTTATTTCTCGTTTGGGTTAATTTTTTTAAACGAACTTTTTGGACAAAACTAGTAAACTTATTGGGCTGTCTTGAGTTTATACAAAAAAATCACAAATTTCATTCATTTAGTTGCTTTAAAGGGACATAAAATAACTTTTTCTTAATTATTTATTTACTAGCTAGGCTTATGTTTTTTAAATGAACTTTTAGGACAAAACTACTAAACTTATTGTACTGTAATGGTATAATATGAAAAAAACCTTAATTTCCTCCAATTAGTCGATTTAAGCATCTTAAAATATTTTTTTTCAAAATGATTTATTTCTCGTTAGGGTTAATTTTTTTAAAGGAACTTTTTGGACAATACTACTAAACTTATTGTAATGTATTGGTATAATACACAAAAAACCTTAATTTGCTCCAATTAGTCGATTTAAGGCATCTTAAAATAATTTTTCTCAAAACGATTTATTTCTCGTTAGGGTTAATTTTTTTAAAGGAACTTTTTGGACAAAACTACTAAACTTATTGTAATGTATTGGTATAATACACAAAAAACCTTAATTTGCTCCAATTAGTCGATTTAAGCATCTTAAAATAATTTTTTTCAAAATGATTTATTTCTCGTTTGGGTTAATTTTTTTAAACGAACTTTTTGGACAAAACTAGTAAACTTATTGGGCTGTCTTGAGTTTATACAAAAAAATCACAAATTTCATTCATTTAGTTGCTTTAAAGGGACATAAAATAACTTTTTCTTAATTATTTATTTACTAGCTAGGCTTATGTTTTTTAAATGAACTTTTAGGACAAAACTACTAAACTTATTGTACTGTAATGGTATAATATGAAAAAAACCTTAATTTCCTCCAATTAGTCGATTTAAGCATCTTAAAATATTTTTTTTCAAAATGATTTATTTCTCGTTAGGGTTAATTTTTTTAAAGGAACTTTTTGGACAATACTACTAAACTTATTGTAATGTATTGGTATAATACACAAAAAACCTTAATTTGCTCCAATTAGTCGATTTAAGGCATCTTAAGATAATTTTTCTCAAAACGATTTATTTCTCGTTAGGGTTAATTTTTTTAAAGGAACTTTTTGGACAAAACTACTAAACTTATTGTAATGTATTGGTATAATACACAAAAAACCTTAATTTGCTCCAATTAGTCGATTTAAGCATCTTAAAATAATTTTTTTCGAAATGATTTATTTCTCGTTTGGGTTAATTTTTTTAAACGAACTTTTTGGACAAAACTAGTAAACTTATTGGGCTGTCTTGAGTTTATACAAAAAAATCACAAATTTCATTCATTTAGTTGCTTTAAAGGGACATAAAATAACTTTTTCTTAATTATTTATTTACTAGCTAGGCTTATGTTTTTTAAATGAACTTTTAGGACAAAACTACTAAACTTATTGTACTGTAATGGTATAATACGAAAAAAACCTTAATTTCCTCCAATTAGTCGATTTAAGGCATCTTAAAATAATTTTTCTCAAAACGATTTATTTCTCGTTAGGGTTAATTTTTTTAAAGGAACTTTTTGGACAAAACTACTAAACTTATTGTAATGTATTGGTATAATACACAAAAAACCTTAATTTGCTCCAATTAGTCGATTTAAGGCATCTTAAAATAATTTTTCTCAAAACGATTTATTTCTCGTTAGGGTTAATTTTTTTAAAGGAACTTTTTGGACAAAACTACTAAACTTATTGTAATGTATTGGTATAATACACAAAAAACCTTAATTTGCTCCAATTAGTCGATTTAAGCATCTTAAAATAATTTTTTTCGAAATGATTTATTTCTCGTTTGGGTTAATTTTTTTAAACGAACTTTTTGGACAAAACTAGTAAACTTATTGGGCTGTCTTGAGTTTATACAAAAAAATCACAAATTTCATTCATTTAGTTGCTTTAAAGGGACATAAAATAACTTTTTCTTAATTATTTATTTACTAGCTAGGCTTATGTTTTTTAAATGAACTTTTAGGACAAAACTACTAAACTTATTGTACTGTAATGGTATAATACGAAAAAAACCTTAATTTCCTCCAATTAGTCGATTTAAGCATCTTAAAATATTTTTTTTCAAAATGATTTATTTCTCGTTAGGGTTAATTTTTTTAAAGGAACTTTTTGGACAAAACTACTAAACTTATTGTAATGTATTGGTATAATACACAAAAAACCTTAATTTCCTCCAATTAGTCGATTTAAGCATCTTAAAATATTTTTTTTCAAAATGATTTATTTCTCGTTAGGGTTAATTTTTTTAAACGAACTTTTTGGACAAAACTAGTAAACTTATTGGGCTGTCTTGAGTTTATACAAAAAAATCACAAATTTCATTCATTTAGTTGCTTAAAGGGACATAAAATAACTTTTTCTTAATTATTTATTTACTAGCTAGGCTTATGTTTTTTAAATGAACTTTTAGGACAAAACTACTAAACTTATTGTACTGTAATGGTATAATACGAAAAAAACCTTAATTTCCTCCAATTAGTCGATTTAAGCATCTTAAAATATTTTTTTTCAAAATGATTTATTTCTCGTTAGGGTTAATTTTTTTAAAGGAACTTTTAGGACAAAACTACTAAACTTATTGTACTGTAATGGTATAATACGAAAAAAACCTTAATTTCCTCCAATTAGTCGATTTAAGCATCTTAAAATATTTTTTTTCAAAATGATTTTTTTCTCGTTAGGGTTAATTTTTTTAAACGAACTTTTTGGACAAAACTAGTAAACTTATTGCGCTGTCTTGAGTTTATACAAAAAAATCACAAATTTCATTCATTTAGTTGCTTTAAAGGGATGTAATAATTTGATGTTCAGATAGGTTGCAGCAAAGGGTTCAAAGAAAACGGTGTTTCATATTCAACATCAAACTATATTCTCAATCTTAGTCCATGTCGCCACATACATAGTTGTTCCACTTACGCTAAATGTTTATATTACATATTTGTTATATCGACAGTATTGTTATACTAGCTAATCATAATAACTAATTAGAACACTAATACAATATACTAATACAGAGTGTTTTACCCTCATATTACACCTCCCCGGGCAATTTAAGGAATTTACACTTTGTTTTCAAATGGAAATTCCTGCTAATTATAATATGAAAGTAATTAACTCATGTGAAATAATAACTATACTTATAACAAACATTTCCTTAGTCAATAAGAATTCAAGAAATGAAGAAAGAAAAGGAAGAAAATTAGAGTAGTCAGACCTAGAATAAATAGCAGATAGAGAAGAATACGAAAGTAGGGCCGGCCGATTCCTTACTACTAAATTATTACCTAGAAATTACTTAACTATGATATAACTTAGTTCTATTTTTGTGGATTACAATCTCCTTATTACCTTTCATTAGTTTTACATTTGGAGATTCATCCTCGATAACTAAATAAGGACCAAGAAAACAAGGACTTGCGATTTTGTTTCCCACTTCATTTTTTACCAGTACTAAATCGCCTTTTTTGTATTGAATGGGTTTAATTTTTTCATCATAACTTTGCTTTCTTTTAAATTTTGAATGTAATAAGTTAGCTCTTGCATCCTCATGAGCCTTTTGCAACCGATACTTTAACTCAATAGGGTAATTCTCAAAGTTATAAATGGGTTCTAACATATTATTTAGATTATTAGGAATGTGACATTTCTTTCCAAAGACCAGTTCAAAAGGAGTATATTTAGTTTCAGTATGGACTGTAGTATTATAAGAGAAACACCAATAAGGAATCCATGTACTCCACGCTGCATCATTATTTTCGGATTGAATTCTTAAATAGGCACCCAATACCTTATGTGAATTTTCCAAAGAACCAATACTTTCATGATGGTATGCCGTGGAATAAATTTGATTTATTTTTAAAAGCTTACAAACCTCACTCATAGTGGAAGAAATAAATTCAGAACCCCTATCCGTTGCAATTTCCTGTGGAATTCCATATCGTAAGATAAAATTTTCCACAAATGATTTTGCCACAGATACGGTGTCTTTATTTTTTATAGGATATGCTTCCACAAATTTTGTTAACTCACACTGTAAAGTCAGGATGTATGCAAATTCATTTACATCTGTTGGTAGTGGTCCTACAATATCTAAATATACTTTTTGAAAAGAATAATTGGCTGTCGACGTAATAACCATGGGCTGTCTAGTATAACGATTGCAATGCTTTTGTTTTTGACAAGTGTCACATTTTCTTACAAAGTCTGCAACATCGTTATCTAGACCTGGCCAAAAGTAATACTTTTTTATATTATTTGTCATTCTATTTATGCCTGCATGTCCACTTGTGGGAAGTAAATGAAAATCATTCAAAATAATTCGTTTCTCATCATTATCTATTATTTTGCTAGCTCCTTGTACAATATTTATACGGGGGCCCCCCCAATTAGGATTACTATTTATTTCCTTACCTATCCATTTAATAAACATTTTATTTTTCTCATTTTTTAAAATATATAATTCATTTATATTTGCTTTCTTAGTTATTTTGGCCAAATCTCTCAGCATTTCGTCTCGCGCCAATGCCGATCGAGTATTTTGACTAAAGTACAAACTAAGTTGCAATGGAACATAATAAAAACTCCCCAAGTGTTCAGTTATATCTTTTGACAATGTTTTTATTTTGGACGATGTCGTTAAAACTAACTCAGTGCAATTTTTAGGTTGTTTAAGAACTTCCACAATATCTGGTTGATCAGGCCAAACATTAAGGTTATCCTTGTCCAACACACAATCTTGCTCTTTCATACTCTTACACTGTCCTCTGGTCAAAACAGCAATCATGTCATTATTCATGCTTTTCAATTCCTCAGATGTCAAGATAATTCTTGATAATGCATCCGCGGTGACATTTTCACTTCCTTTCACATACTCAACGTAAAAATCATATTCCTCAAGGCCTAATCGAAATTTTGTTAACCGGCTGGATGGGTCAGTAAGGCTAAATAAGTATAATAAAGGTTTATGGTCAGTTACTATTTTAAATCTGCGTCCATATAAATAAGGCCGAAAATGCTTTACAGCCCAGTAGATAGCTAAAAGTTCTTTGTGAATAATAGGGTAATTTATTTCCGCTTTATTTAAACTTCTACTGGCGTACGCCACTGGTCTATTATTTTTATTTGAGAGTACTGCTCCAATAGCTGACTTTGACGCATCAGTTTGAAGTATAAATTCATTTTTCTCTGCAAAATCAGGATACTGTAAAACTGGATATTGACTTAGTGCGTTCTTTAGGATTTTAAATGAGTTGTTACATTCATCCGTCCATTCAAACCTTGCATACTTTCTGCACAATTTGTTTAGGGGTACAGATAGCTCCGCAAATTTCGGAATAAACTTTCTGTAGTAATTTGCAAAAGCCACGAAACGTTTAACTTCGTCTGAATTTTTTGGAACGGGATATTCGTCTAAAGCTTTAATTTTTTCAGGATCAGGAGATATTCCTTTATCACTAATAATGTGACCTAAATAAAGAATTTCTTTCCTTAAAAACTCGCATTTTAAGGGATTTAGTTTTAATTTTACTTTACGAAGTCTAGTAAAAACGTCCATAAGGTTTTTGTTGTGTTCCTTAAGATTTCTCCCGAATACTATTAGATCGTCAAGGTAAACAAAACATTTTTCGTAGTTTAGACCTGCCATTGCAACTGTCATTATCCTAGAAAAGGCACTGGGGCTAAGTTTTAGCCCCATGGGCAATCTTTTCATTTGCCATTGCCCCCGATCAGTTGTAAAGGCTGTCAATTTTCTACTTTGTTCATCTAGTTCCACTTGATAATACCCCTGACTTAGATCTAAATGCGAAAAATAAAGAGCTCCCGCAAGAGAATCCAAAATATCAACCACATTTGCAATAGGCCACTTGATATCTACTAAACTACGGTTTAAAAATCTGTAATCTAAAACCAATCTGCTACGTTTCTCTCCTGATGTTTCACTCTTTTTCGGTACCAGTAAAACAGGCGACGACCACTCACTCTGCGCACTCTCAATTATATCATTATCGCACATTTGGGAAATTTGCTTATTTATTTCCTCCCTCTGGGATTGAGGCAGTCTATAAGGTTTTATATAAACTGGTTGAGTGTTCGGTTTGACTTGAATTGACTGTTTATAAATATTTGTTACAGATAATTTATCCCCAGGCATATGAAATATGTCTGCAAATTTAGCACATAATTGATCTATTGAATCTTTCTCTTCTTTATTCAAGTAGGTAAGTTTAAGCATGTCAAATAACTGTTTTACTCGATTAACTGAAATATTTTGAGAAGTAAACTGACAACAATCATAATTGCTGAGCTTCTCAGTTTTAGGTAAGCAATTTCTCAAGCGTACTTCACTTTCCCGTGTATTCAAAATTTTAACCGGAACTTTCCCATTCACTGGTTGTGCAATCACTCCTGCTACAAACACACCCTGGCATAACTCACTTGGCATAACAACACATTCCTCATTTAACCCTGTCTCAAGGTACTGAATACTTTCACACCTTGCAGGTAACACTAATATATGACTACAACAAGCATTTAAGTCTAAAATAACATTCTTTCCCTCATTGAAAAGATCTAAAGTATTTTCCTCATAGTTTAATTTAGCTTTATACTTCCCTAAAAAATTTCTCCCAATTATACCATCTGTATGACATTCCAACGAATCAAATACATAAAACTTTTCCCTAAATTGTATGTTTCCTATAGCGAGATTTAAGTATACATAACCTACGGAACATACTCTACCACCTATGCCATTTATTTCAAGATTTTCCTTATGTAAAGGTATACTTGCATCTAAATGCTCTAACTTAAGCGCACACAATGACGCTCCCGTATCTACTAAGAATCCTAAACTTTTGTTGTTTACTCTAAAAGAAACTGAATTTGAGTAATTTTCGGAGTAAGTAAAAATATTATTATGACTATTCCCCTCTACTTTAGGGACGAAAAAATGTTTGCTCCCTAGAAACATCATACGGCAACGTTTCCTGACCTGCATTAATGTCTTGGTCAGCAAAATTTATTTGTCTCCGCGAATTTCCACGATAACCGCGAGTAAACGAACGTCCTCGGTGTCCCCCCTGAAAACGCTGACTTTGCGGATTGCTATTACCATTACCTAAGCGAGAATTATTTTGTTGATAATTAGAAACATGATTGTTATTTCTATTAGTTACGTTTCTATTGAAATTGTTATTAAAATGTCTTCCAGAGTTTCTAGCTCTGTTAAAACCTGCAGAAAAATTTCTGTTGTTTCCTCTTCCTCTAAACATATTGAAAATTTGTTGATTACTGCTTTGAGAGGAAATTTCTTCATCCTGCGCCGCTCTAATGGCATCCTTTAAAAATTCAAAATTTCTAGCAGATATGATTGTGCTAAGTTTATGATTTCTAAGGCCACCTGTAAACCTTTTTATAGCGATTTTTTCGTTTATTGGTCTTAAAATATCAAAAGCTCTTGAATCACCGTCTGCTTGAGAAATTGTCAGATTTACTAAGATATCTTCAAGATTTTTACCAAACTCAGAAACAGTATTATCGCCTTGCTTGGCGGAAAACAATTTTGCCTGAAGGGCGGTATCGGATTGTTTCGTTAAAAGATGTTTTTTTATGTCTCCTAATAATGAATCCATAGACTCGTAACTAGACTTTAATCTCAATTTCGCATTATTTGAAATTCGTGTTTTCAGAATGAATTTAATTAAAATAGGCTTGCCATCATCGTTAAGCATAGAATGATAAAATTCTGCCGCGTCGATTAGTTTATGTGTAATAGCTTCCGAGTCATCCATTACAGGCAAGAGGCTCGTGGCCACTTTCAGGTCAAAAGCCGACATATCTGAATGTATAATTTTCGCGTCCTGGTTATCCCGATTTGTACTTTCCGCGTCTTGGTTATCACTACTCAAACCTTCTGCGAATTGTTTATCAAAATTTATAATTTCCTGATATACTTTTTTAATTTTGTCTATAGTATTTTTAGAATATTCAATGTCTGCTTCGTCGAGTTCAGAATCTTTTATTTTTTGATTAATAGCAGAAACCTCCTCACCCAGTCGAGAGTAAATAGTTTTTGCTTCCCTAACTTTAGTTGAAACGATGGATGTTTTTCGTCTGTCGTAATTTAATTTTCCTAGATAAGTTCTGACATCTGCTAGAGAACTTAAAATTATGTTTAAGTTATCTCCCATGAAAAATATGCAAATCTAATTTTTTAAGAGCAAAGTACTTGTTAAAGAGGTCCCTATTTCAATACAATTTACTTAATTCTATAACTTACTTAGTACATTTTTTCTTTTTAATTACTAAATTGCTTAATTTTTTCCATTCTTTACATATCGCCTTGTTTCTTATGTCCATTTTCAGTTTTTTTTTTCCCATAAGTGTAATAACCATCTTTATAATTATCCTAAAAAGAACCTAAAAAAAAAATTTTATACTGCCTCCTCCGTCATTAATTCATCCCTTGATTTTCTTAACTCGCTTCTGTTAATTTCTCTTCGAATAGTTTTTCGTAATTCCTTACGATAACGAAGAATCCCACTATATATGATATACAGGATAACGGCTACTACAAGTGTTAGTAAAAGGTACTCTGACAGCGAAAACCCCTTGTTTGATATTTCGCTCCTTGCGTCTCCATTCGAGGCCTGGTTGATAACTATTTCCTCTTTAGACTTGGCACTACCCATTTTACTCCATATCGGTGCTTTTCTTCTTATGGTTTTTTGGCTGGCAGGATCGCCATGTAATAATTTGATGTTCAGATAGGTTGCAGCAAAGGGTTCAAAGAAAACGGTGTTTCATATTCAACATCAAACTATATTCTCAATCTTAGTCCATGTCGCCACATACATAGTTGTTCCACTTACGCTAAATGTTTATATTACATATTTGTTATATCGACAGTATTGTTATACTAGCTAATCATAATAACTAATTAGAACACTAATACAATATACTAATACAGAGTGTTTTACCCTCATATTACAGGGACATAAAATAACTTTTTCTTAATTATTTATTTACTAGCTAGGCTTATGTTTTTTAAATGAACTTTTAGGACAAAACTACTAAACTTATTGTACTGTAATGGTATAATATGAAAAAAACCTTAATTTCCTCCAATTAGTCGATTTAAGCATCTTAAAATATTTTTTTTCAAAATGATTTATTTCTCGTTAGGGTTAATTTTTTTAAAGGAACTTTTTGGACAAAACTACTAAACTTATTGTAATGTATTGGTATAATACACAAAAAACCTTAATTTGCTCCAATTAGTCGATTTAAGGCATCTTAAGATAATTTTTCTCAAAACGATTTATTTCTCGTTAGGGTTAATTTTTTTAAAGGAACTTTTTGGACAAAACTACTAAACTTATTGTAATGTATTGGTATAATACACAAAAAACCTTAATTTGCTCCAATTAGTCGATTTAAGCATCTTAAAATAATTTTTTTCGAAATGATTTATTTCTCGTTTGGGTTAATTTTTTTAAACGAACTTTTTGGACAAAACTAGTAAACTTATTGGGCTGTCTTGAGTTTATACAAAAAAATCACAAATTTCATTCATTTAGTTGCTTTAAAGGGACATAAAATAACTTTTTCTTAATTATTTATTTACTAGCTAGGCTTATGTTTTTTAAAGGAACTTTTTGGACAAAACTACTAAACTTATTGTAATGTATTGGTATAATACACAAAAAACCTTAATTTGCTCCAATTAGTCGATTTAAGCATCTTAAAATAATTTTTTTCGAAATGATTTATTTCTCGTTTGGGTTAATTTTTTTAAACGAACTTTTTGGACAAAACTAGTAAACTTATTGGGCTGTCTTGAGTTTATACAAAAAAATCACAAATTTCATTCATTTAGTTGCTTTAAAGGGACATAAAATAACTTTTTCTTAATTATTTATTTACTAGCTAGGCTTATGTTTTTTAAATGAACTTTTAGGACAAAACTACTAAACTTATTGTACTGTAATGGTATAATACGAAAAAAACCTTAATTTCCTCCAATTAGTCGATTTAAGGCATCTTAAAATAATTTTTCTCAAAACGATTTATTTCTCGTTAGGGTTAATTTTTTTAAAGGAACTTTTTGGACAAAACTACTAAACTTATTGTAATGTATTGGTATAATACACAAAAAACCTTAATTTGCTCCAATTAGTCGATTTAAGGCATCTTAAAATAATTTTTCTCAAAACGATTTATTTCTCGTTAGGGTTAATTTTTTTAAAGGAACTTTTTGGACAAAACTACTAAACTTATTGTAATGTATTGGTATAATACACAAAAAACCTTAATTTGCTCCAATTAGTCGATTTAAGCATCTTAAAATAATTTTTTTCGAAATGATTTATTTCTCGTTTGGGTTAATTTTTTTAAACGAACTTTTTGGACAAAACTAGTAAACTTATTGGGCTGTCTTGAGTTTATACAAAAAAATCACAAATTTCATTCATTTAGTTGCTTTAAAGGGACATAAAATAACTTTTTCTTAATTATTTATTTACTAGCTAGGCTTATGTTTTTTAAATGAACTTTTAGGACAAAACTACTAAACTTATTGTACTGTAATGGTATAATACGAAAAAAACCTTAATTTCCTCCAATTAGTCGATTTAAGCATCTTAAAATATTTTTTTTCAAAATGATTTATTTCTCGTTAGGGTTAATTTTTTTAAAGGAACTTTTTGGACAAAACTACTAAACTTATTGTAATGTATTGGTATAATACACAAAAAACCTTAATTTCCTCCAATTAGTCGATTTAAGCATCTTAAAATATTTTTTTTCAAAATGATTTATTTCTCGTTAGGGTTAATTTTTTTAAACGAACTTTTTGGACAAAACTAGTAAACTTATTGGGCTGTCTTGAGTTTATACAAAAAAATCACAAATTTCATTCATTTAGTTGCTTAAAGGGACATAAAATAACTTTTTCTTAATTATTTATTTACTAGCTAGGCTTATGTTTTTTAAATGAACTTTTAGGACAAAACTACTAAACTTATTGTACTGTAATGGTATAATACGAAAAAAAGCTTAATTTCCTCCAATTAGTCGATTTAAGCATCTTAAAATATTTTTTTTCAAAATGATTTATTTCTCGTTAGGGTTAATTTTTTTAAAGGAACTTTTAGGACAAAACTACTAAACTTATTGTACTGTAATGGTATAATACGAAAAAAACCTTAATTTCCTCCAATTAGTCGATTTAAGCATCTTAAAATATTTTTTTTCAAAATGATTTATTTCTCGTTAGGGTTAATTTTTTTAAACGAACTTTTTGGACAAAACTAGTAAACTTATTGCGCTGTCTTGAGTTTATACAAAAAAATCACAAATTTCATTCATTTAGTTGCTTTAAAGGGACATAAAATAACTTTTTCTTAATTATTTATTTACTAGCTAGGCTTATGTTTTTTAAATGAACTTTTAGGACAAAACTACTAAACTTATTGTACTGTAATGGTATAATATGAAAAAAACCTTAATTTCCTCCAATTAGTCGATTTAAGCATCTTAAAATATTTTTTTTCAAAATGATTTATTTCTCGTTACGGTTAATTTTTTTAAAGGAACTTTTTGGACAAAACTACTAAACTTATTGTAATGTATTGGTATAATACACAAAAAACCTTAATTTGCTCCAATTAGTCGATTTAAGGCATCTTAAGATAATTTTTCTCAAAACGATTTATTTCTCGTTAGGGTTAATTTTTTTAAAGGAACTTTTTGGACAAAACTACTAAACTTATTGTAATGTATTGGTATAATACACAAAAAACCTTAATTTGCTCCAATTAGTCGATTTAAGCATCTTAAAATAATTTTTTTCGAAATGATTTATTTCTCGTTTGGGTTAATTTTTTTAAACGAACTTTTTGGACAAAACTAGTAAACTTATTGGGCTGTCTTGAGTTTATACAAAAAAATCACAAATTTCATTCATTTAGTTGCTTTAAAGGGACATAAAATAACTTTTTCTTAATTATTTATTTACTAGCTAGGCTTATGTTTTTTAAATGAACTTTTAGGACAAAACTACTAAACTTATTGTACTGTAATGGTATAATATGAAAAAACCTTAATTTCCTCCAATTAGTCGATTTAAGCATCTTAAAATAATTTTTTTCGAAATGATTTATTTCTCGTTTGGGTTAATTTTTTTAAACGAACTTTTTGGACAAAACTAGTAAACTTATTGGGCTGTCTTGAGTTTATACAAAAAAATCACAAATTTCATTCATTTAGTTGCTTTAAAGGGACATAAAATAACTTTTTCTTAATTATTTATTTACTAGCTAGGCTTATGTTTTTTAAAGGAACTTTTTGGACAAAACTACTAAACTTATTGTAATGTATTGGTATAATACACAAAAAACCTTAATTTGCTCCAATTAGTCGATTTAAGCATCTTAAAATAATTTTTTTCGAAATGATTTATTTCTCGTTTGGGTTAATTTTTTTAAACGAACTTTTTGAACAAAACTAGTAAACTTATTGGGCTGTCTTGAGTTTATACAAAAAAATCACAAATTTCATTCATTTAGTTGCTTTAAAGGGTGTTCTGTCCTCGCTGTATATATTTTTTGGTATGATAAGATTTACATTTAAAAGTACATTTTTTTTATATATAAGTTTTTCTTTCTATGGTATTTACTTGCATTCAAAATTACGTTTTGCATTTTTTAATAAAATAATTACTTTCTTACAATGCATACAAATGCATTATATTCTCGACTTCCTATTCCTATTTTTTTACCGTCCCTCGTACCCACACTACGAAAGTACGCGGTATTGCCGGTACCGAAGTGATGGATTGGAAGACGAGTACAGAGAGGAGAGATACTGACAATCGAGCGACCATATCGCATCGCGTCTCGTGGGTGATCCAATCTCCCTGTTTTTCCCCAAAATTTCCAATTGGTAAGTCGACTTATAATTATACAAATTTAATTTACCTTTTTTACGGTCTATAAACGTTGCTGTACCGAATTATAGTGGTCTCTGGACCAAGAGAGTTCGAATTTAGGGTGGAACAAACCAGCGCATCCCTAAAATCATACAGTCCACTTTAACCCCCTTTTTTTTTTTAGTGGCTAATAACGCCACATTAATTGGTTTGGTCCTTCGAGCCGGATGCATTTTTTAAACCCGAAGGTTTGAGTTTTCTTGGTTTTGAACCACTTTTTCGGTTTAGCAGCGTTATAATTTTGAATGCAATTTTTACCGACTTATCTTTACTATTACTTACGTATTACAGTATACTACTTACTTTTGTTTCTATGATTGCATGGTACATACTGTGTCATTTTTTGCAATCTATTGTTACTTACATATTATAGCTCTTTGCTAAGTTTATAAATTATTCACTAATAATTGCGTAAAATTATAATTTGCTATATTTTACCCAAAACCTAAGTGAAATTACAATTTTTATCGAATTCATATTCATATTTGCAGCAAGGTTATTGTGATATCCTGAGCCGGTTTCAGGATCGCAAAAAAAAAGGATCTCGAACAGTGTTAAAATATTTATTTATTCGTCTTCAATTGCCCTTTTTTTTATCGAACCAAATTATTGCTTTACTTACAGTTTGAGACAGCTGTATGTTGTCGTTTTCTATGCACCTATTGGTTTGCGATTACCGGGTTAATCAAAAATTACTTTAAATTTTGTCTGAATATTTTAGAAATATTTTTTACGTACGCATTACCTAATTTGTAAGTTTTTTGCATTAACCTTAACTAAAATATTATAAAATTTATTATTACGTATAAATACATACATATTATTAAATAATGTCTTCCGATAAGATTTTAAAAATAAAAGCCTTGCGACAGACTGCTATTTCACAATTGTCTTTGATTATTGATGCTGCAGAGTTAGCTAAAAGAGATGAAGCGGCACTCAATCCTTTTAAAGTTCGTTACAGAAGTCTCAGTAAAATAATCAAAGACTTTGAGAAACACCATAACAGTTTGCTAGCTTTACTTGCGGCCAAACCTGATGAACTTAAAATTGAGGATAAAACGGGCATTGACTTCGCTAAACGTTGCCACGAAATTGATACAGTGTTTTATGAGCTGTTTGAGTTGCCATTGGAAGAACATGGCGTTTTGGATAATTCCATTCATCCTCTTTTTTCTCCGCGTAGCAAGCAGCAGACAAACGCGCACGATCATGCTATTTTACCAAAATTACAATTACCTATCTTTAAAGGAGATGTAACTGCTTTTCCTACATTTAACCAAACTTTTTCTGCTTTGGTACATACTAGTCGCACTTTAAGTAATATTGAAAAATTTAATTATCTGCTTTCTTCGCTGGAAGGTCCTCCTTTTAATTTAATTTCAGATATTCAAGTTACAAATGACAATTATCTAATTGCTTACAACACATTAATCGAAAGATATAATAATAAACGATTACAAGCTTTTGCTCATTGGAAATCTATTGAGGATTGTCCTCGTCTAACTACTGAAAATAGTACGGGATTACGAAACTTATTAGATACTTTTTCAAAAAATTTGTCTGCTTTGCAAAATTTAAAGTTTGAGACTGGGCGTTGGGATTTTATTTTGGCTTACATGATACTTGACAGGTTGGACCCTTCAACAAGAAAGACGTTTGAGCAACAACATGCTTCAAATGACGTACCAAAATATGACGTAATTAAAGTTTTTCTGCAAAAACAATGCATTGCTTTGGAATCAGTTCCGCAAAAACCGAGACCGTTCTCACATCAAAACTTACATTTTTCTCATTCACCCCGTAATTCGCAAAGTCAATCGCATACTCAAAATCAAAATTTAAGAAATCGATCTGCTCTTTTACTAAATAGTCAACAAAATGGTACATGTTTTTTATGCAAAGGGAAGCATATTATATATAGATGTCCCATTTTTATTTCAAAATCAATTAAACAACGTTTTGAAATTATAAAAACTCAAAAGGCATGCGTGAACTGCCTCGCAACTTCACATACTGTAAGTCGTTGCAGTTCAGAAAAACGATGTCGTCTGTGTCGTCAAGATCACCATACTATGCTTTGCTTTAAAAATAGTACTAATGATTCTGTTAATAATTCAAACTCTGCTATCGTCTCTGACCCAAATATTCAAAACTACTTTGCGGCTGAAAACTCTGACTCTACTCCTACAGTTGCGAAGACTTCTACTGTGGGAATGTTACTCAATGACCACGAGGTCTTACTTTCTACAGTCTTATTGCAAGTTAAAGATATATTTAATAACTGGCACACTGTCAAAGCCATACTTGACAGCGGAGCCCAATCATCTTTCATAACTAAAAGTTGTGCGAATAAATTATCCTTGCCTAAATTTAATATTGCTCTGTCACTACAAGGTTTAGATTCGATGTGCACTACTGCCAAATCAGGCATACATTGCGTAATTTCCTCTGTACATAATCAAAGTAAGTTATTTGATTTAGATGCCATTATTCTGGATAAGATTTGTGATGATTTACCGACTGCTTCATTCTCAAAAGAAAGTTTTGCATTTACTTCCAATTTATTATTAGCCGATCCAAATTTTTCGGAAAAATCTAAAATTGATTTACTACTAGGCAATGATGTGTTTCCTTACATTTTACAAGATGGCCGATTATATAACGGGCCAGAGCAACCAGTTTGCATAAATACGATATTTGGTTGGACTTTAATGGGTAAAACCACTTTTACACCTTCCAATAAAATATCAAAGTCATTTTTTACTACTACACTTTCAAATTGCGATACCCTTAGTAATACTTTACAGAAGTTTTGGCAACTTGAGGAAGTTCCAGAGGTCAGGATTCAATCCCCGGAGGATGAATATTGTGAAAATTATTTTTTGCAAACCACCAAACGAGATAAATCAGGTAGATACGTGGTTTCATTGCCTTTTAAAATTACTGCACCTGATTTCGGTGATACCTTTAGCATTGCTTTACGCAGATTTTTATCACTAGAAAAACGATTTTCACAGAATGAAATTTTATATAAATCCTATTGTGACGTTATTCAGGATTACATTAAAAATAAACATATGGAAATTGCTCTTAAACCCTCAACCTCTGATATAAATAATTATTTTTATATTGCACACCATGCTGTTTTTAAACGGGATTCTACTAGCACACCCATTCGTGTAGTCTTCGACGCTAGTACTTGCGCTAATAATAAACCCTCGTTAAACAATACCTTATACACAGGACCCAAGCTACAAAGGGATCTTGCAAATATATTGCTTAATTTTAGATTACATAAAAACGTTTTTACTTGCGATATAAAACAAATGTTTCGAATGATCTTAGTAGATCCTAAAGACAGAAATTATCAAAGAATTTTGTGGCGTTTTTCTCCCGATGATCCTATTTCTCACTACCAGCTTAATACTGTAACCTTTGGAGTTGTTTGTAGTCCATATCTTGCAATAAGAACTCTTTTAAAACTGGCAGACGACTATACCGACCTTCCGTTGGCATCAGAAATTCTAAAAACTTCAACCTGCGTTGATGACTTAACAGGAGGCGCGGCTACAACTATACAATTAATTTTAATCAAAAATCAAATTATTGAACTTTTATCCCGTGGAGGATTTGAAGCCCGAAAATGGGCAAGCAATTGTCCGGCCTTACTTAAAGGTCTGCCAGACTCGTACGTAATCAACCAAGGTATCTCCTTTGATGAGAATGCTGATAGTACACTTAAAATTTTAGGTTTACAATGGGATCCTACCTCGGATGTTTTCTGTTACAAATTTTCTAATATAACTAATGAGTGCACTAAACGCACTATGTTAAGTGAACTTGCTCGAACCTTTGACCCAGTAGGATACTTAACCCCGCTTACTATATTTATTAAAATACTTATACAGGTCCTATGGTCACTTGGAATCGATTGGGATGAAAAACCGCCTTATGAAATTATCACCAAGTGGAATAAATTTAAATCTGAATTGAAAATTTTAAATACTTTAAAAATTAACCGTGAAATAAACGTATCAGACTCTATTTCACAAGAACTATTTGGTTTCTGTGACAGTTCAGAACGCGCATTTTGTGGAACAGTATACATACGAGTTCTTTTCCCTGATAATTTATACAAAATTTATCTTGTTTGCGCTAAATCCAAAGTTAGCCCTCTTAAAACTATAAGTTTAGCCAGATTAGAGCTTTGCGCAGCTGTTTTACTCTCAAAATTAATGCATTATATTTTACAAGTCTTTTCACAAAAAATAAAATTTAAAAATATCTTTGCATTTAGTGATAGTTCGGTTGTACTTAGCTGGATCAAAAGTTCCCCGCACCAGTGGAAAACATTTGTGAGCAACCGAGTCTCATATATACAGGAAAGATTGGCCCCAGAATTATGGTCACATATACCTTCTGAACTCAACCCTGCCGATTGTGGTAGCAGAGGCATGTTTCTTTCGGAGCTTGCAGATTTTTCTCTCTGGTGGAATGGTCCAGATTTTTTACTTCAGTCCCAAAATAACTGGAATTTCTCTAAATTTAAAATAAATAAAACAATTGACATTTCTTACGAACAAAGAAAATTTGCAATTACTACCTCTATATCCGTAAATTTCATTGAATTACTTTTCGAAAATTTTACCTCGCTTTCTAAAATAAAACGAATTCTTGCATACATTTTAAGAGCTGTAAATTTATTTAAGAAGTACAAAAAAAATACTACATGTTATTCTCCACATTTGACTATTTTTGAGCTGCATAATGCCTTACTTTTTCTCACAAAACACGTTCAAGCTACTTACTTTGCTTCAGAAATAATTTTATTAAAAAATAACAGGCCCTTGCCAAAATACTTGAAAAAATTAAAACCTTTTCTCGATAAAGAGGGCTATCTACGGGTAGGTGGTCGTTTATTTTATTCTGATTTGCCCTACGATAAAAGATTTCCTTTGCTTTTGCCTTCAAATGCAAAATTCACTGCTTTGCTCATTTATGAGTTGCATTGTCTTTATTTACATTGTGGTATACAAACCACCCAACATTTACTTTTTCAAAATTTCTGGGTAGTATCTGCAAAAAAGGTCATACGAAAGGTAATACACAAGTGTCATACCTGTTGGAGGATAAACCCTAAACCTTATCAACCTCCTATGGGTGATTTGCCTAAATTTAGGGTCTCAGAGTTTCCTAAAGCTTTTACCCATTCCGGGCTTGACATGTGTGGTCCTTTCCCAATTACCATAGGTAAGCTTAGAGGTGCAAAGGTGCATAAATCATACATTTGTTTATTTATCTGTTGTGGTACAAAGGCAGTACATCTCGAATTGGTATCTGACCTTTCTACTGAAGCGTTCCTAGCGGCACTTCGTCGATTTATAGCTCGACGTGGTCAAGTTTTAAACCTTTATTCGGACTGCGGTACCGGGTTTGTCGGCGGTGACAGATATCTACGTCAAATATTTGCGGATGCAGCTGAGAGTGAAGCAATAATTTGGCATTTTAATCCCCCTTCTGCTCCTTCAATGGGCGGCATTTGGGAAGCTAATATAAAATCAGTTAAAACTCATTTAATAAGAGTTATAGGTTCACAAATACTTACATATGAAGAACTCAATACTGTTATTATTCAAATAGAGGCAGTGCTTAATTCGAGACCACTCTCCCCAGTAAGCTCTGACCCTTCTGATTTGTCAGCTTTGACCCCAGGTCATTTTTTAACATTAAAACCTCTTTCTACTATACCTGATCCAGACACTACAAATACACCAATGAATCGGCTTACACGGTGGCAGCTCTTGCAACGGTTGCACCGTGACTTCTGGAATCGTTGGCATAGGGAATACCTTCACACTTTGCAACAAAGAGCGAAGTGGCATGACCCAATTGATTCTGTTTTACCAGGTACCATGGTAGTTATCAAGGACGATAATATTGCTCCCTTGAATTGGGTGTTAGGTAAAATAGTGGAGGTGTTCCCCGGGCACGATAAAGTACCAAGGGTTGCGATGGTGAAGACAGCTAAGGGTATTCTTAGGAGACCTTTGCTTAAGCTTTGTCCATTGCCTACAAATTAATTTTTTTTTTCTTCCTCTATGAAAGCTACTGTGCTTTCATGGGGGTGGGGATGTTCTGTCCTCGCTGTATATATTTTTTGGTATGATAAGATTTACATTTAAAAGTACATTTTTTTTATATATAAGTTTTTCTTTCTATGGTATTTACTTGCATTCAAAATTACGTTTTGCATTTTTTAATAAAATAATTACTTTCTTACAATGCATACAAATGCATTATATTCTCGACTTCCTATTCCTATTTTTTTACCGTCCCTCGTACCCACACTACGAAAGTACGCGGTATTGCCGGTACCGAAGTGATGGATTGGAAGACGAGTACAGAGAGAAGAGATACTGAAAATCGAGCGACCATATCGCATCGCGTCTCGTGGGTGATCCAATCTCCCTGTTTTTCCCCAAAATTTCCAATTGGTAAGTCGACTTATAATTATACAAATTTAATTTACCTTTTTTACGGTCTATAAACGTTGCTGTACCGAATTATAGTGGTCTCTGGACCAAGAGAGTTCGAATTTAGGGTGGAACAAACCAGCGCATCCCTAAAATCATACAGTCCACTTTAACCCCCTTTTTTTTTAGTGGCTAATAACGCCACAAAGGGACATAAAATAACTTTTTCTTAATTATTTATTTACTAGCTAGGCTTATGTTTTTTAAATGAACTTTTAGGACAAAACTACTAAACTTATTGTACTGTAATGGTATAATATGAAAAAAACCTTAATTTCCTCCAATTAGTCGATTTAAGCATCTTAAAATATTTTTTTTCAAAATGATTTATTTCTCGTTAGGGTTAATTTTTTTAAAGGAACTTTTTGGACAAAACTACTAAACTTATTGTAATGTATTGGTATAATACACAAAAAACCTTAATTTGCTCCAATTAGTCGATTTAAGGCATCTTAAGATAATTTTTCTCAAAACGATTTATTTCTCGTTTGGGTTAATTTTTTTAAACGAACTTTTTGGACAAAACTAGTAATTATTGGGCTGTCTTGAGTTTATACAAAAAAATCACAAATTTCATTCATTTAGTTGCTTTAAAGGGACATAAAATAACTTTTTCTTAATTATTTATTTACTAGCTAGGCTTATGTTTTTTAAATGAACTTTTAGGACAAAACTACTAAACTTATTGTACTGTAATGGTATAATATGAAAAAAACCTTAATTTCCTCCAATTAGTCGATTTAAGCATCTTAAAATATTTTTTTTCAAAATGATTTATTTCTCGTTAGGGTTAATTTTTTTAAAGGAACTTTTTGGACAAAACTACTAAACTTATTGTAATGTATTGGTATAATACACAAAAAACCTTAATTTGCTCCAATTAGTCGATTTAAGGCATCTTAAGATAATTTTTCTCAAAACGATTTATTTCTCGTTAGGGTTAATTTTTTTAAAGGAACTTTTTGGACAAAACTACTAAACTTATTGTAATGTATTGGTATAATACACAAAAAACCTTAATTTGCTCCAATTAGTCGATTTAAGCATCTTAAAATAATTTTTTTCGAAATGATTTATTTCTCGTTTGGGTTAATTTTTTTAAACGAACTTTTTGGACAAAACAAGTAAACTTATTGGGCTGTCTTGAGTTTATACAAAAAAATCACAAATTTCATTCATTTAGTTGCTTTAAAGGGACATAAAATTACTTTTTCTTAATTATTTATTTACTAGCTAGGCTTATGTTTTTTAAATGAACTTTTAGGACAAAACTACTAAACTTATTGTACTGTAATGGTATAATATGAAAAAAACCTTAATTTCCTCCAATTAGTCGATTTAAGCATCTTAAAATATTTTTTTTCAAAATGATTTATTTCTCGTTAGGGTTAATTTTTTTAAAGGAACTTTTTGGACAATACTACTAAACTTATTGTAATGTATTGGTATAATACACAAAAAACCTTAATTTGCTCCAATTAGTCGATTTAAGGCATCTTAAAATAATTTTTCTCAAAACGATTTATTTCTCGTTAGGGTTAATTTTTTTAAAGGAACTTTTTGGACAAAACTACTAAACTTATTGTAATGTATTGGTATAATACACAAAAAACCTTAATTTGCTCCAATTAGTCGATTTAAGCATCTTAAAATAATTTTTTTCGAAATGATTTATTTCTCGTTTGGGTTAATTTTTTTAAACGAACTTTTTGGACAAAACTAGTAAACTTACTGGGCTGTCTTGCGTTTATACAAAAAAATCACAAATTTCATTCATTTAGTTGCTTTAAAGGGACATAAAATAACTTTTTCTTAATTATTTATTTACTAGCTAGGCTTATGTTTTTTAAATGAACTTTTAGGACAAAACTACTAAACTTATTGTACTGTAATGGTATAATACGAAAAAAACCTTAATTTCCTCCAATTAGTCGATTTAAGCATCTTAAAATATTTTTTTTCAAAATGATTTATTTCTCGTTAGGGTTAATTTTTTTAAAGGAACTTTTAGGACAAAACTACTAAACTTATTGTACTGTAATGGTATAATACACAAAAAACCTTAATTTCCTCCAATTAGTCGATTTAAGCATCTTAAAATATTTTTTTTCAAAATGATTTGTTTCTCGTTAGGGTTAATTTTTTTAAACGAACTTTTTGGACAAAACTAGTAAACTTATTGGGCTGTCTTGAGTTTATACAAAAAAATCACAAATTTCATTCATTTAGTTGCTTTAAAGGGACATAAAATAACTTTTTCTTAATTATTTATTTACTAGCTAGGCTTATGTTTTTTAAATGAACTTTTAGGACAAAACTACTAAACTTATTGTACTGTAATGGTATAATACGAAAAAAACCTTAATTTCCTCCAATTAGTCGATTTAAGCATCTTAAAATATTTTTTTTCAAAATGATTTATTTCTCGTTAGGGTTAATTTTTTTAAAGGAACTTTTTGGACAAAACTACTAAACTTATTGTACTGTAATGGTATAATACGAAAAAAACCTTAATTTCCTCCAATTAGTCGATTTAAGCATCTTAAAATATTTTTTTTCAAAATGATTTATTTCTCGTTAGGGTTAATTTTTTTAAACGAACTTTTTGGACAAAACTAGTAAACTTATTGCGCTGTCTTGAGTTTATACAAAAAAATCACAAATTTCATTCATTTAGTTGCTTTAAAGGGACATAAAATAACTTTTTCTTAAATATTTATTTACTAGCTAGGCTTATGTTTTTTAAATGAACTTTTAGGACAAAACTACTAAACTTATTGTACTGTAATGGTATAATATGAAAAAAACCTTAATTTCCTCCAATTAGTCGATTTAAGCATCTTAAAATTTTTTTTTTCAAAATGATTTATTTCTCGTTAGGGTTAAAGGAACTTTTTGGACAAAACTAGTAAACTTATTGGGCTGTCTTGAGTTTATACAAAAAAATCACAAATTTCATTCATTTAGTTGCTTTAAAGGGACATAAAATAACTTTTTCTTAATTATTTATTTACTAGCTAGGCTTATGTTTTTTAAAGGAACTTTTTGGACAAAACTACTAAACTTATTGTAATGTATTGGTATAATACACAAAAAACCTTAATTTGCTCCAATTAGTCGATTTAAGCATCTTAAAATAATTTTTTTCGAAATGATTTATTTCTCGTTTGGGTTAATTTTTTTAAACGAACTTTTTGGACAAAACTAGTAAACTTATTGGGCTGTCTTGAGTTTATACAAAAAAATCACAAATTTCATTCATTTAGTTGCTTTAAAGGGACATAAAATAACTTTTTCTTAATTATTTATTTACTAGCTAGGCTTATGTTTTTTAAATGAACTTTTAGGACAAAACTACTAAACTTATTGTACTGTAATGGTATAATATGAAAAAAACCTTAATTTCCTCCAATTAGTCGATTTAAGCATCTTAAAATATTTTTTTTCAAAATGATTTATTTCTCGTTAGGGTTAATTTTTTTAAAGGAACTTTTTGGACAAAACTACTAAACTTATTGTAATGTATTGGTATAATACACAAAAAACCTTAATTTGCTCCAATTAGTCGATTTAAGGCATCTTAAAATAATTTTTCTCAAAACGATTTATTTCTCGTTAGGGTTAATTTTTTTAAAGGAACTTTTAGGACAAAACTACTAAACTTATTGTAATGTATTGGTATAATACACAAAAAACCTTAATTTGCTCCAATTAGTCGATTTAAGCATCTTAAAATAATTTTTTTCGAAATGATTTATTTCTCGTTTGGGTTAATTTTTTTAAACGAACTTTTTGGACAAAACTAGTAAACTTATTGGGCTGTCTTGAGTTTATACAAAAAAATCACAAATTTTATTCATTTAGTTGCTTTAAAGGGACATAAAATAACTTTTTCTTAATTATTTATTTACTAGCTAGGCTTATGTTTTTTAAATGAACTTTTAGGACAAAACTACTAAACTTATTGTACTGTAATGGTATAATATGAAAAAAACCTTAATTTCCTCCAATTAGTCGATTTAAGCATCTTAAAATATTTTTTTTCAAAATGATTTATTTCTCGTTAGGGTTAATTTTTTTAAAGGAACTTTTTGGACAAAACTACTAAACTTATTGTAATGTATTGGTATAATACACAAAAAACCTTAATTTGCTCCAATTAGTCGATTTAAGGCATCTTAAGATAATTTTTCTCAAAACGATTTATTTCTCGTTTGGGTTAATTTTTTTAAACGAACTTTTTGGACAAAACTAGTAAACTTATTGGGCTGTCTTGAGTTTATACAAAAAAATCACAAATTTCATTCATTTAGTTGCTTTAAAGGGACATAAAATAACTTTTTCTTAATTATTTATTTACTAGCTAGGCTTATGTTTTTTAAATGAACTTTTAGGACAAAACTACTAAACTTATTGTACTGTAATGGTATAATACGAAAAAAACCTTAATTTCCTCCAATTAGTCGATTTAAGCATCTTAAAATAATTTTTTTCGAAATGATTTATTTCTCGTTTGGGTTAATTTTTTTAAACGAACTTTTTGGACAAAACTAGTAAACTTATTGGGCTGTCTTGAGTTTATACAAAAAAATCACAAATTTCATTCATTTAGTTGCTTTAAAGGGACATAAAATAACTTTTTCTTAATTATTTATTTACTAGCTAGGCTTATGTTTTTTAAATGAACTTTTAGGACAAAACTACTAAACCTATTGTACTGTAATGGTATAATACGAAAAAAACCTTAATTTCCTCCAATTAGTCGATTTAAGGCATCTTAAAATAATTTTTCTCAAAACGATTTATTTCTCGTTTGGGTTAATTTTTTTAAACGAACTTTTTGGACAAAACTAGTAAACTTATTGGGCTGTCTTGAGTTTATACAAAAAAATCACAAATTTCATTCATTTAGTTGCCTTAAAGGGACATAAAATAACTTTTTCTTAATTATTTATTTACTAGCTATGCTTATGTTTTTTAAATGAACTTTTAGGACAAAACTACTAAACTTATTGTACTGTAATGGTATAATATGAAAAAAACCTTAATTTCCTCCAATTAGTCGATTTAAGCATCTTAAAATATTTTTTTTCAAAATGATTTATTTCTCGTTAGGGTTAATTTTTTTAAAGGAACTTTTTGGACAAAACTACTAAACTTATTGTAATGTATTGGTATAATACACAAAAAACCTTAATTTGCTCCAATTAGTCGATTTAAGGCATCTTAAGATAATTTTTCTCAAAACGATTTACTTCTCGTTAGGGTTAATTTTTTTAAAGGAACTTTTTGGACAAAACTACTAAACTTATTGTAATGTATTGGTATAATACACAAAAAACCTTAATTTCCTCCAATTAGTCGATTTAAGGCATCTTAAAATAATTTTTCTCAAAACGATTTATTTCTCGTTTGGATTAATTTTTTTAAACGAACTTTTTGGACAAAACTAGTAAACTTATTGGGCTGTCTTGAGTTTATACAAAAAAATCACAAATTTCATTCATTTAGTTGCTTTAAAGGGACATAAAATAACTTTTTCTTAATTATTTATTTACTAGCTAGGCTTATGTTTTTTAAATGAACTTTTAGGACAAAACTACTAAACTTATTGTACTGTAATGGTATAATATGAAAAAAACCTTAATTTCCTCCAATTAGTCGATTTAAGCATCTTAAAATATTTTTTTTCAAAATGATTTATTTCTCGTTAGGGTTAATTTTTTTAAAGGAACTTTTTGGACAAAACTACTAAACTTATTGTAATGTATTGGTATAATACACAAAAAACCTTAATTTGCTCCAATTAGTCGATTTAAGGCATCTTAAGATAATTTTTCTCAAAACGATTTATTTCTCGTTTGGGTTAATTTTTTTAAACGAACTTTTTGGACAAAACTAGTAAACTTATTGGGCTGTCTTGAGTTTATACAAAAAAATCACAAATTTCATTCATTTAGTTGCTTTAAAGGGACATAAAATAACTTTTTCTTAATTATTTATTTACTAGCTAGGCTTATGTTTTTTAAATGAACTTTTAGGACAAAACTACTAAACTTATTGTACTGTAATGGTATAATATGAAAAAAACCTTAATTTCCTCCAATTAGTCGATTTAAGCATCTTAAAATATTTTTTTTCAAAATGATTTATTTCTCGTTAGGGTTAATTTTTTTAAAGGAACTTTTTGGACAAAACTACTAAACTTATTGTAATGTATTGGTATAATACACAAAAAACCTTAATTTGCTCCAATTAGTCGATTTAAGGCATCTTAAGATAATTTTTCTCAAAACGATTTATTTCTCGTTAGGGTTAATTTTTTTAAAGGAACTTTTTGGACAAAACTACTAAACTTATTGTAATGTATTGGTATAATACACAAAAAACCTTAATTTGCTCCAATTAGTCGATTTAAGCATCTTAAAATAATTTTTTTCGAAATGATTTGTTTCTCGTTTGGGTTAATTTTTTTAAACGAACTTTTTGGACAAAACAAGTAAACTTATTGGGCTGTCTTGAGTTTATACAAAAAAATCACAAATTTCATTCATTTAGTTGCTTTAAAGGGACATAAAATAACTTTTTCTTAATTATTTATTTACTAGCTAGGCTTATGTTTTTTAAATGAACTTTTAGGACAAAACTACTAAACTTATTGTACTGTAATGGTATAATACGAAAAAAACCTTAATTTCCTCCAATTAGTCGATTTAAGCATCTTAAAATATTTTTTTTCAAAATGATTTATTTCTCGTTAGGGTTAATTTTTTTAAAGGAACTTTTTGGACAAAACTACTAAACTTATTGTAATGTATTGGTATAATACACAAAAAACCTTAATTTCCTCCAATTAGTCGATTTAAGCATCTTAAAATATTTTTTTTCAAAATGATTTATTTCTCGTTAGGGTTAATTTTTTTAAACGAACTTTTTGGACAAAACTAGTAAACTTATTGGGCTGTCTTGAGTTTATACAAAAAAATCACAAATTTCATTCATTTAGTTGCTTAAAGGGACATAAAATAACTTTTTCTTAATTATTTATTTACTAGCTAGGCTTATGTTTTTTAAATGAACTTTTAGGACAAAACTACTAAACTTATTGTACTGTAATGGTATAATACGAAAAAAAGCTTAATTTCCTCCAATTAGTCGATTTAAGCATCTTAAAATATTTTTTTTCAAAATGATTTATTTCTCGTTAGGGTTAATTTTTTTAAAGGAACTTTTAGGACAAAAATACTAAACTTATTGTACTGTAATGGTATAATACGAAAAAAACCTTAATTTCCTCCAATTAGTCGATTTAAGCATCTTAAAATATTTTTTTTCAAAATGATTTATTTCTCGTTAGGGTTAATTTTTTTAAACGAACTTTTTGGACAAAACTAGTAAACTTATTGCGCTGTCTTGAGTTTATACAAAAAAATCACAAATTTCATTCATTTAGTTGCTTTAAAGGGACATAAAATAACTTTTTCTTAATTATTTATTTACTAGCTAGGCTTATGTTTTTTAAATGAACTTTTAGGACAAAACTACTAAACTTATTGTACTGTAATGGTATAATATGAAAAAAACCTTAATTTCCTCCAATTAGTCGATTTAAGCATCTTAAAATATTTTTTTTCAAAATGATTTATTTCTCGTTAGGGTTAATTTTTTTAAAGGAACTTTTTGGACAAAACTACTAAACTTATTGTAATGTATTGGTATAATACACAAAAAACCTTAATTTGCTCCAATTAGTCGATTTAAGGCATCTTAAGATAATTTTTCTCAAAACGATTTATTTCTCGTTAGGGTTAATTTTTTTAAAGGAACTTTTTGGACAAAACTACTAAACTTATTGTAATCTATTGGTATAATACACAAAAAACCTTAATTTGCTCCAATTAGTCGATTTAAGCATCTTAAAATAATTTTTTTCGAAATGATTTATTTCTCGTTTGGGTTAATTTTTTTAAACGAACTTTTTGGACAAAACTAGTAAACTTATTGGGCTGTCTTGAGTTTATACAAAAAAATCACAAATTTCATTCATTTAGTTGCTTTAAAGGGACATAAAATAACTTTTTCTTAATTATTTATTTACTAGCTAGGCTTATGTTTTTTAAATGAACTTTTAGGACAAAACTACTAAACTTATTGTACTGTAATGGTATAATATGAAAAAACCTTAATTTCCTCCAATTAGTCGATTTAAGCATCTTAAAATAATTTGTTTCGAAATGATTTATTTCTCGTTTGGGTTAATTTTTTTAAACGAACTTTTTGGACAAAACTAGTAAACTTATTGGGCTGTCTTGAGTTTATACAAAAAAATCACAAATTTCATTCATTTAGTTGCTTTAAAGGGACATAAAATAACTTTTTCTTAATTATTTATTTACTAGCTAGGCTTATGTTTTTTAAAGGAACTTTTTGGACAAAACTACTAAACTTATTGTAATGTATTGGTATAATACACAAAAAACCTTAATTTGCTCCAATTAGTCGATTTAAGCATCTTAAAATAATTTTTTTCGAAATGATTTATTTCTCGTTTGGGTTAATTTTTTTAAACGAACTTTTTGAACAAAACTAGTAAACTTATTGGGCTGTCTTGAGTTTATACAAAAAAATCACAAATTTCATTCATTTAGTTGCTTTAAAGGGACATAAAATAACTTTTTCTTAATTATTTATTTACTAGCTAGGCTTATGTTTTTTAAATGAACTTTTAGGACAAAACTACTAAACTTATTGTACTGTAATGGTATAATATGAAAAAAACCTTAATTTCCTCCAATTAGTCGATTTAAGCATCTTAAAATATTTTTTTTCAAAATGATTTATTTCTCGTTAGGGTTAATTTTTTTAAAGGAACTTTTTGGACAAAACTACTAAACTTATTGTAATGTATTGGTATAATACACAAAAAACCTTAATTTGCTCCAATTAGTCGATTTAAGGCATCTTAAGATAATTTTTCTCAAAACGATTTATTTCTCGTTTGGGTTAATTTTTTTAAACGAACTTTTTGGACAAAACTAGTAAACTTATTGGGCTGTCTTGAGTTTATACAAAAAAATCACAAATTTCATTCATTTAGTTGCTTTAAAGGGACATAAAATAACTTTTTCTTAATTATTTATTTACTAGCTAGGCTTATGTTTTTTAAATGAACTTTTAGGACAAAACTACTAAACTTATTGTACTGTAATGGTATAATATGAAAAAAACCTTAATTTCCTCCAATTAGTCGATTTAAGCATCTTAAAATATTTTTTTTCAAAATGATTTATTTCTCGTTAGGGTTAATTTTTTTAAAGGAACTTTTTGGACAAAACTACTAAACTTATTGTAATGTATTGGTATAATACACAAAAAACCTTAATTTGCTCCAATTAGTCGATTTAAGGCATCTTAAGATAATTTTTCTCAAAACGATTTATTTCTCGTTAGGGTTAATTTTTTTAAAGGAACTTTTTGGACAAAACTACTAAACTTATTGTAATGTATTGGTATAATACACAAAAAACCTTAATTTGCTCCAATTAGTCGATTTAAGCATCTTAAAATAATTTTTTTCGAAATGATTTATTTCTCGTTTGGGTTAATTTTTTTAAACGAACTTTTTGGACAAAACAAGTAAACTTATTGGGCTGTCTTGAGTTTATACAAAAAAATCACAAATTTCATTCATTTAGTTGCTTTAAAGGGACATAAAATTACTTTTTCTTAATTATTTATTTACTAGCTAGGCTTATGTTTTTTAAATGAACTTTTAGGACAAAACTACTAAACTTATTGTACTGTAATGGTATAATATGAAAAAAACCTTAATTTCCTCCAATTAGTCGATTTAAGCATCTTAAAATATTTTTTTTCAAAATGATTTATTTCTCGTTAGGGTTAATTTTTTTAAAGGAACTTTTTGGACAATACTACTAAACTTATTGTAATGTATTGGTATAATACACAAAAAACCTTAATTTGCTCCAATTAGTCGATTTAAGGCATCTTAAAATAATTTTTCTCAAAACGATTTATTTCTCGTTAGGGTTAATTTTTTTAAAGGAACTTTTTGGACAAAACTACTAAACTTATTGTAATGTATTGGTATAATACACAAAAAACCTTAATTTGCTCCAATTAGTCGATTTAAGCATCTTAAAATAATTTTTTTCGAAATGATTTATTTCTCGTTTGGGTTAATTTTTTTAAACGAACTTTTTGGACAAAACTAGTAAACTTACTGGGCTGTCTTGCGTTTATACAAAAAAATCACAAATTTCATTCATTTAGTTGCTTTAAAGGGACATAAAATAACTTTTTCTTAATTATTTATTTACTAGCTAGGCTTATGTTTTTTAAATGAACTTTTAGGACAAAACTACTAAACTTATTGTACTGTAATGGTATAATACGAAAAAAACCTTAATTTCCTCCAATTAGTCGATTTAAGCATCTTAAAATATTTTTTTTCAAAATGATTTATTTCTCGTTAGGGTTAATTTTTTTAAAGGAACTTTTAGGACAAAACTACTAAACTTATTGTACTGTAATGGTATAATACACAAAAAACCTTAATTTCCTCCAATTAGTCGATTTAAGCATCTTAAAATATTTTTTTTCAAAATGATTTGTTTCTCGTTAGGGTTAATTTTTTTAAACGAACTTTTTGGACAAAACTAGTAAACTTATTGGGCTGTCTTGAGTTTATACAAAAAAATCACAAATTTCATTCATTTAGTTGCTTTAAAGGGACATAAAATAACTTTTTCTTAATTATTTATTTACTAGCTAGGCTTATGTTTTTTAAAGGAACTTTTTGGACAAAACTACTAAACTTATTGTAATGTATTGGTATAATACACAAAAAACCTTAATTTGCTCCAATTAGTCGATTTAAGCATCTTAAAATAATTTTTTTCGAAATGATTTATTTCTCGTTTGGGTTAATTTTTTTAAACGAACTTTTTGGACAAAACTAGTAAACTTATTGGGCTGTCTTGAGTTTATACAAAAAAATCACAAATTTCATTCATTTAGTTGCTTTAAAGGGACATAAAATAACTTTTTCTTAATTATTTATTTACTAGCTAGGCTTATGTTTTTTAAATGAACTTTTAGGACAAAACTACTAAACTTATTGTACTGTAATGGTATAATATGAAAAAAACCTTAATTTCCTCCAATTAGTCGATTTAAGCATCTTAAAATATTTTTTTTCAAAATGATTTATTTCTCGTTAGGGTTAATTTTTTTAAAGGAACTTTTTGGACAAAACTACTAAACTTATTGTAATGTATTGGTATAATACACAAAAAACCTTAATTTGCTCCAATTAGTCGATTTAAGGCATCTTAAGATAATTTTTCTCAAAACGATTTATTTCTCGTTTGGGTTAATTTTTTTAAACGAACTTTTTGGACAAAACTAGTAAACTTATTGGGCTGTCTTGAGTTTATACAAAAAAATCACAAATTTCATTCATTTAGTTGCTTTAAAGGGACATAAAATAACTTTTTCTTAATTATTTATTTACTAGCTAGGCTTATGTTTTTTAAATGAACTTTTAGGACAAAACTACTAAACTTATTGTACTGTAATGGTATAATACGAAAAAAACCTTAATTTCCTCCAATTAGTCGATTTAAGCATCTTAAAATAATTTTTTTCGAAATGATTTATTTCTCGTTTGGGTTAATTTTTTTAAACGAACTTTTTGGACAAAACTAGTAAACTTATTGGGCTGTCTTGAGTTTATACAAAAAAATCACAAATTTCATTCATTTAGTTGCTTTAAAGGGACATAAAATAACTTTTTCTTAATTATTTATTTACTAGCTAGGCTTATGTTTTTTAAATGAACTTTTAGGACAAAACTACTAAACTTATTGTACTGTAATGGTATAATACGAAAAAAACCTTAATTTCCTCCAATTAGTCGATTTAAGGCATCTTAAAATAATTTTTCTCAAAACGATTTATTTCTCGTTTGGGTTAATTTTTTTAAACGAACTTTTTGGACAAAACTAGTAAACTTATTGGGCTGTCTTGAGTTTATACAAAAAAATCACAAATTTCATTCATTTAGTTGCCTTAAAGGGACATAAAATAACTTTTTCTTAATTATTTATTTACTAGCTATGCTTATGTTTTTTAAATGAACTTTTAGGACAAAACTACTAAACTTATTGTACTGTAATGGTATAATATGAAAAAAACCTTAATTTCCTCCAATTAGTCGATTTAAGCATCTTAAAATATTTTTTTTCAAAATGATTTATTTCTCGTTAGGGTTAATTTTTTTAAAGGAACTTTTTGGACAAAACTACTAAACTTATTGTAATGTATTGGTATAATACACAAAAAACCTTAATTTGCTCCAATTAGTCGATTTAAGGCATCTTAAGATAATTTTTCTCAAAACGATTTACTTCTCGTTAGGGTTAATTTTTTTAAAGGAACTTTTTGGACAAAACTACTAAACTTATTTTAATGTATTGGTATAATACACAAAAAACCTTAATTTCCTCCAATTAGTCGATTTAAGGCATCTTAAAATAATTTTTCTCAAAACGATTTATTTCTCGTTTGGGTTAATTTTTTTAAACGAACTTTTTGGACAAAACTAGTAAACTTATTGGGCTGTCTTGAGTTTATACAAAAAAATCACAAATTTCATTCATTTAGTTGCTTTAAAGGGACATAAAATAACTTTTTCTTAATTATTTATTTACTAGCTAGGCTTATGTTTTTTAAATGAACTTTTAGGACAAAACTACTAAACTTATTGTACTGTAATGGTATAATATGAAAAAAACCTTAATTTCCTCCAATTAGTCGATTTAAGCATCTTAAAATATTTTTTTTCAAAATGATTTATTTCTCGTTAGGGTTAATTTTTTTAAAGGAACTTTTTGGACAAAACTACTAAACTTATTGTAATGTATTGGTATAATACACAAAAAACCTTAATTTGCTCCAATTAGTCGATTTAAGGCATCTTAAGATAATTTTTCTCAAAACGATTTATTTCTCGTTTGGGTTAATTTTTTTAAACGAACTTTTTGGACAAAAATAGTAAACTTATTGGGCTGTCTTGAGTTTATACAAAAAAATCACAAATTTCATTCATTTAGTTGCTTTAAAGGGACATAAAATAACTTTTTCTTAATTATTTATTTACTAGCTAGGCTTATGTTTTTTAAATGAACTTTTAGGACAAAACTACTAAACTTATTGTACTGTAATGGTATAATATGAAAAAAACCTTAATTTCCTCCAATTAGTCGATTTAAGCATCTTAAAATATTTTTTTTCAAAATGATTTATTTCTCGTTAGGGTTAATTTTTTTAAAGGAACTTTTTGGACAAAACTACTAAACTTATTGTAATGTATTGGTATAATACACAAAAAACCTTAATTTGCTCCAATTAGTCGATTTAAGGCATCTTAAGATAATTTTTCTCAAAACGATTTATTTCTCGTTAGGGTTAATTTTTTTAAAGGAACTTTTTGGACAAAACTACTAAACTTATTGTAATGTATTGGTATAATACACAAAAAACCTTAATTTGCTCCAATTAGTCGATTTAAGCATCTTAAAATAATTTTTTTCGAAATGATTTATTTCTCGTTTGGGTTAATTTTTTTAAACGAACTTTTTGGACAAAACAAGTAAACTTATTGGGCTGTCTTGAGTTTATACAAAAAAATCACAAATTTCATTCATTTAGTTGCTTTAAAGGGACATAAAATTACTTTTTCTTAATTATTTATTTACTAGCTAGGCTTATGTTTTTTAAATGAACTTTTAGGACAAAACTACTAAACTTATTGTACTGTAATGGTATAATATGAAAAAAACCTTAATTTCCTCCAATTAGTCGATTTAAGCATCTTAAAATATTTTTTTTCAAAATGATTTATTTCTCGTTAGGGTTAATTTTTTTAAAGGAACTTTTTGGACAATACTACTAAACTTATTGTAATGTATTGGTATAATACACAAAAAACCTTAATTTGCTCCAATTAGTCGATTTAAGGCATCTTAAAATAATTTTTCTCAAAACGATTTATTTCTCGTTAGGGTTAATTTTTTTAAAGGAACTTTTTGGACAAAACTACTAAACTTATTGTAATGTATTGGTATAATACACAAAAAACCTTAATTTGCTCCAATTAGTCGATTTAAGCATCTTAAAATAATTTTTTTCGAAATGATTTATTTCTCGTTTGGGTTAATTTTTTTAAACGAACTTTTTGGACAAAACTAGTAAACTTACTGGGCTGTCTTGCGTTTATACAAAAAAATCACAAATTTCATTCATTTAGTTGCTTTAAAGGGACATAAAATAACTTTTTTTTAATTATTTATTTACTAGCTAGGCTTATGTTTTTTAAATGAACTTTTAGGACAAAACTACTAAACTTATTGTACTGTAATGGTATAATACGAAAAAAACCTTAATTTCCTCCAATTAGTCGATTTAAGCATCTTAAAATATTTTTTTTCAAAATGATTTATTTCTCGTTAGGGTTAATTTTTTTAAAGGAACTTTTAGGACAAAACTACTAAACTTATTGTACTGTAATGGTATAATACACAAAAAACCTTAATTTCCTCCAATTAGTCGATTTAAGCATCTTAAAATATTTTTTTTCAAAATGATTTGTTTCTCGTTAGGGTTAATTTTTTTAAACGAACTTTTTGGACAAAACTAGTAAACTTATTGGGCTGTCTTGAGTTTATACAAAAAAATCACAAATTTCATTCATTTAGTTGCTTTAAAGGGACATAAAATAACTTTTTCTTAATTATTTATTTACTAGCTAGGCTTATGTTTTTTAAATGAACTTTTAGGACAAAACTACTAAACTTATTGTACTGTAATGGTATAATACGGAAAAAACCTTAATTTCCTCCAATTAGTCGATTTAAGCATCTTAAAATATTTTTTTTCAAAATTATTTATTTCTCGTTAGGGTTAATTTTTTTAAAGGAACTTTTTGGACAAAACTACTAAACTTATTGTACTGTAATGGTATAATACGAAAAAAACCTTAATTTCCTCCAATTAGTCGATTTAAGCATCTTAAAATATTTTTTTTCAAAATGATTTATTTCTCGTTAGGGTTAATTTTTTTAAACGAACTTTTTGGACAAAACTAGTAAACTTATTGCGCTGTCTTGAGTTTATACAAAAAAATCTCAAATTTCATTCATTTAGTTGCTTTAAAGGGACATAAAATAACTTTTTCTTAAATATTTATTTACTAGCTAGGCTTATGTTTTTTAAATGAACTTTTAGGACAAAACTACTAAACTTATTGTACTGTAATGGTATAATATGAAAAAAACCTTAATTTCCTCCAATTAGTCGATTTAAGCATCTTAAAATTTTTTTATTCAAAATGATTTATTTCTCGTTAGGGTTAATTTTTTTAAAGGAACTTTTTGGACAAAACTAGTAAAGTTATTGGGCTGTCTTGAGTTTATACAAAAAAATCACAAATTTCATTCATTTAGTTGCTTTAAAGGGACATAAAATAACTTTTTCTTAATTATTTATTTACTAGCTAGGCTTATGTTTTTTAAAGGAACTTTTTGGACAAAACTACTAAACTTATTGTAATGTATTGGTATAATACACAAAAAACCTTAATTTGCTCCAATTAGTCGATTTAAGCATCTTAAAATAATTTTTTTCGAAATGATTTATTTCTCGTTTGGGTTAATTTTTTTAAACGAACTTTTTGGACAAAACTAGTAAACTTATTGGGCTGTCTTGAGTTTATACAAAAAAATCACAAATTTCATTCATTTAGTTGCTTTAAAGGGACATAAAATAACTTTTTCTTAATTATTTATTTACTAGCTAGGCTTATGTTTTTTAAATGAACTTTTAGGACAAAACTACTAAACTTATTGTACTGTAATGGTATAATATGAAAAAAACCTTAATTTCCTCCAATTAGTCGATTTAAGCATCTTAAAATATTTTTTTTCAAAATGATTTATTTCTCGTTAGGGTTAATTTTTTTAAAGGAACTTTTTGGACAAAACTACTAAACTTATTGTAATGTATTGGTATAATACACAAAAAAAACCTTAATTTGCTCCAATTAGTCGATTTAAGGCATCTTAAAATAATTTTTCTCAAAACGATTTATTTCTCGTTAGGGTTAATTTTTTTAAAGGAACTTTTAGGACAAAACTACTAAACTTATTGTAATGTATTGGTATAATACACAAAAAACCTTAATTTGCTCCAATTAGTCGATTTAAGCATCTTAAAATAATTTTTTTCGAAATGATTTATTTCTCGTTTGGGTTAATTTTTTTAAACGAACTTTTTGGACAAAACTAGTAAACTTATTGGGCTGTCTTGAGTTTATACAAAAAAATCACAAATTTCATTCATTTAGTTGCTTTAAAGGGACATAAAATAACTTTTTCTTAATTATTTATTTACTAGCTAGGCTTATGTTTTTTAAATGAACTTTTAGGACAAAACTACTAAACTTATTGTACTGTAATGGTATAAAACGAAAAAAAACTTAATTTCCTCCAATTAGTCGATTTAAGCATCTTAAAATAATTTTTTTCGAAATGATTTATTTCTCGTTTGGGTTAATTTTTTTAAACGAACTTTTTGGACAAAACTAGTAAACTTATTGGGCTGTCTTGAGTTTATACAAAAAAATCACAAATTTCATTCATTTAGTTGCTTTAAAGGGACATAAAATAACTTTTTCTTAATTATTTATTTACTAGCTAGGCTTATGTTTTTTAAATGAACTTTTAGGACAAAACTACTAAACTTATTGTAATGTATTGGTATAATACACAAAAAACCTTAATTTGCTCCAATTAGTCGATTTAAGGCATCTTAAGATAATTTTTCTCAAAACGATTTATTTCTCGTTTGGGTTAATTTTTTTAAACGAACTTTTTGGACAAAAATAGTAAACTTATTGGGCTGTCTTGAGTTTATACAAAAAAATCACAAATTTCATTCATTTAGTTGCTTTAAAGGGACATAAAATAACTTTTTCTTAATTATTTATTTACTAGCTAGGCTTATGTTTTTTAAATGAACTTTTAGGACAAAACTACTAAACTTATTGTACTGTAATGGTATAATATGAAAAAAACCTTAATTTCCTCCAATTAGTCGATTTAAGCATCTTAAAATATTTTTTTTCAAAATGATTTATTTCTCGTTAGGGTTAATTTTTTTAAAGGAACTTTTTGGACAAAACTACTAAACTTATTGTAATGTATTGGTATAATACACAAAAAACCTTAATTTGCTCCAATTAGTCGATTTAAGGCATCTTAAGATAATTTTTCTCAAAACGATTTATTTCTCGTTAGGGTTAATTTTTTTAAAGGAACTTTTTGGACAAAACTACTAAACTTATTGTAATGTATTGGTATAATACACAAAAAACCTTAATTTGCTCCAATTAGTCGATTTAAGCATCTTAAAATAATTTTTTTCGAAATGATTTATTTCTCGTTTGGGTTAATTTTTTTAAACGAACTTTTTGGACAAAACAAGTAAACTTATTGGGCTGTCTTGAGTTTATACAAAAAAATCACAAATTTCATTCATTTAGTTGCTTTAAAGGGACATAAAATTACTTTTTCTTAATTATTTATTTACTAGCTAGGCTTATGTTTTTTAAATGAACTTTTAGGACAAAACTACTAAACTTATTGTACTGTAATGGTATAATATGAAAAAAACCTTAATTTCCTCCAATTAGTCGATTTAAGCATCTTAAAATATTTTTTTTCAAAATGATTTATTTCTCGTTAGGGTTAATTTTTTTAAAGGAACTTTTTGGACAATACTACTAAACTTATTGTAATGTATTGGTATAATACACAAAAAACCTTAATTTGCTCCAATTAGTCGATTTAAGGCATCTTAAAATAATTTTTCTCAAAACGATTTATTTCTCGTTAGGGTTAATTTTTTTAAAGGAACTTTTTGGACAAAACTACTAAACTTATTGTAATGTATTGGTATAATACACAAAAAACCTTAATTTGCTCCAATTAGTCGATTTAAGCATCTTAAAATAATTTTTTTCGAAATGATTTATTTCTCGTTTGGGTTAATTTTTTTAAACGAACTTTTTGGACAAAACTAGTAAACTTACTGGGCTGTCTTGCGTTTATACAAAAAAATCACAAATTTCATTCATTTAGTTGCTTTAAAGGGACATAAAATAATTTTTTTTTAATTATTTATTTACTAGCTAGGCTTATGTTTTTTAAATGAACTTTTAGGACAAAACTACTAAACTTATTGTACTGTAATGGTATAATACGAAAAAAACCTTAATTTCCTCCAATTAGTCGATTTAAGCATCTTAAAATATTTTTTTTCAAAATGATTTATTTCTCGTTAGGGTTAATTTTTTTAAAGGAACTTTTAGGACAAAACTACTAAACTTATTGTACTGTAATGGTATAATACACAAAAAACCTTAATTTCCTCCAATTAGTCGATTTAAGCATCTTAAAATATTTTTTTTCAAAATGATTTGTTTCTCGTTAGGGTTAATTTTTTTAAACGAACTTTTTGGACAAAACTAGTAAACTTATTGGGCTGTCTTGAGTTTATACAAAAAAATCACAAATTTCATTCATTTAGTTGCTTTAAAGGGACATAAAATAACTTTTTCTTAATTATTTATTTACTAGCTAGGCTTATGTTTTTTAAATGAACTTTTAGGACAAAACTACTAAACTTATTGTACTGTAATGGTATAATACGGAAAAAACCTTAATTTCCTCCAATTAGTCGATTTAAGCATCTTAAAATATTTTTTTTCAAAATTATTTATTTCTCGTTAGGGTTAATTTTTTTAAAGGAACTTTTTGGACAAAACTACTAAACTTATTGTACTGTAATGGTATAATACGAAAAAAACCTTAATTTCCTCCAATTAGTCGATTTAAGCATCTTAAAATATTTTTTTTCAAAATGATTTATTTCTCGTTAGGGTTAATTTTTTTAAACGAACTTTTTGGACAAAACTAGTAAACTTATTGCGCTGTCTTGAGTTTATACAAAAAAATCTCAAATTTCATTCATTTAGTTGCTTTAAAGGGACATAAAATAACTTTTTCTTAAATATTTATTTACTAGCTAGGCTTATGTTTTTTAAATGAACTTTTAGGACAAAACTACTAAACTTATTGTACTGTAATGGTATAATATGAAAAAAACCTTAATTTCCTCCAATTAGTCGATTTAAGCATCTTAAAATTTTTTTATTCAAAATGATTTATTTCTCGTTAGGGTTAATTTTTTTAAAGGAACTTTTTGGACAAAACTAGTAAAGTTATTGGGCTGTCTTGAGTTTATACAAAAAAATCACAAATTTCATTCATTTAGTTGCTTTAAAGGGACATAAAATAACTTTTTCTTAATTATTTATTTACTAGCTAGGCTTATGTTTTTTAAAGGAACTTTTTGGACAAAACTACTAAACTTATTGTAATGTATTGGTATAATACACAAAAAACCTTAATTTGCTCCAATTAGTCGATTTAAGCATCTTAAAATAATTTTTTTCGAAATGATTTATTTCTCGTTTGGGTTAATTTTTTTAAACGAACTTTTTGGACAAAACTAGTAAACTTATTGGGCTGTCTTGAGTTTATACAAAAAAATCACAAATTTCATTCATTTAGTTGCTTTAAAGGGACATAAAATAACTTTTTCTTAATTATTTATTTACTAGCTAGGCTTATGTTTTTTAAATGAACTTTTAGGACAAAACTACTAAACTTATTGTACTGTAATGGTATAATATGAAAAAAACCTTAATTTCCTCCAATTAGTCGATTTAAGCATCTTAAAATATTTTTTTTCAAAATGATTTATTTCTCGTTAGGGTTAATTTTTTTAAAGGAACTTTTTGGACAAAACTACTAAACTTATTGTAATGTATTGGTATAATACACAAAAAAAACCTTAATTTGCTCCAATTAGTCGATTTAAGGCATCTTAAAATAATTTTTCTCAAAACGATTTATTTCTCGTTAGGGTTAATTTTTTTAAAGGAACTTTTAGGACAAAACTACTAAACTTATTGTAATGTATTGGTATAATACACAAAAAACCTTAATTTGCTCCAATTAGTCGATTTAAGCATCTTAAAATAATTTTTTTCGAAATGATTTATTTCTCGTTTGGGTTAATTTTTTTAAACGAACTTTTTGGACAAAACTAGTAAACTTATTGGGCTGTCTTGAGTTTATACAAAAAAATCACAAATTTCATTCATTTAGTTGCTTTAAAGGGACATAAAATAACTTTTTCTTAATTATTTATTTACTAGCTAGGCTTATGTTTTTTAAATGAACTTTTAGGACAAAACTACTAAACTTATTGTACTGTAATGGTATAAAACGAAAAAAAACTTAATTTCCTCCAATTAGTCGATTTAAGCATCTTAAAATAATTTTTTTCGAAATGATTTATTTCTCGTTTGGGTTAATTTTTTTAAACGAACTTTTTGGACAAAACTAGTAAACTTATTGGGCTGTCTTGAGTTTATACAAAAAAATCACAAATTTCATTCATTTAGTTGCTTTAAAGGGACATAAAATAACTTTTTCTTAATTATTTATTTACTAGCTAGGCTTATGTTTTTTAAATGAACTTTTAGGACAAAACTACTAAACTTATTGTACTGTAATGGTATAATACGAAAAAAACCTTAATTTCCTCCAATTAGTCGATTTAAGGCATCTTAAAATAATTTTTCTCAAAACGATTTATTTCTCGTTTGGGTTAATTTTTTTAAACGAACTTTTTGGACAAAACTAGTAAACTTATTGGGCTGTCTTGAGTTTATACAAAAAAATCACAAATTTCATTCATTTAGTTGCTTTAAAGGGACATAAAATAACTTTTTCTTAATTATTTATTTACTAGCTATGCTTATGTTTTTTAAATGAACTTTTAGGACAAAACTACTAAACTTATTGTACTGTAATGGTATAATATGAAAAAAACCTTAATTTCCTCCAATTAGTCGATTTAAGCATCTTAAAATATTTTTTTTCAAAATGATTTATTTCTCGTTAGGGTTAATTTTTTTAAAGGAACTTTTTGGACAAAACTACTAAACTTATTGTAATGTATTTGTATAATACACAAAAAACCTTAATTTGCTCCAATTAGTCGATTTAAGGCATCTTAAGATAATTTTTCTCAAAACGATTTACTTCTCGTTAGGGTTAATTTTTTTAAAGGAACTTTTTGGACAAAACTACTAAACTTATTGTAATGTATTGGTATAATACACAAAAAACCTTAATTTGCTCCAATTAGTCGATTTAAGCATCTTAAAATAATTTTTTTCGAAATGATTTATTTCTCGTTTGGGTTAATTTTTTTAAACGAACTTTTTGGACAAAACTAGTAAACTTATTGGGCTGTCTTGAGTTTATACAAAAAAATCACAAATTTCATTCATTTAGTTGCTTTAAAGGGACATAAAATTACTTTTTCTTAATTATTTATTTACTAGCTAGGCTTATGTTTTTTAAATGAACTTTTAGGACAAAACTACTAAACTTATTGTACTGTAATGGTATAATATGAAAAAAACCTTAATTTCCTCCAATTAGTCGATTTAAGCATCTTAAAATATTTTTTTTCAAAATGATTTATTTCTCGTTAGGGTTAATTTTTTTAAAGGAACTTTTTGGACAATACTACTAAACTTATTGTAATGTATTGGTATAATACACAAAAAACCTTAATTTGCTCCAATTAGTCGATTTAAGGCATCTTAAAATAATTTTTCTCAAAACGATTTATTTCTCGTTAGGGTTAATTTTTTTAAAGGAACTTTTTGGACAAAACTACTAAACTTATTGTAATGTATTGGTATAATACACAAAAAACCTTAATTTGCTCCAATTAGTCGATTTAAGCATCTTAAAATAATTTTTTTCGAAATGATTTATTTCTCGTTTGGGTTAATTTTTTTAAACGAACTTTTTGGACAAAACTAGTAAACTTACTGGGCTGTCTTGCGTTTATACAAAAAAATCACAAATTTCATTCATTTAGTTGCTTTAAAGGGACATAAAATAACTTTTTCTTAATTATTTATTTACTAGCTAGGCTTATGTTTTTTAAATGAACTTTTAGGACAAAACTACTAAACTTATTGTACTGTAATGGTATAATACGAAAAAAACCTTAATTTCCTCCAATTAGTCGATTTAAGCATCTTAAAATATTTTTTTTCAAAATGATTTATTTCTCGTTAGGGTTAATTTTTTTAAAGGAACTTTTAGGGCAAAACTACTAAACTTATTGTACTGTAATGGTATAATACACAAAAAACCTTAATTTCCTCCAATTAGTCGATTTAAGCATCTTAAAATATTTTTTTTCAAAATGATTTGTTTCTCGTTAGGGTTAATTTTTTTAAACGAACTTTTTGGACAAAACTAGTAAACTTATTGGGCTGTCTTGAGTTTATACAAAAAAATCACAAATTTCATTCATTTAGTTGCTTTAAAGGGACATAAAATAACTTTTTCTTAATTATTTATTTACTAGCTAGGCTTATGTTTTTTAAATGAACTTTTAGGACAAAACTACTAAACTTATTGTACTGTAATGGTATAATACGGAAAAAACCTTAATTTCCTCCAATTAGTCGATTTAAGCATCTTAAAATATTTTTTTTCAAAATTATTTATTTCTCGTTAGGGTTAATTTTTTTAAAGGAACTTTTTGGACAAAACTACTAAACTTATTGTACTGTAATGGTATAATACGAAAAAAACCTTAATTTCCTCCAATTAGTCGATTTAAGCATCTTAAAATATTTTTTTTCAAAATGATTTATTTCTCGTTAGGGTTAATTTTTTTAAACGAACTTTTTGGACAAAACTAGTAAACTTATTGCGCTGTCTTGAGTTTATACAAAAAAATCTCAAATTTCATTCATTTAGTTGCTTTAAAGGGACATAAAATAACTTTTTCTTAAATATTTATTTACTAGCTAGGCTTATGTTTTTTAAATGAACTTTTAGGACAAAACTACTAAACTTATTGTACTGTAATGGTATAATATGAAAAAAACCTTAATTTCCTCCAATTAGTCGATTTAAGCATCTTAAAATTTTTTTATTCAAAATGATTTATTTCTCGTTAGGGTTAATTTTTTTAAAGGAACTTTTTGGACAAAACTAGTAAACTTATTGGGCTGTCTTGAGTTTATACAAAAAAATCACAAATTTCATTCATTTAGTTGCTTTAAAGGGACATAAAATAACTTTTTCTTAATTATTTATTTACTAGCTAGGCTTATGTTTTTTAAAGGAACTTTTTGGACAAAACTACTAAACTTATTGTAATGTATTGGTATAATACACAAAAAACCTTAATTTGCTCCAATTAGTCGATTTAAGCATCTTAAAATAATTTTTTTCGAAATGATTTATTTCTCGTTTGGGTTAATTTTTTTAAACGAACTTTTTGGACAAAACTAGTAAACTTATTGGGCTGTCTTGAGTTTATACAAAAAAATCACAAATTTCATTCATTTAGTTGCTTTAAAGGGACATAAAATAACTTTTTCTTAATTATTTATTTACTAGCTAGGCTTATGTTTTTTAAATGAACTTTTAGGACAAAACTACTAAACTTATTGTACTGTAATGGTATAATATGAAAAAAACCTTAATTTCCTCCAATTAGTCGATTTAAGCATCTTAAAATATTTTTTTTCAAAATGATTTATTTCTCGTTAGGGTTAATTTTTTTAAAGGAACTTTTTGGACAAAACTACTAAACTTATTGTAATGTATTGGTATAATACACAAAAAAAACCTTAATTTGCTCCAATTAGTCGATTTAAGGCATCTTAAAATAATTTTTCTCAAAACGATTTATTTCTCGTTAGGGTTAATTTTTTTAAAGGAACTTTTAGGACAAAACTACTAAACTTATTGTAATGTATTGGTATAATACACAAAAAACCTTAATTTGCTCCAATTAGTCGATTTAAGCATCTTAAAATAATTTTTTTCGAAATGATTTATTTCTCGTTTGGGTTAATTTTTTTAAACGAACTTTTTGGACAAAACTAGTAAACTTATTGGGCTGTCTTGAGTTTATACAAAAAAATCACAAATTTCATTCATTTAGTTGCTTTAAAGGGACATAAAATAACTTTTTCTTAATTATTTATTTACTAGCTAGGCTTATGTTTTTTAAATGAACTTTTAGGACAAAACTACTAAACTTATTGTACTGTAATGGTATAATATGAAAAAAACCTTAATTTCCTCCAATTAGTCGATTTAAGCATCTTAAAATATTTTTTTTCAAAATGATTTATTTCTCGTTAGGGTTAATTTTTTTAAAGGAACTTTTTGGACAAAACTACTAAACTTATTGTAATGTATTGGTATAATACACAAAAAACCTTAATTTGCTCCAATTAGTCGATTTAAGGCATCTTAAGATAATTTTTCTCAAAACGATTTATTTCTCGTTAGGGTTAATTTTTTTAAAGGAACTTTTTGGACAAAACTACTAAACTTATTGTAATGTATTGGTATAATACACAAAAAACCTTAATTTGCTCCAATTAGTCGATTTAAGCATCTTAAAATAATTTTTTTCGAAATGATTTATTTCTCGTTTGGGTTAATTTTTTTAAACGAACTTTTTGGACAAAACAAGTAAACTTATTGGGCTGTCTTGAGTTTATACAAAAAAATCACAAATTTCATTCATTTAGTTGCTTTAAAGGGACATAAAATTACTTTTTCTTAATTATTTATTTACTAGCTAGGCTTATGTTTTTTAAATGAACTTTTAGGACAAAACTACTAAACTTATTGTACTGTAATGGTATAATATGAAAAAAACCTTAATTTCCTCCAATTAGTCGATTTAAGCATCTTAAAATATTTTTTTTCAAAATGATTTATTTCTCGTTAGGGTTAATTTTTTTAAAGGAACTTTTTGGACAATACTACTAAACTTATTGTAATGTATTGGTATAATACACAAAAAACCTTAATTTGCTCCAATTAGTCGATTTAAGGCATCTTAAAATAATTTTTCTCAAAACGATTTATTTCTCGTTAGGGTTAATTTTTTTAAAGGAACTTTTTGGACAAAACTACTAAACTTATTGTAATGTATTGGTATAATACACAAAAAACCTTAATTTGCTCCAATTAGTCGATTTAAGCATCTTAAAATAATTTTTTTCGAAATGATTTATTTCTCGTTTGGGTTAATTTTTTTAAACGAACTTTTTGGACAAAACTAGTAAACTTACTGGGCTGTCTTGCGTTTATACAAAAAAATCACAAATTTCATTCATTTAGTTGCTTTAAAGGGACATAAAATAACTTTTTCTTAATTATTTATTTACTAGCTAGGCTTATGTTTTTTAAATGAACTTTTAGGACAAAACTACTAAACTTATTGTACTGTAATGGTATAATACGAAAAAAACCTTAATTTCCTCCAATTAGTCGATTTAAGCATCTTAAAATATTTTTTTTCAAAATGATTTATTTCTCGTTAGGGTTAATTTTTTTAAAGGAACTTTTAGGACAAAACTACTAAACTTATTGTACTGTAATGGTATAATACACAAAAAACCTTAATTTCCTCCAATTAGTCGATTTAAGCATCTTAAAATATTTTTTTTCAAAATGATTTGTTTCTCGTTAGGGTTAATTTTTTTAAACGAACTTTTTGGACAAAACTAGTAAACTTATTGGGCTGTCTTGAGTTTATACAAAAAAATCACAAATTTCATTCATTTAGTTGCTTTAAAGGGACATAAAATAACTTTTTCTTAATTATTTATTTACTAGCTAGGCTTATGTTTTTTAAATGAACTTTTAGGACAAAACTACTAAACTTATTGTACTGTAATGGTATAATACGGAAAAAACCTTAATTTCCTCCAATTAGTCGATTTAAGCATCTTAAAATATTTTTTTTCAAAATTATTTATTTCTCGTTAGGGTTAATTTTTTTAAAGGAACTTTTTGGACAAAACTACTAAACTTATTGTACTGTAATGGTATAATACGAAAAAAACCTTAATTTCCTCCAATTAGTCGATTTAAGCATCTTAAAATATTTTTTTTCAAAATGATTTATTTCTCGTTAGGGTTAATTTTTTTAAACGAACTTTTTGGACAAAACTAGTAAACTTATTGCGCTGTCTTGAGTTTATACAAAAAAATCTCAAATTTCATTCATTTAGTTGCTTTAAAGGGACATAAAATAACTTTTTCTTAAATATTTATTTACTAGCTAGGCTTATGTTTTTTAAATGAACTTTTAGGACAAAACTACTAAACTTATTGTACTGTAATGGTATAATATGAAAAAAACCTTAATTTCCTCCAATTAGTCGATTTAAGCATCTTAAAATTTTTTTATTCAAAATGATTTATTTCTCGTTAGGGTTAATTTTTTTAAAGGAACTTTTTGGACAAAACTAGTAAAGTTATTGGGCTGTCTTGAGTTTATACAAAAAAATCACAAATTTCATTCATTTAGTTGCTTTAAAGGGACATAAAATAACTTTTTCTTAATTATTTATTTACTAGCTAGGCTTATGTTTTTTAAAGGAACTTTTTGGACAAAACTACTAAACTTATTGTAATGTATTGGTATAATACACAAAAAACCTTAATTTGCTCCAATTAGTCGATTTAAGCATCTTAAAATAATTTTTTTCGAAATGATTTATTTCTCGTTTGGGTTAATTTTTTTAAACGAACTTTTTGGACAAAACTAGTAAACTTATTGGGCTGTCTTGAGTTTATACAAAAAAATCACAAATTTCATTCATTTAGTTGCTTTAAAGGGACATAAAATAACTTTTTCTTAATTATTTATTTACTAGCTAGGCTTATGTTTTTTAAATGAACTTTTAGGACAAAACTACTAAACTTATTGTACTGTAATGGTATAATATGAAAAAAACCTTAATTTCCTCCAATTAGTCGATTTAAGCATCTTAAAATATTTTTTTTCAAAATGATTTATTTCTCGTTAGGGTTAATTTTTTTAAAGGAACTTTTTGGACAAAACTACTAAACTTATTGTAATGTATTGGTATAATACACAAAAAACCTTAATTTGCTCCAATTAGTCGATTTAAGGCATCTTAAGATAATTTTTCTCAAAACGATTTATTTCTCGTTTGGGTTAATTTTTTTAAACGAACTTTTTGGACAAAACTAGTAAACTTATTGGGCTGTCTTGAGTTTATACAAAAAAATCACAAATTTCATTCATTTAGTTGCTTTAAAGGGACATAAAATAACTTTTTCTTAATTATTTATTTACTAGCTAGGCTTATGTTTTTTAAATGAACTTTTAGGACAAAACTACTAAACTTATTGTACTGTAATGGTATAAAACGAAAAAAAACTTAATTTCCTCCAATTAGTCGATTTAAGCATCTTAAAATAATTTTTTTCGAAATGATTTATTTCTCGTTTGGGTTAATTTTTTTAAACGAACTTTTTGGACAAAACTAGTAAACTTATTGGGCTGTCTTGAGTTTATACAAAAAAATCACAAATTTCATTCATTTAGTTGCTTTAAAGGGACATAAAATAACTTTTTCTTAATTATTTATTTACTAGCTAGGCTTATGTTTTTTAAATGAACTTTTAGGACAAAACTACTAAACTTATTGTACTGTAATGGTATAATACGAAAAAAACCTTAATTTCCTCCAATTAGTCGATTTAAGGCATCTTAAAATAATTTTTCTCAAAACGATTTATTTCTCGTTTGGGTTAATTTTTTTAAACGAACTTTTTGGACAAAACTAGTAAACTTATTGGGCTGTCTTGAGTTTATACAAAAAAATCACAAATTTCATTCATTTAGTTGCTTTAAAGGGACATAAAATAACTTTTTCTTAATTATTTATTTACTAGCTATGCTTATGTTTTTTAAATGAACTTTTAGGACAAAACTACTAAACTTATTGTACTGTAATGGTATAATATGAAAAAAACCTTAATTTCCTCCAATTAGTCGATTTAAGCATCTTAAAATATTTTTTTTCAAAATGATTTATTTCTCGTTAGGGTTAATTTTTTTAAAGGAACTTTTTGGACAAAACTACTAAACTTATTGTAATGTATTTGTATAATACACAAAAAACCTTAATTTGCTCCAATTAGTCGATTTAAGGCATCTTAAGATAATTTTTCTCAAAACGATTTACTTCTCGTTAGGGTTAATTTTTTTAAAGGAACTTTTTGGACAAAACTACTAAACTTATTGTAATGTATTGGTATAATACACAAAAAACCTTAATTTGCTCCAATTAGTCGATTTAAGCATCTTAAAATAATTTTTTTCGAAATGATTTATTTCTCGTTTGGGTTAATTTTTTTAAACGAACTTTTTGGACAAAACTAGTAAACTTATTGGGCTGTCTTGAGTTTATACAAAAAAATCACAAATTTCATTCATTTAGTTGCTTTAAAGGGACATAAAATTACTTTTTCTTAATTATTTATTTACTAGCTAGGCTTATGTTTTTTAAATGAACTTTTAGGACAAAACTACTAAACTTATTGTACTGTAATGGTATAATATGAAAAAAACCTTAATTTCCTCCAATTAGTCGATTTAAGCATCTTAAAATATTTTTTTTCAAAATGATTTATTTCTCGTTAGGGTTAATTTTTTTAAAGGAACTTTTTGGACAATACTACTAAACTTATTGTAATGTATTGGTATAATACACAAAAAACCTTAATTTGCTCCAATTAGTCGATTTAAGGCATCTTAAAATAATTTTTCTCAAAACGATTTATTTCTCGTTAGGGTTAATTTTTTTAAAGGAACTTTTTGGACAAAACTACTAAACTTATTGTAATGTATTGGTATAATACACAAAAAACCTTAATTTGCTCCAATTAGTCGATTTAAGCATCTTAAAATAATTTTTTTCGAAATGATTTATTTCTCGTTTGGGTTAATTTTTTTAAACGAACTTTTTGGACAAAACTAGTAAACTTACTGGGCTGTCTTGCGTTTATACAAAAAAATCACAAATTTCATTCATTTAGTTGCTTTAAAGGGACATAAAATAACTTTTTCTTAATTATTTATTTACTAGCTAGGCTTATGTTTTTTAAATGAACTTTTAGGACAAAACTACTAAACTTATTGTACTGTAATGGTATAATACGAAAAAAACCTTAATTTCCTCCAATTAGTCGATTTAAGCATCTTAAAATATTTTTTTTCAAAATGATTTATTTCTCGTTAGGGTTAATTTTTTTAAAGGAACTTTTAGGGCAAAACTACTAAACTTATTGTACTGTAATGGTATAATACACAAAAAACCTTAATTTCCTCCAATTAGTCGATTTAAGCATCTTAAAATATTTTTTTTCAAAATGATTTGTTTCTCGTTAGGGTTAATTTTTTTAAACGAACTTTTTGGACAAAACTAGTAAACTTATTGGGCTGTCTTGAGTTTATACAAAAAAATCACAAATTTCATTCATTTAGTTGCTTTAAAGGGACATAAAATAACTTTTTCTTAATTATTTATTTACTAGCTAGGCTTATGTTTTTTAAATGAACTTTTAGGACAAAACTACTAAACTTATTGTACTGTAATGGTATAATACGGAAAAAACCTTAATTTCCTCCAATTAGTCGATTTAAGCATCTTAAAATATTTTTTTTCAAAATTATTTATTTCTCGTTAGGGTTAATTTTTTTAAAGGAACTTTTTGGACAAAACTACTAAACTTATTGTACTGTAATGGTATAATACGAAAAAAACCTTAATTTCCTCCAATTAGTCGATTTAAGCATCTTAAAATATTTTTTTTCAAAATGATTTATTTCTCGTTAGGGTTAATTTTTTTAAACGAACTTTTTGGACAAAACTAGTAAACTTATTGCGCTGTCTTGAGTTTATACAAAAAAATCTCAAATTTCATTCATTTAGTTGCTTTAAAGGGACATAAAATAACTTTTTCTTAAATATTTATTTACTAGCTAGGCTTATGTTTTTTAAATGAACTTTTAGGACAAAACTACTAAACTTATTGTACTGTAATGGTATAATATGAAAAAAACCTTAATTTCCTCCAATTAGTCGATTTAAGCATCTTAAAATTTTTTTATTCAAAATGATTTATTTCTCGTTAGGGTTAATTTTTTTAAAGGAACTTTTTGGACAAAACTAGTAAACTTATTGGGCTGTCTTGAGTTTATACAAAAAAATCACAAATTTCATTCATTTAGTTGCTTTAAAGGGACATAAAATAACTTTTTCTTAATTATTTATTTACTAGCTAGGCTTATGTTTTTTAAAGGAACTTTTTGGACAAAACTACTAAACTTATTGTAATGTATTGGTATAATACACAAAAAACCTTAATTTGCTCCAATTAGTCGATTTAAGCATCTTAAAATAATTTTTTTCGAAATGATTTATTTCTCGTTTGGGTTAATTTTTTTAAACGAACTTTTTGGACAAAACTAGTAAACTTATTGGGCTGTCTTGAGTTTATACAAAAAAATCACAAATTTCATTCATTTAGTTGCTTTAAAGGGACATAAAATAACTTTTTCTTAATTATTTATTTACTAGCTAGGCTTATGTTTTTTAAATGAACTTTTAGGACAAAACTACTAAACTTATTGTACTGTAATGGTATAATATGAAAAAAACCTTAATTTCCTCCAATTAGTCGATTTAAGCATCTTAAAATATTTTTTTTCAAAATGATTTATTTCTCGTTAGGGTTAATTTTTTTAAAGGAACTTTTTGGACAAAACTACTAAACTTATTGTAATGTATTGGTATAATACACAAAAAAAACCTTAATTTGCTCCAATTAGTCGATTTAAGGCATCTTAAAATAATTTTTCTCAAAACGATTTATTTCTCGTTAGGGTTAATTTTTTTAAAGGAACTTTTAGGACAAAACTACTAAACTTATTGTAATGTATTGGTATAATACACAAAAAACCTTAATTTGCTCCAATTAGTCGATTTAAGCATCTTAAAATAATTTTTTTCGAAATGATTTATTTCTCGTTTGGGTTAATTTTTTTAAACGAACTTTTTGGACAAAACTAGTAAACTTATTGGGCTGTCTTGAGTTTATACAAAAAAATCACAAATTTCATTCATTTAGTTGCTTTAAAGGGACATAAAATAACTTTTTCTTAATTATTTATTTACTAGCTAGGCTTATGTTTTTTAAATGAACTTTTAGGACAAAACTACTAAACTTATTGTACTGTAATGGTATAATATGAAAAAAACCTTAATTTCCTCCAATTAGTCGATTTAAGCATCTTAAAATATTTTTTTTCAAAATGATTTATTTCTCGTTAGGGTTAATTTTTTTAAAGGAACTTTTTGGACAAAACTACTAAACTTATTGTAATGTATTGGTATAATACACAAAAAACCTTAATTTGCTCCAATTAGTCGATTTAAGGCATCTTAAGATAATTTTTCTCAAAACGATTTATTTCTCGTTTGGGTTAATTTTTTTAAACGAACTTTTTGGACAAAACTAGTAAACTTATTGGGCTGTCTTGAGTTTATACAAAAAAATCACAAATTTCATTCATTTAGTTGCTTTAAAGGGACATAAAATAACTTTTTCTTAATTATTTATTTACTAGCTAGGCTTATGTTTTTTAAATGAACTTTTAGGACAAAACTACTAAACTTATTGTACTGTAATGGTATAATACGAAAAAAACCTTAATTTCCTCCAATTAGTCGATTTAAGCATCTTAAAATAATTTTTTTCGAAATGATTTATTTCTCGTTTGGGTTAATTTTTTTAAACGAACTTTTTGGACAAAACTAGTAAACTTATTGGGCTGTCTTGAGTTTATACAAAAAAATCACAAATTTCATTCATTTAGTTGCTTTAAAGGGACATAAAATAACTTTTTCTTAATTATTTATTTACTAGCTAGGCTTATGTTTTTTAAATGAACTTTTAGGACAAAACTACTAAACTTATTGTACTGTAATGGTATAATACGAAAAAAACCTTAATTTCCTCCAATTAGTCGATTTAAGGCATCTTAAAATAATTTTTCTCAAAACGATTTATTTCTCGTTTGGGTTAATTTTTTTAAACGAACTTTTTGGACAAAACTAGTAAACTTATTGGGCTGTCTTGAGTTTATACAAAAAAATCACAAATTTCATTCATTTAGTTGCTTTAAAGGGACATAAAATAACTTTTTCTTAATTATTTATTTACTAGCTATGCTTATGTTTTTTAAATGAACTTTTAGGACAAAACTACTAAACTTATTGTACTGTAATGGTATAATATGAAAAAAACCTTAATTTCCTCCAATTAGTCGATTTAAGCATCTTAAAATATTTTTTTTCAAAATGATTTATTTCTCGTTAGGGTTAATTTTTTTAAAGGAACTTTTTGGACAAAACTACTAAACTTATTGTAATGTATTTGTATAATACACAAAAAACCTTAATTTGCTCCAATTAGTCGATTTAAGGCATCTTAAGATAATTTTTCTCAAAACGATTTACTTCTCGTTAGGGTTAATTTTTTTAAAGGAACTTTTTGGACAAAACTACTAAACTTATTGTAATGTATTGGTATAATACACAAAAAACCTTAATTTGCTCCAATTAGTCGATTTAAGCATCTTAAAATAATTTTTTTCGAAATGATTTATTTCTCGTTTGGGTTAATTTTTTTAAACGAACTTTTTGGACAAAACTAGTAAACTTATTGGGCTGTCTTGAGTTTATACAAAAAAATCACAAATTTCATTCATTTAGTTGCTTTAAAGGGACATAAAATAACTTTTTCTTAATTATTTATTTACTAGCTAGGCTTATGTTTTTTAAATCACCTTTTAGGACAAAACTACTAAACTTATTGTACTGTAATGGTATAATATGAAAAAAACCTTAATTTCCTCCAATTAGTCGATTTAAGCATCTTAAAATATTTTTTTTTAAAATGATTTATTTCTCGTTAGGGTTAATTTTTTTAAAGGAACTTTTTGGACAATACTACTAAACTTATTGTAATGTATTGGTATAATACACAAAAAACCTTAATTGGCTCCAATTAGTCGATTTAAGGCATCTTAAAATAATTTTTCTCAAAACGATTTATTTCTCGTTAGGGTTAATTTTTTTAAAGGAACTTTTTGGACAAAACTACTAAACTTATTGTAATGTATTGGTATAATACACAAAAAACCTTAATTTGCTCCAATTAGTCGATTTAAGCATCTTAAAATAATTTTTTTCGAAATGATTTATTTCTCGTTTGGGTTAATTTTTTTAAACGAACTTTTTGGACAAAACTAGTAAACTTATTGGGCTGTCTTGCGTTTATACAAAAAAATCACAAATTTCATTCATTTAGTTGCTTTAAAGGGACATAAAATAACTTTTTCTTAATTATTTATTTACTAGCTAGGCTTATGTTTTTTAAATGAACTTTTAGGACAAAACTACTAAACTTATTGTACTGTAATGGTATAATATGAAAAAAACCTTAATTTCCTCCAATTAGTCGATTTAAGCATCTTAAAATATTTTTTTTCAAAATGATTTATTTCTCGTTAGGGTTAATTTTTTTAAAGGAACTTTTTGGACAAAACTACTAAACTTATTGTAATGTATTGGTATAATACACAAAAAACCTTAATTTGCTCCAATTAGTCGATTTAAGCATCTTAAAATAATTTTTTTCGAAATGATTTATTTCTCGTTTGGGTTAATTTTTTTAAACGAACTTTTTGGACAAAACTAGTAAACTTATTGGGTTGTCTTGAGTTTATACAAAAAAATCACAAATTTCATTCATTTAGTTGCTTTAAAGGGACATAAAATAACTTTTTCTTAATTATTTATTTACTAGCTAGGCTTATGTTTTTTAAATGAACTTTTAGGACAAAACTACTAAACTTATTGTACTGTAATGGTATAATATGAAAAAAACCTTAATTTCCTCCAATTAGTCGATTTAAGGCATCTTAAAATAATTTTTCTCAAAACGATTTATTTCTCGTTAGGGTTAATTTTTTTAAAGGAACTTTTTGGACAAAACTACTAAACTTATTGTAATGTATTGGTATAATACACAAAAAACCTTAATTTGCTCCAATTAGTCGATTTAAGGCATCTTAAGATAATTTTTCTCAAAACGATTTATTTCTCGTTAGGGTTAATTTTTTTAAAGGAACTTTTTGGACAAAACTACTAAACTTATTGTAATGTATAGGTATAATACACAAAAAACCTTAATTTGCTCCAATTAGTCGATTTAAGCATCTTAAAATAATTTTTTTCGAAATGATTTATTTCTCGTTTGGGTTAATTTTTTTAAACGAACTTTTTGGACAAAACTAGTAAACTTATTGGGTTGTCTTGAGTTTATACAAAAAAATCACAAATTTCATTCATTTAGTTGCTTTAAAGGGACATAAAATAACTTTTTCTTAATTATTTATTTACTAGCTAGGCTTATGTTTTTTAAATGAACTTTTAGGACAAAACTACTAAACTTATTGTACTGTAATGGTATAATATGAAAAAAACCTTAATTTCCTCCAATTAGTCGATTTAAGGCATCTTAAAATATTTTTTTTAAAATGATTTATTTCTCGTTAGGGTTAATTTTTTTAAAGGAACTTTTTGGACAAAACTACTAAACTTATTGTAATGTATTGGTATAATACACAAAAAACCTTAATTTGCTCCAATTAGTCGATTTAAGGCATCTTAAAATAATTTTTCTCAAAACGATTTATTTCTCGTTAGGGTTAATTTTTTTAAAGGAACTTTTTGGACAAAACTACTAAACTTATTGTAATGTATTGGTACAATACACAAAAAACCTTAATTTGCTCCAATTAGTCGATTTAAGCATCTTAAAATAATTTTTTTCGAAATGATTTATTTCTCGTTTGGGTTAATTTTTTTAAACGAACTTTTTGGACAAAACTAGTAAACTTATTGGGCTGTCTTGCGTTTATACAAAAAAATCACAAATTTCATTCATTTAGTTGCTTTAAAGGGACATAAAATAACTTTTTCTTAATTATTTATTTACTAGCTAGGCTTATGTTTTTTAAATGAACTTTTAGGACAAAACTACTAAACTTATTGTACTGTAATGGTATAATATGAAAAAAACCTTAATTTCCTCCAATTAGTCGATTTAAGCATCTTAAAATATTTTTTTTCAAAATGATTTATTTCTCGTTAGGGTTAATTTTTTTAAAGGAACTTTTTGGACAAAACTACTAAACTTATTGTAATGTATTGGTATAATACACAAAAAACCTTAATTTGCTCCAATTAGTCGATTTAAGGCATCTTAAAATAATTTTTCTCAAAACGATTTATTTCTCGTTAGGGTTAATTTTTTTAAAGGAACTTTTTGGACAAAACTACTAAACTTATTGTAATGTATTGGTATAAAACACAAAAAACCTTAATTTGCTCCAATTAGTCGATTTAAGCATCTTAAAATAATTTTTTTCGAAATGATTTATTTCTCGTTTGGGTTAATTTTTTTAAACGAACTTTTTGGACAAAACTAGTAAACTTATTGGGCTGTCTTGAGTTTATACAAAAAAATCACAAATTTCATTCATTTAGTTGCTTTAAAGGGACATAAAATAACTTTTTCTTAATTATTTATTTACTAGCTAGGCTTATGTTTTTTAAATGAACTTTTAGGACAAAACTACTAAACTTATTGTACTGTAATGGTATAATACGAAAAAAACCTTAATTTCCTCCAATTAGTCGATTTAAGCATCTTAAAATATTTTTTTTCAAAATGATTTATTTCTCGTTAGGGTTAATTTTTTTAAACGAACTTTTTGGACAAAACTAGTAAACTTATTGCGCTGTCTTAAGTTTATACAAAAAAATCACACATTTTATTCATTTAGTTGCTTTTATTACCGTAGAGACCTTCAACCCTCTTTCTCTCTAAGGTATTTCGTCGGCGCGGCTATTGGCTTAATCTTTTCTCCAGGCACATAGCTCTCATCTCTCTGGACGTTAGTAAGACAAGGCTCCGCGATAAAATCTTCCATACTATCATTGCCGGCATCAATGACTAGTATCCGATCTTCCAGTCGTCATTTGACAGTGGACTGGGCATTCTTCCACATCATCATTGTTGTTATGCGCCAGGATCTTTTTCTAAGATAAAAGATGCCAAAACTTTTCTCGTTAAAAATCGTATGTACCGTCACAGACTCACTAGGCGTATGATCTTAGCGCCACAGTGTTTGCGGTATATCCTTCAGCGGTTGTGTCACAAATCAAAAAATGTAAATTTTCCTTGAAAATTATTCTAAGTCCACTCGTATAATGGAAATATATCGCTAACTTCTTTCACTAGCAATATTTTTTAACGGTTCCCACAGGAGAATTGTCCAGAATGGTCTCCTGAATATTTCTTATACAGGACTTTTTGGTAGTGGAACGTCCGGTTCCGAGTTATGGGACAAAAATGTTTTCTCGTTGAAATTTTTCTAAGTCCACTCGACTGTCTTTCACTAGCGTCGGAAAATGAAAATTCTTGCGTGGAGCGGTTAGGCACTAAAGTGGACTGGGCATTCTCCTACATCATCTTAGCGCCATAGCGTTTGCGGTATATCTTTCAGCGGTTTTGAGGTATCCAATTATCCCAAAACTATATTTTTGGCGGCCCGAAGGCCTGCGAACAGACTAAAGAACGAAATTATTTGCGTTCCTAAGATAAAATATTGTTTTTATCGGAAGAATATCACTCCTGCCGTCTTAACATTTCCTCCAATTATAATTTTTTTCAAAATGATTTATTTCTCGCTAGGGTTAACTTTTTAAAAGGAACTTTTTGGACAAAACTACTAAACTTATTGTAGTGTATTGGTATAATACACAAAAAACCTTAATTTGCTCCAATTAGTCGATTTAAGGCATCTTAAAATAATTTTTCTCAAAACGATTTATTTCTCGTTAGGGTTAATTTTTTTAAAGGAACTTTTTGGACAAAACTACTAAACTTATTGTAATGTATTGGTATAATACACAAAAAACCTTAATTTGCTCCAATTAGTCGATTTAAGGCATCTTAAAATAATTTTTCTCAAAACGATTTATTTCTCGTTAGGGTTAATTTTTTTAAAGGAACTTTTTGGACAAAACTACTAAACTTATTGTAATGTATTGGTATAATACACAAAAAACCTTAATTTGCTCCAATTAGTCGATTTAAGGCATCTTAAAATAATTTTTCTCAAAACGATTTATTTCTCGTTAGGGTTAATTTTTTTAAAGGAACTTTTTGGACAAAACTACTAAACTTATTGTAATGTATTGGTATAAAACACAAAAAACCTTAATTTGCTCCAATTAGTCGATTTAAGCATCTTAAAATAATTTTTTTCGAAATGATTTATTTCTCGTTTGGGTTAATTTTTTTAAACGAACTTTTTGGACAAAACTAGTAAACTTATTGGGCTGTCTTGAGTTTATACAAAAAAATCACAAATTTCATTCATTTAGTTGCTTTTATTACCGTAGAGACCTTCAACCCTCTTTCTCTCTAAGGTATTTCGTCGGCGCGGCTATTGGCTTAATCTTTTCTCCAGGCACATAGCTCTCATCTCTCTGGACGTTAGTAAGACAAGGCTCCGCGATAAAATCTTCCATACTATCATTGCCGGCATCAATGACTAGTATCCGATCTTCCAGTCGTCATTTGACAGTGGACTGGGCATTCTTCCACATCATCATTGTTGTTATGCGCCAGGATCTTTTTCTAAGATAAAAGATGCCAAAACTTTTCTCGTTAAAAATCGTATGTACCGTCACAGACTCACTAGGCGTATGATCTTAGCGCCACAGTGTTTGCGGTATATCCTTCAGCGGTTGTGTCACAAATCAAAAAATGTAAATTTTCCTTGAAAATTATTCTAAGTCCACTCGTATAATGGAAATATATCGCTAACTTCTTTCACTAGCAATATTTTTTAACGGTTCCCACAGGAGAATTGTCCAGAATGGTCTCCTGAATATTTCTTATACAGGACTTTTTGGTAGTGGAACGTCCGGTTCCGAGTTATGGGACAAAAATGTTTTCTCGTTGAAATTTTTCTAAGTCCACTCGACTGTCTTTCACTAGCGTCGGAAAATGAAAATTCTTGCGTGGAGCGGTTAGGCACTAAAGTGGACTGGGCATTCTCCTACATCATCTTAGCGCCATAGCGTTTGCGGTATATCTTTCAGCGGTTTTGAGGTATCCAATTATCCCAAAACTATATTTTTGGCGGCCCGAAGGCCTGCGAACAGACTAAAGAACGAAATTATTTGCGTTCCTAAGATAAAATATTGTTTTTATCGGAAGAATATCACTCCTGCCGTCTTAACATTTCCTCCAATTATAATTTTTTTCAAAATGATTTATTTCTCGCTAGGGTTAACTTTTTAAAAGGAACTTTTTGGACAAAACTACTAAACTTATTGTAGTGTATTGGTATAATACACAAAAAACCTTAATTTGCTCCAATTAGTCGATTTAAGGCATCTTAAAATAATTTTTCTCAAAACGATTTATTTCTCGTTAGGGTTAATTTTTTTAAAGGAACTTTTTGGACAAAACTACTAAACTTATTGTAATGTATTGGTATAATACACAAAAAACCTTAATTTGCTCCAATTAGTCGATTTAAGGCATCTTAAAATAATTTTTCTCAAAACGATTTATTTCTCGTTAGGGTTAATTTTTTTAAAGGAACTTTTTGGACAAAACTACTAAACTTATTGTAATGTATTGGTATAATACACAAAAAACCTTAATTTGCTCCAATTAGTCGATTTAAGGCATCTTAAGATAATTTTTCTCAAAACGATTTATTTCTCGTTAGGGTTAATTTTTTTAAAGGAACTTTTTGGACAAAACTACTAAACTTATTGTAATGTAATGGTATAATACACAAAAAACCTTAATTTGCTCCAATTAGTCGATTTAAGCATCTTAAAATAATTTTTTTCGAAATGATTTATTTCTCGTTTGGGTTAATTTTTTTAAACGAACTTTTTGGACAAAACTAGTAAACTTATTGGGTTGTCTTGAGTTTATACAAAAAAATCACAAATTTCATTCATTTAGTTGCTTTAAAGGGACATAAAATAACTTTTTCTTAATTATTTATTTACTAGCTAGGCTTATGTTTTTTAAATGAACTTTTAGGACAAAACTACTAAACTTATTGTACTGTAATGGTATAATATGAAAAAAACCTTAATTTCCTCCAATTAGTCGATTTAAGGCATCTTAAAATATTTTTTTTTAAAATGATTTATTTCTCGTTAGGGTTAATTTTTTTAAAGGAACTTTTTGGACAAAACTACTAAACTTATTGTAATGTATTGGTATAATACACAAAAAACCTTAATTTGCTCCAATTAGTCGATTTAAGGCATCTTAAAATAATTTTTCTCAAAACGATTTATTTCTCGTTAGGGTTAATTTTTTTAAAGGAACTTTTTGGACAAAACTACTAAACTTATTGTAATGTATTGGTATAATACACAAAAAACCTTAATTTGCTCCAATTAGTCGATTTAAGCATCTTAAAATAATTTTTTTCGAAATGATTTATTTCTCGTTTGGGTTAATTTTTTTAAACGAACTTTTTGGACAAAACTAGTAAACTTATTGGGCTGTCTTGCGTTTATACAAAAAAATCACAAATTTCATTCATTTAGTTGCTTTAAAGGGACATAAAATAACTTTTTCTTAATTATTTATTTACTAGCTAGGCTTATGTTTTTTAAATGAACTTTTAGGACAAAACTACTAAACTTATTGTACTGTAATGGTATAATATGAAAAAAACCTTAATTTCCTCCAATTAGTCGATTTAAGCATCTTAAAATATTTTTTTTCAAAATGATTTATTTCTCGTTAGGGTTAATTTTTTTAAAGGAACTTTTTGGACAAAACTACTAAACTTATTGTAATGTATTGGTATAATACACAAAAAACCTTAATTTGCTCCAATTAGTCGATTTAAGGCATCTTAAAATAATTTTTCTCAAAACGATTTATTTCTCGTTAGGGTTAATTTTTTTAAAGGAACTTTTTGGACAAAACTACTAAACTTATTGTAATGTATTGGTATAAAACACAAAAAACCTTAATTTGCTCCAATTAGTCGATTTAAGCATCTTAAAATAATTTTTTTCGAAATGATTTATTTCTCGTTTGGGTTAATTTTTTTAAACGAACTTTTTGGACAAAACTAGTAAACTTATTGGGCTGTCTTGAGTTTATACAAAAAGATCACAAATTTCATTCATTTAGTTGCTTTAAAGGGACATAAAATAACTTTTTCTTAATTATTTATTTACTAGCTAGGCTTATGTTTTTTAAATGAACTTTTAGGACAAAACTACTAAACTTATTGTACTGTAATGGTATAATACGAAAAAAACCTTAATTTCCTCCAATTAGTCGATTTAAGCATCTTAAAATATTTTTTTTCAAAATGATTTATTTCTCGTTAGGGTTAATTTTTTTAAACGAACTTTTTGGACAAAACTAGTAAACTTATTGCGCTGTCTTAAGTTTATACAAAAAAATCACACATTTTATTCATTTAGTTGCTTTTATTACCGTAGAGACCTTCAACCCTCTTTCTCTCTAAGGTATTTCGTCGGCGCGGCTATTGGCTTAATCTTTTCTCCAGGCACATAGCTCTCATCTCTCTGGACGTTAGTAAGACAAGGCTCCGCGATAAAATCTTCCATACTATCATTGCCGGCATCAATGACTAGTATCCGATCTTCCAGTCGTCATTTGACAGTGGACTGGGCATTCTTCCACATCATCATTGTTGTTATGCGCCAGGATCTTTTTCTAAGATAAAAGATGCCAAAACTTTTCTCGTTAAAAATCGTATGTACCGTCACAGACTCACTAGGCGTATGATCTTAGCGCCACAGTGTTTGCGGTATATCCTTCAGCGGTTGTGTCACAAATCAAAAAATGTAAATTTTCCTTGAAAATTATTCTAAGTCCACTCGTATAATGGAAATATATCGCTAACTTCTTTCACTAGCAATATTTTTTAACGGTTCCCACAGGAGAATTGTCCAGAATGGTCTCCTGAATATTTCTTATACAGGACTTTTTGGTAGTGGAACGTCCGGTTCCGAGTTATGGGACAAAAATGTTTTCTCGTTGAAATTTTTCTAAGTCCACTCGACTGTCTTTCACTAGCGTCGGAAAATGAAAATTCTTGCGTGGAGCGGTTAGGCACTAAAGTGGACTGGGCATTCTCCTACATCATCTTAGCGCCATAGCGTTTGCGGTATATCTTTCAGCGGTTTTGAGGTATCCAATTATCCCAAAACTATATTTTTGGCGGCCCGAAGGCCTGCGAACAGACTAAAGAACGAAATTATTTGCGTTCCTAAGATAAAATATTGTTTTTATCGGAAGAATATCACTCCTGCCGTCTTAACATTTCCTCCAATTATAATTTTTTTCAAAATGATTTATTTCTCGCTAGGGTTAACTTTTTAAAAGGAACTTTTTGGACAAAACTACTAAACTTATTGTAGTGTATTGGTATAATACACAAAAAACCTTAATTTGCTCCAATTAGTCGATTTAAGGCATCTTAAAATAATTTTTCTCAAAACGATTTCTCGTTAGGGTTAATTTTTTTAAAGGAACTTTTTGGACAAAACTACTAAACTTATTGTAATGTATTGGGTATAATACACAAAAAACCTTAATTTGCTCCAATTAGTCGATTTAAGGCATCTTAAAATAATTTTTCTCAAAACGATTTATTTCTCGTTAGGGTTAATTTTTTTAAAGGAACTTTTTGGACAAAACTACTAAACTTATTGTAATGTATTGGTATAATACACAAAAAACCTTAATTTGCTCCAATTAGTCGATTTAAGGCATCTTAAGATAATTTTTCTCAAAACGATTTATTTCTCGTTAGGGTTAATTTTTTTAAAGGAACTTTTTGGACAAAACTACTAAACTTATTGTAATGTAATGGTATAATACACAAAAAACCTTAATTTGCTCCAATTAGTCGATTTAAGCATCTTAAAATAATTTTTTTCGAAATGATTTATTTCTCGTTTGGGTTAATTTTTTTAAACGAACTTTTTGGACAAAACTAGTAAACTTATTGGGTTGTCTTGAGTTTATACAAAAAAATCACAAATTTCATTCATTTAGTTGCTTTAAAGGGACATAAAATAACTTTTTCTTAATTATTTATTTACTAGCTAGGCTTATGTTTTTTAAATGAACTTTTAGGACAAAACTACTAAACTTATTGTACTGTAATGGTATAATATGAAAAAAACCTTAATTTCCTCCAATTAGTCGATTTAAGGCATCTTAAAATATTTTTTTTTAAAATGATTTATTTCTCGTTAGGGTTAATTTTTTTAAAGGAACTTTTTGGACAAAACTACTAAACTTATTGTAATGTATTGGTATAATACACAAAAAACCTTAATTTGCTCCAATTAGTCGATTTAAGGCATCTTAAAATAATTTTTCTCAAAACGATTTATTTCTCGTTAGGGTTAATTTTTTTAAAGGAACTTTTTGGACAAAACTACTAAACTTATTGTAATGTATTGGTATAATACACAAAAAACCTTAATTTGCTCCAATTAGTCGATTTAAGCATCTTAAAATAATTTTTTTCGAAATGATTTATTTCTCGTTTGGGTTAATTTTTTTAAACGAACTTTTTGGACAAAACTAGTAAACTTATTGGGCTGTCTTGCGTTTATACAAAAAAATCACAAATTTCATTCATTTAGTTGCTTTAAAGGGACATAAAATAACTTTTTCTTAATTATTTATTTACTAGCTAGGCTTATGTTTTTTAAATGAACTTTTAGGACAAAACTACTAAACTTATTGTACTGTAATGGTATAATATGAAAAAAACCTTAATTTCCTCCAATTAGTCGATTTAACCATCTTAAAATATTTTTTTTCAAAATGATTTATTTCTCGTTAGGGTTAATTTTTTTAAAGGAACTTTTTGGACAAAACTACTAAACTTATTGTAATGTATTGGTATAATACACAAAAAACCTTAATTTGCTCCAATTAGTCGATTTAAGGCATCTTAAAATAATTTTTCTCAAAACGATTTATTTCTCGTTAGGGTTAATTTTTTTAAAGGAACTTTTTGGACAAAACTACTAAACTTATTGTAATGTATTGGTATAAAACACAAAAAACCTTAATTTGCTCCAATTAGTCGATTTAAGCATCTTAAAATAATTTTTTTCGAAATGATTTATTTCTCGTTTGGGTTAATTTTTTTAAACGAACTTTTTGGACAAAACTAGTAAACTTATTGGGCTGTCTTGAGTTTATACAAAAAAATCACAAATTTCATTCATTTAGTTGCTTTAAAGGGACATAAAATAACTTTTTCTTAATTATTTATTTACTAGCTAGGCTTATGTTTTTTAAATGAACTTTTAGGACAAAACTACTAAACTTATTGTACTGTAATGGTATAATACGAAAAAAACCTTAATTTCCTCCAATTAGTCGATTTAAGCATCTTAAAATATTTTTTTTCAAAATGATTTATTTCTCGTTAGGGTTAATTTTTTTAAACGAACTTTTTGGACAAAACTAGTAAACTTATTGCGCTGTCTTAAGTTTATACAAAAAAATCACACATTTTATTCATTTATTTGCTTTTATTACCGTAGAGACCTTCAACCCTCTTTCTCTCTAAGGTATTTCGTCGGCGCGGCTATTGGCTTAATCTTTTCTCCAGGCACATAGCTCTCATCTCTCTGGACGTTAGTAAGACAAGGCTCCGCGATAAAATCTTCCATACTATCATTGCCGGCATCAATGACTAGTATCCGATCTTCCAGTCGTCATTTGACAGTGGACTGGGCATTCTTCCACATCATCATTGTTGTTATGCGCCAGGATCTTTTTCTAAGATAAAAGATGCCAAAACTTTTCTCGTTAAAAATCGTATGTACCGTCACAGACTCACTAGGCGTATGATCTTAGCGCCACAGTGTTTGCGGTATATCCTTCAGCGGTTGTGTCACAAATCAAAAAATGTAAATTTTCCTTGAAAATTATTGTAAGTCCACTCGTATAATGGAAATATATCGCTAACTTCTTTCACTAGCAATATTTTTTAACGGTTCCCACAGGAGAATTGTCCAGAATGGTCTCCTGAATATTTCTTATACAGGACTTTTTGGTAGTGGAACGTCCGGTTCCGAGTTATGGGACAAAAATGTTTTCTCGTTGAAATTTTTCTAAGTCACTCGACTGTCTTTCACTAGCGTCGGAAAATGAAAATTCTTGCGTGGAGCGGTTAGGCACTAAAGTGGACTGGGCATTCTCCTACATCATCTTAGCGCCATAGCGTTTGCGGTATATCTTTCAGCGGTTTTGAGGTATCCAATTATCCCAAAACTATATTTTTGGCGGCCCGAAGGCCTGCGAACAGACTAAAGAACGAAATTATTTGCGTTCCTAAGATAAAATATTGTTTTTATCGGAAGAATATCACTCCTGCCGTCTTAACATTTCCTCCAATTATAATTTTTTTCAAAATGATTTATTTCTCGCTAGGGTTAACTTTTTAAAAGGAACTTTTTGGACAAAACTACTAAACTTATTGTAGTGTATTGGTATAATACACAAAAAACCTTAATTTGCTCCAATTAGTCGATTTAAGGCATCTTAAAATAATTTTTCTCAAAACGATTTATTTCTCGTTAGGGTTAATTTTTTTAAAGGAACTTTTTGGACAAAACTACTAAACTTATTGTAATGTATTGGTATAATACACAAAAAACCTTAATTTGCTCCAATTAGTCGATTTAAGGCATCTTAAAATAATTTTTCTCAAAACGATTTATTTCTCGTTAGGGTTAATTTTTTTAAAGGAACTTTTTGGACAAAACTACTAAACTTATTGTAATGTATTGGTATAATACACAAAAAACCTTAATTTGCTCCAATTAGTCGATTTAAGGCATCTTAAAATAATTTTTCTCAAAACGATTTATTTCTCGTTAGGGTTAATTTTTTTAAAGGAACTTTTTGGACAAAACTACTAAACTTATTGTAATGTATTGGTATAAAACACAAAAAACCTTAATTTGCTCCAATTAGTCGATTTAAGCATCTTAAAATAATTTTTTTCGAAATGATTTATTTCTCGTTTGGGTTAATTTTTTTAAACGAACTTTTTGGACAAAACTAGTAAACTTATTGGGCTGTCTTGAGTTTATACAAAAAAATCACAAATTTCATTCATTTAGTTGCTTTTATTACCGTAGAGACCTTCAACCCTCTTTCTCTCTAAGGTATTTCGTCGGCGCGGCTATTGGCTTAATCTTTTCTCCAGGCACATAGCTCTCATCTCTCTGGACGTTAGTAAGACAAGGCTCCGCGATAAAATCTTCCATACTATCATTGCCGGCATCAATGACTAGTATCCGATCTTCCAGTCGTCATTTGACAGTGGACTGGGCATTCTTCCACATCATCATTGTTGTTATGCGCCAGGATCTTTTTCTAAGATAAAAGATGCCAAAACTTTTCTCGTTAAAAATCGTATGTACCGTCACAGACTCACTAGGCGTATGATCTTAGCGCCACAGTGTTTGCGGTATATCCTTCAGCGGTTGTGTCACAAATCAAAAAATGTAAATTTTCCTTGAAAATTATTCTAAGTCCACTCGTATAATGGAAATATATCGCTAACTTCTTTCACTAGCAATATTTTTTAACGGTTCCCACAGGAGAATTGTCCAGAATGGTCTCCTGAATATTTCTTATACAGGACTTTTTGGTAGTGGAACGTCCGGTTCCGAGTTATGGGACAAAAATGTTTTCTCGTTGAAATTTTTCTAAGTCCACTCGACTGTCTTTCACTAGCGTCGGAAAATGAAAATTCTTGCGTGGAGCGGTTAGGCACTAAAGTGGACTGGGCATTCTCCTACATCATCTTAGCGCCATAGCGTTTGCGGTATATCTTTCAGCGGTTTTGAGGTATCCAATTATCCCAAAACTATATTTTTGGCGGCCCGAAGGCCTGCGAACAGACTAAAGAACGAAATTATTTGCGTTCCTAAGATAAAATATTGTTTTTATCGGAAGAATATCACTCCTGCCGTCTTAACATTTCCTCCAATTATAATTTTTTTCAAAATGATTTATTTCTCGCTAGGGTTAACTTTTTAAAAGGAACTTTTTGGACAAAACTACTAAACTTATTGTAGTGTATTGGTATAATACACAAAAAACCTTAATTTGCTCCAATTAGTCGATTTAAGGCATCTTAAAATAATTTTTCTCAAAACGATTTATTTCTCGTTAGGGTTAATTTTTTTAAAGGAACTTTTTGGACAAAACTACTAAACTTATTGTAATGTATTGGTATAATACACAAAAAACCTTAATTTGCTCCAATTAGTCGATTTAAGGCATCTTAAAATAATTTTTCTCAAAACGATTTATTTCTCGTTAGGGTTAATTTTTTTAAAGGAACTTTTTGGACAAAACTACTAAACTTATTGTAATGTATTGGTATAATACACAAAAAACCTTAATTTGCTCCAATTAGTCGATTTAAGGCATCTTAAGATAATTTTTCTCAAAACGATTTATTTCTCGTTAGGGTTAATTTTTTTAAAGGAACTTTTTGGACAAAACTACTAAACTTATTGTAATGTAATGGTATAATACACAAAAAACCTTAATTTGCTCCAATTAGTCGATTTAAGCATCTTAAAATAATTTTTTTCGAAATGATTTATTTCTCGTTTGGGTTAATTTTTTTAAACGAACTTTTTGGACAAAACTAGTAAACTTATTGGGTTGTCTTGAGTTTATACAAAAAAATCACAAATTTCATTCATTTAGTTGCTTTAAAGGGACATAAAATAACTTTTTCTTAATTATTTATTTACTAGCTAGGCTTATGTTTTTTAAATGAACTTTTAGGACAAAACTACTAAACTTATTGTACTGTAATGGTATAATATGAAAAAAACCTTAATTTCCTCCAATTAGTCGATTTAAGGCATCTTAAAATATTTTTTTTTAAAATGATTTATTTCTCGTTAGGGTTAATTTTTTTAAAGGAACTTTTTGGACAAAACTACTAAACTTATTGTAATGTATTGGTATAATACACAAAAAACCTTAATTTGCTCCAATTAGTCGATTTAAGGCATCTTAAAATAATTTTTCTCAAAACGATTTATTTCTCGTTAGGGTTAATTTTTTTAAAGGAACTTTTTGGACAAAACTACTAAACTTATTGTAATGTATTGGTATAATACACAAAAAACCTTAATTTGCTCCAATTAGTCGATTTAAGCATCTTAAAATAATTTTTTTCGAAATGATTTATTTCTCGTTTGGGTTAATTTTTTTAAACGAACTTTTTGGACAAAACTAGTAAACTTATTGGGCTGTCTTGCGTTTATACAAAAAAATCACAAATTTCATTCATTTAGTTGCTTTAAAGGGACATAAAATAACTTTTTCTTAATTATTTATTTACTAGCTAGGCTTATGTTTTTTAAATGAACTTTTAGGACAAAACTACTAAACTTATTGTACTGTAATGGTATAATATGAAAAAAACCTTAATTTCCTCCAATTAGTCGATTTAAGCATCTTAAAATATTTTTTTTCAAAATGATTTATTTCTCGTTAGGGTTAATTTTTTTAAAGGAACTTTTTGGACAAAACTACTAAACTTATTGTAATGTATTGGTATAATACACAAAAAACCTTAATTTGCTCCAATTAGTCGATTTAAGGCATCTTAAAATAATTTTTCTCAAAACGATTTATTTCTCGTTAGGGTTAATTTTTTTAAAGGAACTTTTTGGACAAAACTACTAAACTTATTGTAATGTATTGGTATAAAACACAAAAAACCTTAATTTGCTCCAATTAGTCGATTTAAGCATCTTAAAATAATTTTTTTCGAAATGATTTATTTCTCGTTTGGGTTAATTTTTTTAAACGAACTTTTTGGACAAAACTAGTAAACTTATTGGGCTGTCTTGAGTTTATACAAAAAGATCACAAATTTCATTCATTTAGTTGCTTTAAAGGGACATAAAATAACTTTTTCTTAATTATTTATTTACTAGCTAGGCTTATGTTTTTTAAATGAACTTTTAGGACAAAACTACTAAACTTATTGTACTGTAATGGTATAATACGAAAAAAACCTTAATTTCCTCCAATTAGTCGATTTAAGCATCTTAAAATATTTTTTTTCAAAATGATTTATTTCTCGTTAGGGTTAATTTTTTTAAACGAACTTTTTGGACAAAACTAGTAAACTTATTGCGCTGTCTTAAGTTTATACAAAAAAATCACACATTTTATTCATTTAGTTGCTTTTATTACCGTAGAGACCTTCAACCCTCTTTCTCTCTAAGGTATTTCGTCGGCGCGGCTATTGGCTTAATCTTTTCTCCAGGCACATAGCTCTCATCTCTCTGGACGTTAGTAAGACAAGGCTCCGCGATAAAATCTTCCATACTATCATTGCCGGCATCAATGACTAGTATCCGATCTTCCAGTCGTCATTTGACAGTGGACTGGGCATTCTTCCACATCATCATTGTTGTTATGCGCCAGGATCTTTTTCTAAGATAAAAGATGCCAAAACTTTTCTCGTTAAAAATCGTATGTACCGTCACAGACTCACTAGGCGTATGATCTTAGCGCCACAGTGTTTGCGGTATATCCTTCAGCGGTTGTGTCACAAATCAAAAAATGTAAATTTTCCTTGAAAATTATTCTAAGTCCACTCGTATAATGGAAATATATCGCTAACTTCTTTCACTAGCAATATTTTTTAACGGTTCCCACAGGAGAATTGTCCAGAATGGTCTCCTGAATATTTCTTATACAGGACTTTTTGGTAGTGGAACGTCCGGTTCCGAGTTATGGGACAAAAATGTTTTCTCGTTGAAATTTTTCTAAGTCCACTCGACTGTCTTTCACTAGCGTCGGAAAATGAAAATTCTTGCGTGGAGCGGTTAGGCACTAAAGTGGACTGGGCATTCTCCTACATCATCTTAGCGCCATAGCGTTTGCGGTATATCTTTCAGCGGTTTTGAGGTATCCAATTATCCCAAAACTATATTTTTGGCGGCCCGAAGGCCTGCGAACAGACTAAAGAACGAAATTATTTGCGTTCCTAAGATAAAATATTGTTTTTATCGGAAGAATATCACTCCTGCCGTCTTAACATTTCCTCCAATTATAATTTTTTTCAAAATGATTTATTTCTCGCTAGGGTTAACTTTTTAAAAGGAACTTTTTGGACAAAACTACTAAACTTATTGTAGTGTATTGGTATAATACACAAAAAACCTTAATTTGCTCCAATTAGTCGATTTAAGGCATCTTAAAATAATTTTTCTCAAAACGATTTCTCGTTAGGGTTAATTTTTTTAAAGGAACTTTTTGGACAAAACTACTAAACTTATTGTAATGTATTGGGTATAATACACAAAAAACCTTAATTTGCTCCAATTAGTCGATTTAAGGCATCTTAAAATAATTTTTCTCAAAACGATTTATTTCTCGTTAGGGTTAATTTTTTTAAAGGAACTTTTTGGACAAAACTACTAAACTTATTGTAATGTATTGGTATAATACACAAAAAACCTTAATTTGCTCCAATTAGTCGATTTAAGGCATCTTAAGATAATTTTTCTCAAAACGATTTATTTCTCGTTAGGGTTAATTTTTTTAAAGGAACTTTTTGGACAAAACTACTAAACTTATTGTAATGTAATGGTATAATACACAAAAAACCTTAATTTGCTCCAATTAGTCGATTTAAGCATCTTAAAATAATTTTTTTCGAAATGATTTATTTCTCGTTTGGGTTAATTTTTTTAAACGAACTTTTTGGACAAAACTAGTAAACTTATTGGGTTGTCTTGAGTTTATACAAAAAAATCACAAATTTCATTCATTTAGTTGCTTTAAAGGGACATAAAATAACTTTTTCTTAATTATTTATTTACTAGCTAGGCTTATGTTTTTTAAATGAACTTTTAGGACAAAACTACTAAACTTATTGTACTGTAATGGTATAATATGAAAAAAACCTTAATTTCCTCCAATTAGTCGATTTAAGGCATCTTAAAATATTTTTTTTTAAAATGATTTATTTCTCGTTAGGGTTAATTTTTTTAAAGGAACTTTTTGGACAAAACTACTAAACTTATTGTAATGTATTGGTATAATACACAAAAAACCTTAATTTGCTCCAATTAGTCGATTTAAGGCATCTTAAAATAATTTTTCTCAAAACGATTTATTTCTCGTTAGGGTTAATTTTTTTAAAGGAACTTTTTGGACAAAACTACTAAACTTATTGTAATGTATTGGTATAATACACAAAAAACCTTAATTTGCTCCAATTAGTCGATTTAAGCATCTTAAAATAATTTTTTTCGAAATGATTTATTTCTCGTTTGGGTTAATTTTTTTAAACGAACTTTTTGGACAAAACTAGTAAACTTATTGGGCTGTCTTGCGTTTATACAAAAAAATCACAAATTTCATTCATTTAGTTGCTTTAAAGGGACATAAAATAACTTTTTCTTAATTATTTATTTACTAGCTAGGCTTATGTTTTTTAAATGAACTTTTAGGACAAAACTACTAAACTTATTGTACTGTAATGGTATAATATGAAAAAAACCTTAATTTCCTCCAATTAGTCGATTTAACCATCTTAAAATATTTTTTTTCAAAATGATTTATTTCTCGTTAGGGTTAATTTTTTTAAAGGAACTTTTTGGACAAAACTACTAAACTTATTGTAATGTATTGGTATAATACACAAAAAACCTTAATTTGCTCCAATTAGTCGATTTAAGGCATCTTAAAATAATTTTTCTCAAAACGATTTATTTCTCGTTAGGGTTAATTTTTTTAAAGGAACTTTTTGGACAAAACTACTAAACTTATTGTAATGTATTGGTATAAAACACAAAAAACCTTAATTTGCTCCAATTAGTCGATTTAAGCATCTTAAAATAATTTTTTTCGAAATGATTTATTTCTCGTTTGGGTTAATTTTTTTAAACGAACTTTTTGGACAAAACTAGTAAACTTATTGGGCTGTCTTGAGTTTATACAAAAAAATCACAAATTTCATTCATTTAGTTGCTTTAAAGGGACATAAAATAACTTTTTCTTAATTATTTATTTACTAGCTAGGCTTATGTTTTTTAAATGAACTTTTAGGACAAAACTACTAAACTTATTGTACTGTAATGGTATAATACGAAAAAAACCTTAATTTCCTCCAATTAGTCGATTTAAGCATCTTAAAATATTTTTTTTCAAAATGATTTATTTCTCGTTAGGGTTAATTTTTTTAAACGAACTTTTTGGACAAAACTAGTAAACTTATTGCGCTGTCTTAAGTTTATACAAAAAAATCACACATTTTATTCATTTATTTGCTTTTATTACCGTAGAGACCTTCAACCCTCTTTCTCTCTAAGGTATTTCGTCGGCGCGGCTATTGGCTTAATCTTTTCTCCAGGCACATAGCTCTCATCTCTCTGGACGTTAGTAAGACAAGGCTCCGCGATAAAATCTTCCATACTATCATTGCCGGCATCAATGACTAGTATCCGATCTTCCAGTCGTCATTTGACAGTGGACTGGGCATTCTTCCACATCATCATTGTTGTTATGCGCCAGGATCTTTTTCTAAGATAAAAGATGCCAAAACTTTTCTCGTTAAAAATCGTATGTACCGTCACAGACTCACTAGGCGTATGATCTTAGCGCCACAGTGTTTGCGGTATATCCTTCAGCGGTTGTGTCACAAATCAAAAAATGTAAATTTTCCTTGAAAATTATTGTAAGTCCACTCGTATAATGGAAATATATCGCTAACTTCTTTCACTAGCAATATTTTTTAACGGTTCCCACAGGAGAATTGTCCAGAATGGTCTCCTGAATATTTCTTATACAGGACTTTTTGGTAGTGGAACGTCCGGTTCCGAGTTATGGGACAAAAATGTTTTCTCGTTGAAATTTTTCTAAGTCACTCGACTGTCTTTCACTAGCGTCGGAAAATGAAAATTCTTGCGTGGAGCGGTTAGGCACTAAAGTGGACTGGGCATTCTCCTACATCATCTTAGCGCCATAGCGTTTGCGGTATATCTTTCAGCGGTTTTGAGGTATCCAATTATCCCAAAACTATATTTTTGGCGGCCCGAAGGCCTGCGAACAGACTAAAGAACGAAATTATTTGCGTTCCTAAGATAAAATATTGTTTTTATCGGAAGAATATCACTCCTGCCGTCTTAACATTTCCTCCAATTATAATTTTTTTCAAAATGATTTATTTCTCGCTAGGGTTAACTTTTTAAAAGGAACTTTTTGGACAAAACTACTAAACTTATTGTAGTGTATTGGTATAATACACAAAAAACCTTAATTTGCTCCAATTAGTCGATTTAAGGCATCTTAAAATAATTTTTCTCAAAACGATTTATTTCTCGTTAGGGTTAATTTTTTTAAAGGAACTTTTTGGACAAAACTACTAAACTTATTGTAATGTATTGGTATAATACACAAAAAACCTTAATTTGCTCCAATTAGTCGATTTAAGGCATCTTAAAATAATTTTTCTCAAAACGATTTATTTCTCGTTAGGGTTAATTTTTTTAAAGGAACTTTTTGGACAAAACTACTAAACTTATTGTAATGTATTGGTATAATACACAAAAAACCTTAATTTGCTCCAATTAGTCGATTTAAGCATCTTAAAATAATTTTTTTCGAAATGATTTATTTCTCGTTTGGGTTAATTTTTTTAAACGAACTTTTTGGACAAAACTAGTAAACTTATTGGGTTGTCTTGAGTTTATACAAAAAAATCACAAATTTCATTCATTTAGTTGCTTTAAAGGGACATAAAATAACTTTTTCTTAATTATTTATTTACTAGCTAGGCTTATGTTTTTTAAATGAACTTTTAGGACAAAACTACTAAACTTATTGTACTGTAATGGTATAATATGAAAAAAACCTTAATTTCCTCCAATTAGTCGATTTAAGGCATCTTAAAATATTTTTTTTTAAAATGATTTATTTCTCGTTAGGGTTAATTTTTTTAAAGGAACTTTTTGGACAAAACTACTAAACTTATTGTAATGTATTGGTATAATACACAAAAAACCTTAATTTGCTCCAATTAGTCGATTTAAGCATCTTAAAATAATTTTTTTCGAAATGATTTATTTCTCGTTTGGGTTAATTTTTTTAAACGAACTTTTTGGACAAAACTAGTAAACTTATTGGGCTGTCTTGCGTTTATACAAAAAAATCACAAATTTCATTCATTTAGTTGCTTTAAAGGGACATAAAATAACTTTTTCTTAATTATTTATTTACTAGCTAGGCTTATGTTTTTTAAATGAACTTTTAGGACAAAACTACTAAACTTATTGTACTGTAATGGTATAATATGAAAAAAACCTTAATTTCCTCCAATTAGTCGATTTAAGCATCTTAAAATATTTTTTTTCAAAATGATTTATTTCTCGTTAGGGTTAATTTTTTTAAAGGAACTTTTTGGACAAAACTACTAAACTTATTGTAATGTATTGGTATAAAACACAAAAAACCTTAATTTGCTCCAATTAGTCGATTTAAGGCATCTTAAAATAATTTTTCTCAAAACGATTTATTTCTCGTTAGGGTTAATTTTTTTAAAGGAACTTTTTGGACAAAACTACTAAACTTATTGTAATGTATTGGTATAAAACACAAAAAACCTTAATTTGCTCCAATTAGTCGATTTAAGCATCTTAAAATAATTTTTTTCGAAATGATTTATTTCTCGTTTGGGTTAATTTTTTTAAACGAACTTTTTGGACAAAACTAGTAAACTTATTGGGCTGTCTTGAGTTTATACAAAAAAATCACAAATTTCATTCATTTAGTTGCTTTAAAGGGACATAAAATAACTTTTTCTTAATTATTTATTTACTAGCTAGGCTTATGTTTTTTAAATGAACTTTTAGGACAAAACTACTAAACTTATTGTACTGTAATGGTATAATACGAAAAAAACCTTAATTTCCTCCAATTAGTCGATTTAAGCATCTTAAAATATTTTTTTTCAAAATGATTTATTTCTCGTTAGGGTTAATTTTTTTAAACGAACTTTTTGGACAAAACTAGTAAACTTATTGCGCTGTCTTAAGTTTATACAAAAAAATCACACATTTTATTCATTTAGTTGCTTTTATTACCGTAGAGACCTTCAACCCTCTTTCTCTCTAAGGTATTTCGTCGGCGCGGCTATTGGCTTAATCTTTTCTCCAGGCACATAGCTCTCATCTCTCTGGACTTTAGTAAGACAAGGCTCCGCGATAAAATCTTCCATACTATCATTGCCGGCATCAATGACTAGTATCCGATCTTCCAGTCGTCATTTGACAGTGGACTGGGCATTCTTCCACATCATCATTGTTGTTATGCGCCAGGATCTTTTTCTAAGATAAAAGATGCCAAAACTTTTCTCGTTAAAAATCGTATGTACCGTCACAGACTCACTAGGCGTATGATCTTAGCGCCACAGTGTTTGCGGTATATCCTTCAGCGGTTGTGTCACAAATCAAAAAATGTAAATTTTCCTTGAAAATTATTCTAAGTCCACTCGTATAATGGAAATATATCGCTAACTTCTTTCACTAGCAATATTTTTTAACGGTTCCCACAGGAGAATTGTCCAGAATGGTCTCCTGAATATTTCTTATACAGGACTTTTTGGTAGTGGAACGTCCGGTTCCGAGTTATGGGACAAAAATGTTTTCTCGTTGAAATTTTTCTAAGTCCACTCGACTGTCTTTCACTAGCGTCGGAAAATGAAAATTCTTGCGTGGAGCGGTTAGGCACTAAAGTGGACTGGGCATTCTCCTACATCATCTTAGCGCCATAGCGTTTGCGGTATATCTTTCAGCGGTTTTGAGGTATCCAATTATCCCAAAACTATATTTTTGGCGGCCCGAAGGCCTGCGAACAGACTAAAGAACGAAATTATTTGCGTTCCTAAGATAAAATATTGTTTTTATCGGAAGAATATCACTCCTGCCGTCTTAACATTTCCTCCAATTATAATTTTTTTCAAAATGATTTATTTCTCGCTAGGGTTAACTTTTTAAAAGGAACTTTTTGGACAAAACTACTAAACTTATTGTAGTGTATTGGTATAATACACAAAAAACCTTAATTTGCTCCAATTAGTCGATTTAAGGCATCTTAAAATAATTTTTCTCAAAACGATTTATTTCTCGTTAGGGTTAATTTTTTTAAAGGAACTTTTTGGACAAAACTACTAAACTTATTGTAATGTATTGGTATAATACACAAAAAACCTTAATTTGCTCCAATTAGTCGATTTAAGGCATCTTAAAATAATTTTTCTCAAAACGATTTATTTCTCGTTAGGGTTAATTTTTTTAAAGGAACTTTTTGGACAAAACTACTAAACTTATTGTAGTGTATTGGTATAATACACAAAAAACCTTAATTTGCTCCAATTAGTCGATTTAAGGCATCTTAAAATAATTTTTCTCAAAACGATTTCTCGTTAGGGTTAATTTTTTTAAAGGAACTTTTTGGACAAAACTACTAAACTTATTGTAATGTATTGGTATAATACACAAAAAACCTTAATTTGCTCCAATTAGTCGATTTAAGGCATCTTAAAATAATTTTTCTCAAAACGATTTATTTCTCGTTAGGGTTAATTTTTTTAAAGGAACTTTTTGGACAAAACTACTAAACTTATTGTAATGTATTGGTATAATACACAAAAAACCTTAATTTGCTCCAATTAGTCGATTTAAGGCATCTTAAGATAATTTTTCTCAAAACGATTTATTTCTCGTTAGGGTTAATTTTTTTAAAGGAACTTTTTGGACAAAACTACTAAACTTATTGTAATGTAATGGTATAATACACAAAAAACCTTAATTTGCTCCAATTAGTCGATTTAAGCATCTTAAAATAATTTTTTTCGAAATGATTTATTTCTCGTTTGGGTTAATTTTTTTAAACGAACTTTTTGGACAAAACTAGTAAACTTATTGGGTTGTCTTGAGTTTATACAAAAAAATCACAAATTTCATTCATTTAGTTGCTTTAAAGGGACATAAAATAACTTTTTCTTAATTATTTATTTACTAGCTAGGCTTATGTTTTTTAAATGAACTTTTAGGACAAAACTACTAAACTTATTGTACTGTAATGGTATAATATGAAAAAAACCTTAATTTCCTCCAATTAGTCGATTTAAGGCATCTTAAAATATTTTTTTTTAAAATGATTTATTTCTCGTTAGGGTTAATTTTTTTAAAGGAACTTTTTGGACAAAACTACTAAACTTATTGTAATGTATTGGTATAATACACAAAAAACCTTAATTTGCTCCAATTAGTCGATTTAAGGCATCTTAAAATAATTTTTCTCAAAACGATTTATTTCTCGTTAGGGTTAATTTTTTTAAAGGAACTTTTTGGACAAAACTACTAAACTTATTGTAATGTATTGGTATAATACACAAAAAACCTTAATTTGCTCCAATTAGTCGATTTAAGGCATCTTAAGATAATTTTTCTCAAAACGATTTATTTCTCGTTAGGGTTAATTTTTTTAAAGGAACTTTTTGGACAAAACTACTAAACTTATTGTAATGTAATGGTATAATACACAAAAAACCTTAATTTGCTCCAATTAGTCGATTTAAGCATCTTAAAATAATTTTTTTCGAAATGATTTATTTCTCGTTTGGGTTAATTTTTTTAAACGAACTTTTTGGACAAAACTAGTAAACTTATTGGGTTGTCTTGAGTTTATACAAAAAAATCACAAATTTCATTCATTTAGTTGCTTTAAAGGGACATAAAATAACTTTTTCTTAATTATTTATTTACTAGCTAGGCTTATGTTTTTTAAATGAACTTTTAGGACAAAACTACTAAACTTATTGTACTGTAATGGTATAATATGAAAAAAACCTTAATTTCCTCCAATTAGTCGATTTAAGGCATCTTAAAATATTTTTTTTTAAAATGATTTATTTCTCGTTAGGGTTAATTTTTTTAAAGGAACTTTTTGGACAAAACTACTAAACTTATTGTAATGTATTGGTATAATACACAAAAAACCTTAATTTGCTCCAATTAGTCGATTTAAGGCATCTTAAAATAATTTTTCTCAAAACGATTTATTTCTCGTTAGGGTTAATTTTTTTAAAGGAACTTTTTGGACAAAACTACTAAACTTATTGTAATGTATTGGTATAATACACAAAAAACCTTAATTTGCTCCAATTAGTCGATTTAAGCATCTTAAAATAATTTTTTTCGAAATGATTTATTTCTCGTTTGGGTTAATTTTTTTAAACGAACTTTTTGGACAAAACTAGTAAACTTATTGGGCTGTCTTGCGTTTATACAAAAAAATCACAAATTTCATTCATTTAGTTGCTTTAAAGGGACATAAAATAACTTTTTCTTAATTATTTATTTACTAGCTAGGCTTATGTTTTTTAAATGAACTTTTAGGACAAAAGTACTAAACTTATTGTACTGTAATGGTATAATATGAAAAAAACCTTAATTTCCTCCAATTAGTCGATTTAACCATCTTAAAATATTTTTTTTCAAAATGATTTATTTCTCGTTAGGGTTAATTTTTTTAAAGGAACTTTTTGGACAAAACTACTAAACTTATTGTAATGTATTGGTATAATACACAAAAAACCTTAATTTGCTCCAATTAGTCGATTTAAGGCATCTTAAAATAATTTTTCTCAAAACGATTTATTTCTCGTTAGGGTTAATTTTTTTAAAGGAACTTTTTAGACAAAACTACTAAACTTATTGTAATGTATTGGTATAAAACACAAAAAACCTTAATTTGCTCCAATTAGTCGATTTAAGCATCTTAAAATAATTTTTTTCGAAATGATTTATTTCTCGTTTGGGTTAATTTTTTTAAACGAACTTTTTGGACAAAACTAGTAAACTTATTGGGCTGTCTTGAGTTTATACAAAAAAATCACAAATTTCATTCATTTAGTTGCTTTAAAGGGACATAAAATAACTTTTTCTTAATTATTTATTTACTAGCTAGGCTTATGTTTTTTAAATGAACTTTTAGGACAAAACTACTAAACTTATTGTACTGTAATGGTATAATACGAAAAAAACCTTAATTTGCTCCAATTAGTCGATTTAAGGCATCTTAAAATAATTTTTCTCAAAACGATTTATTTCTCGTTAGGGTTAATTTTTTTAAAGGAACTTTTTGGACAAAACTACTAAACTTATTGTAATGTATTGGTATAATACACAAAAAACCTTAATTTGCTCCAATTAGTCGATTTAAGGCATCTTAAAATAATTTTTCTCAAAACGATTTATTTCTCGTTAGGGTTAATTTTTTTAAAGGAACTTTTTGGACAAAACTACTAAACTTATTGTAATGTATTGGTATAATACACAAAAAACCTTAATTTGCTCCAATTAGTCGATTTAAGGCATCTTAAGATAATTTTTCTCAAAACGATTTATTTCTCGTTAGGGTTAATTTTTTTAAAGGAACTTTTTGGACAAAACTACTAAACTTATTGTAATGTAATGGTATAATACACAAAAAACCTTAATTTGCTCCAATTAGTCGATTTAAGCATCTTAAAATAATTTTTTTCGAAATGATTTATTTCTCGTTTGGGTTAATTTTTTTAAACGAACTTTTTGGACAAAACTAGTAAACTTATTGGGTTGTCTTGAGTTTATACAAAAAAATCACAAATTTCATTCATTTAGTTGCTTTAAAGGGACATAAAATAACTTTTTCTTAATTATTTATTTACTAGCTAGGCTTATGTTTTTTAAATGAACTTTTAGGACAAAACTACTAAACTTATTGTACTGTAATGGTATAATATGAAAAAAACCTTAATTTCCTCCAATTAGTCGATTTAAGGCATCTTAAAATATTTTTTTTTAAAATGATTTATTTCTCGTTAGGGTTAATTTTTTTAAAAGGAACTTTTTGGACAAAACTACTAAACTTATTGTAATGTATTGGTATAATACACAAAAAACCTTAATTTGCTCCAATTAGTCGATTTAAGGCATCTTAAAATAATTTTTCTCAAAACGATTTATTTCTCGTTAGGGTTAATTTTTTTAAAGGAACTTTTTGGACAAAACTACTAAACTTATTGTAATGTATTGGTATAATACACAAAAAACCTTAATTTGCTCCAATTAGTCGATTTAAGGCATCTTAAAATAATTTTTCTCAAAACGATTTATTTCTCGTTAGGGTTAATTTTTTTAAAGGAACTTTTTGGACAAAACTACTAAACTTATTGTAATGTATTGGTATAATACACAAAAAACCTTAATTTGCTCCAATTAGTCGATTTAAGGCATCTTAAGATAATTTTTGTCAAAACGATTTATTTCTCGTTAGGGTTAATTTTTTTAAAGGAACTTTTTGGACAAAACTACTAAACTTATTGTAATGTAATGGTATAATACACAAAAAACCTTAATTTGCTCCAATTAGTCGATTTAAGCATCTTAAAATAATTTTTTTCGAAATGATTTATTTCTCGTTTGGGTTAATTTTTTTAAACGAACTTTTTGGACAAAACTAGTAAACTTATTGGGTTGTCTTGAGTTTATACAAAAAAATCACAAATTTCATTCATTTAGTTGCTTTAAAGGGACATAAAATAACTTTTTCTTAATTATTTATTTACTAGCTAGGCTTATGTTTTTTAAATGAACTTTTAGGACAAAACTACTAAACTTATTGTACTGTAATGGTATAATATGAAAAAAACCTTAATTTCCTCCAATTAGTCGATTTAAGGCATCTTAAAATATTTTTTTTTAAAATGATTTATTTCTCGTTAGGGTTAATTTTTTTAAAGGAACTTTTTGGACAAAACTACTAAACTTATTGTAATGTATTGGTATAATACACAAAAAACCTTAATTTGCTCCAATTAGTCGATTTAAGGCATCTTAAAATAATTTTTCTCAAAACGATTTATTTCTCGTTAGGGTTAATTTTTTTAAAGGAACTTTTTGGACAAAACTACTAAACTTATTGTAATGTATTGGTATAATACACAAAAAACCTTAATTTGCTCCAATTAGTCGATTTAAGCATCTTAAAATAATTTTTTTCGAAATGATTTATTTCTCGTTTGGGTTAATTTTTTTAAACGAACTTTTTGGACAAAACTAGTAAACTTATTGGGCTGTCTTGCGTTTATACAAAAAAATCACAAATTTCATTCATTTAGTTGCTTTAAAGGGACATAAAATAACTTTTTCTTAATTATTTATTTACTAGCTAGGCTTATGTTTTTTAAATGAACTTTTAGGACAAAACTACTAAACTTATTGTACTGTAATGGTATAATATGAAAAAAACCTTAATTTCCTCCAATTAGTCGATTTAAGCATCTTAAAATATTTTTTTTCAAAATGATTTATTTCTCGTTAGGGTTAATTTTTTTAAAGGAACTTTTTGGACAAAACTACTAAACTTATTGTAATGTATTGGTATAATACACAAAAAACCATAATTTGCTCCAATTAGTCGATTTAAGGCATCTTAAAATAATTTTTCTCAAAACGATTTATTTCTCGTTAGGGTTAATTTTTTTAAAGGAACTTTTTGGACAAAACTACTAAACTTATTGTAATGTATTGGTATAAAACACAAAAAACCTTAATTTGCTCCAATTAGTCGATTTAAGCATCTTAAAATAATTTTTTTCGAAATGATTTATTTCTCGTTTGGGTTAATTTTTTTAAACGAACTTTTTGGACAAAACTAGTAAACTTATTGGGCTGTCTTGAGTTTATACAAAAAAATCACAAATTTCATTCATTTAGTTGCTTTAAAGGGACATAAAATAACTTTTTCTTAATTATTTATTTACTAGCTAGGCTTATGTTTTTTAAATGAACTTTTAGGACAAAACTACTAAACTTATTGTACTGTAATGGTATAATACGAAAAAAACCTTAATTTCCTCCAATTAGTCGATTTAAGCATCTTAAAATATTTTTTTTCAAAATGATTTATTTCTCGTTAGGGTTAATTTTTTTAAACGAACTTTTTGGACAAAACTAGTAAACTTATTGCGCTGTCTTAAGTTTATACAAAAAAATCACACATTTTATTCATTTAGTTGCTTTTATTACCGTAGAGACCTTCAACCCTCTTTCTCTCTAAGGTATTTCGTCGGCGCGGCTATTGGCTTAATCTTTTCTCCAGGCACATAGCTCTCATCTCTCTGGACGTTAGTAAGACAAGGCTCCGCGATAAAATCTTCCATACTATCATTGCCGGCATCAATGACTAGTATCCGATCTTCCAGTCGTCATTTGACAGTGGACTGGGCATTCTTCCACATCATCATTGTTGTTATGCGCCAGGATCTTTTTCTAAGATAAAAGATGCCAAAACTTTTCTCGTTAAAAATCGTATGTACCGTCACAGACTCACTAGGCGTATGATCTTAGCGCCACAGTGTTTGCGGTATATCCTTCAGCGGTTGTGTCACAAATCAAATTTTTCCTTGAAAATTATTCTAAGTCCACTCGTATAATGGAAATATATCGCTAACTTCTTTCACTAGCAATATTTTTTAACGGTTCCCACAGGAGAATTGTCCAGAATGGTCTCCTGAATATTTCTTATACAGGACTTTTTGGTAGTGGAACGTCCGGTTCCGAGTTATGGGACAAAAATGTTTTCTCGTTGAAATTTTTCTAAGTCCACTCGACTGTCTTTCACTAGCGTCGGAAAATGAAAATTCTTGCGTGGAGCGGTTAGGCACTAAAGTGGACTGGGCATTCTCCTACATCATCTTAGCGCCATAGCGTTTGCGGTATATCTTTCAGCGGTTTTGAGGTATCCAATTATCCCAAAACTATATTTTTGGCGGCCCGAAGGCCTGCGAACAGACTAAAGAACGAAATTATTTGCGTTCCTAAGATAAAATATTGTTTTTATCGGAAGAATATCACTCCTGCCGTCTTAACATTTCCTCCAATTATAATTTTTTTCAAAATGATTTATTTCTCGCTAGGGTTAACTTTTTAAAAGGAACTTTTTGGACAAAACTACTAAACTTATTGTAGTGTATTGGTATAATACACAAAAAACCTTAATTTGCTCCAATTAGTCGATTTAAGGCATCTTAAAATAATTTTTCTCAAAACGATTTATTTCTCGTTAGGGTTAATTTTTTTAAAGGAACTTTTTGGACAAAACTACTAAACTTATTGTAATGTATTGGTATAATACACAAAAAACCTTAATTTGCTCCAATTAGTCGATTTAAGGCATCTTAAAATAATTTTTCTCAAAACGATTTATTTCTCGTTAGGGTTAATTTTTTTAAAGGAACTTTTTGGACAAAACTACTAAACTTATTGTAATGTAATGGTATAATACACAAAAAACCTTAATTTGCTCCAATTAGTCGATTTAAGCATCTTAAAATAATTTTTTTCGAAATGATTTATTTCTCGTTTGGGTTAATTTTTTTAAACGAACTTTTTGGACAAAACTAGTAAACTTATTGGGTTGTCTTGAGTTTATACAAAAAAATCACAAATTTCATTCATTTAGTTGCTTTAAAGGGACATAAAATAACTTTTTCTTAATTATTTATTTACTAGCTAGGCTTATGTTTTTTAAATGAACTTTTAGGACAAAACTACTAAACTTATTGTACTGTAATGGTATAATATGAAAAAAACCTTAATTTCCTCCAATTAGTCGATTTAAGGCATCTTAAAATATTTTTTTTTTAAATGATTTATTTCTCGTTAGGGTTAATTTTTTTAAAGGAACTTTTTGGACAAAACTACTAAACTTATTGTAATGTATTGGTATAATACACAAAAAACCTTAATTTGCTCCAATTAGTCGATTTAAGCATCTTAAAATAATTTTTTTCGAAATGATTTATTTCTCGTTTGGGTTAATTTTTTTAAACGAACTTTTTGGACAAAACTAGTAAACTTATTGGGCTGTCTTGCGTTTATACAAAAAAATCACAAATTTCATTCATTTAGTTGCTTTAAAGGGACATAAAATAACTTTTTCTTAATTATTTATTTACTAGCTAGGCTTATGTTTTTTAAATGAACTTTTAGGACAAAACTACTAAACTTATTGTACTGTAATGGTATAATATGAAAAAAACCTTAATTTCCTCCAATTAGTCGATTTAAGCATCTTAAAATATTTTTTTTCAAAATGATTTATTTCTCGTTAGGGTTAATTTTTTTAAAGGAACTTTTTGGACAAAACTACTAAACTTATTGTAATGTATTGGTATAAAACACAAAAAACCTTAATTTGCTCCAATTAGTCGATTTAAGCATCTTAAAATAATTTTTTTCGAAATGATTTATTTCTCGTTTGGGTTAATTTTTTTAAACGAACTTTTTGGACAAAACTAGTAAACTTATTGGGCTGTCTTGAGTTTATACAAAAAAATCACAAATTTCATTCATTTAGTTGCTTTAAAGGGACATAAAATAACTTTTTCTTAATTATTTATTTACTAGCTAGGCTTATGTTTTTTAAATGAACTTTTAGGACAAAACTACTAAACTTATTGTACTGTAATGGTATAATACGAAAAAAACCTTAATTTCCTCCAATTAGTCGATTTAAGCATCTTAAAATATTTTTTTTCAAAATGATTTATTTCTCGTTAGGGTTAATTTTTTTAAACGAACTTTTTGGACAAAACTAGTAAACTTATTGCGCTGTCTTAAGTTTATACAAAAAAATCACACATTTTATTCATTTAGTTGCTTTTATTACCGTAGAGACCTTCAACCCTCTTTCTCTCTAAGGTATTTCGTCGGCGCGGCTATTGGCTTAATCTTTTCTCCAGGCACATAGCTCTCATCTCTCTGGACGTTAGTAAGACAAGGCTCCGCGATAAAATCTTCCATACTATCATTGCCGGCATCAATGACTAGTATCCGATCTTCCAGTCGTCATTTGACAGTGGACTGGGCATTCTTCCACATCATCATTGTTGTTATGCGCCAGGATCTTTTTCTAAGATAAAAGATGCCAAAACTTTTCTCGTTAAAAATCGTATGTACCGTCACAGACTCACTAGGCGTATGATCTTAGCGCCACAGTGTTTGCGGTATATCCTTCAGCGGTTGTGTCACAAATCAAAAAATGTAAATTTTCCTTGAAAATTATTGTAAGTCCACTCGTATAATGGAAATATATCGCTAACTTCTTTCACTAGCAATATTTTTTAACGGTTCCCACAGGAGAATTGTCCAGAATGGTCTCCTGAATATTTCTTATACAGGACTTTTTGGTAGTGGAACGTCCGGTTCCGAGTTATGGGACAAAAATGTTTTCTCGTTGAAATTTTTCTAAGTCACTCGACTGTCTTTCACTAGCGTCGGAAAATGAAAATTCTTGCGTGGAGCGGTTAGGCACTAAAGTGGACTGGGCATTCTCCTACATCATCTTAGCGCCATAGCGTTTGCGGTATATCTTTCAGCGGTTTTGAGGTATCCAATTATCCCAAAACTATATTTTTGGCGGCTCGAAGGCCTGCGAACAGACTAAAGAACGAAATTATTTGCGTTCCTAAGATAAAATATTGTTTTTATCGGAAGAATATCACTCCTGCCGTCTTAACATTTCCTCCAATTATAATTTTTTTCAAAATGATTTATTTCTCGCTAGGGTTAACTTTTTAAAAGGAACTTTTTGGACAAAACTACTAAACTTATTGTAGTGTATTGGTATAATACACAAAAAACCTTAATTTGCTCCAATTAGTCGATTTAAGGCATCTTAAAATAATTTTTCTCAAAACGATTTATTTCTCGTTAGGGTTAATTTTTTTAAAGGAACTTTTTGGACAAAACTACTAAACTTATTGTAATGTATTGGTATAATACACAAAAAACCTTAATTTGCTCCAATTAGTCGATTTAAGGCATCTTAAGATAATTTTTCTCAAAACGATTTATTTCTCGTTAGGGTTAATTTTTTTAAAGGAACTTTTTGGACAAAACTACTAAACTTATTGTAATGTAATGGTATAATACACAAAAAACCTTAATTTGCTCCAATTAGTCGATTTAAGCATCTTAAAATAATTTTTTTCGAAATGATTTATTTCTCGTTTGGGTTAATTTTTTTAAACGAACTTTTTGGACAAAACTAGTAAACTTATTGGGCTGTCTTGAGTTTATACAAAAAAATCACAAATTTCATTCATTTAGTTGCTTTAAAGGGACATAAAATAACTTTTTCTTAATTATTTATTTACTAGCTAGGCTTATGTTTTTTAAATGAACTTTTAGGACAAAACTACTAAACTTATTGTACTGTAATGGTATAATATGAAAAAAACCTTAATTTCCTCCAATTAGTCGATTTAAGCATCTTAAAATATTTTTTTTTTAAATGATTTATTTCTCGTTAGGGTTAATTTTTTTAAAGGAACTTTTTGGACAAAACTACTAAACTTATTGTAATGTATTGGTATAATACACAAAAAACCTTAATTTGCTCCAATTAGTCGATTTAAGGCATCTTAAGATAATTTTTCTCAAAACGATTTATTTCTCGTTAGGGTTAATTTTTTTAAAGGAACTTTTTGGACAAAACTACTAAACTTATTGTAATGTATTGGTATAATACACAAAAAACCTTAATTTGCTCCAATTAGTCGATTTAAGCATCTTAAAATAGTTTTTTTCGAAATGATTTATTTCTCGTTTGGGTTAATTTTTTTAAACGAACTTTTTGGACAAAACTAGTAAACTTATTGGGCTGTCTTGAGTTTATACAAAAAAATCACAAATTTCATTCATTTAGTTGCTTTAAAGGGACATAAAATAACTTTTTCTTAATTATTTATTTACTAGCTAGGCTTATGTTTTTTAAATGAACTTTTAGGACAAAACTACTAAACTTATTGTACTGTAATGGTATAATACGAAAAAAACCTTAATTTCCTCCAATTAGTCGATTTAAGGCATCTTAAAATAATTTTTCTCAAAACGATTTATTTCTCGTTTGGGTTAATTTTTTTAAACGAACTTTTTGGACAAAACTAGTAAACTTATTGGGCTGTCTTGAGTTTATACAAAAAAATCACAAATTTCATTCATTTAGTTGCTTTAAAGGGACATAAAATAACTTTTTCTTAATTATTTATTTACTAGCTATGCTTATGTTTTTTAAATGAACTTTTAGGACAAAACTACTAAACTTATTGTACTGTAATGGTACAATATGAAAAAAACCTTAATTTCCTCCAATTAGTCGATTTAAGCATCTTAAAATATTTTTTTTCAAAATGATTTATTTCTCGTTAGGGTTAATTTTTTTAAAGGAACTTTTTGGACAAAACTACTAAACTTATTGTAATGTATTGGTATAATACACAAAAAACCTTAATTTGCTCCAATTAGTCGATTTAAGGCATCTTAAGATAATTTTTCTCAAAACGATTTACTTCTCGTTAGGGTTAATTTTTTTAAAGGAACTTTTTGGACAAAACTACTAAACTTATTGTAATGTATTGGTATAATACACAAAAAACCTTAATTTGCTCCAATTAGTCGATTTAAGCATCTTAAAATAATTTTTTTCGAAATGATTTATTTCTCGTTTGGGTTAATTTTTTTAAACGAACTTTTTGGACAAAACTAGTAAACTTATTGGGCTGTCTTGAGTTTATACAAAAAAATCACAAATTTCATTCATTTAGTTGCTTTAAAGGGACATAAAATAACTTTTTCTTAATTATTTATTTACTAGCTAGGCTTATGTTTTTTAAATGAACTTTTAGGACAAAACTACTAAACTTATTGTACTGTAATGGTATAATATGAAAAAAACCTTAATTTCCTCCAATTAGTCGATTTAAGCATCTTAAAATATTTTTTTTTCAAAATGATTTATTTCTCGTTAGGGTTAATTTTTTTAAAGGAACTTTTTGGACAATACTACTAAACTTATTGTAATGTATTGGTATAATACACAAAAAACCTTAATTTGCTCCAATTAGTCGATTTAAGGCATCTTAAAATAATTTTTCTCAAAACGATTTATTTCTCGTTAGGGTTAATTTTTTTAAAGGAACTTTTTGGACAAAACTACTAAACTTATTGTAATGTATTGGTATAATACACAAAAAACCTTAATTTGCTCCAATTAGTCGATTTAAGCATCTTAAAATAATTTTTATCGAAATGATTTATTTCTCGTTTGGGTTAATTTTTTTAAACGAACTTTTTGGACAAAACTAGTAAACTTATTGGGCTGTCTTGCGTTTATACAAAAAAATCACAAATTTCATTCATTTAGTTGCTTTAAAGGGACATAAAATAACTTTTTCTTAATTATTTATTTACTAGCTAGGCTTATGTTTTTTAAATGAACTTTTAGGACAAAACTACTAAACTTATTGTACTGTAATGGTATAATATGAAAAAACCTTAATTTCCTCCAATTAGTCGATTTAAGCATCTTAAAATATTTTTTTTCAAAATGATTTATTTCTCGTTAGGGTTAATTTTTTTAAAGGAACTTTTTGGACAAAACTACTAAACTTATTGTAATGTATTGGTATAATACACAAAAAACCTTAATTTGCTCCAATTAGTCGATTTAAGGCATCTTAAAATAATTTTTCTCAAAACGATTTATTTCTCGTTAGGGTTAATTTTTTTAAAGGAACTTTTTGGACAAAACTACTAAACTTATTGTAATGTATTGGTATAAAACACAAAAAACCTTAATTTGCTCCAATTAGTCGATTTAAGCATCTTAAAATAATTTTTTTCGAAATGATTTATTTCTCGTTTGGGTTAATTTTTTTAAACGAACTTTTTGGACAAAACTAGTAAACTTATTGGGCTGTCTTGAGTTTATACAAAAAAATCACAAATTTCATTCATTTAGTTGCTTTAAAGGGACATAAAATAACTTTTTCTTAATTATTTATTTACTAGCTAGGCTTATGTTTTTTAAATGAACTTTTAGGACAAAACTACTAAACTTATTGTACTGTAATGGTATAATACGAAAAAAACCTTAATTTCCTCCAATTAGTCGATTTAAGCATCTTAAAATTTTTTTTTTCAAAATGATTTACTTCTCGTTAGGGTTAATTTTTTTAAACGAACTTTTTGGACAAAACTAGTAAACTTATTGCGCTGTCTTAAGTTTATACAAAAAAATCACACATTTTATTCATTTAGTTGCTTTTATTACCGTAGAGACCTTCAACCCTCTTTCTCTCTAAGGTATTTCGTCGGCGCGGCTATTGGCTTAATCTTTTCTCCAGGCACATAGCTCTCACACCGGCGTATCCAGCTCATGCGTCTGGGGGGGGTGATCGATCGGCTAGGATCAGGCACGTAGCCAGGATTCCTTTCGGGGGGGGGGGGGGCTATCGGTATCGCGTCGAAGGCGCAAAAAAAAGCGCCGCAGGCGAAATTTTTTTTGGGTGCCACGCCCTTTTTTGAATCATGGTGCTTGGTTTTCAAGTGGGAAAAATAAAAAACACAACACAAAATCCTCAAGAAAATCTCAAAAACAAACCTGGTAATAATTGAGGTGAAGAAAATGTAATAGTGTAGGAAATGTTTAATGTATTGCCTATGTTGCCGAAATCAGAGCTCGAGTTTCGGAGGGGGTTCAGGCCCCCTGTACCCTCCCCCCTAGCTACGTGCCTGGCTAGGATACTAGATAATAGCAGCTTTAAGGAGTAAGGACAAAAATTAAACAACGCTTAAGTAATCTTGGGGGGGGTAATTACCCCCATTACCCCCCCCTTGTATACGCCGGTGAGCTCTCATCTCTCTGGACGTTAGTAAGACAAGGCTCCGCGATAAAATCTTCCATACTATCATTGCCGGCATCAATGACTAGTATCCGATCTTCCAGTCGTCATTTGACAGTGGACTGGGCATTCTTCCACATCATCATTGTTGTTATGCGCCAGGATCTTTTTCTAAGATAAAAGATGCCAAAACTTTTCTCGTTAAAAATCGTATGTACCGTCACAGACTCACTAGGCGTGTGATCTTAGCGCCACAGTGTTTGCGGTATATCCTTCAGCGGTTGTGTCACAAATCAAATTTTTCCTTGAAAATTATTCTAAGTCCACTCGTATAATGGAAATATATCGCTAACTTCTTTCACTAGCAATATTTTTTAACGGTTCCCACAGGAGAATTGTCCAGAATGGTCTCCTGAATATTCCTTATACAGGACTTTTTGGTAGTGGAACGTCCGGTTCCGAGTTATGGGACAAAAATGTTTTCTCGTTGAAATTTTTCTGTCACTCGACTGTCTTTCACTAGCGTCGGAAAATGAAAATTCTTGCGTGGAGCGGTTAGGCACTAAAGTGGACTGGGCATTCTCCTACATCATCTTAGCGCCATAGCGTTTGCGGTATATCTTTCAGCGGTTTTGAGGTATCCAATTATCCCAAAACTATATTTTTGGCGGCCCGAAGGCCTGCGAACAGACTAAAGAACGAAATTATTTGCGTTCCTAAGATAAAATATTGTTTTTATCGGAAGAATATCACTCCTGCCGTCTTAACATTTCCTCCAATTATAATTTTTTTCAAAATGATTTATTTCTCGCTAGGGTTAACTTTTTAAAAGGAACTTTTTGGACAAAACTACTAAACTTATTGTAGTGTATTGGTATAATACACAAAAAACCTTAATTTGCTCCAATTAGTCGATTTAAGGCATCTTAAAATAATTTTTCTCAAAACGATTTATTTCTCGTTAGGGTTAATTTTTTTAAAGGAACTTTTTGGACAAAACTACTAAACTTATTGTAATGTATTGGTATAATACACAAAAAACCTTAATTTGCTCCAATTAGTCGATTTAAGGCATCTTAAAATAATTTTTCTCAAAACGATTTATTTCTCGTTAGGGTTAATTTTTTTTAAGGAACTTTTTGGACAAAACTACTAAACTTATTGTAATGTATTGGTATAATACACAAAAAACCCTAATTTGATCCAAGTAGTCGATTTAAGGCATCTTAAGATAATTTTTCTCAAAACGATTTATTTCTCGTTAGGGTTAATTTTTTTAAAGGAACTTTTTGGACAAAACTACTAAACTTATTGTAATGTAATGGTATAATACACAAAAAACCTTAATTTGCTCCAATTAGTCGATTTAAGCATCTTAAAATAATTTTTTTCGAAATGATTTATTTCTCGTTTGGGTTAATTTTTTTAAACGAACTTTTTGGACAAAACTAGTAAACTTATTGGGCTGTCTTGAGTTTATACAAAAAAATCACAAATTTCATTCATTTAGTTGCTTTAAAGGGACATAAAATAACTTTTTCTTAATTATTTATTTACTTGCTAGGCTTATGTTTTTTAAATGAACTTTTAGGACAAAACTACTAAACTTATTGTACTGTAATGGTATAATACGAAAAAAACCTTAATTTCCTCCAATTAGTCGATTTAAGCATCTTAAAATATTTTTTTTCAAAATGATTTATTTCTCGTTAGGGTTAATTTTTTTAAACGAACTTTTTGGACAAAACTAGTAAACTTATTGCGCTGTCTTGAGTTTATACAAAAAAATCACACATTTTATTCATTTAGTTGCTTTTATTACCGTAGAGACCTTCAACCCTCTTTCTCTCTAAGGTATTTCGTCGGCGCGGCTATTGGCTTAATCTTTTCTCCAGGCACATAGCTCTCATCTCTCTGGACGTTAGTAAGACAAGGCTCCGCGATAAAATCTTCCATACTATCATTACCGGCATCAATGACTAGTATCCGATCTTCCAGTCGTCATTTGACAGTGGACTGGGCATTCTTCCACATCATCATTGTTGTTATGCGCCAGGATCTTTTTCTAAGATAAAAGATGCCAAAACTTTTCTCGTTAAAAATCGTATGTACCGTCACAGACTCACTAGGCGTATGATCTTAGCGCCACAGTGTTTGCGGTATATCCTTCAGCGGTTGTGTCACAAATCAAAAAATGTAAATTTTCCACTCGTATAATGGAAATATATCGCTAACTTCTTTCACTAGCAATATTTTTTAACGGTTCCCACAGGAGAATTGTCCAGAATGGTCTCCTGAATATTTCTTATACAGGACTTTTTGGTAGTGGAACGTCCGGTTCCGAGTTATGGGACAAAAATGTTTTCTCGTTGAAATTTTTCTAAGTCCACTCGACTGTCTTTCACTAGCGTCGGAAAATGAAAATTCTTGCGTGGAGCGGTTAGGCACTAAAGTGGACTGGGCATTCTCCTACATCATCTTAGCGCCATAGCGTTTGCGGTATATCTTTCAGCGGTTTTGAGGTATCCAATTATCCCAAAACTATATTTTTGGCGGCCCGAAGGCCTGCGAACAGACTAAAGAACGAAATTATTTGCGTTCCTAAGATAAAATATTGTTTTTATCGGAAGAATATCACTCCTGCCGTCTTAACATTTCCTCCAATTATAATTTTTTTCAAAATGATTTATTTCTCGCTAGGGTTAACTTTTTAAAAGGAACTTTTTGGACAAAACTACTAAACTTATTGTAATGTATTGGTATAATACACAAAAAACCTTAATTTGCTCCAATTAGTCGATTTAAGGCATCTTAAGATAATTTTTCTCAAAACGATTTACTTCTCGTTAGGGTTAATTTTTTTAAAGGAACTTTTTGGACAAAACTACTAAACTTATTGTAATGTATTGGTATAATACACAAAAAACCTTAATTTGCTCCAATTAGTCGATTTAAGCATCTTAAAATAATTTTTTTCGAAATGATTTATTTCTCGTTTGGGTTAATTTTTTTAAACGAACTTTTTGGACAAAACTAGTAAACTTATTGGGCTGTCTTGAGTTTATACAAAAAAATCACAAATTTCATTCATTTAGTTGCTTTAAAGGGACATAAAATAACTTTTTCTTAATTATTTATTTACTAGCTAGGCTTATGTTTTTTAAATGAACTTTTAGGACAAAACTACTAAACTTATTGTACTGTAATGGTATAATATGAAAAAAACCTTAATTTCCTCCAATTAGTCGATTTAAGCATCTTAAAATATTTTTTTTTCAAAATGATTTATTTCTCGTTAGGGTTAATTTTTTTAAAGGAACTTTTTGGACAATACTACTAAACTTATTGTAATGTATTGGTATAATACACAAAAAACCTTAATTTGCTCCAATTAGTCGATTTAAGGCATCTTAAAATAATTTTTCTCAAAACGATTTATTTCTCGTTAGGGTTAATTTTTTTAAAGGAACTTTTTGGACAAAACTACTAAACTTATTGTAATGTATTGGTATAATACACAAAAAACCTTAATTTGCTCCAATTAGTCGATTTAAGCATCTTAAAATAATTTTTATCGAAATGATTTATTTCTCGTTTGGGTTAATTTTTTTAAACGAACTTTTTGGACAAAACTAGTAAACTTATTGGGCTGTCTTGCGTTTATACAAAAAAATCACAAATTTCATTCATTTAGTTGCTTTAAAGGGACATAAAATAACTTTTTCTTAATTATTTATTTACTAGCTAGGCTTATGTTTTTTAAATGAACTTTTAGGACAAAACTACTAAACTTATTGTACTGTAATGGTATAATATGAAAAAACCTTAATTTCCTCCAATTAGTCGATTTAAGCATCTTAAAATATTTTTTTTCAAAATGATTTATTTCTCGTTAGGGTTAATTTTTTTAAAGGAACTTTTTGGACAAAACTACTAAACTTATTGTAATGTATTGGTATAATACACAAAAAACCTTAATTTGCTCCAATTAGTCGATTTAAGGCATCTTAAAATAATTTTTCTCAAAACGATTTATTTCTCGTTAGGGTTAATTTTTTTAAAGGAACTTTTTGGACAAAACTACTAAACTTATTGTAATGTATTGGTATAAAACACAAAAAACCTTAATTTGCTCCAATTAGTCGATTTAAGCATCTTAAAATAATTTTTTTCGAAATGATTTATTTCTCGTTTGGGTTAATTTTTTTAAACGAACTTTTTGGACAAAACTAGTAAACTTATTGGGCTGTCTTGAGTTTATACAAAAAAATCACAAATTTCATTCATTTAGTTGCTTTAAAGGGACATAAAATAACTTTTTCTTAATTATTTATTTACTAGCTAGGCTTATGTTTTTTAAATGAACTTTTAGGACAAAACTACTAAACTTATTGTACTGTAATGGTATAATACGAAAAAAACCTTAATTTCCTCCAATTAGTCGATTTAAGCATCTTAAAATTTTTTTTTTCAAAATGATTTACTTCTCGTTAGGGTTAATTTTTTTAAACGAACTTTTTGGACAAAACTAGTAAACTTATTGCGCTGTCTTAAGTTTATACAAAAAAATCACACATTTTATTCATTTAGTTGCTTTTATTACCGTAGAGACCTTCAACCCTCTTTCTCTCTAAGGTATTTCGTCGGCGCGGCTATTGGCTTAATCTTTTCTCCAGGCACATAGCTCTCACACCGGCGTATCCAGCTCATGCGTCTGGGGGGGGTGATCGATCGGCTAGGATCAGGCACGTAGCCAGGATTCCTTTCGGGGGGGGGGGGGGCTATCGGTATCGCGTCGAAGGCGCAAAAAAAAGCGCCGCAGGCGAAATTTTTTTTGGGTGCCACGCCCTTTTTTGAATCATGGTGCTTGGTTTTCAAGTGGGAAAAATAAAAAACACAACACAAAATCCTCAAGAAAATCTCAAAAACAAACCTGGTAATAATTGAGGTGAAGAAAATGTAATAGTGTAGGAAATGTTTAATGTATTGCCTATGTTGCCGAAATCAGAGCTCGAGTTTCGGAGGGGGTTCAGGCCCCCTGTACCCTCCCCCCTAGCTACGTGCCTGGCTAGGATACTAGATAATAGCAGCTTTAAGGAGTAAGGACAAAAATTAAACAACGCTTAAGTAATCTTGGGGGGGGTAATTACCCCCATTACCCCCCCCTTGTATACGCCGGTGAGCTCTCATCTCTCTGGACGTTAGTAAGACAAGGCTCCGCGATAAAATCTTCCATACTATCATTGCCGGCATCAATGACTAGTATCCGATCTTCCAGTCGTCATTTGACAGTGGACTGGGCATTCTTCCACATCATCATTGTTGTTATGCGCCAGGATCTTTTTCTAAGATAAAAGATGCCAAAACTTTTCTCGTTAAAAATCGTATGTACCGTCACAGACTCACTAGGCGTGTGATCTTAGCGCCACAGTGTTTGCGGTATATCCTTCAGCGGTTGTGTCACAAATCAAATTTTTCCTTGAAAATTATTCTAAGTCCACTCGTATAATGGAAATATATCGCTAACTTCTTTCACTAGCAATATTTTTTAACGGTTCCCACAGGAGAATTGTCCAGAATGGTCTCCTGAATATTCCTTATACAGGACTTTTTGGTAGTGGAACGTCCGGTTCCGAGTTATGGGACAAAAATGTTTTCTCGTTGAAATTTTTCTGTCACTCGACTGTCTTTCACTAGCGTCGGAAAATGAAAATTCTTGCGTGGAGCGGTTAGGCACTAAAGTGGACTGGGCATTCTCCTACATCATCTTAGCGCCATAGCGTTTGCGGTATATCTTTCAGCGGTTTTGAGGTATCCAATTATCCCAAAACTATATTTTTGGCGGCCCGAAGGCCTGCGAACAGACTAAAGAACGAAATTATTTGCGTTCCTAAGATAAAATATTGTTTTTATCGGAAGAATATCACTCCTGCCGTCTTAACATTTCCTCCAATTATAATTTTTTTCAAAATGATTTATTTCTCGCTAGGGTTAACTTTTTAAAAGGAACTTTTTGGACAAAACTACTAAACTTATTGTAGTGTATTGGTATAATACACAAAAAACCTTAATTTGCTCCAATTAGTCGATTTAAGGCATCTTAAAATAATTTTTCTCAAAACGATTTATTTCTCGTTAGGGTTAATTTTTTTAAAGGAACTTTTTGGACAAAACTACTAAACTTATTGTAATGTATTGGTATAATACACAAAAAACCTTAATTTGCTCCAATTAGTCGATTTAAGGCATCTTAAAATAATTTTTCTCAAAACGATTTATTTCTCGTTAGGGTTAATTTTTTTTAAGGAACTTTTTGGACAAAACTACTAAACTTATTGTAATGTATTGGTATAATACACAAAAAACCCTAATTTGATCCAAGTAGTCGATTTAAGGCATCTTAAGATAATTTTTCTCAAAACGATTTATTTCTCGTTAGGGTTAATTTTTTTAAAGGAACTTTTTGGACAAAACTACTAAACTTATTGTAATGTAATGGTATAATACACAAAAAACCTTAATTTGCTCCAATTAGTCGATTTAAGCATCTTAAAATAATTTTTTTCGAAATGATTTATTTCTCGTTTGGGTTAATTTTTTTAAACGAACTTTTTGGACAAAACTAGTAAACTTATTGGGCTGTCTTGAGTTTATACAAAAAAATCACAAATTTCATTCATTTAGTTGCTTTAAAGGGACATAAAATAACTTTTTCTTAATTATTTATTTACTAGCTAGGCTTATGTTTTTTAAATGAACTTTTAGGACAAAACTACTAAACTTATTGTACTGTAATGGTATAATACGAAAAAAACCTTAATTTCCTCCAATTAGTCGATTTAAGCATCTTAAAATATTTTTTTTCAAAATGATTTATTTCTCGTTAGGGTTAATTTTTTTAAACGAACTTTTTGGACAAAACTAGTAAACTTATTGCGCTGTCTTGAGTTTATACAAAAAAATCACACATTTTATTCATTTAGTTGCTTTTATTACCGTAGAGACCTTCAACCCTCTTTCTCTCTAAGGTATTTCGTCGGCGCGGCTATTGGCTTAATCTTTTCTCCAGGCACATAGCTCTCATCTCTCTGGACGTTAGTAAGACAAGGCTCCGCGATAAAATCTTCCATACTATCATTACCGGCATCAATGACTAGTATCCGATCTTCCAGTCGTCATTTGACAGTGGACTGGGCATTCTTCCACATCATCATTGTTGTTATGCGCCAGGATCTTTTTCTAAGATAAAAGATGCCAAAACTTTTCTCGTTAAAAATCGTATGTACCGTCACAGACTCACTAGGCGTATGATCTTAGCGCCACAGTGTTTGCGGTATATCCTTCAGCGGTTGTGTCACAAATCAAAAAATGTAAATTTTCCACTCGTATAATGGAAATATATCGCTAACTTCTTTCACTAGCAATATTTTTTAACGGTTCCCACAGGAGAATTGTCCAGAATGGTCTCCTGAATATTTCTTATACAGGACTTTTTGGTAGTGGAACGTCCGGTTCCGAGTTATGGGACAAAAATGTTTTCTCGTTGAAATTTTTCTAAGTCCACTCGACTGTCTTTCACTAGCGTCGGAAAATGAAAATTCTTGCGTGGAGCGGTTAGGCACTAAAGTGGACTGGGCATTCTCCTACATCATCTTAGCGCCATAGCGTTTGCGGTATATCTTTCAGCGGTTTTGAGGTATCCAATTATCCCAAAACTATATTTTTGGCGGCCCGAAGGCCTGCGAACAGACTAAAGAACGAAATTATTTGCGTTCCTAAGATAAAATATTGTTTTTATCGGAAGAATATCACTCCTGCCGTCTTAACATTTCCTCCAATTATAATTTTTTTCAAAATGATTTATTTCTCGCTAGGGTTAACTTTTTAAAAGGAACTTTTTGGACAAAACTACTAAACTTATTGTAGTGTATTGGTATAATACACAAAAAACCTTAATTTGCTCCAATTAGTCGATTTAAGGCATCTTAAAATAATTTTTCTCAAAACGATTTATTTCTCGTTAGGGTTAATTTTTTTAAAGGAACTTTTTGGACAAAACTACTAAACTTATTGTAATGTATTGGTATAATACACAAAAAACCTTAATTTGCTCCAATTAGTCGATTTAAGGCATCTTAAAATAATTTTTCTCAAAACGATTTATTTCTCGTTAGGGTTAATTTTTTTAAAGGAACTTTTTGGACAAAACTACTAAACTTATTGTAATGTGTTGGTATAATACACAAAAAACCTTAATTTGCGCCAATTAGTCGATTTAAGGCATCTTAAGATAATTTTTCTCAAAACGATTTATTTCTCGTTAGGGTTAATTTTTTTAAAGGAACTTTTTGGACAAAACTACTAAACTTATTGTAATGTAATGGTTAAATACACAAAAAACCTTAATTTGCTCCAATTAGTCGATTTAAGCATCTTAAAATAATTTTTTTCGAAATGATTTATTTCTCGTTTGGGTTAATTTTTTTAAACGAACTTTTTGGACAAAACTAGTAAACTTATTGGGCTGTCTTGAGTTTATACAAAAAAATCACAAATTTCATTCATTTAGTTGCTTTAAAGGGACATAAAATAACTTTTTCTTAATTATTTATTTACTAGCTAGGCTTATGTTTTTTAAATGAACTTTTAGGACAAAACTACTAAACTTATTGTACTGTAATGGTATAATATGAAAAAAACCTTAATTTCCTCCAATTAGTCGATTTAAGCATCTTAAAATATTTTTTTTAAAATGATTTATTTCTCGTTTGGGTTAATTTTTTTAAAGGAACTTTTTGGACAAAACTACTAAACTTATTGTAATGTATTGGTATAATACACAAAAAACCTTAATTTGCTCCAATTAGTCGATTTAAGGCATCTTAAGATAATTTTTCTCAAAACGATTTATTTCTCGTTAGGGTTAATTTTTTTAAAGGAACTTTTTGGACAAATCTACTAAACTTATTGTAATGTATTGGTATAATACACAAAAAACCTTAATTTGCTCCAATTAGTCGATTTAAGCATCTTAAAATAATTTTTTTCGAAATGAATTATTTCTCGTTTGGGTTAATTTTTTTAAACGAACTTTTTGGACAAAACTAGTAAACTTATTGGGCTGTCTTGAGTTTATACAAAAAAATCACAAATTTCATTCATTTAGTTGCTTTAAGGGGACATAAAATAACTTTTTCTTAATTATTTATTTACTAGCTAGGCTTGTTTTTTAAATGAACTTTTAGGACAAAACTACTAAACTTATTGTACTGTAATGGTATAATATGAAAAAAACCTTAATTTCCTCCAATTAGTCGATTTAAGCATCTTAAAATATTTTTTTTCAAAATGATTTATTTCTCGTTAGGGTTAATTTTTTTAAAGGAACTTTTTGGACAATACTACTAAACTTATTGTAATGTATTGGTATAATACACAAAAATCCTTAATTTGAACCAATTAGTCGATTTAAGGCATCTTAAAATAATTTTTCTCAAAACGATTTATTTCTCGTTAGGGTTAATTTTTTTAAAGGAACTTTTTGGACAAAACTACTAAACTTATTGTAATGTATTGGTATAATACACAAAAAACCTTAATTTGCTCCAATTAGTCGATTTAAGCATCTTAAAATAATTTTTTTCGAAATGATTTATTTCTCGTTTGGGTTAATTTTTTTAAACGAACTTTTTGGACAAAACTAGTAAACTTATTGGGCTGTCTTGAGTTTATACAAAAAAATCACAAATTTCATTCATTTAGTTGCTTTAAAGGGACATAAAATAACTTTTTCTTAATTATTTATTTACTAGCTAGGCTTATGTTTTTTAAATGAACTTTTAGGACAAAACTACTAAACTTATTGTACTGTAATGGTATAATACGAAAAAAACCTTAATTTCCTCCAATTAGTCGATTTAAGGCATCTTAAAATAATTTTTCTCAAAACGATTTATTTCTCGTTAGGGTTAATTTTTTTAAAGGAACTTTTTGGACAAAACTACTAAACTTATTGTAATGTATTGGTATAATACACAAAAAACCTTAATTTGCTCCAATTAGTCGATTTAAGGCATCTTAAGATAATTTTTCTCAAAACGATTTATTTCTCGTTAGGGTTAATTTTTTTAAAGGAACTTTTTAGACAAAACTACTAAACTTATTGTAATGTAATGGTATAATACACAAAAAACCTTAATTTGCTCCAATTAGTCGATTTAAGCATCTTAAAATAATTTTTTTCGAAATGATTTATTTCTCGTTTGGGTTAATTTTTTTAAACGAACTTTTTGGACAAAACTAGTAAACTTATTGGGCTGTCTTGAGTTTATACAAAAAAATCACAAATTTCATTCATTTAGTTGCTTTAAAGGGACATAAACTAACTTTTTCTTAATTATTTATTTACTAACTAGGCTTATGTTTTTTAAATGAACTTTTAGGACAAAACTACTAAACTTATTGTACTGTAATGGTATAATATGAAAAAAACCTTAATTTCCTCCAATTAGTCGATTTAAGCATCTTAAAATATTTTTTTTCAAAATGATTTATTTCTCGTTAGGGTTAATTTTTTTAAAGGAACTTTTTGGACAATACTACTAAACTTATTGTAATGTATTGGTATAATACACAAAAAACCTTAATTTGCTCCAATTAGTCGATTTAAGGCATCTTAAAATAATTTTTCTCAAAACGATTTATTTCTCGTTAGGGTTAATTTTTTTAAAGGAACTTTTTGGACAAAACTACTAAACTTATTGTAATGTATTGGTATAATACACAAAAAACCTTAATTTGCTCCAATTAGTCGATTTAAGCATCTTAAAATAATTTTTTTCGAAATGATTTATTTCTCGTTTGGGTTAATTTTTTTAAACGAACTTTTTGGACAAAACTAGTAAACTTATTGGGCTGTCTTGCGTTTATACAAAAAAATCACAAATTTCATTCATTTAGTTGCTTTAAAGGGACATAAAATAACTTTTTCCTAATTATTTATTTACTAGCTAGGCTTATGTTTTTTAAATGAACTTTTAGGACAAAACTACTAAACTTATTGTACTGTAATGGTATAATATGAAAAAACCTTAATTTCCTCCAATTAGTCGATTTAAGCATCTTAAAATATTTTTTTTCAAAATGATTTATTTCTCGTTAGGGTTAATTTTTTTAAAGGAACTTTTTGGACAAAACTACTAAACTTATTGTAATGTATTGGTATAATACACAAAAAACCTTAATTTGCTCCAATTAGTCGATTTAAGGCATCTTAAAATAATTTTTCTCAAAACGATTTATTTCTCGTTAGGGTTAATTTTTTTAAAGGAACTTTTTGGACAAAACTACTAAACTTATTGTAATGTATTGGTATAAAACACAAAAAACCTTAATTTGCTCCAATTAGTCGATTTAAGCATCTTAAAATAATTTTTTTCGAAATGATTTATTTCTCGTTTGGGTTAATTTTTTTAAACGAACTTTTTGGACAAAACTAGTAAACTTATTGGGCTGTCTTGAGTTTATACAAAAAAATCACAAATTTCATTCATTTAGTTGCTTTAAAGGGACATAAAATAACTTTTTCTTAATTATTTATTTACTAGCTAGGCTTATGTTTTTTAAATGAACTTTTAGGACAAAACTACTAAACTTATTGTACTGTAATGGTATAATACGAAAAAAACCTTAATTTCCTCCAATTAGTCGATTTAAGCATCTTAAAATATTTTTTTTCAAAATGATTTATTTCTTGTTAGGGTTAATTTTTTTAAACGAACTTTTTGGACAAAACTAGTAAACTTATTGCGCTGTCTTAAGTTTATACAAAAAAATCACACATTTTATTCATTTAGTTGCTTTTATTACCGTAGAGACCTTCAACCCTCTTTCTCTCTAAGGTATTTCGTCGGCGCGGCTATTGGCTTAATCTTTTCTCCAGGCACATAGCTCTCATCTCTCTGGACGTTAGTAAGACAAGGCTCCGCGATAAAATCTTCCATACTATCATTGCCGGCATCAATGACTAGTATCCGATCTTCCAGTCGTCATTTGACAGTGGACTGGGCATTCTTCCACATCATCATTGTTGTTATGCGCCAGGATCTTTTTCTAAGATAAAAGATGCCAAAACTTTTCTCGTTAAAAATCGTATGTACCGTCACAGACTCACTAGGCGTATGATCTTAGCGCCACAGTGTTTGCGGTATATCCTTCAGCGGTTGTGTCACAAATCAAATTTTTCCTTGAAAATTATTCTAAGTCCACTCGTATAATGGAAATATATCGCTAACTTCTTTCACTAGCAATATTTTTTAACGGTTCCCACAGGAGAATTGTCCAGAATGGTCTCCTGAATATTTCTTATACAGGACTTTTTGGTAGTGGAACGTCCGGTTCCGAGTTATGGGACAAAAATGTTTTCTCGTTGAAATTTTTCTAAGTCACTCGACTGTCTTTCACTAGCGTCGGAAAATGAAAATTCTTGCGTGGAGCGGTTAGGCACTAAAGTGGACTGGGCATTCTCCTACATCATCTTAGCGCCATAGCGTTTGCGGTATATCTTTCAGCGGTTTTGAGGTATCCAATTATCCCAAAACTATATTTTTGGCGGCCCGAAGGCCTGCGAACAGACTAAAGAACGAAATTATTTGCGTTCCTAAGATAAAATATTGTTTTTATCGGAAGAATATCACTCCTGCCGTCTTAACATTTCCTCCAATTATAATTTTTTTCAAAATGATTTATTTCTCGCTAGGGTTAACTTTTTAAAAGGAACTTTTTGGACAAAACTACTAAACTTATTGTAGTGTATTGGTATAATACACAAAAAACCTTAATTTGCTCCAATTAGTCGATTTAAGGCATCTTAAAATAATTTTTCTCAAAACGATTTATTTCTCGTTAGGGTTAATTTTTTTAAAGGAACTTTTTGGACAAAACTACTAAACTTATTGTAATGTATTGGTATAATACACAAAAAACCTTAATTTGCTCCAATTAGTCGATTTAAGGCATCTTAAAATAATTTTTCTCAAAACGATTTATTTCTCGTTAGGGTTAATTTTTTTAAAGGAACTTTTTGGACAAAACTACTAAACTTATTGTAATGTATTGGTATAATACACAAAAAACCTTAATTTGCTCCAATTAGTCGATTTAAGGCATCATAAGATAATTTTTCTCAAAACGATTTATTTCTCGTTAGGGTTAATTTTTTTAAAGGAACTTTTTGGACAAAACTACTAAACTTATTGTAATGTATTGGTATAATACACAAAAAACCTTAATTTGCTCCAATTAGTCGATTTAAGCATCTTAAAATAATTTTTTTCGAAATGATTTATTTCTCGTTTGGGTTAATTTTTTTAAACGAACTTTTTGGACAAAACTAGTAAACTTATTGGGCTGTCTTGAGTTTATACAAAAAAATCACAAATTTCATTCATTTAGTTGCTTTAAAGGGACATAAAATAACTTTTTCTTAATTATTTATTTACTAGCTAGGCTTATGTTTTTTAAATGAACTTTTAGGACAAAACTACTAAACTTATTGTACTGTAATGGTATAATACGAAAAAAACCTTAATTTCCTCCAATTAGTCGATTTAAGGCATCTTAAAATAATTTTTCTCAAAACGATTTATTTCTCGTTTGGATTAATTTTTTTAAACGAACTTTTTGGACAAAACTAGTAAACTTATTGTAATGTATTGGTATAATACACAAAAAACCTTAATTTGCTCCAATTAGTCGATTTAAGGCATCTTAAAATAATTTTTCTCAAAACGATTTATTTCTCGTTAGGGTTAATTTTTTTAAAGGAACTTTTTGGACAAAACTACTAAACTTATTGTAATGTATTGGTATAATACACAAAAAACCTTAATTTGCTCCAATTAGTCGATTTAAGCATCTTAAAATAATTTTTTTCGAAATGATTTATTTCTCGTTTGGGTTAATTTTTTTAAACGAACTTTTTGGACAAAACTAGTAAACTTATTGGGCTGTCTTGCGTTTATACAAAAAAATCACAAATTTCATTCATTTAGTTGCTTTAAAGGGACATAAAATAACTTTTTCTTAATTATTTATTTACTAGCTAGGCTTATGTTTTTTAAATGAACTTTTAGGACAAAACTACTAAACTTATTGTACTGTAATGGTATAATATGAAAAAACCTTAATTTCCTCCAATTAGTCGATTTAAGCATCTTAAAATATTTTTTTTCAAAATGATTTATTTCTCGTTAGGGTTAATTTTTTTAAAGGAACTTTTTGGACAAAACTACTAAACTTATTGTAATGTATTGGTATAATACACAAAAAACCTTAATTTGCTCCAATTAGTCGATTTAAGGCATCTTAAAATAATTTTTCTCAAAACGATTTATTTCTCGTTAGGGTTAATTTTTTTAAAGGAACTTTTTGGACAAAACTACTAAACTTATTGTAATGTATTGGTATAAAACACAAAAAACCTTAATTTGCTCCAATTAGTCGATTTAAGCATCTTAAAATAATTTTTCTCAAAACGATTTATTTCTCGTTAGGGTTAATTTTTTTAAAGGAACTTTTTGGACAAAACTACTAAACTTATTGTAATGTATTGGTATAAAACACAAAAAACCTTAATTTGCTCCAATTAGTCGATTTAAGTCATCTTAAAATAATTTTTCTCAAAACGATTTATTTCTCGTTAGGGTTAATTTTTTTAAAGGAACTTTTTGGACAAAACTACTAAACTTATTGTAATGTATTGGTATAATACACAAAAAACCTTAATTTGCTCCAATTAGTCGATTTAAGGCATCATAAGATAATTTTTCTCAAAACGATTTATTTCTCGTTAGGGTTAATTTTTTTAAAGGAACTTTTTGGACAAAACTACTAAACTTATTGTAATGTATTGGTATAATACACAAAAAACCTTAATTTGCTCCAATTAGTCGATTTAAGCATCTTAAAATAATTTTTTTCGAAATGATTTATTTCTCGTTTGGGTTAATTTTTTTAAACGAACTTTTTGGACAAAACTAGTAAACTTATTGGGCTGTCTTGAGTTTATACAAAAAAATCACAAATTTCATTCATTTAGTTGCTTTAAAGGGACATAAAATAACTTTTTCTTAATTATTTATTTACTAGCTAGGCTTATGTTTTTTAAATGAACTTTTAGGACAAAACTACTAAACTTATTGTACTGTAATGGTATAATACGAAAAAAACCTTAATTTCCTCCAATTAGTCGATTTAAGGCATCTTAAAATAATTTTTCTCAAAACGATTTATTTCTCGTTTGGGTTAATTTTTTTAAACGAACTTTTTGGACAAAACTAGTAAACTTATTGTAATGTATTGGTATAATACACAAAAAACCTTAATTTGCTCCAATTAGTCGATTTAAGGCATCTTAAAATAATTTTTCTCAAAACGATTTATTTCTCGTTAGGGTTAATTTTTTTAAAGGAACTTTTTGGACAAAACTACTAAACTTATTGCAATGTATTGGTATAATACACAAAAAACCTTAATTTGCTCCAATTAGTCGATTTAAGCATCTTAAAATAATTTTTTTCGAAATGATTTATTTCTCGTTTGGGTTAATTTTTTTAAACGAACTTTTTGGACAAAACTAGTAAACTTATTGGGCTGTCTTGCGTTTATACAAAAAAATCACAAATTTCATTCATTTAGTTGCTTTAAAGGGACATAAAATAACTTTTTCTTAATTATTTATTTACTAGCTAGGCTTATGTTTTTTAAATGAACTTTTAGGACAAAACTACTAAACTTATTGTACTGTAATGGTATAATATGAAAAAACCTTAATTTCCTCCAATTAGTCGATTTAAGCATCTTAAAATATTTTTTTTCAAAATGATTTATTTCTCGTTAGGGTTAATTTTTTTAAAGGAACTTTTTGGACAAAACTACTAAACTTATTGTAATGTATTGGTATAATACACAAAAAACCTTAATTTGCTCCAATTAGTCGATTTAAGGCATCTTAAAATTATTTTTCTCAAAACGATTTATTTCTCGTTAGGGTTAATTTTTTTAAAGGAACTTTTTGGACAAAACTACTAAACTTATTGTAATGTATTGGTATAAAACACAAAAAACCTTAATTTGCTCCAATTAGTCGATTTAAGCATCTTAAAATAATTTTTTTCGAAATGATTTATTTCTCGTTTGGGTTAATTTTTTTAAACGAACTTTTTGGACAAAACTAGTAAACTTATTGGGCTGTCTTGAGTTTATACAAAAAAATCACAAATTTCATTCATTTAGTTGCTTTAAAGGGACATAAAATAACTTTTTCTTAATTATTTATTTACTAGCTAGGCTTATGTTTTTTAAATGAACTTTTAGGACAAAACTACTAAACTTATTGTACTGTAATGGTATAATACGAAAAAAACCTTAATTTCCTCCAATTAGTCGATTTAAGCATCTTAAAATATTTTTTTTCAAAATGATTTATTTCTCGTTAGGGTTAATTTTTTTAAACGAACTTTTTGGACAAAACTAGTAAACTTATTGCGCTGTCTTAAGTTTATACAAAAAAATCACACATTTTATTCATTTAGTTGCTTTTATTACCGTAGAGACCTTCAACCCTCTTTCTCTCTAAGGTATTTCGTCGGCGCGGCTATTGGCTTAATCTTTTCTCCAGGCACATAGCTCTCATCTCTCTGGACGTTAGTAAGACAAGGCTCCGCGATAAAATCTTCCATACTATCATTGCCGGCATCAATGACTAGTATCCGATCTTCCAGTCGTCATTTGACAGTGGACTGGGCATTCTTCCACATCATCATTGTTGTTATGCGCCAGGATCTTTTTCTAAGATAAAAGATGCCAAAACTTTTCTCGTTAAAAATCGTATGTACCGTCACAGACTCACTAGGCGTATGATCTTAGCGCCACAGTGTTTGCGGTATATCCTTCAGCGGTTGTGTCACAAATCAAAAAATGTAAATTTTCCTTGAAAATTATTCTAAGTCCACTCGTATAAAGGAAATATATCGCTAACTTCTTTCACTAGCAATATTTTTTAACGGTTCCCACAGGAGAATTGTCCAGAATGGTCTCCTGAATATTTCTTATACAGGACTTTTTGGTAGTGGAACGTCCGGTTCCGAGTTATGGGACAAAAATGTTTTCTCGTTGAAATTTTTCTAAGTCCACTCGACTGTCTTTCACTAGCGTCGGAAAATGAAAATTCTTGCGTGGAGCGGTTAGGCACTAAAGTGGACTGGGCATTCTCCTACATCATCTTAGCGCCATAGCGTTTGCGGTATATCTTTCAGCGGTTTTGAGGTATCCAATTATCCCAAAACTATATTTTTGGCGGCCCGAAGGCCGGCGAACAGACTAAAGAACGAAATTATTTGCGTTCCTAAGATAAAATATTGTTTTTATCGGAAGAATATTACTCCTGCCGTCTTAACATTTCCTCCAATTATAATTTTTTTCAAAATGATTTATTTCTCGCTAGGGTTAACTTTTTAAAAGGAACTTTTTGGACAAAACTACTAAACTTATTGTAGTGTATTGGTATAATACACAAAAAACCTTAATTTGCTCCAATTAGTCGATTTAAGGCATCTTAAAATAATTTTTCTCAAAACTATTTATTTCTCGTTAGGGTTAATTTTTTTAAAGGAACTTTTTGGACAAAACTACTAAACTTATTGTAATGTATTGGTATAATACACAAAAAACCTTAATTTGCTCCAATTAGTCGATTTAAGGCATCTTAAAATAATTTTTCTCAAAACGATTTATTTCTCGTTAGGGTTAATTTTTTTAAAGGAACTTTTTGGACAAAACTACTAAACTTATTGTAATGTATTGGTATAATACACAAAAAACCTTAATTTGCTCCAATTAGTCGATTTAAGGCATCTTAAGATAATTTTTCTCAAAACGATTTATTTCTCGTTAGGGTTAATTTTTTTAAAGGAACTTTTTGGACAAAACTACTAAACTTATTGAAATGTAATGGTATAATACACAAAAAACCTTAATTTGCTCCAATTAGTCGATTTAAGCATCTTAAAATAATTTTTTTCGAAATGATTTATTTCTCGTTTGGGTTAATTTTTTTAAACGAACTTTTTGGACAAAACTAGTAAACTTATTGGGCTGTCTTGAGTTTATACAAAAAAATCACAAATTTCATTCATTTAGTTGCTTTAAAGGGACATAAAATAACTTTTTCTTAATTATTTATTTACTAGCTAGGCTTATGTTTTTTAAATGAACTTTTAGGACAAAACTACTAAACTTATTGTACTGTAATGGTATAATATGAAAAAAACCTTAATTTCCTCCAATTAGTCGATTTAAGCATCTTAAAATATTTTTTTTTAAAATGATTTATTTCTCGTTAGGGTTAATTTTTTTAAAGGAACTTTTTGGACAAAACTACTAAACTTATTGTAATGTATTGGTATAATACACAAAAAACCTTAATTTGCTCCAATTAGTCGATTTAAGGCATCTTAAGATAATTTTTCTCAAAACGATTTATTTCTCGTTAGGGTTAATTTTTTTAAAGGCACTTTTTGGACAAAACTACTAAACTTATTGTAATGTATTGGTATAATACACAAAAAACCTTAATTTGCTCCAATTAGTCGATTTAAGCATCTTAAAATAATTTTTTTCGAAATGATTTATTTCTCGTTTGGGTTAATTTTTTTAAACGAACTTTTTGGACAAAACTAGTAAACTTATTGGGCTGTCTTGAGTTTATACAAAAAAATCACAAATTTCATTCATTTAGTTGCTTTAAAGGGACATAAAATAACTTTTTCTTAATTATTTATTTACTAGCTAGGCTTATGTTTTTTAAATGAACTTTTAGGACAAAACTACTAAACTTATTGTACTGTAATGGTATAATACGAAAAAAACCTTAATTTCCTCCAATTAGTCGATTTAAGGCATCTTAAAATAATTTTTCTCAAAACGATTTATTTCTCGTTAGGGTTAATTTTTTTAAAGGAACTTTTTGGACAAAACTACTAAACTTATTGTAATGTATTGGTATAATACACAAAAAACCTTAATTTGCTCCAATTAGTCGATTTAAGGCATCTTAAAATAATTTTTCTCAAAACGATTTATTTCTCGTTAGGGTTAATTTTTTTAAAGGAACTTTTTGGACAAAACTACTAAACTTATTGTAATGTATTGGTATAATACACAAAAAACCTTAATTTGCTCCAATTAGTCGATTTAAGGCATCTTAAGATAATTTTTCTCAAAACGATTTATTTCTCGTTAGGGTTAATTTTTTTAAAGGCACTTTTTGGACAAAACTACTAAACTTATTGTAATGTATTGGTATAATACACAAAAAACCTTAATTTGCTCCAATTAGTCGATTTAAGCATCTTAAAATAATTTTTTTCGAAATGATTTATTTCTCGTTTGGGTTAATTTTTTTAAACGAACTTTTTGGACAAAACTAGTAAACTTATTGGGCTGTCTTGAGTTTATACAAAAAAATCACAAATTTCATTCATTTAGTTGCTTTAAAGGGACATAAAATAACTTTTTCTTAATTATTTATTTACTAGCTAGGCTTATGTTTTTTAAATGAACTTTTAGGACAAAACTACTAAACTTATTGTACTGTAATGGTATAATACGAAAAAAACCTTAATTTCCTCCAATTAGTCGATTTAAGGCATCTTAAAATAATTTTTCTCAAAACGATTTATTTCTCGTTAGGGTTAATTTTTTTAAAGGAACTTTTTGGACAAAACTACTAAACTTATTGTAATGTATTGGTATAATACACAAAAAACCTTAATTTGCTCCAATTAGTCGATTTAAGGCATCTTAAGATAATTTTTCTCAAAACGATTTATTTCTCGTTAGGGTTAATTTTTTTAAAGGAACTTTTAGGACAAAACTACTAAACTTATTGTACTGTAATGGTATAATATGAAAAAACCTTAATTTCCTCCAATTAGTCGATTTAAGCATCTTAAAATATTTTTTTTCAAAATGATTTATTTCTCGTTAGGGTTAATTTTTTTAAAGGAACTTTTTGGACAAAACTACTAAACTTATTGTAATGTATTGGTATAATACACAAAAAACCTTAATTTGCTCCAATTAGTCGATTTAAGGCATCTTAAAATAATTTTTCTCAAAACGATTTATTTCTCGTTAGGGTTAATTTTTTTAAAGGAACTTTTTGGACAAAACTACTAAACTTATTGTAATGTATTGGTATAAAACACAAAAAACCTTAATTTGCTCCAATTAGTCGATTTAAGCATCTTAAAATAATTTTTTTCGAAATGATTTATTTCTCGTTTGGGTTAATTTTTTTAAACGAACTTTTTGGACAAAACTAGTAAACTTATTGGGCTGTCTTGAGTTTATACAAAAAAATCACAAATTTCATTCATTTAGTTGCTTTAAAGGGACATAAAATAACTTTTTCTTAATTATTTATTTACTAGCTAGGCTTATGTTTTTTAAATGAACTTTTAGGACAAAACTACTAAACTTATTGTACTGTAATGGTATAATACGAAAAAAACCTTAATTTCCTCCAATTAGTCGATTTAAGCATCTTAAAATATTTTTTTTCAAAATGATTTATTTCTCGTTAGGGTTAATTTTTTTAAACGAACTTTTTGGACAAAACTAGTAAACTTATTGGGCTGTCTTGAGTTTATACAAAAAAATCACAAATTTCATTCATTTAGTTGCTTTAAAGGGACATAAAATAACTTTTTCTTAATTATTTATTTACTAGCTAGGCTTATGTTTTTTAAATGAACTTTTAGGACAAAACTACTAAACTTATTGTACTGTAATGGTATAATACGAAAAAAACCTTAATTTCCTCCAATTAGTCGATTTAAGGCATCTTAAAATAATTTTTCTCAAAACGATTTATTTCTCGTTTGGGTTAATTTTTTTAAACGAACTTTTTGGACAAAACTAGTAAACTTATTGGGCTGTCTTGAGTTTATACAAAAAAATCACAAATTTCATTCATTTAGTTGCTTTAAAGGGACATAAAATAACTTTTTCTTAATTATTTATTTACTAGCTATGCTTATGTTTTTTAAATGAACTTTTAGGACAAAACTACTAAACTTATTGTACTGTAATGGTACAATATGAAAAAAACCTTAATTTCCTCCAATTAGTCGATTTAAGCATCTTAAAATATTTTTTTTCAAAATGATTTATTTCTCGTTAGGGTTAATTTTTTTAAAGGAACTTTTTGGACAAAACTACTAAACTTATTGTAATGTATTGGTATAATACACAAAAAACCTTAATTTGCTCCAATTAGTCGATTTAAGGCATCTTAAGATAATTTTTCTCAAAACGATTTACTTCTCGTTAGGGTTAATTTTTTTAAAGGAACTTTTTGGACAAAACTACTAAACTTATTGTAATGTATTGGTATAATACACAAAAAACCTTAATTTGCTCCAATTAGTCGATTTAAGCATCTTAAAATAATTTTTTTCGAAATGATTTATTTCTCGTTTGGGTTAATTTTTTTAAACGAACTTTTTGGACAAAACTAGTAAACTTATTGGGCTGTCTTGAGTTTATACAAAAAAATCACAAATTTCATTCATTTAGTTGCTTTAAAGGGACATAAAATAACTTTTTCTTAATTATTTATTTACTAGCTAGGCTTATGTTTTTTAAATGAACTTTTAGGACAAAACTACTAAACTTATTGTACTGTAATGGTATAATATGAAAAAAACCTTAATTTCCTCCAATTAGTCGATTTAAGCATCTTAAAATATTTTTTTTCAAAATGATTTATTTCTCGTTAGGGTTAATTTTTTTAAAGGAACTTTTTGGACAATACTACTAAACTTATTGTAATGTATTGGTATAATACACAAAAAACCTTAATTTGCTCCAATTAGTCGATTTAAGGCATCTTAAAATAATTTTTCTCAAAACGATTTATTTCTCGTTAGGGTTAATTTTTTTAAAGGAACTTTATGGACAAAACTACTAAACTTATTGTAATGTATTGGTATAATACACAAAAAACCTTAATTTGCTCCAATTAGTCGATTTAAGCATCTTAAAATAATTTTTTTCGAAATGATTTATTTCTCGTTTGGGTTAATTTTTTTAAACGAACTTTTTGGACAAAACTAGTAAACTTATTGGGCTGTCTTGCGTTTATACAAAAAAATCACAAATTTCATTCATTTAGTTGCTTTAAAGGGACATAAAATAACTTTTTCTTAATTATTTATTTACTAGCTAGGCTTATGTTTTTTAAATGAACTTTTAGGACAAAACTACTAAACTTATTGTACTGTAATGGTATAATATGAAAAAAACCTTAATTTCCTCCAATTAGTCGATTTAAGCATCTTAAAATATTTTTTTTCAAAATGATTTATTTCTCGTTAGGGTTAATTTTTTTAAACGAACTTTTTGGACAAAACTACTAAACTTATTGTAATGTATTGGTATAAAACACAAAAAACCTTAATTTGCTCCAATTAGTCGATTTAAGGCATCTTAAAATAATTTTTCTCAAAACGATTTATTTCTCGTTAGGGTTAATTTTTTTAAAGGAACTTTTTGGACAAAACTACTAAACTTATTGTAATGTATTGGTATAAAACACAAAAAACCTTAATTTGCTCCAATTAGTCGATTTAAGCATCTTAAAATAATTTTTTTCGAAATGATTTATTTCTCGTTTGGGTTAATTTTTTTAAACGAACTTTTTGGACAAAACTAGTAAACTTATTGGGCTGTCTTGAGTTTATACAAAAAAATCACAAATTTCATTCATTTAGTTGCTTTAAAGGGACATAAAATAACTTTTTCTTAATTATTTATTTACTAGCTAGGCTTATGTTTTTTAAATGAACTTTTAGGACAAAACTACTAAACTTATGGTACTGTAATGGTATAATACGAAAAAAACCTTAATTTCCTCCAATTAGTCGATTTAAGCATCTTAAAATATTTTTTTTCAAAATGATTTATTTCTCGTTAGGGTTAATTTTTTTAAACGAACTTTTTGGACAAAACTAGTAAACTTATTGCGCTGTCTTGAGTTTATACAAAAAAATCACACATTTTATTCATTTAGTTGCTTTTATTACCGTAGAGACCTTCAACCCTCTTTCTCTCTAAGGTATTTCGTCGGCGCGGCTATTGGCTTAATCTTTTCTCCAGGCACATAGCTCTCATCTCTCTGGACGTTAGTAAGACAAGGCTCCGCGATAAAATCTTCCATACTATCATTGCCGGCATCAATGACTAGTATCCGATCTTCCAGTCGTCATTTGACAGTGGACTGGGCATTCTTCCACATCATCATTGTTGTTATGCGCCAGGATCTTTTTCTAAGATAAAAGATGCCAAAACTTTTCTCGTTAAAAATCGTATGTACCGTCACAGACTCACTAGGCGTATGATCTTAGCGCCACAGTGTTTGCGGTATATCCTTCAGCGGTTGTGTCACAAATCAAAAAATGTAAATTTTCCTTGAAAATTATTCTAAGTCCACTCGTATAATGGAAATATATCGCTAACTTCTTTCACTAGCAATATTTTTTAACGGTTCCCACAGGAGAATTGTCCAGAATGGTCTCCTGAATATTTCTTATACAGGACTTTTTGGTAGTGGAACGTCCGGTTCCGAGTTATGGGACAAAAATGTTTTCTCGTTGAAATTTTTCTAAGTCCACTCGACTGTCTTTCACTAGCGTCGGAAAATGAAAATTCTTGCGTGGAGCGGTTAGGCACTAAAGTGGACTGGGCATTCTCCTACATCATCTTAGCGCCATAGCGTTTGCGGTATATCTTTCAGCGGTTTTGAGGTATCCAATTATCCCAAAACTATATTTTTGGCGGCCCGAAGGCCTGCGAACAGACTAAAGAACGAAATTATTTGCGTTCCTAAGATAAAATATTGTTTTTATCTTAAGAATATCACTCCTGCCGTCTTAACATTTCCTCCAATTATAATTTTTTTCAAAATGATTTATTTCTCGCTAGGGTTAACTTTTTAAAAGGAACTTTTTGGACAAAACTACTAAACTTATTGTAGTGTATTGGTATAATACACAAAAAACCTTAATTTGCTCCAATTAGTCGATTTAAGGCATCTTAAAATAATTTTTCTCAAAACGATTTATTTCTCGTTAGGGTTAATTTTTTTAAAGGAACTTTTTGGACAAAACTACTAAACTTATTGTAATGTATTGGTATAATACACAAAAAACCTTAATTTGCTCCAATTAGTCGATTTAAGGCATCTTAAAATAATTTTTCTCAAAACGATTTATTTCTCGTTAGGGTTAATTTTTTTAAAGGAACTTTTTGGACAAAACTACTAAACTTATTGTAATGTATTGGTATAATACACAAAAAACCTTAATTTGCGCCAATTAGTCGATTTAAGGCATCTTAAGATAATTTTTCTCAAAACGATTTATTTCTCGTTAGGGTTAATTTTTTTAAAGGAACTTTTTGGACAAAACTACTAAACTTATTGTAATGTAATGGTTAAATACACAAAAAACCTTAATTTGCTCCAATTAGTCGATTTAAGCATCTTAAAATAATTTTTTTCGAAATGATTTATTTCTCGTTTGGGTTAATTTTTTTAAACGAACTTTTTGGACAAAACTAGTAAACTTATTGGGCTGTCTTGAGTTTATACAAAAAAATCACAAATTTCATTCATTTAGTTGCTTTAAAGGGACATAAAATAACTTTTTCTTAATTATTTATTTACTAGCTAGGCTTATGTTTTTTAAATGAACTTTTAGGACAAAACTACTAAACTTATTGTACTGTAATGGTATAATATGAAAAAAACCTTAATTTCCTCCAATTAGTCGATTTAAGCATCTTAAAATATTTTTTTTTAAAATGATTTATTTCTCGTTAGGGTTAATTTTTTTAAAGGAACTTTTTGGACAAAACTACTAAACTTATTGTAATGTATTGGTATAATACACAAAAAACCTTAATTTGCTCCAATTAGTCGATTTAAGGCATCTTAAGATAATTTTTCTCAAAACGATTTATTTCTCGTTAGGGTTAATTTTTTTAAAGGAACTTTTTGGACAAATCTACTAAACTTATTGTAATGTATTGGTATAATACACAAAAAACCTTAATTTGCTCCAATTAGTCGATTTAAGCATCTTAAAATAATTTTTTTCGAAATGAATTATTTCTCGTTTGGGTTAATTTTTTTAAACGAACTTTTTGGACAAAACTAGTAAACTTATTGGGCTGTCTTGAGTTTATACAAAAAAATCACAAATTTCATTCATTTAGTTGCTTTAAGGGGACATAAAATAACTTTTTCTTAATTATTTATTTACTAGCTAGGCTTATGTTTTTTAAATGAACTTTTAGGACAAAACTACTAAACTTATTGTACTGTAATGGTATAATATGAAAAAAACCTTAATTTCCTCCAATTAGTCGATTTAAGCATCTTAAAATATTTTTTTTCAAAATGATTTATTTCTCGTTAGGGTTAATTTTTTTAAAGGAACTTTTTGGACAATACTACTAAACTTATTGTAATGTATAGGTATAATACACAAAAATCCTTAATTTGAACCAATTAGTCGATTTAAGGCATCTTAAAATAATTTTTCTCAAAACGATTTATTTCTCGATAGGGTTAATTTTTTTAAAGGAACTTTTTGGACAAAACTACTAAACTTATTGTAATGTATTGGTATAATACACAAAAAACCTTAATTTGCTCCAATTAGTCGATTTAAGCATCTTAAAATAATTTTTTTCGAAATGATTTATTTCTCGTTTGGGTTAATTTTTTTAAACGAACTTTTTGGACAAAACTAGTAAACTTATTGGGCTGTCTTGAGTTTATACAAAAAAATCACAAATTTCATTCATTTAGTTGCTTTAAAGGGACATAAAATAACTTTTTCTTAATTATTTATTTACTAGCTAGGCTTATGTTTTTTAAATGAACTTTTAGGACAAAACTACTAAACTTATTGTACTGTAATGGTATAATACGAAAAAAACCTTAATTTCCTCCAATTAGTCGATTTAAGGCATCTTAAAATAATTTTTCTCAAAACGATTTATTTCTCGTTAGGGTTAATTTTTTTAAAGGAACTTTTTGGACAAAACTACTAAACTTATTGTAATGTATTGGTATAATACACAAAAAACCTTAATTTGGTCCAATTAGTCGATTTAAGGCATCTTAAAATAATTTTTCTCAAAACGATTTATTTCTCGTTAGGGTTAATTTTTTTAAAGGAACTTTTTGGACAAAACTACTAAACTTATTGTAATGTATTGGTATAATACACAAAAAACCTTAATTTGCTCCAATTAGTCGATTTAAGGCATCTTATGATAATTTTTCTCAAAACGATTTACTTCTCGTTAGGGTTAATTTTTTTAAAGGAACTTTTTGGACAAAACTACTAAACTTATTGTAATGTATTGGTATAATACACAAAAAACCTTAATTTGCTCCAATTAGTCGATTTAAGCATCTTAAAATAATTTTTTTCGAAATGATTTATTTCTCGTTTGGGTTAATTTTTTTAAACGAACTTTTTGGACAAAACTAGTAAACTTATTGGGCTGTCTTGAGTTTATACAAAAAAATCACAAATTTCATTCATTTAGTTGCTTTAAAGGGACATAAAATAACTTTTTCTTAATTATTTATTTACTAGCTAGGCTTATGTTTTTTAAATGAACTTTTAGGACAAAACTACTAAACTTATTGTACTGTAATGGTATAATACGAAAAAAACCTTAATTTCCTCCAATTAGTCGATTTAAGGCATCTTAAAATAATTTTTCTCAAAACGATTTATTTCTCGTTTGGGTTAATTTTTTTAAACGAACTTTTTGGACAAAACTAGTAAACTTATTGGGCTGTCTTGAGTTTATACAAAAAAATCACAAATTTCATTCATTTAGTTGCTTTAAAGGGACATAAAATAACTTTTTCTTAATTATTTATTTACTAGCTAGGCTTATGTTTTTTAAATGAACTTTTAGGACAAAACTACTAAACTTATTGTACTGTAATGGTATAATATGAAAAAAACCTTAATTTCCTCCAATTAGTCGATTTAAGCATCTTAAAATATTTTTTTTTAAAATGATTTATTTCTCGTTAGGGTTAATTTTTTTAAATGAACTTTTAGGACAAAACTACTAAACTTATTGTACTGTAATGGTATAATACGAAAAAAACCTTAATTTCCTCCAATTAGTCGATTTAAGGCATCTTAAAATAATTTTTCTCAAAACGATTTATTTCTCGTTAGGGTTAATTTTTTTAAAGGAACTTTTTGGACAAAACTACTAAACTTATTGTAATGTATTGGTATAATACACAAAAAACCTTAATTTGCTCCAATTAGTCGATTTAAGGCATCTTAAGATAATTTTTCTCAAAACGATTTATTTCTCGTTAGGGTTAATTTTTTTAAAGGAACTTTTAGGACAAAACTACTAAACTTATTGTACTGTAATGGTATAATATGAAAAAACCTTAATTTCCTCCAATTAGTCGATTTAAGCATCTTAAAATATTTTTTTTCAAAATGATTTATTTCTCGTTAGGGTTAATTTTTTTAAAGGAACTTTTTGGACAAAACTACTAAACTTATTGTAATGTATTGGTATAATACACAAAAAACCTTAATTTGCTCCAATTAGTCGATTTAAGGCATCTTAAAATAATTTTTCTCAAAACGATTTATTTCTCGTTAGGGTTAATTTTTTTAAAGGAACTTTTTGGACAAAACTACTAAACTTATTGTAATGTATTGGTATAATACACAAAAAACCTTAATTTGCTCCAATTAGTCGATTTAAGGCATCTTAAAATAATTTTTCTCAAAACGATTTATTTCTCGTTAGGGTTAATTTTTTTAAAGGAACTTTTTGGACAAAACTACTAAACTTATTGTAATGTATTGGTATAAAACACAAAAAACCTTAATTTGCTCCAATTAGTCGATTTAAGCATCTTAAAATAATTTTTTTCGAAATGATTTATTTCTCGTTTGGGTTAATTTTTTTAAACGAACTTTTTGGACAAAACTAGTAAACTTATTGGGCTGTCTTGAGTTTATACAAAAAAATCACAAATTTCATTCATTTAGTTGCTTTAAAGGGACATAAAATAACTTTTTCTTAATTATTTATTTACTAGCTAGGCTTATGTTTTTTAAATGAACTTTTAGGACAAAACTACTAAACTTATTGTACTGTAATGGTATAATACGAAAAAAACCTTAATTTCCTCCAATTAGTCGATTTAAGCATCTTAAAATATTTTTTTTCAAAATGATTTATTTCTCGTTAGGGTTAATTTTTTTAAACGAACTTTTTGGACAAAACTAGTAAACTTATTGCGCTGTCTTAAGTTTATACAAAAAAATCACACATTTTATTCATTTAGTTGCTTTTATTACCGTAGAGACCTTCAACCCTCTTTCTCTCTAAGGTATTTCGTCGGCGCGGCTATTGGCTTAATCTTTTCTCCAGGCACATAGCTCTCATCTCTCTGGACGTTAGTAAGACAAGGCTCCGCGATAAAATCTTCCATACTATCATTGCCGGCATCAATGACTAGTATCCGATCTTCCAGTCGTCATTTGACAGTGGACTGGGCATTCTTCCACATCATCATTGTTGTTATGCGCCAGGATCTTTTTCTAAGATAAAAGATGCCAAAACTTTTCTCGTTAAAAATCGTATGTACCGTCACAGACTCACTAGGCGTATGATCTTAGCGCCACAGTGTTTGCGGTATATCCTTCAGCGGTTGTGTCACAAATCAAAAAATGTAAATTTTCCTTGAAAATTATTCTAAGTCCACTCGTATAAAGGAAATATATCGCTAACTTCTTTCGCTAGCAATATTTTTTAACGGTTCCCACAGGAGAATTGTCCAGAATGGTCTCCTGAATATTTCTTATACAGGACTTTTTGGTAGTGGAACGTCCGGTTCCGAGTTATGGGACAAAAATGTTTTCTCGTTGAAATTTTTCTAAGTCCACTCGACTGTCTTTCACTAGCGTCGGAAAATGAAAATTCTTGCGTGGAGCGGTTAGGCACTAAAGTGGACTGGGCATTCTCCTACATCATCTTAGCGCCATAGCGTTTGCGGTATATCTTTCAGCGGTTTTGAGGTATCCAATTATCCCAAAACTATATTTTTGGCGGCCCGAAGGCCTGCGAACAGACTAAAGAACGAAATTATTTGCGTTCCTAAGATAAAATATTGTTTTTATCGGAAGAATATCACTCCTGCCGTCTTAACATTTCCTCCAATTATAATTTTTTTCAAAATTATTTATTTCTCGCTAGGGTTAACTTTTTAAAAGGAACTTTTTGGACAAAACTACTAAACTTATTGTAGTGTATTGGTATAATACACAAAAAACCTTAATTTGCTCCAATTAGTCGATTTAAGGCATCTTAAAATAATTTTTCTCAAAACGATTTATTTCTCGTTAGGGTTAATTTTTTTAAAGGAACTTTTTGGACAAAACTACTAAACTTATTGTAATGTATTGGTATAATACACAAAAAACCTTAATTTGCTCCAATTAGTCGATTTAAGGCATCTTAAAATAATTTTTCTCAAAACGATTTATTTCTCGTTAGGGTTAATTTTTTTAAAGGAACTTTTTGGACAAAACTACTAAACTTATTGTAATGTAATGGTATAATACACAAAAAACCTTAATTTGCTCCAATTAGTCGATTTAAGCATCTTAAAATAATTTTTTTCGAAATGATTTATTTCTCGTTTGGGTTAATTTTTTTAAACGAACTTTTTGGACAAAACTAGTAAACTTATTGGGCTGTCTTGAGTTTATACAAAAAAATCACAAATTTCATTCATTTAGTTGCTTTAAAGGGACATAAAATAACTTTTTCTTAATTATTTATTTACTAGCTAGGCTTATGTTTTTTAAATGAACTTTTAGGACAAAACTACTAAACTTATTGTACTGTAATGGTATAATATGAAAAAAACCTTAATTTCCTCCAATTAGTCGATTTAAGCATCTTAAAATATTTTTTTTTAAAATGATTTATTTCTCGTTAGGGTTAATTTTTTTAAAGGAACTTTTTGGACAAAACTACTAAACTTATTGTAATGTATTGGTATAATACACAAAAAACCTTAATTTGCTCCAATTAGTCGATTTAAGGCATCTTAAGATAATTTTTCTCAAAACGATTTATTTCTCGTTAGGGTTAATTTTTTTAAAGGAACTTTTTGGACAAAACTACTAAACTTATTGTAATGTATTGGTATAATACACAAAAAACCTTAATTTGCTCCAATTAGTCGATTTAAGCATCTTAAAATAATTTTTTTCGAAATGATTTATTTCTCGTTTGGGTTAACTTTTTAAAAGGAACTTTTTGGACAAAACTACTAAACTTATTGTAATGTATTGGTATAATACACAAAAAACCTTAATTTGCTCCAATTAGTCGATTTAAGCATCTTAAAATAATTTTTTTCGAAATGATTTATTTCTCGTTAGGGTTAACTTTTTAAAAGGAACTTTTTGGACAAAACTACTAAACTTATTGTAATGTATTGGTATAATACACAAAAAACCTTAATTTGCTCCAATTAGTCGATTTAAGGCATCTTAAAATAATTTTTCTCAAAACGATTTATTTCTCGTTAGGGTTAATTTTTTTAAAGGAACTTTTTGGACAAAACTACTAAACTTATTGTAATGTATTGGTATAATACACAAAAAACCTTAATTTGCGCCAATTAGTCGATTTAAGGCATCTTAAGATAATTTTTCTCAAAACGATTTATTTCTCGTTAGGGTTAATTTTTTTAAAGGAACTTTTTGGACAAAACTACTAAACTTATTGTAATGTAATGGTATAATACACAAAAAACCTTAATTTGCTCCAATTAGTCGATTTAAGCATCTTAAAATAATTTTTTTCGAAATGATTTATTTCTCGTTTGGGTTAATTTTTTTAAACGAACTTTTTGGACAAAACTAGTAAACTTATTGGGCTGTCTTGAGTTTATACAAAAAAATCACAAATTTCATTCATTTAGTTGCTTTAAAGGGACATAAAATAACTTTTTCTTAATTATTTATTTACTAGCTAGGCTTATGTTTTTTAAATGAACTTTTAGGACAAAACTACTAAACTTATTGTACTGTAATGGTATAATATGAAAAAAACCTTAATTTCCTCCAATTAGTCGATTTAAGCATCTTAAAATATTTTTTTTTAAAATGATTTATTTCTCGTTAGGGTTAATTTTTTTAAAGGAACTTTTTGGACAAAACTACTAAACTTATTGTAATGTATTGGTATAATACACAAAAAACCTTAATTTGCTCCAATTAGTCGATTTAAGGCATCTTAAGATAATTTTTCTCAAAACGATTTATTTCTCGTTAGGGTTAATTTTTTTAAAGGAACTTTTTGGACAAAACTACTAAACTTATTGTAATGTATTGGTATAATACACAAAAAACCTTAATTTGCTCCAATTAGTCGATTTAAGCATCTTAAAATAATTTTTTTCGAAATGATTTATTTCTCGTTTGGGTTAATTTTTTTAAACGAACTTTTTGGACAAAACTAGTAAACTTATTGGGCTGTCTTGAGTTTATACAAAAAAATCACAAATTTCATTCATTTAGTTGCTTTAAAGGGACATAAAATAACTTTTTCTTAATTATTTATTTACTAGCTAGGCTTATGTTTTTTAAATGAACTTTTAGGACAAAACTACTAAACTTATTGTACTGTAATGGTATAATATGAAAAAAACCTTAATTTCCTCCAATTAGTCGATTTAAGCATCTTAAAATATTTTTTTTCAAAATGATTTATTTCTCGTTAGGGTTAATTTTTTTAAAGGAACTTTTTGGACAATACTACTAAACTTATTGTAATGTATTGGTATAATACACAAAAAACCTTAATTTGCTCCAATTAGTCGATTTAAGGCATCTTAAAATAATTTTTCTCAAAACGATTTATTTCTCGTTAGGGTTAATTTTTTTAAAGGAACTTTTTGGACAAAACTACTAAACTTATTGTAATGTATTGGTATAATACACAAAAAACCTTAATTTGCTCCAATTAGTCGATTTAAGCATCTTAAAATAATTTTTTTCGAAATGATTTATTTCTCGTTTGGGTTAATTTTTTTAAACGAACTTTTTGGACAAAACTAGTAAACTTATTGGGCTGTCTTGCGTTTATACAAAAAAATCACAAATTTCATTCATTTAGTTGCTTTAAAGGGACATAAAATAACTTTTTCTTAATTATTTATTTACTAGCTAGGCTTATGTTTTTTAAATGAACTTTTAGGACAAAACTACTAAACTTATTATACTGTAATGGTATAATATGAAAAAAACCTTAATTTCCTCCAATTAGTCGATTTAAGCATCTTAAAATATTTTTTTTCAAAATGATTTATTTCTCGTTAGGGTTAATTTTTTTAAAGCAACTTTTTGGACAAAACTACTAAACTTATTGTAATGTATTGGTTTAATACACAAAAAACCTTAATTTGCTCCAATTAGTCGATTTAAGGCATCTTAAAATAATTTTTCTCAAAACGATTTATTTCTCGTTAGGGTTAATTTTTTTAAAGGAACTTTTTGGACAAAACTACTAAACTTATTGTAATGTATTGGTATAATACACAAAAAACCTTAATTTGCTCCAATTAGTCGATTTAAGGCATCTTAAGATAATTTTTCTCAAAACGATTTATTTCTCGTTAGGGTTAATTTTTTTAAAGGAACTTTTTAGACAAAACTACTAAACTTATTGTAATGTAATGGTATAATACACAAAAAACCTTAATTTGCTCCAATTAGTCGATTTAAGCATCTTAAAATAATTTTTTTCGAAATGATTTATTTCTCGTTTGGGTTAATTTTTTTAAACGAACTTTTTGGACAAAACTAGTAAACTTATTGGGCTGTCTTGAGTTTATACAAAAAAATCACAAATTTCATTCATTTAGTTGCTTTAAAGGGACATAAAATAACTTTTTCTTAATTATTTATTTACTAGCTAGGCTTATGTTTTTTAAATGAACTTTTGGGACAAAACTACTAAACTTATTGTACTGTAATGGTATAATATGAAAAAAACCTTAATTTCCTCCAATTAGTCGATTTAAGGCATCTTAAAATAATTTTTCTCAAAACGATTTATTTCTCGTTTGGGTTAATTTTTTTAAACGAACTTTTTGGACAAAACTAGTAAACTTATTGTAATGTATTGGTATAATACACAAAAAACCTTAATTTGCTCCAATTAGTCGATTTAAGGCATCTTAAGATAATTTTTCTCAAAACGATTTACTTCTCGTTAGGGTTAATTTTTTTAAAGGAACTTTTTGGACAAAACTACTAAACTTATTGTAATGTATTGGTATAATACACAAAAAACCTTAATTTGCTCCAATTAGTCGATTTAAGCATCTTAAAATAATTTTTTTCCAAATGATTTATTTCTCGTTTGGGTTAATTTTTTTAAACGAACTTTTTGGACAAAACTAGTAAACTTATTGGGCTGTCTTGCGTTTATACAAAAAAATCACAAAATTCATTCATTTAGTTGCTTTAAAGGGACATAAAATAACTTTTTCTTAATTATTTATTTACTAGCTAGGCTTATGTTTTTTAAATGAACTTTTAGGACAAAACTACTAAACTTATTGTACTGTAATGGTATAATATGAAAAAAACCTTAATTTCCTCCAATTAGTCGATTTCATCTTAAAATATTTTTTTTCAAAATGATTTATTTCTCGTTAGGGTTAATTTTTTTAAAGGAACTTTTTGGACAAAACTACTAAACTTATTGTAATGTATTGGTATAATACACAAAAAACCTTAATTTGCTCCAATTAGTCGATTTAAGGCATCTTAAAATAATTTTTCTCAAAACGATTTATTTCTCGTTAGGGTTAATTTTTTTAAAGGAACTTTTTGGACAAAACTACTAAACTTATTGTAATGTATTGGTATAAAACACAAAAAACCTTAATTTGCTCCAATTAGTCGATTTAAGCATCTTAAAATAATTTTTTTCGAAATGATTTATTTCTCGTTTGGGTTAATTTTTTTAAACGAACTTTTTGGACAAAACTAGTAAACTTATTGGGCTGTCTTGAGTTTATACAAAAAAATCACAAATTTCATTCATTTAGTTGCTTTAAAGGGACATAAAATAACTTTTTCTTAATTATTTATTTACTAGCTAGGCTTATGTTTTTTAAATGAACTTTTAGGACAAAACTACTAAACTTATTGTACTGTAATGGTATAATACGAAAAAAACCTTAATTTGCTCCAATTAGTCGATTTAAGCATCTTAAAATAATTTTTTTCGAAATGATTTATTTCTCGTTTGGGTTAATTTTTTTAAACGAACTTTTTGGACAAAACTAGTAAACTTATTGCGCTGTCTTGAGTTTATACAAAAAAATCACACATTTTATTCATTTAGTTGCTTTTATTACCGTAGAGACCTTCAACCCTCTTTCTCTCTAACGTATTTCGTCGGCGCGGCTATTGGCTTAATCTTTTCTCCAGGCACATAGCTCTCATCTCTCTGGACGTTAGTAAGACAAGGCTCCGCGATAAAATCTTCCATACTATCATTGCCGGCATCAATGACTAGTATCCGATCTTCCAGTCGTCATTTGACAGTGGACTGGGCATTCTTCCACATCATCATTGTTGTTATGCGCCAGGATCTTTTTCTAAGATAAAAGATGCCAAAACTTTTCTCGTTAAAAATCGTATGTACCGTCACAGACTCACTAGGCGTATGATCTTAGCGCCACAGTGTTTGCGGTATATCCTTCAGCGGTTGTGTCACAAATCAAAAAATGTAAATTTTCCTTGAAAATTATTCTAAGTCCACTCGTATAATGGAAATATATCGCTAACTTCTTTCACTAGCAATATTTTTTAACGGTTCCCACAGGAGAATTGTCCAGAATGGTCTCCTGAATATTTCTTATACAGGACTTTTTGGTAGTGGAACGTCCGGTTCCGAGTTATGGGACAAAAATGTTTTCTCGTTGAAATTTTTCTAAGTCCACTCGACTGTCTTTCACTAGCGTCGGAAAATGAAAATTCTTGCGTGGAGCGGTTAGGCACTAAAGTGGACTGGGCATTCTCCTACATCATCTTAGCGCCATAGCGTTTGCGGTATATCTTTCAGCGGTTTTGAGGTATCCAATTATCCCAAAACTATATTTTTGGCGGCCCGAAGGCCTGCGAACAGACTAAAGAACGAAATTATTTGCGTTCCTAAGATAAAATATTGTTTTTATCGGAAGAATATCACTCCTGCCGTCTTAACATTTCCTCCAATTATAATTTTTTTCAAAATGATTTATTTCTCGCTAGGGTTAACTTTTTAAAAGGAACTTTTTGGACAAAACTACTAAACTTATTGTAGTGTATTGGTATAATACACAAAAAACCTTAATTTGCTCCAATTAGCCGATTTAAGGCATCTTAAAATAATTTTTCTCAAAACGATTTATTTCTCGTTAGGGTTAATTTTTTTAAAGGAACTTTTTGGACAAAACTACTAAACTTATTGTAATGTATTGGTATAATACACAAAAAACCTTAATTTGCTCCAATTAGTCGATTTAAGGCATCTTAAAATAATTTTTCTCAAAACGATTTATTTCTCGTTAGGGTTAATTTTTTTAAAGGAACTTTTTGGACAAAACTACTAAACTTATTGTAATGTATTGGTATAAAACACAAAAAACCTTAATTTGCTCCAATTAGCCGATTTAAGGCATCTTAAAATAATTTTTCTCAAAACGATTTATTTCTCGTTAGGGTTAATTTTTTTAAAGGAACTTTTTGGACAAAACTACTAAACTTATTGTAATGTATTGGTATAATACACAAAAAACCTTAATTTGCTCCAATTAGTCGATTTAAGGCATCTTAAAATAATTTTTCTCAAAACGATTTATTTCTCGTTAGGGTTAATTTTTTTAAAGGAACTTTTTGGACAAAACTACTAAACTTATTGTAATGTATTGGTATAAAACACAAAAAACCTTAATTTGCTCCAATTAGTCGATTTAAGCATCTTAAAATATTTTTTTTCGAAATGATTTATTTCTCGTTTGGGTTAATTTTTTTAAACGAACTTTTTGGACAAAACTAGTAAACTTATTGGGCTGTCTTGAGTTTATACAAAAAAATCACAAATTTCATTCATTTAGTTGCTTTAAAGGGACATAAAATAACTTTTTCTTAATTATTTATTTACTAGCTAGGCTTATGTTTTTTAAACGAACTTTTAGGACAAAACTACTAAACTTATTGTACTGTAATGGTATAATACGAAAAAAACCTTAATTTCCTCCAATTAGTCGATTTAAGCATCTTAAAATATTTTTTTTCAAAATGATTTATTTCTCGTTAGGGTTAATTTTTTTAAACGAACTTTTTGGACAAAACTAGTAAACTTATTGCGCTGTCTTGAGTTTATACAAAAAAATCACACATTTTATTCATTTAGTTGCTTTTATTACCGTAGAGACCTTCAACCCTCTTTCTCTCTAAGGTATTTCGTCGGCGCGGCTATTGGCTTAATCTTTTCTCCAGGCACATAGCTCTCATCTCTCTGGACGTTAGTAAGACAAGGCTCCGCGATAAAATCTTCCATACTATCATTGCCGGCATCAATGACTAGTATCCGATCTTCCAGTCGTCATTTGACAGTGGACTGGGCATTCTTCCACATCATCATTGTTGTTATGCGCCAGGATCTTTTTCTAAGATAAAAGATGCCAAAACTTTTCTCGTTAAAAATCGTATGTACCATCACAGACTCACTAGGCGTATGATCTTAGCGCCACAGTGTTTGCGGTATATCCTTCAGCGGTTGTGTCACAAATCAAAAAATGTAAATTTTCCTTGAAAATTATTCTAAGTCCACTCGTATAATGGAAATATATCGCTAACTTCTTTCACTAGCAATATTTTTTAACGGTTCCCACAGGAGAATTGTCCAGAATGGTCTCCTGAATATTTCTTATACAGGACTTTTTGGTAGTGGAACGTCCGGTTCCGAGTTATGGGACAAAAATGTTTTCTCGTTGAAATTTTTCTAAGTCCACTCGACTGTCTTTCACTAGCGTCGGAAAATGAAAATTCTTGCGTGGAGCGGTTAGGCACTAAAGTGGACTGGGCATTCTCCTACATCATCTTAGCGCCATAGCGTTTGCGGTATATCTTTCAGCGGTTTTGAGGTATCCAATTATCCCAAAACTATATTTTTGGCGGCCCGAAGGCCTGCGAACAGACTAAAGAACGAAATTATTTGCGTTCCTAAGATAAAATATTGTTTTTATCGGAAGAATATCACTCCTGCCGTCTTAACATTTCCTCCAATTATAATTTTTTTCAAAATGATTTATTTCTCGCTAGGGTTAACTTTTTAAAAGGAACTTTTTGGACAAAACTACTAAACTTATTGTAGTGTATTGGTATAATACACAAAAAACCTTAATTTGCTCCAATTAGTCGATTTAAGGCATCTTAAGATAATTTTTCTCATAACGATTTATTTCTCGTTAGGGTTAATTTTTTTAAAGGAACTATTTAGACAAAACTACTAAACTTATTGCAATGTATTGGTATAATACACAAAAAACCTTAATTTCCTCCAATTAGTCGATTTAAGCATCTTAAAATATTTTTTTTCAAAATGATTTATTTCTCGTTAGGGTTAATTTTTTTAAAGGAACTTTTTGGACAAAACTACTAAACTTATTGTAATGTATTGGTATAATACACAAAAAACCTTAATTTGCTCCAATTAGTCGATTTAAGGCATCTTAAAATAATTTTTCTCAAAACGATTTATTTCTCGTTAGGGTTAATTTTTTTAAAGGAACTTTTTGGACAAAACTACTAAACTTATTGTAATGTATTGGTATAATACACAAAAAACCTTAATTTGCTCCAATTAGTCGATTTAAGGCATCTTAAAATAATTTTTCTCAAAACGATTTATTTCTCGTTAGGGTTAATTTTTTTAAAGGAACTTTTTGGACAAAACTACTAAACTTATTGTAATGTATTGGTATAAAACACAAAAAACCTTAATTTGCTCCAATTAGTCGATTTAAGCATCTTAAAATAATTTTTTTCGAAATGATTTATTTCTCGTTTGGGTTAATTTTTTTAAACGAACTTTTTGGACAAAACTAGTAAACTTATTGGGCTGTCTTGAGTTTATACAAAAAAATCACAAATTTCATTCATTTAGTTGCTTTAAAGGGACATAAAATAACTTTTTCTTAATTATTTATTTACTAGCTAGGCTTATGTTTTTTAAATGAACTTTTAGGACAAAACTACTAAACTTATTGTACTGTAATGGTATAATACGAAAAAAACCTTAATTTCCTCCAATTAGTCGATTTAAGCATCTTAAAATATTTTTTTTCAAAATGATTTATTTCTCGTTAGGGTTAATTTTTTTAAACGAACTTTTTGGACAAAACTACTAAACTTATTGTAATGTATTGGTATAATACACAAAAAACCTTAATTTGCTCCAATTAGTCGATTTAAGGCATCTTAAGATAATTTTTCTCAAAACGATTTATTTCTCGTTAGGGTTAATTTTTTTAAAGGAACTTTTTGGACAAAACTACTAAACTTATTGTAATGTATTGGTATAATACACAAAAAACCTTAATTTGCTCCAATTAGTCGATTTAAGCATCTTAAAATAATTTTTTTCGAAATGATTTATTTCTCGTTTGGGTTAATTTTTTTAAACGAACTTTTTGGACAAAACTAGTAAACTTATTGGGCTGTCTTGAGTTTATACAAAAAAATCACAAATTTCATTCATTTAGTTGCTTTAAAGGGACATAAAATAACTTTTTCTTAATTATTTATTTACTAGCTAGGCTTATGTTTTTTAAATGAACTTTTAGGACAAAACTACTAAACTTATTGTACTGTAATGGTATAATACGAAAAAAACCTTAATTTCCTCCAATTAGTCGATTTAAGGCATCTTAAAATAAATTTTCTCAAAACGATTTATTTCTCGTTTGGGTTAATTTTTTTAAACGAACTTTTTGGACAAAACTAGTAAACTTATTGGGCTGTCTTGAGTTTATACAAAAAAATCACAAATTTCATTCATTTAGTTGCTTTAAAGGGACATAAAATAACTTTTTCTTAATTATTTATTTACTAGCTAGGCTTATGTTTTTTAAATGAACTTTTAGGACAAAACTACTAAGCTTATTGTACTGTAATGGTATAATATGAAAAAAACCTTAATTTCCTCCAATTAGTCGATTTAAGCATCTTAAAATATTTTTTTTCAAAATGATTTATTTCTCGTTAGGGTTAATTTTTTTAAAGGAACTTTTTGGACAAAACTACTAAACTTATTGTAATGTATTGGTATAATACACAAAAAACCTTAATTTGCTCCAATTAGTCGATTTAAGGCATCTTAAGATAATTTTTCTCAAAACGATTTATTTCTCGTTAGGGTTAATTTTTTTAAAGGAACTTTTTGGACAAAACTACTAAACTTATTGTAATGTATTGGTATAATACACAAAAAACCTTAATTTGCTCCAATTAGTCGATTTAAGCATCTTAAAATAATTTTTTTCGAAATGATTTATTTCTCGTTTGGGTTAATTTTTTTAAACGAACTTTTTGGACAAAACTAGTAAACTTATTGGGCTGTCTTGAGTTTATACAAAAAAATCACAAATTTCATTCATTTAGTTGCTTTAAAGGGACATAAAATAACTTTTTCTTAATTATTTATTTACTAGCTAGGCTTATGTTTTTTAAATGAACTTTTAGGACAAAACTACTAAACTTATTGTACTGTAATGGTATAATATGAAAAAAACCTTAATTTCCTCCAATTAGTCGATTTAAGCATCTTAAAATATTTTTTTTCAAAATTATTTATTTCTCGTTAGGGTTAATTTTTTTAAAGGAACTTTTTGGACAATACTACTAAACGTATTGTAATGTATTGGTATAATACACAAAAAACCTTAATTTGCTCCAATTAGTCGATTTAAGGCATCTTAAAATAATTTTTCTCAAAACGATTTATTTCTCGTTAGGGTTAATTTTTTTAAAGGAACTTTTTGGACAAAACTACTAAACTTATTGTAATGTATTGGTATAAAACAAAAAAAACCTTAATTTGCTCCAATTAGTCGATTTAAGCATCTTAAAATAATTTTTTTCGAAATGATTTATTTCTCGTTTGGGTTAATTTTTTTAAACGAACTTTTTGGACAAAACTAGTAAACTTATTGGGCTGTCTTGAGTTTATACAAAAAAATCACAAATTTCATTCATTTAGTTGCTTTAAAGGGACATAAAATAACTTTTTCTTAATTATTTATTTACTAGCTAGGCTTATGTTTTTTAAATGAACTATTAGGACAAAACTACTAAACTTATTGTACTGTAATGGTATAATACGAAAAAAACCTTAATTTCCTCCAATTAGTCGATTTAAGCATCTTAAAATATTTTTTTTCAAAATGATTTATTTCTCGTTAGGGTTAATTTTTTTAAAGGAACTTTTTGGACAAAACTACTAAACTTATTGTAATGTATTGGTATAAAACAAAAAAAACCTTAATTTGCTCCAATTAGTCGATTTAAGCATCTTAAAATAATTTTTTTCGAAATGATTTATTTCTCGTTTGGGTTAATTTTTTTAAACGAACTTTTTGGACAAAACTAGTAAACTTATTGCGCTGTCTTGAGTTTATACAAAAAAATCACACATTTTATTCATTTAGTTGCTTTTATTACCGTAGAGACCTTCAACCCTCTTTCTCTCTAAGGTATTTCGTCGGCGCGGCTATTGGCTTAATCTTTTCTCCAGGCACATAGCTCTCATCTCTCTGGACGTTAGTAAGACAAGGCTCCGCGATAAAATCTTCCATACTATCATTGCCGGCATCAATGACTAGTATCCGATCTTCCAGTCGTCATTTGACAGTGGACTGGGCATTCTTCCACATCATCATTGTTGTTATGCGCCAGGATCTTTTTCTAAGATAAAAGATGCCAAAACTTTTCTCGTTAAAAATCGTATGTACCGTCACAGACTCACTAGGCGTATGATCTTAGCGCCACAGTGTTTGCGGTATATCCTTCAGCGGTTGTGTCACAAATCCAAAAATGTAAATTTTCCTTGAAAATTATTCTAAGTCCACTCGTATAATGGAAATATATCGCTAACTTCTTTCACTAGCAATATTTTTTAACGGTTCCCACAGGAGAATTGTCCAGAATGGTCTCCTGAATATTTCTTATACAGGACTTTTTGGTAGTGGAACGTCCGGTTCCGAGTTATGGGACAAAAATGTTTTCTCGTTGAAATTTTTCTAAGTCCACTCGACTGTCTTTCACTAGCGTCGGAAAATGAAAATTCTTGCGTGGAGCGGTTAGGCACTAAAGTGGACTGGGCATTCTCCTACATCATCTTAGCGCCATAGCGTTTGCGGTATATCTTTCAGCGGTTTTGAGGTATCCAATTATCCCAAAACTATATTTTTGGCGGCCCGAAGGCCTGCGAACAGACTAAAGAACGAAATTATTTGCGTTCCTAAGATAAAATATTGTTTTTATCGGAAGAATATCACTCCTGCCGTCTTAACATTTCCTCCAATTATAATTTTTTTCAAAATGATTTATTTCTCGCTAGGGTTAACTTTTTAAAAGGAACTTTTTGGACAAAACTACTAAACTTATTGTAGTGTATTGGTATAATACACAAAAAACCTTAATTTGCTCCAATTAGCCGATTTAAGGCATCTTAAAATAATTTTTCTCAAAACGATTTATTTCTCGTTAGGGTTAATTTTTTTAAAGGAACTTTTTGGACAAAACTACTAAACTTATTGTAATGTATTGGTATAATACACAAAAAACCTTAATTTGCTCCAATTAGTCGATTTAAGGCATCTTTAAATAATTTTTCTCAAAACGATTTATTTCTCGTTAGGGTTAATTTTTTTAAAGGAACTTTTTGGACAAAACTACTAAACTTATTGTAATGTATTGGTATAATACACAAAAAACCTTAATTTGCTCCAATTAGTCGATTTAAGGCATCTTAAAATAATTTTTCTCAAAACGATTTATTTCTCGTTAGGGTTAATTTTTTTAAAGGAACTTTTTGGACAAAACTACTAAACTTATTGTAATGTATTGGTATAAAACACAAAAAACCTTAATTTGCTCCAATTAGTCGATTTAAGCATCTTAAAATAATTTTTTTCGAAATGATTTATTTCTCGTTTGGGTTAATTTTTTTAAACGAACTTTTTGGACAAAACTAGTAAACTTATTGGGCTGTCTTGAGTTTATACAAAAAAATCACAAATTTCATTCATTTAGTTGCTTTAAAGGGACATAAAATAACTTTTTCTTAATTATTTATTTACTAGCTAGGCTTATGTTTTTTAAATGAACTTTTAGGACAAAACTACTAAACTTATTGTACTGTAATGGTATAATACGAAAAAAACCTTAATTTCCTCCAATTAGTCGATTTAAGCATCTTAAAATATTTTTTTTCAAAATGATTTATTTCTCGTTAGGGTTAATTTTTTTAAACGAACTTTTTGGACAAAACTACTAAACTTATTGTAATGTATTGGTATAATACACAAAAAACCTTAATTTGCTCCAATTAGTCGATTTAAGGCATCTTAAGATAATTTTTCTCAAAACGATTTATTTCTCGTTAGGGTTAATTTTTTTAAAGGAACTTTTTGGACAAAACTACTAAACTTATTGTAATGTATTGGTATAATACACAAAAAACCTTAATTTGCTCCAATTAGTCGATTTAAGCATCTTAAAATAATTTTTTTCGAAATGATTTATTTCTCGTTTGGGTTAATTTTTTTAAACGAACTTTTTGGACAAAACTAGTAAACTTATTGGGCTGTCTTGAGTTTATACAAAAAAATCACAAATTTCATTCATTTAGTTGCTTTAAAGGGACATAAAATAACTTTTTCTTAATTATTTATTTACTAGCTAGGCTTATGTTTTTTAAATGAACTTTTAGGACAAAACTACTAAACTTATTGTACTGTAATGGTATAATACGAAAAAAACCTTAATTTCCTCCAATTAGTCGATTTAAGGCATCTTAAAATAAATTTTCTCAAAACGATTTATTTCTCGTTTGGGTTAATTTTTTTAAACGAACTTTTTGGACAAAACTAGTAAACTTATTGGGCTGTCTTGAGTTTATACAAAAAAATCACAAATTTCATTCATTTAGTTGCTTTAAAGGGACATAAAATAACTTTTTCTTAATTATTTATTTACTAGCTAGGCTTATGTTTTTTAAATGAACTTTTAGGACAAAACTACTAAACTTATTGTACTGTAATGGTATAATATGAAAAAAACCTTAATTTCCTCCAATTAGTCGATTTAAGCATCTTAAAATATTTTTTTTCAAAATGATTTATTTCTCGTTAGGGTTAATTTTTTTAAAGGAACTTTTTGGACAAAACTACTAAACTTATTGTAATGTATTGGTATAATACACAAAAAACCTTAATTTGCTCCAATTAGTCGATTTAAGGCATCTTAAGATAATTTTTCTCAAAACGATTTATTTCTCGTTAGGGTTAATTTTTTTAAAGGAACTTTTTGGACAAAACTACTAAACTTATTGTAATGTATTGGTATAATACACAAAAAACCTTAATTTGCTCCAATTAGTCGATTTAAGCATCTTAAAATAATTTTTTTCGAAATGATTTATTTCTCGTTTGGGTTAATTTTTTTAAACGAACTTTTTGGACAAAACTAGTAAACTTATTGGGCTGTCTTGAGTTTATACAAAAAAATCACAAATTTCATTCATTTAGTTGCTTTAAAGGGACATAAAATAACTTTTTCTTAATTATTTATTTACTAGCTAGGCTTATGTTTTTTAAATGAACTTTTAGGACAAAACTACTAAACTTATTGTACTGTAATGGTATAATATGAAAAAAACCTTAATTTCCTCCAATTAGTCGGTTTAAGCATCTTAAAATATTTTTTTTCAAAATGATTTATTTCTCGTTAGGGTTAATTTTTTTAAAGGAACTTTTTGGACAATACTACTAAACTTATTGTAATGTATTGGTATAATACACAAAAAACCTTAATTTGCTCCAATTAGTCGATTTAAGGCATCTTAAAATAATTTTTCTCAAAACGATTTATTTCTCGTTAGGGTTAATTTTTTTAAAGGAACTTTTTGGACAAAACTACTAAACTTATTGTAATGTATTGGTATAAAACAAAAAAAACCTTAATTTGCTCCAATTAGTCGATTTAAGCATCTTAAAATAATTTTTTTCGAAATGATTTATTTCTCGTTTGGGTTAATTTTTTTAAACGAACTTTTTGGACAAAACTAGTAAACTTATTGGGCTGTCTTGAGTTTATACAAAAAAATCACAAATTTCATTCATTTAGTTGCTTTAAAGGGACATAAAATAACTTTTTCTTAATTATTTATTTACTAGCTAGGCTTATGTTTTTTAAATGAACTATTAGGACAAAACTACTAAACTTATTGTACTGTAATGGTATAATACGAAAAAAACCTTAATTTCCTCCAATTAGTCGATTTAAGCATCTTAAAATATTTTTTTTCAAAATGATTTATTTCTCGTTAGGGTTAATTTTTTTAAAGGAACTTTTTGGACAAAACTACTAAACTTATTGTAATGTATTGGTATAAAACAAAAAAAATCTTAATTTGCTCCAATTAGTCGATTTAAGCATCTTAAAATAATTTTTTTCGAAATGATTTATTTCTCGTTTGGGTTAATTTTTTTAAACGAACTTTTTGGACAAAACTAGTAAACTTATTGCGCTGTCTTGAGTTTATACAAAAAAATCACACATTTTATTCATTTAGTTGCTTTTATTACCGTAGAGACCTTCAACCCTCTTTCTCTCTAAGGTATTTCGTCGGCGCGGCTATTGGCTTAATCTTTTCTCCAGGCACATAGCTCTCATCTCTCTGGACGTTAGTAAGACAAGGCTCCGCGATAAAATCTTCCATACTATCATTGCCGGCATCAATGACTAGTATCCGATCTTCCAGTCGTCATTTGACAGTGGACTGGGCATTCTTCCACATCATCATTGTTGTTATGCGCCAGGATCTTTTTCTAAGATAAAAGATGCCAAAACTTTTCTCGTTAAAAATCGTATGTACCGTCACAGACTCACTAGGCGTATGATCTTAGCGCCACAGTGTTTGCGGTATATCCTTCAGCGGTTGTGTCACAAATCAAAAAATGTAAATTTTCCTTGAAAATTATTCTAAGTCCACTCGTATAATGGAAATATATCGCTAACTTCTTTCACTAGCAATATTTTTTAACGGTTCCCACAGGAGAATTGTCCAGAATGGTCTCCTGAATATTTCTTATACAGGACTTTTTGGTAGTGGAACGTCCGGTTCCGAGTTATGGGACAAAAATGTTTTCTCGTTGAAATTTTTCTAAGTCCACTCGACTGTCTTTCACTAGCGTCGGAAAATGAAAATTCTTGCGTGGAGCGGTTAGGCACTAAAGTGGACTGGGCATTCTCCTACATCATCTTAGCGCCATAGCGTTTGCGGTATATCTTTCAGCGGTTTTGAGGTATCCAATTATCCCAAAACTATATTTTTGGCGGCCCGAAGGCCTGCGAACAGACTAAAGAACGAAATTATTTGCGTTCCTAAGATAAAATATTGTTTTTATCGGAAGAATATCACTCCTGCCGTCTTAACATTTCCTCCAATTATAATTTTTTTCAAAATGATTTATTTCTCGCTAGGGTTAACTTTTTAAAAGGAACTTTTTGGACAAAACTACTAAACTTATTGTAGTGTATTGGTATAATACACAAAAAACCTTAATTTGCTCCAATTAGCCGATTTAAGGCATCTTAAAATAATTTTTCTCAAAACGATTTATTTCTCGTTAGGGTTAATTTTTTTAAAGGAACTTTTTGGACAAAACTACTAAACTTATTGTAATGTATTGGTATAATACACAAAAAACCTTAATTTGCTCCAATTAGTCGATTTAAGGCATCTTAAAATAATTTTTCTCAAAACGATTTATTTCTCGTTAGGGTTAATTTTTTTAAAGGAACTTTTTGGACAAAACTACTAAACTTATTGTAATGTATTGGTATAAAACAAAAAAAACCTTAATTTGCTCCAATTAGTCGATTTAAGCATCTTAAATTAATTTTTTTCGAAATGATTTATTTCTCGTTTGGGTTAATTTTTTTAAACGAACTTTTTGGACAAAACTAGTAAACTTATTGGGCTGTCTTGAGTTTATACAAAAAAATCACAAATTTCATTCATTTAGTTGCTTTAAAGGGACATAAAATAACTTTTTCTTAATTATTTATTTACTAGCTAGGCTTATGTTTTTTAAATGAACTATTAGGACAAAACTACTAAACTTATTGTACTGTAATGGTATAATACGAAAAAAACCTTAATTTCCTCCAATTAGTCGATTTAAGCATCTTAAAATATTTTTTTTCAAAATGATTTATTTCTCGTTAGGGTTAATTTTTTTAAAGGAACTTTTTGGACAAAACTACTAAACTTATTGTAATGTATTGGTATAAAACAAAAAAAACCTTAATTTGCTCCAATTAGTCGATTTAAGCATCTTAAAATAATTTTTTTCGAAATGATTTATTTCTCGTTTGGGTTAATTTTTTTAAACGAACTTTTTGGACAAAACTAGTAAACTTATTGCGCTGTCTTGAGTTTATACAAAAAAATCACACATTTTATTCATTTAGTTGCTTTTATTACCGTAGAGACCTTCAACCCTCTTTCTCTCTAAGGTATTTCGTCGGCGCGGCTATTGGCTTAATCTTTTCTCCAGGCACATAGCTCTCATCTCTCTGGACGTTAGTAAGACAAGGCTCCGCGATAAAATCTTCCATACTATCATTGCCGGCATCAATGACTAGTATCCGATCTTCCAGTCGTCATTTGACAGTGGACTGGGCATTCTTCCACATCATCATTGTTGTTATGCGCCAGGATCTTTTTCTAAGATAAAAGATGCCAAAACTTTTCTCGTTAAAAATCGTATGTACCATCACAGACTCACTAGGCGTATGATCTTAGCGCCACAGTGTTTGCGGTATATCCTTCAGCGGTTGTGTCACAAATCAAAAAATGTAAATTTTCCTTGAAAATTATTCTAAGTCCACTCGTATAATGGAAATATATCGCTAACTTCTTTCACTAGCAATATTTTTTAACGGTTCCCACAGGAGAATTGTCCAGAATGGTCTCCTGAATATTTCTTATTCAGGACTTTTTGGTAGTGGAACGTCCGGTTCCGAGTTATGGGACAAAAATGTTTTCTCGTTGAAATTTTTCTAAGTCCACTCGACTGTCTTTCACTAGCGTCGGAAAATGAAAATTCTTGCGTGGAGCGGTTAGGCACTAAAGTGGACTGGGCATTCTCCTACATCATCTTAGCGCCATAGCGTTTGCGGTATATCTTTCAGCGGTTTTGAGGTATCCAATTATCCCAAAACTATATTTTTGGCGGCCCGAAGGCCTGCGAACAGACTAAAGAACGAAATTATTTGCGTTCCTAAGATAAAATATTGTTTTTATCGGAAGAATATCACTCCTGCCGTCTTAACATTTCCTCCAATTATAATTTTTTCCAAAATGATTTATTTCTCGCTAGGGTTAACTTTTTAAAAGGAACTTTTTGGACAAAACTACTAAACTTATTGTAGTGTATTGGTATAATACACAAAAAACCTTAATTTGCTCCAATTAGTCGATTTAAGGCATCTTAAAATAATTTTTCTCAAAACGATTTATTTCTCGTTAGGGTTAATTTTTTTAAAGGAACTTTTTGGACAAAACTACTAAACTTATTGTAATGTATTGGTATAATACACAAAAAACCTTAATTTGCTCCAATTAGTCGATTTAAGGCATCTTAAAATAATTTTTCTCAAAACGATTTATTTCTCGTTAGGGTTAATTTTTTTAAAGGAACTTTTTGGACAAAACTACTAAACTTATTGTAATGTATTGGTATAAAACACAAAAAACCTTAATTTGCTCCAATTAGTCGATTTAAGCATCTTAAAATAATTTTTTTCGAAATGATTTATTTCTCGTTTGGGTTAATTTTTTTAAACGAACTTTTTGGACAAAACTAGTAAACTTATTGGGCTGTCTTGAGTTTATACAAAAAAATCACAAATTTCATTCATTTAGTTGCTTTAAAGGGACATAAAATAACTTTTTCTTAATTATTTATTTACTAGCTAGGCTTATGTTTTTTAAATGAACTTTTAGGACAAAACTACTAAACTTATTGTACTGTAATGGTATAATACGAAAAAAACCTTAATTTCCTCCAATTAGTCGATTTAAGCATCTTAAAATATTTTTTTTCAAAATGATTTATTTCTCGTTAGGGTTAATTTTTTTAAACGAACTTTTTGGACAAAACTAGTAAACTTATTGCGCTGTCTTGAGTTTATACAAAAAAATCACACATTTTATTCATTTAGTTGCTTTTATTACCGTAGAGACCTTCAACCCTCTTTCTCTCTAAGGTATTTCGTCGGCGCGGCTATTGGCTTAATCTTTTCTCCAGGCACATAGCTCTCATCTCTCTGGACGTTAGTAAGACAAGGCTCCGCGATAAAATCTTCCATACTATCATTGCCGGCATCAATGACTAGTATCCGATCTTCCAGTCGTCATTTGACAGTGGACTGGGCATTCTTCCACATCATCATTGTTGTTATGCGCCAGGATCTTTTTCTAAGATAAAAGATGCCAAAACTTTTCTCGTTAAAAATCGTATGTACCATCACAGACTCACTAGGCGTATGATCTTAGCGCCACAGTGTTTGCGGTATATCCTTCAGCGGTTGTGTCACAAATCAAAAAATGTAAATTTTCCTTGAAAATTATTCTAAGTCCACTCGTATAATGGAAATATATCGCTAACTTCTTTCACTAGCAATATTTTTTAACGGTTCCCACAGGAGAATTGTCCAGAATGGTCTCCTGAATATTTCTTATACAGGACTTTTTGGTAGTGGAACGTCCGGTTCCGAGTTATGGGACAAAAATGTTTTCTCGTTGAAATTTTTCTAAGTCCACTCGACTGTCTTTCACTAGCGTCGGAAAATGAAAATTCTTGCGTGGAGCGGTTAGGCACTAAAGTGGACTGGGCATTCTCCTACATCATCTTAGCGCCATAGCGTTTGCGGTATATCTTTCAGCGGTTTTGAGGTATCCAATTATCCCAAAACTATATTTTTGGCGGCCCGAAGGCCTGCGAACAGACTAAAGAACGAAATTATTTGCGTTCCTAAGATAAAATATTGTTTTTATCGGAAGAATATCACTCCTGCCGTCTTAACATTTCCTCCAATTATAATTTTTTTCAAAATGATTTATTTCTCGCTAGGGTTAACTTTTTAAAAGGAACTTTTTGGACAAAACTACTAAACTTATTGTAGTGTATTGGTATAATACACAAAAAACCTTAATTTGCTCCAATTAGCCGATTTAAGGCATCTTAAAATAATTTTTCTCAAAACGATTTATTTCTCGTTAGGGTTAATTTTTTTAAAGGAACTTTTTGGACAAAACTACTAAACTTATTGTAATGTATTGGTATAATACACAAAAAACCTTAATTTGCTCCAATTAGTCGATTTAAGGCATCTTAAAATAATTTTTCTCAAAACGATTTATTTCTCGTTAGGGTTAATTTTTTTAAAGGAACTTTTTGGACAAAACTACTAAACTTATTGTAACGTATTGGTATAATACACAAAAAACCTTAATTTGCTCCAATTAGTCGATTTAAGGCATCTTAAAATAATTTTTCTCAAAACGATTTATTTCTCGTTAGGGTTAATTTTTTTAAAGGAACTTTTTGGACAAAACTACTAAACTTATTGTAATGTATTGGTATAAAACACAAAAAACCTTAATTTGCTCCAATTAGTCGATTTAAGCATCTTAAAATAATTTTTTTCGAAATGATTTATTTCTCGTTTGGGTTAATTTTTTTAAACGAACTTTTTGGACAAAACTAGTAAACTTATTGGGCTGTCTTGAGTTTATACAAAAAAATCACAAATTTCATTCATTTAGTTGCTTTAAAGGGACATAAAATAACTTTTTCTTAATTATTTATTTACTAGCTAGGCTTATGTTTTTTAAATGAACTTTTAGGACAAAACTACTAAACTTATTGTACTGTAATGGTATAATACGAAAAAAACCTTAATTTCCTCCAATTAGTCGATTTAAGCATCTTAAAATATTTTTTTTCAAAATGATTTATTTCTCGTTAGGGTTAATTTTTTTAAACGAACTTTTTGGACAAAACTAGTAAACTTATTGCGCTGTCTTGAGTTTATACAAAAAAATCACACATTTTATTCATTTAGTTGCTTTTATTACCGTAGAGACCTTCAACCCTCTTTCTCTCTAAGGTATTTCGTCGGCGCGGCTATTGGCTTAATCTTTTCTCCAGGCACATAGCTCTCATCTCTCTGGACGTTAGTAAGACAAGGCTCCGCGATAAAATCTTCCATACTATCATTGCCGGCATCAATGACTAGTATCCGATCTTCCAGTCGTCATTTGACAGTGGACTGGGCATTCTTCCACATCATCATTGTTGTTATGCGCCAGGATCTTTTTCTAAGATAAAAGATGCCAAAACTTTTCTCGTTAAAAATCGTATGTACCATCACAGACTCACTAGGCGTATGATCTTAGCGCCACAGTGTTTGCGGTATATCCTTCAGCGGTTGTGTCACAAATCAAAAAATGTAAATTTTCCTTGAAAATTATTCTAAGTCCACTCGTATAATGGAAATATATCGCTAACTTCTTTCACTAGCAATATTTTTTAACGGTTCCCACAGGAGAATTGTCCAGAATGGTCTCCTGAATATTTCTTATACAGCCGGTTCCGAGTTATGGGACAAAAATGTTTTCTCGTTGAAATTTTTCTAAGTCCACTCGACTGTCTTTCACTAGCGTCGGAAAATGAAAATTCTTGCGTGGAGCGGTTAGGCACTAAAGTGGACTGGGCATTCTCCTACATCATCTTAGCGCCATAGCGTTTGCGGTATATCTTTCAGCGGTTTTGAGGTATCCAATTATCCCAAAACTATATTTTTGGCGGCCCGAAGGCCTGCGAACAGACTAAAGAACGAAATTATTTGCGTTCCTAAGATAAAATATTGTTTTTATCGGAAGAATATCACTCCTGCCGTCTTAACATTTCCTCCAATTATAATTTTTTTCAAAATGATTTATTTCTCGCTAGGGTTAACTTTTTAAAAGGAACTTTTTGGACAAAACTACTAAACTTATTGTAGTGTATTGGTATAATACACAAAAAACCTTAATTTGCTCCAATTAGCCGATTTAAGGCATCTTAAAATAATTTTTCTCAAAACGATTTATTTCTCGTTAGGGTTAATTTTTTTAAAGGAACTTTTTGGACAAAACTACTAAACTTATTGTAATGTATTGGTATAAAACACAAAAAACCTTAATTTGCTCCAATTAGTCGATTTAAGCATCTTAAAATAATTTTTTTCGAAATGATTTATTTCTCGTTTGGGTTAATTTTTTTAAACGAACTTTTTGGACAAAACTAGTAAACTTATTGGGCTGTCTTGAGTTTATACAAAAAAATCACAAATTTCATTCATTTAGTTGCTTTAAAGGGACATAAAATAACTTTTTCTTAATTATTTATTTACTAGCTAGGCTTATGTTTTTTAAATGAACTTTTAGGACAAAACTACTAAACTTATTGTACTGTAATGGTATAATACGAAAAAAACCTTAATTTCCTCCAATTAGTCGATTTAAGCATCTTAAAATATTTTTTTTCAAAATGATTTATTTCTCGTTAGGGTTAATTTTTTTAAACGAACTTTTTGGACAAAACTAGTAAACTTATTGCGCTGTCTTGAGTTTATACAAAAAAATCACACATTTTATTCATTTAGTTGCTTTTATTACCGTAGAGACCTTCAACCCTCTTTCTCTCTAAGGTATTTCGTCGGCGCGGCTATTGGCTTAATCTTTTCTCCAGGCACATAGCTCTCATCTCTCTGGACGTTAGTAAGACAAGGCTCCGCGATAAAATCTTCCATACTATCATTGCCGGCATCAATGACTAGTATCCGATCTTCCAGTCGTCATTTGACAGTGGACTGGGCATTCTTCCACATCATCATTGTTGTTATGCGCCAGGATCTTTTTCTAAGATAAAAGATGCCAAAACTTTTCTCGTTAAAAATCGTATGTACCATCACAGACTCACTAGGCGTATGATCTTAGCGCCACAGTGTTTGCGGTATATCCTTCAGCGGTTGTGTCACAAATCAAAAAATGTAAATTTTCCTTGAAAATTATTCTAAGTCCACTCGTATAATGGAAATATATCGCTAACTTCTTTCACTAGCAATATTTTTTAACGGTTCCCACAGGAGAATTGTCCAGAATGGTCTCCTGAATATTTCTTATACAGGACTTTTTGGTAGTGGAACGTCCGGTTCCGAGTTATGGGACAAAAATGTTTTCTCGTTGAAATTTTTCTAAGTCCACTCGACTGTCTTTCACTAGCGTCGGAAAATGAAAATTCTTGCGTGGAGCGGTTAGGCACTAAAGTGGACTGGGCATTCTCCTACATCATCTTAGCGCCATAGCGTTTGCGGTATATCTTTCAGCGGTTTTGAGGTATCCAATTATCCCAAAACTATATTTTTGGCGGCCCGAAGGCCTGCGAACAGACTAAAGAACGAAATTATTTGCGTTCCTAAGATAAAATATTGTTTTTATCGGAAGAATATCACTCCTGCCGTCTTAACATTTCCTCCAATTATAATTTTTTTCAAAATGATTTATTTCTCGCTAGGGTTAACTTTTTAAAAGGAACTTTTTGGACAAAACTACTAAACTTATTGTAGTGTATTGGTATAATACACAAAAAAGCTTAATTTGCTCCAATTAGCCGATTTAAGGCATCTTAAAATAATTTTTCTCAAAACGATTTATTTCTCGTTAGGGTTAATTTTTTTAAAGGAACTTTTTGGACAAAACTACTAAACTTATTGTAATGTATTGGTATAAAACACAAAAAACCTTAATTTGCTCCAATTAGTCGATTTAAGCATCTTAAAATAATTTTTTTCGAAATGATTTATTTCTCGTTTGGGTTAATTTTTTTAAACGAACTTTTTGGACAAAACTAGTAAACTTATTGGGCTGTCTTGAGTTTATACAAAAAAATCACAAATTTCATTCATTTAGTTGCTTTAAAGGGACATAAAATAACTTTTTCTTAATTATTTATTTACTAGCTAGGCTTATGTTTTTTAAATGAACTTTTAGGACAAAACTACTAAACTTATTGTACTGTAATGGTATAATACGAAAAAAACCTTAATTTCCTCCAATTAGTCGATTTAAGCATCTTAAAATATTTTTTTTCAAAATGATTTATTTCTCGTTAGGGTTAATTTTTTTAAACGAACTTTTTGGACAAAACTAGTAAACTTATTGCGCTGTCTTGAGTTTATACAAAAAAATCACACATTTTATTCATTTAGTTGCTTTTATTACCGTAGAGACCTTCAACCCTCTTTCTCTCTAAGGTATTTCGTCGGCGCGGCTATTGGCTTAATCTTTTCTCCAGGCACATAGCTCTCATCTCTCTGGACGTTAGTAAGACAAGGCTCCGCGATAAAATCTTCCATACTATCATTGCCGGCATCAATGACTAGTATCCGATCTTCCAGTCGTCATTTGACAGTGGACTGGGCATTCTTCCACATCATCATTGTTGTTATGCGCCAGGATCTTTTTCTAAGATAAAAGATGCCAAAACTTTTCTCGTTAAAAATCGTATGTACCATCACAGACTCACTAGGCGTATGATCTTAGCGCCACAGTGTTTGCGGTATATCCTTCAGCGGTTGTGTCACAAATCAAAAAATGTAAATTTTCCTTGAAAATTATTCTAAGTCCACTCGTATAATGGAAATATATCGCTAACTTCTTTCACTAGCAATATTTTTTAACGGTTCCCACAGGAGAATTGTCCAGAATGGTCTCCTGAATATTTCTTATACAGGACTTTTTGGTAGTGGAACGTCCGGTTCCGAGTTATGGGACAAAAATGTTTTCTCGTTGAAATTTTTCTAAGTCCACTCGACTGTCTTTCACTAGCGTCGGAAAATGAAAATTCTTGCGTGGAGCGGTTAGGCACTAAAGTGGACTGGGCATTCTCCTACATCATCTTAGCGCCATAGCGTTTGCGGTATATCTTTCAGCGGTTTTGAGGTATCCAATTATCCCAAAACTATATTTTTGGCGGCCCGAAGGCCTGCGAACAGACTAAAGAACGAAATTATTTGCGTTCCTAAGATAAAATATTGTTTTTATCGGAAGAATATCACTCCTGCCGTCTTAACATTTCCTCCAATTATAATTTTTTTCAAAATGATTTATTTCTCGCTAGGGTTAACTTTTTAAAAGGAACTTTTTGGACAAAACTACTAAACTTATTGTAGTGTATTGGTATAATACACAAAAAACCTTAATTTGCTCCAATTAGCCGATTTAAGGCATCTTAAAATAATTTTTCTCAAAACGATTTATTTCTCGTTAGGGTTAATTTTTTTAAAGGAACTTTTTGGACAAAACTACTAAACTTATTGTAATGTATTGGTATAATACACAAAAAACCTTAATTTGCTCCAATTAGTCGATTTAAGGCATCTTAAAATAATTTTTCTCAAAACGATTTATTTCTCGTTAGGGTTAATTTTTTTAAAGGAACTTTTTGGACAAAACTACTAAACTTATTGTAATGTATTGGTATAATACACAAAAAACCTTAATTTGCTCCAATTAGTCGATTTAAGGCATCTTAAAATAATTTTTCTCAAAACGATTTATTTCTCGTTAGGGTTAATTTTTTTAAAGGAACTTTTTGGACAAAACTACTAAACTTATTGTAATGTATTGGTATAAAACACAAAAAACCTTAATTTGCTCCAATTAGTCGATTTAAGCATCTTAAAATAATTTTTTTCAAAATGATTTATTTCTCGTTTGGGTTAATTTTTTTAAACGAACTTTTTGGACAAAACTAGTAAACTTATTGGGCTGTCTTGAGTTTATACAAAAAAATCACAAATTTCATTCATTTAGTTGCTTTAAAGGGACATAAAATAACTTTTTCTTAATTATTTATTTACTAGCTAGGCTTATGTTTTTTAAATGAACTTTTAGGACAAAACTACTAAACTTATTGTACTGTAATGGTATAATACGAAAAAAACCTTAATTTCCTCCAATTAGTCGATTTAAGCATCTTAAAATATTTTTTTTCAAAATGATTTATTTCTCGTTAGGGTTAATTTTTTTAAACGAACTTTTTGGACAAAACTAGTAAACTTATTGCGCTGTCTTGAGTTTATACAAAAAAATCACACATTTTATTCATTTAGTTGCTTTTATTACCGTAGAGACCTTCAACCCTCTTTCTCTCTAAGGTATTTCGTCGGCGCGGCTATTGGCTTAATCTTTTCTCCAGGCACATAGCTCTCATCTCTCTGGACGTTAGTAAGACAAGGCTCCGCGATAAAATCTTCCATACTATCATTGCCGGCATCAATGACTAGTATCCGATCTTCCAGTCGTCATTTGACAGTGGACTGGGCATTCTTCCACATCATCATTGTTGTTATGCACCAGGATCTTTTTCTAAGATAAAAGATGCCAAAACTTTTCTCGTTAAAAATCGTATGTACCATCACAGACTCACTAGGCGTATGATCTTAGCGCCACAGTGTTTGCGGTATATCCTTCAGCGGTTGTGTCACAAATCAAAAAATGTAAATTTTCCTTGAAAATTATTCTAAGTCCACTCGTATAATGGAAATATATCGCTAACTTCTTTCACTAGCAATATTTTTTAACGGTTCCCACAGGAGAATTGTCCAGAATGGTCTCCTGAATATTTCTTATACAGGACTTTTTGGTAGTGGAACGTCCGGTTCCGAGTTATGGGACAAAAATGTTTTCTCGTTGAAATTTTTCTAAGTCCACTCGACTGTCTTTCACTAGCGTCGGAAAATGAAAATTCTTGCGTGGAGCGGTTAGGCACTAAAGTGGACTGGGCATTCTCCTACATCATCTTAGCGCCATAGCGTTTGCGGTATATCTTTCAGCGGTTTTGAGGTATCCAATTATCCCAAAACTATATTTTTGGCGGCCCGAAGGCCTGCGAACAGACTAAAGAACGAAATTATTTGCGTTCCTAAGATAAAATATTGTTTTTATCGGAAGAATATCACTCCTGCCGTCTTAACATTTCCTCCAATTATAATTTTTTTCAAAATGATTTATTTCTCGCTAGGGTTAACTTTTTAAAAGGAACTTTTTGGACAAAACTACTAAACTTATTGTAGTGTATTGGTATAATACACAAAAAACCTTAATTTGCTCCAATTAGCCGATTTAAGGCATCTTAAAATAATTTTTCTCAAAACGATTTATTTCTCGTTAGGGTTAATTTTTTTAAAGGAACTTTTTGGACAAAACTACTAAACTTATTGTAATGTATTGGTATAATACACAAAAAACCTTAATTTGCTCCAATTAGTCGATTTAAGCATCTTAAAATAATTTTTTTCGAAATGATTTATTTCTCGTTTGGGTTAATTTTTTTAAACGAACTTTTTGGACAAAACTAGTAAACTTATTGGGCTGTCTTGAGTTTATACAAAAAAATCACAAATTTCATTCATTTAGTTGCTTTAAAGGGACATAAAATAACTTTTTCTTAATTATTTATTTACTAGCTAGGCTTATGTTTTTTAAATGAACTTTTAGGACAAAACTACTAAACTTATTGTACTGTAATGGTATAATACGAAAAAAACCTTAATTTCCTCCAATTAGTCGATTTAAGCATCTTAAAATATTTTTTTTCAAAATGATTTATTTCTCGTTAGGGTTAATTTTTTTAAACGAACTTTTTGGACAAAACTAGTAAACTTATTGCGCTGTCTTGAGTTTATACAAAAAAATCACACATTTTATTCATTTAGTTGCTTTTATTACCGTAGAGACCTTCAACCCTCTTTCTCTCTAAGGTATTTCGTCGGCGCGGCTATTGGCTTAATCTTTTCTCCAGGCACATAGCTCTCATCTCTCTGGACGTTAGTAAGACAAGGCTCCGCGATAAAATCTTCCATACTATCATTGCCGGCATCAATGACTAGTATCCGATCTTCCAGTCGTCATTTGACAGTGGACTGGGCATTCTTCCACATCATCATTGTTGTTATGCGCCAGGATCTTTTTCTAAGATAAAAGATGCCAAAACTTTACTCGTTAAAAATCGTATGTACCATCACAGACTCACTAGGCGTATGATCTTAGCGCCACAGTGTTTGCGGTATATCCTTCAGCGGTTGTGTCACAAATCAAAAAATGTAAATTTTCCTTGAAAATTATTCTAAGTCCACTCGTATAATGGAAATATATCGCTAACTTCTTTCACTAGCAATATTTTTTAACGGTTCCCACAGGAGAATTGTCCAGAATGGTCTCCTGAATATTTCTTATACAGGACTTTTTGGTAGTGGAACGTCCGGTTCCGAGTTATGGGACAAAAATATTTTCTCGTTGAAATTTTTCTAAGTCCACTCGACTGTCTTTCACTAGCGTCGGAAAATGAAAATTCTTGCGTGGAGCGGTTAGGCACTAAAGTGGACTGGGCATTCTCCTACATCATCTTAGCGCCATAGCGTTTGCGGTATATCTTTCAGCGGTTTTGAGGTATCCAATTATCCCAAAACTATATTTTTGGCGGCCCGAAGGCCTGCGAACAGACTAAAGAACGAAATTATTTGCGTTCCTAAGATAAAATATTGTTTTTATCGGAAGAATATCACTCCTGCCGTCTTAACATTTCCTCCAATTATAATTTTTTTCAAAATGATTTATTTCTCGCTAGGGTTAACTTTTTAAAAGGAACTTTTTGGACAAAACTACTAAACTTATTGTAGTGTATTGGTATAATACACAAAAAACCTTAATTTGCTCCAATTAGCCGATTTAAGGCATCTTAAAATAATTTTTCTCAAAACGATTTATTTCTCGTTAGGGTTAATTTTTTTAAAGGAACTTTTTGGACAAAACTACTAAACTTATTGTAATGTATTGGTATAAAACACAAAAAACCTTAATTTGCTCCAATTAGTCGATTTAAGCATCTTAAAATAATTTTTTTCGAAATGATTTATTTCTCGTTTGGGTTAATTTTTTTAAACGAACTTTTTGGACAAAACTAGTAAACTTATTGGGCTGTCTTGAGTTTATACAAAAAAATCACAAATTTCATTCATTTAGTTGCTTTAAAGGGACATAAAATAACTTTTTCTTAATTATTTATTTACTAGCTAGGCTTATGTTTTTTAAATGAACTTTTAGGACAAAACTACTAAACTTATTGTACTGTAATGGTATAATACGAAAAAAACCTTAATTTCCTCCAATTAGTCGATTTAAGCATCTTAAAATATTTTTTTTCAAAATGATTTATTTCTCGTTAGGGTTAATTTTTTTAAACGAACTTTTTGGACAAAACTAGTAAACTTATTGCGCTGTCTTGAGTTTATACAAAAAAATCACACATTTTATTCATTTAGTTGCTTTTATTACCGTAGAGACCTTCAACCCTCTTTCTCTCTAAGGTATTTCGTCGGCGCGGCTATTGGCTTAATCTTTTCTCCAGGCACATAGCTCTCATCTCTCTGGACGTTAGTAAGACAAGGCTCCACGATAAAATCTTCCATACTATCATTGCCGGCATCAATGACTAGTATCCGATCTTCCAGTCGTCATTTGACAGTGGACTGGGCATTCTTCCACATCATCATTGTTGTTATGCGCCAGGATCTTTTTCTAAGATAAAAGATGCCAAAACTTTTCTCGTTAAAAATCGTATGTACCATCACAGACTCACTAGGCGTATGATCTTAGCGCCACAGTGTTTGCGGTATATCCTTCAGCGGTTGTGTCACAAATCAAAAAATGTAAATTTTCCTTGAAAATTATTTTAAGTCCACTCGTATAATGGAAATATATCGCTAACTTCTTTCACTAGCAATATTTTTTAACGGTTCCCACAGGAGAATTGTCCAGAATGGTCTCCTGAATATTTCTTATACAGGACTTTTTGGTAGTGGAACGTCCGGTTCCGAGTTATGGGACAAAAATATTTTCTCGTTGAAATTTTTCTAAGTCCACTCGACTGTCTTTCACTAGCGTCGGAAAATGAAAATTCTTGCGTGGAGCGGTTAGGCACTAAAGTGGACTAGGCATTCTCCTACATCATCTTAGCGCCATAGCGTTTGCGGTATATCTTTCAGCGGTTTTGAGGTATCCAATTATCCCAAAACTATATTTTTGGCGGCCCGAAGGCCTGCGAACAGACTAAAGAACGAAATTATTTGCGTTCCTAAGATAAAATATTGTTTTTATCGGAAGAATATCACTCCTGCCGTCTTAACATTTCCTCCAATTATAATTTTTTTCAAAATGATTTATTTCTCGCTAGGGTTAACTTTTTAAAAGGAACTTTTTGGACAAAACTACTAAACTTATTGTAGTGTATTGGTATAATACACAAAAAACCTTAATTTGCTCCAATTAGCCGATTTAAGGCATCTTAAAATAATTTTTCTCAAAACGATTTATTTCTCGTTAGGGTTAATTTTTTTAAAGGAACTTTTTGGACAAAACTACTAAACTTATTGTAATGTATTGGTATAATACACAAAAAACCTTAATTTGCTCCAATTGGTCGATTTAAGGCATCTTAAAATAATTTTTCTCAAAACGATTTATTTCTCGTTAGGGTTAATTTTTTTAAAGGAACTTTTTGGACAAAACTACTAAACTTATTGTAATGTATTGGTATAAAACACAAAAAACCTTAATTTGCTCCAATTAGTCGATTTAAGCATCTTAAAATAATTTTTTTCGAAATGATTTATTTCTCGTTTGGGTTAATTTTTTTAAACGAACTTTTTGGACAAAACTAGTAAACTTATTGGGCTGTCTTGAGTTTATACAAAAAAATCACAAATTTCATTCATTTAGTTGCTTTAAAGGGACATAAAATAACTTTTTCTTAATTATTTATTTACTAGCTAGGCTTATGTTTTTTAAATGAACTTTTAGGACAAAACTACTAAACTTATTGTACTGTAATGGTATAATACGAAAAAAACCTTAATTTCCTCCAATTAGTCGATTTAAGCATCTTAAAATATTTTTTTTCAAAATGATTTATTTCTCGTTAGGGTTAATTTTTTTGTCTTGAGTTTATACAAAAAAATCACACATTTTATTCATTTAGTTGCTTTTATTACCGTAGAGACCTTCAACCCTCTTTCTCTCTAAGGTATTTCGTCGGCGCGGCTATTGGCTTAATCTTTTCTCCAGGCACATAGCTCTCATCTCTCTGGACGTTAGTAAGACAAGGCTCCGCGATAAAATCTTCCATACTATCATTGCCGGCATCAATGACTAGTATCCGATCTTCCAGTCGTCATTTGACAGTGGACTGGGCATTCTTCCACATCATCATTGTTGTTATGCGCCAGGATCTTTTTCTAAGATAAAAGATGCCAAAACTTTTCTCGTTAAAAATCGTATGTACCATCACAGACTCACTAGGCGTATGATCTTAGCGCCACAGTGTTTGCGGTATATCCTTCAGCGGTTGTGTCACAAATCAAAAAATGTAAATTTTCCTTGAAAATTATTCTAAGTCCACTCGTATAATGGAAATATATCGCTAACTTCTTTCACTAGCAATATTTTTTAACGGTTCCCACAGGAGAATTGTCCAGAATGGTCTCCTGAATATTTCTTATACAGGACTTTTTGGTAGTGGAACGTCCGGTTCCGAGTTATGGGACAAAAATGTTTTCTCGTTGAAATTTTTCTAAGTCCACTCGACTGTCTTTCACTAGCGTCGGAAAATGAAAATTCTTGCGTGGAGCGGTTAGGCACTAAAGTGGACTGGGCATTCTCCTACATCATCTTAGCGCCATAGCGTTTGCGGTATATCTTTCAGCGGTTTTGAGGTATCCAATTATCCCAAAACTATATTTTTGGCGGCCCGAAGGCCTGCGAACAGACTAAAGAACGAAATTATTTGCGTTCCTAAGATAAAATATTGTTTTTATCGGAAGAATATCACTCCTGCCGTCTTAACATTTCCTCCAATTATAATTTTTTTCAAAATGATTTATTTCTCGCTAGGGTTAACTTTTTAAAAGGAACTTTTTGGACAAAACTACTAAACTTATTGTAGTGTATTGGTATAATACACAAAAAACCTTAATTTGCTCCAATTAGCCGATTTAAGGCATCTTAAAATAATTTTTCTCAAAACGATTTATTTCTCGTTAGGGTTAATTTTTTTAAAGGAACTTTTTGGACAAAACTACTAAACTTATTGTAATGTATTGGTATAATACACAAAAAACCTTAATTTGCTCCAATTAGTCGATTTAAGGCATCTTAAAATAATTTTTCTCAAAACGATTTATTTCTCGTTAGGGTTAATTTTTTTAAAGGAACTTTTTGGACAAAACTACTAAACTTATTGTAATGTATTGGTATAATACACAAAAAACCTTAATTTGCTCCAATTAGTCGATTTAAGGCATCTTAAAATAATTTTTCTCAAAACGATTTATTTCTCGTTAGGGTTAATTTTTTTAAAGGAACTTTTTGGACAAAACTACTAAACTTATTGTAATGTATTGGTATAAAACACAAAAAACCTTAATTTGCTCCAATTAGTCGATTTAAGCATCTTAAAATAATTTTTTTCGAAATGATTTATTTCTCGTTTGGGTTAATTTTTTTAAACGAACTTTTTGGACAAAACTAGTAAACTTATTGGGCTGTCTTGAGTTTATACAAAAAAATCACAAATTTCATTCATTTAGTTGCTTTAAAGGGACATAAAATAACTTTTTCTTAATTATTTATTTACTAGCTAGGCTTATGTTTTTTAAATGAACTTTTAGGACAAAACTACTAAACTTATTGTACTGTAATGGTATAATACGAAAAAAACCTTAATTTCCTCCAATTAGTCGATTTAAGCATCTTAAAATATTTTTTTTCAAAATGATTTATTTCTCGTTAGGGTTAATTTTTTTAAACGAACTTTTTGGACAAAACTAGTAAACTTATTGCGCTGTCTTGAGTTTATACAAAAAAATCACACATTTTATTCATTTAGTTGCTTTTATTACCGTAGAGACCTTCAACCCTCTTTCTCTCTAAGGTATTTCGTCGGCGCGGCTATTGGCTTAATCTTTTCTCCAGGCACATAGCTCTCATCTCTCTGGACGTTAGTAAGACAAGGCTCCGCGATAAAATCTTCCATACTATCATTGCCGGCATCAATGACTAGTATCCGATCTTCCAGTCGTCATTTGACAGTGGACTGGGCATTCTTCCACATCATCATTGTTGTTATGCGCCAGGATCTTTTTCTAAGATAAAAGATGCCAAAACTTTTCTCGTTAAAAATCGTATGTACCATCACAGACTCACTAGGCGTATGATCTTAGCGCCACAGTGTTTGCGGTATATCCTTCAGCGGTTGTGTCACAAATCAAAAAATGTAAATTTTCCTTGAAAATTATTCTAAGTCCACTCGTATAATGGAAATATATCGCTAACTTCTTTCACTAGCAATATTTTTTAACGGTTCCCACAGGAGAATTGTCCAGAATGGTCTCCTGAATATTTCTTATACAGGACTTTTTGGTAGTGGAACGTCCGGTTCCGAGTTATGGGACAAAAATATTTTCTCGTTGAAATTTTTCTAAGTCCACTCGACTGTCTTTCACTAGCGTCGGAAAATGAAAATTCTTGCGTGGAGCGGTTAGGCACTAAAGTGGACTAGGCATTCTCCTACATCATCTTAGCGCCATAGCGTTTGCGGTATATCTTTCAGCGGTTTTGAGGTATCCAATTATCCCAAAACTATATTTTTGGCGGCCCGAAGGCCTGCGAACAGACTAAAGAACGAAATTATTTGCGTTCCTAAGATAAAATATTGTTTTTATCGGAAGAATATCACTCCTGCCGTCTTAACATTTCCTCCAATTATAATTTTTTTCAAAATGATTTATTTCTCGCTAGGGTTAACTTTTTAAAAGGAACTTTTTGGACAAAACTACTAAACTTATTGTAGTGTATTGGTATAATACACAAAAAACCTTAATTTGCTCCAATTAGCCGATTTAAGGCATCTTAAAATAATTTTTCTCAAAACGATTTATTTCTCGTTAGGGTTAATTTTTTTAAAGGAACTTTTTGGACAAAACTACTAAACTTATTGTAATGTATTGGTATAATACACAAAAAACCTTAATTTGCTCCAATTGGTCGATTTAAGGCATCTTAAAATAATTTTTCTCAAAACGATTTATTTCTCGTTAGGGTTAATTTTTTTAAAGGAACTTTTTGGACAAAACTACTAAACTTATTGTAATGTATTGGTATAATACACAAAAAACCTTAATTTGCTCCAATTAGTCGATTTAAGGCATCTTAAAATAATTTTTCTCAAAACGATTTATTTCTCGTTAGGGTTAATTTTTTTAAAGGAACTTTTTGGACAAAACTACTAAACTTATTGTAATGTATTGGTATAAAACACAAAAAACCTTAATTTGCTCCAATTAGTCGATTTAAGCATCTTAAAATAATTTTTTTCGAAATGATTTATTTCTCGTTTGGGTTAATTTTTTTAAACGAACTTTTTGGACAAAACTAGTAAACTTATTGGGCTGTCTTGAGTTTATACAAAAAAATCACAAATTTCATTCATTTAGTTGCTTTAAAGGGACATAAAATAACTTTTTCTTAATTATTTATTTACTAGCTAGGCTTATGTTTTTTAAATGAACTTTTAGGACAAAACTACTAAACTTATTGTACTGTAATGGTATAATACGAAAAAAACCTTAATTTCCTCCAATTAGTCGATTTAAGCATCTTAAAATATTTTTTTTCAAAATGATTTATTTCTCGTTAGGGTTAATTTTTTTAAACGAACTTTTTGGACAAAACTAGTAAACTTATTGCGCTGTCTTGAGTTTATACAAAAAAATCACACATTTTATTCATTTAGTTGCTTTTATTACCGTAGAGACCTTCAACCCTCTTTCTCTCTAAGGTATTTCGTCGGCGCGGCTATTGGCTTAATCTTTTCTCCAGGCACATAGCTCTCATCTCTCTGGACGTTAGTAAGACAAGGCTCCGCGATAAAATCTTCCATACTATCATTGCCGGCATCAATGACTAGTATCCGATCTTCCAGTCGTCATTTGACAGTGGACTGGGCATTCTTCCACATCATCATTGTTGTTATGCGCCAGGATCTTTTTCTAAGATAAAAGATGCCAAAACTTTTCTCGTTAAAAATCGTATGTACCATCACAGACTCACTAGGCGTATGATCTTAGCGCCACAGTGTTTGCGGTATATCCTTCAGCGGTTGTGTCACAAATCAAAAAATGTAAATTTTCCTTGAAAATTATTCTAAGTCCACTCGTATAATGGAAATATATCGCTAACTTCTTTCACTAGCAATATTTTTTAACGGTTCCCACAGGAGAATTGTCCAGAATGGTCTCCTGAATATTTCTTATACAGGACTTTTTGGTAGTGGAACGTCCGGTTCCGAGTTATGGGACAAAAATGTTTTCTCGTTGAAATTTTTCTAAGTCCACTCGACTGTCTTTCAGTAGCGTCGGAAAATGAAAATTCTTGCGTGGAGCGGTTAGGCACTAAAGTGGACTGGGCATTCTCCTACATCATCTTAGCGCCATAGCGTTTGCGGTATATCTTTCAGCGGTTTTGAGGTATCCAATTATCCCAAAACTATATTTTTGGCGGCCCGAAGGCCTGCGAACAGACTAAAGAACGAAATTATTTGCGTTCCTAAGATAAAATATTATTTTTATCGGAAGAATATCACTCCTGCCGTCTTAACATTTCCTCCAATTATAATTTTTTTCAAAATGATTTATTTCTCGCTAGGGTTAACTTTTTAAAAGGAACTTTTTGGACAAAACTACTGAACTTATTGTAGTGTATTGGTATAATACACAAAAAACCTTAATTTGCTCCAATTAGCCGATTTAAGGCATCTTAAAATAATTTTTCTCAAAACGATTTATTTCTCGTTAGGGTTAATTTTTTTAAAGGAACTTTTTGGACAAAACTACTAAACTTATTGTAATGTATTGGTATAAAACACAAAAAACCTTAATTTGCTCCAATTAGTCGATTTAAGCATCTTAAAATAATTTTTTTCGAAATGATTTATTTCTCGTTTGGGTTAATTTTTTTAAACGAACTTTTTGGACAAAACTAGTAAACTTATTGGGCTGTCTTGAGTTTATACAAAAAAATCACAAATTTCATTCATTTAGTTGCTTTAAAGGGACATAAAATAACTTTTTCTTAATTATTTATTTACTAGCTAGGCTTATGTTTTTTAAATGAACTTTTAGGACAAAACTACTAAACTTATTGTACTGTAATGGTATAATACGAAAAAAACCTTAATTTCCTCCAATTAGTCGATTTAAGCATCTTAAAATATTTTTTTTCAAAATGATTTATTTCTCGTTAGGGTTAATTTTTTTAAACGAACTTTTTGGACAAAACTAGTAAACTTATTGCGCTGTCTTGAGTTTATACAAAAAAATCACACATTTTATTCATTTAGTTGCTTTTATTACCGTAGAGACCTTCAACCCTCTTTCTCTCTAAGGTATTTCGTCGGCGCGGCTATTGGCTTAATCTTTTCTCCAGGCACATAGCTCTCATCTCTCTGGACGTTAGTAAGACAAGGCTCCGCGATAAAATCTTCCATACTATCATTGCCGGCATCAATGACTAGTATCCGATCTTCCAGTCGTCATTTGACAGTGGACTGGGCATTCTTCCACATCATCATTGTTGTTATGCGCCAGGATCTTTTTCTAAGATAAAAGATGCCAAAACTTTTCTCGTTAAAAATCGTATGTACCATCACAGACTCACTAGGCGTATGATCTTAGCGCCACAGTGTTTGCGGTATATCCTTCAGCGGTTGTGTCACAAATCAAAAAATGTAAATTTTCCTTGAAAATTATTCTAAGTCCACTCGTATAATGGAAATATATCGCTAACTTCTTTCACTAGCAATATTTTTTAACGGTTCCCACAGGAGAATTGTCCAGAATGGTCTCCTGAATATTTCTTATACAGGACTTTTTGGTAGTGGAACGTCCGGTTCCGAGTTATGGGACAAAAATGTTTTCTCGTTGAAATTTTTCTAAGTCCACTCGACTGTCTTTCACTAGCGTCGGAAAATGAAAATTCTTGCGTGGAGCGGTTAGGCACTAAAGTGGACTGGGCATTCTCCTACATCATCTTAGCGCCATAGCGTTTGCGGTATATCTTTCAGCGGTTTTGAGGTATCCAATTATCCCAAAACTATATTTTTGGCGGCCCGAAGGCCTGCGAACAGACTAAAGAACGAAATTATTTGCGTTCCTAAGATAAAATATTGTTTTTATCGGAAGAATATCACTCCTGCCGTCTTAACATTTCCTCCAATTATAATTTTTTTCAAAATGATTTATTTCTCGCTAGGGTTAACTTTTTAAAAGGAACTTTTTGGACAAAACTACTAAACTTATTGTAGTGTATTGGTATAATACACAAAAAACCTTAATTTGCTCCAATTAGCCGATTTAAGGCATCTTAAAATAATTTTTCTCAAAACGATTTATTTCTCGTTAGGGTTAATTTTTTTAAAGGAACTTTTTGGACAAAACTACTAAACTTATTGTAATGTATTGGTATAATACACAAAAAACCTTAATTTGCTCCAATTAGTCGATTTAAGGCATCTTAAAATAATTTTTCTCAAAACGATTTATTTCTCGTTAGGGTTAATTTTTTTAAAGGAACTTTTTGGACAAAACTACTAAACTTATTGTAATGTATTGGTATAATACACAAAAAACCTTAATTTGCTCCAATTAGTCGATTTAAGGCATCTTAAAATAATTTTTCTCAAAACGATTTATTTCTCGTTAGGGTTAATTTTTTTAAAGGAACTTTTTGGACAAAACTACTAAACTTATTGTAATGTATTGGTATAAAACACAAAAAACCTTAATTTGCTCCAATTAGTCGATTTAAGCATCTTAAAATAATATTTTTCGAAATGATTTATTTCTCGTTTGGGTTAATTTTTTTAAACGAACTTTTTGGACAAAACTAGTAAACTTATTGGGCTGTCTTGAGTTTATACAAAAAAATCACAAATTTCATTCATTTAGTTGCTTTAAAGGGACATAAAATAACTTTTTCTTAATTATTTATTTACTAGCTAGGCTTATGTTTTTTAAATGAACTTTTAGGACAAAACTACTAAACTTATTGTACTGTAATGGTATAATACGAAAAAAACCTTAATTTCCTCCAATTAGTCGATTTAAGCATCTTAAAATATTTTTTTTCAAAATGATTTATTTCTCGTTAGGGTTAATTTTTTTAAACGAACTTTTTGGACAAAACTAGTAAACTTATTGCGCTGTCTTGAGTTTATACAAAAAAATCACACATTTTATTCATTTAGTTGCTTTTATTACCGTAGAGACCTTCAACCCTCTTTCTCTCTAAGGTATTTCGTCGGCGCGGCTATTGGCTTAATCTTTTCTCCAGGCACATAGCTCTCATCTCTCTGGACGTTAGTAAGACAAGGCTCCGCGATAAAATCTTCCATACTATCATTGCCGGCATCAATGACTAGTATCCGATCTTCCAGTCGTCATTTGACAGTGGACTGGGCATTCTTCCACATCATCATTGTTGTTATGCGCCAGGATCTTTTTCTAAGATAAAAGATGCCAAAACTTTTCTCGTTAAAAATCGTATGTACCATCACAGACTCACTAGGCGTATGATCTTAGCGCCACAGTGTTTGCGGTATATCCTTCAGCGGTTGTGTCACAAATCAAAAAATGTAAATTTTCCTTGAAAATTATTCTAAGTCCACTCGTATAATGGAAATATATCGCTAACTTCTTTCACTAGCAATATTTTTTAACGGTTCCCACAGGAGAATTGTCCAGAATGGTCTCCTGAATATTTCTTATACAGGACTTTTTGGTAGTGGAACGTCCGGTTCCGAGTTATGGGACAAAAATGTTTTCTCGTTGAAATTTTTCTAAGTCCACTCGACTGTCTTTCAGTAGCGTCGGAAAATGAAAATTCTTGCGTGGAGCGGTTAGGCACTAAAGTGGACTGGGCATTCTCCTACATCATCTTAGCGCCATAGCGTTTGCGGTATATCTTTCAGCGGTTTTGAGGTATCCAATTATCCCAAAACTATATTTTTGGCGGCCCGAAGGCCTGCGAACAGACTAAAGAACGAAATTATTTGCGTTCCTAAGATAAAATATTATTTTTATCGGAAGAATATCACTCCTGCCGTCTTAACATTTCCTCCAATTATAATTTTTTTCAAAATGATTTATTTCTCGCTAGGGTTAACTTTTTAAAAGGAACTTTTTGGACAAAACTACTAAACTTATTGTAGTGTATTGGTATAATACACAAAAAACCTTAATTTGCTCCAATTAGCCGATTTAAGGCATCTTAAAATAATTTTTCTCAAAACGATTTATTTCTCGTTAGGGTTAATTTTTTTAAAGGAACTTTTTGGACAAAACTACTAAACTTATTGTAATGTATTGGTATAAAACACAAAAAACCTTAATTTGCTCCAATTAGTCGATTTAAGCATCTTAAAATAATTTTTTTCGAAATGATTTATTTCTCGTTTGGGTTAATTTTTTTAAACGAACTTTTTGGACAAAACTAGTAAACTTATTGGGCTGTCTTGAGTTTATACAAAAAAATCACAAATTTCATTCATTTAGTTGCTTTAAAGGGACATAAAATAACTTTTTCTTAATTATTTATTTACTAGCTAGGCTTATGTTTTTTAAATGAACTTTTAGGACAAAACTACTAAACTTATTGTACTGTAATGGTATAATACGAAAAAAACCTTAATTTCCTCCAATTAGTCGATTTAAGCATCTTAAAATATTTTTTTTCAAAATGATTTATTTCTCGTTAGGGTTAATTTTTTTAAACGAACTTTTTGGACAAAACTAGTAAACTTATTGCGCTGTCTTGAGTTTATACAAAAAAATCACACATTTTATTCATTTAGTTGCTTTTATTACCGTAGAGACCTTCAACCCTCTTTCTCTCTAAGGTATTTCGTCGGCGCGGCTATTGGCTTAATCTTTTCTCCAGGCACATAGCTCTCATCTCTCTGGACGTTAGTAAGACAAGGCTCCGCGATAAAATCTTCCATACTATCATTGCCGGCATCAATGACTAGTATCCGATCTTCCAGTCGTCATTTGACAGTGGACTGGGCATTCTTCCACATCATCATTGTTGTTATGCGCCAGGATCTTTTTCTAAGATAAAAGATGCCAAAACTTTTCTCGTTAAAAATCGTATGTACCATCACAGACTCACTAGGCGTATGATCTTAGCGCCACAGTGTTTGCGGTATATCCTTCAGCGGTTGTGTCACAAATCAAAAAATGTAAATTTTCCTTGAAAATTATTCTAAGTCCACTCGTATAATGGAAATATATCGCTAACTTCTTTCACTAGCAATATTTTTTAACGGTTCCCACAGGAGAATTGTCCAGAATGGTCTCCTGAATATTTCTTATACAGGACTTTTTGGTAGTGGAACGTCCGGTTCCGAGTTATGGGACAAAAATGTTTTCTCGTTGAAATTTTTCTAAGTCCACTCGACTGTCTTTCACTAGCGTCGGAAAATGAAAATTCTTGCGTGGAGCGGTTAGGCACTAAAGTGGACTGGGCATTCTCCTACATCATCTTAGCGCCATAGCGTTTGCGGTATATCTTTCAGCGGTTTTGAGGTATCCAATTATCCCAAAACTATATTTTTGGCGGCCCGAAGGCCTGCGAACAGACTAAAGAACGAAATTATTTGCGTTCCTAAGATAAAATATTGTTTTTATCGGAAGAATATCACTCCTGCCGTTTTAACATTTCCTCCAATTATAATTTTTTTCAAAATGATTTATTTCTCGCTAGGGTTAACTTTTTAAAAGGAACTTTTTGGACAAAACTACTAAACTTATTGTAGTGTATTGGTATAATACACAAAAAACCTTAATTTGCTCCAATTAGCCGATTTAAGGCATCTTAAAATAATTTTTCTCAAAACGATTTATTTCTCGTTAGGGTTAATTTTTTTAAAGGAACTTTTTGGACAAAACTACTAAACTTATTGTAATGTATTGGTATAATACACAAAAAACCTTAATTTGCTCCAATTAGTCGATTTAAGGCATCTTAAAATAATTTTTCTCAAAACGATTTATTTCTCGTTAGGGTTAATTTTTTTAAAGGAACTTTTTGGACAAAACTACTAAACTTATTGTAATGTATTGGTATAATACACAAAAAACCTTAATTTGCTCCAATTAGTCGATTTAAGGCATCTTAAAATAATTTTTCTCAAAACGATTTATTTCTCGTTAGGGTTAATTTTTTTAAAGGAACTTTTTGGACAAAACTACTAAACTTATTGTAATGTATTGGTATAAAACACAAAAAACCTTAATTTGCTCCAATTAGTCGATTTAAGCATCTTAAAATAATTTTTTTCGAAATGATTTATTTCTCGTTTGGGTTAATTTTTTTAAACGAACTTTTTGGACAAAACTAGTAAACTTATTGGGCTGTCTTGAGTTTATACAAAAAAATCACAAATTTCATTCATTTAGTTGCTTTAAAGGGACATAAAATAACTTTTTCTTAATTATTTATTTACTAGCTAGGCTTATGTTTTTTAAATGAACTTTTAGGACAAAACTACTAAACTTATTGTACTGTAATGGTATAATACGAAAAAAACCTTAATTTCCTCCAATTAGTCGATTTAAGCATCTTAAAATATTTTTTTTCAAAATGATTTATTTCTCGTTAGGGTTAATTTTTTTAAACGAACTTTTTGGACAAAACTAGTAAACTTATTGCGCTGTCTTGAGTTTATACAAAAAAATCACACATTTTATTCATTTAGTTGCTTTTATTACCGTAGAGACCTTCAACCCTCTTTCTCTCTAAGGTATTTCGTCGGCGCGGCTATTGGCTTAATCTTTTCTCCAGGCACATAGCTCTCATCTCTCTGGACGTTAGTAAGACAAGGCTCCGCGATAAAATCTTCCATACTATCATTGCCGGCATCAATGACTAGTATCCGATCTTCCAGTCGTCATTTGACAGTGGACTGGGCATTCTTCCACATCATCATTGTTGTTATGCGCCAGGATCTTTTTCTAAGATAAAAGATGCCAAAACTTTTCTCGTTAAAAATCGTATGTACCATCACAGACTCACTAGGCGTATGATCTTAGCGCCACAGTGTTTGCGGTATATCCTTCAGCGGTTGTGTCACAAATCAAAAAATGTAAATTTTCCTTGAAAATTATTCTAAGTCCACTCGTATAATGGAAATATATCGCTAACTTCTTTCACTAGCAATATTTTTTAACGGTTCCCACAGGAGAATTGTCCAGAATGGTCTCCTGAATATTTCTTATACAGGACTTTTTGGTAGTGGAACGTCCGGTTCCGAGTTATGGGACAAAAATGTTTTCTCGTTGAAATTTTTCTAAGTCCACTCGACTGTCTTTCACTAGCGTCGGAAAATGAAAATTCTTGCGTGGAGCGGTTAGGCACTAAAGTGGACTGGGCATTCTCCTACATCATCTTAGCGCCATAGCGTTTGCGGTATATCTTTCAGCGGTTTTGAGGTATCCAATTATCCCAAAACTATATTTTTGGCGGCCCGAAGGCCTGCGAACAGACTAAAGAACGAAATTATTTGCGTTCCTAAGATAAAATATTGTTTTTATCGGAAGAATATCACTCCTGCCGTCTTAACATTTCCTCCAATTATAATTTTTTTCAAAATGATTTATTTCTCGCTAGGGTTAACTTTTTAAAAGGAACTTTTTGGACAAAACTACTAAACTTATTGTAGTGTATTGGTATAATACACAAAAAACCTTAATTTGCTCCAATTAGCCGATTTAAGGCATCTTAAAATAATTTTTCTCAAAACGATTTATTTCTCGTTAGGGTTAATTTTTTTAAAGGAACTTTTTGGACAAAACTACTAAACTTATTGTAATGTATTGGTATAATACACAAAAAACCTTAATTTGCTCCAATTAGTCGATTTAAGGCATCTTAAAATAATTTTTCTCAAAACGATTTATTTCTCGTTAGGGTTAATTTTTTTAAAGGAACTTTTTGGACAAAACTACTAAACTTATTGTAATGTATTGGTATAATACACAAAAAACCTTAATTTGCTCCAATTAGTCGATTTAAGGCATCTTAAAATAATTTTTCTCAAAACGATTTATTTCTCGTTAGGGTTAATTTTTTTAAAGGAACTTTTTGGACAAAACTACTAAACTTATTGTAATGTATTGGTATAAAACACAAAAAACCTTAATTTGCTCCAATTAGTCGATTTAAGCATCTTAAAATAATTTTTTTCGAAATGATTTATTTCTCGTTTGGGTTAATTTTTTTAAACGAACTTTTTGGACAAAACTAGTAAACTTATTGGGCTGTCTTGAGTTTATACAAAAAAATCACAAATTTCATTCATTTAGTTGCTTTAAAGGGACATAAAATAACTTTTTCTTAATTATTTATTTACTAGCTAGGCTTATGTTTTTTAAATGAACTTTTAGGACAAAACTACTAAACTTATTGTACTGTAATGGTATAATACGAAAAAAACCTTAATTTCCTCCAATTAGTCGATTTAAGCATCTTAAAATATTTTTTTTCAAAATGATTTATTTCTCGTTAGGGTTAATTTTTTTAAACGAACTTTTTGGACAAAACTAGTAAACTTATTGCGCTGTCTTGAGTTTATACAAAAAAATCACACATTTTATTCATTTAGTTGCTTTTATTACCGTAGAGACCTTCAACCCTCTTTCTCTCTAAGGTATTTCGTCGGCGCGGCTATTGGCTTAATCTTTTCTCCAGGCACATAGCTCTCATCTCTCTGGACGTTAGTAAGACAAGGCTCCGCGATAAAATCTTCCATACTATCATTGCCGGCATCAATGACTAGTATCCGATCTTCCAGTCGTCATTTGACAGTGGACTGGGCATTCTTCCACATCATCATTGTTGTTATGCGCCAGGATCTTTTTCTAAGATAAAAGATGCCAAAACTTTTCTCGTTAAAAATCGTATGTACCATCACAGACTCACTAGGCGTATGATCTTAGCGCCACAGTGTTTGCGGTATATCCTTCAGCGGTTGTGTCACAAATCAAAAAATGTAAATTTTCCTTGAAAATTATTCTAAGTCCACTCGTATAATGGAAATATATCGCTAACTTCTTTCACTAGCAATATTTTTTAACGGTTCCCACAGGAGAATTGTCCAGAATGGTCTCCTGAATATTTCTTATACAGGACTTTTTGGTAGTGGAACGTCCGGTTCCGAGTTATGGGACAAAAATGTTTTCTCGTTGAAATTTTTCTAAGTCCACTCGACTGTCTTTCACTAGCGTCGGAAAATGAAAATTCTTGCGTGGAGCGGTTAGGCACTAAAGTGGACTGGGCATTCTCCTACATCATCTTAGCGCCATAGCGTTTGCGGTATATCTTTCAGCGGTTTTGAGGTATCCAATTATCCCAAAACTATATTTTTGGCGGCCCGAAGGCCTGCGAACAGACTAAAGAACGAAATTATTTGCGTTCCTAAGATAAAATATTGTTTTTATCGGAAGAATATCACTCCTGCCGTCTTAACATTTCCTCCAATTATAATTTTTTTCAAAATGATTTATTTCTCGCTAGGGTTAACTTTTTAAAAGGAACTTTTTGGACAAAACTACTAAACTTATTGTAGTGTATTGGTATAATACACAAAAAACCTTAATTTGCTCCAATTAGCCGATTTAAGGCATCTTAAAATAATTTTTCTCAAAACGATTTATTTCTCGTTAGGGTTAATTTTTTTAAAGGAACTTTTTGGACAAAACTACTAAACTTATTGTAATGTATTGGTATAATACACAAAAAACCTTAATTTGCTCCAATTAGTCGATTTAAGGCATCTTAAAATAATTTTTCTCAAAACGATTTATTTCTCGTTAGGGTTAATTTTTTTAAAGGAACTTTTTGGACAAAACTACTAAACTTATTGTAATGTATTGGTATAATACACAAAAAACCTTAATTTGCTCCAATTAGTCGATTTAAGGCATCTTAAAATAATTTTTCTCAAAACGATTTATTTCTCGTTAGGGTTAATTTTTTTAAAGGAACTTTTTGGACAAAACTACTAAACTTATTGTAATGTATTGGTATAAAACACAAAAAACCTTAATTTGCTCCAATTAGTCGATTTAAGCATCTTAAAATAATTTTTTTCGAAATGATTTATTTCTCGTTTGGGTTAATTTTTTTAAACGAACTTTTTGGACAAAACTAGTAAACTTATTGGGCTGTCTTGAGTTTATACAAAAAAATCACAAATTTCATTCATTTAGTTGCTTTAAAGGGACATAAAATAACTTTTTCTTAATTATTTATTTACTAGCTAGGCTTATGTTTTTTAAATGAACTTTTAGGACAAAACTACTAAACTTATTGTACTGTAATGGTATAATACGAAAAAAACCTTAATTTCCTCCAATTAGTCGATTTAAGCATCTTAAAATATTTTTTTTCAAAATGATTTATTTCTCGTTAGGGTTAATTTTTTTAAACGAACTTTTTGGACAAAACTAGTAAACTTATTGCGCTGTCTTGAGTTTATACAAAAAAATCACACATTTTATTCATTTAGTTGCTTTTATTACCGTAGAGACCTTCAACCCTCTTTCTCTCTAAGGTATTTCGTCGGCGCGGCTATTGGCTTAATCTTTTCTCCAGGCACATAGCTCTCATCTCTCTGGACGTTAGTAAGACAAGGCTCCGCGATAAAATCTTCCATACTATCATTGCCGGCATCAATGACTAGTATCCGATCTTCCAGTCGTCATTTGACAGTGGACTGGGCATTCTTCCACATCATCATTGTTGTTATGCGCCAGGATCTTTTTCTAAGATAAAAGATGCCAAAACTTTTCTCGTTAAAAATCGTATGTACCATCACAGACTCACTAGGCGTATGATCTTAGCGCCACAGTGTTTGCGGTATATCCTTCAGCGGTTGTGTCACAAATCAAAAAATGTAAATTTTCCTTGAAAATTATTCTAAGTCCACTCGTATAATGGAAATATATCGCTAACTTCTTTCACTAGCAATATTTTTTAACGGTTCCCACAGGAGAATTGTCCAGAATGGTCTCCTGAATATTTCTTATACAGGACTTTTTGGTAGTGGAACGTCCGGTTCCGAGTTATGGGACAAAAATGTTTTCTCGTTGAAATTTTTCTAAGTCCACTCGACTGTCTTTCACTAGCGTCGGAAAATGAAAATTCTTGCGTGGAGCGGTTAGGCACTAAAGTGGACTGGGCATTCTCCTACATCATCTTAGCGCCATAGCGTTTGCGGTATATCTTTCAGCGGTTTTGAGGTATCCAATTATCCCAAAACTATATTTTTGGCGGCCCGAAGGCCTGCGAACAGACTAAAGAACGAAATTATTTGCGTTCCTAAGATAAAATATTGTTTTTATCGGAAGAATATCACTCCTGCCGTCTTAACATTTCCTCCAATTATAATTTTTTTCAAAATGATTTATTTCTCGCTAGGGTTAACTTTTTAAAAGGAACTTTTTGGACAAAACTACTAAACTTATTGTAGTGTATTGGTATAATACACAAAAAACCTTAATTTGCTCCAATTAGCCGATTTAAGGCATCTTAAAATAATTTTTCTCAAAACGATTTATTTCTCGTTAGGGTTAATTTTTTTAAAGGAACTTTTTGGACAAAACTACTAAACTTATTGTAATGTATTGGTATAATACACAAAAAACCTTAATTTGCTCCAATTAGTCGATTTAAGGCATCTTAAAATAATTTTTCTCAAAACGATTTATTTCTCGTTAGGGTTAATTTTTTTAAAGGAACTTTTTGGACAAAACTACTAAACTTATTGTAATGTATTGGTATAATACACAAAAAACCTTAATTTGCTCCAATTAGTCGATTTAAGGCATCTTAAAATAATTTTTCTCAAAACGATTTATTTCTCGTTAGGGTTAATTTTTTTAAAGGAACTTTTTGGACAAAACTACTAAACTTATTGTAATGTATTGGTATAAAACACAAAAAACCTTAATTTGCTCCAATTAGTCGATTTAAGCATCTTAAAATAATTTTTTTCGAAATGATTTATTTCTCGTTTGGGTTAATTTTTTTAAACGAACTTTTTGGACAAAACTAGTAAACTTATTGGGCTGTCTTGAGTTTATACAAAAAAATCACAAATTTCATTCATTTAGTTGCTTTAAAGGGACATAAAATAACTTTTTCTTAATTATTTATTTACTAGCTAGGCTTATGTTTTTTAAATGAACTTTTAGGACAAAACTACTAAACTTATTGTACTGTAATGGTATAATACGAAAAAAACCTTAATTTCCTCCAATTAGTCGATTTAAGCATCTTAAAATATTTTTTTTCAAAATGATTTATTTCTCGTTAGGGTTAATTTTTTTAAACGAACTTTTTGGACAAAACTAGTAAACTTATTGCGCTGTCTTGAGTTTATACAAAAAAATCACACATTTTATTCATTTAGTTGCTTTTATTACCGTAGAGACCTTCAACCCTCTTTCTCTCTAAGGTATTTCGTCGGCGCGGCTATTGGCTTAATCTTTTCTCCAGGCACATAGCTCTCATCTCTCTGGACGTTAGTAAGACAAGGCTCCGCGATAAAATCTTCCATACTATCATTGCCGGCATCAATGACTAGTATCCGATCTTCCAGTCGTCATTTGACAGTGGACTGGGCATTCTTCCACATCATCATTGTTGTTATGCGCCAGGATCTTTTTCTAAGATAAAAGATGCCAAAACTTTTCTCGTTAAAAATCGTATGTACCATCACAGACTCACTAGGCGTATGATCTTAGCGCCACAGTGTTTGCGGTATATCCTTCAGCGGTTGTGTCACAAATCAAAAAATGTAAATTTTCCTTGAAAATTATTCTAAGTCCACTCGTATAATGGAAATATATCGCTAACTTCTTTCACTAGCAATATTTTTTAACGGTTCCCACAGGAGAATTGTCCAGAATGGTCTCCTGAATATTTCTTATACAGGACTTTTTGGTAGTGGAACGTCCGGTTCCGAGTTATGGGACAAAAATGTTTTCTCGTTGAAATTTTTCTAAGTCCACTCGACTGTCTTTCAGTAGCGTCGGAAAATGAAAATTCTTGCGTGGAGCGGTTAGGCACTAAAGTGGACTGGGCATTCTCCTACATCATCTTAGCGCCATAGCGTTTGCGGTATATCTTTCAGCGGTTTTGAGGTATCCAATTATCCCAAAACTATATTTTTGGCGGCCCGAAGGCCTGCGAACAGACTAAAGAACGAAATTATTTGCGTTCCTAAGATAAAATATTATTTTTATCGGAAGAATATCACTCCTGCCGTCTTAACATTTCCTCCAATTATAATTTTTTTCAAAATGATTTATTTCTCGCTAGGGTTAACTTTTTAAAAGGAACTTTTTGGACAAAACTACTAAACTTATTGTAGTGTATTGGTATAATACACAAAAAACCTTAATTTGCTCCAATTAGCCGATTTAAGGCATCTTAAAATAATTTTTCTCAAAACGATTTATTTCTCGTTAGGGTTAATTTTTTTAAAGGAACTTTTTGGACAAAACTACTAAACTTATTGTAATGTATTGGTATAAAACACAAAAAACCTTAATTTGCTCCAATTAGTCGATTTAAGCATCTTAAAATAATTTTTTTCGAAATGATTTATTTCTCGTTTGGGTTAATTTTTTTAAACGAACTTTTTGGACAAAACTAGTAAACTTATTGGGCTGTCTTGAGTTTATACAAAAAAATCACAAATTTCATTCATTTAGTTGCTTTAAAGGGACATAAAATAACTTTTTCTTAATTATTTATTTACTAGCTAGGCTTATGTTTTTTAAATGAACTTTTAGGACAAAACTACTAAACTTATTGTACTGTAATGGTATAATACGAAAAAAACCTTAATTTCCTCCAATTAGTCGATTTAAGCATCTTAAAATATTTTTTTTCAAAATGATTTATTTCTCGTTAGGGTTAATTTTTTTAAACGAACTTTTTGGACAAAACTAGTAAACTTATTGCGCTGTCTTGAGTTTATACAAAAAAATCACACATTTTATTCATTTAGTTGCTTTTATTACCGTAGAGACCTTCAACCCTCTTTCTCTCTAAGGTATTTCGTCGGCGCGGCTATTGGCTTAATCTTTTCTCCAGGCACATAGCTCTCATCTCTCTGGACGTTAGTAAGACAAGGCTCCGCGATAAAATCTTCCATACTATCATTGCCGGCATCAATGACTAGTATCCGATCTTCCAGTCGTCATTTGACAGTGGACTGGGCATTCTTCCACATCATCATTGTTGTTATGCGCCAGGATCTTTTTCTAAGATAAAAGATGCCAAAACTTTTCTCGTTAAAAATCGTATGTACCATCACAGACTCACTAGGCGTATGATCTTAGCGCCACAGTGTTTGCGGTATATCCTTCAGCGGTTGTGTCACAAATCAAAAAATGTAAATTTTCCTTGAAAATTATTCTAAGTCCACTCGTATAATGGAAATATATCGCTAACTTCTTTCACTAGCAATATTTTTTAACGGTTCCCACAGGAGAATTGTCCAGAATGGTCTCCTGAATATTTCTTATACAGGACTTTTTGGTAGTGGAACGTCCGGTTCCGAGTTATGGGACAAAAATGTTTTCTCGTTGAAATTTTTCTAAGTCCACTCGACTGTCTTTCACTAGCGTCGGAAAATGAAAATTCTTGCGTGGAGCGGTTAGGCACTAAAGTGGACTGGGCATTCTCCTACATCATCTTAGCGCCATAGCGTTTGCGGTATATCTTTCAGCGGTTTTGAGGTATCCAATTATCCCAAAACTATATTTTTGGCGGCCCGAAGGCCTGCGAACAGACTAAAGAACGAAATTATTTGCGTTCCTAAGATAAAATATTGTTTTTATCGGAAGAATATCACTCCTGCCGTCTTAACATTTCCTCCAATTATAATTTTTTTCAAAATGATTTATTTCTCGCTAGGGTTAACTTTTTAAAAGGAACTTTTTGGACAAAACTACTAAACTTATTGTAGTGTATTGGTATAATACACAAAAAACCTTAATTTGCTCCAATTAGCCGATTTAAGGCATCTTAAAATAATTTTTCTCAAAAAGAATTATTTCTCGTTAGGGTTAATTTTTTTAAAGGAACTTTTTGGACAAAACTACTAAACTTATTGTAATGTATTGGTATAAAACACAAAAAACCTTAATTTGCTCCAATTAGTCGATTTAAGCATCTTAAAATAATTTTTTTCGAAATGATTTATTTCTCGTTTGGGTTAATTTTTTTAAACGAACTTTTTGGACAAAACTAGTAAACTTATTGGGCTGTCTTGAGTTTATACAAAAAAATCACAAATTTCATTCATTTAGTTGCTTTAAAGGGACATAAAATAACTTTTTCTTAATTATTTATTTACTAGCTAGGCTTATGTTTTTTAAATGAACTTTTAGGACAAAACTACTAAACTTATTGTACTGTAATGGTATAATACGAAAAAAACCTTAATTTCCTCCAATTAGTCGATTTAAGCATCTTAAAATATTTTTTTTCAAAATGATTTATTTCTCGTTAGGGTTAATTTTTTTAAACGAACTTTTTGGACAAAACTAGTAAACTTATTGCGCTGTCTTGAGTTTATACAAAAAAATCACACATTTTATTCATTTAGTTGCTTTTATTACCGTAGAGACCTTCAACCCTCTTTCTCTCTAAGGTATTTCGTCGGCGCGGCTATTGGCTTAATCTTTTCTCCAGGCACATAGCTCTCATCTCTCTGGACGTTAGTAAGACAAGGCTCCGCGATAAAATCTTCCATACTATCATTGCCGGCATCAATGACTAGTATCCGATCTTCCAGTCGTCATTTGACAGTGGACTGGGCATTCTTCCACATCATCATTGTTGTTATGCGCCAGGATCTTTTTCTAAGATAAAAGATGCCAAAACTTTTCTCGTTAAAAATCGTATGTACCATCACAGACTCACTAGGCGTATGATCTTAGCGCCACAGTGTTTGCGGTATATCCTTCAGCGGTTGTGTCACAAATCAAAAAATGTAAATTTTCCTTGAAAATTATTCTAAGTCCACTCGTATAATGGAAATATATCGCTAACTTCTTTCACTAGCAATATTTTTTAACGGTTCCCACAGGAGAATTGTCCAGAATGGTCTCCTGAATATTTCTTATACAGGACTTTTTGGTAGTGGAACGTCCGGTTCCGAGTTATGGGACAAAAATGTTTTCTCGTTGAAATTTTTCTAAGTCCACTCGACTGTCTTTCACTAGCGTCGGAAAATGAAAATTCTTGCGTGGAGCGGTTAGGCACTAAAGTGGACTGGGCATTCTCCTACATCATCTTAGCGCCATAGCGTTTGCGGTATATCTTTCAGCGGTTTTGAGGTATCCAATTATCCCAAAACTATATTTTTGGCGGCCCGAAGGCCTGCGAACAGACTAAAGAACGAAATTATTTGCGTTCCTAAGATAAAATATTGTTTTTATCGGAAGAATATCACTCCTGCCGTCTTAACATTTCCTCCAATTATAATTTTTTTCAAAATGATTTATTTCTCGCTAGGGTTAACTTTTTAAAAGGAACTTTTTGGACAAAACTACTAAACTTATTGTAGTGTATTGGTATAATACACAAAAAACCTTAATTTGCTCCAATTAGCCGATTTAAGGCATCTTAAAATAATTTTTCTCAAAACGATTTATTTCTCGTTAGGGTTAATTTTTTTAAAGGAACTTTTTGGACAAAACTACTAAACTTATTGTAATGTATTGGTATAATACACAAAAAACCTTAATTTGCTCCAATTAGTCGATTTAAGGCATCTTAAAATAATTTTTCTCAAAACGATTTATTTCTCGTTAGGGTTAATTTTTTTAAAGGAACTTTTTGGACAAAACTACTAAACTTATTGTAATGTATTGGTATAATACACAAAAAACCTTAATTTGCTCCAATTAGTCGATTTAAGGCATCTTAAAATAATTTTTCTCAAAACGATTTATTTCTCGTTAGGGTTAATTTTTTTAAAGGAACTTTTTGGACAAAACTACTAAACTTATTGTAATGTATTGGTATAAAACACAAAAAACCTTAATTTGCTCCAATTAGTCGATTTAAGCATCTTAAAATAATTTTTTTCGAAATGATTTATTTCTCGTTTGGGTTAATTTTTTTAAACGAACTTTTTGGACAAAACTAGTAAACTTATTGGGCTGTCTTGAGTTTATACAAAAAAATCACAAATTTCATTCATTTAGTTGCTTTAAAGGGACATAAAATAACTTTTTCTTAATTATTTATTTACTAGCTAGGCTTATGTTTTTTAAATGAACTTTTAGGACAAAACTACTAAACTTATTGTACTGTAATGGTATAATACGAAAAAAACCTTAATTTCCTCCAATTAGTCGATTTAAGCATCTTAAAATATTTTTTTTCAAAATGATTTATTTCTCGTTAGGGTTAATTTTTTTAAACGAACTTTTTGGACAAAACTAGTAAACTTATTGCGCTGTCTTGAGTTTATACAAAAAAATCACACATTTTATTCATTTAGTTGCTTTTATTACCGTAGAGACCTTCAACCCTCTTTCTCTCTAAGGTATTTCGTCGGCGCGGCTATTGGCTTAATCTTTTCTCCAGGCACATAGCTCTCATCTCTCTGGACGTTAGTAAGACAAGGCTCCGCGATAAAATCTTCCATACTATCATTGCCGGCATCAATGACTAGTATCCGATCTTCCAGTCGTCATTTGACAGTGGACTGGGCATTCTTCCACATCATCATTGTTGTTATGCGCCAGGATCTTTTTCTAAGATAAAAGATGCCAAAACTTTTCTCGTTAAAAATCGTATGTACCATCACAGACTCACTAGGCGTATGATCTTAGCGCCACAGTGTTTGCGGTATATCCTTCAGCGGTTGTGTCACAAATCAAAAAATGTAAATTTTCCTTGAAAATTATTCTAAGTCCACTCGTATAATGGAAATATATCGCTAACTTCTTTCACTAGCAATATTTTTTAACGGTTTCCACAGGAGAATTGTCCAGAATGGTCTCCTGAATATTTCTTATACAGGACTTTTTGGTAGTGGAACGTCCGGTTCCGAGTTATGGGACAAAAATGTTTTCTCGTTGAAATTTTTCTAAGTCCACTCGACTGTCTTTCAGTAGCGTCGGAAAATGAAAATTCTTGCGTGGAGCGGTTAGGCACTAAAGTGGACTGGGCATTCTCCTACATCATCTTAGCGCCATAGCGTTTGCGGTATATCTTTCAGCGGTTTTGAGGTATCCAATTATCCCAAAACTATATTTTTGGCGGCCCGAAGGCCTGCGAACAGACTAAAGAACGAAATTATTTGCGTTCCTAAGATAAAATATTATTTTTATCGGAAGAATATCACTCCTGCCGTCTTAACATTTCCTCCAATTATAATTTTTTTCAAAATGATTTATTTCTCGCTAGGGTTAACTTTTTAAAAGGAACTTTTTGGACAAAACTACTAAACTTATTGTAGTGTATTGGTATAATACACAAAAAACCTTAATTTGCTCCAATTAGCCGATTTAAGGCATCTTAAAATAATTTTTCTCAAAACGATTTATTTCTCGTTAGGGTTAATTTTTTTAAAGGAACTTTTTGGACAAAACTACTAAACTTATTGTAATGTATTGGTATAAAACACAAAAAACCTTAATTTGCTCCAATTAGTCGATTTAAGCATCTTAAAATAATTTTTTTCGAAATGATTTATTTCTCGTTTGGGTTAATTTTTTTAAACGAACTTTTTGGACAAAACTAGTAAACTTATTGGGCTGTCTTGAGTTTATACAAAAAAATCACAAATTTCATTCATTTAGTTGCTTTAAAGGGACATAAAATAACTTTTTCTTAATTATTTATTTACTAGCTAGGCTTATGTTTTTTAAATGAACTTTTAGGACAAAACTACTAAACTTATTGTACTGTAATGGTATAATACGAAAAAAACCTTAATTTCCTCCAATTAGTCGATTTAAGCATCTTAAAATATTTTTTTTCAAAATGATTTATTTCTCGTTAGGGTTAATTTTTTTAAACGAACTTTTTGGACAAAACTAGTAAACTTATTGCGCTGTCTTGAGTTTATACAAAAAAATCACACATTTTATTCATTTAGTTGCTTTTATTACCGTAGAGACCTTCAACCCTCTTTCTCTCTAAGGTATTTCGTCGGCGCGGCTATTGGCTTAATCTTTTCTCCAGGCACATAGCTCTCATCTCTCTGGACGTTAGTAAGACAAGGCTCCGCGATAAAATCTTCCATACTATCATTGCCGGCATCAATGACTAGTATCCGATCTTCCAGTCGTCATTTGACAGTGGACTGGGCATTCTTCCACATCATCATTGTTGTTATGCGCCAGGATCTTTTTCTAAGATAAAAGATGCCAAAACTTTTCTCGTTAAAAATCGTATGTACCATCACAGACTCACTAGGCGTATGATCTTAGCGCCACAGTGTTTGCGGTATATCCTTCAGCGGTTGTGTCACAAATCAAAAAATGTAAATTTTCCTTGAAAATTATTCTAAGTCCACTCGTATAATGGAAATATATCGCTAACTTCTTTCACTAGCAATATTTTTTAACGGTTCCCACAGGAGAATTGTCCAGAATGGTCTCCTGAATATTTCTTATACAGGACTTTTTGGTAGTGGAACGTCCGGTTCCGAGTTATGGGACAAAAATGTTTTCTCGTTGAAATTTTTCTAAGTCCACTCGACTGTCTTTCACTAGCGTCGGAAAATGAAAATTCTTGCGTGGAGCGGTTAGGCACTAAAGTGGACTGGGCATTCTCCTACATCATCTTAGCGCCATAGCGTTTGCGGTATATCTTTCAGCGGTTTTGAGGTATCCAATTATCCCAAAACTATATTTTTGGCGGCCCGAAGGCCTGCGAACAGACTAAAGAACGAAATTATTTGCGTTCCTAAGATAAAATATTGTTTTTATCGGAAGAATATCACTCCTGCCGTCTTAACATTTCCTCCAATTATAATTTTTTTCAAAATGATTTATTTCTCGCTAGGGTTAACTTTTTAAAAGGAACTTTTTGGACAAAACTACTAAACTTATTGTAGTGTATTGGTATAATACACAAAAAACCTTAATTTGCTCCAATTAGCCGATTTAAGGCATCTTAAAATAATTTTTCTCAAAACGATTTATTTCTCGTTAGGGTTAATTTTTTTAAAGGAACTTTTTGGACAAAACTACTAAACTTATTGTAATGTATTGGTATAATACACAAAAAACCTTAATTTGCTCCAATTAGTCGATTTAAGGCATCTTAAAATAATTTTTCTCAAAACGATTTATTTCTCGTTAGGGTTAATTTTTTTAAAGGAACTTTTTGGACAAAACTACTAAACTTATTGTAATGTATTGGTATAATACACAAAAAACCTTAATTTGCTCCAATTAGTCGATTTAAGGCATCTTAAAATAATTTTTCTCAAAACGATTTATTTCTCGTTAGGGTTAATTTTTTTAAAGGAACTTTTTGGACAAAACTAGTAAACTTATTGGGCTGTCTTGAGTTTATACAAAAAAATCACAAATTTCATTCATTTAGTTGCTTTAAAGGGACATAAAATAACTTTTTCTTAATTATTTATTTACTAGCTAGGCTTATGTTTTTTAAATGAACTTTTAGGACAAAACTACTAAACTTATTGTACTGTAATGGTATAATACGAAAAAAACCTTAATTTCCTCCAATTAGTCGATTTAAGCATCTTAAAATATTTTTTTTCAAAATGATTTATTTCTCGTTAGGGTTAATTTTTTTAAACGAACTTTTTGGACAAAACTAGTAAACTTATTGCGCTGTCTTGAGTTTATACAAAAAAATCACACATTTTATTCATTTAGTTGCTTTTATTACCGTAGAGACCTTCAACCCTCTTTCTCTCTAAGGTATTTCGTCGGCGCGGCTATTGGCTTAATCTTTTCTCCAGGCACATAGCTCTCATCTCTCTGGACGTTAGTAAGACAAGGCTCCGCGATAAAATCTTCCATACTATCATTGCCGGCATCAATGACTAGTATCCGATCTTCCAGTCGTCATTTGACAGTGGACTGGGCATTCTTCCACATCATCATTGTTGTTATGCGCCAGGATCTTTTTCTAAGATAAAAGATGCCAAAACTTTTCTCGTTAAAAATCGTATGTACCATCACAGACTCACTAGGCGTATGATCTTAGCGCCACAGTGTTTGCGGTATATCCTTCAGCGGTTGTGTCACAAATCAAAAAATGTAAATTTTCCTTGAAAATTATTCTAAGTCCACTCGTATAATGGAAATATATCGCTAACTTCTTTCACTAGCAATATTTTTTAACGGTTCCCACAGGAGAATTGTCCAGAATGGTCTCCTGAATATTTCTTATACAGGACTTTTTGGTAGTGGAACGTCCGGTTCCGAGTTATGGGACAAAAATGTTTTCTCGTTGAAATTTTTCTAAGTCCACTCGACTGTCTTTCACTAGCGTCGGAAAATGAAAATTCTTGCGTGGAGCGGTTAGGCACTAAAGTGGACTGGGCATTCTCCTACATCATCTTAGCGCCATAGCGTTTGCGGTATATCTTTCAGCGGTTTTGAGGTATCCAATTATCCCAAAACTATATTTTTGGCGGCCCGAAGGCCTGCGAACAGACTAAAGAACGAAATTATTTGCGTTCCTAAGATAAAATATTGTTTTTATCGGAAGAATATCACTCCTGCCGTCTTAACATTTCCTCCAATTATAATTTTTTTCAAAATGATTTATTTCTCGCTAGGGTTAACTTTTTAAAAGGAACTTTTTGGACAAAACTACTAAACTTATTGTAGTGTATTGGTATAATACACAAAAAACCTTAATTTGCTCCAATTAGCCGATTTAAGGCATCTTAAAATAATTTTTCTCAAAACGATTTATTTCTCGTTAGGGTTAATTTTTTTAAAGGAACTTTTTGGACAAAACTACTAAACTTATTGTAATGTATTGGTATAATACACAAAAAACCTTAATTTGCTCCAATTAGTCGATTTAAGGCATCTTAAAATAATTTTTCTCAAAACGATTTATTTCTCGTTAGGGTTAATTTTTTTAAAGGAACTTTTTGGACAAAACTACTAAACTTATTGTAATGTATTGGTATAATACACAAAAAACCTTAATTTGCTCCAATTAGTCGATTTAAGGCATCTTAAAATAATTTTTCTCAAAACGATTTATTTCTCGTTAGGGTTAATTTTTTTAAAGGAACTTTTTGGACAAAACTACTAAACTTATTGTAATGTATTGGTATAAAACACAAAAAACCTTAATTTGCTCCAATTAGTCGATTTAAGCATCTTAAAATAATTTTTTTCGAAATGATTTATTTCTCGTTTGGGTTAATTTTTTTAAACGAACTTTTTGGACAAAACTAGTAAACTTATTGGGCTGTCTTGAGTTTATACAAAAAAATCACAAATTTCATTCATTTAGTTGCTTTAAAGGGACATAAAATAACTTTTTCTTAATTATTTATTTACTAGCTAGGCTTATGTTTTTTAAATGAACTTTTAGGACAAAACTACTAAACTTATTGTACTGTAATGGTATAATACGAAAAAAACCTTAATTTCCTCCAATTAGTCGATTTAAGCATCTTAAAATATTTTTTTTCAAAATGATTTATTTCTCGTTAGGGTTAATTTTTTTAAACGAACTTTTTGGACAAAACTAGTAAACTTATTGCGCTGTCTTGAGTTTATACAAAAAAATCACACATTTTATTCATTTAGTTGCTTTTATTACCGTAGAGACCTTCAACCCTCTTTCTCTCTAAGGTATTTCGTCGGCGCGGCTATTGGCTTAATCTTTTCTCCAGGCACATAGCTCTCATCTCTCTGGACGTTAGTAAGATAAGGCTCCGCGATAAAATCTTCCATACTATCATTGCCGGCATCAATGACTAGTATCCGATCTTCCAGTCGTCATTTGACAGTGGACTGGGCATTCTTCCACATCATCATTGTTGTTATGCGCCAGGATCTTTTTCTAAGATAAAAGATGCCAAAACTTTTCTCGTTAAAAATCGTATGTACCATCACAGACTCACTAGGCGTATGATCTTAGCGCCACAGTGTTTGCGGTATATCCTTCAGCGGTTGTGTCACAAATCAAAAAATGTAAATTTTCCTTGAAAATTATTCTAAGTCCACTCGTATAATGGAAATATATCGCTAACTTCTTTCACTAGCAATATTTTTTAACGGTTCCCACAGGAGAATTGTCCAGAATGGTCTCCTGAATATTTCTTATACAGGACTTTTTGGTAGTGGAACGTCCGGTTCCGAGTTATGGGACAAAAATGTTTTCTCGTTGAAATTTTTCTAAGTCCACTCGACTGTCTTTCACTAGCGTCGGAAAATGAAAATTCTTGCGTGGAGCGGTTAGGCACTAAAGTGGACTGGGCATTCTCCTACATCATCTTAGCGCCATAGCGTTTGCGGTATATCTTTCAGCGGTTTTGAGGTATCCAATTATCCCAAAACTATATTTTTGGCGGCCCGAAGGCCTGCGAACAGACTAAAGAACGAAATTATTTGCGTTCCTAAGATAAAATATTGTTTTTATCGGAAGAATATCACTCCTGCCGTCTTAACATTTCCTCCAATTATAATTTTTTTCAAAATGATTTATTTCTCGCTAGGGTTAACTTTTTAAAAGGAACTTTTTGGACAAAACTACTAAACTTATTGTAGTGTATTGGTATAATACACAAAAAACCTTAATTTGCTCCAATTAGCCGATTTAAGGCATCTTAAAATAATTTTTCTCAAAACGATTTATTTCTCGTTAGGGTTAATTTTTTTAAAGGAACTTTTTGGACAAAACTACTAAACTTATTGTAATGTATTGGTATAATACACAAAAAACCTTAATTTGCTCCAATTAGTCGATTTAAGGCATCTTAAAATAATTTTTCTCAAAACGATTTATTTCTCGTTAGGGTTAATTTTTTTAAAGGAACTTTTTGGACAAAACTACTAAACTTATTGTAATGTATTGGTATAATACACAAAAAACCTTAATTTGCTCCAATTAGTCGATTTAAGGCATCTTAAAATAATTTTTCTCAAAACGATTTATTTCTCGTTAGGGTTAATTTTTTTAAAGGAACTTTTTGGACAAAACTACTAAACTTATTGTAATGTATTGGTATAAAACACAAAAAACCTTAATTTGCTCCAATTAGTCGATTTAAGCATCTTAAAATAATTTTTTTCGAAATGATTTATTTCTCGTTTGGGTTAATTTTTTTAAACGAACTTTTTGGACAAAACTAGTAAACTTATTGGGCTGTCTTGAGTTTATACAAAAAAATCACAAATTTCATTCATTTAGTTGCTTTAAAGGGACATAAAATAACTTTTTCTTAATTATTTATTTACTAGCTAGGCTTATGTTTTTTAAATGAACTTTTAGGACAAAACTACTAAACTTATTGTACTGTAATGGTATAATACGAAAAAAACCTTAATTTCCTCCAATTAGTCGATTTAAGCATCTTAAAATATTTTTTTTCAAAATGATTTATTTCTCGTTAGGGTTAATTTTTTTAAACGAACTTTTTGGACAAAACTAGTAAACTTATTGCGCTGTCTTGAGTTTATACAAAAAAATCACACATTTTATTCATTTAGTTGCTTTTATTACCGTAGAGACCTTCAACCCTCTTTCTCTCTAAGGTATTTCGTCGGCGCGGCTATTGGCTTAATCTTTTCTCCAGGCACATAGCTCTCATCTCTCTGGACGTTAGTAAGACAAGGCTCCGCGATAAAATCTTCCATACTATCATTGCCGGCATCAATGACTAGTATCCGATCTTCCAGTCGTCATTTGACAGTGGACTGGGCATTCTTCCACATCATCATTGTTGTTATGCGCCAGGATCTTTTTCTAAGATAAAAGATGCCAAAACTTTTCTCGTTAAAAATCGTATGTACCATCACAGACTCACTAGGCGTATGATCTTAGCGCCACAGTGTTTGCGGTATATCCTTCAGCGGTTGTGTCACAAATCAAAAAATGTAAATTTTCCTTGAAAATTATTCTAAGTCCACTCGTATAATGGAAATATATCGCTAACTTCTTTCACTAGCAATATTTTTTAACGGTTCCCACAGGAGAATTGTCCAGAATGGTCTCCTGAATATTTCTTATACAGGACTTTTTGGTAGTGGAACGTCCGGTTCCGAGTTATGGGACAAAAATGTTTTCTCGTTGAAATTTTTCTAAGTCCACTCGACTGTCTTTCACTAGCGTCGGAAAATGAAAATTCTTGCGTGGAGCGGTTAGGCACTAAAGTGGACTGGGCATTCTCCTACATCATCTTAGCGCCATAGCGTTTGCGGTATATCTTTCAGCGGTTTTGAGGTATCCAATTATCCCAAAACTATATTTTTGGCGGCCCGAAGGCCTGCGAACAGACTAAAGAACGAAATTATTTGCGTTCCTAAGATAAAATATTGTTTTTATCGGAAGAATATCACTCCTGCCGTCTTAACATTTCCTCCAATTATAATTTTTTTCAAAATGATTTATTTCTCGCTAGGGTTAACTTTTTAAAAGGAACTTTTTGGACAAAACTACTAAACTTATTGTAATGTATTGGTATAAAACACAAAAAACCTTAATTTGCTCCAATTAGTCGATTTAAGCATCTTAAAATAATTTTTTTCGAAATGATTTATTTCTCGTTTGGGTTAATTTTTTGAAACGAACTTTTTGGACAAAACTAGTAAACTTATTGGGCTCACTTGAGTTTATACAAAAAAATCACAAATTTCATTCATTTAGTTGCTTTAAAGGGACATAAAATAACTTTTTCTTAATTATTTATTTACTAGCTAGGCTTATGTTTTTTAAATGAACTTTTAGGACAAAACTACTAAACTTATTGTACTGTAATGGTATAATACGAAAAAAACCTTAATTTCCTCCAATTAGTCGATTTAAGCATCTTAAAATATTTTTTTTCAAAATGATTTATTTCTCGTTAGGGTTAATTTTTTTAAACGAACTTTTTGGACAAAACTAGTAAACTTATTGCGCTGTCTTGAGTTTATACAAAAAAATCACACATTTTATTCATTTAGTTGCTTTTATTACCGTAGAGACCTTCAATCCTCTTTCTCTCTAAGGTATTTCGTCGGCGCGGCTATTGGCTTAATCTTTTCTCCAGGCACATAGCTCTCATCTCTCTGGACGTTAGTAAGACAAGGCTCCGCGATAAAATCTTCCATACTATCATTGCCGGCATCAATGACTAGTATCCGATCTTCCAGTCGACATTTGACAGTGGACTGGGCATTCTTCCACATCATCATTGTTGTTATGCGCCAGGATCTTTTTCTAAGATAAAAGATGCCAAAACTTTTCTCGTTAAAAATCGTATGTACCATCACAGACTCACTAGGCGTATGATCTTAGCGCCACAGTGTTTGCGGTATATCCTTCAGCGGTTGTGTCACAAATCAAAAAATGTAAATTTTCCTTGAAAATTATTCTAAGTCCACTCGTATAATGGAAATATATCGCTAACTTCTTTCACTAGCAATATTTTTTAACGGTTCCCACAGGAGAATTGTCCAGAATGGTCTCCTGAATATTTCTTATACAGGACTTTTTGGTAGTGGAACGTCCGGTTCCGAGTTATGGGACAAAAATGTTTTCTCGTTGAAATTTTTCTAAGTCCACTCGACTGTCTTTCACTAGCGTCGGAAAATGAAAATTCTTGCGTGGAGCGGTTAGGCACTAAAGTGGACTGGGCATTCTCCTACATCATCTTAGCGCCATAGCGTTTGCGGTATATCTTTCAGCGGTTTTGGGGTATCCAATTATCCCAAAACTATATTTTTGGCGGCCCGAAGGCCTGCGAACAGACTAAAGAACGAAATTATTTGCGTTCCTAAGATAAAATATTGTTTTTATCGGAAGAATATCACTCCTGCCGTCTTAACATTTCCTCCAATTATAATTTTTTTCAAAATGATTTATTTCTCGCTAGGGTTAACTTTTTAAAAGGAACTTTTTGGACAAAACTACTAAACTTATTGTAGTGTATTGGTATAATACACAAAAAACCTTAATTTGCTCCAATTAGCCGATTTAAGGCATCTTAAAATAATTTTTCTCAAAACGATTTATTTCTCGTTAGGGTTAATTTTTTTAAAGGAACTTTTTGGACAAAACTACTAAACTTATTGTAATGTATTGGTATAATACACAAAAAACCTTAATTTGCTCCAATTAGTCGATTTAAGGCATCTTAAAATAATTTTTCTCAAAACGATTTATTTCTCGTTAGGGTTAATTTTTTTAAAGGAACTTTTTGGACAAAACTACTAAACTTATTGTAATGTATTGGTGTAATACACAAAAAACCTTAATTTGCTCCAATTAGTCGATTTAAGGCATCTTAAAATAATTTTTCTCAAAACGATTTATTTCTCGTTAGGGTTAATTTTTTTAAAGGAACTTTTTGGACAAAACTACTAAACTTATTGTAATGTATTGGTATAAAACACAAAAAACCTTAATTTGCTCCAATTAGTCGATTTAAGCATCTTAAAATAATTTTTTTCGAAATGATTTATTTCTCGTTTGGGTTAATTTTTTGAAACGAACTTTTTGGACAAAACTAGTAAACTTATTGGGCTGTCTTGAGTTTATACAAAAAAATCACAAATTTCATTCATTTAGTTGCTTTAAAGGGACATAAAATAACTTTTTCTTAATTATTTATTTACTAGCTAGGCTTATGTTTTTTAAATGAACTTTTAGGACAAAACTACTAAACTTATTGTACTGTAATGGTATAATACGAAAAAAACCTTAATTTCCTCCAATTAGTCGATTTAAGCATCTTAAAATATTTTTTTTCAAAATGATTTATTTCTCGTTAGGGTTAATTTTTTTAAACGAACTTTTTGGACAAAACTAGTAAACTTATTGCGCTGTCTTGAGTTTATACAAAAAAATCACACATTTTATTCATTTAGTTGCTTTTATTACCGTAGAGACCTTCAACCCTCTTTCTCTCTAAGGTATTTCGTCGGCGCGGCTATTGGCTTAATCTTTTCTCCAGGCACATAGCTCTCATCTCTCTGGACGTTAGTAAGACAAGGCTCCGCGATAAAATCTTCCATACTATCATTGCCGGCATCAATGACTAGTATCCGATCTTCCAGTCGACATTTGACAGTGGACTGGGCATTCTTCCACATCATCATTGTTGTTATGCGCCAGGATCTTTTTCTAAGATAAAAGATGCCAAAACTTTTCTCGTTAAAAATCGTATGTACCATCACAGACTCACTAGGCGTATGATCTTAGCGCCACAGTGTTTGCGGTATATCCTTCAGCGGTTGTGTCACAAATCAAAAAATGTAAATTTTCCTTGAAAATTATTCTAAGTCCACTCGTATAATGGAAATATATCGCTAACTTCTTTCACTAGCAATATTTTTTAACGGTTCCCACAGGAGAATTGTCCAGAATGGTCTCCTGAATATTTCTTATACAGGACTTTTTGGTAGTGGAACGTCCGGTTCCGAGTTATGGGACAAAAATGTTTTCTCGTTGAAATTTTTCTAAGTCCACTCGACTGTCTTTCACTAGCGTCGGAAAATGAAAATTCTTGCGTGGAGCGGTTAGGCACTAAAGTGGACTGGGCATTCTCCTACATCATCTTAGCGCCATAGCGTTTGCGGTATATCTTTCAGCGGTTTTGAGGTATCCAATTATCCCAAAACTATATTTTTGGCGGCCCGAAGGCCTGCGAACAGACTAAAGAACGAAATTATTTGCGTTCCTAAGATAAAATATTGTTTTTATCGGAAGAATATCACTCCTGCCGTCTTAACATTTCCTCCAATTATAATTTTTTTCAAAATGATTTATTTCTCGCTAGGGTTAACTTTTTAAAAGGAACTTTTTGGACAAAACTACTAAACTTATTGTAGTGTATTGGTATAATACACAAAAAACCTTAATTTGCTCCAATTAGCCGATTTAAGGCATCTTAAAATAATTTTTCTCAAAACGATTTATTTCTCGTTAGGGTTAATTTTTTTAAAGGAACTTTTTGGACAAAACTACTAAACTTATTGTAATGTATTGGTATAATACACAAAAAACCTTAATTTGCTCCAATTAGTCGATTTAAGGCATCTTAAAATAATTTTTCTCAAAACGATTTATTTCTCGTTAGGGTTAATTTTTTTAAAGGAACTTTTTGGACAAAACTACTAAACTTATTGTAATGTATTGGTATAATACACAAAAAACCTTAATTTGCTCCAATTAGTCGATTTAAGGCATCTTAAAATAATTTTTCTCAAAACGATTTATTTCTCGTTAGGGTTAATTTTTTTAAAGGAACTTTTTGGACAAAACTACTAAACTTATTGTAATGTATTGGTATAAAACACAAAAAACCTTAATTTGCTCCAATTAGTCGATTTAAGCATCTTAAAATAATTTTTTTCGAAATGATTTATTTCTCGTTTGGGTTAATTTTTTTAAACGAACTTTTTGGACAAAACTAGTAAACTTATTGGGCTGTCTTGAGTTTATACAAAAAAATCACAAATTTCATTCATTTAGTTGCTTTAAAGGGACATAAAATAACTTTTTCTTAATTATTTATTTACTAGCTAGGCTTATGTTTTTTAAATGAACTTTTAGGACAAAACTACTAAACTTATTGTACTGTAATGGTATAATACGAAAAAAACCTTAATTTCCTCCAATTAGTCGATTTAAGCATCTTAAAATATTTTTTTTCAAAATGATTTATTTCTCGTTAGGGTTAATTTTTTTAAACGAACTTTTTGGACAAAACTAGTAAACTTATTGCGCTGTCTTGAGTTTATACAAAAAAATCACACATTTTATTCATTTAGTTGCTTTTATTACCGTAGAGACCTTCAACCCTCTTTCTCTCTAAGGTATTTCGTCGGCGCGGCTATTGGCTTAATCTTTTCTCCAGGCACATAGCTCTCATCTCTCTGGACGTTAGTAAGACAAGGCTCCGCGATAAAATCTTCCATACTATCATTGCCGGCATCAATGACTAGTATCCGATCTTCCAGTCGTCATTTGACAGTGGACTGGGCATTCTTCCACATCATCATTGTTGTTATGCGCCAGGATCTTTTTCTAAGATAAAAGATGCCAAAACTTTTCTCGTTAAAAATCGTATGTACCATCACAGACTCACTAGGCGTATGATCTTAGCGCCACAGTGTTTGCGGTATATCCTTCAGCGGTTGTGTCACAAATCAAAAAATGTAAATTTTCCTTGAAAATTATTCTAAGTCCACTCGTATAATGGAAATATATCGCTAACTTCTTTCACTAGCAATATTTTTTAACGGTTCCCACAGGAGAATTGTCCAGAATGGTCTCCTGAATATTTCTTATACAGGACTTTTTGGTAGTGGAACGTCCGGTTCCGAGTTATGGGACAAAAATGTTTTCTCGTTGAAATTTTTCTAAGTCCACTCGACTGTCTTTCACTAGCGTCGGAAAATGAAAATTCTTGCGTGGAGCGGTTAGGCACTAAAGTGGACTGGGCATTCTCCTACATCATCTTAGCGCCATAGCGTTTGCGGTATATCTTTCAGCGGTTTTGAGGTATCCAATTATCCCAAAACTATATTTTTGGCGGCCCGAAGGCCTGCGAACAGACTAAAGAACGAAATTATTTGCGTTCCTAAGATAAAATATTGTTTTTATCGGAAGAATATCACTCCTGCCGTCTTAACATTTCCTCCAATTATAATTTTTTTCAAAATGATTTATTTCTCGCTAGGGTTAACTTTTTAAAAGGAACTTTTTGGACAAAACTACTAAACTTATTGTAATGTATTGGTATAAAACACAAAAAACCTTAATTTGCTCCAATTAGTCGATTTAAGCATCTTAAAATAATTTTTTTCGAAATGATTTATTTCTCGTTTGGGTTAATTTTTTGAAACGAACTTTTTGGACAAAACTAGTAAACTTATTGGGCTCACTTGAGTTTATACAAAAAAATCACAAATTTCATTCATTTAGTTGCTTTAAAGGGACATAAAATAACTTTTTCTTAATTATTTATTTACTAGCTAGGCTTATGTTTTTTAAATGAACTTTTAGGACAAAACTACTAAACTTATTGTACTGTAATGGTATAATACGAAAAAAACCTTAATTTCCTCCAATTAGTCGATTTAAGCATCTTAAAATATTTTTTTTCAAAATGATTTATTTCTCGTTAGGGTTAATTTTTTTAAACGAACTTTTTGGACAAAACTAGTAAACTTATTGCGCTGTCTTGAGTTTATACAAAAAAATCACACATTTTATTCATTTAGTTGCTTTTATTACCGTAGAGACCTTCAATCCTCTTTCTCTCTAAGGTATTTCGTCGGCGCGGCTATTGGCTTAATCTTTTCTCCAGGCACATAGCTCTCATCTCTCTGGACGTTAGTAAGACAAGGCTCCGCGATAAAATCTTCCATACTATCATTGCCGGCATCAATGACTAGTATCCGATCTTCCAGTCGACATTTGACAGTGGACTGGGCATTCTTCCACATCATCATTGTTGTTATGCGCCAGGATCTTTTTCTAAGATAAAAGATGCCAAAACTTTTCTCGTTAAAAATCGTATGTACCATCACAGACTCACTAGGCGTATGATCTTAGCGCCACAGTGTTTGCGGTATATCCTTCAGCGGTTGTGTCACAAATCAAAAAATGTAAATTTTCCTTGAAAATTATTCTAAGTCCACTCGTATAATGGAAATATATCGCTAACTTCTTTCACTAGCAATATTTTTTAACGGTTCCCACAGGAGAATTGTCCAGAATGGTCTCCTGAATATTTCTTATACAGGACTTTTTGGTAGTGGAACGTCCGGTTCCGAGTTATGGGACAAAAATGTTTTCTCGTTGAAATTTTTCTAAGTCCACTCGACTGTCTTTCACTAGCGTCGGAAAATGAAAATTCTTGCGTGGAGCGGTTAGGCACTAAAGTGGACTGGGCATTCTCCTACATCATCTTAGCGCCATAGCGTTTGCGGTATATCTTTCAGCGGTTTTGGGGTATCCAATTATCCCAAAACTATATTTTTGGCGGCCCGAAGGCCTGCGAACAGACTAAAGAACGAAATTATTTGCGTTCCTAAGATAAAATATTGTTTTTATCGGAAGAATATCACTCCTGCCGTCTTAACATTTCCTCCAATTATAATTTTTTTCAAAATGATTTATTTCTCGCTAGGGTTAACTTTTTAAAAGGAACTTTTTGGACAAAACTACTAAACTTATTGTAGTGTATTGGTATAATACACAAAAAACCTTAATTTGCTCCAATTAGCCGATTTAAGGCATCTTAAAATAATTTTTCTCAAAACGATTTATTTCTCGTTAGGGTTAATTTTTTTAAAGGAACTTTTTGGACAAAACTACTAAACTTATTGTAATGTATTGGTATAATACACAAAAAACCTTAATTTGCTCCAATTAGTCGATTTAAGGCATCTTAAAATAATTTTTCTCAAAACGATTTATTTCTCGTTAGGGTTAATTTTTTTAAAGGAACTTTTTGGACAAAACTACTAAACTTATTGTAATGTATTGGTGTAATACACAAAAAACCTTAATTTGCTCCAATTAGTCGATTTAAGGCATCTTAAAATAATTTTTCTCAAAACGATTTATTTCTCGTTAGGGTTAATTTTTTTAAAGGAACTTTTTGGACAAAACTACTAAACTTATTGTAATGTATTGGTATAAAACACAAAAAACCTTAATTTGCTCCAATTAGTCGATTTAAGCATCTTAAAATAATTTTTTTCGAAATGATTTATTTCTCGTTTGGGTTAATTTTTTGAAACGAACTTTTTGGACAAAACTAGTAAACTTATTGGGCTGTCTTGAGTTTATACAAAAAAATCACAAATTTCATTCATTTAGTTGCTTTAAAGGGACATAAAATAACTTTTTCTTAATTATTTATTTACTAGCTAGGCTTATGTTTTTTAAATGAACTTTTAGGACAAAACTACTAAACTTATTGTACTGTAATGGTATAATACGAAAAAAACCTTAATTTCCTCCAATTAGTCGATTTAAGCATCTTAAAATATTTTTTTTCAAAATGATTTATTTCTCGTTAGGGTTAATTTTTTTAAACGAACTTTTTGGACAAAACTAGTAAACTTATTGCGCTGTCATGAGTTTATACAAAAAAATCACACATTTTATTCATTTAGTTGCTTTTATTACCGTAGAGACCTTCAACCCTCTTTCTCTCTAAGGTATTTCGTCGGCGCGGCTATTGGCTTAATCTTTTCTCCAGGCACATAGCTCTCATCTCTCTGGACGTTAGTAAGACAAGGCTCCGCGATAAAATCTTCCATACTATCATTGCCGGCATCAATGACTAGTATCCGATCTTCCAGTCGACATTTGACAGTGGACTGGGCATTCTTCCACATCATCATTGTTGTTATGCGCCAGGATCTTTTTCTAAGATAAAAGATGCCAAAACTTTTCTCGTTAAAAATCGTATGTACCATCACAGACTCACTAGGCGTATGATCTTAGCGCCACAGTGTTTGCGGTATATCCTTCAGCGGTTGTGTCACAAATCAAAAAATGTTAATTTTCCTTGAAAATTATTCTAAGTCCACTCGTATAATGGAAATATATCGCTAACTTCTTTCACTAGCAATATTTTTTAACGGTTCCCACAGGAGAATTGTCCAGAATGGTCTCCTGAATATTTCTTATACAGGACTTTTTGGTAGTGGAACGTCCGGTTCCGAGTTATGGGACAAAAATGTTTTCTCGTTGAAATTTTTCTAAGTCCACTCGACTGTCTTTCACTAGCGTCGGAAAATGAAAATTCTTGCGTGGAGCGGTTAGGCACTAAAGTGGACTGGGCATTCTCCTACATCATCTTAGCGCCATAGCGTTTGCGGTATATCTTTCAGCGGTTTTGGGGTATCCAATTATCCCAAAACTATATTTTTGGCGGCCCGAAGGCCTGCGAACAGACTAAAGAACGAAATTATTTGCGTTCCTAAGATAAAATATTGTTTTTATCGGAAGAATATCACTCCTGCCGTCTTAACATTTCCTCCAATTATAATTTTTTTCAAAATGATTTATTTCTCGCTAGGGTTAACTTTTTAAAAGGAACTTTTTGGACAAAACTACTAAACTTATTGTAGTGTATTGGTATAATACACAAAAAACCTTAATTTGCTCCAATTAGCCGATTTAAGGCATCTTAAAATAATTTTTCTCAAAACGATTTATTTCTCGTTAGGGTTAATTTTTTTAAAGGAACTTTTTGGACAAAACTACTAAACTTATTGTAATGTATTGGTATAAAACACAAAAAACCTTAATTTGCTCCAATTAGTCGATTTAAGCATCTTAAAATAATTTTTTTCGAAATGATTTATTTCTCGTTTGGGTTAATTTTTTGAAACGAACTTTTTGGACAAAACTAGTAAACTTATTGGGCTGTCTTGAGTTTATACAAAAAAATCACAAATTTCATTCATTTAGTTGCTTTAAGGGGACATAAAATAACTTTTTCTTAATTATTTATTTACTAGCTAGGCTTATGTTTTTTAAATGAACTTTTAGGACAAAACTACTAAACTTATTGTACTGTAATGGTATAATATGAAAAAAACCTTAATTTCCTCCAATTAGTCGATTTAAGCATCTTAAAATATTTTTTTTCAAAATGATTTATTTCTCGTTAGGGTTAATTTTTTTAAAGGAACTTTTTGGACAATACTACTAAACTTATTGTAATGTATTGGTATAATACACAAAAATCCTTAATTTGAACCAATTAGTCGATTTAAGGCATCTTAAAATAGTTTTTCTCAAAACGATTTATTTCTCGTTAGGGTTAATTTTTTTAAAGGAACTTTTTGGACAAAACTACTAAACTTATTGTAATGTATTGGTATAGTACACAAAAAACCTTAATTTGCTCCAATTAGTCGATTTAAGCATCTTAAAATAATTTTTTTCGAAATGATTTATTTCTCGTTTGGGTTAATTTTTTTAAACGAACTTTTTGGACAAAACTAGTAAACTTATTGGGCTGTCTTGAGTTTATACAAAAAAATCACAAATTTCATTCATTTAGTTGCTTTAAAGGGACATAAAATAACTTTTTCTTAATTATTTATTTACTAGCTAGGCTTATGTTTTTTAAATGAACTTTTAGGACAAAACTACTAAACTTATTGTACTGTAATGGTATAATACGAAAAAAACCTTAATTTCCTCCAATTAGTCGATTTAAGGCATCTTAAAATAATTTTTCTCAAAACGATTTATTTCTCGTTAGGGTTAATTTTTTTAAAGGAACTTTTTGGACAAAACTACTAAACTTATTGTAATGTATTGGTATAATACACAAAAAACCTTAATTTGCTCCAATTAGTCGATTTAAGGCATCTTAAAATAATTTTTCTCAAAACGATTTATTTCTCGTTAGGGTTAATTTTTTTAAAGGAACTTTTTGGACAAAACTACTAAACTTATTGTAATGTATTGGTATAATACACAAAAAACCTTAATTTGCTCCAATTAGTCGATTTAAGGCATCTTAAGATAATTTTTCTCAAAACGATTTATTTCTCGTTAGGGTTAATTTTTTTAAAGGAACTTTTTAGACAAAACTACTAAACTTATTGTAATGTAATGGTATAATACACAAAAAAACTTAATTTGCTCCAATTAGTCGTTTTAAGCATCTTAAAATAATTTTTTTCGAAATGATTTATTTCTCGTTTGGGTTAATTTTTTTAAACGAACTTTTTGGACAAAACTAGTAAACTTATTGGGCTGTCTTGAGTTTATACAAAAAAATCACAAATTTCATTCATTTAGTTGCTTTAAAGGGACATAAAATAACTTTTTCTTAATTATTTATTTACTAGCTAGGCTTATGTTTTTTAAATGAACTTTTAGGACAAAACTACTAAACTTATTGTACTGTAATGGTATAATACGAAAAAAACCTTAATTTCCTCCAATTAGTCGATTTAAGGCATCTTAAAATAATTTTTCTCAAAACGATTTATTTCTCGTTTGGGTTAATTTTTTTAAACGAACTTTTTGGACAAAACTAGTAAACTTATTGGGCTGTCTTGAGTTTATACAAAAAAATCACAAATTTCATTCATTTAGTTGCTTTAAAGGGACATAAAATAACTTTTTCTTAATTATTTATTTACTAGCTATGCTTATGTTTTTTAAATGAACTTTTAGGACAAAACTACTAAACTTATTGTACTGTAATGGTATAATACACAAAAAACCTTAATTTCCTCCAATTAGTCGATTTAAGCATCTTAAAATATTTTTTTTCAAAATGATTTATTTCTCGTTAGGGTTAATTTTTTTAAAGGAACTTTTTGGACAATACTACTAAACTTATTGTAATGTATTGGTATAATACACAAAAAACCTTAATTTGCTCCAATTAGTCGATTTAAGGCATCTTAAAATAATTTTTCTCAAAACGATTTATTTCTCGTTAGGGTTAATTTTTTTAAAGGAACTTTTTGGACAAAACTACTAAACTTATTGTAATGTATTGGTATAATACACAAAAAACTTTAATTTGCTCCAATTAGTCGATTTAAGCATCTTAAAATAATTTTTTTCGAAATGATTTATTTCTCGTTTGGGTTAATTTTTTTAAACGAACTTTTTGAACAAAACTAGTAAACTTATTGGGCTGTCTTGCGTTTATACAAAAAAATCACAAATTTCATTCATTTAGTTGCTTTAAAGGGACATAAAATAACTTTTTCTTAATTATTTATTTACTAGCTAGGCTTATGTTTTTTAAATGAACTTTTAGGACAAAACTACTAAACTTATTGTACTGTAATGGTATAATATGAAAAAAACCTTAATTTAATCCAATTAGTCGATTTAAGCATCTTAAAATATTTTTTTTCAAAATGATTTATTTCTCGTTAGGGTTAATTTTTTTAAAGGAACTTTTTGGACAAAACTACTAAACTTATTGTAATGTATTGGTATAATACACAAAAAACCTTAATTTGCTCCAATTAGTCGATTTAAGGCATCTTAAAATAATTTTTCTCAAAACGATTTATTTCTCGTTAGGGTTAATTTTTTTAAAGGAACTTTTTGGACAAAACTACTAAACTTATTGTAATGTATTGGTATAAAACACAAAAAACCTTAATTTGCTCCAATTAGTCGATTTAAGCATCTTAAAATAATTTTTTTCGAAATGATTTATTTCTCGTTTGGGTTAATTTTTTTAAACGAACTTTTTGGACAAAACTAGTAAACTTATTGGGCTGTCTTGAGTTTATACAAAAAAATCACAAATTTCATTCATTTAGTTGCTTTAAAGGGACATAAAATAACTTTTTCTTAATTATTTATTTACTAGCTAGGCTTATGTTTTTTAAATGAACTTTTAGGACAAAACTACTAAACTTATTGTACTGTAATGGTATAATACGAAAAAAACCTTAATTTCCTCCAATTAGTCGATTTAAGCATCTTAAAATATTTTTTTTCAAAATGATTTATTTCTCGTTAGGGTTAATTTTTTTAAACGAACTTTTTGGACAAAACTAGTAAACTTATTGCGCTGTCTTAAGTTTATACAAAAAAATCACACATTTTATTCATTTAGTTGCTTTTATTACCGTAGAGACCTTCAACCCTCTTTCTCTCTAAGGTATTTCGTCGGCGCGGCTATTGGCTTAATCTTTTCTCCAGGCACATAGCTCTCATCTCTCTGGACGTTAGTAAGACAAGGCTCCGCGATAAAATCTTCCATACTATCATTGCCGGCATCAATGACTAGTATCCGATCTTCCAGTCGTCATTTGACAGTGGACTGGGCATTCTTCCACATCATCATTGTTGTTATGCGCCAGGATCTTTTTCTAAGATAAAAGATGCCAAAACTTTTCTCGTTAAAAATCGTATGTACCGTCACAGACTCACTAGGCGTATGATCTTAGCGCCACAGTGTTTGCGGTATATCCTTCAGCGGTTGTGTCACAAATCAAAAAATGTAAATTTTCCTTGAAAATTATTCTAAGTCCACTCGTATAATGGAAATATATCGCTAACTTCTTTCACTAGCAATATTTTTTAACGGTTCCCGCAGGAGAATTGTCCAGAATGGTCTCCTGAATATTTCTTATACAGGACTTTTTGGTAGTGGAACGTCCGGTTCCGAGTTATGGGACAAAAATGTTTTCTCGTTGAAATTTTTCTAAGTCCACTCGACTGTCTTTCACTAGCGTCGGAAAATGAAAATTCTTGCGTGGAGCGGTTAGGCACTAAAGTGGACTGGGCATTCTCCTACATCATCTTAGCGCCATAGTGTTTGCGGTATATCTTTCAGCGGTTTTGAGGTATCCAATTATCCCAAAACTATATTTTTGGCGGCCCGAAGGCCTGCGAACAGACTAAAGAACGAAATCATTTGCGTTCCTAAGATAAAATATTGTTTTTATCGGAAGAATATCACTCCTGCCGTCTTAACATTTCCTCCAATTATAATTTTTTTCAAAATGATTTATTTCTCGCTAGGGTTAACTTTTTAAAAGGAACTTTTTGGACAAAACTACTAAACTTATTGTAGTGTATTGGTATAATACACAAAAAACCTTAATTTGCTCCAATTAGTCGATTTAAGGCATCTTAAAATAATTTTTCTCAAAACGATTTATTTCTCGTTAGGGTTAATTTTTTTAAAGGAACTTTTTGGACAAAACTACTAAACTTATTGTAATGTATTGGTATAATACACAAAAAACCTTAATTTGCTCCAATTAGTCGATTTAAGGCATCTTAAGATAATTTTTCTCAAAACGATTTATTTCTCGTTAGGGTTAATTTTTTTAAAGGAACTTTTTGGACAAAACTACTAAACTTATTGTAATGTAATGGTATAATACACAAAAAACCTTAATTTGCTCCAATTAGTCGATTTAAGCATCTTAAAATAATTTTTTTCGAAATGATTTATTTCTCGTTTGGGTTAATTTTTTTAAACGAACTTTTTGGACAAAACTAGTAAACTTATTGGGCTGTCTTGAGTTTATACAAAAAAATCACAAATTTCATTCATTTAGTTGCTTTAAAGGGACATAAAATAACTTTTTCTTAATTATTTATTTACTAGCTAGGCTTATGTTTTTTAAATGAACTTTTAGGACAAAACTACTAAACTTATTGTACTGTAATGGTATAATATGAAAAAAACCTTAATTTCCTCCAATTAGTCGATTTAAGCATCTTAAAATATTTTTTTTTAAAATGATTTATTTCTCGTTAGGGTTAATTTTTTTAAAGGAACTTTTTGGACAAAACTACTAAACTTATTGTAATGTATTGGTATAATACACAAAAAACCTTAATTTGCTCCAATTAGTCGATTTAAGGCATCTTAAGATAATTTTTCTCAAAACGATTTATTTCTCGTTAGGGTTAATTTTTTTAAAGGAACTTTTTGGACAAAACTACTAAACTTATTGTAATGTATTGGTATAATACACAAAAAACCTTAATTTGCTCCAATTAGTCGATTTAAGCATCTTAAAATAATTTTTTTCGAAATGATTTATTTCTCGTTTGGGTTAATTTTTTTAAACGAACTTTTTGGACAAAACTAGTAAACTTATTGGGCTGTCTTGAGTTTATACAAAAAAATCACAAATTTCATTCATTTAGTTGCTTTAAAGGGACATAAAATAACTTTTTCTTAATTATTTATTTACTAGCTAGGCTTATGTTTTTTAAATGAACTTTTAGGACAAAACTACTAAACTTATTGTACTGTAATGGTATAATACGAAAAAAACCTTAATTTCCTCCAATTAGTCGATTTAAGGCATCTTAAAATAATTTTTTTCGAAATGATTTATTTCTCGTTTGGGTTAATTTTTTTAAACGAACTTTTTGGACAAAACTAGTAAACTTATTGGGCTGTCTTGCGTTTATACAAAAAAATCACAAATTTCATTCATTTAGTTGCTTTAAAGGGACATAAAATAACTTTTTCTTAATTATTTATTTACTAGCTAGGCTTATGTTTTTTAAATGAACTTTTAGGACAAAACTACTAAACTTATTGTACTGTAATGGCATAATATGAAAAAAACCTTAATTTCCTCCAATTAGTCGATTTAAGCATCTTAAAATATTTTTTTTCAAAATGATTTATTTCTCGTTAGGGTTAATTTTTTTAAAGGAACTTTTTGGACAAAACTACTAAACTTATTGTAATGTATTGGTATAATACACAAAAAACCTTAATTTGCTCCAATTAGTCGATTTAAGGCATCTTAAAATAATTTTTCTCAAAACGATTTATTTCTCGTTAGGGTTAATTTTTTTAAAGGAACTTTTTGGACAAAACTACTAAACTTATTGTAATGTATTGGTATAAAACACAAAAAACCTTAATTTGCTCCAATTAGTCGATTTAAGCATCTTAAAATAATTTTTTTCGAAATGATTTATTTCTCGTTTGGGTTAATTTTTTTAAACGAACTTTTTGGACAAAACTAGTAAACTTATTGGGCTGTCTTGAGTTTATACAAAAAAATCACAAATTTCATTCATTTAGTTGCTTTAAAGGGACATAAAATAACTTTTTCTTAATTATTTATTTACTAGCTAGGCTTATGTTTTTTAAATGAACTTTTAGGACAAAACTACTAAACTTATTGTACTGTAATGGTATAATACGAAAAAAACCTTAATTTCCTCCAGTTAGTCGATTTAAGCATCTTAAAATATTTTTTTTCAAAATGATTTATTTCTCGTTAGGGTTAATTTTTTTAAACGAACTTTTTGGACAAAACTAGTAAACTTATTGCGCTGTCTTGAGTTTATACAAAAAAATCACACATTTTATTCATTTAGTTGCTTTTATTACCGTAGAGACCTTCAACCCTCTTTCTCTCTAAGGTATTTCGTCGGCGCGGCTATTGGCTTAATCTTTTCTCCAGGCACATAGCTCTCATCTCTCTGGACGTTAGTAAGACAAGGCTCCGCGATAAAATATTCCATACTATCATTGCCGGCATCAATGACTAGTATCCGATCTTCCAGTCGTCATTTGACAGTGGACTGGGCATTCTTCCACATCATCATTGTTGTTATGCGCCAGGATCTTTTTCTAAGATAAAAGATGCCAAAACTTTTCTCGTTAAAAATCGTATGTACCGTCACAGACTCACTAGGCGTATGATCTTAGCGCCACAGTGTTTGCGGTATATCCTTCAGCGGTTGTGTCACAAATCAAAAAATGTAAATTTTCCTGGAAAATTATTCTAAGTCCACTCGTATAATGGAAATATATCGCTAACTTCTTTCACTAGCAATATTTTTTAACGGTTCCCACAGGAGAATTGTCCAGAATGGTCTCCTGAATATTTTTTTTACAGGACTTTTTGGTAGTGGAACGTCCGGTTCCGAGTTATGGGACAAAAATGTTTTCTCGTTGAAATTTTTCTAAGTCCACTCGACTGTCTTTCACTAGCGTCGGAAAATGAAAATTCTTGCGTGGAGCGGTTAGGCACTAAAGTGGACTGGGCATTCTCCTACATCATCTTAGCGCCATAGCGTTTGCGGTATATCTTTCAGCGGTTTTGAGGTATCCAATTATCCCAAAACTATATTTTTGGCGGCCCGAAGGCCTGCGAACAGACTAAAGAACGAAATTATTTGCGTTCCTAAGATAAAATATTGTTTTTATCGGAAGAATATCACTCCTGCCGTCTTAACATTTCCTCCAATTATAATTTTTTTCAAAATGATTTATTTCTCGCTAGGGTTAACTTTTTAAAAGGAACTTTTTGGACAAAACTACTAAACTTATTGTAGTGTATTGGTATAATACACAAAAAACCTTAATTTGCTCCAATTAGTCGATTTAAGGCATCTTAAAATAATTTTTCTCAAAACGATTTATTTCTCGTTAGGGTTAATTTTTTTAAAGGAACTTTTTGGACAAAACTACTAAACTTATTGTAATGTATTGGTATAATACACAAAAAACCTTAATTTGCTCCAATTAGTCGATTTAAGGCATCTTAAAATAATTTTTCTCAAAACGATTTATTTCTCGTTAGGGTTAATTTTTTTAAAGGAACATTTTGGACAAAACTACTAAACTTATTGTAATGTATTGGTATAATACACAAAAAACCTTAATTTGCGCCAATTAGTCGATTTAAGGCATCTTAAGATAATTTTTCTCAAAACGATTTATTTCTCGTTAGGGTTAATTTTTTTAAAGGAACTTTTTGGACAAAACTACTAAACTTATTGTAATGTAATGGTATAATACACAAAAAACCTTAATTTGCTCCAATTAGTCGATTTAAGCATCTTAAAATAATTTTTTTCGAAATGATTTATTTCTCGTTTGGGTTAATTTTTTTAAACGAACTTTTTGGACAAAACTAGTAAACTTATTGGGCTGTCTTGAGTTTATACAAAAAAATCACAAATTTCATTCATTTAGTTGCTTTAAAGGGACATAAAATAACTTTTTCTTAATTATTTATTTACTAGCTAGGCTTATGTTTTTTAAATGAACTTTTAGGACAAAACTACTAAACTTATTGTACTGTAATGGTATAATATGAAAAAAACCTTAATTTCCTCCAATTAGTCGATTTAAGCATCTTAAAATATTTTTTTTTAAAATTATTTATTTCTCGTTAGGGTTAATTTTTTTAAAGGAACTTTTTGGACAAAACTACTAAACTTATTGTAATGTATTGGTATAATACACAAAAAACCTTAATTTGCTCCAATTAGTCGATTTAAGGCATCTTAAGATAATTTTTCTCAAAACGATTTATTTCTCGTTAGGGTTAATTTTTTTAAAGGAACTTTTTAGACAAAACTACTAAACTTATTGTAATGTAATGGTATAATACACAAAAAAACTTAATTTGCTCCAATTAGTCGTTTTAAGCATCTTAAAATAATTTTTTTCGAAATGATTTATTTCTCGTTTGGGTTAATTTTTTTAAACGAACTTTTTGGACAAAACTAGTAAACTTATTGGGCTGTCTTGAGTTTATACAAAAAAATCACAAATTTCATTCATTTAGTTGCTTTAAAGGGACATAAAATAACTTTTTCTTAATTATTTATTTACTAGCTAGGCTTATGTTTTTTAAATGAACTTTTAGGACAAAACTACTAAACTTATTGTACTGTAATGGTATAATACGAAAAAAACCTTAATTTCCTCCAATTAGTCGATTTAAGGCATCTTAAAATAATTTTTCTCAAAACGATTTATTTCTCGTTTGGGTTAATTTTTTTAAACGAACTTTTTGGACAAAACTAGTAAACTTATTGGGCTGTCTTGAGTTTATACAAAAAAATCACAAATTTCATTCATTTAGTTGCTTTAAAGGGACATAAAATAACTTTTTCTTAATTATTTATTTACTAGCTATGCTTATGTTTTTTAAATGAACTTTTAGGACAAAACTACTAAACTTATTGTACTGTAATGGTATAATACACAAAAAACCTTAATTTCCTCCAATTAGTCGATTTAAGCATCTTAAAATATTTTTTTTCAAAATGATTTATTTCTCGTTAGGGTTAATTTTTTTAAAGGAACTTTTTGGACAATACTACTAAACTTATTGTAATGTATTGGTATAATACACAAAAAACCTTAATTTGCTCCAATTAGTCGATTTAAGGCATCTTAAAATAATTTTTCTCAAAACGATTTATTTCTCGTTAGGGTTAATTTTTTTAAAGGAACTTTTTGGACAAAACTACTAAACTTATTGTAATGTATTGGTATAATACACAAAAAACTTTAATTTGCTCCAATTAGTCGATTTAAGCATCTTAAAATAATTTTTTTCGAAATGATTTATTTCTCGTTTGGGTTAATTTTTTTAAACGAACTTTTTGAACAAAACTAGTAAACTTATTGGGCTGTCTTGCGTTTATACAAAAAAATCACAAATTTCATTCATTTAGTTGCTTTAAAGGGACATAAAATAACTTTTTCTTAATTATTTATTTACTAGCTAGGCTTATGTTTTTTAAATGAACTTTTAGGACAAAACTACTAAACTTATTGTACTGTAATGGTATAATATGAAAAAAACCTTAATTTAATCCAATTAGTCGATTTAAGCATCTTAAAATATTTTTTTTCAAAATGATTTATTTCTCGTTAGGGTTAATTTTTTTAAAGGAACTTTTTGGACAAAACTACTAAACTTATTGTAATGTATTGGTATAATACACAAAAAACCTTAATTTGCTCCAATTAGTCGATTTAAGGCATCTTAAAATAATTTTTCTCAAAACGATTTATTTCTCGTTAGGGTTAATTTTTTTAAAGGAACTTTTTGGACAAAACTACTAAACTTATTGTAATGTATTGGTATAAAACACAAAAAACCTTAATTTGCTCCAATTAGTCGATTTAAGCATCTTAAAATAATTTTTTTCGAAATGATTTATTTCTCGTTTGGGTTAATTTTTTTAAACGAACTTTTTGGACAAAACTAGTAAACTTATTGGGCTGTCTTGAGTTTATACAAAAAAATCACAAATTTCATTCATTTAGTTGCTTTAAAGGGACATAAAATAACTTTTTCTTAATTATTTATTTACTAGCTAGGCTTATGTTTTTTAAATGAACTTTTAGGACAAAACTACTAAACTTATTGTACTGTAATGGTATAATACGAAAAAAACCTTAATTTCCTCCAATTAGTCGATTTAAGCATCTTAAAATATTTTTTTTCAAAATGATTTATTTCTCGTTAGGGTTAATTTTTTTAAACGAACTTTTTGGACAAAACTAGTAAACTTATTGCGCTGTCTTAAGTTTATACAAAAAAATCACACATTTTATTCATTTAGTTGCTTTTATTACCGTAGAGACCTTCAACCCTCTTTCTCTCTAAGGTATTTCGTCGGCGCGGCTATTGGCTTAATCTTTTCTCCAGGCACATAGCTCTCATCTCTCTGGACGTTAGTAAGACAAGGCTCCGCGATAAAATCTTCCATACTATCATTGCCGGCATCAATGACTAGTATCCGATCTTCCAGTCGTCATTTGACAGTGGACTGGGCATTCTTCCACATCATCATTGTTGTTATGCGCCAGGATCTTTTTCTAAGATAAAAGATGCCAAAACTTTTCTCGTTAAAAATCGTATGTACCGTCACAGACTCACTAGGCGTATGATCTTAGCGCCACAGTGTTTGCGGTATATCCTTCAGCGGTTGTGTCACAAATCAAAAAATGTAAATTTTCCTTGAAAATTATTCTAAGTCCACTCGTATAATGGAAATATATCGCTAACTTCTTTCACTAGCAATATTTTTTAACGGTTCCCACAGGAGAATTGTCCAGAATGGTCTCCTGAATATTTCTTATACAGGACTTTTTGGTAGTGGAACGTCCGGTTCCGAGTTATGGGACAAAAATGTTTTCTCGTTGAAATTTTTCTAAGTCCACTCGACTGTCTTTCACTAGCGTCGGAAAATGAAAATTCTTGCGTGGAGCGGTTAGGCACTAAAGTGGACTGGGCATTCTCCTACATCATCTTAGCGCCATAGTGTTTGCGGTATATCTTTCAGCGGTTTTGAGGTATCCAATTATCCCAAAACTATATTTTTGGCGGCCCGAAGGCCTGCGAACAGACTAAAGAACGAAATCATTTGCGTTCCTAAGATAAAATATTGTTTTTATCGGAAGAATATCACTCCTGCCGTCTTAACATTTCCTCCAATTATAATTTTTTTCAAAATGATTTATTTCTCGCTAGGGTTAACTTTTTAAAAGGAACTTTTTGGACAAAACTACTAAACTTATTGTAGTGTATTGGTATAATACACAAAAAACCTTAATTTGCTCCAATTAGTCGATTTAAGGCATCTTAAAATAATTTTTCTCAAAACGATTTATTTCTCGTTAGGGTTAATTTTTTTTAAGGAACTTTTTGGACAAAACTACTAAACTTATTGTAATGTATTGGTATAATACACAAAAAACCTTAATTTGCTCCAATTAGTCGATTTAAGGCATCTTAAAATAATTTTTCTCAAAACGATTTATTTCTCGTTAGGGTTAATTTTTTTAAAGGAACTTTTTGGACAAAACTACTAAACTTATTGTAATGTATTGGTATAATACACAAAAAACCTTAATTTGCTCCAATTAGTCGATTTAAGGCATCTTAAGATAATTTTTCTCAAAACGATTTATTTCTCGTTAGGGTTAATTTTTTTAAAGGAACTTTTTGGACAAAACTACTAAACTTATTGTAATGTAATGGTATAATACACAAAAAACCTTAATTTGCTCCAATTAGTCGATTTAAGCATCTTAAAATAATTTTTTTCGAAATGATTTATTTCTCGTTTGGGTTAATTTTTTTAAACGAACTTTTTGGACAAAACTAGTAAACTTATTGGGCTGTCTTGAGTTTATACAAAAAAATCACAAATTTCATTCATTTAGTTGCTTTAAAGGGACATAAAATAACTTTTTCTTAATTATTTATTTACTAGCTAGGCTTATGTTTTTTAAATGAACTTTTAGGACAAAACTACTAAACTTATTGTACTGTAATGGTATAATATGAAAAAAACCTTAATTTCCTCCAATTAGTCGATTTAAGCATCTTAAAATATTTTTTTTTAAAATGATTTATTTCTCGTTAGGGTTAATTTTTTTAAAGGAACTTTTTGGACAAAACTACTAAACTTATTGTAATGTATTGGTATAATACACAAAAAACCTTAATTTGCTCCAATTAGTCGATTTAAGGCATCTTAAGATAATTTTTCTCAAAACGATTTATTTCTCGTTAGGGTTAATTTTTTTAAAGGAACTTTTTGGACAAAACTACTAAACTTATTGTAATGTATTGGTATAATACACAAAAAACCTTAATTTGCTCCAATTAGTCGATTTAAGCATCTTAAAATAATTTTTTTCGAAATGATTTATTTCTCGTTTGGGTTAATTTTTTTAAACGAACTTTTTGGACAAAACTAGTAAACTTATTGGGCTGTCTTGAGTTTATACAAAAAAATCACAAATTTCATTCATTTAGTTGCTTTAAAGGGACATAAAATAACTTTTTCTTAATTATTTATTTACTAGCTAGGCTTATGTTTTTTAAATGAACTTTTAGGACAAAACTACTAAACTTATTGTACTGTAATGGTATAATACGAAAAAAACCTTAATTTCCTCCAATTAGTCGATTTAAGGCATCTTAAAATAATTTTTCTCAAAACGATTTATTTCTCGTTTGGGTTAATTTTTTTAAACGAACTTTTTGGACAAAACTAGTAAACTTATTGGGCTGTCTTGAGTTTATACAAAAAAATCACAAATTTCATTCATTTAGTTGCTTTAAAGGGACATAAAATAACTTTTTCTTAATTATTTATTTACTAGCTAGGCTTATGTTTTTTAAATGAACTTTTAGGACAAAACTACTAAACTTATTGTACTGTAATGGTATAATATGAAAAAAACCTTAATTTCCTCCAATTAGTCGATTTAAGCATCTTAAAATATTTTTTTTCAAAATGATTTATTTCTCGTTAGGGTTAATTTTTTTAAAGGAACTTTTTGGACAAAACTACTAAACTTATTGTAATGTATTGGTATAATACACAAAAAACCTTAATTTGCTCCAATTAGTCGATTTAAGGCATCTTAAGATAATTTTTCTCAAAACGATTTACTTCTCGTTAGGGTTAATTTTTTTAAAGGAACTTTTTGGACAAAACTACTAAACTTATTGTAATGTATTGGTATAATACACAAAAAACCTTAATTTGCTCCAATTAGTCGATTTAAGCATCTTAAAATAATTTTTTTCGAAATGATTTATTTCTCGTTTGGGTTAATTTTTTTAAACGAACTTTTTGGACAAAACTAGTAAACTTATTGGGCTGTCTTGAGTTTATACAAAAAAATCACAAATTTCATTCATTTAGTTGCTTTAAAGGGACATAAAATAACTTTTTCTTAATTATTTATTTACTAGCTAGGCTTATGTTTTTTAAATGATCTTTTAGGACAAAACTACTAAACTTATTGTACTGTAATGGTATAATATGAAAAAAACCTTAATTTCCTCCAATTAGTCGATTTAAGCATCTTAAAATATTTTTTTTCAAAATGATTTATTTCTCGTTAGGGTTAATTTTTTTAAAGGAACTTTTTGGACAATACTACTAAACTTATTGTAATGTATTGGTATAATACACAAAAAACCTTAATTTGCTCCAATTAGTCGATTTAAGGCATCTTAAAATAATTTTTCTCAAAACGATTTATTTCTCGTTAGGGTTAATTTTTTTAAAGGAACTTTTTGGACAAAACTACTAAACTTATTGTAATGTATTGGTATAATACACAAAAAACCTTAATTTGCTCCAATTAGTCGATTTAAGCATCTTAAAATAATTTTTTTCGAAATGATTTATTTCTCGTTTGGGTTAATTTTTTTAAACGAACTTTTTGGACAAAACTAGTAAACTTATTGGGCTGTCTTGCGTTTATACAAAAAAATCACAAATTTCATTCATTTAGTTGCTTTAAAGGGACATAAAATAACTTTTTCTTAATTATTTATTTACTAGCTAGGCTTATGTTTTTTAAATGAACTTTTAGGACAAAACTACTAAACTTATTGTACTGTAATGGTATAATATGAAAAAAACCTTAATTTCCTCCAATTAGTCGATTTAAGCATCTTAAAATATTTTTTTTCAAAATGATTTATTTCTCGTTAGGGTTAATTTTTTTAAAGGAACTTTTTGGACAAAACTACTAAACTTATTGTAATGTATTGGTATAATACACAAAAAACCTTAATTTGCTCCAATTAGTCGATTTAAGGCATCTTAAAATAATTTTTCTCAAAACGATTTATTTCTCGTTAGGGTTAATTTTTTTAAAGGAACTTTTTGGACAAAACTACTAAACTTATTGTAATGTATTGGTATAAAACACAAAAAACCTTAATTTGCTCCAATTAGTCGATTTAAGCATCTTAAAATAATTTTTTTCCGAAATGATTTATTTCTCGTTTGAGTTAATTTTTTTAAACGAACTTTTTGGACAAAACTAGTAAACTTATTGGGCTGTCTTGAGTTTATACAAAAAAATCACAAATTTCATTCATTTAGTTGCTTTAAAGGGACATAAAATAACTTTTTCTTAATTATTTATTTACTAGCTAGGCTTATGTTTTTTAAATGAACTTTTAGGACAAAACTACTAAACTTATTGTACTGTAATGGTATAATACGAAAAAAACCTTAATTTCCTCCAATTAGTCGATTTAAGCATCTTAAAATATTTTTTTTCAAAATGATTTATTTCTCGTTAGGGTTAATTTTTTTAAACGAACTTTTTGGACAAAACTAGTAAACTTATTGCGCTGTCTTAAGTTTATACAAAAAAATCACACATTTTATTCATTTAGTTGCTTTTATTACCGTAGAGACCTTCAACCCTCTTTCTCTCTAAGGTATTTCGTCGGCGCGGCTATTGGCTTAATCTTTTCTCCAGGCACATAGCTCTCATCTCTCTGGACGTTAGTAAGACAAGGCTCCGCGATAAAATCTTCCATACTATCATTGCCGGCATCAATGACTAGTATCCGATCTTCCAGTCGTCATTTGACAGTGGACTGGGCATTCTTCCACATCATCATTGTTGTTATGCGCCAGGATCTTTTTCTAAGATAAAAGATGCCAAAACTTTTCTCGTTAAAAATCGTATGTACCGTCACAGACTCACTAGGCGTATGATCTTAGCGCCACAGTGTTTGCGGTATATCCTTCAGCGGTTGTGTCACAAATCAAAAAATGTAAATTTTCCTTGAAAATTATTCTAAGTCCACTCGTATAATGGAAATATATCGCTAACTTCTTTCACTAGCAATATTTTTTAACGGTTCCCACAGGAGAATTGTCCAGAATGGTCTCCTGAATATTTCTTATACAGGACTTTTTGGTAGTGGAACGTCCGGTTCCGAGTTATGGGACAAAAATGTTTTCTCGTTGAAATTTTTCTAAGTCCACTCGACTGTCTTTCACTAGCGTCGGAAAATGAAAATTCTTGCGTGGAGCGGTTAGGCACTAAAGTGGACTGGGCATTCTCCTACATCATCTTAGCGCCATAGCGTTTGCGGTATATCTTTCAGCGGTTTTGAGGTATCCAATTATCCCAAAACTATATTTTTGGCGGCCCGAAGGCCTGCGAACAGACTAAAGAACGAAATTATTTGCGTTCCTAAGATAAAATATTGTTTTTATCGGAAGAATATCACTCCTGCCGTCTTAACATTTCCTCCAATTATAATTTTTTTCAAAATGATTTATTTCTCGCTAGGGTTAACTTTTTAAAAGGAACTTTTTGGACAAAACTACTAAACTTATTGTAGTGTATTGGTATAATACACAAAAAACCTTAATTTGCTCCAATTAGTCGATTTAAGGCATCTTAAAATAATTTTTCTCAAAACGATTTATTTCTCGTTAGGGTTAATTTTTTTAAAGGAACTTTTTGGACAAAACTACTAAACTTATTGTAATGTATTGGTATAATACACAAAAAACCTTAATTTGCTCCAATTAGTCGATTTAAGGCATCTTAAGATAATTTTTCTCAAAACGATTTATTTCTCGTTAGGGTTAATTTTTTTAAAGGAACTTTTTGGACAAAACTACTAAACTTATTGTAATGTAATGGTATAATACACAAAAAACCTTAATTTGCTCCAATTAGTCGATTTAAGCATCTTAAAATAATTTTTTTCGAAATGATTTATTTCTCGTTTGGGTTAATTTTTTTAAACGAACTTTTTGGACAAAACTAGTAAACTTATTGGGCTGTCTTGAGTTTATACAAAAAAATCACAAATTTCATTCATTTAGTTGCTTTAAAGGGACATAAAATAACTTTTTCTTAATTATTTATTTACTAGCTAGGCTTATGTTTTTTAAATGAACTTTTAGGACAAAACTACTAAACTTATTGTACTGTAATGGTATAATATGAAAAAAACCTTAATTTCCTCCAATTAGTCGATTTAAGCATCTTAAAATATTTTTTTTTAAAATGATTTATTTCTCGTTAGGGTTAATTTTTTTAAAGGAACTTTTTGGACAAAACTACTAAACTTATTGTAATGTATTGGTATAATACACAAAAAACCTTAATTTGCTCCAATTAGTCGATTTAAGGCATCTTAAGATAATTTTTCTCAAAACGATTTATTTCTCGTTAGGGTTAATTTTTTTAAAGGAACTTTTTGGACAAAACTACTAAACTTATTGTAATGTATTGGTATAATACACAAAAAACCTTAATTTGCTCCAATTAGTCGATTTAAGCATCTTAAAATAATTTTTTTCGAAATGATTTATTTCTCGTTTGGGTTAATTTTTTTAAACGAACTTTTTGGACAAAACTAGTAAACTTATTGGGCTGTCTTGAGTTTATACAAAAAAATCACAAATTTCATTCATTTAGTTGCTTTAAAGGGACATAAAATAACTTTTTCTTAATTATTTATTTACTAGCTAGGCTTATGTTTTTTAAATGAACTTTTAGGACAAAACTACTAAACTTATTGTACTGTAATGGTATAATACGAAAAAAACCTTAATTTCCTCCAATTAGTCGATTTAAGGCATCTTAAAATAATTTTTTTCGAAATGATTTATTTCTCGTTTGGGTTAATTTTTTTAAACGAACTTTTTGGACAAAACTAGTAAACTTATTGGGCTGTCTTGCGTTTATACAAAAAAATCACAAATTTCATTCATTTAGTTGCTTTAAAGGGACATAAAATAACTTTTTCTTAATTATTTATTTACTAGCTAGGCTTATGTTTTTTAAATGAACTTTTAGGACAAAACTACTAAACTTATTGTACTGTAATGGCATAATATGAAAAAAACCTTAATTTCCTCCAATTAGTCGATTTAAGCATCTTAAAATATTTTTTTTCAAAATGATTTATTTCTCGTTAGGGTTAATTTTTTTAAAGGAACTTTTTGGACAAAACTACTAAACTTATTGTAATGTATTGGTATAATACACAAAAAACCTTAATTTGCTCCAATTAGTCGATTTAAGGCATCTTAAAATAATTTTTCTCAAAACGATTTATTTCTCGTTAGGGTTAATTTTTTTAAAGGAACTTTTTGGACAAAACTACTAAACTTATTGTAATGTATTGGTATAAAACACAAAAAACCTTAATTTGCTCCAATTAGTCGATTTAAGCATCTTAAAATAATTTTTTTCGAAATGATTTATTTCTCGTTTGGGTTAATTTTTTTAAACGAACTTTTTGGACAAAACTAGTAAACTTATTGGGCTGTCTTGAGTTTATACAAAAAAATCACAAATTTCATTCATTTAGTTGCTTTAAAGGGACATAAAATAACTTTTTCTTAATTATTTATTTACTAGCTAGGCTTATGTTTTTTAAATGAACTTTTAGGACAAAACTACTAAACTTATTGTACTGTAATGGTATAATACGAAAAAAACCTTAATTTCCTCCAGTTAGTCGATTTAAGCATCTTAAAATATTTTTTTTCAAAATGATTTATTTCTCGTTAGGGTTAATTTTTTTAAACGAACTTTTTGGACAAAACTAGTAAACTTATTGCGCTGTCTTGAGTTTATACAAAAAAATCACACATTTTATTCATTTAGTTGCTTTTATTACCGTAGAGACCTTCAACCCTCTTTCTCTCTAAGGTATTTCGTCGGCGCGGCTATTGGCTTAATCTTTTCTCCAGGCACATAGCTCTCATCTCTCTGGACGTTAGTAAGACAAGGCTCCGCGATAAAATATTCCATACTATCATTGCCGGCATCAATGACTAGTATCCGATCTTCCAGTCGTCATTTGACAGTGGACTGGGCATTCTTCCACATCATCATTGTTGTTATGCGCCAGGATCTTTTTCTAAGATAAAAGATGCCAAAACTTTTCTCGTTAAAAATCGTATGTACCGTCACAGACTCACTAGGCGTATGATCTTAGCGCCACAGTGTTTGCGGTATATCCTTCAGCGGTTGTGTCACAAATCAAAAAATGTAAATTTTCCTGGAAAATTATTCTAAGTCCACTCGTATAATGGAAATATATCGCTAACTTCTTTCACTAGCAATATTTTTTAACGGTTCCCACAGGAGAATTGTCCAGAATGGTCTCCTGAATATTTTTTTTACAGGACTTTTTGGTAGTGGAACGTCCGGTTCCGAGTTATGGGACAAAAATGTTTTCTCGTTGAAATTTTTCTAAGTCCACTCGACTGTCTTTCACTAGCGTCGGAAAATGAAAATTCTTGCGTGGAGCGGTTAGGCACTAAAGTGGACTGGGCATTCTCCTACATCATCTTAGCGCCATAGCGTTTGCGGTATATCTTTCAGCGGTTTTGAGGTATCCAATTATCCCAAAACTATATTTTTGGCGGCCCGAAGGCCTGCGAACAGACTAAAGAACGAAATTATTTGCGTTCCTAAGATAAAATATTGTTTTTATCGGAAGAATATCACTCCTGCCGTCTTAACATTTCCTCCAATTATAATTTTTTTCAAAATGATTTATTTCTCGCTAGGGTTAACTTTTTAAAAGGAACTTTTTGGACAAAACTACTAAACTTATTGTAGTGTATTGGTATAATACACAAAAAACCTTAATTTGCTCCAATTAGTCGATTTAAGGCATCTTAAAATAATTTTTCTCAAAACGATTTATTTCTCGTTAGGGTTAATTTTTTTAAAGGAACTTTTTGGACAAAACTACTAAACTTATTGTAATGTATTGGTATAATACACAAAAAACCTTAATTTGCTCCAATTAGTCGATTTAAGGCATCTTAAAATAATTTTTCTCAAAACGATTTATTTCTCGTTAGGGTTAATTTTTTTAAAGGAACATTTTGGACAAAACTACTAAACTTATTGTAATGTATTGGTATAATACACAAAAAACCTTAATTTGCGCCAATTAGTCGATTTAAGGCATCTTAAGATAATTTTTCTCAAAACGATTTATTTCTCGTTAGGGTTAATTTTTTTAAAGGAACTTTTTGGACAAAACTACTAAACTTATTGTAATGTAATGGTATAATACACAAAAAACCTTAATTTGCTCCAATTAGTCGATTTAAGCATCTTAAAATAATTTTTTTCGAAATGATTTATTTCTCGTTTGGGTTAATTTTTTTAAACGAACTTTTTGGACAAAACTAGTAAACTTATTGGGCTGTCTTGAGTTTATACAAAAAAATCACAAATTTCATTCATTTAGTTGCTTTAAAGGGACATAAAATAACTTTTTCTTAATTATTTATTTACTAGCTAGGCTTATGTTTTTTAAATGAACTTTTAGGACAAAACTACTAAACTTATTGTACTGTAATGGTATAATATGAAAAAAACCTTAATTTCCTCCAATTAGTCGATTTAAGCATCTTAAAATATTTTTTTTTAAAATTATTTATTTCTCGTTAGGGTTAATTTTTTTAAAGGAACTTTTTGGACAAAACTACTAAACTTATTGTAATGTATTGGTATAATACACAAAAAACCTTAATTTGCTCCAATTAGTCGATTTAAGGCATCTTAAGATAATTTTTCTCAAAACGATTTATTTCTCGTTAGGGTTAATTTTTTTAAAGGAACTTTTTGGACAAAACTACTAAACTTATTGTAATGTATTGGTATAATACACAAAAAACCTTAATTTGCTCCAATTAGTCGATTTAAGCATCTTAAAATAATTTTTTTCGAAATGATTTATTTCTCGTTTGGGTTAATTTTTTTAAACGAACTTTTTGGACAAAACTAGTAAACTTATTGGGCTGTCTTGAGTTTATACAAAAAAATCACAAATTTCATTCATTTAGTTGCTTTAAAGGGACATAAAATAACTTTTTCTTAATTATTTATTTACTAGCTAGGCTTATGTTTTTTAAATGAACTTTTAGGACAAAACTACTAAACTTATTGTACTGTAATGGTATAATACGAAAAAAACCTTAATTTCCTCCAATTAGTCGATTTAAGGCATCTTAAAATAATTTTTCTCAAAACGATTTATTTCTCGTTTGGGTTAATTTTTTTAAACGAACTTTTTGGACAAAACTAGTAAACTTATTGGGCTGTCTTGAGTTTATACAAAAAAATCACAAATTTCATTCATTTAGTTGCTTTAAAGGGACATAAAATAACTTTTTCTTAATTATTTATTTACTAGCTAGGCTTATGTTTTTTAAATGAACTTTTAGGACAAAACTACTAAACTTATTGTACTGTAATGGTATAATATGAAAAAAACCTTAATTTCCTCCAATTAGTCGATTTAAGCATCTTAAAATATTTTTTTTCAAAATGATTTATTTCTCGTTAGGGTTAATTTTTTTAAAGGAACTTTTTGGACAAAACTACTAAACTTATTGTAATGTATTGGTGTAATACACAAAAAACCTTAATTTGCTCCAATTAGTCGATTTAAGGCATCTTAAGATAATTTTTCTCAAAACGATTTACTTCTCGTTAGGGTTAATTTTTTTAAAGGAACTTTTTGGACAAAACTACTAAACTTATTGTAATGTAATGGTTAAATACACAAAAAACCTTAATTTGCTCCAATTAGTCGATTTAAGCATCTTAAAATAATTTTTTTCGAAATGATTTATTTCTCGTTTGGGTTAATTTTTTTAAACGAACTTTTTGGACAAAACTAGTAAACTTATTGGGCTGTCTTGAGTTTATACAAAAAAGTCACAAATTTCATTCATTTAGTTGCTTTAAAGGGACATAAAATAACTTTTTCTTAATTATTTATTTACTAGCTAGGCTTATGTTTTTTAAATGAACTTTTAGGACAAAACTACTAAACTTATTGTACTGTAATGGTGTAATATGAAAAAAACCTTAATTTCCTCCAATTAGTCGATTTAAGCATCTTAAAATATTTTTTTTCAAAATGATTTATTTCTCGTTAGGGTTAATTTTTTTAAAGGAACTTTTTGGACAATACTACTAAACTTATTGTAATGTATTGGTATAATACACAAAAAACCTTAATTTGCTCCAATTAGTCGATTTAAGGCATCTTAAAATAATTTTTCTCAAAACGATTTATTTCTCGTTAGGGTTAATTTTTTTAAAGGAACTTTTTGGACAAAACTACTAAACTTATTGTAATGTATTGGTATAATACACAAAAAACCTTAATTTGCTCCAATTAGTCGATTTAAGCATCTTAAAATAATTTTTTTCGAAATGATTTATTTCTCGTTTGGGTTAATTTTTTTAAACGAACTTTTTGGACAAAACTAGTAAACTTATTGGGCTGTCTTGCGTTTATACAAAAAAATCACAAATTTCATTCATTTAGTTGCTTTAAAGGGACATAAAATAACTTTTTCTTAATTATTTATTTACTAGCTAGGCTTATGTTTTTTAAATGAACTTTTAGGACAAAACTACTAAACTTATTATACTGTAATGGTATAATATGAAAAAAACCTTAATTTCCTCCAATTAGTCGATTTAAGCATCTTAAAATATTTTTTTTCAAAATGATTTATTTCTCGTTAGGGTTAATTTTTTTAAAGGAACTTTTTGGACAAAACTACTAAACTTATTGTAATGTATTGGTATAATACACAAAAAACCTTAATTTGCTCCAATTAGTCGATTTAAGGCATTTTAAAATAATTTTTCTCAAAACGATTTATTTCTCGTTAGGGTTAATTTTTTTAAAGGAACTTTTTGGACAAAACTACTAAACTTATTGTAATGTATTGGTATAAAACACAAAAAACCTTAATTTGCTCCAATTAGTCGATTTAAGCATCTTAAAATAATTTTTTTCGAAATGATTTATTTCTCGTTTGGGTTAATTTTTTTAAACGAACTTTTTGGACAAAACTAGTAAACTTATTGGGCTGTCTTGAGTTTATACAAAAAAATCACAAATTTCATTCATTTAGTTGCTTTAAAGGGACATAAAATAACTTTTTCTTAATTATTTATTTACTAGCTAGGCTTATGTTTTTTAAATGAACTTTTAGGACAAAACTACTAAACTTATTGTACTGTAATGGTATAATACGAAAAAAACCTTAATTTCCTCCAATTAGTCGATTTAAGCATCTTAAAATATTTTTTTTCAAAATGATTTATTTCTCGTTAGGGTTAATTTTTTTAAACGAACTTTTTGGACAAAACTAGTAAACTTATTGCGCTGTCTTGAGTTTATACAAAAAAATCACACATTTTATTCATTTAGTTGCTTTTATTACCGTAGAGACCTTCAACCCTCTTTCTCTCTAAGGTATTTCGTCGGCGCGGCTATTGGCTTAATCTTTTCTCCAGGCACATAGCTCTCATCTCTCTGGACGTTAGTAAGACAAGGCTCCGCGATAAAATCTTCCATACTATCATTGCCGGCATCAATGACTAGTATCCGATCTTCCAGTCGTCATTTGACAGTGGACTGGGCATTCTTCCACATCATCATTGTTGTTATGCGCCAGGATCTTTTTCTAAGATAAAAGATGCCAAAACTTTTCTCGTTAAAAATCGTATGTACCGTCACAGACTCACTAGGCGTATGATCTTAGCGCCACAGTGTTTGCGGTATATCCTTCAGCGGTTGTGTCACAAATCAAAAAATGTAAATTTTCCTTGAAAATTATTCTAAGTCCACTCGTATAATGGAAATATATCGCTAACTTCTTTCACTAGCAATATTTTTTAACGGTTCCCACAGGAGAATTGTCCAGAATGGTCTCCTGAATATTTCTTATACAGGACTTTTTGGTAGTGGAACGTCCGGTTCCGAGTTATGGGACAAAAATGTTTTCTCGTTGAAATTTTTCTATTCTAAGTCCACTCGACTGTCTTTCACTAGCGTCGAAAAATGAAAATTCTTGCGTGGAGCGGTTAGGCACTAAAGTGGACTGGGCATTCTCCTACATCATCTTAGCGCCATAGCGTTTGCGGTATATCTTTCAGCGGTTTTGAGGTATCCAATTATCCCAAAACTATATTTTTGGCGGCCCGAAGGCCTGCGAACAGACTTAAGAACGAAATTATTTGCGTTCCTAAGATAAAATATTGTTTTTATCGGAAGAATATCACTCCTGCCGTCTTAACATTTCCTCCAATTATAATTTTTTTCAAAATGATTTATTTCTCGCTAGGGTTAACTTTTTAAAAGGAACTTTTTGGACAAAACTACTAAACTTATTGTAGTGTATTGGTATAATACACAAAAAACCTTAATTTGCTCCAATTAGCCGATTTAAGGCATCTTAAAATAATTTTTCTCAAAACGATTTATTTCTCGTTAGGGTTAATTTTTTTAAAGGAACTTTTTGGACAAAACTACTAAACTTATTGTAATGTATTGGTATAATACACAAAAAACCTTAATTTGCTCCAATTAGTCGATTTAAGGCATCTTAAAATAATTTTTCTCAAAACGATTTATTTCTCGTTAGGGTTAATTTTTTTAAAGGAACTTTTTGGACAAAACTACTAAACTTATTATAATGTATTGGTATAATACACAAAAAACCTTAATTTGCTCCAATTAGTCGATTTAAGGCATCTTAAGATAATTTTTCTCAAAACGATTTATTTCTCGTTAGGGTTAATTTTTTTAAAGGAACTTTTTGGACAAAACTACTAAACTTATTGTAATGTAATGGTTAAATACACAAAAAACCTTAATTTGCTCCAATTAGTCGATTTAAGCATCTTAAAATAATTTTTTTCGAAATGATTTATTTCTCGTTTGGGTTAATTTTTTTAAACGAACTTTTTGGACAAAACTAGTAAACTTATTGGGCTGTCTTGAGTTTATACAAAAAAATCACAAATTTCATTCATTTAGTTGCTTTAAAGGGACATAAAATAACTTTTTCTTAATTATTTATTTACTAGCTAGGCTTATGTTTTTTAAATGAACTTTTAGGACAAAACTACTAAACTTATTGTACTGTAATGGTATAATATGAAAAAAACCTTAATTTCCTCCAATTAGTCGATTTAAGCATCTTAAAATATTTTTTTTTTAAATGATTTATTTCTCGTTAGGGTTAATTTTTTTAAAGGAACTTTTTGGACAAAACTACTAAACTTATTGTAATGTATTGGTATAATACACAAAAAACCTTAATTTGCTCCAATTAGTCGATTTAAGGCATCTTAAGATAATTTTTCTCAAAACGATTTATTTCTCGTTAGGGTTAATTTTTTTAAAGGAACTTTTTGGACAAAACTACTAAACTTATTGTAATGTATTGGTATAATACACAAAAAACCTTAATTTGCTCCAATTAGTCGATTTAAGCATCTTAAAATAATTTTTTTCGAAATGAATTATTTCTCGTTTGGGTTAATTTTTTTAAACGAACTTTTTGGACAAAACTAGTAAACTTATTGGGCTGTCTTGAGTTTATTCAAAAAAATCACAAATTTCATTCATTTAGTTGCTTTAAAGGGACATAAAATAACTTTTTCTTAATTATTTATTTACTAGCTAGGCTTATGTTTTTTAAATGAACTTTTAGGACAAAACTACTAAACTTATTGTACTGTAATGGTATAATATGAAAAAAACCTTAATTTCCTCCAATTAGTCGATTTAAGCATCTTAAAATATTTTTTTTCAAAATGATTTATTTCTCGTTAGGGTTAATTTTTTTAAAGGAACTTTTTGGACAATACTACTAAACTTATTGTAATGTATTGGTATAATACACAAAAATCCTTAATTTGAACCAATTAGTCGATTTAAGGCATCTTAAAATAATTTTTCTCAAAACGATTTATTTCTCGTTAGGGTTAATTTTTTTAAAGGAACTTTTTGGACAAAACTACTAAACTTATTGTAATGTATTGGTATAATACACAAAAAACCTTAATTTGCTCCAATTAGTCGATTTAAGCATCTTAAAATAATTTTTTTCGAAATGATTTATTTCTCGTTTGGGTTAATTTTTTTAAACGAACTTTTTGGACAAAACTAGTAAACTTATTGGGCTGTCTTAAGTTTATACAAAAAAATCACAAATTTCATTCATTTAGTTGCTTTAAAGGGACATAAAATAACTTTTTCTTAATTATTTATTTACTAGCTAGGCTTATGTTTTTTAAATGAACTTTTAGGACAAAACTACTAAACTTATTGTACTGTAATGGTATAATACGAAAAAAACCTTAATTTCCTCCAATTAGTCGATTTAAGCATCTTAAAATATTTTTTTTTAAAATGATTTATTTCTCGTTAGGGTTAATTTTTTTAAAGGAACTTTTTGGACAAAACTACTAAACTTATTGTAATGTATTGGTATAATACACAAAAAACCTTAATTTGCTCCAATTAGTCGATTTAAGCATCTTAAAATAATTTTTTTCGAAATGATTTATTTCTCGTTTGGGTTAATTTTTTTAAACGAACTTTTTGGACAAAACTAGTAAACTTATTGGGCTGTCTTGAGTTTATACAAAAAAATCACAAATTTCATTCATTTAGTTGCTTTAAAGGGACATAAAATAACTTTTTCTTAATTATTTATTTACTAGCTAGGCTTATGTTTTTTAAATGAACTTTTAGGACAAAACTACTAAACTTATTGTACTGTAATGGTATAATATGAAAAAAACCTTAATTTCCTCCAATTAGTCGATTTAAGCATCTTAAAATATTTTTTTTCAAAATGATTTATTTCTCGTTAGGGTTAATTTTTTTAAAGGAACTTTTTGGACAATACTACTAAACTTATTGTAATGTATTGGTATAATACACAAAAATCCTTAATTTGAACCAATTAGTCGATTTAAGGCATCTTAAAATAATTTTTCTCAAAACGATTTATTTCTCGTTAGGGTTAATTTTTTTAAAGGAACTTTTTGGACAAAACTACTAAACTTATTGTAATGTATTGGTATAATACACAAAAAACCTTAATTTGCTCCAATTAGTCGATTTAAGCATCTTAAAATAATTTTTTTCGAAATGATTTATTTCTCGTTTGGGTTAATTTTTTTAAACGAACTTTTTGGACAAAACTAGTAAACTTATTGGGCTGTCTTGAGTTTATACAAAAAAATCACAAATTTCATTCATTTAGTTGCTTTAAAGGGACATAAAATAACTTTTTCTTAATTATTTATTTACTAGCTAGGCTTATGTTTTTTAAATGAACTTTTAGGACAAAACTACTAAACTTATTGTACTGTAATGGTATAATACGAAAAAAACCTTAATTTCCTCCAATTAGTCGATTTAAGGCATCTTAAAATAATTTTTCTCAAAACGATTTATTTCTCGTTAGGGTTAATTTTTTTAAAGGAACTTTTTGGACAAAACTACTAAACTTATTGTAATGTATTGGTATAATACACAAAAAACCTTAATTTGCTCCAATTAGTCGATTTAAGGCATCTTAAAATAATTTTTCTCAAAACGATTTATTTCTCGTTAGGGTTAATTTTTTTAAAGGAACTTTTTGGACAAAACTACTAAACTTATTGTAATGTATTGGTATAATACACAAAAAACCTTAATTTGCTCCAATTAGTCGATTTAAGGCATCTTAAGATAATTTTTCTCAAAACGATTTATTTCTCGTTAGGGTTAATTTTTTTAAAGGAACTTTTTGGATAAAACTACTAAACTTATTGTAATGTATTGGTATAATACACAAAAAACCTTAATTTGCTCCAATTAGTCGATTTAAGCATCTTAAAATAATTTTTTTCGAAATGATTTATTTCTCGTTTGGGTTAATTTTTTTAAACGAACTTTTTGGACAAAACTAGTAAACTTATTGGGCTGTCTTGAGTTTATACAAAAAAATCACAAATTTCATTCATTTAGTTGCTTTAAAGGGACATAAAATAACTTTTTCTTAATTATTTATTTACTAGCTAGGCTTATGTTTTTTAAATGAACTTCTAGGACAAAACTACTAAACTTATTGTACTGTAATGGTATAATACGAAAAAAACCTTAATTTCCTCCAATTAGTCGATTTAAGCATCTTAAAATATTTTTTTTCAAAATTATTTATTTCTCGTTAGGGTTAATTTTTTTAAACGAACTTTTTGGACAAAACTAGTAAACTTATTGCGCTGTCTTGAGTTTATACAAAAAAATCACACATTTTATTCATTTAGTTGCTTTTATTACCGTAGAGACCTTCAACCCTCTTTCTCTTTAAGGTATTTCGTCGGCGCGGCTATTGGCTTAATCTTTTCTCCAGGCACATAGCTCTCATCTCTCTGGACGTTAGTAAGACAAGGCTCCGCGATAAAATCTTCCATACTATCATTGCCGGCATCAATGACTAGTATCCGATCTTCCAGTCGTCATTTGACAGTGGACTGGGCATTCTTCCACATCATCATTGTTGTTATGCGCCAGGATCTTTTTCTAAGATAAAAGATGCCAAAACTTTTCTCGTTAAAAATCGTATGTACCGTCACAGACTCACTAGGCGTATGATCTTAGCGCCACAGTGTTTGCGGTATATCCTTCAGCGGTTGTGTCACAAATCAAAAAATGTTAATTTTCCTCAAAAATTATTCTAAGTCCACTCGTATAATGAAAATATATCGCTAACTTCTTTCACTAGCAATATTTTTTAACGGTTCCCACAGGAGAATTGTCCAGAATGGTCTCCTGAATATTTCTTATACAGGACTTTTTGGTAGTGGAACGTCCGGTTCCGAGTTATGGGACAAAAATGTTTTCTCGTTGAAATTTTTCTATTCTAAGTCCACTCGACTGTCTTTCACTAGCGTCGGAAAATGAAAATTCTTGCGTGGAGCGGTTAGGCACTAAAGTGGACTGGGCATTCTTCTACATCATCTTAGCGCCATAGCGTTTGCGGTATATCTTTCAGCGGTTTTGTGGTATCCAATTATCCCAAAACTATATTTTTGGCGGCCCGAAGGCCTGCGAACAGACTAAAGAACGAAATTATTTGCGTTCCTAAGATAAAATATTGTTTTTATCGGAAGAATATCACTCCTGCCGTCTTAACATTTCCTCCAATTATAATTTTTTTCAAAATGATTTATTTCTCGCTAGGGTTAACTTTTTAAAAGGAACTTTTTGGACAAAACTACTAAACTTATTGTAGTGTATTGGTATAATACACAAAAAACCTTAATTTGCTCCAATTAGTCGATTTAAGGCATCTTAAAATAATTTTTCTCAAAACGATTTATTTCTCGTTAGGGTTAATTTTTTTAAAGGAACTTTTTGGACAAAACTACTAAACTTATTGTAATGTATTGGTATAATACACAAAAAACCTTAATTTGCTCCAATTAGTCGATTTAAGGCATCTTAAAATAATTTTTCTCAAAACGATTTATTTCTCGTTAGGGTTAATTTTTTTAAAGGAACTTTTTGGACAAAACTACTAAACTTATTGTAATGTATTGGTATAATACACAAAAAACCTTAATTTGCTCCAATTAGTCGATTTAAGGCATCTTAAGATAATTTTTCTCAAAACGATTTATTTCTCGTTAGGGTTAATTTTTTTAAAGGAACTTTTTGGACAAAACTACTAAACTTATTGTAATGTATTGGTATAATACACAAAAAACCTTAATTTGCTCCAATTAGTCGATTTAAGGCATCTTAAAATAATTTTTCTCAAAACGATTTATTTCTCGTTAGGGTTAATTTTTTTAAAGGAACTTTTTGGACAAAACTACTAAACTTATTGTAATGTATTGGTATAATACACAAAAAACCTTAATTTGCGCCAATTAGTCGATTTAAGGCATCTTAAGATAATTTTTCTCAAAACGATTTATTTCTCGTTAGGGTTAATTTTTTTAAAGGAACTTTTTGGACAAAACTACTAAACTTATTGTAATGTAATGGTATAATACACAAAAAACCTTAATTTGCTCCAATTAGTCGATTTAAGCATCTTAAAATAATTTTTTTCGAAATGATTTATTTCTCGTTTGGGTTAATTTTTTTAAACGAACTTTTTGGACAAAACTAGTAAACTTATTGGGCTGTCTTGAGTTTATACAAAAAAATCACAAATTTCATTCATTTAGTTGCTTTAAAGGGACATAAAATAACTTTTTCTTAATTATTTATTTACTAGCTAGGCTTATGTTTTTTAAATGAACTTTTAGGACAAAACTACTAAACTTATTGTACTGTAATGGTATAATATGAAAAAAACCTTAATTTCCTCCAATTAGTCGATTTAAGCATCTTAAAATATTTTTTTTTAAAATTATTTATTTCTCGTTAGGGTTAATTTTTTTAAAGGAACTTTTTGGACAAAACTACTAAACTTATTGTAATGTAATGGTATAATACACAAAAAACCTTAATTTGCTCCAATTAGTCGATTTAAGCATCTTAAAATAATTTTTTTCGAAATGATTTATTTCTCGTTTGGGTTAATTTTTTTAAACGAACTTTTTGGACAAAACTAGTAAACTTATTGGGCTGTCTTGAGTTTATACAAAAAAATCACAAATTTCATTCATTTAGTTGCTTTAAAGGGACATAAAATAACTTTTTCTTAATTATTTATTTACTAGCTAGGCTTATGTTTTTTAAATGAACTTTTAGGACAAAACTACTAAACTTATTGTACTGTAATGGTATAATATGAAAAAAACCTTAATTTCCTCCAATTAGTCGATTTAAGCATCTTAAAATATTTTTTTTTAAAATGATTTATTTCTCGTTAGGGTTAATTTTTTTAAAGGAACTTTTTGGACAAAACTACTAAACTTATTGTAATGTATTGGTATAATACACAAAAAACCTTAATTTGCTCCAATTAGTCGATTTAAGGCATCTTAAGATAATTTTTCTCAAAACGATTTATTTCTCGTTAGGGTTAATTTTTTTAAAGGAACTTTTTGGACAAAACTACTAAACTTATTGTAATGTATTGGTATAATACACAAAAAACCTTAATTTGCTCCAATTAGTCGATTTAAGCATCTTAAAATAATTTTTTTCGAAATGATTTATTTCTCGTTTGGGTTAATTTTTTTAAACGAACTTTTTGGACAAAACTAGTAAACTTATTGGGCTGTCTTGAGTTTATACAAAAAAATCACAAATTTCATTCATTTAGTTGCTTTAAAGGGACATAAAATAACTTTTTCTTAATTATTTATTTACTAGCTAGGCTTATGTTTTTTAAATGAACTTTTAGGACAAAACTACTAAACTTATTGTACTGTAATGGTATAATACGAAAAAAACCTTAATTTCCTCCAATTAGTCGATTTAAGGCATCTTAAAATAATTTTTTTCGAAATGATTTATTTCTCGTTTGGGTTAATTTTTTTAAACGAACTTTTTGGACAAAACTAGTAAACTTATTGGGCTGTCTTGCGTTTATACAAAAAAATCACAAATTTCATTCATTTAGTTGCTTTAAAGGGACATAAAATAACTTTTTCTTAATTATTTATTTACTAGCTAGGCTTATGTTTTTTAAATGAACTTTTAGGACAAAACTACTAAACTTATTGTACTGTAATGGCATAATATGAAAAAAACCTTAATTTCCTCCAATTAGTCGATTTAAGCATCTTAAAATATTTTTTTTCAAAATGATTTATTTCTCGTTAGGGTTAATTTTTTTAAAGGAACTTTTTGGACAAAACTACTAAACTTATTGTAATGTATTGGTATAATACACAAAAAACCTTAATTTGCTCCAATTAGTCGATTTAAGGCATCTTAAAATAATTTTTCTCAAAACGATTTATTTCTCGTTAGGGTTAATTTTTTTAAAGGAACTTTTTGGACAAAACTACTAAACTTATTGTAATGTATTGGTATAAAACACAAAAAACCTTAATTTGCTCCAATTAGTCGATTTAAGCATCTTAAAATAATTTTTTTCGAAATGATTTATTTCTCGTTTGGGTTAATTTTTTTAAACGAACTTTTTGGACAAAACTAGTAAACTTATTGGGCTGTCTTGAGTTTATACAAAAAAATCACAAATTTCATTCATTTAGTTGCTTTAAAGGGACATAAAATAACTTTTTCTTAATTATTTATTTACTAGCTAGGCTTATGTTTTTTAAATGAACTTTTAGGACAAAACTACTAAACTTATTGTACTGTAATGGTATAATACGAAAAAAACCTTAATTTCCTCCAGTTAGTCGATTTAAGCATCTTAAAATATTTTTTTTCAAAATGATTTATTTCTCGTTAGGGTTAATTTTTTTAAACGAACTTTTTGGACAAAACTAGTAAACTTATTGCGCTGTCTTGAGTTTATACAAAAAAATCACACATTTTATTCATTTAGTTGCTTTTATTACCGTAGAGACCTTCAACCCTCTTTCTCTCTAAGGTATTTCGTCGGCGCGGCTATTGGCTTAATCTTTTCTCCAGGCACATAGCTCTCATCTCTCTGGACGTTAGTAAGACAAGGCTCCGCGATAAAATATTCCATACTATCATTGCCGGCATCAATGACTAGTATCCGATCTTCCAGTCGTCATTTGACAGTGGACTGGGCATTCTTCCACATCATCATTGTTGTTATGCGCCAGGATCTTTTTCTAAGATAAAAGATGCCAAAACTTTTCTCGTTAAAAATCGTATGTACCGTCACAGACTCACTAGGCGTATGATCTTAGCGCCACAGTGTTTGCGGTATATCCTTCAGCGGTTGTGTCACAAATCAAAAAATGTAAATTTTCCTGGAAAATTATTCTAAGTCCACTCGTATAATGGAAATATATCGCTAACTTCTTTCACTAGCAATATTTTTTAACGGTTCCCACAGGAGAATTGTCCAGAATGGTCTCCTGAATATTTTTTTTACAGGACTTTTTGGTAGTGGAACGTCCGGTTCCGAGTTATGGGACAAAAATGTTTTCTCGTTGAAATTTTTCTAAGTCCACTCGACTGTCTTTCACTAGCGTCGGAAAATGAAAATTCTTGCGTGGAGCGGTTAGGCACTAAAGTGGACTGGGCATTCTCCTACATCATCTTAGCGCCATAGCGTTTGCGGTATATCTTTCAGCGGTTTTGAGGTATCCAATTATCCCAAAACTATATTTTTGGCGGCCCGAAGGCCTGCGAACAGACTAAAGAACGAAATTATTTGCGTTCCTAAGATAAAATATTGTTTTTATCGGAAGAATATCACTCCTGCCGTCTTAACATTTCCTCCAATTATAATTTTTTTCAAAATGATTTATTTCTCGCTAGGGTTAACTTTTTAAAAGGAACTTTTTGGACAAAACTACTAAACTTATTGTAGTGTATTGGTATAATACACAAAAAACCTTAATTTGCTCCAATTAGTCGATTTAAGGCATCTTAAAATAATTTTTCTCAAAACGATTTATTTCTCGTTAGGGTTAATTTTTTTAAAGGAACTTTTTGGACAAAACTACTAAACTTATTGTAATGTATTGGTATAATACACAAAAAACCTTAATTTGCTCCAATTAGTCGATTTAAGGCATCTTAAAATAATTTTTCTCAAAACGATTTATTTCTCGTTAGGGTTAATTTTTTTAAAGGAACATTTTGGACAAAACTACTAAACTTATTGTAATGTATTGGTATAATACACAAAAAACCTTAATTTGCGCCAATTAGTCGATTTAAGGCATCTTAAGATAATTTTTCTCAAAACGATTTATTTCTCGTTAGGGTTAATTTTTTTAAAGGAACTTTTTGGACAAAACTACTAAACTTATTGTAATGTAATGGTATAATACACAAAAAACCTTAATTTGCTCCAATTAGTCGATTTAAGCATCTTAAAATAATTTTTTTCGAAATGATTTATTTCTCGTTTGGGTTAATTTTTTTAAACGAACTTTTTGGACAAAACTAGTAAACTTATTGGGCTGTCTTGAGTTTATACAAAAAAATCACAAATTTCATTCATTTAGTTGCTTTAAAGGGACATAAAATAACTTTTTCTTAATTATTTATTTACTAGCTAGGCTTATGTTTTTTAAATGAACTTTTAGGACAAAACTACTAAACTTATTGTACTGTAATGGTATAATATGAAAAAAACCTTAATTTCCTCCAATTAGTCGATTTAAGCATCTTAAAATATTTTTTTTTAAAATTATTTATTTCTCGTTAGGGTTAATTTTTTTAAAGGAACTTTTTGGACAAAACTACTAAACTTATTGTAATGTATTGGTATAATACACAAAAAACCTTAATTTGCTCCAATTAGTCGATTTAAGGCATCTTAAGATAATTTTTCTCAAAACGATTTATTTCTCGTTAGGGTTAATTTTTTTAAAGGAACTTTTTGGACAAAACTACTAAACTTATTGTAATGTATTGGTATAATACACAAAAAACCTTAATTTGCTCCAATTAGTCGATTTAAGCATCTTAAAATAATTTTTTTCGAAATGATTTATTTCTCGTTTGGGTTAATTTTTTTAAACGAACTTTTTGGACAAAACTAGTAAACTTATTGGGCTGTCTTGAGTTTATACAAAAAAATCACAAATTTCATTCATTTAGTTGCTTTAAAGGGACATAAAATAACTTTTTCTTAATTATTTATTTACTAGCTAGGCTTATGTTTTTTAAATGAACTTTTAGGACAAAACTACTAAACTTATTGTACTGTAATGGTATAATACGAAAAAAACCTTAATTTCCTCCAATTAGTCGATTTAAGGCATCTTAAAATAATTTTTCTCAAAACGATTTATTTCTCGTTTGGGTTAATTTTTTTAAACGAACTTTTTGGACAAAACTAGTAAACTTATTGGGCTGTCTTGAGTTTATACAAAAAAATCACAAATTTCATTCATTTAGTTGCTTTAAAGGGACATAAAATAACTTTTTCTTAATTATTTATTTACTAGCTAGGCTTATGTTTTTTAAATGAACTTTTAGGACAAAACTACTAAACTTATTGTACTGTAATGGTATAATATGAAAAAAACCTTAATTTCCTCCAATTAGTCGATTTAAGCATCTTAAAATATTTTTTTTCAAAATGATTTATTTCTCGTTAGGGTTAATTTTTTTAAAGGAACTTTTTGGACAAAACTACTAAACTTATTGTAATGTATTGGTGTAATACACAAAAAACCTTAATTTGCTCCAATTAGTCGATTTAAGGCATCTTAAGATAATTTTTCTCAAAACGATTTACTTCTCGTTAGGGTTAATTTTTTTAAAGGAACTTTTTGGACAAAACTACTAAACTTATTGTAATGTAATGGTTAAATACACAAAAAACCTTAATTTGCTCCAATTAGTCGATTTAAGCATCTTAAAATAATTTTTTTCGAAATGATTTATTTCTCGTTTGGGTTAATTTTTTTAAACGAACTTTTTGGACAAAACTAGTAAACTTATTGGGCTGTCTTGAGTTTATACAAAAAAGTCACAAATTTCATTCATTTAGTTGCTTTAAAGGGACATAAAATAACTTTTTCTTAATTATTTATTTACTAGCTAGGCTTATGTTTTTTAAATGAACTTTTAGGACAAAACTACTAAACTTATTGTACTGTAATGGTGTAATATGAAAAAAACCTTAATTTCCTCCAATTAGTCGATTTAAGCATCTTAAAATATTTTTTTTCAAAATGATTTATTTCTCGTTAGGGTTAATTTTTTTAAAGGAACTTTTTGGACAATACTACTAAACTTATTGTAATGTATTGGTATAATACACAAAAAACCTTAATTTGCTCCAATTAGTCGATTTAAGGCATCTTAAAATAATTTTTCTCAAAACGATTTATTTCTCGTTAGGGTTAATTTTTTTAAAGGAACTTTTTGGACAAAACTACTAAACTTATTGTAATGTATTGGTATAATACACAAAAAACCTTAATTTGCTCCAATTAGTCGATTTAAGCATCTTAAAATAATTTTTTTCGAAATGATTTATTTCTCGTTTGGGTTAATTTTTTTAAACGAACTTTTTGGACAAAACTAGTAAACTTATTGGGCTGTCTTGCGTTTATACAAAAAAATCACAAATTTCATTCATTTAGTTGCTTTAAAGGGACATAAAATAACTTTTTCTTAATTATTTATTTACTAGCTAGGCTTATGTTTTTTAAATGAACTTTTAGGACAAAACTACTAAACTTATTATACTGTAATGGTATAATATGAAAAAAACCTTAATTTCCTCCAATTAGTCGATTTAAGCATCTTAAAATATTTTTTTTCAAAATGATTTATTTCTCGTTAGGGTTAATTTTTTTAAAGGAACTTTTTGGACAAAACTACTAAACTTATTGTAATGTATTGGTATAATACACAAAAAACCTTAATTTGCTCCAATTAGTCGATTTAAGGCATTTTAAAATAATTTTTCTCAAAACGATTTATTTCTCGTTAGGGTTAATTTTTTTAAAGGAACTTTTTGGACAAAACTACTAAACTTATTGTAATGTATTGGTATAAAACACAAAAAACCTTAATTTGCTCCAATTAGTCGATTTAAGCATCTTAAAATAATTTTTTTCGAAATGATTTATTTCTCGTTTGGGTTAATTTTTTTAAACGAACTTTTTGGACAAAACTAGTAAACTTATTGGGCTGTCTTGAGTTTATACAAAAAAATCACAAATTTCATTCATTTAGTTGCTTTAAAGGGACATAAAATAACTTTTTCTTAATTATTTATTTACTAGCTAGGCTTATGTTTTTTAAATGAACTTTTAGGACAAAACTACTAAACTTATTGTACTGTAATGGTATAATACGAAAAAAACCTTAATTTCCTCCAATTAGTCGATTTAAGCATCTTAAAATATTTTTTTTCAAAATGATTTATTTCTCGTTAGGGTTAATTTTTTTAAACGAACTTTTTGGACAAAACTAGTAAACTTATTGCGCTGTCTTGAGTTTATACAAAAAAATCACACATTTTATTCATTTAGTTGCTTTTATTACCGTAGAGACCTTCAACCCTCTTTCTCTCTAAGGTATTTCGTCGGCGCGGCTATTGGCTTAATCTTTTCTCCAGGCACATAGCTCTCATCTCTCTGGACGTTAGTAAGACAAGGCTCCGCGATAAAATCTTCCATACTATCATTGCCGGCATCAATGACTAGTATCCGATCTTCCAGTCGTCATTTGACAGTGGACTGGGCATTCTTCCACATCATCATTGTTGTTATGCGCCAGGATCTTTTTCTAAGATAAAAGATGCCAAAACTTTTCTCGTTAAAAATCGTATGTACCGTCACAGACTCACTAGGCGTATGATCTTAGCGCCACAGTGTTTGCGGTATATCCTTCAGCGGTTGTGTCACAAATCAAAAAATGTAAATTTTCCTTGAAAATTATTCTAAGTCCACTCGTATAATGGAAATATATCGCTAACTTCTTTCACTAGCAATATTTTTTAACGGTTCCCACAGGAGAATTGTCCAGAATGGTCTCCTGAATATTTCTTATACAGGACTTTTTGGTAGTGGAACGTCCGGTTCCGAGTTATGGGACAAAAATGTTTTCTCGTTGAAATTTTTCTATTCTAAGTCCACTCGACTGTCTTTCACTAGCGTCGAAAAATGAAAATTCTTGCGTGGAGCGGTTAGGCACTAAAGTGGACTGGGCATTCTCCTACATCATCTTAGCGCCATAGCGTTTGCGGTATATCTTTCAGCGGTTTTGAGGTATCCAATTATCCCAAAACTATATTTTTGGCGGCCCGAAGGCCTGCGAACAGACTTAAGAACGAAATTATTTGCGTTCCTAAGATAAAATATTGTTTTTATCGGAAGAATATCACTCCTGCCGTCTTAACATTTCCTCCAATTATAATTTTTTTCAAAATGATTTATTTCTCGCTAGGGTTAACTTTTTAAAAGGAACTTTTTGGACAAAACTACTAAACTTATTGTAGTGTATTGGTATAATACACAAAAAACCTTAATTTGCTCCAATTAGCCGATTTAAGGCATCTTAAAATAATTTTTCTCAAAACGATTTATTTCTCGTTAGGGTTAATTTTTTTAAAGGAACTTTTTGGACAAAACTACTAAACTTATTGTAATGTATTGGTATAATACACAAAAAACCTTAATTTGCTCCAATTAGTCGATTTAAGGCATCTTAAAATAATTTTTCTCAAAACGATTTATTTCTCGTTAGGGTTAATTTTTTTAAAGGAACTTTTTGGACAAAACTACTAAACTTATTATAATGTATTGGTATAATACACAAAAAACCTTAATTTGCTCCAATTAGTCGATTTAAGGCATCTTAAGATAATTTTTCTCAAAACGATTTATTTCTCGTTAGGGTTAATTTTTTTAAAGGAACTTTTTGGACAAAACTACTAAACTTATTGTAATGTAATGGTTAAATACACAAAAAACCTTAATTTGCTCCAATTAGTCGATTTAAGCATCTTAAAATAATTTTTTTCGAAATGATTTATTTCTCGTTTGGGTTAATTTTTTTAAACGAACTTTTTGGACAAAACTAGTAAACTTATTGGGCTGTCTTGAGTTTATACAAAAAAATCACAAATTTCATTCATTTAGTTGCTTTAAAGGGACATAAAATAACTTTTTCTTAATTATTTATTTACTAGCTAGGCTTATGTTTTTTAAATGAACTTTTAGGACAAAACTACTAAACTTATTGTACTGTAATGGTATAATATGAAAAAAACCTTAATTTCCTCCAATTAGTCGATTTAAGCATCTTAAAATATTTTTTTTTTAAATGATTTATTTCTCGTTAGGGTTAATTTTTTTAAAGGAACTTTTTGGACAAAACTACTAAACTTATTGTAATGTATTGGTATAATACACAAAAAACCTTAATTTGCTCCAATTAGTCGATTTAAGGCATCTTAAGATAATTTTTCTCAAAACGATTTATTTCTCGTTAGGGTTAATTTTTTTAAAGGAACTTTTTGGACAAAACTACTAAACTTATTGTAATGTATTGGTATAATACACAAAAAACCTTAATTTGCTCCAATTAGTCGATTTAAGCATCTTAAAATAATTTTTTTCGAAATGAATTATTTCTCGTTTGGGTTAATTTTTTTAAACGAACTTTTTGGACAAAACTAGTAAACTTATTGGGCTGTCTTGAGTTTATTCAAAAAAATCACAAATTTCATTCATTTAGTTGCTTTAAAGGGACATAAAATAACTTTTTCTTAATTATTTATTTACTAGCTAGGCTTATGTTTTTTAAATGAACTTTTAGGACAAAACTACTAAACTTATTGTACTGTAATGGTATAATATGAAAAAAACCTTAATTTCCTCCAATTAGTCGATTTAAGCATCTTAAAATATTTTTTTTCAAAATGATTTATTTCTCGTTAGGGTTAATTTTTTTAAAGGAACTTTTTGGACAATACTACTAAACTTATTGTAATGTATTGGTATAATACACAAAAATCCTTAATTTGAACCAATTAGTCGATTTAAGGCATCTTAAAATAATTTTTCTCAAAACGATTTATTTCTCGTTAGGGTTAATTTTTTTAAAGGAACTTTTTGGACAAAACTACTAAACTTATTGTAATGTATTGGTATAATACACAAAAAACCTTAATTTGCTCCAATTAGTCGATTTAAGCATCTTAAAATAATTTTTTTCGAAATGATTTATTTCTCGTTTGGGTTAATTTTTTTAAACGAACTTTTTGGACAAAACTAGTAAACTTATTGGGCTGTCTTAAGTTTATACAAAAAAATCACAAATTTCATTCATTTAGTTGCTTTAAAGGGACATAAAATAACTTTTTCTTAATTATTTATTTACTAGCTAGGCTTATGTTTTTTAAATGAACTTTTAGGACAAAACTACTAAACTTATTGTACTGTAATGGTATAATACGAAAAAAACCTTAATTTCCTCCAATTAGTCGATTTAAGCATCTTAAAATATTTTTTTTTAAAATGATTTATTTCTCGTTAGGGTTAATTTTTTTAAAGGAACTTTTTGGACAAAACTACTAAACTTATTGTAATGTATTGGTATAATACACAAAAAACCTTAATTTGCTCCAATTAGTCGATTTAAGCATCTTAAAATAATTTTTTTCGAAATGATTTATTTCTCGTTTGGGTTAATTTTTTTAAACGAACTTTTTGGACAAAACTAGTAAACTTATTGGGCTGTCTTGAGTTTATACAAAAAAATCACAAATTTCATTCATTTAGTTGCTTTAAAGGGACATAAAATAACTTTTTCTTAATTATTTATTTACTAGCTAGGCTTATGTTTTTTAAATGAACTTTTAGGACAAAACTACTAAACTTATTGTACTGTAATGGTATAATATGAAAAAAACCTTAATTTCCTCCAATTAGTCGATTTAAGCATCTTAAAATATTTTTTTTCAAAATGATTTATTTCTCGTTAGGGTTAATTTTTTTAAAGGAACTTTTTGGACAATACTACTAAACTTATTGTAATGTATTGGTATAATACACAAAAATCCTTAATTTGAACCAATTAGTCGATTTAAGGCATCTTAAAATAATTTTTCTCAAAACGATTTATTTCTCGTTAGGGTTAATTTTTTTAAAGGAACTTTTTGGACAAAACTACTAAACTTATTGTAATGTATTGGTATAATACACAAAAAACCTTAATTTGCTCCAATTAGTCGATTTAAGCATCTTAAAATAATTTTTTTCGAAATGATTTATTTCTCGTTTGGGTTAATTTTTTTAAACGAACTTTTTGGACAAAACTAGTAAACTTATTGGGCTGTCTTGAGTTTATACAAAAAAATCACAAATTTCATTCATTTAGTTGCTTTAAAGGGACATAAAATAACTTTTTCTTAATTATTTATTTACTAGCTAGGCTTATGTTTTTTAAATGAACTTTTAGGACAAAACTACTAAACTTATTGTACTGTAATGGTATAATACGAAAAAAACCTTAATTTCCTCCAATTAGTCGATTTAAGGCATCTTAAAATAATTTTTCTCAAAACGATTTATTTCTCGTTAGGGTTAATTTTTTTAAAGGAACTTTTTGGACAAAACTACTAAACTTATTGTAATGTATTGGTATAATACACAAAAAACCTTAATTTGCTCCAATTAGTCGATTTAAGGCATCTTAAAATAATTTTTCTCAAAACGATTTATTTCTCGTTAGGGTTAATTTTTTTAAAGGAACTTTTTGGACAAAACTACTAAACTTATTGTAATGTATTGGTATAATACACAAAAAACCTTAATTTGCTCCAATTAGTCGATTTAAGGCATCTTAAGATAATTTTTCTCAAAACGATTTATTTCTCGTTAGGGTTAATTTTTTTAAAGGAACTTTTTGGATAAAACTACTAAACTTATTGTAATGTATTGGTATAATACACAAAAAACCTTAATTTGCTCCAATTAGTCGATTTAAGCATCTTAAAATAATTTTTTTCGAAATGATTTATTTCTCGTTTGGGTTAATTTTTTTAAACGAACTTTTTGGACAAAACTAGTAAACTTATTGGGCTGTCTTGAGTTTATACAAAAAAATCACAAATTTCATTCATTTAGTTGCTTTAAAGGGACATAAAATAACTTTTTCTTAATTATTTATTTACTAGCTAGGCTTATGTTTTTTAAATGAACTTCTAGGACAAAACTACTAAACTTATTGTACTGTAATGGTATAATACGAAAAAAACCTTAATTTCCTCCAATTAGTCGATTTAAGCATCTTAAAATATTTTTTTTCAAAATTATTTATTTCTCGTTAGGGTTAATTTTTTTAAACGAACTTTTTGGACAAAACTAGTAAACTTATTGCGCTGTCTTGAGTTTATACAAAAAAATCACACATTTTATTCATTTAGTTGCTTTTATTACCGTAGAGACCTTCAACCCTCTTTCTCTTTAAGGTATTTCGTCGGCGCGGCTATTGGCTTAATCTTTTCTCCAGGCACATAGCTCTCATCTCTCTGGACGTTAGTAAGACAAGGCTCCGCGATAAAATCTTCCATACTATCATTGCCGGCATCAATGACTAGTATCCGATCTTCCAGTCGTCATTTGACAGTGGACTGGGCATTCTTCCACATCATCATTGTTGTTATGCGCCAGGATCTTTTTCTAAGATAAAAGATGCCAAAACTTTTCTCGTTAAAAATCGTATGTACCGTCACAGACTCACTAGGCGTATGATCTTAGCGCCACAGTGTTTGCGGTATATCCTTCAGCGGTTGTGTCACAAATCAAAAAATGTTAATTTTCCTCAAAAATTATTCTAAGTCCACTCGTATAATGAAAATATATCGCTAACTTCTTTCACTAGCAATATTTTTTAACGGTTCCCACAGGAGAATTGTCCAGAATGGTCTCCTGAATATTTCTTATACAGGACTTTTTGGTAGTGGAACGTCCGGTTCCGAGTTATGGGACAAAAATGTTTTCTCGTTGAAATTTTTCTATTCTAAGTCCACTCGACTGTCTTTCACTAGCGTCGGAAAATGAAAATTCTTGCGTGGAGCGGTTAGGCACTAAAGTGGACTGGGCATTCTTCTACATCATCTTAGCGCCATAGCGTTTGCGGTATATCTTTCAGCGGTTTTGTGGTATCCAATTATCCCAAAACTATATTTTTGGCGGCCCGAAGGCCTGCGAACAGACTAAAGAACGAAATTATTTGCGTTCCTAAGATAAAATATTGTTTTTATCGGAAGAATATCACTCCTGCCGTCTTAACATTTCCTCCAATTATAATTTTTTTCAAAATGATTTATTTCTCGCTAGGGTTAACTTTTTAAAAGGAACTTTTTGGACAAAACTACTAAACTTATTGTAGTGTATTGGTATAATACACAAAAAACCTTAATTTGCTCCAATTAGTCGATTTAAGGCATCTTAAAATAATTTTTCTCAAAACGATTTATTTCTCGTTAGGGTTAATTTTTTTAAAGGAACTTTTTGGACAAAACTACTAAACTTATTGTAATGTATTGGTATAATACACAAAAAACCTTAATTTGCTCCAATTAGTCGATTTAAGGCATCTTAAAATAATTTTTCTCAAAACGATTTATTTCTCGTTAGGGTTAATTTTTTTAAAGGAACTTTTTGGACAAAACTACTAAACTTATTGTAATGTATTGGTATAATACACAAAAAACCTTAATTTGCTCCAATTAGTCGATTTAAGGCATCTTAAGATAATTTTTCTCAAAACGATTTATTTCTCGTTAGGGTTAATTTTTTTAAAGGAACTTTTTGGACAAAACTACTAAACTTATTGTAATGTATTGGTATAATACACAAAAAACCTTAATTTGCTCCAATTAGTCGATTTAAGGCATCTTAAAATAATTTTTCTCAAAACGATTTATTTCTCGTTAGGGTTAATTTTTTTAAAGGAACTTTTTGGACAAAACTACTAAACTTATTGTAATGTATTGGTATAATACACAAAAAACCTTAATTTGCTCCAATTAGTCGATTTAAGGCATCTTAAAATAATTTTTCTCAAAACGATTTATTTCTCGTTAGGGTTAATTTTTTTAAAGGAACTTTTTGGACAAAACTACTAAACTTATTGTAATGTATTGGTATAATACACAAAAAACCTTAATTTGCTCCAATTAGTCGATTTAGGCATCTTAAAATAATTTTTTTCGAAATGATTTATTTCTCGTTTGGGTTAATTTTTTTAAACGAACTTTTTGGACAAAACTAGTAAACTTATTGGGCTGTCTTGAGTTTATACAAAAAAAATCACAAATTTCATTCATTTAGTTGCTTTAAAGGGACATAAAATAACTTTTTCTTAATTATTTATTTACTAGCTAGGCTTATGTTTTTTAAATGAACTTTTAGGACAAAACTACTAAACTTATTGTACTGTAATGGTATAATATGAAAAAAAACCTTAATTTCCTCCAATTAGTCGATTTAAGCATCTTAAAATATTTTTTTTCAAAATGATTTATTTCTCGTTAGGGTTAATTTTTTTAAAGGAACTTTTTGGACAAAACTACTAAACTTATTGTAATGTATTGGTATAATACACAAAAAACCTTAATTTGCTCCAATTAGTCGATTAAAGGCATCTTAAAATAATTTTTCTCAAAACGATTTATTTCTCGTTAGGGTTAATTTTTTTAAAGGAACTTTTTGGACAAAACTACTAAACTTATTGTAATGTATTGGTATAATACACAAAAAACCTTAATTTGCTCCAATTAGTCGATTTAAGCATCTTAAAATAATTTTTTTCGAAATGAATTATTTCTCGTTTGGGTTAATTTTTTTAAACGAACTTTTTGAACAAAACTAGTAAACTTATTGGGCTGTCTTGAGTTTATACAAAAAAATCACAAATTTCATTCATTTAGTTGCTTTAAAGGGACATAAAATAACTTTTTCTTAATTATTTATTTACTAGCTAGGCTTATGTTTTTTAAATGAACTTTTAGGACAAAACTACTAAACTTATTGTACTGTAATGGTATAATATGAAAAAAACCTTAATTTCCTCCAATTAGTCGATTTAAGCATCTTAAAATATTTTTTTTCAAAATGATTTATTTCTCGTTAGGGTTAATTTTTTTAAAGGAACTTTTTGGACAATACTACTAAACTTATTGTAATGTATTGGTATAATACACAAAAATCCTTAATTTGAACCAATTAGTCGATTTAAGGCATCTTAAAATAATTTTTCTCAAAACGATTTATTTCTCGTTAGGGTTAATTTTTTTAAAGGAACTTTTTGGACAAAACTACTAAACTTATTGTAATGTATTGGTATAATACACAAAAAACCTTAATTTGCTCCAATTAGTCGATTTAAGCATCTTAAAATAATTTTTTTCGAAATGATTTATTTCTCGTTTGGGTTAATTTTTTTAAACGAACTTTTTGGACAAAACTAGTAAACTTATTGGGCTGTCTTGAGTTTATACAAAAAAATCACAAATTTCATTCATTTAGTTGCTTTAAAGGGACATAAAATAACTTTTTCTTAATTATTTATTTACTAGCTAGGCTTATGTTTTTTAAATGAACTTTTAGGACAAAACTACTAAACTTATTGTACTGTAACGGTATAATACGAAAAAAACCTTAATTTCCTCCAATTAGTCGATTTAAGGCATCTTAAAATAATTTTTCTCAAAACGATTTATTTCTCGTTAGGGTTAATTTTTTTAAAGGAACTTTTTGGACAAAACTACTAAACTTATCGTAATGTATTGGTATAATACACAAAAAACCTTAATTTGCTCCAATTAGTCGATTTAAGGCATCTTAAAATAATTTTTCTCAAAGCGATTTATTTCTCGTTAGGGTTAATTTTTTTAAAGGAACTTTTTGGACAAAACTACTAAACTTATTGTAATGTATTGGTATAATACACAAAAAACCTTAATTTGCTCCAATTAGTCGATTTAAGGCATCTTAAGATAATTTTTCTCAAAACGATTTATTTCTCGTTAGGGTTAATTTTTTTAAAGGAACTTTTTGGATAAAACTACTAAACTTATTGTAATGTATTGGTATAATACACAAAAAACCTTAATTTGCTCCAATTAGTCGATTTAAGCATCTTAAAATAATTTTTTTCGAAATGATTTATTTCTCGTTTGGGTTAATTTTTTTAAACGAACTTTTTGGACAAAACTAGTAAACTTATTGGGCTGTCTTGAGTTTATACAAAAAAATCACAAATTTCATTCATTTAGTTGCTTTAAAGGGACATAAAATAACTTTTTCTTAATTATTTATTTACTAGCTAGGCTTATGTTTTTTAAATGAACTTTTAGGACAAAACTACTAAACTTATTGTACTGTAATGGTATAATACGAAAAAAACCTTAATTTCCTCCAATTAGTCGATTTAAGCATCTTAAAATATTTTTTTTCAAAATGATTTATTTCTCGTTAGGGTTAATTTTTTTAAACGAACTTTTTGGACAAAACTAGTAAACTTATTGCGCTGTCTTGAGTTTATACAAAAAAATCACACATTTTATTCATTTATTTGCTTTTATTACCGTAGAGACCTTCAACCCTCTTTCTCTTTAAGGTATTTCGTCGGCGCGGCTATTGGCTTAATCTTTTCTCCAGGCACATAGCTCTCATCTCTCTGGACGTTAGTAAGACAAGGCTCCGCGATAAAATCTTCCATACTATCATTGCCGGCATCAATGACTAGTATCCGATCTTCCAGTCGTCATTTGACAGTGGACTGGGCATTCTTCCACATCATCATTGTTGTTATGCGCCAGGATCTTTTTCTAAGATAGATGCCAAAACTTTTCTCGTTAAAAATCGTATGTACCGTCACAGACTCACTAGGCGTATGATCTTAGCGCCACAGTGTTTGCGGTATATCCTTCAGCGGTTGTGTCACAAATCAAAAAATGTAAATTTTCCTCGAAAATTATTCTAAGTCCACTCGTATAATGAAAATATATCGCTAACTTCTTTCACTAGCAATATTTTTTAACGGTTCCCACAGGAGAATTGTCCAGAATGGTCTCCTGAATATTTCTTATACAGGACTTTTTGGTAGTGGAACGTCCGGTTCCGAGTTATGGGACAAAAATGTTTTCTCGTTGAAATTTTTCTATTCTAAGTCCACTCGACTGTCTTTCACTAGCGTCGGAAAATGAAAATTCTTGCGTGGAGCGGTTAGGCACTAAAGTGGACTGGGCATTCTTCTACATCATCTTAGCGCCATAGCGTTTGCGGTATATCTTTCAGCGGTTTTGAGGTATCCAATTATCCCAAAACTATATTTTTGGCGGCCCGAAGCCCTGCGAACAGACTAAAGAACGAAATTATTTGCGTTCCTAAGATAAAATATTGTTTTTATCGGAAGAATATCACTCCTGCCGTCTTAACATTTCCTCCAATTATAATTTTTTTCAAAATGATTTATTTCTCGCTAGGGTTAACTTTTTAAAAGGAACTTTTTGGACAAAACTACTAAACTTATTGTAGTGTATTGGTATAATACACAAAAAACCTTAATTTGCTCCAATTAGTCGATTTAAGGCATCTTAAAATAATTTTTCTCAAAACGATTTATTTCTCGTTAGGGTTAATTTTTTTAAAGGAACTTTTTGGACAAAACTACTAAACTTATTGTAATGTATTGGTATAATACACAAAAAACCTTAATTTGCTCCAATTAGTCGATTTAAGGCATCTTAAAATAATTTTTCTCAAAACGATTTATTTCTCGTTAGGGTTAATTTTTTTAAAGGAACTTTTTGGACAAAACTACTAAACTTATTGTAATGTATTGGTATAATACACAAAAAACCTTAATTTGCTCCAATTAGTCGATTTAAGGCATCTTAAGATAATTTTTCTCAAAACGATTTATTTCTCGTTAGGGTTAATTTTTTTAAAGGAACTTTTTGGACAAAACTACTAAACTTATTGTAATGTATTGGTATAATACACAAAAAACCTTAATTTGCTCCAATTAGTCGATTTAAGGCATCTTAAAATAATTTTTCTCAAAACGATTTATTTCTCGTTAGGGTTAATTTTTTTAAAGGAACTTTTTGGACAAAACTACTAAACTTATTGTAATGTATTGGTATAATACACAAAAAACCTTAATTTGCTCCAATTAGTCGATTTAAGGCATCTTAAAATAATTTTTCTCAAAACGATTTATTTCTCGTTAGGGTTAATTTTTTTAAAGGAACTTTTTGGACAAAACTACTAAACTTATTGTAATGTATTGGTATAATACACAAAAAATCTTAATTTGCTCCAATTAGTCGATTTAGGCATCTTAAAATAATTTTTTTCGAAATTTCTCGTGTGGGTTAATTTTTTTAAACGAACTTTTTGGACAAAACTAGTAAACTTATTGGGCTGTCTTGAGTTTATACAAAAAAATCACAAATTTCATTCATTTAGTTGCTTTAAAGGGACATAAAATAACTTTTTCTTAATTATTTATTTACTAGCTAGGCTTATGTTTTTTAAATGAACTTTTAGGACAAAACTACTAAACTTATTGTACTGTAATGGTATAATATGAAAAAAAACCTTAATTTCCTCCAATTAGTCGATTTAAGCATCTTAAAATATTTTTTTTCAAAATGATTTATTTCTCGTTAGGGTTAATTTTTTTAAAGGAACTTTTTGGACAAAACTACTAAACTTATTGTAATGTATTGGTATAATACACAAAAAACCTTAATTTGCTCCAATTAGTCGATTAGGGGCATCTTAAAATAATTTTTCTCAAAACGATTTATTTCTCGTTAGGGTTAATTTTTTTAAAGGAACTTTTTGGACAAAACTACTAAACTTATTGTAATGTATTGGTATAAAACACAAAAAACCTTAATTTGCTCCAATTAGTCGATTTAAGCATCTTAAAATAATTTTTTTCGAAATGATTTATTTCTCGTTTGGGTTAATTTTTCTAAACGAACTTTTTGGACAAAACTAGTAAACTTATTGGGCTGTCTTGAGTTTATACAAAAAAATCACAAATTTCATTCATTTAGTTGCTTTAAAGGGACATAAAATAACTTTTTCTTAATTATTTATTTACTAGCTAGGCTTATGTTTTTTAAATGAACTTTTAGGACAAAACTACTAAACTTATTGTACTGTAATGGTATAATACGAAAAAAACCTTAATTTCCTCCAATTAGTCGATTTAAGGCATCTTAAAATAATTTTTCTCAAAACGATTTATTTCTCGTTAGGGTTAATTTTTTTAAAGGAACTTTTTGGACAAAACTACTAAACTTATTGTAATGTATTGGTATAATACACAAAAAACCTTAATTTGCTCCAATTAGTCGATTTAAGGCATCTTAAAATAATTTTTCTCAAAACGATTTATTTCTCGTTAGGGTTAATTTTTTTAAAGGAACTTTTTGGACAAAACTACTAAACTTATTGTAATGTATTGGTATAATACACAAAAAACCTTAATTTGCTCCAATTAGTCGATTTAAGCATCTTAAAATAATTTTTTTCGAAATGATTTATTTCTCGTTTGGGTTAATTTTTTTAAACGAACTTTTTGGACAAAACTAGTAAACTTATTGGGCTGTCTTGAGTTTATACAAAAAAATCACAAATTTCATTCATTTAGTTGCTTTAAAGGGACATAAAATAACTTTTTCTTAATTATTTATTTACTAGCTAGGCTTATGTTTTTTAAATGAACTTTTAGGACAAAACTACTAAACTTATTGTACTGTAATGGTATAATACGAAAAAAACCTTAATTTCCTCCAATTAGTCGATTTAAGCATCTTAAAATATTTTTTTTCAAAATGATTTATTTCTCGTTAGGGTTAATTTTTTTAAACGAACTTTTTGGACAAAACTAGTAAACTTATTGCGCTGTCTTGAGTTTATACAAAAAAATCACACATTTTATTCATTTAGTTGCTTTTATTTCCGTAGAGACCTTCAACCCTCTTTCTCTCTAAGGTATTTCGTCGGCGCGGCTATTGGCTTAATCTTTTCTCCAGGCACATAGCTCTCATCTCTCTGGACGTTAGTAAGACAAGGCTCCGCGATAAAATCTTCCATACTATCATTGCCGGCATCAATGACTAGTATCCGATCTTCCAGTCGTCATTTGACAGTGGACTGGGCATTCTTCCACATCATCATTGTTGTTATGCGCCAGGATCTTTTTCTAAGATAAAAGATGCCAAAACTTTTCTCGTTAAAAATCTTATGTACCGTCACAGACTCACTAGGCGTATGATCTTAGCGCCACAGTGTTTGCGGTATATCCTTCAGCGGTTGTGTCACAAATCAAAAAATGTAAATTTTCCTCGAAAATTATTCTAAGTCCACTCGTATAATGAAAATATATCGCTAACTTCTTTCACTAGCAATATTTTTTAACGGTTCCCACAGGAGAATTGTCCAGAATGGTCTCCTGAATATTTCTTATACAGGACTTTTTGGTAGTGGAACGTCCGGTTCCGAGTTATGGGACAAAAATGTTTTCTCGTTGAAATTTTTCTAAGTCCACTCGACTGTCTTTCACTAGCGTCGGAAAATGAAAATTCTTGCGTGGAGCGGTTAGGCACTAAAGTGGACTGGGCATTCTCCTACATCATCTTAGCGCCATAGCGTTTGCGGTATATCTTTCAGCGGTTTTGAGGTATCCAATTATCCCAAAACTATATTTTTGGCGGCCCGAAGGCCTGCGAACAGACTAAAGAACGAAATTATTTGCGTTCCTAAGATAAAATATTGTTTTTATCGGAAGAATATCACTCCTGCCGTCTTAACATTTCCTCCAATTATAATTTTTTTCAAAATGATTTATTTCTCGCTAGGGTTAACTTTTTAAAAGGAACTTTTTGGACAAAACTACTAAACTTATTGTAGTGTATTGGTATAATACACAAAAAACCTTAATTTGCTCCAATTAGTCGATTTAAGCATCTTAAAATAATTTTTTTCGAAATGATTTATTTCTCGTTTGGGTTAATTTTTTTAAACGAACTTTTTGGACAAAACTAGTAAACTTATTGGGCTGTCTTGAGTTTATACAAAAAAATCACAAATTTCATTCATTTAGTTGCTTTAAAGGGACATAAAATAACTTTTTCTTAATTATTTATTTACTAGCTAGGCTTATGTTTTTTAAATGAACTTTTAGGACAAAACTACTAAACTTATTGTACTGTAATGGTATAATACGAAAAAAACCTTAATTTCCTCCAATTAGTCGATTTAAGCATCTTAAAATATTTTTTTTCAAAATGATTTATTTCTCGTTAGGGTTAATTTTTTTAAACGAACTTTTTGGACAAAACTAGTAAACTTATTGCGCTGTCTTGAGTTTATACAAAAAAATCACACATTTTATTCATTTATTTGCTTTTATTACCGTAGAGACCTTCAACCCTCTTTCTCTTTAAGGTATTTCGTCGGCGCGGCTATTGGCTTAATCTTTTCTCCAGGCACATAGCTCTCATCTCTCTGGACGTTAGTAAGACAAGGCTCCGCGATAAAATCTTCCATACTATCATTGCCGGCATCAATGACTAGTATCCGATCTTCCAGTCGTCATTTGACAGTGGACTGGGCATTCTTCCACATCATCATTGTTGTTATGCGCCAGGATCTTTTTCTAAGATAGATGCCAAAACTTTTCTCGTTAAAAATCGTATGTACCGTCACAGACTCACTAGGCGTATGATCTTAGCGCCACAGTGTTTGCGGTATATCCTTCAGCGGTTGTGTCACAAATCAAAAAATGTAAATTTTCCTCGAAAATTATTCTAAGTCCACTCGTATAATGAAAATATATCGCTAACTTCTTTCACTAGCAATATTTTTTAACGGTTCCCACAGGAGAATTGTCCAGAATGGTCTCCTGAATATTTCTTATACAGGACTTTTTGGTAGTGGAACGTCCGGTTCCGAGTTATGGGACAAAAATGTTTTCTCGTTGAAATTTTTCTATTCTAAGTCCACTCGACTGTCTTTCACTAGCGTCGGAAAATGAAAATTCTTGCGTGGAGCGGTTAGGCACTAAAGTGGACTGGGCATTCTTCTACATCATCTTAGCGCCATAGCGTTTGCGGTATATCTTTCAGCGGTTTTGAGGTATCCAATTATCCCAAAACTATATTTTTGGCGGCCCGAAGCCCTGCGAACAGACTAAAGAACGAAATTATTTGCGTTCCTAAGATAAAATATTGTTTTTATCGGAAGAATATCACTCCTGCCGTCTTAACATTTCCTCCAATTATAATTTTTTTCAAAATGATTTATTTCTCGCTAGGGTTAACTTTTTAAAAGGAACTTTTTGGACAAAACTACTAAACTTATTGTAGTGTATTGGTATAATACACAAAAAACCTTAATTTGCTCCAATTAGTCGATTTAAGGCATCTTAAAATAATTTTTCTCAAAACGATTTATTTCTCGTTAGGGTTAATTTTTTTAAAGGAACTTTTTGGACAAAACTACTAAACTTATTGTAATGTATTGGTATAATACACAAAAAACCTTAATTTGCTCCAATTAGTCGATTTAAGGCATCTTAAAATAATTTTTCTCAAAACGATTTATTTCTCGTTAGGGTTAATTTTTTTAAAGGAACTTTTTGGACAAAACTACTAAACTTATTGTAATGTATTGGTATAATACACAAAAAACCTTAATTTGCTCCAATTAGTCGATTTAAGGCATCTTAAGATAATTTTTCTCAAAACGATTTATTTCTCGTTAGGGTTAATTTTTTTAAAGGAACTTTTTGGACAAAACTACTAAACTTATTGTAATGTATTGGTATAATACACAAAAAACCTTAATTTGCTCCAATTAGTCGATTTAAGGCATCTTAAAATAATTTTTCTCAAAACGATTTATTTCTCGTTAGGGTTAATTTTTTTAAAGGAACTTTTTGGACAAAACTACTAAACTTATTGTAATGTATTGGTATAATACACAAAAAACCTTAATTTGCTCCAATTAGTCGATTTAAGGCATCTTAAAATAATTTTTCTCAAAACGATTTATTTCTCGTTAGGGTTAATTTTTTTAAAGGAACTTTTTGGACAAAACTACTAAACTTATTGTAATGTATTGGTATAATACACAAAAAACCTTAATTTGCTCCAATTAGTCGATTTAGGCATCTTAAAATAATTTTTTTCGAAATGATTTATTTCTCGTGTGGGTTAATTTTTTTAAACGAACTTTTTGGACAAAACTAGTAAACTTATTGGGCTGTCTTGAGTTTATACAAAAAAATCACAAATTTCATTCATTTAGTTGCTTTAAAGGGACATAAAATAACTTTTTCTTAATTATTTATTTACTAGCTAGGCTTATGTTTTTTAAATGAACTTTTAGGACAAAACTACTAAACTTATTGTACTGTAATGGTATAATATGAAAAAAAACCTTAATTTCCTCCAATTAGTCGATTTAAGCATCTTAAAATATTTTTTTTCAAAATGATTTATTTCTCGTTAGGGTTAATTTTTTTAAAGGAACTTTTTGGACAAAACTACTAAACTTATTGTAATGTATTGGTATAATACACAAAAAACCTTAATTTGCTCCAATTAGTCGATTAGGGGCATCTTAAAATAATTTTTCTCAAAACGATTTATTTCTCGTTAGGGTTAATTTTTTTAAAGGAACTTTTTGGACAAAACTACTAAACTTATTGTAATGTATTGGTATAAAACACAAAAAACCTTAATTTGCTCCAATTAGTCGATTTAAGCATCTTAAAATAATTTTTTTCGAAATGATTTATTTCTCGTTTGGGTTAATTTTTCTAAACGAACTTTTTGGACAAAACTAGTAAACTTATTGGGCTGTCTTGAGTTTATACAAAAAAATTACAAATTTCATTCATTTAGTTGCTTTAAAGGGACATAAAATAACTTTTTCTTAATTATTTATTTACTAGCTAGGCTTATGTTTTTTAAATGAACTTTTAGGACAAAACTACTAAACTTATTGTACTGTAATGGTATAATACGAAAAAAACCTTAATTTCCTCCAATTAGTCGATTTAAGGCATCTTAAAATAATTTTTCTCAAAACGATTTATTTCTCGTTAGGGTTAAATTTTTTAAAGGAACTTTTTGGACAAAACTACTAAACTTATTGTAATGTATTGGTATAATACACAAAAAACCTTAATTTGCTCCAATTAGTCGATTTAAGGCATCTTAAAATAATTTTTCTCAAAACGATTTATTTCTCGTTAGGGTTAATTTTTTTAAAGGAACTTTTTGGACAAAACTACTAAACTTATTGTAATGTATTGGTATAATACACAAAAAACCTTAATTTGCTCCAATTAGTCGATTTAAGCATCTTAAAATAATTTTTTTCGAAATGATTTATTTCTCGTTTGGGTTAATTTTTTTAAACGAACTTTTTGGACAAAACTAGTAAACTTATTGGGCTGTCTTGAGTTTATACAAAAAAATCACAAATTTCATTCATTTAGTTGCTTTAAAGGGACATAAAATAACTTTTTCTTAATTATTTATTTACTAGCTAGGCTTATGTTTTTTAAATGAACTTTTAGGACAAAACTACTAAACTTATTGTACTGTAATGGTATAATACGAAAAAAACCTTAATTTCCTCCAATTAGTCGATTTAAGCATCTTAAAATATTTTTTTTCAAAATGATTTATTTCTCGTTAGGGTTAATTTTTTTAAACGAACTTTTTGGACAAAACTAGTAAACTTATTGCGCTGTCTTGAGTTTATACAAAAAAATCACACATTTTATTCATTTAGTTGCTTTTATTTCCGTAGAGACCTTCAACCCTCTTTCTCTCTAAGGTATTTCGTCGGCGCGGCTATTGGCTTAATCTTTTCTCCAGGCACATAGCTCTCATCTCTCTGGACGTTAGTAAGACAAGGCTCCGCGATAAAATCTTCCATACTATCATTGCCGGCATCAATGACTAGTATCCGATCTTCCAGTCGTCATTTGACAGTGGACTGGGCATTCTTCCACATCATCATTGTTGTTATGCGCCAGGATCTTTTTCTAAGATAAAAGATGCCAAAACTTTTCTCGTTAAAAATCTTATGTACCGTCACAGACTCACTAGGCGTATGATCTTAGCGCCACAGTGTTTGCGGTATATCCTTCAGCGGTTGTGTCACAAATCAAAAAATGTAAATTTTCCTCGAAAATTATTCTAAGTCCACTCGTATAATGAAAATATATCGCTAACTTCTTTCACTAGCAATATTTTTTAACGGTTCCCACAGGAGAATTGTCCAGAATGGTCTCCTGAATATTTCTTATACAGGACTTTTTGGTAGTGGAACGTCCGGTTCCGAGTTATGGGACAAAAATGTTTTCTCGTTGAAATTTTTCTAAGTCCACTCGACTGTCTTTCACTAGCGTCGGAAAATGAAAATTCTTGCGTGGAGCGGTTAGGCACTAAAGTGGACTGGGCATTCTCCTACATCATCTTAGCGCCATAGCGTTTGCGGTATATCTTTCAGCGGTTTTGAGGTATCCAATTATCCCAAAACTATATTTTTGGCGGCCCGAAGGCCTGCGAACAGACTAAAGAACGAAATTATTTGCGTTCCTAAGATAAAATATTGTTTTTATCGGAAGAATATCACTCCTGCCGTCTTAACATTTCCTCCAATTATAATTTTTTTCAAAATGATTTATTTCTCGCTAGGGTTAACTTTTTAAAAGGAACTTTTTGGACAAAACTACTAAACTTATTGTAGTGTATTGGTATAATACACAAAAAACCTTAATTTGCTCCAATTAGTCGATTTAAGGCATCTTAAAATAATTATTCTCAAAACGATTTATTTCTCGTTAGGGTTAATTTTTTTAAAGGAACTTTTTGGACAAAACTACTAAACTTATTGTAATGTATTGGTATAATACACAAAAAACCTTAATTTGCTCCAATTAGTCGATTTAAGGCATCTTAAAATAATTTTTCTCAAAACGATTTATTTCTCGTTAGGGTTAATTTTTTTAAAGGAACTTTTTGGACAAAACTACTAAACTTATTGTAATGTATTGGTATAATACACAAAAAACCTTAATTTGCTCCAATTAGTCGATTTAAGGCATCTTAAGATAATTTTTCTCAAAACGATTTATTTCTCGTTAGGGTTAATTTTTTTAAAGGAACTTTTTGGACAAAACTACTAAACTTATTGTAATGTAATGGTATAATACACAAAAAACCTTAATTTGCTCCAATTAGTCGATTTAAGCATCTTAAAATAATTTTTTTCGAAATGATTTATTTCTCGTTTGGGTTAATTTTTTTAAACGAACTTTTTGGACAAAACTAGTAAACTTATTGGGCTGTCTTGAGTTTATACAAAAAAATCACAAATTTCATTCATTTAGTTGCTTTAAAGGGACATAAAATAACTTTTTCTTAATTATTTATTTACTAGCTAGGCTTATGTTTTTTAAATGAACTTTTAGGACAAAACTACTAAACTTATTGTACTGTAATGGTATAATATGAAAAAAACCTTAATTTCCTCCAATTAGGCGATTTAAGCATCTTAAAATATTTTTTTTTAAAATGATTTATCTCTCGTTAGGGTTAATTTTTTTAAAGGAACTTTTTGGACAAAACTACTAAACTTATTGTAATGTATTGGTATAATACACAAAAAACCTTAATTTGCTCCAATTAGTCGATTTAAGGCATCTTAAGATAATTTTTCTCAAAACGATTTATTTCTCGTTAGGGTTAATTTTTTTAAAGGAACTTTTTGGACAAAACTACTAAACTTATTGTAATGTATTGGTATAATACACAAAAAACCTTAATTTGCTCCAATTAGTCGATTTAAGCATCTTAAAATAATTTTTTTCGAAATGATTTATTTCTCGTTTGGGTTAATTTTTTTAAACGAACTTTTTGGACAAAACTAGTAAACTTATTGGGCTGTCTTGAGTTTATACAAAAAAATCACAAATTTCATTCATTTAGTTGCTTTAAAGGGACATAAAATAACTTTTTCTTAATTATTTATTTACTAGCTAGGCTTATGTTTTTTAAATGAACTTTTAGGACAAAACTACTAAACTTATTGTACTGTAATGGTATAATATGAAAAAAACCTTAATTTCCTCCAATTAGTCGATTTAAGCATCTTAAAATATTTTTTTTCAAAATGATTTATTTCTCGTTAGGGTTAATTTTTTTAAAGGAACTTTTTGGACAATACTACTAAACTTATTGTAATGTATTGGTATAATACACAAAAAACCTTAATTTGCTCCAATTAGTCGATTTAAGGCATCTTAAAATAATTTTTCTCAAAACGATTTATTTCTCGTTAGGGTTAATTTTTTTAAAGGAACTTTTTGGACAAAACTACTAAACTTATTGTAATGTATTGGTATAATACACAAAAAACCTTAATTTGCTCCAATTAGTCGATTTAAGGCATCTTAAAATAATTTTTCTCAAAACGATTTATTTCTCGTTAGGGTTAATTTTTTTAAAGGAACTTTTTGGACAAAACTACTAAACTTATTGTAATGTATTGGTATAATACACAAAAAACCTTAATTTGCTCCAATTAGTCGATTTAAGGCATCTTAAGATAATTTTTCTCAAAACGATTTATTTCTCGTTAGGGTTAATTTTTTTAAAGGAACTTTTTGGACAAAACTACTAAACTTATTGTAATGTATTGGTATAATACACAAAAAACCTTAATTTGCTCCAATTAGTCGATTTAAGGCATCTTAAAATAATTTTTCTCAAAACGATTTATTTCTCGTTAGGGTTAATTTTTTTAAAGGAACTTTTTGGACAAAACTACTAAACTTATTGTAATGTATTGGTATAATACACAAAAAACCTTAATTTGCTCCAATTAGTCGATTTAAGCATCTTAAAATCATTTTTTTCGAAATGATTTATTTCTCGTTTGGGTTAATTTTTTTAAACGAACTTTTTGGACAAAACTAGTAAACTTATTGGGCTGTCTTGAGTTTATACAAAAAAATCACAAATTTCATTCATTTAGTTGCTTTAAAGGGACATAAAATAACTTTTTCTTAATTATTTATTTACTAGCTAGGCTTATGTTTTTTAAATGAACTTTTAGGACAAAACTACTAAACTTATTGTACTGTAATGGTATAATATGAAAAAAACCTTAATTTCCTCCAATTAGTCGATTTAAGCATCTTAAAATATTTTTTTTCAAAATGATTTATTTCTCGTTAGGGTTAATTTTTTTAAAGGAACTTTTTGGACAAAACTACTAAACTTATTGTAATGTATTGGTATAATACACAAAAACCTTAATTTGCTCCAATTAGTCGATTTAAGGCATCTTAAAATAATTTTTCTCAAAACGATTTATTTCTCGTTAGGGTTAATTTTTTTAAAGGAACTTTTAGGACAAAACTACTAAACTTATTGTACTGTAATGGTATAATATGAAAAAAACCTTAATTTGCTCCAATTAGTCGATTTAAGCATCTTAAAATAATTTTTTTCGAAATGATTTATTTCTCGTTTGGGTTAATTTTTTTAAACGAACTTTTTGGACAAAACTAGTAAACTTATTGCGCTGTCTTGAGTTTATACAAAAAAATCACACATTTTATTCATTTAGTTGCTTTTATTACCGTAGAGACCTTCAACCCTCTTTCTCACTAAGGTATTTCGTCGGCGCGGCTATTGGCTCAATCTTTTCTCCAGGCACATAGCTCTCATCTCCCTGGACGTTAGTAAGACAAGGCTCCGCAATAAAATCTTCCATACTATCATTGCCGGCATCAATGACTAGTATCCGATCTTCCAGTCGTCATTTGACAGTGGACTGGGCATTCTTCCACATCATCATTGTTGTTATGCGCCAGGATCTTTTTCTAAGATAATAGATGCCAAAATTTTTCTCGTTAAAAATCGTATGTACCGTCACAGACTCACTAGGCGTATGATCTTAGCGCCACAGTGTTTGCGGTATATCCTTCAGCGGTTGTGTCACAAATCAAAAAATGTAAATTTTCCTCGAAAATTATTCTAAGTCCACTCGTATAATGGAAATATATCGCTAACTTCTTTCACTAGCAATATTTTTTAACGGTTCCCACAGGAGAATTGTCCAGAATGGTCTCCTGAATATTTCTTATACAGGACTTTTTGGTAGTGGAACGTCCGGTTCCGAGTTATGGGACAAAAATGTTTTCTCGTTGAAATTTTTCTATTCTAAGTCCACTCGACTGTCTTTCACTAGCGTCGGAAAATGAAAATTCTTGCGTGGAGCGGTTAGGCACTAAAGTGGACTGGGCATTCTTCTACATCATCTTAGCGCCATAGCGTTTGCGGTATATCTTTCAGCGGTTTTGAGGTATCCAATTATCCCAAAACTATATTTTTGGCGGCCCGAAGGCCTGCGAACAGACTAAAGAACGAAATTATTTGCGTTCCTAAGATAAAATATTGTTTTTATCGAAAGAATATCACTCCTGCCGTCTTAACATTTCCTCCAATTATAATTTTTTTCAAAATGATTTATTTCTCGCTAGGGTTAACTTTTTAAAAGGATCTTTTTGGACAAAACTACTAAACTTATTGTAATGTATTGGTATAATACACAAAAAACCTTAATTTGCTCCAATTAGTCGATTTAAGGCATCTTTAATTAATTTTTCTCAAAATGATTTATTTCTCGTTAGGGTTAATTTTTTTATAGGAACTTTTTGGACAAAACTACTAAACTTATTCTAATGTATTGGTATAATACACAAAAAACCTTAATTTGCTCCAATTAGTCGATTTAAGGCATCTTAAAATAATTTTTCTCAAAATGATTTATTTCTCGTTAGGGTTAATTTTTTTAAAGGAACTTTTTGGACAAAACTACTAAACTTATTGTAATGTATTGGTATAATACACAAAAAACCTTAATTTGCTCCAATTAGTCGATTTAAGGCATCTTAAAATAATTTTTCTCAAAACGATTTATTTCTCGTTAGGGTTAATTTTTTTAAAGGAACTTTTTGGACAAAACTACTAAACTTATTGTAATGTATTGGTATAATACAAAAAAAACCTTAATTTGCTCCAATTAGTCGATTTAAGCATCTTAAAATACTTTTTTTCGAAATGATTTATTTCTCGTTTGGGTTAATTTTTTTAAACGAAATTTTTGGACAAAACTAGTAAACTTATTGGGCTGTCTTGAGTTTATACAAAAAAATCACAAATTTCATTCATTTAGTTGCTTAAAGGGACATAAAATAACTTTTTCTTAATTATTTATTTACTAGCTAGGCTTATGTTTTTTAAATAAACTTTTAGGACAAAACTACTAAACTTATTGTACTGTAATGGTATAATACGAAAAAAACCTTAATTTCCTCCAATTAGTCGATTTAAGGCATCTTAAAATAATTTTTCTTAAAACGATTTATTTCTCGTTAGGGTTAATTTTTTTAAAGGAACTTTTTGGACAAAACTACTAAACTTATTGTAATGTATTGGTATAATACACAAAAAACCTTAATTTGCTCCAATTAGTCGATTTAAGGCATCTTAAAATAATTTTTCTCAAAACGATTTATTTCTCGTTAGGGTTAATTTTTTTAAAGGAACTTTTTGGACAAAACTACTAAACTTATTGTAATGTATTGGTATAATACACAAAAAACCTTAATTTGCTCCAATTAGTCGATTTAAGGCATCTTAAGATAATTTTTCTCAAAACGATTTATTTCTCGTTAGGGTTAATTTTTTTAAAGGAACTTTTTGGACAAAACTACTAAACTTATTGTAATGTATTGGTATAATACACAAAAAACCTTAATTTGCTCCAATTAGTCGATTTAAGGCATCTTAAGATAATTTTTTTCGAAATGATTTATTTCTCGTTTGGGTTAATTTTTTTAAACGAACTTTTTGGACAAAACTAGTAAACTTATTGGGCTGTCTTGAGTTTTTATGTAACTTATTGTACTGTAATGGTATAATATGAAAAAAACCTTAATTTCCTCCAATTAGTCGATTTAAGCATCTTAAAATATTTTATTTCAAAATGATTTATTTCTCGTTAGGGTTAATTTTTTTAAAGGAACTTTTTGGACAAAACTACTAAACTTATTGTAATGTATTGGTATAATACACAAAAAACCTTAATTTGCTCCAATTAGTCGATTTAAGGCATCTTAAAATAATTTTTCTCAAAACGATTTATTTCTCGTTAGGGTTAATTTTTTTAAAGGAACTTTTTGGACAAAACTACTAAACTTATTGTAATGTATTGGTATAATACACAAAAAACCTTAATTTGCTCCAATTAGTCGATTTAAGCATCTTAAAATCATTTTTTTCGAAATGATTTATTTCTCGTTTGGGTTAATTTTTTTAAACGAACTTTTTGGACAAAACTAGTAAACTTATTGGGCTGTATTGAGTTTATACAAAAAAATCACAAATTTCATTCATTTAGTTGCTTTAAAGGGACATAAAATGACTTTTTCTTAATTATTTATTTACTAGCTAGGCTTATGTTTTTTAAATGAACTTTTAGGACAAAACTACTAAACTTATTGTACTGTAATGGTATAATATAAAAAAAACCTTAATTTCCTCCAATTAGTCGATTTAAGCATCTTAAAATATTTTTTTTCAAAATGATTTATTTCTCGTTAGGGTTAATTTTTTTAAAGGAACTTTTTGGACAAAACTACTAAACTTATTGTAATGTATTGGTATAATACACAAAAAACCTTAATTTGCTCCAATTAGTCGATTTAAGGCATCTTAAAATAATTTTTCTCAAAACGATTTATTTCTCGTTAGGGTTAATTTTTTTAAAGGAACTTTTTGGACAAAACTACTAAACTTATTGTAATGTATTGGTATAATACACAAAAAACCTTAATTTGCTCCAATTAGTCGATTTAAGCATCTTAAAATAATTTTTTTCGAAATGATTTATTTCTCGTTTGGGTTAATTTTTTTAAACGAACTTTTTGGACAAAACTAGTAAACTTATTGGGCTGTCTTGAGTTTATACAAAAAAATCACAAATTTCATTCATTTAGTTGCTTTAAAGGGACATAAAATAACTTTTTCTTAATTATTTATTTACTAGCTAGGCTTATGTTTTTTAAATGAACTTTTAGGACAAAACTACTAAACTTATTGTACTGTAATGGTATAATATGAAAAAAACCTTAATTTGCTCCAATTAGTCGATTTAAGCATCTTAAAATAATTTTTTTCGAAATGATTTATTTCTCGTTTGGGTTAATTTTTTTAAACGAACTTTTTGGACAAAACTAGTAAACTTATTGCGCTGTCTTGAGTTTATACAAAAAAATCACACATTTTATTCATTTAGTTGCTTTTATTACCGTAGAGACCTTCAACCCTCTTTCTCACTAAGGTATTTCGTCGGCGCGGCTATTGGCTCAATCTTTTCTCCAGGCACATAGCTCTTATCTCTCTGGACGTTAGTAAGACAAGGATCCGCGATAAAATCTTCCATACTATCATTGCCGGCATCAATGACTAGTATCCGATCTTCCAGTCGTCATTTGACAGTGGACTGGGCATTCTTCCACATCATCATTGTTGTTATGCGCCAGGATCTTTTTCTAAGATAATAGATGCCAAAACTTTTCTCGTTAAAAATCGTATGTACCGTCACAGACTCACTAGGCGTATGATCTTAGCGCCACAGTGTTTGCGGTATATCCTTCAGCGGTTGTGTCACAAATCAAAAAATGTAAATTTTCCTCGAAAATTATTCTAAGTCCACTCGTATAACGGAGATATATCGCTAACTTCTTTCACTAGCAATATTTTTTAACGGTTCCCACAGGAGAATTGTCCAGAATGGTCTCCTGAATATTTCTTATACAGGACTTTTTGGTAGTGGAACGTCCGGTTCCGAGTTATGGGACAAAAATATTTTCTCGTTGAAATTTTTCTATTCTAAGTCCACTCGACTGTCTTTCACTAGCGTCGGAAAATGAAAATTCTTGCGTGGAGCGGTTAGGCACTAAAGTGGACTGGGCATTCTTCTACATTATCTTAGCGCCATAGCGTTTGCGGTATATCTTTCAGCGGTTTTGAGGTATCCAATTATCTCAAAACTATATTTTTGGCGGCCCGAAGGCCTGCGAACAGACTAAAGAACGAAATTATTTGCGTTCCTAAGATAAAATATTGTTTTTATCGGAAGAATATCACTCCTGCCGTCTTAACATTGCCTCCAATTATAATTTTTTTCAAAATGATTTATTTCTCGCTAGGGTTAACTTTTTAAAAGGAACTTTTTGGACAAAACTACTAAATTTATTGTAATGTATTGGCATAATACGAAAAAAACCTAAATTTCCTCTAATTAGTCGATTTAAGCATCTTAAAATAATTTTTCTCAAAATGATTTATTTCTCGTTGAGGTTAATTTTTTTAAAGGAACTTTTTGGACAAAACTACTAAACTTATTGTAATGTATTGGTATAATACACAAAAAACCTTAATTTGCTCCAATTAGTCGATCTAAGGCATCTTAAAATAATTTTTCTCAAAAGGATTTATTTCTCGTTAGGGTTAATTTTTTTAAATGAACTTTTAGGACAAAACTACTAAACTTATTGTACTGTAATGGTATAATATGAAAAAAACCTTAATTTCCTCCAATTAGTCGATTTAAGCATCTTAAAATAATTTTTTTCAAAATGATTTATTTCTCGTTAGGGTTAATTTTTTTAAAGGAACTTTTTGGACAAAACTACTAAACTTATTGTAATGTATTGGTATAATACACAAAAAACCTTAATTTGCTCCAATTAGTCGATTTAAGGCATCTTAAAATAATTTTTCTCAAAACGATTTATTTCTCGTTAGGGTTAATTTTTTTAAAGGAACTTTTTGGACAAAACTACTAAACTTATTGTAATGTATTGGTATAATACACAAAAAACCTTAATTTGCTCCAATTAGTCGATTTAAGCATCTTAAAATAATTTTTTTCGAAATGATTTATTTCTCGTTTGGGTTAATTTTTTTAAACGAACTTTTTGGACAAAACTAGTAAACTTATTGGGCTGTCTTGAGTTTATACAAAAAAATCACAAATTTCATTCATTTAGTTGCTTAAAGGGACATAAAATAACTTTTTCTTAATTATTTATTTACTAGCTAGGCTTATGTTTTTTAAATAAACTTTTAGGACAAAACTACTAAACTTATTGTACTGTAATGGTATAATACGAAAAAAACCTTAATTTCCTCCAATTAGTCGATTTAAGGCATCTTAAAATAATTTTTCTCAAAACGATTTATTTCTCGTTAGGGTTAATTTTTTTAAAGGAACTTTTTGGACAAAACTACTAAACTTATTGTAATGTATTGGTATAATACACAAAAAACCTTAATTTGCTCCAATTAGTCGATTTAAGGCATCTTAAAATAATTTTTCTCAAAACGATTTATTTCTCGTTAGGGTTAATTTTTTTAAAGGAACTTTTTGGACAAAACTACTAAACTTATTGTAATATATTGGTATAATACACAAAAAACCTTAATTTGCTCCAATTAGTCGATTTAAGGCATCTTAAGATAATTTTTCTCAAAACGATTTATTTCTCGTTAGGGTTAATTTTTTTAAAGGAACTTTTTGGACAAAACTACTAAACTTATTGGGCTGTCTTGAGTTTATACAAAAAAATCACAAATTTCATTCATTTAGTTGCTTTAAAGGGACATAAAATAACTTTTTCTTAATTATTTATTTACTAGCTAGGCTTATGTTTTTTAAATGAACTTTTAGGACAAAACTACTAAACTTATTGTACTGTAATGGTATAATATGAAAAAAACCTTAATTTCCTCCAATTAGTCGATTTAAGGCATCTTAAAATAATTTTTCTCAAAACGATTTATTTCTCGTTAGGGTTAATTTTTTTAAAGGAACTTTTTGGACAAAACTACTAAACTTATTGTAATGTATTGGTATAATTTGCTCCAATTAGTCGATTTAAGCATCTTAAAATAATTTTTTTCGAAATGATTTATTTCTCGTTTGGGTTAATTTTTTTAAACGAACTTTTTGGACAAAACTAGTAAACTTATTGGGCTGTCTTGAGTTTATACAAAAAAATCACAAATTTCATTCATTTAGTTGCTTTAAAGGGACATAAAATAACTTTTTCTTAATTATTTATTTACTAGCTAGGCTTATGTTTTTTAAATGAACTTTTAGGACAAAACTACTAAACTTATTGTACTGTAATGGTATAATATGAAAAAAACCTTAATTTCCTCCAATTAGTCGATTTAAGCATCTTAAAATAATTTTTTTCAAAATGATTTATTTCTCGTTAGGGTTAATTTTTTTAAAGGAACTTTTTGGACAAAACTACTAAACTTATTGTAATGTATTGGTATAATACACAAAAAACCTTAATTTGCTCCAATTAGTCGATTTAAGCATCTTAAAATAATTTTTTTCGAAATGATTTATTTCTCGTTTGGGTTAATTTTTTTAAACGAACTTTTTGGACAAAACTAGTAAACTTATTGGGCTGTCTTGAGTTTATACAAAAAAATCACAAATTTCATTCATTTAGTTGCTTAAAGGGACATAAAATAACTTTTTCTTAATTATTTATTTACTAGCTAGGCTTATGTTTTTTAAATAAACTTTTAGGACAAAACTACTAAACTTATTGTACTGTAATGGTATAATACGAAAAAAACCTTAATTTCCTCCAATTAGTCGATTTAAGGCATCTTAAAATAATTTTTCTCAAAATGATTTATTTCTCGTTAGGGTTAATTTTTTTAAAGGAACTTTTTGGACAAAACTACTAAACTTATTGTAATGTATTGGTATAATACACAAAAAACCTTAATTTGCTCCAATTAGTCGATTTAAGGCATCTTAAAATAATTTTTCTCAAAACGATTTATTTTTCGTTAGGGTTAATTTTTTTAAAGGAACTTTTTGGACAAAACTACTAAACTTATTGTAATGTATTGGTATAATACACAAAAAACCTTAATTTGCTCCAATTAGTCGATTTAAGCATCTTAAAATATTTTTTTTCAAAATGATTTATTTCTCGTTAGGGTTAATTTTTTTAAACGAACTTTTTGGACAAAACTAGTAAACTTATTGCGCTGTCTTGAGTTTATACAAAAAAATCACACATTTTATTCATTTAGTTGCTTTTATTACCGTAGAGACCTTCAACCCTCTTTCTCTCTAAGGTATTTCGTCGGCGCGGCTATTGGCTTAATCTTTTCTCCAGGCACATAGCTCTCATCTCTCTAGACGTTAGTAAGACAAGGCTCCGCGATAAAATCTTCCATACTATCATTGCCGGCATCAATGACTAGTATCCGATCTTCCAGTCGTCATTTGACAGTGGACTGGGCATTCTTCCACATCATCATTGTTGTTATGCGCCAGGATCTTTTTCTAAGATAAAAGATGCCAAAACTTTTCTCGTTAAAAATCGTATGTACCGTCACAGACTCACTAGGCGTATGATCTTAGCGCCACAGTGTTTGCGGTATATCCTTCAGCGGTTGTGTCACAAATCAAAAAATGTAAATTTTCCTCGAAAATTATTCTAAGTCCACTCGTATAATGGAAATATATCGCTAACTTCTTTCACTAGCAATATTTTTTAACGGTTCCCACAGGAGAATTGTCCAGGTTTGGTAGTGGAACGTCCGGTTCCGAGTTATGGGACAAAAATGTTTTCTCGTTGAAATTTTTCTAAGTCCACTCGACTGTCTTTCACTAGCGTCGGAAAATGAAAATTCTTGCGTGGAGCGGTTAGGCACTAAAGTGGACTGGGCATTCTTCTACATCATTTTAGCGCCATAGCGTTTGCGTTTCAGCGGTTTTGAGGTATCCAATTATCCCAAAACTATATTTTTGGCGGCCCGAAGGCCTGCGAACAGACTAAAGAACGAAATTATTTGCGTTCCTAAGATAAAATATTGTTTTTATCGCAAGAATATCACTCCTGCCGTCTTAACATTTCCTCCAATTATAATTTTTTTCAAAATTATTTATTTCTCGCTAGGGTTAACTTTTTAAAAGGAACTTTTTGGACGACACTACTAAACTTATTGTAATGTATTGGTATAATACACAAAAAACCTTAATTTGCTCCAATTAGTTGATTTAAGGCATCATAAAATAATTTTTCTCAAAATGATTTATTTCTCGTTAGGGTTAATTTTTTTAAAGGAACTTTTTGGACAAAACTACTAAACTTATTGTAATGTATTGGTATAATACACAAAAAACCTTAATTTGCTCCAATTAGTCGATTTAAGGCATCATAAAATAATTTTTCTCAAAATGATTTATTTCTCATTAGGGTTAATTTTTTTAAAGGAACTTTTTGGACAAAACTACTAAACTTATTGTAATGTATTGGTATATTACACAAAAAACCTTAATTTGCTCCAATTAGTCGATTTAAGGCATCTTAAAATAATTTTTCTCAAAATGATTTATTTCTCGTTAGGGTTAATTTTTTTAAAGGAACTTTTTGGACAAAACTACTAAACTTATTGTAATGTATTGGTATAATATACAAAAAACCTTAATTTGCTCCAATTAGTCGATTTAAAAACTAGTAAACTTATTGGGCTGTCTTGAGTTTATACAAAAAAATCACAAATTTCATTCATTTAGTTGCTTTAAAGGGACATAAAATAACTTTTTCTTAATTATTTATTTACTAGCTAGGCTTATGTTTTTTAAATGAACTTTTAGGACAAAACTACTAAACTTATTGTACTGTAATGGTATAATACGAAAAAAACCTTAATTTCCTCCAATTAGTCGATTTAAGCATCTTAAAATAATTTTTTTCAAAATGAATTATTTCTCGTTAGGGTTAATTTTTTTAAACGAACTTTTTGGACAAAACTAGTAAACTTATTGCGCTGTCTTGAGTTTATACAAAAAAATCACACATTTTATTCATTTAGTTGCTTTTATTACCGAAGAGACCTTCAACCCTCTTTCTCACTAAGGTATTTCGTCGGCGCGGCTATTGGCTCAATCTTTTCTCCAGGCACATAGCTCTCATCTCTCTGGACGTTAGTAAGACAAGGCTCCGCGATAAAATCTTCCATACTATCATTGCCGGCATCAATGACTAGTGTCCGATCTTCCAGTCGTCATTTGACAGTGGACTGGGCATTCTTCCACATCATCATTCTTGTTATGCGCCAGGATCTTTTTCTAAGATAATAGATGCCAAAACTTTTCTCGTTAAAAATCGTATGTACCGTCACAGACTCACTAGGCGTATGATCTTAGCGCCACAGTGTTTGCGGTATATCCTTCAGCGGTTGTGTCACAAATCAAAAAATGTAAATTTTCCTCGAAAATTATTCTAAGTCCACTCGTATAATGGAAATATATCGCTAACTTCTTTCACTAGCAATATTTTTTAACGGTTCCCACAGGAGAATTGTCCAGAATGGTCTCCTGAATATTTCTTATACAGGACTTTTTGGTAGGGGAACATCCGGTTCCGAGTTATGGGACAAAAATGTTTTCTCGTTGAAATTTTTCTATTCTAAGTCCACTCACTCGACTGTCTTTCACTAGCGTCGGAAAATGAAAATTCTTGCGTGGAGCGGTTAGGCACTAAAGTGGACTGGGCATTCTTCTAGATCATCTTAGCGCCATAGCGTTTGCGGTATATCTTTCAGCGGTTTTGAGGCATCTAATTATCCCAAAACTATATTTTTGGCGGCCCGAAGGCCTGCGAACAGACTAAAGAACGAAATTATTTGCGTTCCTAAGATAAAATATTGTTTTTATGGGAAGAATATCACTCCTGCCGTCTTAACATTTCCTCCAATTATAATTTTTTTCAAAATTATTTATTTCTCGCTAGGGTTAACTTTTTAAAAGGAACTTTTTGGACGAAACTACTAAACTTATTGTAATGTATTGGTATAATACACAAAAAACCTTAATTTGCTCCAATTAGTCGATTTAAGGCATCTTAAAATAATTTTTCTCAAAATGATTTATTTCTCGTTAGGGTTAATTTTTTTAAGGGAACTTTTTGGACAAAACTACTAAACTTATTGTAATGTATTGGTATAATACACAAAAAAACTTAATTTGCTCCAATTAGTCGATTTAAGGCATCATAAAATAATTTTTCTCAAAATGATTTATTTCTCATTAAGGTTAATTTTTTTAAAGGAACTTTTTGGACAAAACTACTAAACTTATTGTAATGTATTGGTATAATACACAAAAAACCTTAATTTGCTCCAATTAGTCGATTTAAGCATCTTAAAATAATTTTTTTCGAAATGATTTATTTCTCGTTTGGGTTAATTTTTTTAAAGGAACTTTTTGGACAAAACTACTAAACTTATTGTAATGTATCGGTATAAAACACAAAAAACCTTAATTTGCTCCAATTAGTCGATTTAAGCATCTTAAAATAATTTTTTTCGAAATGATTTATTTCTCGTTTGGGTTAATTTTTTTAAACGAACTTTTTGGACAAAACTAGTAAACTTATTGTAATGTATTGGTATAATACACAAAAAAACTTAATTTGCTCCAATTAGTCGATTTAAGGCATCATAAAATAATTTTTCTCAAAATGATTTATTTCTCATTAAGGTTAATTTTTTTAAAGGAACTTTTTGGACAAAACTACTAAACTTATTGTAATGTATTGGTATAATACACAAAAAACCTTAATTTGCTCCAATTAGTCGATTTAAGCATCTTAAAATAATTTTTTTCGAAATGATTTATTTCTCGTTTGGGTTAATTTTTTTAAACGAACTTTTTGGACAAAACTAGTAAACTTATTGGGCTGTCTTGAGTTTATACAAAAAAATCACAAATTTCATTCATTTAGTTGCTTTAAAGGGACATAAAATAACTTTTTCTTAATTATTTATTTACTAGCTAGGCTTATGTTTTTTAAATGAACTTTTAGGACAAAACTACTAAACTTATTGTACTGTAATGGTATAATACGAAAAAAACCTTAATTTCCTCCAATTAGTCGATTTAAGCATCTTAAAATAATTTTTTTCAAAATGAATTATTTTTCGTTAGGGTTAATTTTTTTAAACGAATTTTTTGGACAAAACTAGTAAACTTATTGCGCTGTCTTGAGTTTATACAAAAAAATCACACATTTTATTCATTTAGTTGCTTTTATTACCGTAGAGACCTTCAACCCTCTTTCTCACTAAGGTATTTCGTCGGCGCGGCTATTGGCTCAATCTTTTCTCCAGGCACATAGCTCTCATCTCTCTGGACGTTAGTAAGACAAGGCTCCGCGATAAAATCTTCCATACTATCATTGCCGGCATCAATGACTAGTATCCGATCTTCCAGTCGTCATTTGACAGTGGACTGGGCATTCTTCCACATCATCATTGTTGTTATGCGCCAGGATCTTTTTCTAAGATAATAGATGCCAAAACTTTTCTCGTTAAAAATCGTATGTACCGTCACAGACTCACTAGGCGTATGATCTTAGCGCCACAGTGTTTGCGGTATATCCTTCAGCGGTTGTGTCACAAATCAAAAAATGTAAATTTTCCTCGAAAACTATTCTAAGTCCACTCGTATATTGGAGATATATCGCTAACTTCTTTCACTAGCAATATTTTTAACGGTTCCCACAGGAGAATTGTCCAGAATGGTATCCTGAATATTTCTTATACAGGACTTTTGGGTAGTGGAACGTCCGGTTCCGAGTTATGGGACAAAAATGTTTTCTCGTTGAAATTTTTCTATTCTAAGTCCACTCGACTGTCTTTCACTAGCGTCGGAAAATGAAAATTCTTGCGTGGAGCGGTTAGGCACTAAAGTGGACTGGGCATTCTTCTACATCATCTTAGCGCCATAGCGTTTGCGGTATATCTTTCAGCGGTTTTGAGGTATCCAATTATCCCAAAACTATATTTTTGGCGGCCCGAAGGCCTGCGAACAGACTAAAGAACGAAATTATTTGCGTTCCTAAGATAAAATATTGTTTTTATCGGAAGAATATCAGTCCTGCCGTCTTAACATTTCCTCCAATTATAATTTTTTTCAAAATGATTTATTTCTCGCTAGGGTTAACTTTTTAAAAGGAACTTTTTATACAAAACTACTAAACTTATTGTAATGTATTGGTATAATACACAAAAAACCTTAATTTGCTCCAATTAGTCGATTTAAGGCATCTTTAATTAATTTTTCTCAAAATGATTTATTTCTCGTTATGGTTAATTTTTTTAAAGGAACTTTTGGGACAAAACTACTAAACTTATTGTAATGTATTGGTATAATACACAAAAAACCTTAATTTGCTCCAATTAGTCGATTTAAGGCATCTTAAAATAATTTTTCTCAAAAGATTTATTTCTCGTTAGGGTTAATTTTTTTAAAGGAACTTTTTGGACAAAACTACTAAACTTATTGTACTGTAATGGTATAATACGAAAAAAAACCTTAATTTCCTCCAATTAGTCGATTTAAGCATCTTAAAATAATTTTTTTCAAAATGAATTATTTCTCGTTAGGGTTATTTTTTTAAACGAACTTTTTGGACAAAACTAGTAAACTTATTGCGCTGTCTTGAGTTTATACAAAAAAATCACACATTTTATTCATTTAGTTGCTTTTATTACCGTAGAGACCTTCAACCCTCTTTCTCACTAAGGTATTTCGTCGGCGCGGCTATTGGCTCAATCTTTTCTCCAGGCACATAGCTCTCATCTCTCTGGACGTTAGTAAGACAAGGCTCCGCGATAAAATCTTCCATACTATCATTGCCGGCATCAATGACTAGTATCCGATCTTCCAGTCGTCATTTGACAGTGGACTGGGCATTCTTCCACATCATCATTGTTGTTATGCGCCAGGATCTTTTTCTAAGATAATAGATGCCAAAACTTTTCTCGTTAAAAATCGTATATACCGTCACAGACTCACTAGGCGTATGATCTTAGCGCCACAGTGTTTGCGGTATATCCTTCAGCGGTTGTGTCACAAATCAAAAAATGTAAATTTTCCTCGAAAATTATTCTAAGTCCACTCGTATAATGGAAATATATCGCTAACTTCTTTCACTAGCAATATTTTTTAACGGTTCCCACAGGAGAATTGTCCAGAATGGTCCCCTGAATATTTCTTATACAGGACTTTTTGGTAGTGGAACGTCCGGTTCCGAGTTATGGGACAAAAATGTTTTCTCGTTGAAATTTTTCTAAGTCCACTCGACTGTCTTTCACTAGCGTCGGAAAATGAAAATTCTTGCGTGGAGCGGTTAGGCACTAAAGTGGACTGGGCATTCTTCTACATCATCTTAGCGCCATAGCGTTTGCGGTATATCTTTCAGCGATTTTGAGGTATCCAATTATCCCAAAACTATATTTTTGGCGGCCCGAAGGCCTGCGAACAGACTAAAGAACGAAATTATTTGCGTTCCTAAGATAAAATATTGTTTTTATCGCAAGAATATCACTCCTGCCGTCTTAACATTTCCTCCAATTATAATTTTTTTCAAAATGATTTATTTCTCGCTAGGGTTAACTTTTTAAAAGGAACTTTTTGGACGAAACTACTAAACTTATTGTAATGTATTGGTATAATACACAAAAAACCTTAATTTGCTCCAATTAGTCGATTTAAGGCATCTTAAAATAATTTTTCTCAAAATGATTTATTTCTCGTTAGGGTTAATTTTTTTAAAGGAACTTTTTGGACAAAACTACTAAACTTATTGTAATGTATTGGTATAATACACAAAAAACCTTAATTTGCTCCAATTAGTCGATTTAAGCATCTTAAAATAATTTTTTTCGAAATGATTTATTTCTCGTTTGGGTTAATTTTTTTAAACGAACTTTTTGGACAAAACTAGTAAACTTATTGGGCTGTCTTGAGTTTATACAAAAAAATCACAAATTTCATTCATTTAGTTGCTTTAAAGGGACATAAAATAACTTTTTCTTAATTATTTATTTACTAGCTAGGCTTATGTTTTTTAAATGAACTTTTAGGACAAAACTACTAAACTTAATTAAAGCATCTTAAAATAATTTTTTTCAAAATGATTTATTTCTCGTTTGGGTTAATTTTTTTAAACGAACTTTTTGGACAAAACTAGTAAACTTATTGCGCTGTCTTGAGTTTATACAAAAAAATCACACATTTTATTCATTTAGTTGCTTTTATTACCGTAGAGACCTTCAACCCTCTTTCTCACTAAGGTATTTCGTCGGCGCGGCTATTGGCTCAATCTTTTCTCCAGGCACATAGCTCTCATCTCTCTGGACGTTAGTAAGACAAGGATCCGCGATAAAATCTTCCATACTATCATTGCCGGCATCAATGACTAGTATCCGATCTTCCAGTCGTCATTTGACAGTGGACTGGGCATTCTTCCACATCATCATTGTTGTTATGCGCCAGGATCTTTTTCTAAGATAATAGATGCCAAAACTTTTCTCGTTAAAAATCGTATATACCGTCACAGACTCACTAGGCGTATGATCTTAGCGCCACAGTGTTTGCGGTATATCCTTCAGCGGTTGTGTCACAAATCAAAAAATGTAAATTTTCCTCGAAAATTATTCCAAGTCCACTCGTATAATGGAAATATATCGCTAACTTCTTTCACTAGCAATATTTTTTAACGGTTCCCACAGTAGAATTGTCCAGAATGGTCTCCTGAATATTTCTTATACAGGACTTTTTGGTAGTGGAACGTCCGGTTCCGAGTTATGGGACAAAAATGTTTTCTCGTTGAAATTTTTCTAAGTCCACTCTGTCTTTCACTAGCGTCGGAAAATGAAAATTCTTGCGTGGAGCGGTTAGGCACTAAAGTGGACTGGGCATTCTTCTACATCATCTTAGCGCCATAGCGTTTGCGTTTCAGCGGTTTTGAGGTATCCAATTATCCCAAAACTATATTTTTGGCGGCCCGAAGGCCTGCGAACAGACTAAAGAACGAAATTATTTGCGTTCCTAAGATAAAATATTGTTTTTATCGCAAGTGTTAGGAGATTTTGACTGTCGTTCCCAACATTGGTTGTAGTGGACTGTATATTATTTGTAGTAAAAGGCATTAGTTCAACTTAAAGTTTTATTGTAAGTCATACTTCAAGTATTTCCTTACCACAGTTTACAAACTGATTTAATCATACATATTATAATACTGTTAAATGAAATCGTGGGTGTTACAACCCTTGGTCACTTTAGAATAAAATCGGAACACTGCCTTGGCAATCAATAAAAAAGTCCTTTGAGATATTATAATATTATATAACACGTGTAGTGGCCCGCGCGACTAATATTTATAGTAATAAATAACCGCGCACCAAATTTACACATAAAAAAGTTAGCAACAGAGAATTTTCCGAACTGATCGCAATATTATGGTCGTGAGCTCATTTTTTGAGCGAGTTTTTTAGACTGAAGGGAGAAGCAACGGAGCGGGACAGCATCGCTCGACCTTTCTCGTCGGGTTTCATCGGAGGGGTAATAAGGGGTAGCGCGATGACGCAAAAGGGAACCAATAGCGGTCAATAGAGAATGACGTGGCGTCCAGACATTGGTAATCAATACGGCTTAGAAACCGGAGAGCGCAGAGAAAAAGAGGGATGTAGCGGTTTACATCAAAGGACGCATTTTTGTTCGTCGAGTTTAAAAATAGAATAATTTTATGTTATTTGTTAGCAAGAGTGAGTTTTATTTCAATATTTTAGAATGGAAAGTTTTATTTTATTTAAGGAATTTTAATAGCATTATAATTTAAAAAATACGGGTTAAGGTTTGAGGTGTTCTCAAACAGCAAGAATATCACTCCTGCCGTCTTAACATTTCCTCCAATTATAATTTTTTTCAAAATTATTTATTTCTCGCTAGGGTTAACTTTTTAAAAGGAACTTTTTGGACGACACTACTAAACTTATTGTAATGTATTGCTATAATACACAAAAAACCTTAATTTGCTCCAATTAGTCGATTTAAGGCATCATAAAATAATTTTTCTCAAAATTATTTATTTCTCGTTAGGGTTAATTTTTTTAAAGGAACTTTTTGGACAAAACTACTAAACTTATTGTAATGTATTGGTATAATACACAAAAAACCTTAATTTGCTCCAATTAGTCGATTTAAGGCATCATAAAATATTTTTTCTCAAAATGATTTATTTCTCATTAGGGTTAATTTTTTTAAAGGAACTTTTTGGACAAAACTACTAAACTTATTGTAATGTATTGGTATAATACACAAAAAAACCTTAATTTGCTCCAATTAGTCGATTTAAGGCATCTTAAAATAATTTTTCTCAAAATGATTTATTTCTCGTTAGGGTTAATTTTTTTAAAGGAACTTTTTGGACAAAACTACTAAACTTATTGTAATGTATTGGTATAATACACAAAAAACCTTAATTTGCTCCAATTAGTCGATTTAAGCATCTTAAAATAATTTTTTTCGAAATGATTTATTTCTCGTTTGGGTTAATTTTTTTAAACGAACTTTTTGGACAAAACTAGTAAACTTATTGGGCTGTCTTGAGTTTATACAAAAAAATCACAAATTTCATTCATTTAGTTGCTTTAAAGGGACATAAAATAACTTTTTCTTAATTATTTATTTACTAGCTAGGCTTATGTTTTTTAAATGAACTTTTAGGACAAAACTACTAAACTTATTGTACTGTAATGGTATAATACGAAAAAAACCTTAATTTCCTCCAATTAGTCGATTTAAGCATCTTAAAATAATTTTTTTCAAAATGAATTATTTCTCGTTAGGGTTAATTTTTTTAAACGAACTTTTTGGACAAAACTAGTAAACTTATTGCGCTGTCTTGAGTTTATACAAAAAAATCACACATTTTATTCATTTAGTTGCTTTTATTACCGTAGAGACCTTCAACCCTCTTTCTCACTAAGGTATTTCGTCGGCGCGGCTATTGGCTCAATCTTTTCTCCAGGCACATAGCTCTCATCTCTCTGGACGTTAGTAAGACAAGGCTCCGCGATAAAATCTTCCATACTATCATTGCCGGCATCAATGACTAGTATCCGATCTTCCAGTCGTCATTTGACAGTGGACTGGGCATTCTTCCACATCATCATTGTTGTTATGCGCCAGGATCTTTTTCTAAGATAATAGATGCTAAAACTTTTCTCGTTAAAAATCGTATGTACCGTCACAGACTCACTAGGCGTATGATCTTAGCGCCACAGTGTTTGCGGTATATCCTTCAGCGGTTGTGTCACAAATCAAAAAATGTAAATTATCCTCGAAAATTATTCTAAGTCCACTCGTATAATGGAGATATATCGCTAACTTCTTTCACTAGCAATATTTTTAACGGTTCCCACAGGAGAATTGTCCAGAATGGTCTCCTGAATATTTCTTATACAGGACTTTTTGGTAGTGGAACGTCCGGTTCCGAGTTATGGGACAAAAATGTTTTCTCGTTGAAATTTTTCTATTCTAAGTCCACTCGACTGTCTTTCACTAGCGTCGGAAAATGAAAATTCTTGCGTGGAGCGGTTAGGCACTAAAGTGGACTGGGCATTCTTCTACATCATCTTAGCGCCATAGCGTTTGCGGTATATCTTTCAGCGGTTTTGAGGTATCCAATTATCCCAAAACTATATTTTTGGCGGCCCGAAGGCCTGCGAACAGACTAAAGAACGAAATTATTTGCGTTCCTAAGATAAAATATTGTTTTTATCGGAAGAATATCAGTCCTGCCTTCTTAACATTTCCTCCAATTATAATTTTTTTCAAAATGATTTATTTCTCGCTAGGGTTAACTTTTTAAAAGGAACTTTTTGGACGAAACTACTAAACTTATTGTAATGTATTGGTATAATACACAAAAAACCTTAATTTGCTCCAATTAGTCGATTTAAGGCATCTTAAAATAATTTTTCTCAAAATGATTTATTTCTCGTTAGGGTTAATTTTTTTAAAGGAACTTTTTGGACAAAACTACTAAACTTATTGTAATGTATTGGTATAATACACAAAAAACCTTAATTTGCTCCAATTAGTCGATTTAAGCATCTTAAAATAATTTTTTTCGAAATGATTTATTTCTCGTTTGGGTTAATTTTTTTAAACGAACTTTTTGGACAAAACTTGTAAACTTATTGGGCTGTCTTGAGTTTATACAAAAAAATCACAAATTTCATTCATTTAGTTGCTTTAAAGGGACATAAAATAACTTTTTCTTAATTATTTATTTACTAGCTAGGCTTATGTTTTTTAAATGAACTTTTAGGACAAAACTACTAAACTTAATTAAAGCATCTTAAAATAATTTTTTTCAAAATGATTTATTTCTCGTTTGGGTTAATTTTTTTAAACTAACTTTTTGGACAAAACTAGTAAACTTATTGCGCTGTCTTGAGTTTATACAAAAAAATCACACATTTTATTCATTTAGTTGCTTTTATTACCGTAGAGACCTTCAACCCTCTTTCTCACTAAGGTATTTCGTCGGCGCGGCTATTGGCTCAATCTTTTCTCCAGGCACATAGCTCTCATCTCTCTGGACGTTAGTAAGACAAGGATCCGCGATAAAATCTTCCATACTATCATTGCCGGCATCAATGACTAGTATCCGATCTTCCAGTCGTCATTTGACAGTGGACTGGGCATTCTTCCACATCATCATTGTTGTTATGCGCCAGGATCTTTTTCTAAGATAATAGATGCCAAAACTTTTCTCGTTAAAAATCGTATGTACCGTCACAGACTCACTAGGCGTATGATCTTAGCGCCACAGTGTTTGCGGTATATCCTTCAGCGGTTGTGTCACAAATCAAAAAATGTAAATTTTCCTCGAAAATTATTCTAAGTCCACTCGTATAACGGAGATATATCGCTAACTTCTTTCACTAGCAATATTTTTTAACGGTTCCCACAGGAGAATTGTCCAGAATGGTCTCCTGAATATTTCTTATACAGGACTTTTTGGTAGTGGAACGTCCGGTTCCGAGTTATGGGACAAAAATATTTTCTCGTTGAAATTTTTCTATTCTAAGTCCACTCGACTGTCTTTCACTAGCGTCGGAAAATGAAAATTCTTGCGTGGAGCGGTTAGGCACTAAAGTGGACTGAGCATTCTTTTACATTATCTTAGCGCCATAGCGTTTGCGGTATATCTTTCAGCGGTTTTGAGGTATCCAATTATCTCAAAACTATATTTTTGGCGGCCCGAAGGCCTGCGAACAGACTAAAGAACGAAATTATTTGCGTTCCTAAGATAAAATATTGTTTTTATCGGAAGAATATCACTCCTGCCGTCTTAACATTGCCTCCAATTATAATTTTTTTCAAAATGATTTATTTCTCGCTAGGGTTAACTTTTTAAAAGGAACTTTTTGGACAAAACTACTAAATTTATTGTAATGTATTGGCATAATACGAAAAAAACCTAAATTTCCTCTAATTAGTCGATTTAAGCATCTTAAAATAATTTTTTTCGAAATGATTTATTTCTCGTTTGGGTTAATTTTTTTAAACGAACTTTTTGGACAAAACTAGTAAACTTGTTGGGCTGTCTTGAGTTTATACAAAAAAATCACAAATTTCATTCATTTAGTTGCTTTCAAGGGACATAAAATAATTTTTTCTTAATTATTTATTTACTAGCTAGGCTTATGTTTTTTAAATGAACTTTTAGGACAAAACTACTAAACTTATTGTACTGTAATGGTATAATACGAAAAAAACCTTAATTTCCTCCAATTAGTCGATTTAAGCATCTTAAAATAATTTTTTTCAAAATGAATTATTTCTCGTTAGGGTTAATTTTTTTAAACGAACTTTTTGGACAAAACTAGTAAACTTATTGCGCTGTCTTGAGTTTATACAAAAAAATCACACATTTTATTCATTTAGTTGCTTTTATTACCGTAGAGACCTTCAACCCTCTTTCTCACTAAGCTATTTCGTCGGCGCGGCTATTGGCTCAATCTTTTCTCCAGGCACATAGCTCTCATCTCTCTGGACGTTAGTAAGACAAGGCTCCGCGATAAATCTTCCATACTATCATTTCCGGCATCAATGACTAGTATCCGATCTTCCAGTCGTCATTTGACAGTGGACTGGGCATTCTTCCACATCATCATTGTTGTTATGCGCCAGGATCTTTTTCTAAGATAATAGATGCCAAAACTTTTCTCGTTAAAAATCGTATGTACCGTCACAGACTCACTAGGCGTATGATCTTAGCGCCACAGTGTTTGCGGTATATCCTTCAGCGGTTGTGTCACAAATCAAAAAATGTAAATTTTCCTCGAAAATTATTCCAAGTCCACTCGTATAATGGAAATATATCGCTAACTTCTTTCACTAGCAATATTTTTTAACGGTTCCCACAGGAGAATTGTCCAGAATGGTCTCCTGAATATTTCTTATACAGGACTTTTTGGTAGTGGAACGTCCGGTTCTGAGTTATGGGACAAAAATGTTTTCTCGTTGAAATTTTTCCAAGTCCACTCGACTGTCTTTCACTAGCGTTGGAAAATGAAAATTCTTGCGTGGAGCGGTTAGGCACTAAAGTGGACTGGGCATTCTTCTACATTATCTTAGCGCCATAGCGTTTGCGGTATATCTTTCAGCGGTTTTGAGGTATCCAATTATCTCAAAACTATATTTTTGGCGGCCCGAAGGCCTGCGAACAGACTAAAGAACGAAATTATTTGCGTTCCTAAGATAAAATATTGTTTTTATCGGAAGAATATCACTCCTGCCGTCTTAACATTGCCTCCAATTATAATTTTTTTCAAAACGATTTATTTCTCGCTAGGGTTAACTTTTTAAAAGGAACTTTTTGGACAAAACTACTAAATTTATTGTAATGTATTGGCATAATACGAAAAAAACCTAAATTTCCTCTAATTAGTCGATTTAAGCATCTTAAAATAATTGTTCTCAAAATGATTTATTTCTCGTTGGGGTTAATTTTTTTAAAGGAACTTTTTGGACAAAACTACTAAACATATTGTAATGTATTGGTATAATACACAAAAAACCTTAATTTACTCCAATTAGTCGATCTAAGGCATCTTAAAATAATTTTTCTCAAAATGATTTATTTCTCGTTAGGGTTAATTTTTTTAAAGGAACTTTTTGGACGAAACTACTAAACTTATTGTAATGTATTGGTATAATACGAAAAAAACCTAAATTTCCTCTAATTAGTCGATTTAAGCATCTTAAAATAATTTTTCTCAAAATGATTTATTTCTCGTTGGGGTTAATTTTTTTAAAGGAACTTTTTGGACAAAACTACTAAACTTATTGTAATGTATTGGTATAATACACAAAAAACCTTAATTTGCTCCAATTAGTCGATTTAAGCATCTTAAAATAATTTTTTTCGAAATGATTTATTTCTCGTTTGGGTTAATTTTTTTAAACGAACTTTTTGGACAAAACTAGTAAACTTATTGTAATGTATTGGTATAATACACAAAAAACCTTAATTTGCTCCAATTAGTCGATTTAAGGCATCTTAAAATAATTTTTCTCAAAATGACTTATTTCTCGTTAGGGTTAATTTTTTTAAAGGAACTTTTTGGACAAAACTTATTGTAATGTATTGGTATAATACACAAAAAACCTTAATTTGATCCAATTAGTCGATTTAAGCATCTTAAAATATTTTTTTTCGAAATGATTTATTTCTCGTTTGGGTTAATTTTTTTAAACGAACTTTTTGGACAAAACTAGTAAACTTGTTGGGCTGTCTTGAGTTTATACAAAAAAATCACAAATTTCATTCATTTAGTTGCTTTCAAGGGACATAAAATAACTTTTTCTTAATTATTTATTTACTAGCTAGGCTTATGTTTTTTAAATGAACTTTTAGGACAAAACTACTAAACTTATTGTACTGTAATGGTATAATACGAAAAAAAACTTAATTTCCTCCAATTAGTCGATTTAAGCATCTTAAAATAATTTTTTTCAAAATGAATTATTTCTCGTTAGGGTTAATTTTTTTAAACGAACTTTTTGGACAAAACTAGTAAACTTATTGCGCTGTCTTGAGTTTATACAAAAAAATTACACATTTTATTCATTTAGTTGCTTTTATTACCGTAGAGACCTTCAAACCTCTTTCTCACTAAGCTATTTCGTCGGCGCGGCTATTGGCTCAATCTTTTCTCCAGGCACATAGCTCTCATCTCTCTGGACGTTAGTAAGACAAGGCTCCGCGATAAAATCTTCCATACTATCATTTCCGGCATCAATGACTAGTATCCGATCTTCCAGTCGTCATTTGACAGTGGACTGGGCATTCTTCCACATCATCATTGTTGTTATGCGCCAGGATCTTTTTCTAAGATAATAGATGCCAAAACTTTTCTCGTTAAAAATCGTATGTACCGTCACAGACTTACTAGGCGTATGATCTTAGCGCCACAGTGTTTGCGGTATATCCTTCAGCGGTTGTGTCACAAATCAAAAAATGTAAATTTTCCTCGAAAATTATTCTAAGTCCACTCGTATAACGGAGATATATCGCTAACTTCTTTCACTAGCAATATTTTTTAACGGTTCCCACAGGAGAATTGTCCAGAATGGTCTCCTGAATATTTCTTATACAGGACTTTTTGGTAGTGGAACGTCCGGTTCCGAGTTATGGGACAAAAATATTTTCTCGTTGAAATTTTTCTATTCTAAGTCCACTCGACTGTCTTTCACTAGCGTCGGAAAATGAAAATTCTTGCGTGGAGCGGTTAGGCACTAAAGTGGACTGAGCATTCTTTTACATTATCTTAGCGCCATAGCGTTTGCGGTATATCTTTCAGCGGTTTTGAGGTATCCAATTATCTCAAAACTATATTTTTGGCGGCCCGAAGGCCTGCGAACAGACTAAAGAACGAAATTATTTGCGTTCCTAAGATAAAATATTGTTTTTATCGGAAGAATATCACTCCTGCCGTCTTAACATTGCCTCCAATTATAATTTTTTTCAAAATGATTTATTTCTCGCTAGGGTTAACTTTTTAAAAGGAACTTTTTGGACAAAACTACTAAATTTATTGTAATGTATTGGCATAATACGAAAAAAACCTAAATTTCCTCTAATTAGTCGATTTAAGCATCTTAAAATAATTTTTTTCGAAATGATTTATTTCTCGTTTGGGTTAATTTTTTTAAACGAACTTTTTGGACAAAACTAGTAAACTTGTTGGGCTGTCTCGAGTTTATACAAAAAAATCACAAATTTCATTCATTTAGTTGCTTTCAAGGGACATAAAATAATTTTTTCTTAATTATTTATTTACTAGCTAGGCTTATGTTTTTTAAATGAACTTTTAGGACAAAACTACTAAACTTATTGTACTGTAATGGTATAATACGAAAAAAACCTTAATTTCCTCCAATTAGTCGATTTAAGCATCTTAAAATAATTTTTTTCAAAATGAATTATTTCTCGTTAGGGTTAATTTTTTTAAACGAACTTTTTGGACAAAACTAGTAAACTTATTGCGCTGTCTTGAGTTTATACAAAAAAATCACACATTTTATTCATTTAGTTGCTTTTATTACCGTAGAGACCTTCAACCCTCTTTCTCACTAAGCTATTTCGTCGGCGCGGCTATTGGCTCAATCTTTTCTCCAGGCACATAGCTCTCATCTCTCTGGACGTTAGTAAGACAAGGCTCCGCGATAAATCTTCCATACTATCATTTCCGGCATCAATGACACGTATCCGATCTTCCAGTCGTCATTTGACAGTGGACTGGGCATTCTTCCACATCATCATTGTTGTTATGCGCCAGGATCTTTTTCTAAGATAATAGATGCCAAAACTTTTCTCGTTAAAAATCGTATGTACCGTCACAGACTCACTAGGCGTATGATCTTAGCGCCACAGTGTTTGCGGTATATCCTTCAGCGGTTGTGTCACAAATCAAAAAATGTAAATTTTCCTCGAAAATTATTCCAAGTCCACTCGTATAATGGAAATATATCGCTAACTTCTTTCACTAGCAATATTTTTTAACGGTTCCCATAGGAGAATTGTCCAGAATGGTCTCCTGAATATTTCTTATACAGGACTTTTTGGTAGTGGAACGTCCGGTTCTGAGTTATGGGACAAAAATGTTTTCTCGTTGAAATTTTTCCAAGTCCACTCGACTGTCTTTCACTAGCGTTGGAAAATGAAAATTCTTGCGTGGAGCGGTTAGGCACTAAAGTGGACTGGGCATTCTTCTACATTATCTTAGCGCCATAGCGTTTGCGGTATATCTTTCAGCGGTTTTGAGGTATCCAATTATCTCAAAACTATATTTTTGGCGGCCCGAAGGCCTGCGAACAGACTAAAGAACGAAATTATTTGCGTTCCTAAGATAAAATATTGTTTTTATCGGAAGAATATCACTCCTGCCGTCTTAACATTGCCTCCAATTATAATTTTTTTCAAAACGATTTATTTCTCGCTAGGGTTAACTTTTTAAAAGGAACTTTTTGGACAAAACTACTAAATTTATTGTAATGTATTGGCATAATACGAAAAAAACCTAAATTTCCTCTAATTAGTCGATTTAAGCATCTTAAAATAATTGTTCTCAAAATGATTTATTTCTCGTTGGGGTTAATTTTTTTAAAGGAACTTTTTGGACAAAACTACTAAACATATTGTAATGTATTGGTATAATACACAAAAAACCTTAATTTACTCCAATTAGTCGATCTAAGGCATCTTAAAATAATTTTTCTCAAAATGATTTATTTCTCGTTAGGGTTAATTTTTTTAAAGGAACTTTTTGGACGAAACTACTAAACTTATTGTAATGTATTGGTATAATACGAAAAAAACCTAAATTTCCTCTAATTAGTCGATTTAAGCATCTTAAAATAATTTTTCTCAAAATGATTTATTTCTCGTTGGGGTTAATTTTTTTAAAGGAACTTTTTGGACAAAACTACTAAACTTATTGTAATGTATTGGTATAATACACAAAAAACCTTAATTTGCTCCAATTAGTCGATTTAAGCATCTTAAAATAATTTTTTTCGAAATGATTTATTTCTCGTTTGGGTTAATTTTTTTAAACGAACTTTTTGGACAAAACTAGTAAACTTATTGTAATGTATTGGTATAATACACAAAAAACCTTAATTTGCTCCAATTAGTCGATTTAAGGCATCTTAAAATAATTTTTCTCAAAATGACTTATTTCTCGTTAGGGTTAATTTTTTTAAAGGAACTTTTTGGACAAAACTACTAAACTTATTGTAATGTATTGGTATAATACACAAAAAACCTTAATTTGATCCAATTAGTCGATTTAAGCATCTTAAAATATTTTTTTTCGAAATGATTTATTTCTCGTTTGGGTTAATTTTTTTAAACGAACTTTTTGGACAAAACTAGTAAACTTGTTGGGCTGTCTTGAGTTTATACAAAAAAATCACAAATTTCATTCATTTAGTTGCTTTCAAGGGACATAAAATAACTTTTTCTTAATTATTTATTTACTAGCTAGGCTTATGTTTTTTAAATGAACTTTTAGGACAAAACTACTAAACTTATTGTACTGTAATGGTATAATACGAAAAAAACCTTAATTTCCTCCAATTAGTCGATTTAAGCATCTTAAAATAATTTTTTTCAAAATGAATTATTTCTCGTTAGGGTTAATTTTTTTAAACGAACTTTTTGGACAAAACTAGTAAACTTATTGCGCTGTCTTGAGTTTATACAAAAAAATTACACATTTTATTCATTTAGTTGCTTTTATTACCGTAGAGACCTTCAAACCTCTTTCTCACTAAGCTATTTCGTCGGCGCGGCTATTGGCTCAATCTTTTCTCCAGGCACATAGCTCTCATCTCTCTGGACGTTAGTAAGACAAGGCTCCGCGATAAAATCTTCCATACTATCATTTCCGGCATCAATGACTAGTATCCGATCTTCCAGTCGTCATTTGACAGTGGACTGGGCATTCTTCCACATCATCATTGTTGTTATGCGCCAGGATCTTTTTCTAAGATAATAGATGCCAAAACTTTTCTCGTTAAAAATCGTATGTACCGTCACAGACTTACTAGGCGTATGATCTTAGCGCCACAGTGTTTGCGGTATATCCTTCAGCGGTTGTGTCACAAATCAAAAAATGTAAATTTTCCTCGAAAATTATTCTAAGTCCACTCGTATAATGGAAATATATCGCTAATTTCTTTCACTAGCAATATTTTTTAACGGTTCCCACAGGAGAATTGTCCAGAATGGTCTCCTGAATATTTCTTATACAGGACTTTTTGGTAGTGGAACGTCCGGTTCTGAGTTATGGGACAAAAATGTTTTCTCGTTGAAATTTTTCCAAGTCCACTCGACTGTCTTTCACTAGCGTCGGAAAATGAAAATTCTTGCGTGGAGCGGTTAGGCACTAAAGTGGACTGGGCATTCTTCTACATTATCTTAGCGCCATAGCGTTTGCGGTATATCTTTCAGCGGTTTTGAGGTATCCAATTATCCCAAAACTATATTTTTGGCGGCCCGAAGGCCTGCGAACAGACTAAAGAACGAAATTATTTGCATTCCTAAGATAAAATATTGTTTTTATCGGAAGAATATCACTCCTGCCGTCTTAACATTTCCTCCAATTATAATTTTTTTCAAAATGATTTATTTCTCGCTAGGGTTAACTTTTTAAAAGGAACTTTTTGGACAAAACTACTAAATTTATTGTAATGTATTGGTATAATACGAAAAAAACCTAAATTTCCTCTAATTAGTCGATTTTAGCATCTTAAAATAATTTTTCTCAAAATGATTTATTTCTCGTTGGGGTTAATTTTTTTAAAGGAACTTTTTGGACAAAACTACTAAACTTATTGTAATGTATTGGTATAATACACAAAAAAACTTAATTTGCTCCAATTAGTCGATCTAAGGCATCTTAAAATAATTTTTCTCAAAATGATTTATTTCTCGTTAGGGTTAATTTTTTTAAAGGAACTTTTTGAACGAAACTACTAAACTTATTGTAATGTATTGGTATAATACACAAAAAACCTTAATTTGCTCCAATTAGTCGATTTAAGGCATCTTAAAATAATATTTCTCAAAATGACTTATTTCTCGTTAGGGTTAATTTTTTTAAAGGAACTTTTTGGACAAAACTACTAAACTTATTATAATGTATTGGAATAATACACAAAAAACCTTAATTTGCTCCAATTAGTCGATTTAAGCATCTTAAAATAATTTTTTTCGAAATTAATTATTTCTCGTTAGGGTTAATTTTTTTAAACGAACTTTTTGGACAAAACTAGTAAACTTATTGCGCTGTCTTGAGTTTATACAAAAAAATCACACATTTTATTCATTTAGTTGCTTTTATTACCGTAGAGACCTTCAACCCTCTTTCTCACTAAGGTATTTCGTCGGCGCGGCTATTGGCTCAATCTTTTCTCCAGGCACATAGCTCTCATCTCTCTGGACGTTAGTAAGACAAGGCTCCGCAATAAAATCTTCCATACTATCATTGCCGGCATCAATGACTAGTATCCGATCTTCCAGTCGTCATTTGACAGTGGACTGGGCATTCTTCCACATCATCATTGTTGTTATGCGCCAGGATCTTTTTCTAAGATAATAGATGCCAAAACTTTTCTCGTTAAAAATCGTATGTACCGTCACAGACTCACTAGGCGTATGATCTTAGCGCCACAGTGTCAGCGGTTGTGTCACAAATCAAAAAATGTAAATTTTCCTCGAAAATTATTCCAAGTCCACTCGTATAATGGAAATATATCTCTAACTTCTTTCACTAGCAATATTTTTTAACGGTTCCCACAGGAGAATTGTCCAGAATGGTCTCCTGAATATTTCTTATATAGGACTTTTTGGCAGTGGAACGTCCGGTTCCGAGTTATGGGACAAAAATGTTTTCTCGTTGAAATTTTTCCAAGTCCACTCGACTGTCTTTCACTAGCGTCGGAAAATGAAAATTCTTGCGTGGAGCGGTTAGGCACTAAAGTGGACTGGGCATTCTTCTACATTATCTTAGCGCCATAGCGTTTGCGGTATATCTTTCAGTGGTTTTGAGGTATCCAATTATCCCAAAACTATATTTTTGGCGGCCCGAAGGCCTGCGAACAGACTAAAGAACGAAATTATTTGCGTTCCTAAGATAAAATATTGTTTTTATCGGAAGAATATCACTTCTGCTGTCTTTCATAATCTACAAGTGCTCAAAACTTTATTTTTTACCTATATTAGATCAAAACTAGAATACGGCTCCCTCATTTGGCACCCAATATACGAACGGTATATTGTACAACTCGAAAATGTGCAGAGGAAGTTTGTCAAATTTTTAGCGTTTAAAAGTGATGGAGTTTTCCTTCCTAGGGGTACCGAGCAACGTGTACTGTTACAAAGATTTCAACTACCCTCTTTAATAAACCGCAGAAATTACTTACTAACTATGTTTTTGCTTAAAATACTTAAATCTCAAATTGTTTGTTCGGACTTACTGGCACAAATAAATTTCTACATCCCGCCCCGTCCTACTAGGTCTCCTCCTGCTTTCTTCCTCCCCACCCCCACAACAAATTTTTTAATCAAAACGCCGATATATAGAGCTATGAATTTATTTAATAACACCTGCTGTAACATTGATGTTCATGAACTCTCAACCAATCAGCTAACGAAAATTCTTAAACAAAAACTCTTATCCAATAATGAGTGATTCAACATTTTTATTTTATTCAATTATTATATAATTTTTTCTCTAATTTTTTCTCTTTCTTATATCCACATGTATTATTTTTGTAAACTATTGGTAATACTTATCACATACTAGTCACATTGTCTTATAAATTGATATATCATGTATCTGTTAGACAATAAAGATTATTATTATTATTATTATTATTATTATTATTATTATTATTATTATTATTAACATTTCCTCCAATTATAATTTTTTTCAAAATGATTTATTTCTCGCTAGGGTTAACTTTTTAAAAGGAACTTTTTGGACAAAACTACTAAACTTATTGTAATGTATTGGTATAATACACAAAAAACCTTAATTTGCTCCAATTAGTCGATCTAAGGCATCTTAAAATAATTTTTCTCATAATGATTTATTTCTCGTTAGGGTTAATTTTTTTAAAGGAACTTTTTGGACAAAACTACTAAACTTATTGTAATGTATTGGTATAATACACAAAAAACCTTAATTTGCTCCAATTAGTCGATTTAAGGCATCTTAAAATAATTTTTCTTAAAATGATTTATTTCTCGTTAGGGTTAATTTTTTTAAAGGAACTATTTGGACAAAACTACTAAACTTATTGTAATGTATTGGTATAATACACAAAAAACCTTAATTTGCTCCAATTAGTCGATTTAAGGCATCTTAAAATAATTTTTCTCAAAATGATTTATTTCTCGTTAGGGTTAATTTTTTTAAAGGAACTTTTTGGACAAAACTACTAAACTTATTGTAATGTATTGGTATAATACACAAAAAACCTTAATTTGCTCCAATTAGTCGATTTAAGCATCTTAAAATAATTTTTTTCGAAATGATTTATTTTTCGTTTTGTTAATTTTTTTAAACGAACTTTTTGGACAAAACTAGTAAACTTATTGGGATGTCTTGAGTTTATAAAAAAAAATCACAAATTTCATTCATTTAGTTGCTTTAAAGGGACATAAAATAACTTTTTCTTAATTATTTATTTACTAGCTAGGCTTATGTTTTTTAAATGAACTTTTAGGACAAAACTACTAAACTTATTGTAATGTATTGGTATAATACACAAAAAACCTTAATTTGCTCCAATTAGTCGATCTAAGGCATCTTAAAATAATTTTTCTCAAAATGATTTATTTCTTGTTAGTGTTAATTTTTTTAAAGGAACTTTTTGGACGAAACTACTAAACTTATTGTAATGTATTGGTAAAATACACAAAAAACCTTAATTTGCTCCAATTAGTCGATTTAAGGCATCCTAAAATAATTTTTCTCAAAATGACATATCTCTCGTTAGGGTTAATTTTTTTAAAGGAACTTTTTGGACAAAACTACTAAACTTATTGTAATGTATTGGTATAATACACAAAAAACCTTAATTTGCTCCAATTAGTCGATTTAAGCATCTTAAAATAATTTTTTTCGAAATGATTTATTTCTCGTTTGGGTTAATTTTTTTAAACGAACTTTTTGGACAAAACTAGTAAACTTATTGGGCTGTCTTGAGTTTATACAAAAAAATCACAAATTTCATTTATTTAGTTGCTTTAAAGGGACATAAAATAACTTTTTCTTAATTATTTATTTACTAGCTAGGCTTATGTTTTTTAAATAAACTTTTAGGACAAAACTACTAAACTTATTGTACTGTAATGGTATAATACGAAAAAAACCTTAATTTCCTCCAATTAGTCGATTTAAGGCATCTTAAAATAATTTTTTTCGAAATGATTTATTTCTCGTTTGGGTTAATTTTTTTAAACGAACTTTTTGGACAAAACTAGTAAACTTATTGGGCTGTCTTGAGTTTATACAAAAAAATCACAAATTTCATTTATTTAGTTGCTTTAAAGGGACATAAAATAACTTTTTCTTAATTATTTATTTACTAGCTATGCTTATGTTTTTTAAATGACATTTAAATAATATCGCGGTACTGCTTAACGATACGGACGTATTTTTATCGCTCTGCAGATTTTATTAAAATAAAAGTAGTAAAAGTGCGATTTTTTTTTCGCGTTTTCTTACGAAGTTGAGAATTCGTGTCGGCCAACAAATTGTATTAATTTGGAGTCAGAAGTGTTATCAGTTAAAAGGAAATTAATTAAGTTACAATTTACAAAGATATGGGTGTATTCACTGATCGACAAGCAACCGAATTAAAAACCATTATCTCCGAGGTTCTAGAGAATACATTTAAAAATAAAAGTTTTTTTAATAACCTTGCTGATAAGTTGTGCTCGAAAATATCGGTCGAGATAAATAAAGAAATAAACGATATAAAAACTAAGCAAGAGGTATTGGAGAAGAACATAAATACAGTGCAAGACGAAAACATCAAAATTTTATCCAAGCTGGATGATGTGGAGCAGAATATGAAACAAAATCAACTTCGAGTGTATGGTATTCCTGAGAATACTGCTAATGTCAATGAGCACCTTAAAAGCATCTTTGACACAAAACTAGATTTGTAAAACATTGACATTGAGTGTTCCTACAGGATTGGAAAAAGTAGTAACGAAACAATAAAGCCTAGACCTATTCTTGTCAGGTTTGGAAATACTTTTGACAGAAATCAGGTATTTTTCAACAAAAAGAAGTTCAAACAATCTACCATCTCGGTCACAGAGGAGCTTACCAAGAAGAGATACGAATTACTCATTTTTACTAAACAAAAATTAGGAAAAGAGAAAGTTTGGACCGTAGGAGGTAGGATCTATACTAATTTTTCAGGCGAGAAGAAAAAAATATTTAATGAAGAAGACGTTAACTCCATGGCGGAGGATTAGGTGAGGTAAAGTGGATTAATTTATTAACTAAAAAAAAAAAAAACTTTCTTCTTAAACATGGACCCGTATATTTTGAATTTTGAAATTACAAACTATAAAACTTTAATATGCAATGATGTAACTGGTTTTAACTCTGTAAAATTTGGAAATAATTCGATTAAGATTTTTCAGTTGAACATTTGTAGCGTTAGAAAAAACTTGGATTCATTGTTAATCTTATTGTCACAACTTAAGGTGAAATTTGATGTCGTAGTACTCACAGAGACATTTTTATTGGAAAACACAGATATCTTGTGCATGGATGGGTACAATCTGCTATACAATGGTGGCAATATAAATAAGAACGACGGTGTGCTTGTTTATATTAGTAGTAAATTCACTTATAAGTATCAGATTAAACTTTTGTCAAATATAAAAATCCTTGATATTGATATCATTGATACTCAGAATAACTCATTTAAACTATCCGCTTTATATAGACCACCATCGACAGATGTTGATACTTTTAATACAGATTTGTTAAATTATGTAGCTCTTTCACCCAAAACGGATATTCATGTAATCTGTGGTGACACTAATGTCAATATTCTAGAAGAAAAACAGGATCTAAACCATGTGCAAAACTACCTTAACCTTTTCAGTGCAAATTCATTTATTTCATACATCAATAATGTTTGTACTTGGGAGAGAAACCTGCAAAAATCCTGTCTAGATCATTATTTCGTAAAATCTAATCGTAGTGAAAATGTAAAGGCATATCTGCTTAATTTCAAAATCACAGATCATTTTCCTGTAATACTAGAAATAGATAATCAACAAAATAAGAACTCTAATAATTTAAAGAAATGCTACAAAGAATATATTAATTACAACCAATTAAAACAGGACTTTGAAAGAGTAAACTGGGACTCATTTTATGCTTGTCAGGATTTAGATGACATGACAAATATTTTGATATGTAATATCGTTAATATTACTCAAAAAAATACCAAAAAAGTGAAAATTAATAAAATGTTGATTTCTAGAAAAGGATGGATTAGCAAGAATCTTGTTAAAACAATCAATAACAAAAATGAATTGTACCAAAATCTTAAAGCTTTTCCAAATAATTTAACAATAAAACAAAATTACAATAGATGTAAAAGGATTCTTGTTAAGTCTATTGCTGATTCAAAAAAAAAGTTATTTTGAAGAGTTAACAAGAAATAAACAAAATAGTAAACAACTATGGGATTCTGTCAACAGAGTTTGTAACCAAAATAAAAAACATCAAGTAATCAAAAAAATCAATCATGAGAACGTTGAAATAATAGACAAAAAAGAAATTGCAAATAAATTTAATCAACACTATTGCTCTTTAGGCGAAACGCTTGCTAATAAAATTCAAAAGCCAATAAACTTTGTTGACTCGGAGTCAGATCCTGATCTCGAGAACAACATGTATTTAAGTTATACAACCGAGCAAGAAATAAAAAAGGTAATCAAAAGTTTAAAATTGAAAAAATCTCCAGGTTTTGACGGCATTCGTTCCGAAATTCTGAAAGTAATTGTTGATTCAGTCTCTCTTCCATTAAGCTTCTTGATCAATAAATGTATTAAAAAAAATTATTTTCCAAGGCCTCTTAAAGTTGGTGTGATCTCTCCGTTATTCAAAAATGGAACTAAGGAACATATTAAAAACTATAGGCCAGTTTCGCTAATATCAAATCTTGGGAAAATTTTTGAAAAGATCTTGAAATATAGAATGCTAAAGTTTTTAAAAAAATACAAACTAATTTCTGAAGCTCAATTTGGTTTCATGGAGGGCAGGTCGACGGAGGACGCAATTGCTGGGCTGACATCGCAACTATATAAAAATATTGATGAAAGTAGTCCTACATTGTGTGTTTTCGTCGACTTAGCCAAAGCTTTCGATACCGTTTCACATCAGTTGTTATTGGATAAGATACAAAAATACGGTCTAAGGGGAAAAATATTTGAAATTATAAAAAGCTATCTGAGTGATAGAATTCAATACACCAAAATCGACGATATAATTAGCGATGCTGGTCGTGTTAACTATGGCGTACCTCAGGGTACAGTATTGGGTCCGGTTCTTTTCATCCTGTACATCAATGGGCTGCTGAGGATGGAGGGTGCTGGACGGGTACTGTCCTTCGCGGACGATACTGTCGTATTATTTACAGGTAAAACTTGGGATGATGTCATAAGACAGGCTGAACGAGAGTTTGATAAAATAAAAAAGTGGTTTGACTATAACTTGCTTACAGTAAATTTCGATAAAACCAAATGTATGTTGTTTTCTAGTCAGGAGCAAACCACAAAAAACATCCAAGGTATACTAGTCGATAACTTTTTAATACCCACCACAAAATCCATCAAATATTTAGGCATAGTAATAGATTGTAACCTTCGTTGGGAATTGCATGTTAAGTATATTGTTCAGAAACTGAGAGGAATCTTGCCAAAATTCAAATATTTGAAAGATTTCATGTCTGCAAATCAACTGAAAATTCTGTACTGTGCATTAGTTCAAAGTCATTTGATTTATGGAATTATTGGCTGGGGCGGAGTCCTAAACACACACCTCAAAAACTTAGAGATCATACAAAAATGGTTTCTGAAAATCATTTTTGGCAAGAACAGGCTCTTCCCAACTGACTCACTATATCGTTTAAGTGGTGTGATGGATATCCGACAGCTTTTCTGTTACAGAATGGCTTTGAGGTCATTTAAAAACCCACACGAATGTCTAATTGTGAATGACAGACATTATACTTTAAGAACTATTAACAAAGTTGCAGTGCCAAAATGTCATAAGGCCTGTGGACAGAGAAGCTTTCTGTACCTCACACCAAGATTTTTTAATATAGCCCCAAGTGCAATAAAATCTTGTGGAAGTTTAATAAGCTTCAAGAAAAAAATGTCAGAATGGATTTTAAAAGTGTGTTCTCGAGAAGCCATTGACAGTTTTGTGAATCAAAATCAAAGTAGATATTAGAAATTAATGAAAAGTGGAGCACAAAAACTGCATTGAAGTGAAGGAAAAAAGACTGCCATACAAATACGTACATTTTTTGTGCATATTTCGGCAGAAGTCAAGAACGTTTATTTTACATCTTTAAGTGGTATTAATTGCTTACTTGTACATAACAAATTTTGTATTAAATAAACGTCTAAATTATTAATTATTATTATATGAACTTTTAGGACAAAACTACTAAACTTATTGTACTCTAATGGTATAATACGAAAAAAACCTTAATTTCCTCCAATTAGTCGATTTAAGCATCTTAAAATAATTTTTTTCAAAATGAATTATTTCTCGTTAGGGTTAATTTTTTTAAACGAACTTTTTGGACAAAACTAGTAAACTTATTGCGCTGTCTTGAGTTTATACAAAAAAATCACACATTTTATTCATTTAGTTGCTTTTATTACCGTAGAGACCTTCAACCCTCTTTCTCACTAAGGTATTTCGTCGTCGCGGCTATTGGCTCAATCTTTTCTCCAGGCACATAGCTCTCATCTCTCTGGACGTTAGTAAGACAAGGCTCCGCGATAAAATCTTCCATACTATCATTGCCGGCATCAATGACTAGTATCCGATCTTCCAGTCGTCATTTGACAGTTTTACAGACAATAAAGGACCCCAGTCAAATTTCATTCAAAAGGCGAAAGGCGATAGATTTTGACTAAATTTAACAATTTTGTATCAAAAATTCGAAATTCGCCAAAAACTTCTCACACAAAAATCATTAATAAAAGTGTGAATTTCATTTCATATCTCTCTTACCAGTTTTAATATTTGACATTACTTTCATAACACCCTGTATATCAACCGAAACTTTATTAGGAAATCACAGATAAAGACAACGGAGGGCCATGAAACTAGTGTTATTGAAACAATAATGTCTATAGTCTCAGTACGAATGATTCAAGTGTATGCCTTATTTTGCCTCATTTTATTACACAGGTCTCAGACATAAATTTGGCTATTGAAAATAATTATTAAGTGCGGTAAATGATACTTTTCCGCACGAGGTGGCAGTTGCACGAACGGCCCGAAGCAAGTCCGGGCATGCCACTAAGTGAGTGTGGAACTGGAACTTTTCGCACATGTTACTTACAATATTTTTCCTAATTGCGTAAAATTATGCTTGTTCGTAATAAATTTTTGTATTTTTTGGGTAAAAGGAGCAAAAAATAAAGTGAATTTTTAAATTTTGATATGTCAAATAGAGCATTTTCGGAAATACTTGTTTAAATTCTTTCTCTTGCACTTTCTATTAATGTAATAAAAAAATTAAGGTTTTTCCCCGGATGACATTCTGGGCTGATCCCTTTATTTAGTCGAATATTTTCCAAACTATTGCAGTTAATTATGCCCCGAATTATGCCAAAAAATAAATAATAAAAGAAGGGTAGTTCCATTATGAATCTATTATTATTATAAATCGTTCTCTATTCTGTATCTTTTACCACCCCGTATATTTTGGACTGAAAATACCTCGGTGCCAAGCCTACTACATTACGTGAATTATGTCTTATGGCCGCTTGCAATATTTTGTTGATCTAAGAAAAATAGTTTCTAAGTCACATGACTAACAAACCGACTTATATTAAACCCTTCTGCGAGACGAGCAGATACTTTTAAATGTTTACCCCCTTTAAGATTCGTATAAAAAAATATTTTTTATGATTCCCTACTTACGAGAAAAAACGAGACGAGACGAGACGAGACGAGACGAGACGAGACGAGACGAGACGAGACGAGACGAGACGAGACGAGACGAGACGAGACGAGACGAGACGAGACGAGACGAGACGAGACGAGACGAGACGAGACGAGACGAGACGAGACGAGACGAGACGAGACGAGACGAGACGAGACGAGACGAGACGAGACGAGACGAGACGAGACGAGACGAGACGAGACGAGACGAGACGAGACGAGACGAGACAATGGCACTCTCGAGCGAGAAAAACGCGTTTCTCGTCGAGACGAGATAAAAAAAATTCTCGCCTCACGAGACGAGACAAGAATGGGTCAATTCTAGTCTCGTCTCGTCTCGCGGCATCACTACTCGATAAGAAACACGTCAGGCTGTTTAGTTTTTTGCAATTCTTCTTCATAAAACCCACCACTAATTGGATGGCCTTGCATATCTTCCAACAAATAAGTCGTAGGATTGGTAATTTGCACTTTCGGAACCTTAAATAACTCAGTGGTCCAATTAGGCACATATCCTTTTTCAAACACATGTTTAGCTTCGCTTATACGAACAACATTTCCAACTTTAAATTTATGCCGTCCTACAACCTTGAGATTATTATAAACAGAATTTAACAACCTGGTCATGTCCTTTTTGTTAACATCCTTAGGCTTCATGCCAATTGTGCGATGCTTGTGCTGTGTTGTTGTAACTTGTCGTAACTTACACAGTCACCGTTCATCCTCCATTAGGATCTTCCGATCACAAACTTATTTCAACTCTAAGCGAGCTGCCAATTTGTTCTGAACAACCTCCTAAACCTCGTAAAATTTGGCACTACACATCAGCTAGTTGGGAAGACCTAAGGGACCATTTTCGCACTTTTCCTTGGCTGGAAGTATGCTTCTCTTCAGATGATCCATCCGCTTGTGCTCAAGAGGTCTCCGATGTCATTCTTACTGGCATGGAAGCCTTTATTCCTTTCTCCAAGAAGCGCCCTTCAAATGGCAAGCCCTGGTTTAGCAAGAACTGCGAGCGTGCTGTCAGAGCTAAAAATCTAGCTTACCGACAATGGCGTAAAAATCCTACCGATGTGAATCGCACCATCTTTGTTACCGCTCGAAACCAGTGCAAGCAAACGATAGATCAAAACAAAGAGGCTCACAACATGAGGATCAAAAATAAACTTCTCGCCAGTCCTAACGGATCTAGGTCCTTTTGGTCAGTCGCTAAGGCCGTCAGTCAAAATTTTACCAAATCAAATATTCCACCGCTAACGCGTTCTGACGGCACAATAGCAACCACGGCTGAAGATAAAGCGAACTTACTCGCAGAACTCTTTGCTTTACACTCCACGGTAGACTTTCAGGGAAAAACACCCCCGAACATTCCAGCAGTTCGATCGGAAATGACTGATATCGTATTCCGTCAGCGTCCTGTCAAACGAATTCTGAAGGGGCTCGATGCCAAAAAAGCTTCTGGTCCAGATGAAATTCCTATTATAGTGCTCAAGAAATGCGCCGATGAACTCACACCAGTATTTTGTAGACTTTTTAACTTATCCTACAAAAAAGGAATATTTCCATCTTGCTGGAAAAAGGCGCGAGTCCAGCCTATACCAAAGAAAGGCAAGAAAACCCTGCCAAACAACTATCGACCAGTCGCATTGCTTTCAGTTATATCAAAGGTGATGGAGAAAGCTATTAACCAACAACTTATAAAATACCTGGAAGGCCTTAAAATTATCAGCGACCATCAGTATGGTTTTCGTAAGTCCAGATCAACAGGAGACCTGCTAGCCTATGTCACTCATCTTTGGAGCAACGCAATCGAACATCATGGGGAGTCCCGGGCTATTGCACTGGACATCTCTAAAGCCTTTGACCGTGTCTGGCACGAGGGGCTCCTAAGCAAACTGCGTTCTTATGGTATGCCCGGTCGATTTTGTTCATGGTTGTCTAGCTTCCTCAAGGACCGCTCTCTGCAAGTGGCGATTGACGGGTTTCTCTCAGACACCTTCACCATCAATGCTGGTGTTCCTCAAGGGTCCATATTATCTCCCACTCTCTTCTTACTGTACATTAACGACCTTCTAGCGAAAACAGAAAATCCATTATATTGCTTTGCTGACGACAGCACACTTATCTCATCTTTTACTTTGAAACCTCAAACATCGGCTACTGACGCACATCTTCGCAGACAACATGAGGTATCACGCCTCAATAAAGACCTGGAAGAAATTTTGTCTTGGGGTGACAGTAACCAAGTCGAATTTAACGCTCAAAAAACCCAGGCTGCAGTTTTCTCTAAGAAGGTCAACATTGCAGAACCCGATATCGTTATGGCAGGACACGCAATTCCACTGACTTCGTCTATTAATTTGCTGGGTGTCAACCTGGGAGGAAATATGTCTTGGCATAATCACGTAGTGGCAATCGCCAGGGCAGCTTCTCAGAAGCTCGGTATACTTTTCCGTACCAAAAAGTTGTATACACCTCAACAACTTTTGACACTTTATAAAGCCCAGATTCGACCATCACTGGAATACTGCTCTCATATCTGGAGTTCTGCACCGAAGCATACCCTTCGGTTGTTGGATTCCATCCAAAGGAGAGCCGTTCGTCTAATCGGCGACCACGAGCTGACTAAGAACCTCGACAGCTTAGAACATCGAAGACAGGTTGGTGATTTGACTCTCTTCTACAGATATTTTCATGGCAAGTGTTCGACAGATATTGCCCGCTCGATTCCACCTAGAGTAATGCATAGCAGAAACACACGACGAACCACTGCCGCCCATCCCTATGTGGTTCAACTTAGTACACCCCGAACATCATTGTTTCAGAACTCTTTCATTTGGAGGACGTCATCTTTGTGGAACGGCCTTTCTGAGACCGTGTTTCCAACCGAATATAACCTCCAACGATTCAAGAAAAACGTGAATCGCTTTCTTCGCACACGCACCGCTCCCAGAGCGCCTTAAAGGATTTTCCTATAGTGCTTGTGCTCGATCATAAAAAAAAAAAAAAAAAAAAACTTGTTCCAACAAGTCTACCCATTTATGATTGCCGTTCAAGGTGAACAGCTTAAACAACTTTTCCTTTATTGTGCGAATAACACGTTCTGCAATAGAAGCCTTTAAAATGCTGAAGGTGCTGTAATGATAAATATTATGTTTTTTCATAAGATTCTGAAAGCTAGAGTTGTAATATTCCTTCCCATTATCGGTAACCAACTTTTTCGGTACCCATTTATGATTGCCGTTCAAGATGAACAGCTTAAACAACTTTTCCTTTATTGTGCGAATAACACGTTCTGCAATAGAATCCTTCAAAATGCTGAAGGTGCTGTAATGATGAATATTATGTTTTTTCATAAGATTCTGAAAGCTAGAGTTGTAATATTCCTTCCCATTATCGGTAACCAACTTTTTCGGTATTCTTTTGGACTGTTTAAAAATCTGTTCCATGGCATTGGTTACATCTTGAGCATTTTTGGACTTGAGAGGCATTGTCCACAGAAATTTCGAAAAACAATTAATTACAACCAATATGTATTTAAATCCTTTGTTTTCGCGCGCATACTGATCGAGCTGCGCAAGATCCGAAGCAAACGTATCATCCAAACCATACTGAAGAAATCTACGACGTTTAAATTTGTTTCTAGCCGGTTTATGCAGCTCGTTAACAACTTGCTCTTCTAGCCTTCTTAGCCATATTTTTAAACATAATAAACATATTTTAGCCGAGCAGCTATTTTAATACTAGTTGAATTATTTCGGCAAACCACCAGAATGGTTTGATTTAGACATATTATTATCAATAGCTTCCAACCCTTTAATAATGGGTTTAAGAGCATTTTTAACAGAAGTATCTACATATCCCTTTAAAGTATTTTCAAGAGTGCCAAATCGAGATGATAACCGGGTCACAGATTGCTGGTGAGCAGATTTAACCTCGTTTAGCTGTTTTTTAACTCGGGCATCTAATTTTGTAACCTTTTCCGACAACTTGTCATCAACAAGCTTAAGCGAATCATTATGCAGCAGCAGCTCTTTCTTCAACTTATCTATTTGCTCTCTCAATGCAACACCCATAGACTCGGCATAGACTTTGTTAGAATTTGCAGCAGTGTTTGCTTGTTGCAAAGTATTAAGAATGGTGTCGCCCATTTTCTTCTCAAGGACATCTAGGTTCTTCTGTGCTTGCAAGACGTAATCAGCTGATGAGCTATCAATTTTAGCTGAAAGCGTAACGGCAATTGCATCTACAAATTTTTTATTTACACCATCAGCACCATCTGTTAGAGAGCTAACGTTAACAAGTCCAGGGCCGTATCTGAACCAAAATTTGGGGGGGGGGGGGGGTTAGACCAGTAGCAAAAAATACTAGTTACACTTTAAACATACATTTAAACATACACACATACACACAAACAAACATATAAGGATACTATTGTTTTCGGGGGGGAGGGGGGGGGGGGGTTGAACCCCTAAAACCCCCCCTCAGATACGGCCCTGAACAAGTCTATGATCCCGAAGATTATAATCACCATCTTTAGTAACAGCAATTGAAGTAGGTGCTTGTAGCACTCTAGCGCCTTTTTGGTGAGAGGCTGAGGGTAAAGACTGACCGAACTTATTTATGGCTAATGTGATAATGAGGAAGGATACTTGAGCAGTTTTATTTATAGAATTCAATTATCCCAAGTTTTTCCAATTGGTGTAATATACTCATTATTTCATTATGATTATTATTGTTACCACCCTGTTGAGAGGATTCCAACTTTTTGAATCGTTCAACCAATTCGTTAATGCTGCCGTAATAAACATATTCCTTAGACTTGTTGGTGTATTCCATTAGAGCAGATCCGGATTTTGTTTGCGATCTAGTTCTGGGAGCTATGATAGAAGTGTGAGATGGGGATGGGATCTTGCTCGTTGACGTTCTAGAAAGTAAAGGTCTAACGATTGTAGCGTATTTCTGTGTTTTATTCGAAATTAGCTGGCCTCTCTCCCCCCTGTATATGCCAGACTTCCTAAGTATTTCTCCATAATTTGTTGTATCGTCTTTAATATGATACTTTGGTCCTTTAAAAACAGCAAGTCGTACAAACCCAGAGTACCCTTGTAAGTTATAGGACCTACTTGGATATCTCCATTCTGCAAAAAATTTACGGACTCGCTACCTATACGCCAAGAGTCAATCGCAGAATCATAGCTCACTCCTCTAGCGTCTATTTGAGAAGAGTGAGACCAATATTTTCTCAAGTATTCTCTAGCCATCTCAGGATATTGAGCGATAAACTCATCCATCATCACCGGGTTATTTTTAATAAGAGCTTCAAACTCGGCTCTAATATCTGCCGCCGATCGTTCTGGAGGGTCTTGACGTGTTTCTTGAAACACATCATCATCCACAGCATCACCATACTGAGATTCATCGGCTAGAAATTGCACCGACTGGTTCTTATTTCGAGACGTTGTAGGTTGTTCGAGTTTTAGCTGTGGTTTTACGTCTTCACCCTTCTTGGCCTTAATTTTGCGTTTCTTAGACTCTGTCTTGACTGAAACTTCTACCAGCTTATTTAATGGGGTGGTTATAGGTCTTAAGAACTTATTTAGCGATACATATTCCAACCCTCGATCTAATTTGAATGCCAGATACTTCTTTCTTATAGTTCCAGATGCTTGTAAAATTCGACGCTTCACGTCTTTATCTAGTTTGCTAAATTGGTCAGCCATAGCAGCTCTGAAGCACCGTATCCCTGTTTCCGGACCGTCTAACTACTATGATGATGGTTGTCATACTGAGTGTTGGATAGTTAGGGGGTGATATAAGTATCAAACTTACTACGATATCACCCCTTGGTAATATCATTATCTTTGACAATTACCAAGAACCCATATATATTTTTCCAATATTCAGAACAAACACGTTTAAACGCATCAAAGGGCATGTCGGTGTTTACATGATCATCATAGACATGTTTCAAGTTTAAGTCATCTTGTTTGAATAATATCAGCACATTAGCATTATCACGAACCAGCTGTTTGGGTATTTTTGAATAAGTTTGCGACAAATAGAACGAATCAATATCATTGTGGCGACCCATACAGAAATAATTACGTATTTTATCCTGCTTCTCGCATGCCACATCGTCAAATATGAATTCGGAATGAGGTCTAGCGCTGGATGGGTCTAAAACATCCTCATTATCACTATAGCCAAAATATCCTAATCCTGAATGCCGTAAGGCATGACTTAAAAAATAATACTTGTCTTGCTGTAGAGATTTCGAATATACGTATACATTCTCAAATGTTAGCCCGTTTTCATCAATCAGTAGACTCATCATAACAGCAGTCTTACCGCTATTACTGGGACCGCATATTAAGGTCCTTACGTTGGATGGTAATAAGTGGCCATGTTTGTTGTTAGCTAACTTGTCTTGCTTCATATCGAAATTATATACTTTAATACCAAGATTCTGTTTTTCTTGACGCATTGTTTTTATAAGTATCACTCTGCACTCACCGACGACTTCATTAGTAATGCAGACGTCACAAGGTTCAGGTGTGTTAAATAGCGTTATCAACAAGCTACCAGTCGAACTTCATCTGCCTGGGTATTCTTATTGCGGCCCTGGAACTAAACTGCAAGAACGACTAGCTCGAGGAGATCCTCCAAGAATAAATTGGATAGTTATTGCCGTACTCACGATATCGAATATTCAAAGAGTCAAGATTTGGCGCACAGACATAAGGCTGATAAAGTATTGGAAAACAGATCTTGGGAGCGTGTAAAGGCCAAGGATTCAAGTTTTGGTGAAAAGACAGCAGCTTGGCTAGTAACCAACGCCATGAAGATTAAACGCAAGTTAGGTGCTGGTACTAAGAAGACAAAAAGACCTGTCTGTCTGTCTTCGGTGGTGAGAAAGATTAGGAAACAAGTTAAACATACTGATGCGGGGGATGTTGGTAAAAAGAAGACGCTAAGTACATTGCTAAAGGCAGCCAGAGTAACAGTGAAAAAGGTAGGCGGAGCCAAAAGAATCAAAGTGCCTCGAGTTATCCCTCTGCCAAAACAGGGTGGTATTTTGCCGCTTATTCCGATATTCGCAGGACTGTCTGCCTTAGGGCCACTGTCAGGGGGTGCAGCAGGGATCGCTTAAGCAGTCAACGATGCCCAGAGTGCCAAGGATACGTTGAAAGAATCCAAACGACACAACGAAACAATGGAGGCTATAGCATTGGGTAAAAAAGGCAGTGGTTTATACTTGAAGAAACACAAGACAGGATATGGCCTATTTCTGCGTAAAATGTCAAAAAACTACCAATAAAGCTACCCAACCGCCCCCTATCCGATCAAGATATCAAGAAATATGTTGCTCGATTAAAAATATCTAATTTTCGAGGTGTATTTATGCGAGACACATTACCGAACACACCCCGAAACATAGAAAGCGGTTCAAAGAAGTAGTCCATTCTCCAAGAGACCTGTTTCTATTACCAAATAAACGAAAACGACGACTTTGCGTTTTTAGTTTTTATTTGGTAATAGAAAGCGGTGTTGTAAATTTAAATCGCAACACATTGAACGGGACACATTGGGTAGCTTACAAGAAAAATTGGAGCAAAGTTGTATATTTCGATAGTTTTGGCGACTTGAACCCACCAAAGGAGTTTATTAAGTATATGAAAAATTCTAAAATTTATTTCAACTATGATCAATATCAGGATTATGGTACAGCAAATTGTGGTCACCTTGCATTATCATTTCTCTACAATAAAACTTTATAAAATACAATAATGTGTTTTACTATCATCAGTCATGTCTCAAACATTCACGTTAAAGGATCGTTCGCACCTGCTTAAAGCCTACTTTGTACCTCCAATAGTGCTTGATTCCAGATACGACTACTCTCTAGCATTAATTTTGCTAAATACTTGGAACACGATTCCAAATATTGAAGACGGCCGTAACAAGTTTTATTACACAGACAACAATAAAAACGAGGTAGTTTTGGAAATTTCCACAGGATCCTACGAGTTGGAAGACATTGAACCGTTTTTGCAAAATAAGCTTGCTAAGACGGGGGCTACTCCATAAGAACGGAAGAACATTTTATCGCTTAAACCTAATAACAACACCTTAAAGTGCGAGCTAAAGGGTGCTTATAGTATAAATTTCACTCCCAAGGATAGCATTGCTCAGTTGTTGGGATTCTCTCAACAAGTGCTAAAGTCTGGTCAGCAATACGAATCAGATATACCCGTAGAAATTATACAAGTCGTTACCATCAGAGTAGAGTGTAATATTATTTCCGGGTCGTATTATACCAATAATCCATCACATACTCTATACGAATTTTTACCAACTGTTGATCCTGGGTACAGCATCAACATTGAGCCGAGGAATTTAATCTATCTTCCAGTTCAAGTAAAACATATCTACAATATTACCCTAACGCTGTTGGACCAAGATTCAAGACCGCTCAACTTTCGAGGCGAGGAAGTTGTAATCAGATTAGAACTTAGACGAAATGGCTCTCGTGTTTAAAAGCTATTTAAGCACCCTCCAACCCTCTGCTGATTCATTAAGTGTTCAGAAGTTGAAGGAGACACTCACGTTTGCAAATATAGTTTATTTACAGTCTCGAAGTAAGCACTATTATTACCATGTCAGACAAACTTCAATTATTTAATGAAATTAAGAGTAATGAGTCAATCATTCGTGAAGAATGGCATACTTATCACCCATTTACCAATTCATTTATTAACAACGACGAAATTGAGATTGTGATTAATCAGCAAGATGTGTTTTTGGATATGGGTGAAGCTCAGCTTTACATTGAAGGAACGTTTACGGAAGAGGTACGAGCTGGTGCAAACGGTAATTGCACATTAACCAATAATGCCGGCGCCTTTCTATTTGATACCATTTCATATGAAGTGAATGGTAAGGAGATTGAAAAAATTCGTGATCCTGGCATAGTTGGCACCGTTAAACATATTGTACCTAAACGAGCCAGAAAGCCGAGCTTTGGACATAGCTGGTTGGAACTGGCCTACTGGTATTGTCAAGACCTTGGATGAAACTTCCAAAGAATTTAATTTCCGTATACCACTTGCCTCTCTGTTTGGTGTATTTGCCGACTACAAGAATGTTTTAATGGGTAAACAAAAAATTAAACTGGTTCGAGCTCGTCATGATGACAACTGCTACAAGTCGAGTGGTGATAAGAAGGCAACGATTACATTAAATACTGTTGAATTAAAGGTTAGACACATCTATCCTAGTGACGCAGTCAAATTGCGTATTTTAGACGAAGTTGCAAAGAACAGATCGATATTTATTCCGTTTAGAAATTGGGAGATTCACGAATTACCTGCTCTGCGAACAACCAAGAAAGATATTTGGACCGTCAAGACCATGTCTGAGAGAGCAAGATATGTTATTGTATTTTTTATGAAGAATCGTAAAGATAATTATAAGGCCGATTGCACTTATTTTGATAATTTAAACATCCCCGACGTCAAGCTGTATCTTAATTCAGAGGTTTACCCCTACGAAGCACTAAATTTAAACTTTAAGAACCGTCAATTCACCGAGGCTTATAAGATGTATACGGATTTCCAGAAAAATTATTTGGGCAAGCAGTACAGCGAACCGCTGATGGATTTTACAGCTTTTGCCAATAAAGCACTTTTTGTTATTGATTGCACCAAGCAAAATGAAGCTCTCCAAAGCAACACCATTGACGCCAAGTTGGAATTTCAAAGCTCCGAAAACTTTTCTGTTGAGTCACGTGCTTTTTGTATCATCGTGCATGATCGTGTTCTCGAATACCAGGCTTTAACTGGACAAGTGCGGGATCTTTTGTAATCAGTCATACTTTGGTCCTTGCAAGATGAAGTTTGTGTTAGTAGACATACAAGGGTTCAACATTCCAGACTTTTGCGCCAAGGAATTGGCTATTTAGGATGGAAACAACATGAAGAGCTATCTGTTTAAACCAGTCGTCCCCTTTTACGAGCTATGTTATGATTGCCAACAGCAAGCACTATTTCTGTATGGAAACCGCCATGGACTCTTCTATAATTATGGTGAGACCGAACACAACCAGCTTTATTCAATTATCCTCCAGGACCTGATAGATGTTGACGTAATTTACGTAAAAGGACATGTGAAAAAGGACTTATTAGTTAAGATTTATTCTGATGTAATAGTTAAACATAACCCTGATATTATTAACTTGGAATTTATTACCGATTATGTTAATGTACCCAAACTGCCTAGAGATGTAGTTACTTGTTCTTATTATAGTATAGAAGTTTTTACTTGTAGTGTTAGGAATGCTTATATCTTGTATGATTATATTTATAGTTTTTTACCTAAATAGTATGATTATAGTTATAGTTTTTTACCTAAATAAAGATTTTTAAAAATCTGTTGTGTGTCATTTCGTTCTATATTAATTACAACCCCTAGCAGAATTTAATCATTTAGTCTCGAGCTCATGTCGAGGACAGTCGATTTTAGAGTTAAGCCAAAGACAGTCGATCAGAGCATCTGAAAAAAATACGTAAACTGAAAAAAGCCATCCAGTGTTACGATGATAGAAAGTATTTAGTTGAGGTATTTTCAAAACTTACTCTTTTAAAAAGCCTCCCAATGGCGTCCTCTGCCTGGGATAAGGTGTTTGAATCTCCTTTGCAATGTCTGAAGGATGATGCAATACATCGCAAGATTAAGCCTAACACAGTATACGAGATCGATGATTACATCACCGTTATATTTAGCACTACAGATGAAGAACGCAAGCAAGTAACATTGGACACTAGTTACTATGGCAAGATTTATTTCTCTAGTAAGGAATTTGAAGAATTTCTAAGTAATTTTGATTGTTTCAACACTCACTGGGTAGACATCTTTCTGATTATTGGCAAGTACACTTTAGTGTTTCATCAAAATGGCGAGAAGCGAGGCCTCAAGTTTGAAGATGCCATGACGGACAAGTACCTGTTTCAATGGACTGACGAGCTAATACGATTATTTGCAAGACATATACTTCAATTGTATAAACTAAACACTGAATATTATAAAATTACCAAATAAAAGTTATTATTGATATGTGTTGTTTTTAGGGAAGTTTTTAGGGAACGGCTGGGTAAAATAAAACATAGATTTACATAATTACATAATTAATAATACAATAATATAATAATAATAATAATAATAATAATAATAATAATAATAATAATAATAATAATAATAATAATAATAATAATAATAATAATAATAATAATAATAATAATAATAATAACAATAATATAATAATAAATAAGACAATAATAAATACCTAACCTAATATCACAACCCTCTAAAGACAGCAGCTATCAAAAGAGATTGGCGCAAAGATAGCTGCTCTAGGCAGTTTTGGCTTATGGAATTTCCAATGATTCCTTATATTTTGCGATATCTCTGTGACCCCAAGCAAGCGTGTTCTCTAAATCGCTGGGTATAAGGTAACGCTTGTCGTCCGCGTATGACAGCGCTACCTTATTTTTAAGTTCGACAAACATCACATGTTGATGTGAGCAGAATGTATTCATCTGTCGATGAATCAGGGTCCCCTTTACGTCAACCGCTTGCCTATAATCATTTATACTCAGTTCTTTTTTAGTGACGTAGTCAGGGACCCCCTTTGCCTTTTTCGTGCATTCCCCTTCAACATCAACACAATACGCCTTCGCCCCGGTGCCAACAAATTCCCAAATAATGTTTCCTGCATACTCATCTTTCATTTTGCCTAATATTGATTGGTTTACAGGAACATTATGTGGTTTATCGTCGGAGTAATTGGATGTATCGAATCTATCTAAATTAGCAGTCATGTCATCATAAAAATTTGGTGTTGTTACTTTTAAAATAAGGGAGTCGGTGTTAGTGTATAGCAGAACCGCGTTGTTGCCATATTTTGGCTTAATATACCCGTACAAAAAGTCATACATAATCGTCTTGGATATCTCCAAGATTGAAAAGCCTACGTAAATAGGCTTATTATATGTGACTTTTTGTTTATGCATCTGGACTGCTACCAGGTTCTCGTTGAAAATAGTGCGGTTTTTAAAATGGGGTTTCGCGATTAATGCCCCGGCCCCCAGTCTCCTACCAATATTTTCCCAGTGGGAAACAAGTTTCACATCTACCACATCTACCCGTTTCTCCACGTTTTCCATCGTCTTGCCGAATACAGCGTTGTTCATCAATTTAAAAAAGTCCTTTTCAAACTTATTTTTAGCCTGATTTCGCAACGCTGTATTTAGATCGATATACTTTTTAAGCCACGGTGATTGGTTAAAAGATATATCGCGATGAATTATAGTGAGCTGAAGGCCACAATTTAATGCTTGCTGCAAATTTTGAATATGAATAATGTACTTTTCTTTTTTGATGAAATTTGGAATCAATTTTGTAATTTTTGGAAATTTGGTTGTGCGATGGATTGTGGGCAAAAGGGTAGTTCGTTGTATAAATAATGCAAGTTTTCCGGGTTTTCCAAATCAACTTGTAATATATAGCCTGTTGGTGATTCAGATGATATATTCATATAATCTAAATTTTTAATTTCGGTTTCGTTTAACCACTTGAAGTTTCCTGTTGGTAGATATGGAGACATGGCTGTACCATACAGATTGGTCGCATCCAGGTACATGATGTAAGAGTTGGGTTTAGAAGCGTCATAATTAGGTGTAAATTTATTGTTCGCTAAAGCTTTTCTAACACTACACTGACTGACTCCTCCGCGAATCCCGTGCTTAAAGAAGTGCACCATGTCTAGATCTGTTAATAGTTCTAATTGGACGGATGTGTCCCTAAGGGCCGTGTCCATCGAAAGACCCGGCGCAGTAAAATATTGCGCAGGATCGAGGCCGTAAGTAGCCAGGCACACGTCTCTAAAACTTTCAAATACATCTGTCAAATTTAAAACGTCGGATTTGAGATAGATATCAGAATATTCACCTAGAGTTTTACATTTAAATAAATTCCATACATTCCAAGCACGCTTGTAATCATCTTTGGAGATGTCTTCTTTTTTAAGTTTGTTGTAAAAGTCTTTATGCGATGGGAGCTTGTTTTCGTTTAATTTTGCAAATGAATCTACGTAGTTATACGGGAAGACACCCTTCTGCCGAATAAGTTCAAATTTGGCATCATCCGCAAAATGTTTTCGGACTTCCCGGCATTGTTCTGGTTTTAAATTTTGACTAAGTTTATCTAGTCTAGAAGCCATGAATCTAAAACTATCAAGAAACCGTAATTTCAAAAATACCTGTCGTTGTTTTCCTTCCTTGATTTCGACGTTATCCACCAAGACATGTTTAGTAAAAGAAATATACTTTTCCTTGTTTTGAGGGATAACGTCCAGCTTTTCCTCATCGCAAGCTAACTCCTTGACAAAAAGATGGGAATCAAAATTGGACATGTTGTGGAAAAAGATAGGTATAAATTGGGGAATTTTATAATTTATATTGCACACAGAGTGGGCGGGGCCTCGATAGAACCCAGTAAAATGATCGTGATCATGTACTTTATCGTTTGCCTCTACATCAAATGGCTTTTCGCAAATGTGGCAGGTTGGTGCTTGCCGATGCGCATTCTCCTGTTCCGCTGTCATAGGCAGCATGGGCACCACTTCCTTCATCAAATGGTCATAGATCGACTTGCAATCAGTCTCTAACCGTTTTATAAATTCTTTGTGTGCGTCCTGCCCTCTATAACTTGGGTACTTTGAATATGCATCGTCAAAGTCACATTTAATGTAGTATGCAAATGAGTAGGGTATATGTTTATGTATTCTAACAGTATAGGATGTATCAGGGTCCAGCTCATTTTGCTCTGTATCAATAGGTTTATGGATTGTCTCGAAGTCGGCGTAAACAACGAAAGGCACCTTTAATTTCTTTTCAAAGTTTGTGAATTTGAAAATATTCTCGAGAATCTCTTCTCCGTATTTATTCTTTTTTAAATCAGTTGTCGGTACTTTGGCCGAAACGTGCCCGCAATCGTGTTTTTGGTGAGCTTTCAATTTCTGTTCTGTATAAAAATACGTTAAACAGCCATCACATAAATACTTTGTAGCCTTATGGTAAGATAATTGTCTTGAGATCAGGCGAGACATGTTTCTTATTAAGCAGTAATGGCTATTTTCATAATCATCGCTGATTAATAACAAATTTACATGTCTCTCCTTGCGAGATGTCGTAAAAAATAAGGGACCAACGACTTCAATACTATTTTTACCATTGTTGAACACTTTTTCTAAGCCGTAGACATTGATAGAAATGTTATTGAGCCGCTCAAATTTAGTTATATCGCCAAGTTTAATTGGAAATTCCATACCTGTGAAGTCTAGCTCATTCTCAAAAGGCAGATAGTTCGCAACTCTATTTGCATGTTGAGCCCGATCAACGGAATGCAAGGCTGCCAAAACTGATCACTTAAAACACTGCAAGTCAGTGTTTTGAATGTTTAGAACAGCTTTCTTCGCATCAATCTCTTTTGGAAGCGGAATGTAGGAAGATGCCTTTAGAGGGTTGATTTTGTTAGTGCCTATTTCTAAATGTAGGAGCTGCTGAAGAGTCCACCCTGTAACAATAGAAACATTGTTAAGTATTATGGTTTAAAAATATGTTAGACTTTTTAACGCTTGCAATAGTACTTACCACTAACCTTTTCCGAAAACTCTGAATATTTCCGGTCTAGGATGGCAGCAAACTGCTCGAACAGCTCCTCCAGGTCCGTCGCTCCATTCACCATTACATACTTAGCGTAGAAGGACTTATCCTCTAACGACTCGCTCGTCTGCAGGAGGAAGCGGCCGAAAAGCTCTACCCCGACTTTCAGTTGTTCGTATTTTGTGACGATCCCTCCCACCAGCCTTACGAATTTTTCCCTTACGTGATCTAGGAACCTGGGGATGCTGGTGGGGTCCTGGCTCGAAGAAAGCCGGTAGGAAGCAATTCGGCTCCGGAATGATGTTTTAACTAACTGTACAACTTCCTCCTGCTCCACGCAGCAGGAGTTCTCCCGATGGGCTAAGGTTCTTAGATGGCTGGACCACCGGAAGGCAGGCATATCCACTTGACAGTCATCACAATGCTTCTGCTGCGCAGATGAAGTTGATGGTTCTGAAATAAATTGGCAATAATTAGTACTTATGTAATTTTAATATTTCACAATATGATGCAATCTTTCACAATATGATGCAATATGGTGTAATATGATACAATATATATAATCTTACACAGTATGATGCAATAACTCACCATCTGACGAAACGAGTCTAGCTCTCTTGGCCATGGGTTCCTGTGAAGAAGTCGCTTGTCTTTTGGGGGCCCTATGTTGTTTTTCTTGTTGGTGTCGACGAAGAGCCCCTTCTGATGCAAAACTGTCTCCACAAGTCCGACAGATCCTAGCTGTAAGTTTGCAATCCCCATGGCGCTTGAGGTTGTCCTTTCTGGTGTAGGAGCGGGAACAATGTTCGCAAGTAAACATTTTCTGGAACAGTAATACAGTATTAAGGCCTTTATAACGCTAATTTTAATACAATATATCGGATATTATAGATATGCATAAGATTCTCCAAATAAACACATAACAAACATCCTGTACTGATTTCCGAAACACGTTAGAACCTGTATTTAACAACATTCTCATAGTAATACACTATTACGTCCCTTATAACACACACAATTTTAATGCAATATCGATTATTATACAATTAAACATCTACAGCGAGGCATAAACACCCTGTATTGGTTTACGTAGCACGTTAGAACCTGTACTTAAATTACTTTTAACCAAATAAAATAATTTTTTTAATATACAAGCAGAGCCTTTTACTCCGACTACACCCGTCGTCATAGAATATTAATTGCTTGCTCACTGCAAATAGCCGTTTGCATATTAATTACCACTTGTCCTTACCTCGTGTTGAATAAAATTAGAATGTTGTATATTTCCAAGATGATGTAACTGTCCTCGACTTTTAATATTGTTACTGTGATATAGCACTCATTGAATATTAATTACCACATTAACCTCGCCTCGTGTTAGTTGGAAATAGTTTGTATTATTGAAAAATGTATTCTATAAGAGGTTTAAATATATTTTATATTAACGTTTTCTATGCTAAGGAATTGATGGTTTTAAACAACTATCTATGTTTCATATACAGGATGTATTACGGTGTCTGTCCCATTATGTTTTTTGATTAATTTTTCCCAAAAAGGGTGTTTGGAGTGTTTTTCAAATATATATTTAAGGAATGCCCTTTGGCATCCGGAGTACCGAAGGTACTTTTTCCGGGGTTTGCGCATAATTTTCTCTTTTATTTAGCCTCGAAACATCAGTCTACTGCACATGTTGCCAAAAAGGCTTTAATTTTTTTTTATTGCGGGGTTGTATAGGTATGGCCTAATAATGTAGATATTAGATAAAATTATAAAAATCCGAGATGCCCTTTTGGCAGTTTTGCCTGTTTTACTAATAATTTGAAGACTTGGATATATTCTAAGTTTGGGATTATATAGGTATTCCTTAGTAATGCAAATATAGAAAAAATTAGAATTTTCCGATGTGTCCTTTTGGTAGCTTTGATGATTTTACTGATATTATGCGGATATCTCGTCTTGGAATTATATTAATAATGATAAACATTACCAATGATGGTTACATAGTACGAATTTTGTATTGATTGTGCTAAGGCCCTAATGGTTTTATTCGTATAGCTCCGTTATTACTTGATATTTTTGAAAAATTCCTTCACTGCTCGATAGGTGCTCTCGTCTTATACCTGTTTGCCAAATTTTGCCTCTTCATCTTTAGGCATATGGGCACTAATCGCAAAAAACTATATCTCTCGAACCAGTCAGCCGATCGACTTCGGGTTTCTTTTAAGCGTCTTTTTAGATCGCTCAGAACCTATATCACGTGTTAGATTTTAATTTTAGCATTTGACAAGTGACATGAGACCTTGAGCTGCCTTAATTGACAGGTGGCATTCGCCATCTTTTTCTATTCGTAATATGACGTCATCCTGAACACATTCCATATATAGAATATTATTGCCATTGCCAATGTAGCTAGCGTTCAAGTAGCTAAGGCCCAAAGTTGCTAACGCCCAACAATGTGACGTTTGACAGTTGACAGATGACGTATGACAGATGACGTATGACATTAACATTGACTTTGACATTGACTTTGACATTGACATTGACATTGACATTGACATTGACATTGACATTGACATTGACATTGACATTGACATTGACATTGACATTGACATTGACATTGACATTGACATTGACATTGACATTGACATTGACATTGACATTGACATTGACATTGACATTGACATTGACATTGACATTGACATTGACATTGACATTGACATTGACATTGACATTGACATTGACATTGACATTGACATTGACATTGACATTGACATTGACATTGACATTGACATTGACATTGACATTGACATTGACATTGGCATTGGCATTGGCATTGGCATTGGCATTGGCATTGGCATTGGCATTGGCATTGGCATTGGCATTGGCATTGGCATTGGCATTGGCATTGGCATTGGCATTGGCATTGGCATTGGCATTGGCATTGGCATTGGCATTGGCATTGGCATTGGCATTGGCATTGGCATTGGCATTGGCATTGGCATTGGCATTGGCATTGGCATTGGCATTGGCATTGGCATTGGCATTGGCATTGGCATTGGCATTGGCATTAACATTGGCATTGGCATTGGCATTGGCATTGGCATTGACGTTGACTTGACGTTGACATTGACATTGACCTTGACGTTGACATTGACATTGACATTGACAGATGACGTATGACGTATGACAGATGACAGATGACAGATGACAGATGACAGATGACAGATGACAGATGACAGATGACAGATGACAGATGACAGATGACAGATGACAGGTGACAGGTGACAGGTGACAGATGACAGGTGACGTCATAATTAGTGTCGCCCACGTCTGCGCACTGCCCGGGCATGCGCAGAAGGGAGTGGAGGAATGGAGGGCGCAGAACACCCCATCTCCCTCTACTGTAGTTTCATTATTTAATGTTACACAACGATTAGGTATAGTATTTGTAGAATTATACCGTTGATCTTTTGACTGCAATAAACCTTCATTATCCCTTAGACCATAAAATAAATAATGAAATCCCAAATTTTAAAACCTTTTCGAGCAGAGCCGGACCAGGTACAAATTCAATTTATACCTATGCCTGATTCATATATAAATACAAACTGATTTTTAATAATTTTAGTCTTTAGTGGTTTTTCGGCGGGTAATTTTTAGTTAGGCTTATTAGTGGCAGAATGTGGCGTCCTTGGAATTGTGCTGATAGGGGGGCATCTTTAAGTGTCATTTTTAAAAGAAAGCATTTATCTACCGATGGCTAATAATTAAAAAAGTGTATCAATCTTTGTTGAGTAGAAATTTTAATTCGATGGATGCTTTAGCAGATACGTCTACTTTGACAAAAACTCCTTTATCTTCGGTAAGAGACATAGTACTTAAAGAAGAAACTTACACAAAACGAGAACTGCTAGAAGTATTAAAAGCTTTTAAAATAAATAAGGAATACGAGTGTGACAAACTTGCAGCAGAAAATGGACATACAGTGTTGCGTCTTCCTCCATACTATTGTATATTCAGTCCTATTGAGCTAATATGGCACCAATTAAAATCCAATATTAGGAGAAATAATATTTCTCCTACATTAAATAATATTTCTCCTACATTAAATGCATCTGTAGTAGAATTAATTAAAAACGAAGTAAGAAAAATTTCTGCAGACCGCTGGAAAAACTATGTACAGCATGTACTTAAGGTGGAAAATTCTTAAAATTGTATGATTACAAATGTTCAACCCTTAATTACAAGTTTAGGCTTAGATGAAGATAGTGATAGTGATACATAGTTAAATTTTGAATAAATTATCAATAGTTTTTTAGAATTTAATTAATTTTTATTGTACTTGTTATCCTAATAGTTATACTTTTAAATTATATTATTTTCAATTATCATTAATTGTTATCATTATTTTACATTTATTATAGGTACCTACCTAAAACTAAAAATACCTATCTATTTATTTTAAATCATAACAATAAATCATGTGGTGTAGGTACATTTTTAAGCCGACCCTGATCCCATTTAACCCTTTGAAGAGGTTGAGGCGTATGCAGTGGAGTTCAATCAGGTAGTTTATTTTTTGCAGTAAGAGTCCACGGTATAATTCTGCAAATACTATAACTCATATTTTACTTTGTCATTTTAACAACCTCCCTCTTGATATTACCAATAATGAAATACATTTGGATTTGGATATATTGCAACTGATGCATCCAAGGTGGTGAGTTTTCAAAATGTATCACATTTTTGTGCCAAAGTTCCTTAAAACGCCAAAAACCTATTATTCCTCTGTGCAACGGCATCAAACCGTTTTCTTTTCTGTCGTATAAACGTCAAAAAATTAAATTTACTTCTAACCATACTTTTTCATTCTCGGGATAGAACAGAAGAGGGTAGATTCTATGAACATTTGTGCGGAAAGTAGTTTCGAGTATTTGTTACTTGGCGATGACTATGTTTACACAGTAGGAGATGATTCTGGATTGTATGTTTTAGTTATTTTTTTTTTATTTTTTAATAGTGCAAATCAGAAAATGTACCGCCATCCCAAAGAGACGAAAATGCTTCACGAAATCAATAAGAACCTGTCAAAATTGACGGAAGAAGCGTTTAAAAATCAAATAAACAAATCGGGAAATAATGCTATTACAGAGGAAAAAAATATAAAAGACCAATCAAAGGAGCAGAAAAAAACGGTAAATTACGACGAAGAAACTAGGGAAAATGACGGGAACACAAGCGTCATCAGAAAGGTAAATAAATGATATGGAGTGTCCTAAATTTAAAAAATATATATTTAAATGTTTTAGGATGGATCGGTCGGTATCAATAGCTTTAAAATGGACAGCGCTGCTCTAGATTTAACACGCTCCGATGCAATGACCATAGAAAAAAGATACGAGAACGTATTTGGGTGTTTTTCGAGCCCCAGAAATAGTAACGTTTCAACAAATTTAGGTAAAATTTACTTTCTAACTATTTCCCAACACCACGTTCCACTTTATTTTACTTTACTCGCAACCAACTTTACAAGTTTTTTACAGGGATAAGTATATAAAAATAACTAACAATTCATACTCTAACTTAGTAGGTATATAATAATATACAGTGTGTCCCCGGATGGAGTTGACAGCAGGAAAAAGATCTTTATTATTGATTTTACGACGAAAAGTTATTCTTTATAAAAAATTCTGCTTGCCGAGAAAATTAAATTACTATATAGAAATTTTAGATCAGATGTTGATAAATTAAGAAAACATAAAAATGCTTTAAGAGAGAAGTACCATTATTTACTATTTTAGACAAAATGTTTATGAAATAAAGTTTTAAGTTTATAAGCCTAAATATAAAATTTGAAATCTGAATTCTAATTTTTGTTTTTCATTTTATACAATAGAATTTATGAACATTCAAAATGAAAACCTGAGAGTGCTGACCTATTTATTTAATTTATTTCTAATTTGGAGAAATGTGTGCAGGTTGGAGAAGGATATGTAGAATAATAACTTTTTCCACAATTGAACATTTTGATGTTTGTAAAATAAAATTTATTGTAAAAAATAAAAAACAAAAATTAGAATTCAGATTTCAAATTTTGTATTTAGGCTTTATTTTGGATTATAAACAAGTTTGTTTCATAAACATTTTGTCTAAAATAATTGTTTAGACGACCTTAACACCTTGTTTAAACGCTCCTAACGGTATTTGAATTGTTGTAAATAACCATAACAACCATGACAGCGAAAAATCTCTGACAAGACGAGAGAAGAAAAAAGTTTCTTAAAGTGTAAATTATCTTAAAATACATAGTAAATTATAAATTCATGAATAAAATCATACAAACATAAATCCTCAGTGTTTATACTACGTATAGACCGAAACACATGGTACTTCTTCGCTGGATAACTCAAGAAAACGCTGATTCAAAACTTCACAATTTGTCCGGTTTTCTACGAAGGCAATTTGATAATTCCCGTAGAGGCGACGCGACGCAGCGATAGTGGATATAGAAGCCATAAAACTTGGAATCAAGGTCAGTGCGTTCCAATCACTTCTTTTTCCCAAATCCTATCCTTATTCCTAATATATTTTTCTAATTTAAACTGGCTTTAAACGTGTGGTTTAAATAGGATTTATCTTAAAATATAGATACGCTTTTTTCATTAAAAATTTATTTTTATCTGAAAAAATTAAAAATAAACCAAAGCAATGTCTGAGAATCAGGAAATTGCAACTATAAATATGCTTAAAAATGAAAAAAAGAATCTCAAAGCTGGATTAACGCGGTTTAAAAACGTGATACAGGGTAGCTCGGATGGAAAGGATCTACAGCTGAAAGATCTTGAAATGCGTATTTCAGTTATAGAGCCTTGCTTAGATAAATTTTTTGAAGTTCAAAATAATATTCAAAATCTTAACACCGACATAGCTGATGACGTATTTGAAGCGGAAACTAATGAATTCGAAGATACTTATTTTAAATATATGTCTAAGGTAAAAACTGTTCTAGAGGACAAAGCTTTAACGTCGCCAGAAGTGGAGCAAATTCCGGGGGATGATTTTGATAATCAAACCTTGGCATCAAGCTCTAATAAAAGTCAAAATATTCAATCTAAACCTAACGTGAAGCTTCCTCCCATACCTTTACCTAATTTTGATGGTGCCTATGACCAATGGTTATTTTTTAAAGACACTTTTCATACTCTTATACATGATAATGACTCAATACCCGAGGTTCAAAAATTTCATTACCTTGGCTTATCTTTAAAAGGTCCTGCTGCAGACTTATTAAAATCATTAGAAAGCTCTGCTGCTAATTACGCTACAGCCTGGAATTTACTGGTTAAAAGATATGAAAATGCACAAATTTTAATCAGAAATCATATTAAAGCACTTTTTGATCTTGATTATGTAAAAGTCGAGTGTCATACTAGTTTACGGAACCTTTTGGATGGCCTTAATCGTCATCTTAGAGCTCTGCATGTACTAAAGCTACCAGTAGATTCCTGGGATGCGCTGATTATACATATGATATCCTTAAAGTTGGATAATTCTACTCGTAGAGAGTGGGAAAGTGAATATTGCAAGCATGATTATGTTACGCTTAAAATATTTACAGACTTTTTACATGAAAAATGTAGAGTGTTAGAAACTTTGCAAATAAATAATAACCAAAAAGGTAATCGAAGGCATACTTTCTCGGCAACACACACACATACACCGATATGTTCTTTGTGTAGCGAAGATCACACTGTTTATAATTGTAGGACTTTTCTTAATTTCGATGTTAATAAAAGAATAACTGAAGCTAAAAAACGAAAATGGTGCTTAAACTGCTTAACAAATAACCACCCTACTGAACAGTGCCGTTCTCAACCGTGCAGAAAATGCTCAAAAAGGCTACTTTATTGCACATTAATTTTACCACTAATAGACAATCTGAGGGTAATAATAGTCAAAATAATCATGCTGTCAATGACAAATAATGATCTTAAAATTGAATATAGTAGGTTTCGTGAGGAATATGAGGCTCTTGGGCATATGTCTCAAATTAATGCAGATATACTTAAAAATACTGATTCGTTTTATCTTCCACATCATTGCGTATTAAATAATTTCAGTACAACTACAAAGTTGCGCGTTGTATTTGACGGGTCAAGTAAATCTTCCAGTGGCTACTCATTAAATGATATTCTTCTCGTAGGACCCACAGTACAGGAAGACCTATTTTCCATTGTTTTGCGAGCAAGACAACATAATATTCTTCTCACAGGCGACATTGCCAAGATGTATCGGCAAGTTTTTGTAGACAAAACTCAGCGCAGTCTTCAGCTGATATTATGGCGCTCTGATCCTTCCTGTAAAATAAAAACTTATCAGTTAAACGCTCTTACTTATGGCACTGGTCCAGCGGCATACTTGGCTACAAGGTGTCTTAAGGAACTTTCTCTGCAATGTAAGCAATCTAATCCTGTAATAAGTCAAATAATTGCTAAAGATTTTTATGTTGACGATCTTTGTACTGGAGGCAGTACTATCGATGAGGTCAAGAATATTAAAATGCAAATTACTCAAATTCTTTTGTCAGGAGGATTTGATTTACGTAAATTTCATTCAAATGAGCCAACAGTTTTATCAAGTGATCAATGCTCTAAAAATACGTCCGTTCATTTTTGTGACTCTGCTGAAAATAAAACTTTAGGTCTTTATTGGGACACAAAGAATGATACTTTTAAATATTCAATTCAAATGACCATGCAAGGCCCTGCAACTAAAAGAAATATTTTGTCATGTATAGCACAAATCTTTGATCCTTTAGGTCTTATTGCTCCTGTGGTGATCACAGCAAAAATTATTATTCAAAGGCTCTGGCAGCTTAAGTTGTCTTGGGACGAATCTGTACCTCTGGAGGTATTAACCAAATGGAGAACACTATACAACCAATTGGTCGACTTGAATGATTTAAAGGTTCCCAGGACTATTCTTATAAAAAACCCTATTTCTATTGAACTTCACGGTTTCTCAGATGCTAGTGAGGTAGCATACGGGGCTTGTATTTATATCCGCTCCGTTGACAGTGCAGGAGACTGTCATGTTAGTATACTTTGTGCTAAAACACGAGTAGCTCCACTAAAAGTTGTAACTATTCCGCGGCTTGAACTATGTGGTGCTCTTCTTCTGGCTGAGCTGGCTAATAAAGTAAAAAACTCCTTGAATATTTCATTTCAAAAAACATATTACTGGTGTGATTCTACAATTGCATTAGCATGGATTAAATCTCAATCTCAAGATTTTAAAATATTTGTTGCAAATAGGATTACCCAAATACAGTCTCTCACTAAACCTGATGAGTGGAATTATGTAAGGGCTAATGAAAATCCTGCTGATCACTTATCTCGAGGTCTCAGTCCAGGCAGTCCTATTGCTAATGATCTTTGGTGGCATGGTCCCCATTGGCTTTCTATGTCTAATAAGTTATGGCCTATAACTGCAGTTAAAGTTGACACTACACAGCTGCCTGAAGTGCGAACAAAGTCAACTACTCTGATATCTACCATAAATGAGTGTGATATTTTTAATGAATTCTCCTCTCTAAGTAAATTGCAAAGGGTTATGGCATATTGTCTTAGGTTTGTAAACAACTGTAAGGTATCTAGACGCATGAGATAAAGTGGTTTTCTTTCTTCCAATGAATTAAATAATAGTTTATTGCAGCTTATAAAAATGGCTCAACATGAGGAATTTAAAGAAGACATACGCAGTTTGACAAAAACAAATAAAGTTTTAAATAAAAGTTCAATAATAAGGCTGAATCCATTCATGGACGGTCAGGGAATTTTGAGAGTAGGAGGTAGGCTAACGCATTCTGAATTTGTAGACCATAAAAAACATCCTGCCGTCCTGCCGGCAAAACAAAAGTTAACTTTGTTAATTGCTCAATATGAGCATGTTAGACTACTACATGCAGGTTCTCAAAATCTCCTAGCTTCTATAAGAGATCATTATTGGCCCCTTGCTGGCAGAAACTTAGTAAAAAAGGTGGTTAGATCTTGCACAAAATGCTTTCGTTTTGATGCTTCTGGTATTCAACATATTATGGGTAATTTACCAAAACACCGCGTAACACCTAGTAGACCTTTTTTATTTACTGGTATTGATTTTATGGGTCCGGTATTCTTAAAGGAAAGACTAACACGGAATTTTAAATCAGTAAAGGCATGGGTCTGTCTTTTTGTATGCTTATCAACGAGAGCTATACATCTCGAGCTTGTTGGAGACTTGCCCACCAATGCTTTTTTTGCTGCGTTAAAACGATTTTTTTCTAGACGCGGAATAAGTTCTGATATATACTCAGATCACGGAACCAATTTGGTTGGAGCAAAAAATGAAATTGAAAGGCTTTTGCTTAAAAATCAAGATGAAATTCAGTCGCGACTTAGTTGTGACGGTGTTAAATGGCACCTGATTCCACCTCGAGCTCCACATTTTGGAGGCCTCTGGGAAGCTGGAGTAAAATCCACAAAGTTTCACTTAAAAAGAGTTATAGGTACAAATTCACTTACCTTTGAAGAATTTTATACAGTCCTCTCACAAATCGAAGCTATTTTAAATTCGAGACCTATATCTCCTTTATCCAATGATCCTTCAGATCCTTAACCTTTAACCCCCGCACACTTCTTGATTGGGCAACAACTTACCACTATCCCAGACGATGACTACATCCAAATTCCTAAGAATCGACTTTCAAGGTTCAAACGGCTGCAAAAAATGGTTCAACATTTTTGGGCACGTTGGTCCAAAGAATACATTTCTGAATTGCAACAACGAACTAAATGGAAGCAACACTTTCCCAGTCTACTAAAACCTGGTTGTGTTGTACTAGTAAAAGAAGATGGGCTACCACCACTGAAATGACAATTGGGTGTCGTAACCGAAGTTCATCCTGGCGTCGATGGTGTGGCTAGGGCTGCTACCATTAAAACTGCAACCTCCATCTTCAAGCGACCTGTTGTCAAGCTGTGCATCTTACCAATTGATGATCAATGGAAATTTGAAACCGTATGGATTTCAAGGCGGGCAGTATGTTTAGACGACCTTAACACCTTGTTTAAACGCTCCTAACGGTATTTGAATTGTTGTAAATAACCATAACAACCATGACAGCGAAAAATCTCTGACAAGACGAGAGAAGAAAAAAGTTTCTTAAAGTGTAAATTATCTTAAAATACATAGTAAATTATAAATTCATGAATAAAATCATACAAACATAAATCCTCAGTGTTTATACTACGTATAGACCGAAACAATAATAATAATGGTACTTCTCTCTTAAAGCATTTTCATGTTTTCTTAATTTATCATCACATCTGATCTAAAATTTTTATATGGTAATTTCATTTTCTCGACAAGCAGATTTTTTTATAAAGAATAACTTTTCGTCGTAAAATCAATAATAAAGATCTTTTTCCTCTTGTCAACTCCATCCGGGGACACACTGTATAAAAAAAGACAGTTAAAAAAATCGTTTTGTATAAACGTTTGATTAACTCGTTAAGAAAGAAAATTATATTAGGAAATATTTTTTTAAATGAAATTTAAATAGGTAAGGGTGGTTTTTTTAATGTTTTAATATTTTCGGGTAAAATATATAATAATAATCCATTTTATAACAACCGTTTTCGAAAGTTACTGCTTATTTTAATAGTTTGTAAAAAAATAGTTTGTCTGGTATCATGACTGTGAAGATCATGAACTTTTGTAAACGTTAGAAAGTTTTTGTTTTAAAAGTAAAGAAGGAATAAATATGCAAATTTTTAAATTATATAAATTATTTATATCTAGGTATTTATTCGGTTTATATAAATTTGTTGTTGGTTCTAAGTGCGGAAATCATTTAATAATTTTATTTTGTAATTTCTTTAAAGGTTTTAATACTATCGCATTGTCTAAACCCCAAATAGAAATAAGATACTGAATTTTTAAATGTACTAACGCATGATAAATATTTTTTAAATAATTAAAAGATATAACATGACGGATTTTAAAGAATATCCCAATTAACGGAGAAATGTAAGTTCGAATATGTTTTACGTGTTTTCTCCAGCTTAAATTTCGACCAATATATAATCGTAAAAATTTCATGTTATCTTTGTAATTAATATTTTCCCCATTAAATATTATCGGTATAAATGAAGATTTATTAATATTTAAAGTTAATTTATAAGATTGCAACCAGTCAAATATAATTTTTAAATTTTTTTTTATATTTAATTGAATGTCCGTAATATTTTTAGCATAATAAATAATTGTTGTGTCGTAGGCAAAAAGTTTAATTTGTCCATATAATTTTAATTTTGAAATAGAATTGATATAAACAAGAAACAATGTGGGTCCTAGAATGGAACCTTGCGGTACTCCACATCTAATTGTTTGATAGGAACTAATATTACTTCCTATTTTAACGCATTGTTTTCTATTTTTTATATAACTATCAAACCAACGATACATTTTTCCTGTTATGCCTATATCAAATAATTTAACTAATAATATATCATGGTTTACAGTATCAAAGGCTTTACACAAGTCTAATATAAATTTTACAATACATTTTTAATAAGAATTATCCGTAGTGCAGTTATGAATTTTATTTGTAATTTTTTTTTTTAGAAAAGACTGAAACAACATTGCCTGATGGTTCTATGGAAATTACGTACAGCAATGGTAATTTTAAACGATATCAGCTGATGGACAAATTAATAATAGTAATCAAATATTTTAATGGAGATATGAAGGAAACGAATCTCTTGGAACAAATGATCAGGTAAACGATGTTTTTGCACGTACCGTCTGTCCCGGTTCTTTTTCTTGGAGACCGTTGAACATAGAGAGCTGAAATTTGCATTGTCTATAGTTACCACCTTGACATTGCATGTTTTTTACGTATTGTCAGCTTGTTATGGTAAAGAAAATGAGATGTCTATAGTCGATTCACCCAGTAAACCTGCAAGATGGCCGACATGTCATATGACAAAAGTCATATTCCAGCTAAATAAAATGAATTTTTGCATTTTCAATGACTTTTGTCATATGACATGTCGGCCATCTTGCAGGTTAACTGGGTGAATCGACTTTATCTGGCTCTTTCGTTTTTGGTTACTATACTGTACATCTATTTTAGTTTTTCTCATTGTTTTAGGTATCATTACGTCGCCACGGTTTCCTGGCATATACAATATGCAGATGGCACTGAAGTTATGGAGTATAAAGAGTAAGATATTTTTTTCCTTAGAAAAAGAATAATAATAATAATATATATCTTTATTCTCAACCAACTTAAAAAGTTCATTACAGATTACAGAGAATATAATACCAAATAATATACAATATATAAAATCACAAATAATAAAAATCATGCTTAGTAGGTAACTATTAAGGGAACATTATCCACGTGCTTTTCACCAAACATTATGTGATCACAGACGTCATCACAAAATACTTTCATAACACTTAATAAGACGTTTCGATTTGCAATATATTTTTACTTGCCTAAAATATTGAATGGAGTTGTAAAAGATAGTAAAATTCTATGATCTCATTTAAGGCAACTTCTCCAATAATAGCAGTGCTGTGTGATTTTCCTTACAAAGCTAGGATGTTGCCAAACCTTGCGCTTATTATAAATTTAATCAGCGGTTTGTAATACATGGCGCTGTACCGAGCCGCGAACGTAATTTATAATGGCAACATAGAGCTTTTTATGAACACAATGCAACAGCTAGTTGACAAATTATTCTTTACTCGCCGATGGTCACTTTTTAATATACTGTAATTTACTGGTCTATTGGAATCGCAGACAGTTCAAGATTTCGGAGAATTGTACTCCTAAAATAGAATGCCAATTTTAAAATAATTTTTGATGGACTTTTATTTTATAGGTATTTTGCTATTTTTCTGTCTCCAAAAGCAGTGCAATGTTGCCGTTTTAAATAAATATTCTCATTCTCATATTTGCGTAATAATAATAATAATAATACCACTTGAGTAATATAAATGTGTTTTGGACTTCCATTGCCTTTAGTTTTTCATATCACAAACGTTTCAACTTTCAACTGGTAAGTATCTCCAGTTGAAACGTTGTGATATGAAAAACTAAAGGCAATGGAAGTCCAAAACACATCTATTACTCAAGATACATCATTGTCTACAACCTTCAAACAAACAATAATACCACTGTTTTAAAATCTCTGAAATTGCCTGCAATTATTTATTGTGTAATTAATTAAATACTATTTTTTTGATTTGATTCCCCATTCAGTTACCTAAAGCGTACTTGTATTTTTTGTAAATATACAATTTACAACTGACTAAATGATAAAATAGTAAGTCCTGAATATTGTTTAAAATAAGGATTTTTGCATCCATACTTGCGAAATTAGGTACTTATTAACCAAATTTTAAAAAATAATCGCAGAAATAAACCCTGAAAGTATAAACTGCCACTGCAGAACATGAACAATCGGAATTTGGAACTGATGATTTAATGCGAAGGACCAGTTAAACACGGTTTCTTATGTTTAACAAATCGTTTAATTGAAAACTTAACTTTATAAAATTTAAAAAATTCAAATTAAAAAATAACTACAAGTAGCGGTCTGGTCTCTTCGATTAATATTGTCAACCATCTATCAATGTCATTTCTTTACAGGTCCTCTCTCACGCCACCCGTCTCAGATAATGTTGTCACCTTAACATAGTGTTGTCACCTTAACATACCGCCTGCCTTGAAAAGTCTTTTTCAACTAAATTGCTATTAAGTCTAAGTGGTAGACTCAATTGACCGTATAGAAACTTTATTTAGAGCACGTTTTAAAATGTTACCATTTGGCATCTTAACGGATACCACCCGCACCACATTATTTGCGCCTCGATGCCGTTCGGTGACACGTGCCATAGGCCACTTTAAAGGTGGTGTATTTTCTTCAATCAGCACAACTAAAGAGTCAATTTTTACATTACTCTCGACATCTCGCTTCCATTTAGTGCGAGTCTGCAACTGTGTCAAATAGTCTCTGGACCACCGTTCCCAAAACTGTTGATGTAACTGTTGAAGTCGATGGTATCTGTCTAGCCTTGAAGTCTTAACTTCTCTGACGTCTTCCTCTGGAGGCCCAGCGAGTGAAGCTCCAATTAGGAAATGCGATGGGGTAAGGGAAAGGAAATCTCGGGGATCGTTGGATAAGGGAGTTAGGGGCCTAGAGTTCAAGCATGCCTCAATTTGGACTAATAAAGTGTACATTTCTTCAAAATTCAAGGAAGAATCACGCAAGACACGATTTAGGTGAAATTTAGTTGATTTTACTGCCGCCTCCCAAAGGCCACCCATGTGAGGAGATCGAGCAGGACAAAAATGCCATTTTATTCTGTCCTCCAATAAAAATCTAGTAACGGTTGCATTATGTTTGGGGTCATTTAAAAGACGATAAAGTTCAATAAAATGATTGTTAGCTCCGACGAAGTTTAACCCATTGTCGGAGTAAATATTTGATGGCTTTCCCCTACGCGAGCAAAATCTTTTTAAAGTATTTAAAAAGCTAGAAGACGTTAAATCGGTTGCTAATTCGATATGGATCGCGCGCGTTGAATAACACACGAAAATGCATAAATAAGTTTTTATTAATCTACTACGACGTAATGTACCTTCTTTTATAAAAATTGGCCCAGCATAGTCGACTCCGCAATTATTAAAAGCTCGACTAGGGCTCACTCTGGTATAAGGTAAATCACCCATTAGAAATTTACATGGTTTGGGCTTTACTCTGTAACATCTAACACACGAGTTTATTATTCGTTTTACTGCGTTTTTTCCGTTGACAGGCCAAAAATTTAGTCTTATAATTGACAATAAATTTTGAGTTCCCGCATGTAAATTTTTTAGATGCTGATCTAAAATTATTAAGTCTGTTTATTTGTGTTTGTCGGATAATATAATAGGGTGCTGTTGATTAAAGGTTAACTCAGATTTTGACAGTCTACCTCCTACTCTTAGAATATTTTGTTGATCCAAGAACGGATTTAAATTAAGAATTTTGCTTTGTTTATTTACGGAATTAAACCTTTTTAATTCAACAATTTCCTGTTTAAACGTTTGAGATTGAGCTAGGAATATTATTTTTTGTTGAGCATAATTTAATTCTTTTACAGTTAATTGTTCTGAACAAGCTTTAGTTTTATTTAAACAAGCTGTTTTAAATCGAAAAATGTACGCCACAATTCTTAATAATTTTGAGAACGTGGAATACCTTTCAAAAATGTTTAAATCATTTTCTAATTCTAATTCTTCTCGAATAAGTAAAGAAAATTGTTGGTTTTTATTTCAGGTAAGTTATCAATGTCTATTCCAAGAATTTCTGTTGGATTAGTGTAAGAAGTGTTTTTTAGAAACTTTGGACCGTTAAACCACATTTGGTTATCAACCAATTCCTTTGGGTTTAACCCGCGTGAAATAATGTCCGCTGCGTTGTCTTTTGTTTTTACATGTCTCCATTCATTTATTTTTGAAAGTTCTGTAATTCTAGCTATTCGATTGGCTACAAACGTCTTAAAGTTGCAAGGTTCTATTTTTAGCCATGAAAGTACGATAGTTGAATCGGTAAAATAAGTAGTTTTTAAAATATTTATATCGAGTGTGTTTTTTATTTTAAAGATTAATTCTGCAAGTAAGGTTGCTGCTAACAACTCAAGGCGAGGTAATGACTGACTTTTTAATGGAGCCACACGAGACTTGGCTGTTAAAAGTTTAACTGTTTTTTCGTTATTTTCTACTGACAATATATAAACGCATGCTCCGTACGCTTTTTCAGAGCTGTCGCAAAAACCTATAAGTTCGATATCTTGAGTCGATTCTGATAAAACATGTCGTTCAAATTTTATTTGATTTCAACAAGGAATTTGAGATAAAAAATGTAACCAACTATTTTTTATTTCAGGGGAAATCTCTGTATCCCAATCTAATTTTAATTTGCCAAAGTTCTTGCATAAGTATCTTAGCTTTAATTATTGCGGGTCCGATTAGTCCAAGAGGATCAAAAATTTGCGATATAACCGAAAGTATCGTGCGCTTCGTGATTTTATTTTCGTTAACGTTGATGTCAATGCTATATTTTAAGTTATCTCTATTTGCGTCCCATATTATTCCTAACGTTTTTAATTCTTTTTCCTTTTGAAATAATACTAAATTTTCATCCTTACTATTGCTTGTTTTTAAAATATACTTTAGAATATCTGTATCGTTTGAAGACCATTTACGAATTTCAAAATTAGCGTTTAAAAGGATTTCCGATAATTCGTGGTATATCTCTTTTGCTTCTTTTTTAGAATTGACACTAGTAAGCAAATCGTCCATATAAAAACAGTTTTCTATGATTTTCGATGTACGTGGATATTTATGTTTATTTAAATTTGCTAATTCTTTCAAACAACGCGTAGCTTGAAAGGGAGCACTCGAGGTACCATAGGTTACGGTATTTAGATCATTTACTTTTAGTTCATCATCAGGATTTTCTCGCCATATAATTTTTTGAAACGAGGGTTCGTTTGGATCAATTTCTATACATCGATACATCATTTTAATGTCTGCGCTTAAAACATATGTCCGAAGTCGTAAACGAAGTAAAATTGAAAATAAATCTGGTTGTATCGTAGGCCCTGCTAATATTAAATCATTTAAAGACACGTTGGTGCTTGTTTTTGCGCTTGCGTCGAATACAACTCTACACTTCGTGGTTATCGCTGTATCTCTAAGGACCGCTGTATGAGGCAAGAAAAACGATTCGCTTTCTTTCGATTTGTCTTTATCCAATATAGTGCTAAATGACATATGACCTAACAATTCATAATCTCTCATAAATTCTATATACTGAGTTTTTAAACTTTCATTTTTTAAGAATCGATTTTCTAGACTTTTAAACCGCTTAACCGCTGTAGTCTTGGAATCACCTAAAAGTTCGTTACAATCCTGTTTAAATGGATATTTTACCACAAATGTCCCGTTATCTTTTCGCGTAGTAGTCGATTTAAAATAATCTTCGCAAAACTGATCATTTTTTGACAATGGAATTTTTACGTCAAGTTCCTCTATCTGCCAAAATTTTGTTAAATTGTCATTTAATTGTTTGTTAGTAATTTTCGAATTAAAGTTACATACTTGTCGCTTATTTTTATCTCCATATTTGTTTAACGATAAATTTCCTGTGACAACCCATCCTAAAGTTGTCTCCTGTAACACCGGTAGATTCTTTCCTAATTTTATTTTATCATGTTTAAGCAAATCAAAGAATATGCCTGCGCCGATTAAAAGATCAATTGATTTCGGAATGTTAAATTGTTCATCAGCTAATTTTAGTTCGTGCGGTATACATATATAATTTTTGACAAATTTCATTAAAGGAAGTTTTTCTGTTATCTGCGGTAAAACTAACAGCTGTAATTCTGTTTCAAATTGTTCATATTGCGATTTTATATTTGTAACAGTTTATAATTTATTTTCGTTTCAATTTGATTTATGCCGCTTAAAGGTATATTTATTTTCTCACAATTCAAATTTAATTTTTCACAAAGTGAATTGCTTATTAAATTCAATTGACTACCCGAGTCAAGTGAAGCCGTGCATTTTAACCAATTTTTATCTTTATCTTGTATTAAAACTGTAACCGTAGACAATAACACTTGATTTGAATCAACCAAGGTAAACGTATGCGTATTTGTCTGATTTAAAATAGTTTTATTTACATCCTGACTTTTATTTGTTTCGCGATTTATTTCGAAATCCGAATTATTTTGGCCGATTATGCACATCGAAGGACTTGAGTAAACCTTATTTTCATCTGTCGTCACTACGTTTATGTTCTGCCGCCCGCCATGCGCATCACGGGATAGTTGGAAGTTGGTATGTCGAGGATAATTTGAGTTGCCTGGATTGGAATTCGATACAGTATTGCCACCAGAATAATTTTCTCTGGATGAATTTTGAGTAATTCTATTTTGATTCTTGTTTTCGTTTTGCCTATAATTATCTATATGTAATGCCGTGTTATGTTTGAGATGGCATTTTTTACATCCGCTGGATAAGCATTCTTGTTTTATATGACCGGTTCTTATGCAATTCGCACAAAGTTTATTTTTGTAAATTTCGTGATATTTTTCCGATATAGTTAAATTGGCAAATCGTGGACAATGGAAAATAAAATGCTGTTCGTTTCAAATTATACACGAATGGGCATTTTGCGAGTGTTGTGTAAATGTTTGATATTGTTATTGTCTGTGTATATCAGCTGATGTGTGAACGTCTTTACTAAGCAAGGAGACCTATCTTCGTTCGAGCTATATATGTCTCTCTTTATATGTAGCGAATGTAATTTAATGCAGATGGAGACAAATATAGGCTACGAAGGGCCCGAGCATTATTTTGCATTGTTCAGGGTCTTCTTGGATTGGACTCGGCCACAATGCCACAAAAATGGAATCGCCCAGCCCAACCTCGCCCTAAGTGATAATGGCTGACAGAGTTTATCAAAGAGTTTGTTTATCTTTTCTACTAATATTGTTTATGAACACGAGCCTTTTTACATTTTGTTCTGCTAAAGGTAAGTTTGTTAAATTTGATTAATTATTTTTATGATTATACAAGTCATCCCATACTTCTAACTCATTATTAACCAAAATGTGCCAACACTTATTTGATTATTTTTTCCTAAGTTTTGGTAAATGTATAAATACCTATGCATATTTTAATTACTAAACCCTACGATACTAATTTAAATCTTGCTGATTCTTGCTTACTATGTATATTATACGATCTATTTTTTTGATCTTTTTAAACCTTGTCGATTCTCTGCTAAACTCAAGTGGAAATAATTTTATTTTAACCCAATCTGAAGTGTTTTTTGCATTGTGGTATTTTTGTTTTAGATCAGCTGTTCGTTATGTGATGTGAAAGAATGAATTTTGAAGACAAGATTTTGTTGTCACCTTTAGGTTAGCTATTTTACCCAGGCCTTTCCACTTTTCCAGGCTGACAATGGAAGTAGATATTTTTATTGAAAATACACACATTGCTGAGAAAGCTTCAAGTAGAGAATGAATGGAAAACCAGTAAACGAGGCACTCGATCAGCAGATTACGAGGAATTCTAAGACAGACTCAAATGGTAATTGTGATTTCCTTTTAATATTTTAATGAAAATGTCATTTGCATGTCCGAGTTTTATTTTTCATTTTCTTCGAGGCTAGACAAACAATAATATAGAGTATTTTATTTTAACGTGATATTTAGTCTAAAAGGTTATTCAGAGCCCTGCTATTTTTTTACTACATATAAAATCAACTAACGGGATTTTGAATAGTTTTTTTGGCTTAAATAGGTATTACCTATTTGAGGAATTTTTCAAAGAATAGAAATACAGAAAAATTGTTAGTGACAGTGCTTGTGCCTGTAAAATTTACACCAATTATCTGAAAATGGTGATGATTTACTTTGCTCTCGAGGAGGTATCCAGTGAAAAAAAAAGTCTTAAAGTACTTTATAATTCTGTCCCACGTCCTGTACAGCATAGGTATTTCTTGTAAATTTATACATATTTTGTCAAGAATTAATGACTTGGTTGACACATGAATCAATGTTTTATACATTTTGTTTTACTTATTCTCAACAAACTATTAAAATATTAAAGGGCAGCAATGTGTGATTGGCTATACCTATTTTTTACCTATATTTAAAACATGCCTATATTTTTCTAGGATCAGTTACAGAAACACATATCTACATGCTGATGGTTTAAAAACTCATACGACTGACAAAGGCAAAATAAAATGGATGAGAGAATAATAATTAAAGAAGTATGAAGATAATATAACAAAAAATATATCTAGTGTAATTATTATCGTAAAATAAAATATTAAAGTACACTTTTACTCTATAGTTTTAATTTTTTTATTTAAAAAAAAAAAAATTAGCTTATTTTCACATAACTAAAACCGAGATAACAAGCTTAGTGGTAAATGCATAGTATGTTGTAAATGCAAGTTCAATTCTATGTTCCAGTTACATCGATTTGGGTCAATATAGAAAATTGCGTTATTATGGTGTAAAGCCGACATAACGGATTTTTATGAATAAAATAATCGAATACACACAACAAAGCCGACACCTAGCGGAGACCCCTCAAACCGATTAAATGGTAGGTTTCTGTAGATTTTATATTGGTGAAAACCAAATATCCCTAAAAGTTACTAACAGCTGACTGCCTAAAAGTAAACCAGGTTCTGAGCAAGTTTTTTTTATATTTATCGAAATTGTGCGAACATTGAACAAAAAAATAGGTTTTTAGGGGAACAGAAAGTTGTAGTGAATATTAAGAAGTATATTGAATTTGTGTTTTTTATGTGGACTTCTTTATATAAGTGATTTTCTTGTCGAGGTTATGAAAAGCAAAAACATGATTTTTCAAGTGTAATTTCTTTATTATTTATACTTTTTTTCGAAAAGCGATTTACTTCATGATAATCCACCAACCTTTTGTGACACCTCACCAAAATTTTAGGTATGTAAAACCCATAGTTTAAGAGAAATGTTGACCAGCAAGTACCCCTGTTTTGCATGCTATTTTATACCCATTTTCAATAGGGACGGGGCCTGTTCTCTGGCCTTAATAACTCCATCGAAATTATTTAAAAAAAATATATATAATAACCATTTACAAAAAAAAGAATAATAATATATAATAGGTACGTTAAAGTTAGTTTAGCTTTAAAAATATTATTTTAGTCCATAATTTTGATATTTCTTTAATTTTTTTCGGCAGACTGTTGTAAATTGTTATTCCTTTTTATAATATTGATCTTTGGCCAAAAGTACTTTTTACCATTCATAGGTGTATGAATAATATGATGGTTTTGTCTCGTAATGTGAATAATGTTGGTCGAAGGAAATATTATATTCGATTGTTTTTCTTTAATAATAATAGAATGTATTTGTTATGTAAAGTCGCCACAGTGGTTCTTTTCCCGTGCGTCATCACTTTTACGTCATCAAAATCGTATGAATCAAATCAAAATTACGAGACGAAAAAAGTCAAAACTAAGTTAAGTTCATAAAATGGACGTGCCTGCCTACCGTTTGACGTACCTACATAATATCCCGAAAATAATTATTTATTTTAAGTTTTGCCCGGCATTCTCTATTATCTAAAAGAAATTGACAAACAAATGTTAATACATTTAATACTATTTTTAAAGCTTAAAATCTAGAAAAGTTTGGTGTTTTATTGACTATTAAAATCGCAAAGGTCAAATTTTTAACATCCTTTCGTTTAAGGGAATTTAGCCACTGCCGTAAACTTTTCAAAGAACTTTCACGGTTAGAATAAATAAATTAGGTATTATAAAAATCCATAAATACTTACCGCCAAAACAGATGGTGGGTATAATTAGCTCTAAAAAGAACTACTTTTAGAAAAAGGAACAGTTTTAAGGCACACAGATTTACAAAATACGAATTAGATTGGCAGATCAAAATAAGGTTGACAATGACGTTCTAAAATACAACGATTGTCAACTAAAAAAATAAAAAAAGTAATTAATTGACGTTTATAGTTTTATTCTTGTCTAGCACATTATATTATTGCGGAATCTTGGAGACGTTCTTTTATGCTTTTATTCAAACTTGTTACTGTAATAAACAAGGATGCAGAGTTATTAACCACGTTGAGTCCTGATCGTTGATTGATGACGCACGGGCAAAGATCCACTGTGGCGACTTTATTGTTGCTACACTTCAGCTATTTTAGTTGTCCGCAAATAAATAAAATATCTTTTTAAGAAACAACTTATTTATTACTTAGACAAGCAAGTAAATAGTAGTAGGTCGATTTGACCTACCGGCCAACTATATATACAGTGTGTTTTTGAAGGGGGAAAAAGACGCTACAAGAGCGCGGGCTAATCTAAAGCAAATACACAAAATATACAACAACATCCTCCCCCTTAAAAAAAAGTACATTTTGAAAAAATATAAATTAAATGTTTTTATATAGGTACACAAACTATTTAGGTATATACTAATCTATCTACAGGTTTTATGTTTCTTTTGGGTCTCATACTTGGGGTGTTGTCAGTATTTACATAAAAGTCTGTTAAATTATTGCCATTAGACCCTGCTTCTTCTAAAACAGGTTCCGATTCTACTGAAGGGGATGTGCTAGAAGTACCAGGAATAGAGATTGGCAAACAAGGTGTTACCCCTTTTATATTTGAGAATTTTTTAATTTGATTACAATGCCTTTTCCATTTTTTCTCTAGTTCTGGAATTTCTACCACATAAATAAGTTTTCCTATTTTTTTTTAAATTTTACCCTTGATGTAAGAAGGTTTACTAACATTTCTGTAATCTTTTGCTAAAACTATTTAGTAGAGTGCAAGTCCGGAAATGGAGTCTCCCCCCACTCCTATGACGTCACACATGACCTTGACAGCACAAGTGCGCAGGTGTTTATTTGACCTTGAGGTGTGCAGTTGACCTTGATGCGTTTATGTGTTCTTTGTTTACTTATGTGACCTTGGCCAAACTCTTTGGCAGTTGTTTTTAATGACCTTGGGTTTATTTACTACCTTAGATGTCGTCGATGTCCTTGACCACCATGAGTGTTTCTACCCCTTACAGTGGCTACTCCACTCTCATTGTTGTCGACCTTGAAAATTCCTATAAATTTGATTCACCTTCTAAACTGTTTACAGTCACACAAGCATAGCAGTAGTAGTAACTGTGGCATTGAAAAGTGAATAGAAATATTTTTGTATTGTGTGTGTGTGTTCCGAGAGTGTATATCGAAGGTAGTTTAAATTGTTTTATTACATATTTCAATAATGAACATTTCACAGCAAACCTTGAGTGAAATTAATAATACGATAAACAAAGATATGGAATTTCCTGAGCGTAGAAGGATTTCAACCTTGGAGGTGGGAAAAGGTTATATCATTAAAAAGCTTCAACCAACCACATCACGTTTTGGTAAAACTATTGTTGCCACATTATACGATTCATTACATGATGAAACATTTCAAACATTTTTACCTAAACGTGCTGTTGATGTAATTACTGTCGATATTATCGATATTGTAAATATATCAAGCGATAAATATACATTAACTTATTTGGGGCAAAGTTTAAATGGATCACCGGGAAATATCAAACGATCAATTATAAATTTTGGTTGCTTGGAGTAACCTTTTTAAACTTTCATTTAATCCTATTGTTTATCATATTATGTAATCATTAGCCGAATATGTAATATAATAGTGGAAAACAACAACACACATGTAAGGAAGCACATGCACAATAATTTAAAGTATTTTCTATTTAAGATGTGTGACGAAGACGCTATTAGAGTCGCCCAAGATTCATATATTAAAGAATTATCATATAAATTACGTGATATGGGCGAAGAAGCTCTTGAGGCAACCTGGGACCAGCCCGGTTTTGGTTTGTTTTTCAATCCAAGACAATACAAAAAGGACATGGTGGATGCAATACATTTTACAGTTGGAGCTCATCTTTGCCAAAAATTCATATATGGTTCCATTGGTTTAGATGAATTTTGTACCGGTACGTTTAATGAACAGCTGGAAAAGTTTCTTATTGACATTCCAAATATTTCAAAAGAAAAATTGTTAAATTATGATAAGATGGACGTAGACGATGATGGTGACCATAACAAAGATGAAACTGATACCAGCAACTTGGGGATTAAAGAAAGCAAAGAAGAATTGAACAAAGAAGAATTGAATAAAGAAGAAAAAGAAGAAGAGGAGGAGGAGGAAGAAGAAGAAACAGAACAAATAGACAATTCCTTGTATGTGTGTTGTGGTGGTGGTGGTGCCGCCAGTAATGGGGAAGCAATTAATGATTGGTGCAGCAAATGTATTAACCTAATTTTTTATAATGAAAATTTGTAAATAAATTATCTTTTGTGTAAAACAATGTTTTATTTCCACCAACACATAAATAAGTAATAATTGTAATATTAAAAACAGATTAGTTGTAAAGAAAAATGGGTCGTGTTAATAACACAATTGATAAATTTGGGCGTCATAGGGTAAATCAACAACAAGTGCAATTAGTGCGTGCTTTGCCTGGTATTGGTTTTAAACTAACCTCAGACGGACAATATGACATTGGTGGAAAGACTTTATCAAATGTTGCGAGACCAACTAAAGATAATGATGCAACAACTCGAAAATATGTTTTTAATGAAATTCACACTTTACGCAAACAGGTATTTGAAGCAATGAATAAGGATTACTTCCCCCATTTTAATAAACTTCAAAGTGATTTTGAGGAAAAAACTAATAAGGTTATCTCAGACCTTGAGATGAGAATTGTAGCCCTTGAGAAAGGACGAACAAACGCATCCACCTATTTAGTTGTCCCAAGGTCAGGAAAACCAAAAGTCAAATATTGAACATCCAACTGGCATTGGTTTACCCACTCCCAAAAAATCCTTGAAGGTCAAATTAACAGAAGGTTATCTGTTATGTATAAATACACACACACACAAATAGTAGTTACTCATTCTGTATACCTACACCCATACGCATCTGTCCAGTATTCTTCTGAAAATTTAAAAAAACAATATGTCATCTGAACGTCAAACTGCATTGGTTTACCCATTTTCCAAAAATGGTCGTCAAATGTGTGTCAATTGCGAGCACTGGGAAATAATAGGAGGGACGAGAGGTTTCTGCGATTGGTGCACAAAAGAGTTCCCAATACAAGATCAATCATCGTCATCAACAAGACCAAATCCAACTCAAACACCTAATATATTGGGAGTTGTTGGTGGTAGTGGTGGTGGTGTCCCATCCCAATACAACAACCCAACCGAAAACGTTGTAAGCGATGAAGAGGAGGATGCAGGAAATAATACAATAAGTCAACCAGTAGGACGAAGCCCATCACCATCAATGCCAGATGCACCGCTTGACACTTCAGACGAAGAGTATTTCAATGGTGGTGAGGATTATGATGATGATGCAGATGATGATGAAAATGAAGAACGAGGATTTCGCGCCATCTGCATTCGTAAGAATGAACTTCTCCAGTTTGGATATAGATATAATAATAAAAAATGTAAAATATGTAATAAAACAATATTTTAGAGTTAAAACCGTTTTTTATTTCTTTTTACATACACCATCAATTATACAATATTAGACTTATTTATCCAAGAGTTAGCTTGGTTTGGAAACCCTAACCATTTTACAAACAACTGATCAACGTGATTTTTCTTACGTTTTCTGAGAATTTTTTCCACTAAATAAACATCTGGGCTGTTTGTTTTCTGCAACTCTGGCTCGTAAAAACATCCTTTAATCGGCTGTCCTTCTTCCAACGATTCCAATAGGTATGTTGGTGGGTTGGTTACATTAACTTTTGATATTTTAAACAGTTCCGTTGACCAAGAAGGTGTATATCCTTTGTCAAATATACTCTTATATTTGCTAATACGAACAATATCACCCAAACGGTATTTTCTTTTTTTTGGAAAGATTTTCAAATAGTCATAAGCATTAATTGGCGTATCTTCTTTCACATCTTTCGGTTTCATTCCAATAGTTCGATGTTTAGTGTTGTTATAAGTTTTCGTTATAGATGGTAATATTTGCAACCATCTATATGACCCCCTAGCTGAGAATTGCTTATACAAATTATTTTTCAGAGTTCGTATAACGCGTTCAACAATAGCAGCTTTCTTTGTGCTGTAGGTGGAATAATGGTTTATATTATATTTTTTCATAAGAGCTTGAAAGTTACTATTATAAAATTCTTTTCCTTGATCACTATTCAAATTGCATGGTGTATATGAGGCCTCTTTAATTATGCTCTTCATCGCATTAGTAACTTCAACACCGGTCTTGTTTTTAACAGCTCTAGTATAAACAAATTTTGAGTAACAGTTTATACAGACGACGATGTAACGGTAACCATCGTTTTCATCGGCATATTGTTGCATTTCAGCCAAATCAATTTGCCACAAATCTTTATATCCCTTTATTATAGTGTGTCTTCTATTAAAATTTTTTCTTGCATTTCTGTGTAGTTCGTTCACAATTTTAAGTTTTTCGGGGCTAGGATCCATAGTAGCTTGTCTTAAGGTTTGCGTAACACTAATGTAAGTAACTGATTGTAATACTTAATATATTATTCCCTCTTCTCGAAGTTCTTCAATAATTGACATAATTTCATTATCATGCCCTGTATGTCTGGCTAGTTTTGAACTCCACAATATGCGTATTCGATCCACCAACTCATTGGGTTTATTCCAATAGACATATTGAGCTTTTTTCGATGATAGTGTCTTCTTTACTGGCAACCGAGTTTTAGCCGTCTTCTTTTGTCGCACTACTCCAGCGCCAAGTTTAGTTTCCTCAATTAATGGTTTAATGATTTGTTTATATTTTGGCCATCTAGTTTCTGTTAAACCATTATTTTTATCATACTTGACGTATGCGGCATTTGTTACATCCAAAATATCTTTGTAATTTTGAAGAGTGTCTTTATTCAAATTATTTTCGTTGCCTAGAATTTTTGGTGATTTTAGGAAAATCAGATCATAAAGATCAGTATTACCATCAAATCTAGCAATATTTCTCTCGTTTTTATATAATGCAACTTGTCCATTATTAAAACGCACCTCCACGTCACCGATACAAGTTTTTTCTTTATTAGTTTTTCCTAAACCATAATGAACACCATAAACGGTATCATAATGAGACGGGTGCTTTTGTAACCCCAATAAATAGTTATGAATACTTTTAGAAGGTGATGTAGATGCATTAGATATATTTAATGTTTGTTCCGACTGGTTTGATGGAGAGGGTGTTGCAAAAACCGATTCGTACTGGCTATGCTTTGGTGTAGATGTTTGAAATGTTTCCTTCGGCAATTTATCAGATTTATCTTCATCTGATGCATCAGTCGATATATTTGATAAGTCCCTAGCTTTGCTTAAAGTGCGACGACTTGTTGGTTTAGTTTTAGTGTGTGATGGAGACGGTTGTTGTTGCTTCTGCTGCTGCTGTCGTTGTTTTACTACATTGGATATGGATGATAGTGGTTTAGTAATCGGCTCGTAAAACTTTTCTAAATCGACATGACTTTGCTCTTTAACTGCTTTAATTTGCTTAAATTTTTTTCTCACAGCATTGGTAGTTTCCAATAGCTTACGCTTCAAATCGATTTCTTCATTCATGATGTTTTCAAATTAACGGTCAATGGTGAAATGAACCTCTAGGGTTACATCTATAAATATATATAGCTATCAAATCCCTTGCGATATCTCCCCGCATTGATTTCACTATCTTTATCGATAACTAAAAAACCATACTTATTATCCCAACATTTGGCACACATCTCTTGAAATTGTGGAAATATAAGATCGGGTGAAACATGGTCGGAAAATATGTGTCGCATATTCATCTCATCCTGTTTAAACATTATAATAAAGTTGGCATTATCTCGCACTAGTTGCTTTGGAACACGTGAATATGTTTGGGCTAAGTAAAAGGCATCCACGTTTTTGTGTCGCCCCATACTGAAGTACGATCTTATAACATCCTGCTTCTCACACATAACATCATCAAAAATGAATACAGAGTTTGGTTTCGCATCTGATGGTTCCACTATATTATTTCCATCATTAAAAGTGTAGTAACCAAGCCCTTTAATTGGAGAAAGAATTTTTTTTAAATACTCATATTTCGGTTGATAAAGCGACTTTGAGTAAATATAGATATTTTCAAAACGTAAACCCAATGGGTGGGTTAACAATGATATCATAACATTGGTTTTTCCACAATTCGACGGTCCAATTAGCAATCCGCGAATAGATGATGGAAGCAGCGGCCCATGTCTTCTTAATACTTTCGGTTCATGACCGGATCCAACCTTTTCATCAAAATTATCGACTCGCAGTTTCTGTTTAAGCTCGACAATTTTCATTTTTACTATATTTGCTTATTGTTTTCACGTAGGCAATCATTCAGATGTTATCCGTCAAGCGAAGTAGACGGTCTCGTTTATCAAGTAAGACTGGAGCTGGTATTGTTAATTCACTTATTAATAGGCTACCAGTTGAGTTGCATATCCCCGGTTATCAATATTGCGGACCCGGTACCAAAGTAGTAAAACGTGTTAAACGTGGTGATCTTGGAATAAATCCATTGGATGCCGCATGCAAAAAACACGATTTAGCCTATTTGCATAACAGCGAAGATTTAAGTGCAAGTCACCAAGCCGATTACGAACTCGAGCAAAGTGCTTGGAAAAGAGTAAAATCGAATGAGGCTAGTGCAAAAGAAAAGGCAGCAGCTTGGTTAGTAACAAACATTATGAAAGCAAAACAGCGTTTCGGTATGGGTATGTCAACGACTAGTCGAAATAAGCGTCGTCGCTTTCGACGTGTAAAGGTTTCAAAAGGGAAGGGAGTGAATAAGCTTAGACAACGGCGGCGACCAAGACGAAGACGTCAACAACCCAAGAAAGCGCGGGTGAATAAGCTTAGACAACGTCGACCGCAACGAAGACGTCATCAACCCAAGAAAGCTTTTGGATCTGCTTTGAGATTCAATTCTGAAAGCTGTTGCAGGGGGAAAAAAGGTTCTTGAAAAAAATCTAATGCAAGCATCGAAAATAGCTATAACAGCAACACGTAAATCTTTAAAGTCAGCCGGTGGTAAACGGAAAATTCGCACTCCCAGAATTATAACAATCCCTAAAACTGGTGGATTATTACCGCTAATACCGATATGCGCAGGATTGTCAGCGTTCGGGTCTCTAGTAGGAGGTGCAGCAGGAATTGTGCGGGCTTTAAAGACTGTAAAAAATGCAAATGCTGAAAAAACAGGTGCCACCTTACGTCTATGTTCAAAAGGAAGTGGGCTGTTCCTTAAACCATATCGTAACGGCATGGGCTTATATCTAAATAACAATGGTGGAAATTCAAAAAACTAATTGAAACCCTACCTCGAAGACCGCTATCCAATATCGATCTAGAAAAGTATGCGTTGCTAATGAAAATACCACATTTTCGAGGGGTGTATATGAGAGATGCGCTGCCTCTGCGAGCACCGAAACGTTAGGAAGCCGCAATTATTAATTTGGATAGTATATCGGGAGGTGGGACTCATTGGGTGGCATATAGAAAAAACCGATTAAACGTAACATATTATGATAGTTTTGGAGATTTACCCCCTCCCATCGAATTGGTGCATTATCTGCAAAGGGGGCCCGAAGCATCAAAGAAAATTTACTATACATATGAGCGTCAACAAGATTTTGGAACAGTCTGGTGCGGACATTTGTGTTTGAAGTTTCTCTCCGAAAATGGAAACAATGATGGATGTGATCACCCCACAAATGGATCGCGATAACTACACTAAAATGTTGTTATCACTAAAAGCATACAATCAAGTCGGTGGATTGAATAAAATGTCTACAAAACAACTAGAATATATGCCTAAGGAAGTGATGATAGCGTTAGCCCCAAATGAAATTGCATGGGTTTGGCATAAGTTACCTGCACATTTAAAAAATGATTGCGACATGTTAAAATATCAGTACTGTAATGAACATTACAACGATATCAACGACAGCAGTAGCGGCATCGGTAGCAGCACCGGAAATAATTTGGAATATGACGAAGGAGATGGACCAACACCTAAAAAGTTATTTTGTTGTTATTGTAAAATCAGCGATGTCAAAATAAAAGCTGAAAGATTGAAACGAAGTCCCAGCTTAAACCCTTTAAACTGTTGTAAACAACAATAAAATACCCACATAATATGTTTCATCATCAGTCATGTCTTACACATTCACGCTAACAGGACATTCTAGTGTTTTAAACGCGGATTTTTACCCGCCTATTGAATTGAATCCAGCCCATAAGTATGGTCTCGCATTGTTGGGATTTTACACATATAATTCAATTTTCAACGTCGATGAAAGTAATTGTTGGTTTGCCTACAGGAAAAACGATGGTGAAAAGTTGATTGATTTAAGGATTCCACCAGGAGCTTATGAAATAAATGAAATTGCCAATGCCATGCACACAAGCTTAGAAAAGTCGTGCAAACAAGAAAAGTGTGATGGATTATTCTCATTAGTGGCCAACAATAATACATTAAAATGTGAACTCAGGTCGTTATATAGGATTGATTTTAGTGGAAAAAACAGTATCGGTGGGTTATTGGGCTACGAACCGGTTGTGTTAGAAAGTGGAAAACTACATGAGTCAACTAGTAACGTGGACATAATGAAAGTTCGTATTATAAGGGTGGATTGTAACATTATTTCCGGGGCATATCTGAACTCCAAAGAAAGCCACACCCTATTCGAATTTGACATCGATGTTGAGCCCGGTTACAAAATTTCCAAAGAACCTCAAAATAATATTTATATGTCGATAATGCCAGAAGGACGTCAGTCAATAGACAACATTACTCTGCGCATCTTGGACGATAACGGTGTTTTGATAAATTTTCGAGGTGAGAAAATTATTGTTAAACTGGAACTGAAAAGAATTTTATAAATATGGGTTTCTGTTATAATCGTCAACTGAATATGTTGTCAAACACTAAGAATTCTAGAAGCATTAAACATAAAAGTCAACATATAACACATCCCAGACTCATTCGCAATCCAGACGTTAGAGTGAAAAGACGTAAACAATTGTCAGCGAAAGATCGCAAATTTCTACAATCGATTGGTTTGAAAATACGAAAATAAAAATGGCTAGCACCAGTGACAAAATTGAAGTTTTTACCGAACCCATTTTCGATAATTCCACAATCAGTTTACAGGAACACACATACAAGCCATATGGTTCTCCGTCGTTTAACAACTCTGACGAAATTCGCATCCCAGTGCACTTTCAGGATATAATTTTGGACATATCAGACAGTTACATTTACATCGAAGGAAAATTTAAAAGTAAAGATGCTACTTAAAAATGTTATCTATCAAATAATGCCATCGCTTTTCTGTTCGATGAAATCCGCTATGAAATGGGTGGTGAGCAAGTTGTCGTCGTTCGAAAACCCGGCATTACTTCAACATTGAAAACTATGACGTCGTTGGGTGCATCCCAAAAAAGGACTCTTATGGCATGTGGATGGGGTTTGGATGATAAAAACCAGTGTATTTTTGATCCCACCAGCAATGTATTTTCGGGAAAGTTACCTCTTAAATATCTGATGGGGTTTGCCGAGGATTATACGAAGGGAATATTTAATGTTAAACAAGAACTGATTTTTATTATCGCCCGCACTTTTACCAATTGTTACATTGGTGAAGTAGATGCAGACATTACTATAGAAAAAATAGAATGGAAAATTCGTCACATTATTCCCGACGATCGGCAAAAATTAAAAATTTTGTCTCGCATTAATAAAGGCGGAAATAATGCAACCATTCCAATGGCATATCGTAAATGGGATCTTTACGAACTACCTGCTTTGCGACAAACATCATCAGATGTATGGGCCTTAAGAACAAGTACGAATCTTGAAAAACCAAGATATTTGATTATCGGGTTCCAGTCAATCTCCGCTTTCGATAATAGAGAAAAGGATGCTACTCAATTTACAACCTCTGATATCAGCGACATTAGGCTTTATCTTAACTCTACGGTATTTCCTTATGAAAAATGAAATTTGAATTTTGCGAAGAAACTGTATGCGCCAGCATATTACAGCTATGAGAATTTTCAAGTAAGCTACTACCAACGAGAAATGAACGACCCAATGATGAGCTTTGCCGAGTACCTGAATAATTCCATATTCGTAATCGATTGCAGTCATCAACCAGAAGCGATTAAATCATCTACTGTGGACGTAAAGTTGGAATTTGAAACACGCAAGGGCAAATTTCCAAAAGACACTAAAGTATACGCACTTATAATTCACGACGCATTCTTTAGCTACAATATATTAAACGGTTCCGTTACTAATAAATCGATGTATTAATTTTAAGTTAATATTATTATTCACGTAATGTAGAAATAAACCCATAAAGTAGATATTCTGTGTTTTATTTTGTAACTATAAGGTACTACTACTAAAACTACATTAAAATATTTTGGTGCCCCATAAGGGCGGGTAGTCCAGGTGCGCAGCGGTCGTCAACATTGAGTGAAAAGATGCTTTACGGTGTGCTTGAGTCCGCCGGGCCAGATTCTACAGCGTCCTCAAAGTCCCACCACGAAGTGGAGTCGCAAGGGCCGCTAAATTCGTCATCGACGACGTCTAATGACGGCCTTGCTGAGGATGTCGTAGAGTCCGGCTCTGCGGCACCAACACTGTTGCCAGAAGGAGGCAAACCGTGGTCGTAAGCAACATCCCACTCGAGATTTTCGAGAGTTGCGGCACTCCAAGTCGAATGGGAAGATGACCTGCTTTCAGGTCGTTCGCCTTCAGCCATGACTTGGTTTTCCATGAAGAAATAACGAATTTATTTCAAATATGAATAATTAATGTAGTTACCAGACGGTGTGAACTTATCAGTGGAGCCCTCTTATAGTAACTTCAGAAACTAACGCTGTGGTTCTCAATCGATGAGAACTAAGCGTCAGACTCTAGTACTTCTTTCTTGACACATTTATTGATCGTACAGGAGTACTGGTTAGCTTATGTAATACTAATAGAGATGGCGCTAAATGCAATATGTAACCATGGAATTTCTATAATAATAGTTTAAGTATTTTGGTGGATTAGCTAAACATCATTCCTCCGCCGGACTCACTATGTCGAGACTTATGCTTAAGACTACTAGAGAGCCAATAATTGCGGATTATTGGGAAAAATGGAGGCTGAAGAACAGCCATAAACCGACTCAGGTTGTCGAACCTATACCTAGGGTTCCGACACCACCACCACCTCCGCAGGTTCCTACCGAGCCTGTGGAGATGGTGGAAGGGGAGGAATTTATCCTCGGGCCTGAGGAACGCGATGCTCTGTTAAGAGAGCTCTCGGAACGCCGACGCGAACGTCGCGCTGCAAGGCGGCTTCAGGCTGAAAGGCCTCGAAACCGTCGAGTACCGGCGCCGCGGTCGGTGCAAATCGCGAGGGGAGAGCAGCCACTCTAGCTGCATCTCAAATGAACCTTCCATTTTTCCCTGCAATCAGCCCTTTTCAGGGCTACCTGCCTCTTCGGAGGCGTCTAAGAATTCGAAATAGTTAGTTGGTCACTAAATGACACGATTTTCGACCGAAGCTAGGCGGTGGGAATAACTAAGACTCTCTTAATAAGAAATTTTTAGAAGTTCTTTTACTTACCATTACATATTATTATGGGAAAAATACAACATTTATTTAATAGAAAAAGTATAGGTTACAAGAAATTATTATACCACATTGTATAGAACATATTGTCGAATTTGTTACTACAAGCAAGTAAGCTTAAGCTCGGGCAACTTATTCCAAAGTATGGATTATAAATAAATATCCCATATATAGGTCAAATGACCACACTCAAGTGTATATATGTGAAAAATATTAAAAATACGCTCATCATACCTCAAGATCAAATAAACATCCGAACACGTGTGTCGTCAAGGACATAGGGTTGGTGGGGAAAAGTCGGTTTCGGCATTTCACTCTACTGAAAATATTGAAATGACGTTTTCGGGTTTTCACTCTACTGAGATTAATATTAAAATACTGAATAAAATAATATTTATGCCTTTTTTGTATCATCTAAATACAACACAATAAGTTAGATAGTGTTCGCCTTTAGTTTATTCTTTAAAATACATCATGAACTTTGCTTTTGGGCAAAATTCATATTTTTGACAAACCCCGTATACGCTTAAAATAATTTAATATCTGATAGTTGCATTTTAGGTTTTAGACCATGCAAAACTTTTTGCAGCGCGCGCAAAAATCTATTTTTTTTTGGTACCAGTGCATTCTCCATAAAATTTCAAAGCATTTTGGTTTTTATAAATTTTCTGTGGGCTTTATATTAAGGGCGCTACGATTTTTTGAAAATTTAACATTATAATCCATACCGAAAAAACCTACTGGCGCCACCTCACGCTCTTATTAAGAGAGTCTTAGTTTACCCGCAATATATTTACCGAAACAAACCTACTGGCGCCGCCTCACGGTGTTAGTTTACCCTCGGTCGAACCTATTCTAGTAACGTTGGTTGCCGCATAGTATCCAATATTTATGATTTTTTTCTTAAAAGTGAGATTATTTTAAATGGAAAATAAATAATGCACAGTACTTTAAAAATCAAATTTTATTTTAAATATAATAAAAAAATATACTTACAATACAGTGTGACCAGTAAAGTCCGCATCATATGGGCTTTTTTTAATAATAGCTTTATTCGAAATTTGACTTCGGCATCAAGTTCTGTTTTGAGTGAGATAACAATTAAGCAAAAAAATAGTAGTCACATGATTTTCTCCAAAAAATAATTCAAAAGTAGGGTTATTTCTGAAAATATCGAATTGAGCTATTAAAATTTGGTCGCATGTGATGTTAAGTTTATTTGTTTTTGGCCCGGTATGAGGTAACTTCATAAAATAAGTATTTTTGAAAACATAGTTTGTGTCTGAGTAATACACCTTAATATTAAGACAAAAAATAACACAGCGTTATTATAAAAAGTTTTTTTAAATGCAGTTTCTAGCCCACATGCAAAATTTCAGCTGCATAAGATAATTTTGATTTTTTACCAACCACTGTACAACATGAAATTTGACTTCGGCATCAAGTTCTGCTTCGATCGGGATAAAAATTAAGTAAAAAAATAGTAGTCAAGTGATTCACATTAGCTGACAAATTTTAATTTTCTCCAAAAAAAAATTCGAAAGTAGGGTTATTTCTGAAAATATCGAATTGTGCTATTAAAATTTGGTCGCATGTGATGTTAAGTTTATTTGTTTTTGGCCCGGTATGAGGTAACTTCATAAAATAAGTATTTTTGAAAACATAGTTTGTGTCTGAGTAATACACCTTAATATTAAGACAAAAAAAGAACACAGTGTTATTATAAAAAGTTTTTTTAAATGCAGTTTCTAGTCCACATGCAAAATTTCAGCTGCATAAGATCATTTTGGGTTTTTACCAACCACTGTACAGGGTGTCCAGTTTTCGTGTGTTTTCATATACCAGCTCCCTTATTATAAAAGATAGAAAGATGGGGTTTGCGGCTTACTGTTCTATTTTTTTATGAAACTTTCATTACTGTAAACGAAATTTTCATAGCCCTCTCAGTTTCTGACATACAGGGCCATTTTCAAATTTTGTCATTTTTGACGCTCCCCTGTATCTCGATTATTTGATAACTTATCGATAAGGTAAAAATGGATTGTTATATAGTGTTTTAGGTTGAATTCAGTGGCGTAGTTAGTTTTTTTCTAAAAAGTTTTGTTTCTGAGTTATGACCCAAACTTATATTTTTTTAATGGGACACCCTATATTTTATTTATTTTTCTTGTTCCTCTTTTTAAGAGCTTTTCAAAAATATATAATAGTCCATATTTTTTTCTTTTAAAAATGGACAATTTTAACTTTTTTTGTAAAATTAATCATTTTTCGAATAGAGGGCTATGCCCGCAAATAAAAAAAAAATAACAACATTATTTTTATTAAACCTAACTTTAAACCAACAATTAAACAATTATATTAAAAACAAAGAAGTGGTTCGTGTCTGTGAAAATTAAAATAAATTGCCACGAACTTTTCACTAAAATTTAAAATTTCAAATATATTAATTTATTAAATTACAAAAATTGCTCGAATTGGGCTCCATTGTGTTCTAAGCACTTTCGACACACCGTTTCGATTCTTCGCAATGCATTTAACAAGGTAATTGGTCTTCCCTGCAAAAGCCTAAAGGTTTGATGTGTAGCTTCCCGAAGTTGATCAATATTGTGGTATTGTCTCTTATATAGCTGATTTTCTATATACCCCCATAAAAAAAAATCCAACACAGAAAGATCAGGTGATCTTGGAGGCCACCTGACGGGTCCATTTGTACCAATCCACTTATCGGGAAATGTGGTTTCTAAATATTCTCTTACTATTCGAGAATTATGACTAGGAGCGCCATCTTGCTGATAATAAATATCATTTAAACCAGCTAAAGGAACATCCTCTAATAGTTCCATTAGTGCGTCTCGCATTATGTCTAGGTGCCTAACTCCAGTTAAAGTTCCTTCAAAAATAACATATTTAATTTTAGTGCCAAAAATAAAGCATGACACGCTAAATCCAAACCGACCTTGACGTTCTCGTGGAAATATTACGTGCTGGTTCTCTTGCGACCAGTACCTTGAATTGTTTCGGTTAAGGATACCAGAACTCGTAAAATATGCCTCATCTGACCATACCACCCTTCTTTCAAAATTTGCGTTTTCCTGCAATTTTTGTAGGTACCAGTTGCAAAAAATTATCCTCCGTTCTGCGTCACCGGGATGCAAATGTTGGACGAGATGGAATTTGTACGGTTTAAAATTGTATTTTTTTAGTATTAACTGCGTCCTTGATTTTCTAACCCCAACTTCATCGTATACTTTCCTACATGATATGGATGGTTGTACCGCAACAGAGGCCAAAACATTTATTTCTTCTTCTTCCCTATTTTCCTTATTGTAAAAATTAGGCCTTGGTTGTTTAAAAGATCCGTGCTCAATGAGATTGGCTTGGATTTTTTGAAATATTCTTTTATCGGGTTGTTGCCTTTCTGGATATCTACGAAAAATTTAAATATGTATCAAAAAGCTAATAATAGATAACAATAATTATGATTAAAACTTTTTTATTTTTGTTATAAACATTAATGGTGTCTAAATAACAAATGTTTTTGAAACTTACCTATTAAAATACATTTCCGAGGCTGCATTCGCGTCTTCATTAGCTCGGATAAAACAAACATACATATCGTGTTTTTCATAATTTTCATAATATCTATTATTTTCTTCCATGTTAAATAATTAAATAATTTTTCACAGAAATATCAAATAAACTAACAAAATCAAACAAACACCATTAATATTTGACAATAATCCGAAATGGCGCATTTACAAAACTTTGTTTTCTGTCATGTCTATCCATGATTGGTCATGGCCTTCTGGATTCTAGATGAAAAATGATTAATTTTACAAAAAAAGTTAAAATTGTCCCTTTTTAAAAGAAAAAAATATGGACTATTATATATTTTTGAAAAGCTCTTAAAAATAGGAACAAGAAAAATAAATAATATATAGGGTGTCCCATTAGAAAAAATACAAGTTTGGGTCATAACTCATAAACAAAACTATTTAGAAAAAAACTAACTACGCCACTGCATTCAACATAAAAAACTATATAACAATCTATTTTTACCTTATTGATAAGTTATCAAATAATCGAGATACAGGGGAGCGTCAAAAATGACAAAATTTGAAAATGGCCCTGTATGTCAGAAACTGAGAGGGCTATGAAAATTTCGTTTACGGTCATAAAAGTTTCATAAAAAAATAGAACAGTAAGCCGCAAACCCTATCTTTCTATCTTTTATAATAAGGGAGCTGGTATATGAAAACACACGAAAACTGGACACCCTGTACAACATGAAATTTGACTTCGGCATCAAGTTCTGATTCGATCGGGATAAAAATTGAGTAAAAAAATAGTAGTCAAGTGATTCACATTAGCTGACAAATTTTAATTTTTTCCAAAAAATAATTCAAAAGTAGGGTTATTTCTGAAAATATCGAATTGAGCTATTAAAATTTGGTCGCATGTGATGTTAAGTTTATTTGTTTTTGGCCCGGTATGAGGTAACTTCATAAAATAAGTATTCTTAAAAACATAGTTTGTGTCTGAGTAATTCACCTTAATATTCAGACAAAAAAAGAACACAGTGTTATTATAAAAAGTTTTTTTAAATGCTGTTTCTAGTCCACATGCAAAATTTCAGCTGCATAAGATAATTTTGATTTTTAACCAACCACTGTACAACATGAAATTTGACTTCGGCAGCAAGTTCTGCTTCGATCAGGATAAAAATTAAGCAAAAAAAAAGTACTCAAGTGATTCACATTAGCTGACAAATTTTAATTTTTCCCAAAAAAAAATTCAAAAGTTTGGTTATTTCTGAAAATATCGAAAGAGTTATTAGAAAAAGTTTATTTCGATGTAGTTTTTAGCCCACATGCAAAATTTCAGCTGCATAAGATAATTTTGATTTTATACCCACCACTAAATATTATTCTCCACTTAATGAACACTTTACTGATGACATTGTGTTTTTTTTTGGTTTAATATTAAGGTGTATCACTTTAAGACACAAACTACATTTTCAAAAATACTTATTTTATGAAGTTACCTTATACAACATCAAAGCCAAATAAACTTTGCATCACATGCAACCAAATTTTAATAGCCCAATTTTGTTGAAAAACAAAGAACACAGTGTCATCAGTAAAGTGTTCATTAAGTGGAAAATAAATTTTAATGGTGGGTAAAAATCAAAATTATCTTATGCAGCTGAAATTTTGCATGTGGGCTAGAAACTGTATTTAAAAAAACGTTTTCTTATAACATTTTTTGATACTTTCAGAAATAACCGCACTTTTGAATTATTTTTGGAAAAATTAAAATTTGACAGATAATGTTTATCATGTGCTACTATTTTTTTTCTATTAATAAAAAAAACCATATGATGTGAACTTTACTGGACACACACTGTATAATAAGTAATGGTACTTATGTATCAAGAAACAACATATTACATCCAATATTTAGAATTTTTTTCTTTAAATTGAGTTTATTTTAAATGGTAAAAAAAGAATGCATGGTAATTTAAAAATCAAATTTTATTTTTATTTTAATTACAATATATACACATTTACATTTAATTACAACTTTCTACGCATTTACATACAAACTTAAATTCACATTTCGTTAAATTAGGTTATGAAATCTCTTTTTTTTTACCAATGTCTTTTATTTTAAAAAAAATATTATTTATAATAACTACATTTATATATACAATCTTAAATACTAATCTAACCTATGACTTAGACTTTTTCTTCATTTACAAAACTTATTGCTTTTTTTTTTATCTAAACATTTATTTACAAATAATTTACTTAACCTACTGTACATTACTACCATATGTTTCTAACTTAACCTTAAACCTACATACCTTACTCTTAACTACACCTAAACGCTCACGAGTTTCCATTAACTTATTCTCTAAATCTAAAATTGTTTTTTCTAAATCTACAATATCACTTTCACCATTGTCTATTTTAATTCTCCATTCATTCTTCATATTAACAAAGTCTTTGATAATTTTTCTTTCGTCGTCTTGGCTGAAACCATCGGTCACCCAGTCTGGAGTAGATGGTTGGATCTGGACCACAGTTGGCGATATTGATGTCTCGTACACCATCTTTTTCCTTCTCAAACACTTTCCTCGCCGCTTAGTGTTAAGAATCGGCGACTGCGGCCGCTCGACGGTTACAGTGGACGGTGATTGGGTCCGCTCGGTAATGATTGTGGTCGGCGATTGCAGCCGCTCGCTGATGATAGTAGTCGGCAATTGCGGCCGCTCGCTGGTGACAGGGGTCGGTGATTCCGGACGCTCGGATTTGACATTGGTTTCAATTGTTTTCACCCACTGAGGCAACACATGAGGGTTTTTTGGTGTCTTAAAAATAAAATTTTTCTCTTGCTTCCTCCGATTGCTTCTGACAGGTGATGGTGTTGGGGGTGATTTTTGAATGCTGGTGCATGGCTGAGGTTCGTCCGCCCATACACGTTTCTTGCCTCGAGACGTAGTTGGCTGCTTTTTATTTAGTGATGAATAAAAATCACCTTTGTTCGCCAAGCTAGGTCCTGTTAATAATTTCGCCAACTTGGATGTTGTTGGCGAAGACTCTGCCGGCGTTATTGGAGACTCAACTACCACATCACGTGTTGACGGAGGCTCTGACGGCGTTATTGCAGGCACAACTACCACATTACTTATGATATTCACTTTTCGCCGAGCCTCTTCTTCGGATTTTTGACGCGATGTAATCTCGTCCAAAAATCGTTCACATTCTTCTAATTGTACCGAATCCATCTCCGGCATAATGTCCTCATCGAATGCTGTGGTAGTGATCTCATTTAAGAAGGTCTGGGTAAGATCACCCAAACCTATATCAATATCGCAACCGTTGAGCACTGGCAAACTCATTATTAATATTATGTAGAATATTAAACTAACTATCTTAACTTTGCAAAACAAAACTGAACACACTTTAGACTTAACACGAACACAAATACAACTGAATGACAACGACTAAAAGATTTAAACTGAAGAAATTTGGCTGCTGTTCATTCTTTTATGTTCACCTACCTACTTCCACCCCACTTCTACTATCCCTTCCTTAACATCCCAACCTTATGCACTTCCAAGAATCCGATACACCACACCCTCAAGGTTCAGGTACGTCCTTGTGTGTTACAATGTATTCTTCTTTGAATTAGGTATTTATTTTTAAGGTTATTTTACCTGCTTGGGTTGGAGTGTGGCCTCGGTGCAGTTTGAAAGGTTACAAAATAAGTATATAAAATACCAAATACGTGCTTGTGCCATAATGTATTTTTCTTCGAATTACGTATTTATTTTTAAGGTTATTTTACCTGCTTGGGATGGGATGTGTCCTCGGTGTAGTTTGGAAGGTTACAAAATAAGTATAAAAAATATAATTTTTAATAAACAACTATTTAAAATATTATTTCTCAAATTGTTTATCATCATCATAATCGTAGTTATACATAACTACATTGACAATTTGTATAAAATAAAAATTATTAACGAAACCTAATAAACTATATATCTGTAATATAAAAGCGTCAAATATGGATTTTCCAATAGGTTAAAATTATTTATAAACTTTCATCCTCATTAAAGGATTCGATAACTTGAAGCAACATTTCCAAATTATCCTCGGGCTTGCTTTGATAAAATTCGATATCTTGATGACCCCAAGGTAAAGTTTTTGTCGTCGATGGAATAATGTAACGTTTGTCGTCATTGTGGGAAAGAGCAACTTTATTTAGAACTTCCGTATATACATCATGTTTATTACTACGAAAAGTTTTCATTTTTCTAAATATAAGGCCACCACGTTCTACTATTTTTCGATAATCTTCAAGGTGTAGATGATTTTCAACAACACATTTTTTAATACCCTTAGCCTTTTTTAATTCGTTGTTTAACGAGCTCACATAGTAAGCTTTCGCCCCAGTACCGTAAAAACATGTTATCGGGTCACCTGGAAATTCATCCTTCATTCTACCCAATACCGATTTACTTTTTTTAATATTAAACAAATTTTGCTCGGGATAATTTGATGTATCAAATTTTTCCGGATTCTCTGAAATAACGCGATAGAAATTATCTGTATAAATTTTAAGTATAAGAGAATCGGTGTCAGTGTATAGCAAGGAAGCATTATTACCAAACTTTGCCTTAATAAAATTGTAAAAAAAATCGTAAATAACTGTTTTTGACATGTCCAATATGGAGAATCCAATATAAATTGGTTTATTGTAAATTACTTTTGTTTTACCCATATGAATTGCTACTAGATCTTCTGAAAATATTGAAGCACTTTTAAAATTAGGGCGAGCGATTAAAGCTCTAGCACCTACCTTACCTGAAGAATTATTCCAGGCAGTTATTAACTTTATATCTCTCGCGTTAATCATTAACTTAAATAAATCTTTACCAAACTTCGTTGTGGATTTATTTCGCAACTCAGTATTAAAATCTATGTACTTTTTTAACCATTTAGATTGATCAAATTTTAAAATTCCATGTGTTTGCATTACCATTAGACCGTTACTGATGGCTTGTTTTAACGTTTTATAATGTACACCTAGTTTCACGACCAACTTCCAGGTGAAATATTGAAAATATGGTGGATTGATCATATAAAACGCACTATATACTGCCAAGTGTAACCGAATACCGAATATTAATTCTTGGAAGATCAGAACGGAATGCAGCGAGCAGTGTTGCCAAAATGTTCTAAGATAAATCGTAAGACTCGGATACTTAAAATCCTGAGATTCGTAATATTTTAAAAAATTCTTTAAAAGGGGTCAAACTACCTAGGTAGTTTAAAGAAAAGAATGAAAGCTTATAAACAACAAATATATAATTACTTTCTGTATTTAAAAACCAAACACATTTCTAAAAACTTAAAAAGTAAAAAAAAAACTTGCGTTATTATGTAGTATTAAAAAATGTAGTAGGTAGTTAATCAAAATCCGAATTGCTGGAATCATCTTTTTTATGCAAATATGACTCCAGTAGCGGCAGTAATAGTAGCGAAAGTAGTAACGTAGAAAATCATACGAGGATTTTTATGTAAATGCAATAAATGTGTGACGTTTGTTATGAATTATTTTTAGTTACTTATGTTTGACATACGATAAAAAATCGTGAGAAACGCGACGTGATTCATGAAATCGTGAGATAATTCCCAAAACCGTGTAATCCCACGATTAATCGTGAGTTTTGGCAACACTGGCAGCGACTCAATGATGTTTTTAATATTGATAATGTGCAATGTTGCCAGGTATATCGTTTTTGCGGTTGATCCACTATTTTGATGGATGAACTACCGTTTTATCGCCATGCTAACCATTTCTTCCGCTTAACATTACACTCGATTTAGTTTACGCTTTTAAAATAAGCATGCTAATCTTCTCTCTCTCTCTTCTCCATTCTGTGATTAGGTTTGACATTTTGGACGCGTACTCTTCTTTTCAATATTTCTGGTAGCTGTGCTGTAATATTATAGAATAATATGTCTAATTATCATCCGTTTAAAGTGAAGATTATTGGCCACTGTTTGAAAATATGTATACTTTTTTAACTAATAAAATAATTTATTAATTGTTTTCAATATAATATATTTAGCGTAATATTTTTAAATCTATCGCTTTTTTATGTCAGACTGCTTTCCTTATTTTTGACCTGGCAACACTTTTAATATATTAATTTACCCCGATTCAGTATTGCCAGAACAGCAGTCTTTTCTGCATTTAGCAAAATTTTTGAAATCGTATTTTTTGCAAAGTTGCAAAATAATTTCGTAATTTGCGGACTTTTAAAGAATTTTTAATAAATAAGGAATTACTATGTATTTACCAAATAGATTTAAAAAATATAATATTCAATGAAAATATAAAAAAAAATAACAAACCAAAAATAATGTTAAAAAGAGTGTTTTTTTACAAAAATGTTGATATATACCTATTGGAGGTCGAAGTAGGGGCAACAGATAAATACAAAAATTTCTGATACTACGACTGTGGTGAAGAATTCAGCAGATTTTTTGACATACTCGGCAGAATAATTCGTTGGCCAGTCTGGCAACACTGCTCCGATGTTTGCGCTGGCCAGCAAATTGTCTCGTCTTGCCTAGACGTTCTTGCGCGATCGTCTGCCGTGCTATTTTTATGCTGGCCTTGGTTAAGACCTTGTTTTTCGGACTTGTGATTTTTCCACCCTGGCAAATTTTGTAGCTGCGCGAATAGACTTTTCCATGTGTGTAGCAAATTTTAATTTTTTTTTTAGAAGTTTTAATACTATTGAAAAAATAGGAATATTTTACAGATAACAGCATTTTAAGTATTATAATACCTATGGGGTGCAGAGTGCATCTGCAAAACTATCGAAATGGCCTTTGATGCACAAAGACCATTTCGACAGTTTTTTTGTGACAACTAATTTTCTGTGTAGCGGTAGATTTGTATTTTCGTGCCAATTTCTGCATATATCTGTTTAATAAACGTTTTTTTTTTTAATTAAACGGTGATTGCACAAAGCCATCTCCCCCCCTCTCCTTGTATAAACGGCTTGAGATATATTGTTTAAATTCGGTAGGCGTAAATAATAGGCAAAATACTTACTTTTAAGGAGAATTGTTTTGTTATTCAAGGTGGCGGAAACATGGAACATATTTTTAACTGGAAAAGGAGGTCGGGTGATACTTCATTTTAAAGGTATTTCACGTCCAATTTAACCTTACAATTTTTATTGTGTTCCAAAATGTTCCGCTTTAACATGGCGAATCGGAAATTATGCAAGGAAACATAAATATGTTCGGCGATCTCCGCCATGTTGAATAACAAAACAACATTAATTGGCAGTAACACTCCATGCTTAAAATGGAGTTGCAAATATGGGAATGAAAGAAAAACAAAAATAAAATTGTGGAGAAGACTTATTTTTCCTTCGCTCCCAAAGCAACAATATTTCAAAAAATTTAAGTAGCTTACTTATAATTTACACTTATAAAATTATTGATTTGTTTTTTAAGATGATGAGATCTTCCAAAAATATGGTTGTTTTCTCATATTTTTCGGAATCGTCATTTTGAAACGGCACATTTTAGAACATTAAAAATTACAAGGTTATCTACCTATATCAGGCATAAAAGACCTTTAACTGAAGTACCTATTACTCGATCCCCTTCCCATTTAAAAACGTTTTCCAAGATGGCGAATGTCCGCCATTTTGAATAAAAAAACAACAAAATTTTCCTCAAAAGTAAATTTTTTACCTATCATTTACGCATACCGACTTTAAATATATCTGAAACCATTCCCAAATTATCAAAGGGGGGGGGGGGGTGGACCTTATGCAAGAACTGTATGTGAGATAATAGACTCTGCACCCCGCTCGGTATGAGATGTTTGTTATTATTTTCATGTTTGTTGACATAATAAATCGAAATAAAATATTATTAAAATTTGATATTGAGCTGCAAAAAAATTTCGTATTTCTTTCTTCTAACTTTTCCGGTCACAGTCTATTGACATTGACAGCACCTGTTAAATTTTGTTAACAGAAGCTTTTGCTAATATTCTAAAGTAACTCATTCACCGTATTTGATTCCATAGTTTATTGTATCAATATCGCTTTTCATTAAAATTTGACCACAGCACCTGTCAAACTCTTACGTTGTATTTTTTGCGCATGTTTCCCAAAATCACCTGGGCACAGTCTATTCTTCCATATAGTTTGTTTTATCAACATCACTTACGCGCTAAATTTTTGACAGTAAAATTTACTTCTCTCAAAAACTCCCAGTCATCACCTCATGCGTCTATATTTTTATCAATAACGCTTATCCTTACAATTTGACATTGATAGCACCTAGCAAATTTTACCAATCGATTTTCTGGATATTATTTTAATTGGTTTAAATATTTTTAATCGCAATTTAGTCGATTATCTGTTGGCCCCTCCATAAAAAAGTTTGTTCGGACGCCCATGCAATAGTGCGCCACCCCCTGTATATTACTAAAAGGACAAGCAATAAAAAAACAATTTTTCGCGGGACGTAACCCATCACTCCTCCAATCAAAATAAATAAATAAATTTTAATTAATTCCATACTCTAACAGTTCAGCCCCCCCCCCCCCCCTTCCTCTTTCTACCCGTATTCTCGTATCTTCGAGTCTATTTTTAAGTCATTGCAAAGCATTAAATCGAACTTGCTTGTTCGATAGTAATAAAAGGCGTTTCTTTCTTTGTCTTATGCACGGTAATGAGGCTAAAAGACGAAGTGTCCGGACGTAAAAATATATAAGCCGTTGCGGCTAGAAATTGCAGCGATTTTAATTCACCTGGAAGTTAGTCGTGAAACTAGGTGTACAATGTAACGCTTTTTATCGTTTAAATTTGGTATTAATTTCGGTAGTTTTGCTGTTTCTGTAGGAGGGACCATGTTTTCCACTAAAAATGGAAGGCCGGCATGAGCATTATGTAAATATTCTGGATAATGCACATCCACCTCAAGAACATAACCTTGGGGGCTGTTATCGTCAATCGCCATAATATTTAAATCAATTATTTCACGTTCTGTCAGCCACCTAAAACCGCCAAATGGTAATGCCTGTGACATACTATGACCATATAGGTTAGTAGCATCAAGATAAGTTATAAATGAAGATGGTTTTGTTGCGTCGTAGTTTGGTAAATATATATTATTGGCAATATGCTTTCTTTCCGTACACTGACTTAAGCCGCCGCGAATACCCTTTTTAAAAAAATGTATTGTGTCAGTCAGTAGTTCTAACTCTACCTTGGTCATGCGCAGCATACAATCAAATGATAAACTTGGAAGCGTGTAGTACTGCGCAGGATCGAGCTTGTAAACACGTAAACACATATCTCGAAACTGCTCGAAAACATCTGTTAGTAATAATACATCTGACTTGAGGTACAAATCTGAGTATTCCCCCAAATTCTTAAATCCAAACATGTGCCATACTTCTTTAGCGCGTTCATAACTCTCATCGCTAATGTGCTCTTCCCGTAAATTATCATAAAATTCGTTTTTTAATGGAAGTGTTGTATTGTTCATTTTTTCAATGGAATCTACGAAACTATAGGGAAAAACCCCTTTTCTGCGCATCATATTAAATTGATCAGTGTTGGGAAAAAGCTTTCTTGTTTCTCTATATTCAGTGATATCTAACCCATTGCCTAAATTCTCCAAGGACGATGATAAAAATTTAAAACTATCAATAAATCGTAACTTTAAATATTTACGTTTAGTAATACCACTCTTTTTCTCAACATAATCGTGCACGTAAATGTTCTTTGTAAACGATACATACTTTTCCTTGCTTTGAGCTATTACGTGAATTCTATCCCCATGTTTACACAATTCTTTTATAAAAAGATGACTATCGTAACCACTTAAATTATGAAAAACTTTCGGAATAAAATTGGGTAATTTATAATTTAAATTACAAATAGAGTGTGCGGCACCAAATGTTTTTTTCCCCGTTATATGACAGTGATCTCTTACTTTTACATCTGTGTCCGTAAAAGGGTGTTCACATATACCACAAATATTAGCATTTGTGAACTCTTCCTTTCCTGATCCGTTAAGTCTTTCATTTCTTTTATATCCTTTAAATATGTATTATAGAAAAACCTTAAATTGTTTTCAATCCGGGAAACAAAAACTTGAGCCGCATCAACCCCCCTATATAACTCAAACTTGGAAATTGAATCGTCAAAAGAACATTTAATTAAATACGAAAAAGAGTATGGCTCATGCTTAAAGCTTTGCATTGTGTAAGAATTTGTAGGGTTTGGTTCCACATTTACAACTGGTTTTAAAATAGACTCAAAGTCTGCATACACTACAAACGGAACTCGCATTTGTTTCTCAATGTTTTCAAACTTTAAAATGTTTTCAGCTACATTCTTTCCAAATTTATCAGTTTTAAAATCCATTGAGGGGGTCAGTGAATATGTATGATTACAGTCATATTGTTGATGTGTTGCTAATTTATTTTCTGAGCTAAAATAGGTCAAACCGTCACAAAAGAATATTTTATCATGATTTTGTGATATTTGACTAGACACTAAACGTGATAAATCCTTAATCCAGCAATAATGACTTTTTGAACACTTTTCATCACAATTGTGTCTATTATTGTCTTTCACATTGCAATCTTTTGTTATTAACAGCAAATTAACGTGATTTAAACGTTTTTTTCCCGAATAATGTAATGGACCAACAATGTCATATTTTAACTTTTTAGCCACAAATAAAGATTCTAAACCATACACATTCACTGAAATATTATTCATTTCTTCAAATTTCTTTATATCACGTAACTTTACTGGAAAATCCATACCTGTGAAGTTAAGTACGCTGGAATAATGTGGATAGGATGATATCTGTGATGACATTATTGTGGCAGAAAACAAAGCTGACACTATCGCCCATGCAAAACAACACTCGTCTTGATTGATGACATTAATAATGGCCATCTTAACCTGAATTGGACGTGGTAATGCGATATACGACGACCCCCCAATCGGACTGTACTTATTAATATTTACTTCAAGGTAGAGTATTTTCTCCAATGCCCATCCTGTAAAGAAAAACAATGCACAATTATTACCATTTCTATCAATACACTAAAACGTTTAACATACCTGAATCTTTTTCTTGAAATTCAGTTGACTGAGTTTTCATTACTTCCGTAAATATCCCATACACCATACTTAAATCGCTGCCTACAACAACTACCTCATTTGATGTATTAAACGATTTTTCGACTATAATGTCTTGTGATGGTAAACTGTATCGTCCCACCACAACCATATTTATTTTTAATGACTGGTGTACCACCAACAACTCTTTTATCAAATCTAACACTTTCAATCTTAATTCATCGAAGAATGCTGTAAAGTCTATATGATCGTTATCACTATTTACGCGGTAGGTCATGATTCTGTTTTTAAATGCAGTGTCAATAATTTGAACATTTTGAGACAATGGTGAACAAGCATTATTTCTATGTTGTAATGTTCTTTGATGAGCTGCCATCTGATTTGCTGTTAAAGTAACATTACATGCAGCGCAAGTCTGCATACGTGATGACGAAGCACTACCATCTAGTCTGCGACGTTTCTCTCCACCCACATTAGCGAATCTTAATACACATGATTCTCTTTTATGACGCAACATATTGTAACTTCGCGTAAATGACAGTCCACATTTTTCACACACGTAATTATTCATGGTAACAGATAGGAACTCTTACACAGTCGATTGACGAGCAAATACTGAAATATCCAACTCCTCCTCCCTTTTTATAGTATGTCTAATTAAGTCACCCAATGTAAATAAACCCAAGGTCATTAATAAACATCTGCCCAAGAGGGTGGTCAAGGACATCGACCACATTCAAGGTACTAAATAAACCCAAGGTCATTAAAAACAACTGCCAAAGAGTTTGGTCAAGTTCACATGAGTAAACAAAGGATACATAAACGCATCAAGGTCAACTACACACCTCAAGGTCAAATAAACACCTGCACACTTGTTCTGTCAAGGTCATGTGTGACGTCATAGGAGTGGGGGGAGACTCCATTTCCGGACTTGCACTCTACTCTATTTCACCTACATCAAAAATAATGTTACTTTTACCTTTGCTATTCTCTATTTGCTGTTTCTGCGATCTCTCCACCCTGTTACTAACCACAGACTTAAGGTTTGAAACGTCTTCAGTAGACTTAGAAAGGGATGGTAAAAGTGTGGAAAATCGTGTCCTTAATGGACGACCAAAAATTAAGATAGCCGGGCTAGCCCCAGTCGTAATATGTGGAGTATTTCTATAGTCAAAAAGAAATCGACATAAAGCTAGACTAGAACTAGATCCCTTAACTGACAAAGCCTTTTTTAAAGCATTTTTAGTGGTTTTGACAGAGTTTTCAGCAGCTCCGTTGGAGGAAGGGTGATACGGAGGGCTTGTCATATGCCTGATATTATTATTTGATAAGATATTTTCGAATTTTTCCGAGATCAGAGAATGGCCATTATCAGAAACTATAAGAGTAGGAAGGCCAAACCTTGCAAATAAAGACCTTAAAACTTGAATAGTTTTCGTTGAGCTGATATCAGACACTTCGAAAACTTCTAACCACTTAGTGTAAGCGTCAGTGACTATTAAATAATTTTTTTATGTAATTCAAAAAAATCAATGTGTAACCTTTGCCATGGTCCATTTGGGAAAGGCCACGGAGCAATTTCAACTTTTGGAGGGTTATTTGAGTATAAAATACAAATATTACAATTTTTTACAATTTTCTCAATTTCAACATCTGAATTAGGAAACCAGAAATAACCCTTAGCCAAACTTTTCATTTTAACCGCACCCATATGTGTACTATGTACTTGAGTCAAGACCTCCTTTTGTAAAGACATAGGAATGACAATTCTATGGTTCCAAAAAAGGCAATCGTCTATCACGAAAAAATCAAATTTCTTTGGCGCAAAAGGTCTTAAATTATCATCTGACACTTTTTTAGGCCAACCAGTGCAGACTCACGTTTTGACCGTACTTAAAACTGGGTCTCTTAAAGTAGCCTCTTTTATTGACTGAAAATTGAACTTAAAATCTGAACAATTATTAAGAAAATAACAATAATCTACCTCAATATTTTCGTCATTTATGCTAGCATCTACACCTTTTGCTGGAAATCGAGACAACCAATCTGCTTTATTTTTTTTACTAGAAACGTACTCTATTTCGTAATTATAGGCATATAAAAGTATGGCCCATCTTCTAAGCCTGTTTGCCGAATACTGTGGCAGAGACTTATTATGGCCAAATATTGTAAGTAGAGGTTTGTGATCTGTAATTAATTTAAATTTTTTTGTATTTCCGTAAAGGTATTGACCCGTATACAGGGTGTTTCATTAAGGTCAAAGAGCGGCCATATCTCGGAAACTATTGGGCATAGAAATTCAGGAAAAAAAATATTAACTAAAGTGGCTATGAGAAAATCCTGGAAATAATTTTTAAGTTCCCCATTTTGCCGCAAGGGGGCGCAATTGAAAAGTAAATTTTAACATTTTAGATACCTCCGAAAATTGTACGTTAAGGTATATTTTTAATAACACCATTGAAAAGCTTGGACAATTTTGCATAATTTTGGTCCCGAGCTTGTTGGTGTACCGACTTTAGTAAGAGTGGGGGAAGCTATTGAAAGTGTAATCATTTAAATCGCTGTAACTTATAAACCACTTATCCGATTTTAGCAAACTAAAACTTGTTTGAAAGAGAAATGTAAGTACTTTTAACTGTCGTCTTGAGTAGTCCATGATGCTTCTCAATAAAAATACTAGAGGGCGCAATTTGCAATAATAACACATTTCTTAACTTTATTCATTTATTTCAAATCATACGGTATAATTATGATACCATAATCGAAAAGTAGATGAAATTTGCTACAAAAAATGTCAAAACCGCCGTTCGATATTTCCATCCGTTTCAGAGTTATTGCCAATAGAATAATTTTTAAAACTTTAAATGAAGAAGCGGTTGTTTTCATAGTTTTGTGATCAAGCACTCCATGACAAAAAATATTTTTAAACTTTATGGTTAAGTAGGTTTGTTTCTCATTATTCCAATGTCAAACTCCGTGCCTTCCTTCACACTTTATCTAGGCTTAGGACTAGTCCAAATCATGTAAAATACAAAATTTGGAGCGTGTTTCAAGGCCAACGGGTCATAAAACAGTATTGAAATAATTATCGGAAACTATTGAAGGAAACAATATTCATAGAAAGCTTCTTAGGAAAACAATTGAAAGACTTTATAAATGTTCAAAATGACCTCCGTTGTGCAAAATACAACGATTAATTCTTCTTCTAGAACTAGAGACAGCTGTTTCAATTTCAGCTTGTGAAATCGAATTTAGTGCATTTACAATTCGCTTAATCATGTTTTCTCGTGTGGTTGGTCGCGTTTTATAAACAATGTCTTTTATTCGCCCCCACAAGTAAAAATCTAACACAGTTAAATCCGGGGATCTAGGTGACCAAGCTAACAAACTACCCCTTCCAATCCAGCGATGTGGGTATCCAATATCTTAAAAAAATCACGGATCATATGCGAAAAGTGTGCCGGGCATCCATCATGTTGATACCACATGGATGTTCTTAGGCCAAAAGGAACATCTTCTAAAAGGATAGGCAAGTCATTTTGTAAAAAGTTTAAATAAGATTCACCATTTAGATAATCATTAAAAATAAACGGTCCGATAATTCTGTGTCCTAATACTGCGCACCACACGTTAACACTCCATCTGTTTTGGTGATCCACTTCGCGCATCCAGTGAGGATTTGTCTGTGACCAATAGTGCATATTGTGTAAATTAACTCTGCCGCAGCTACTGAAAGTGGCTTCATCAGTCCATAAGACGTGGGAGAGGAATTGAGGATTCTCGTTACACATCTCTCTTAGCCAATAGCAATAGTCGAGCCGTCTGTCATAATCACTTTCTGATAGCGCCTGATGTAAAACTATATGATATGGATGCAGCTTAAAATCCCTTAGAATTCGGAACACTGCAGTACAGCTTAAGAAATTTCTCTTATGCTTAAATGCGAAACGGCCTCTACGTACGCAAGAACGTTTGTAATGTTGACTTCATTTCTTACTGGACGTCTTCTAAAAGGAACTGAAATGCGTCGTACACTTCCCGTTTGCCTTACGCATATTGCCAGTCGCTGAAATACTGCTCTGCCATAGTGCATTCGTTCAGGATATCTGACAGCATATTCGCGTTCCGCTATAGGCGCATTTTGGAAACATTCAAAATATACGGCCAGCATATCGTAAGCTTTGGCATTGGTATAAGCCATTTTTGAAGGGTACGTATCACAATTTTCTATCAAGAAGTTTAAGATGAATTACGGATAAACTTTTGTCAACACCTTTCAAAATGAAACTAGTTGACAACTATTTGCATTATTTATCTTATCTCCATGGAAACTTTCAGTTTTATTTCACAGCTATCTAGATTTATTTTTTAAAACACATCGTATTGTTAGAGTTACGCCTAAATGACACGTTTTCCATGATTGCCATTAATTCTAGAGTGGTTTCTGGACCATTGGAATATTGAGAAACAAACCTACCTAACCATAAAGTTTAAAAATATTTTTTTTCATGGAGTGCTTGATCACAAAACTATAAAAACAACCGCTTCTTCATTTAAAGTTTTAAAAATTATTCTATTGGCAATAACTCTGAAATGGATGGAGATATCGAACTGCGGTTTTGACATTTTTTGTAGCAAATTTCATCTACTTTTCGATTATGGTATCATAATTATACCGTATGATTTGAAATAAATGAATAAAGTTAAGAAATGTGTTATTATTGCAAATTGCGCCCTCTAGTATTTTTATTGAGAAGCATCATGCACCACTCAAGGCGACAGTTAAAAGTACTTACATTTCTCTTCCAAACAAGTTTTAGTTTGCTAAAATCGAATAAGTGGTTTATAAGTTACAGCGATTTAAATGATTACACTTTCAACAGCTTCCCCCACTCTTACTAAAGTCGGTACGCCAACAAGCATGAAACCAAAATTGTCCAAGCTTTTTAGTGGTGTTATTAAAAATATACCTTAACGTGCAATTTTCGGAGATATCTAAAATGTTAAAATTTACTTTTCAATTGCACCCCTTTGCGGCAAAATGCGGAACTTAAAAATTATTTCCAGGATTTTCTCATGGCCACTTTAGTTATTAATTTTTTTTCCTGAATTTCTATGCCCAATAGTTTCCGAGATATGGCCGCTCTTCGACCTTAATGAAACATCCTGTATAATCGCTATTCCCTCTTTTTCAATTTGCGAATATTTTATTTCAGAACTAGAAAGAGTTCTGGAAGCAAATGCTATGGGGTTTTCCTCTCCCGAGGGGAACCCACGGAAGAAGCGTCCACCGTTAGCCTTAATTCCAAATTTAAATCAAAATGTACGAGAAGATTAGCTGATTTGAGACAATGTTTAATTTTATTAAAAGTCAAGTCACATTGTTCATTCCATTTAAATGTAATGCTATTTTTCAATAGATTGTACAATGGACTAAGAATAGTGGACATGTTTTCTACAAACCTGCCATAGTAATTTATACTACCTAAAAATGACTGTAACTCTTTAACGTTTTTGGGCCTAGGCGCCTTGTCTATAGCCAGAGTTTTTTCTTTTGAGGGGTGCAAGCCCTCGGCGTCAATAATAAAGCCCAAATAATCAATACCTTTCTGGAAAAAACTGCACTTTTCAAAATTAATCTTCAGACCAGAATTTTTTAAAATACCTAAAACCCTTTTTAAATTTATTATATGATTATTTCTATCGGTTTCAGTAATCAAGATGTCGTCTTGGAAAACCGCACACCCTGCAGCGGAATTTAACAAAGAATCCATTATTTTTTGAAATTTTGCAGGTGCGCACGCAATACCGAAAGTTAATCTATTATATTTAAAAAGACCTAAATGAGTTTTTATCCACTCCAATTTGTTGAAAAGCCTGCGAAAGATCCAATTTTGGAAAACTCCCTTCCTCCTTGCAGTCTGTGAAAAAGCTCTTCAATTCTTGGTATAGGATGTTGGTCTACCTCTATCTCGGGGTTGACTGTGACCTTGAAATCTCCACATATGCGGACTTGTCCATTTTTCTTAAAGACAGGTACAATTGGGGTTGCCCATGCGCCGGAGAAATAATACCCATCTTCAACCTGTTGTTTTATAGCGAATGGCACTGGTCTGGCACGAAAAAACTTTGGCGTTACATTAGAATTTTTTAATTTAATATTTACAAGTGCTTTGTTAAAAAATCCTAAGCCAGGCGAAAATGGTTCAGGAAATTCCTGTATTAATCCCTCTATGGTATTATTGGTATTGTCCATAAAATAAACTTTATTTGCGTTAAATGAATATGTAAAATTGTACAAGTTTAAAAAATCACGCCCAACTATTGGGGGACCACCTCCGGCAATTACATAAATTTGTATTTTTTTTTTGTTTATTTAAAAACTAATATTTGCTTCGATATAACCTAAAGCATTAAATTCGCTTTCATTATAAAAAAATAAATGCCCTATCAGTTGGCTGTAAACAATTAGTTGAGAAAGTTTTTAAATACAAATTATTTGAAATGCATGTTCGGTTTCTACCACAATCAATTTGAAATTTTATAGGAATGTTTTCTACAAAAACACTAATATAATATGGCTCTATTGAACCTTTTTTATCTTCTAAATTGTATCAACAAGAATCCTCGCTAGAATTTGTTTTTAATAATTCACCTTGATTATTATCAGCATCGTCAAAACATTCATTGTTTACTTTATCAACAACTTCAGAAATAAAGTTTAGCCTAAAATTTTTTTTGTAATTTTTATTGTTTGAAGATAATTTATTTTTACACACATTTGATAAATGACCTGACTTGTTGCAAAGTAAACAAATAGAATTTTTGTAAAAACACTTATCTGTTTTGTGATTGCTCCTTCCACAACATTCGCACGGCCGATCACTCGTCAGCTGACGACTTGGGGTTTGATGATGACGTGATGAGTGTCCCTGTGACCCATGATGACCTGCGTGCTGGCGTCCACGTCCTCTCGATCGAATGTGATTGACAGCTTTCTGTTTAACAATTGATTGCTGAACTTCCTGTGCCGCCATCTTGGTTTCTGCCACGCTTACCATTGCTTCAAAGTCTGCAGTCACCCTTTTCCTCCATTAATCGATCCAGAATATTTTTTTTTTTTTCGAAACCAAATACGAATCGGTCCCTGAGACATATTTTCAGCTCTTCGCCAAACTCGCATCCAACAGCTAAACCACGGAGTCGCGCAGCCCACTGTCTTGCCGTTTCGCCGGGTTCCTTTTTCGCTGCATAAAATTTGAATCGAGACGCAAACGCTGTATGTTGTGGCTTAAAATGCTTGTCGAAAACGGCTATTAATTGGGTATAGGACTTATCTTTAGGCCGGGAAGGGCTTACCAGGTCAAAAATTAATTGATACTTCGTCCATAACCTTGAGTAAAATGGCACTTTTTTTAATATCGTCCGCCGTTTTAATGTCGTTGGCCAAAAAATAGTTTTCTAATCGAGCCTTAAAAATACTCCAGTCTGATTTTTGTAGGGAAAACTCGCGTAAATGTCCAAATTGCGTACTTTCAGCCATGTTGCTTTGTAGAATCGCGTGGATTTCGAGCACTTTTACACGTGTTTCTGCAGAAACTTGCACTGCGAATTACGGATTTTTCCGATTTCACGCCCGAAAATAACTAAAATTATACTCGTCGCCACTTTGTTATGTATTGTTGCTACACTTCAGCTATTTTAGTTGTCCGAAATAAATAAAATATCTTTTTAAGAAACAAGTTATTTATTACTTAGACAAGCAAGTAAATAGTAGTAGGTCGATTTGACCTACCGGCCAACTATATATACAGTGTGTTTTTGGAGGGGGAAAAAGACGCTACAAGAGCGCGGGCTAATCTAAAGCAAATATACAAAATATACAACAGTATTAGAATGCATAGTTTTAATTTATAAAGCTTTTCTAAATTTAAATATCCATTTGGTTCATACAAATTTATAGTTGGTTCTAAAAAAGGAAGTTTATGTATGAATTTAATTATTTCGTTTTGTAGTTTTTTTAATGGCTAAATTGTAGTTAAATTCGCTGATCCCCAAATTGAAATCTTATATTGTAATTTTGAATAAACCAAAGAATAATATATATTTTTTAAATATTTTAACGATATATAATTTTTAGCTTTAAACAAAATGCCAATTATTGGCGAGATGTAACTTCTTAATAATTCAATATGTTTTTTCCAACTTAAATTTTCATCAATATATAAACATAAAAATGTAATTGTATTGATGTTATTGTATTGATTACTGAAAGATAGTGAAGAATTATTATTATTTTTTAATTTTTTTTTTTTTTTATTTATTTATTTTACGTCGGCCTTTTTCCGCAACGTGGCCAATCACCGACGCCAGGGAATTTGTCACACACTATCTGGTAATTTTGCCGAATCCCTCTTTGTCGAGGGTAGGGTTCTTTAACGTGCCAACATCCATGACACGGGGCCCACAGTTTAACGTCTCTTCCGAAAGACCTGTTAAACCAAATTCCAAATTTAACATCGACGTTGTCGGCACTGGGAATGGAACCCGGGCCTACGATCTGTGAGGCCGCTGCGCTGACCATAGACCACAACGCCGATGTTTTTTTTTAATTTTGATTTACTTATAAACATAAAAGATGATTTATTAAAATTGAATGATAATTTATTAATTTCACGCCCTTTACATATTATATTTAGGTCGTGGTTAATGTTATGAATTTGAGCATAGTCTTCATAAAAATTTACAATAGTAGTATCATCAGCAAACAATTTTATTTTACCTTTTAAATTTAATTTTGCTATAGAATTAATGTAGATTAAAAAAAAAATAGGTCCTAAGGTTAATCCTTGCGGAACACCACAAGTTATGTTTTTTTGTGAACTTTTAACATTTTCCATTTGAACAAACTGCTTTCTATTAATTCAGTAATTTTTAACTATAAATAAATATTTCCCCTAATTCCAATATTGTATAGGCATTTAAGTAAAATGTTGTGATTGACTGTATCAAATGCTTTACATAAATCTAAGGACAGTAGGCAGCATTTTTGGTTGCTACCAACGTTTTGTTGAATATCTTTGATAATATCTGCTGCTGCAACTTCTGTATCTCTAAATTTACGAAAACCATATTGAAATGGAGAGTGTAATTTTTCTAAAAAAATTACTATTCTATTATTTAAAATTTTTCAAAAATCTTTGAAAATGTGGGTAAAACAGAAATTGAGCGATAGTTACTACTAAAATATTTTTCTGCATTTTTAAAAACTGGTGATACTTTTTACTTTTGCTATTTTTAATTATTAATTATAATAGCGTGTTTATTTTTTTTAGTGGCCAAAAGTGTAAAAAATACATGGATGGCAAAACGGAGGTGACTTACGCCGACGGGTCGATAAGGACGAATAATCCTGACGACACCGAAGAACAACTGTTCCCGGACGGCCGGAAAACAATAAAAAATCTACATGGTGAGCAAATAATTATGTTACCGAACGGCCAACGGGAGATACACACGAAGGAATACAAGGTGAATGAGTACACATGCAGAGTGATGCATACTATGGGCTAAATTTAATCCATATATAGCATATAGACATATACCCATCTGGTACCTATAGATGCCACACGTCATTCATAAAAGCTATTAAAATAATATTAATAATAATAATAAGTTTATTTAAAATTTAATAATATAATAAATATGTTTATGTTGTCTTCGATAAACTTATTCTTTAATCCCCTGAAGCTGAGCTTGTTAGAGGCAAATCTTATTTTTGTTTTAGTAAGTAAATCATAAATATGCATTAAAAATCAAGTTTTAAAGGAAAAATGTTAATTTATAGCATAAACGCAGTTTTTTAATGAAGAAATATATTACCTATAATAAAATTATTAATTTATAATTTTTAAGCAAAAAATATTACTTATATAAATTATTCAGAACAATATTAATTAATTAAAGCATTTCTAAAATATTTTCAAATTGTCTGTTTTTAATATCCATGTTTTTGAATGCTTGAAGGTTGTAGACAATGATGTTTCTTGAATGATGAAAGAGTTTTGGACTTCCATTGCCTTTATTTGTTTTAAATCACAACGTTTCAACTGGTAAGTATCTCCAGTCGTCTTCAGGTGAATACTAAATAAGTAAAGTAACTACAAGACTATTTATACTAGCTAAGTGCACCGAAGCACAACTGAGGTGGGTGCAGTCATGCGTTCAGTTAGCACGCGGTCTTATCCTAAGATTACATCTATCTAACAAAGGTTTCCAGATATTTCTTAAGTCTAACGATGGTTTACTAAAGCAGCCTGGATTCTGGTGAATAGCAGCAGCTTCCTTAAACTTTCTTTTCCTCCAGTGTGGTTCCTTATGTAGGATTTCAGCTTCTGACCACTTCATATGGTGGCCATGTTTCCAGGCATGGTCAGCTGCACCTGACTTTTGGGTCTCTCCTTTTAACGTATTGTTTTTGTGTTCTTTAATCCTTGTCTCGAGTGGTCTTAATGTCTCACCTATATAAGATTGGCCGCACTCGCAGGGGATCTGGTAGACGCAGTTTTTCCTATCTTTTTTGACTTAAAGGCTTTGTCTTCGTCAGGTGGCTTCTTAGGGTGTCTCTCGAGTTGAATACGGTGTTGATGTTATATCGCTGTCCCAGTCTTCTTATTTTCTCAGATAATCCCTTGACATATGGAATATTGAGTGTTGGTTGTGCCTCTCTGTCTGCTACTTGCACGTTGGGTCGATTCTTACGATTTTCCAATACTGTGTCAACTAATTTTGTGGGGTAGCCATTTTTTCACAACACTTCGTTCAAATAATAGGAGGAAAGGAAGTACAGCCAGAAGATCAGCTGGTGAGCTTTGACGTCGAAAGTCTTTACACCAACGTTCCCGTAAAAGACGCCCTAAAGGTTATCAAAAACAGACTTGAGGAAGACCATACTCTACAGGAAAGAACAACGCTCCCTATTAATGCCATCTTGGAACTATTAGAATGCTGCCTCAACAATTCCTACTTTCAAGAAAAGGATAGATTCTTCAACCAAGTAGACGGACTACCGATGGGTTCATCTCTCTCGCCAATAATCGCCAACATTTACATGGAATGGTTTGAATCTAAAGCAATGGAACAGGCAAAGAAGAAACCAAAAATGTGGCTGAGATATGTGGATGACACCTTCATTATTTGGGATGGAACCGATGACGAACTAAGAAAGTTTCTAGATCACCTCAATAGCTTAACACCAACAATCAAATTCACCATGGAGAAAGAAGAAAACAACCAATTACCGTTTCTAGATGTCAACGTGAAGAAAAATGGCAACAGCATCCAAACCTCAGTATACAGAAAACCCACGCATACAGGTCAGTATCTCAATTTTACATCAAATCACTCAAACAACACGAAACATGGCATAGTTAAAACCCTCGTGGATAGAGCAATTACAATCTGTAACTCGGAAGAAGCACTTAAAAAGGAAGTTCACCACATCAAGACCGACTTCAACAAAAATGGCTACCCCACAAAATTAGTTGACACAGTATTGGAAAATCGTAAGAATCGACCCAACGTGCAAGTAGCAGACAGAGAGGCACAACCAACACTCAATATTCCATATGTCAAGGGATTATCTGAGAAAATAAGAAGACTGGGACAGCGATATAACATCAACACCGTATTCAACTCGAGAGACACCCTAAGAAGCCACCTGACGAAGACAAAGCCTTTAAGTCAAAAAGATAGGAAAAACTGCGTCTACCAGATCCCCTGCGAGTGCGGCCAATCTTATATAGGTGAGACATTAAGACCACTCGAGACAAGGATTAAAGAACACAAAAACAATACGTTAAAAGGAGAGACCCAAAAGTCAGGTGCAGCTGACCATGCCTGGAAACATGGCCACCATATGAAGTGGTCAGAAGCTGAAATCCTACATAAGGAACCACACTGGAGGAAAAGAAAGTTTAAGGAAGCTGCTGCTATTCACCAGAATCCAGGCTGCTTTAGTAAACCATCGTTAGACTTAAGAAATATCTGGAAACCTTTGTTAGATAGATGTAATCTTAGGATAAGACCGCGTGCTAACTGAACGCATGACTGCACCCACCTCAGTTGTGCTTCGGTGCACTTAGCTAGTATAAATAGTCTTGTAGTTACTTTACTTATTTAGTATTCACCTGAAGACGACTGGAGATACTTACCAGTTGAAACGTTGTGATTTAAAACAAATAAAGGCAATGGAAGTCCAAAACTCTTTCATCATTCATCCATGTTTTTATTTCGACTTTACATTTTTTTAATAAATTCAATTTTTTAATTTTTGTTGGTAAATAATCGTTTAAATAAAAACATAAATATTTGAAATTTTTTTGTCCTATGAACTTATTAGGTTTTATGGGTATTTCATTTTTATGACGTGTATTATGATTTTGGTTTTTAAAATTATTGTATAAGGGTAGTATTTTAAAATGCATATATTAAGATGTTATAAATGTAAAGTTGTCTTATGATCAACTTTTTTGTTTCTGAATATAATTCTTTTGAAGGATAAAGATAATCTTTATTGAATATAATTTTTAGAAACCTTTTTTGTAATATTTCTTATTTTTTAACTAAAGTTCTATTTATTCCTCCCCAACCTAAAATTCCGTAATTTAAATGGGTTTGTTAAAACTATTTGACAACTTCAAATTTGTCCCGTACGTAAAGCAAAGTAATAAAAAGGTAAACAAATTCCTTGTTTTTACAAAAGATGGTAGGAATGCATTTAAAATTTTAAAATAAGTTACACATCTCCCATTATGAAAATAGAGTCTAATAAAATGTTAATATTTTAATGAAGCAGCAAAATTTCCATTTACCTCTAAAAATTAAAAAAACCAAAAAAATTTATTTTAAATCTCGGATTTAAATTACAAACGTTATTCTAAATAAGTTTTCTAATTGGCATTTTGGTCAAAAATGAAAAATAAAGGTAGACTCTTGGGGAAAAATTATGTTTTTAAAGTTTTTGCAATTCCTGTATAGAAAATCAAAATTTTCTCTTCGTGAATTGCATTTTTTTACAAGCAAAACTTGATCAAGAATGACTTTTTTCCGAAAAATGAAATTTTTCACCCATTTGTGCTGTTGTAAACCCTATCCGCGGACAGTCTGTATATATACAAATTTTGATTTAGAGGAGGGAATACCCGGATGGCACAATAAGAACTCTACGAAAAGATGGATCAGTTGAAACCGTATACTCGAATGGCAGAGTCAGACTCAAAGATCCCAACGGAGTATTAGTGATGGACAGTATACATCACCCGAAAGTTAAATAAAAGTAGCATTTTTGTGAACCAGTGTTTTCCGTCCATTTTTTTTAGAGATATTGCGTATTGTTTAACCACGCATAATGACCGTTGACTTATGGGCCCCGTCCCATGGTAAGTGAACAAACTGACATGATTCTATAGAAGCTTATCTTTTGTTATAAGTCTTTGTGTTAATGTGGGCGCAGTAACGTAACTAGAGGGGGGCGCAGGGGGCACATGCCTCCCCGTCCAATAAGAAGGCAAGGAAAAAATAATATACAGTATGTCTCCGTAAGTTTGCACCATATGGAAAACGTTTTATTATTCATTTTACGAAAAAAAGTTATTCTTCATAAAAAGCTCTGCATGGTCTAAAACCTAAAATGCAACCATCAAATATCGAAATGTTCCAGTCATATACGAGGTTTGTCAGAGTAAAGTACCTTTATTTTTAACATTATCAAAAATTGTTATTAAAAAAAGTTGATCAGAACTAGAAACCACGTCTAAATATGCAATAACACGCATTAAATTAATTAAATAATTAAATAATTAAAAAATAAAATAATTAATAATAAAATAATAAAATAATTTTTCAACATAAATGCGTGTAATTGCATATTTAGACGTGGTTTTTAGTTCTGATCAACTATTTTTTTAATAACAATTTCTAATGTCAAAAATAAAGGTACTTACTTTACTCTTGGGAAAAATTCACATTTTTTGTCACGTAATAAATAAAACCATTTTAGTAATTTGTTATAAAACTTTTTTTTTTATTTAAGTACATATTAATGTTTAGGTATTATTGCCAAGTACCTAATCCTAAACCTTCTCAATGTCCTAGCCAGAAACCGTTAATGCATTTTAAAATCTCTATTTGCGTAACCTTTGGAAAAATAACTTTTGCGCCATTATTTGCTTACAACACCCATTATAAAATTATGTCATCTTTCTGACCTACGTATATAGATCTAGCTGTTATTAAACCTGTACACGTGTAATTGTTGATTAGAAAAATATACCGTAAACCATGATATTTTATTAAGAAAATTATACAGTATTGGGATAAGGGGAAATACACACAATATTCTTCGAAGTTATTTAAGCTATCGTACTGTGTTGTACTATACTGATTTTAATTACAGTAATGGTGACGTGAATTTCCCCTCTTTCCGATTGGCTAAACCATTAATTAACAATAACTATCACATTTTGATGTTATCTAACCGTTTCGTTGTACGGCTCGACACTGAACTGGTCTCATTAGCTTTTTTATGTGTAGGTCGTTGCAGCATTGCATGTTGCGTAATTAAAAGAATTAAGATAAAATAAATATTCTAAAAATGATCAGCTGTTTTAGTCAAAATTGTTTAATCATTGATACGTCACTGTTCTAAAAATTCCAATTAGGATCAATGGGTCATCCTGTTTTAATTTTTGGTATTTGATTACTTTGATTTATTTTAGAAATTGTGACTTGATTAATTGCTTAATGATTGTTATTTTTCCTTTTTGATTACTTATGAATTATAGAGCTGGGTTCAATAATTTAGAGATATGATTTCTTAACCTTTTACTTATAATTAATGATTTTTACATATTGGAATTAATTAACTTGATTGATAAATTTTATTTCGTTGATTGCTTTACGATAATTATTGGCTTAGTATTTTAATTGATTATGTTCATTCATATTGAGTTTATTTTGATTTGTAAATTATTATTAAACAATTTTCTGCACATGCGCGTCACGCATGCGCATTTGACGGCTTATTAGTTCATATTGTGTTTACTACTTGATTACAATTATGCTAATTTTGTTTTACTGAATTTATTGATTGTTCTAGCCGCACAACTTTCATTTTATTGAGATTTATTATCTGATTATTTTTATAAATTATGTTTCTGCATACCCACTGATGAGATTAAGCGACTCTGCGCGCATGTGCGTCGCGCATGCGCAGTAGTCATTTCTACCAATTTCAGCGGTTTAGCCTATTAAAAGTTTACTGTTTGATTGCGACCTCATTTATTTTATTTTTGTGTATTTTTGGAGTGCTCTAGTAGCCTAATTTATTTTATTGAGATTCAAATTAAATATTTTCGTTCTTTAAATATGTTTACATACAGTTATTGATGATTTTAAGAGGTTTTGCACGCATGTGCGTGGCGCATGCGCAGAATCGATTTTCAAATATTTTATTATAAATCAATTTAGATGTTTGTACTGATTATTCTAAAGGGTATGCATTAAGTTTTTATGATATTTTGCGCCGGGTAATCATTTATATTTGCGGTTTAGTAGGTTTTGGTGGTGCAACGCTAGTTTTAATTGCTTTTAATTAATTTGATTTGGTTTTTATTGTTCAGGCCTTCAGCCATATTTTATTTTGGAAGTATTTTGGTTCGTACTTACGTGACTGTTTATTCTTAGGGTCCACCTATTAGTCACGGGTTATGACCAGCAACTCGTAGATCATAGTAACAGATCCTAGCCCAGTCCATCACTTCGCATACTGGACACCTTAAGGCAGGACAAACCTTCATCTTTTAACGTGCGCCCAGTGGCGTCCTGGTACACTTTTACCTTTTTCTTTTATGTTTCTTTCGACAAATAATTAAAACTTGTGTTTAAGTACGTAGGTAATTTTACATATTTTTATGATAAACGGTTGATGTTACCTTGGTGACTGTTATAAATTACAATTTTCGTTATATTTAGGTAATATTAAATTGCAATATTGATTTTATGTAGCATTGAAGTGCAATCGGGATTTATGTAGTATAAGATTGCTATATAGTTTTAAGTAACGGTGCAAACTCGACCACCGGAGTTATAAAATAAACTCAGATGTATTTTAAATGCTTTGTTTTATTTGAGTTACCCCACTAAGGCAACACACCCCTTTACTTTCAGCTTTCAGTTAGTTTCACATTTTATCTATTTAACCGAGCTAGGGGACCCAAAACCATCTTGGTGGGTTTCTGTTTTTCTCCCGGCGTAAGAACAGTGGCGCCTTAATTTTATTTGTTTTTAACCCCTCCCTAACCTCCGGAATATGAGCTAGGGCACTTTGCTCGCTGACTGTAGGCCCCTCTAACTCGGATAAATACGATTGGTTCGTTCATTTCAGTTATTTAAACTTGACTTCTCTCTATAGTATTTAATATTTCATAATGATTTTTAATTTTTAATTTCTTTTTAAAATTCTTACTTAAAATTAAATTTTCTTTTAAAGGCGATTTTCAGCGTAGCAAGGCGGTATAGTAGACAATTTGACAGCCCGACAACTTTCAGCTGGAGCAGAAGTTGTGTTAACAGACAATATGAGAATAGGGTCAGATAATAACAGTTTTGAAGAACCCTCTTTAGAATTGCCTAGCACAGACGTTGAGACTCTTGTTTTGTGCACCAAGCCGAAAACTCCAAAGCTTATCCAAGGGGATTTGGATCCGCCCGTGTGAGTTGTGTTGAGTTGTTTAGAACTATTTGAATTATTCTTCAGAGATGACATTTTGGAAAATATAATGGCTTAAACCCGGGACTACGCATTGTTTAAAAATAATCGTGATCCATTTATTTCCATTGATGAAATGAAAGTATTTATTGCAATACTAATAATTATTGTCAGTGGTTACAACAACTTGTCATCAAAAAGAAGTTTTTGGGAAAACAGCCTAGATATGAAAAATTATAATGGTTTCAGAATCTATGAGGCGTGATAGGTTCTTAGAAATATACCATGAGCAATGATTTGAGATTCGATAGATTGTCCCACTACGTTGTTCCTGTTGCAGGAAATAAAAGAAAAAGGTGTGCTGGCGATAACTGCAGTAGTCGAATCAGGACAATGTGTGACAAAAGCGACGTTGGGCTTTGCGTTGAATGTTTCAAGCCTTTTCACACGAAATAAAATAATTTGTCTTTTATGTAATGACATTTTTTAATAATATTAGTTTTCTACAGTTCCGCCTAGCGTTTCCATATGGGCACATGTATTTTTTTGGTTGCTAATAGTCATTAAAGAAAAAGTAGTATAAGTAGAGGGACCTAGTGCGTTCTGCATCAATCCCTGAGGTCCCTTCTGCGCATGCCCGGGCAGTGCGCAGACGTGGGCGACACTAATTATGACGTCACCTGTCATCTGTCATCTGTCATCTGTCATCTGACATCTGTCACCTGTCACCTGTCATCTGTCATCTGTCATCTGTCATCTGTCATCTGTCATCTGTCATCTGTCATCTGTCATCTGTCATCTGTCATCTGTCATCTGTCATCTGTCATCTGTCATCTGTCATCTGTCATCTGTCATCTGTCATCTGTCATCTGTCATCTGTCATCTGTCATCTGTCATCTGTCATCTGTCATCTGTCATCTGTCATCTGTCATCTGTCATCTGTCATCTGTCATCTGTCATCTGTCATCTGTCATCTGCCATCTGTCATCTGTCATCTGTCATCTGTCATCTATCATCTGTCATCTGTCATCTGTCATCTGTCATCTGTCAATGTCAATGTCAATGCCAAAGTCAATGTCAAAGTCAATGTCAAAGTCAATGTCAAAGTCAATGTCAAAGTCAATGTCAAAGTCAATGTCAAAGTCAATGTCAAAGTCAATGTCAAAGTCAATGTCAAAGTCAATGTCAATGTTAAATGTCATACGTCATCTGTCAAACGTCACATTGTTGGGCGTTAGCTACTTGGGCCTTAGCTACTTAGGCGCTAACTGCTTTGGGCAATAATATTCTATATATGGAATGTGTTCAGGATGACGTTATATTACGAATAGGAAAAGATGGCGGATGCCACCTGTCAATTAAGATAGCTCAAGGTCACCTGTCACTTATCAAATGATAAAATTAAAATCTAACACGTGATATAGGTTCGGAGCGATCTAACAAGACGCATTAAAGAAACCCGAAGTCGATCGGATGGCTGGTTCGAGAGATATAGTTTTTTGCGATTAGCGCCCTTATGCCTAAAGATGACGAGACAAAATTTGGCAAACAGGTATAAGACGAAAGCACCTATCAAGCAGTGAAAGAATTTTTCAAAAATCTCTATTAATAACAAAGCTATACCTATAAAACCATTTGGGCCTTAGCACAATCAATACAAAATTCGTACTATATAACCATCGTTGGTAATGTTTATCATTATTCATATAATTCCAAGACGAGATATCCGCATAATATCAGTAAAATCATCAAAGTTACCAAAACGGCACATCGGAGAATTCTAATTTTTTCTATATTTGCATTACTAATAGTATAGGAGCTGACAAACATTGCGGTGAACGATATTTTTCAAAATTTTCACCTACATGGTCTAATTATACATAGTATAGACAAACTAAAATCGACCGTCTGCCGTTTCAAAGTGGTAGCTTTAACTTGGGGGATGCAGTTAAAAAAGGGTGGTTTTAAGATTTGGTGAACAATATTGATCAAAACCCACATTCACTCATTTGAAAAAACAGCTTAAGAATGTGTCGAAATCACGTGGGCAGACGATTTATTTGACAGCTTAACCCTAGCAGACGCCTGTCAAAGTGGCATATTTTATGGTAAAGTGAACGACAAGTAAAACACATTAATTTTGGTGGGTGTATTCCCCTATTAGTACGTTAACTAAAAACAATATGGCAGACGAAATATTTGACAGCGTTTCTGTGGCAGACGCTGTCAAAGTGACAAGTTTACTCTTGGTAAACAATATTTATAATAGCTCAAATTGGTAAAATAACATAAAACTACACAGGTATTTATTAATTTTAAGAAAGCAGACGATTTATTTGACAGCTTAACCCTGGCAGACGCCTGTCAAAGTGGCATATTTTATGGTAAAGTGAACGACAAGTAATACACATTAATTTTGGTGGGTGTATTCCCCTATTAGTACGTTAACTAAAAACAATATGGCAGACGAAATATTCGACAGCGTTTCTGTGGCAGACGCTGTCAAAGTGACAAGTTTACTCTTGGTATACAATATTTATAATAGCTCAAATTGGTAATATAACATAAAACTACACAGGTATTTATTAATTTTAAGAAAGCAGGCTATTTATTTGACAGCTTAATCCTGGCAGACGCCTGTCAAAGTGGCATATTTTATGGTAAAGTGAACGACAAGTAATATACATTAATTTTGGTGGGTGTATTCCCCTATTAGTACGTTAACTAAAAACAATATGGCAGACGAAATATTTGACAGCGTTTCTGTGGCAGACGCTGTCAAAGTGACAAGTTTACTCTTGGTAAACAATATTTATAATAGCTCAAATTGGTAAAATAACATAAAACTACACAGGTATTTATTAATTTTAAGAAAGTAGACGATTTATTTGACAGCTTAACCCTGGCAGACGCCTGTCAAAGTGGCATATTTTATGGTAAAGTGAACGACAAGCATTACACATTAATTTTATTGGGTGTATTCCCCTATTAGTACGTTAACTAAAAACAATATGGCAGACGAAATATTTGGCAGAGCTCCTGTGGCAGACGCTCTCAAACTTACAAGTTCACCCTTATTGATAAAAAATGTAAATAGCTCAAATTGGTGAAATAAAATATTACTTTGGTAAATGGTATTCAAACATTTTTATTGCAAAATTGGTATAAAATAAAAATTATTCTTTAACAAATATAAAACAGGATTTTTAAAACATCATGAAATCAGTCTCTCGTTTTTATTCGTCAACAAAACCTAAGAGTACTTCAACAAACCTAAAACTATTTATACATATATTAAAAAAAAAATAACAATAAAATATATTCTACAAAAAATGCAAATGAATCTAGTCAAGCATTGTTTCAACAAAAAAAAAACACATTTCTTAAAACTATAAAATACTTAGGATTTTAAAACATCACAAAATCAGTCTCCCAGTTTTATTATTTTACAAATAAGTAACCTAAATAAGAGAGAGTACTTCAACAAATCAACAATCCAGCATCATTCTAAAAAAACACATTTCTTAAAACTTTAAAACAGGATTTTAAATTATTACAAAATCAGCCTCCCATTTTTATTCTTTCACAAAAAAGTAACCTAAATAAGAGGGAGATAACTTTAACAAATCTTAATGTATTTATCTAAGCAAAAATAAATCAAAAAAATATATCATCTACAAATGAATCTAGTACCTTAAAACAGCATAAGTTATACCAAACACTAATAAGTTCCCAAAAACTTGCATAAAAATTTCAAATTACAAAATCAGTCGTTATTTATTGCTGTAAAAAATCATCCTCGTCGTCACTTGATTCAACCAAAATTGCGTCGGCGTCGTCGACACTTTCGTTACTTAAATCAGATTTATGCAAAATATCACCAAGTTGAATGGGCGTTTGAGGCCCGTCAAACCACAATATAATGAATTTATTTTCTCTCAGTACTCAACCATTAATTAGAGGATCGTAAAAATTTGGAGTAACTTTGGTTGCATTCGTTCAAATTGCTGCAATTTGGTTTGTCCTTCAAATTTTTTGCAGTAGTACTGATTTGCAAGGGGGAAAGTTTTGAGCATTAAATTTTTTTTTAACTAAAAGTGGATTTTTTTCTAATGTGCACCCATAAGTTTTAATAAAACATTCCAATCTGGCCTTAACTATATCCTTTAAATTTGGTTTTTCATATAATTTGCAAACATAGCCTTCCAGAGTATTTAGTGTTTCCTGAGGGATGTCTTTAAATGGCTTTGACCCCAATGACGCAAAAGCAGCTTGAGTTTGATTGCAATTTTTCAATATTGTATAAGGTTTCTTTTTTGCTTTGCCATAAAACGAGGCTTCATAATCACAACCACTAAATGCATGGAATACTGGTAGTGCTTGGCTAAGAGTTGATCCTAAATAATCGTGTATCTTTGTAAGAATAATATATCTTAACGAATTATTCGAAATTTGACCAGTTTCCATCCAAACAAGCTTATTTTCTTTTTTAAATTGGTCAACATGCGCTAATGCAATAACTGCAATATCTGTATCTGTAGCTCGTATAACTATATTTTTGCAAACAGTTTTTGTTATATGAAAGAATATTTTACTATCGGCCTCTTCATGCTCACAATAGTATTCTTGTGCTATTTCCTTTATAAAATGTTCGTTTTTCTGATAAAATGAATAGCAATGATTATCAATGGTTACATATATAGTTTTATTATTAATTATTGGGTAATAAAAGTTATTTTCCCACTCTGGATGGAAACTGGTCAAATTTCGAATAATCTTACACGATTATTTAGGATCAACTCTTAGCCAAGCACTACCAGCATTCCATGCATTTAGTGGTTGTGATTACGAAGCCTCGTTTTATGGCAAAGGAAAAAAAAACCTTCTACTATATTAAAAAATTGCAATCAAACTCAAGCTGCTTTTGCGTCATTGGGGTTAAAACCATTTAAAGACATCCCTCAGGAAACACTAAATACTCTGGAAGGCTATGTTTGCAAATTATATGGAAAACCAAATTTAAAGGTATAGATAAGGCCAGATTGGAATGTTTTATTAAAACTTATGGGTGCACATCAGAAAAAATCCACTTTTATTTAAAAAAAAATTTAATGCTCAAAACTTTCCCCCTCGCAAATCAGTACTACTGCAAAAAATTCGAAGGACAAACCAAATTGCAGCAATTTGGACGAATGCAACCAAAGTTACTCCAAATTTTTACGATCCTCTAATTAATGGTTGGATACTGAGAGAAAATAAATTCAATATATTGTGGTTTGACGGGCCTCAAACGCCCATTCAACTTGGTGATATTTTGCATAAATCTGATTTAAGTAACGAAGGTGACGACGACGCCGACGCAATTTTGGTTGAATCAAGTGACGACGAGGATGATTTTTTACAGCAATAAATAACGACTGACTTTGTAATTTAAAATTTTTATGCAAGTTTTTGGGAACTTATTAGTGTTTGGTATAACTTATGCTGTTTTAAGGTACTAGATTCATTTGTAGATGATTTATTTTTTTGATTTATTTTTGCATTAAGATTTGTTAAAGTTCTCTCCCTCTTATTTAGGTTACTTTTTTGTGAAAGAATAAAAATGGGAGGCTGATTTTGTAATAATTTAAAATCCTGTTTTAAAGTTTTAAGAAATGTGTTTTTTTAGAATGATGCTGGATTGTTGATTTGTTGAAGTACTCTCTCTTATTTAGGTTACTTATTTGTAAAATAATAAAACTGGGAGACTGATTTTGTGATGTTTTAAAATCCTAAGTATTTTATAGTTTTAAGAAATGTGTTTTTTTTTGTTGAAACAATGCTTGACTAGATTCATTTGCATTTTTTGTAGAATATATTTTTTTGTTATTTTTTTTTTTTAATATATGTATAAATAGTTTTAGGTTTGTTGAAGTACTCTTAGGTTTTGTTGACGAATAAAAACAAGAGACTGATTTCATGATGTTTTAAGAATCCTGTTTTATATTTGTTAAAGAATAATTTTTATTTTATACCAATTTTGCAATAAAAATGTTTGAATACCATTTACCAAAGTAATATTTTATTTCACCAATTTGAGCTATTTACATTGTTTATCAATAAGGGTAAACTTGTAAGTTTGAGAGCGTCTGCCACAGGAGCTCTGCCAAATATTTCGTCTGCCATATTGCTTTTAGTTAACGTACTAATAGGGGAATACACCCACTAAAATTAATGTGTAATGGTTGTCGTTCACTTTACCATAAAATATGCCAATTTGACAGGCGTCTGCCAGGGTTAAGCTGTCAAATAAATCGTCTGCTTTCTTAAAATTAATAAATACCTGTGTAGTTTTATGTTATTTTACCAATTTGAGCTATTATAAATATTGTTTACCAAGAGTAAACTTGTCACTTTGACAGCGTCTACCACAGAAACGCTGTCAAATATTTCGTCTGCCATATTGTTTTTAGTTAACGTACTAATAGGGGAATACACCCACCAAAATTAATGTGTATTACTTGTCGTTCACTTTACCATAAAATATGCCACTTTGACAGGTGTCTGCCAGGGTTAAGCTGTCAAATAAATCGTCTGTTTTCTTAAAATTAATAAATACCTGTGTAGTTTTATGTTATTTTACCAATTTGAGCTATTATAAATATTGTTTACCAAGAGTAAACTTGTAACTTTGACAGCGTCTGCCACAGAAACGCTGTCAAATATTTCGTCTGCCATATTGTTTTTAGTTAACGTACTAATAGGGGAATACACCCACCAAAATTAATGTGTATTACTTGTCGTTCACTTTACCATAAAATATGCCACTTTGACAGGCGTCTGCCAGGGTTAAGCTGTCAAATAAATCGTCTGCTTTCTTAAAATTAATAAACACCTGTGTAGTTTTATGTTATTTTACCAATTTCAGCTATTATAAATATTGTTTACCAAGAGTAAACTTGTCACTTTGACAGCGTCTGCCACAAAAACGCTGTCAAATATTTCGTCTGCCATGTTGTTTTTAGTTAACGTACTAATAGGGGAATACACCCACCAAAATTAATGAGTTTTACTTGTCGTTCACTTTACCATAAAATATGCCACTTTGAGAGGCGTCTGCTAGGGTTAAGCTGTCAAATAAATCGTCTGCCCACGTGATTTCGACACATTCTTAAGCTGTTTTTTCAAATGAGTGAATGTGGGTTTTGATCAATATTGTTCACCAAATCTTTAAACCACCCTTTTTTAACTGCATCCCCCAAGTTAAAGCTACCACTTTGAAACGGCAGACGGTCGATTTTAGTTTGTCTATACTATGTATAATTAGACCATGTAGGTGAAAATTTTGAAAAATATCGTTCACCGCAATGTTTGTCAGCTCCTATACTATAAGGTATACCTATGTAATCCCAAACTTAGAATATATCCAAGTCTTCAAATTATTAGTAAAACAGGCAAAGCTGCCAAAAGGGCATCTCGGATTTTTATGATTTTATCTAATATCTACATTATTAGGCCATACCTATACAACCCCGCAATAAAAAAAAATTAAAGCCTTTTTGGCAACATGCGCAGTAGACCAAAACTGATGTTTCAGGGTTAAATAAAAGAGAAAATTATGCGCAAACCCCGGAAATAGTACCCATGGTACTCCGGATGCCAAAGGACATTCCTTAAATTTATATTTGAAAAACGCCCCAAACATCCTTTTTTGGAAAAAATTAGTCAAAAAAAAAACATAATGGGACAGACACCGTAATACAACTTGTATATGAAACATTGATTCCTTAGTATTATACGTTTAGATTAATATAAAATATATTTAAACCTCTTATAGAATACATTTTTCAATAATACAAACTATTTTCAACTAACACGAGGCGAGGTTAATGAGGCAATTAATATTCAATGAGCGCTATATCACAGTAACAATATTAAAACTCGGGGGAATAATTACATCATCTTGGAAAAATACAACATTATAATTTTATTCAACACGAGGTAAGGACAAGTGGTAATTAATATGCAAACGGCTATTTGCAGTGAGCAAGCAATTAATATTCAATGACGACTGGTGTAGTCGGAGTGAAAGGCTCGGGTATAAATAGTCATCAGGAGCTAGAGGCTTCATTAGTCGACATCTAGAAGCTGAAGTTAAAGTACTAAAGTGGTTAAATAGTGAACGGTCAAAAAAGTAATAAAATGTAAGTACCTTTTAATATATTACAGTGCTAATTTGATACAGCATGCAAGTGTATATTAAAAATTATTTGATTAAAAGGAATTTAAATACAGGTTCTAACGTGTTACGCAAACCAATACAGAGTGTTTATGCCTCGCTGTAGGCGTTTAATTGAGAAATCTATAATAATCGATATATTGCATTAAAATTAAGGGTTATAAGGGACGTAATACTGTATTACTATGAGAAGTTTGTTAAATACAGGTTCTAACGTGTTTCGGAAATCAGTACAGGGCGCTTGTTATGTGTTTATTTGGAGAATCTTATGTATATCTATAATACCCGATATATTTTATTAAATTTAGCGTTATAAAGACCTTAATACTGTATTACTTTTCCAGAAAATGTTTGTGTGCGAACATTGTTCCCGCTCCTTCACCAGGAAAGACAACCTCAAGAGCCACGGAGATTGCAGACTTACAACGCACGTCTGCAATACTTGCGGAGATAGTTTTAAATCAAGGTGGGCCCTCCAAAAACATCAAAAGGAGAAGCACCGAGCCCCAAAAAGACAACCGTCGTCTTCGCAAGTAGCCATGGCCAAGAGAGCAAGACTCGTTTCGTTAGATGGTGAGTTATTGCATCATACTGCGAAAGATTATATATTGCATCATATTACATCATATTGCATAATATTGTGAAAGATTGCATCATATTGTGAAATATTAAAATTACATAAGTGCTAATAATTGTTAATTTATTTCAGAACCATCAACTTCATCTGCACAGCAGAAGCATGGTGATGATTGTCAAGTGGATGTGACTATCTCCCGGTGGTCCAGTCATCTAAGGACCCAAAAACATCGGGAGAACTGCTGTGTGGAGCAGGAGGAAGGTGTTCAGTTAGTTAAAACATCATTCCGGAGCCGAATTGCTACCTACCGACTAACTGCAAGCCAGGACCCCACCAGCATCCCCAGGTTCCTGGACCATCTAAGGGAAAAATTCGTAAGGCTGGTGGGAGGAATTGTTGAAAAATACGAACAATTAAAAGTCGGGGTAGAGCTTTTCGGCCGCTTCCTTCTGCAAACGTCAGAGGACAAGTCGTTCAATACCAAATACATAATGGTGAATGGAGCGACGGACTTGGAGGAGCTGTTTGAGCAGTTTGCTGCCATCCTGGACCGGAAATATTTAGAGTTTTCGGAAAAGGATAGTGGTAAGTACTATTGCAAGCGTTAAAAAAAGTCTAATATATTTTTAAATCATAATATTTAACAATGTTTCTATTGTTACAGGGTGGACTCTGCAGCAGCTCCTGCACTTAGAATTAGGTATTAATAAAATCAACCCTCTAAAGGCATCATCTTATATTCCGCTACCAAAGGAGATTGACGCAAAGAAAGCTGTTCTTAATATTCAAAACACGGACTTTCAGTGTTTCAAGTGGTCAGTCTTGGCAGCCTTGCATCCCGTTGATCGTACTCAGAATGCTAATAGAGTCGTGAACTGTCTGCCTTTTGAGAACGAGCTGGACTTCACAGGTATGGAATTTCCAATTTAACTTGGCGATATAACCAAATTTGAACGGCTAAATAATATTTCTATCAATGTCTACGGCTTAGAAAAAGTCTTCGACAATGGTAAAAATAGTATTGAAGTCGTAGGTCCCTTATTTTTTACGACATCTCGCAAGGAGAGACATGTAAATTTGTTATTAATTAGCGATGATTATGAGAACAGTCATTACTGCTTAATAAGAAACATGTCTCGTCTGGTCTCAAGTCAATAATCTACCCATGACGCTGCAAAGTATTTATGCGATGGTTGTTTAACATATTTTTATTCAGAGCAGAAATTAAAAGCTCATCAAAAACACGATTGCGGGCACGTTTCAGCTAAAGTACCAACAACTGACTTAAAAAAGAATAAATACGGGGAAGAAATTCCCGAGAATATTTTCAAATTCACAAACTTTGAAAAAAAATTAAAGGTACCTTTCGTTGTTTACGCCGACTTCGAGACAATCCTTGAACCCTTGGATACAGAGGAAAATGAGCTGGACCCCGATACATCCTATACTGTTAGAACACATAAACATATACCCTACTCATTTGCATACTACATTAAATGTGACTTTGACGATGCCTATTCAAAGTACCAAAGTTATAGAGGACAGGACGCCCACAAAGAATTTATAAAACGGTTAGAGACTGATTGCAAGTCGATCTATGATCATTTTATGAAGGAAGTGGTGCCTATGACAGCGGAACAGGAGAATGCGCATCGACAAGCACCAACCTGCCATATTTGCGAAAAGCCATTTGATGTAGAGGCAAACGATAGAGTACATGATCACGATCATTTGACTGGGTTCTATCGAGGCCCCGCCCACTCTGTATGTAACCTAAATTACAAAATACCCCAATTTATCCCTATTTTCTTCCACAACATGTCCAATTTTGATTCCCACCTTTTTGTCAAGGAGTTAGCCTGCGATGAGGAAAAGCTTGACGTTATCCCCCAAAATAAGGAAAAGTATATTTCCTTTACTAAACATGTCTTGGTGGATAACGTCGAAATCAAGGAAGGGAAACAGCGACAGGTATTTTTAAAATTACGTTTCCTCGATAGTTTTCGTTTCATGGCTTCTAAACTAGATACACTTAGTCAAAATTTAAAACCGGAACAATGCCGGGAAGTACGCAAACATTTTGCGGAACAAGAGAAATTTGAACTTATTCGACAGAAGGGTGTCTTCCCGTATAACTACGTGGACTCTTTTTCAAAATTAGACAAAACGGCACTTCCATCGCATAAAGAATTCTACAATCAGCTAAAAAAGGAAGACATCTCCAAAGATGATTACAAGCGTGCTTGGAAGGTGTGGAATCTATTTAATTGCAAAACCTTAGGAGAATATTCTGATATCTATCTTAAATCCGACGTATTAATTTTGACAGATGTATTCGAAAGTTTTAGAGACATGTGCCTGGCTACTTGCGGGCTCGATCCTGCGCAGTATTTTACTGCACCGGGTCTCTCGATGAACGCGGCCCTTAAAGCCACATCCGTCCAATTAGAACTTTTAACCGATCTAGACATGGTGCACTTCTTTAAGCACGGGATTCGCGGAGGAGTCAGTCAGTGTAGTGGTAGAAAAGCTTTAGCGAACAATAAATTTACACCTAATTATGACGCTTCTAAACCCACCTCTTACATCATGTACCTGGATGCGACCAATCTGTATGGTGCAGCCATGTCTCAATATCTACCAACAGGAAATTTCAAGTGGTTAAACGAAAATGAAATTCAAAATTTAGATTATAAGAATATATCGCCTGAATCACCAACAGGCTATATATTAGAAGTTGATTTGGAATACCCGGAAAACTTGCATTAATCACACAACGAACTACCCTTTTGCCCACAATCCATCGCACCACCCGGATCTAAATTTCCAAAAATTACAAAATTGATACCAAATTTCATCAAAAAAGAAAAGTACATTATTCATATTCAAAATTTGCAGCAAGCATTAAATTATGGCCTTCAGCTTACTAAAATTCATCGCGTTATATCTTTCGATCAATCTCCGTGGCTTAAAAAGTATATCGATCTGAATACAGCGTTGCGAAATCAGGCTAAAAATAAGTTCGAAAAGGACTTTTTTAAATTGATGAACAACGCCGTGTTCGGGAAAACGATGGAAAACGTGGAGAAACGGGTGGATGTGAAACTTGTTTCCCACTGGGAAAATATTGGTAGGAGGCTGGGGGGCGGAGCGTTAATCGCGAGGCCTCATTTCAAAAACCGCATAATTTTCAGCGAGAACCTGGTAGCAATCCAGAAGAAAAAACAAAAAGTCACATATAATAAGCCTATTTACGTAGGCTTTTTAATCTTGGAGATATCCAAGACGATTATGTACGACTTTTTGTACGGGTATATTAAGCCAAAATATGGCAGTTGTTATACACTGACACCGACTCCCTTATTTTAAAAATAACAAGGCCAAAGTTCTATGATGACATGACTGCTAATTTAGATAGATTCGATACATCCAATTACTCTGACGATAATCCACATAATGTTCCTGTCAACCAATCGATATTAGGCAAAATGAAAGATGAGTATGCAGGAAAGATTATTTGGGAATTTGTTGGCACCGGGGCGAAGGCGTATTGTGTTGATGTTGAAGGGGAATGCACGAAAAAGGCAAAGGGGGTCCCTGACTACGTCACCAAAAAAGAACTGACTATCGAAGATTATCGAAAAGCGGTTGACGTAGAGGGGACCTTGATTCATCGACAGATGAATACATTCTGCTCGCACCAACACGATATGTTTGTCGAACTTAAAAATAAGGTAGCGCTGTCATACGCGGACGACAAGCGTTACCTTTTACCCGGTGATTTAGAGAACACGCTTGCTTGGGGTCACAGGGATATCGCAAAATATAAGGAATCATTGGAAATTCCATGAGCCAAGACTGCCTAGAGCAGCTATCTTTGCGCCAATTTCTTTTGATAGCTGCTGTCTTTAGAGGGTTGTGATATTAGGTTAGGTATTTATTATTGTCTTATTTATTAATATATTATTATTATTATTGGTATTATTGTATTAGTTATTTATTATAATTATTGTATTATTGTATGGCTTATTGTATTAGTATAATTATTGCTGTAATAGCTGTTTAATAAACAGTAGATTGTTTGTATTTAAATATATGTTTTATTTTACCCATCCGTTCCCTAACAATAAAGAAAACCAGCACATATCAATAAGAACTTTTATTTGGTAATTTTATAATAATCAGTGTTTAGTTTATACAATTGAAGGGTATGTCTTGCAAATAATCGTATCAGCTTGTCAGTCCATCGAAACAGGTACTTGTCTGTCATGGCATCTTCAAACTTGAGGCTTCGCTTCTCGGCATTTCGATGAAACACTAAAGTGTACTTGCCAATAATCAGAAAGATGTCTACCCAGTGAGTGTTGAAACAATCAAAATTACTTAGAAATTTTTCAAATTCCTTACTAGAGAAATACATTTTTCCATATCCAATAGTGTCCAATGATACTTGTTTACGTTCTTCTTCTGTAGTGCTAAATATAACGGTGATGTAATCATCGATCTCGTATACTGTGTTAGGCTTAATCTTGCGATGTATTGCATCATCCTTCCGACATTGCGAAGGAGATTCAAACACCTTATCCCAGGCAGAGGACGCCATTGATAGGTTTAAAGAGTCAGTTTTGAAAATATCTCAACTAAATACTTTCTATCTTCGTAACACTGAATGTCTTTTTTTAGTTTACGTATTTGGCGCAGCTGCTCTCGGAGTTTAACTCTAAAATCGACCGTCTTCGTCATGAGCTCGAGACTAAATGAATAAATTCTACTAGGGGGTGTAATTAATATAGAACGAAATGACACACAACAGATATTTTTTAATCTTTATTTGGGTATAAAACTATAAATATAATCATACAAGATATAAGCATTCCTAACACTACAAGTACAAACTTCTATACTATGATAAGAACAAGTAACTACATCTCTAGGCAGTTTGGGTACATTAACATAATCGGTAATAAATTCCAAGTTAATAATATCAGGTTTATGTCTAACTATTACATCAGAATAAATCTTAACTAAAAAGTCCTTTTTCACATGTCCTTTTACGTAAATTACGTCAACATCTAGCAGGTCCTGGAGGATAATTGAATAAAGCTGGTTGTATTCGGTCTCACCATAATTATAGAAGAGCCCATGGCGGTTTCCATACAGAAATAGTGCTTGCTGTTGGCAATCATAAGATAGCTCGTAAAAGGGGACGACTGGTTTAAACAGATAGCTCTTCATGTTGTTTCCATCATAAATAGCCAATTCCTTGGCGCAAAAGTCTGGAATGTTGAACCCTTGGATGTCTACTACCACAAACTTCATCTTGCAAGGGCCAAAGCATGACTGATTACAAAAGATCCCGCACTTGTCCAGTTAAAGCCTGGTATTCGAGAACACGATCATGCACGATGATACAAAAAGCACGTGACTCAACAGAAAAGTTTTCGGAGCTTTGAAATTCCAACTTGACATCAATGGTGTTGCTTTTGAGAGCTTCATTTTGCTTGGTGCAATCAATAACAAAAAGTGCTCTATTGGCAAAAGCTGTAAAATCCATCAGCGGTTCGCTGTACTGCTTGCCCAAATAAGTTTTCTGGAAATCCGTATACATCTTATAAACCTCGGTGAATTGGCGGTTCTCAAAGTTTAAATTTAGCGCTTCGTATGGGTAAACCTCTGAATTAAGATACAGCTTGACGTCGGTGATGTTTAAATTATCAAAATAAGTGCAATCGGCCTTATAATTATCTTTACGATTCTTCATAAAAAATACAATAACATATCTTGCTCTCTCAGACATGGTCTTTACGGTCCAAATATCTCTCTTGGTTGTTCGTGTATCTCCCAATTTCTAAACGGAATAAATATCGATCTGTTCTTTGCAACTTCGTCTAAAATACGTATTTTGACTGCATCACTAGGATAGATGTGTCTAACCTTTAATTCAACAGTCTTTAATGTAATCGTTGCCTTCTTATTACTGCTTGACTTGTAGCAAATGTCGTCATGACGAGCTCGAACCAGTTTAATTTTTTGTTTACCCATTAAAACATTCTTGTAGTCGGCAAATACACCAAACAGAGAGGCAAGGGGTATACGGAAATTAAATTCTTTGGAAGTTTCATCCAAGGTCTTGACAATACCAGTAGGCCAGTTCCACCCAGCAATGTCCAAAGCTCGGCTTTCTGGTTCGTTTAGGCACAATATGTTTTTAACGGTGCCAACTATGCCAGGATCACGAATTTTTTCAATCTCCTTACCATTCACTTAATATGAAATGTTGTCAAATAGAAAGGCGCCGGCATTATTGGTTAATGTGCAATCCCCGATTGCGCCAACTCGCACCTCTTCCGTAAACGCTCCTTCAATGTATAGCTGAGCTTCCCCCATATCCAAAAACACATCTTGCTGATTAATCACAATCTCAATTTCGTCGTTGTTATTAAATGAATTGGTAAATGGGTGATAAGTATGCCATTCTTCACGAATGATTGACTCATCACTCTTAATTTCATTAAATAATTGAAGTTTGTCTGACATGGTAATAATAGTGCTTACTTCGAGACTGTAAATAAACTATATTTGCAAACGTAAGTGTCTCCTTCAACTTCTGAACACTTAATGAATCAGCAGAGGGTTGGAGGGTGCTTAAATAGCTTTTAAACACGAGAGCCATTTCGTCTAAGTTCTAATCTGATTACAACTTCCTTGCCTCGGAAGTTGAGCGGTCTTGAATCTTGGTCCAACAGCGTTAGGGTAATATTGTAGATATGTTTTACTTGAACTGGAAGATAGATTAAATTCCTCGGTTCAATGTTGATGCTGTACCCAGTACCATAATCCTGATACTGATCGTAGTTGAAATAAATTTTAGAATTTTTCATATATTTGATAAACTCCTTTGGTGGGTTCAAGTCGCCAAAACTATCGAAACATACAACTTTGCTCCCATTTTTCTTGTAAGCTACCCAATGTGTCCCGTTCCCTGTGTTGCGATCTAAATTTACAACACCGCTTTCTATATTTCGGGGTGTGTTTGGTAATGTGTCTCTCATAAATACACCTCGAAAATTAGGTATTTTTAATCGAGCAACATATTTCTTGATATCTTGGTCGGATAGGGGGTGGTTGGGTAGCTTTATTGGTAGTTTTTTGACATTTTACGCAGAAATAGGCCATATCCTGTCTTGTGTTTCTTCAAGTATAAACCACTGCCCTTTTTACCCAATGCTATGGCCTCCATTGTTTCGTTGTGTCGTTTGGATTCTTTCAACTTATCCTTGGCACTCTGGGCATCGTTGTCTGCTTTAGCGATCCCTGCTGCACCCCCTGACAGTGCCCCTAAGGCAGACAGTCCTGCGAATATAGGAATAAGCGGCAAAATACCACCCTGTTTTGGCAGAGGGATAACTCGAGGCACTTTGATTCTTTTGGCTCCGCCTACCTTTTTCACTGTTACTCTGGCTGCCTTTAGCAATGTACTTAGCGTCTTCTTTTTACCAACATCCCCCGCACCAGTATGTTTAACTTGTTTCCTAATCTTTCTCACCACCGAAGACAGACAGACAGGTCTTTTTGTCTTCTTAGTACCTGCACCTAACTTGCGTTTAATCTTCATGGCGTTGGTTACTAGCCAAGCTGCTGTCTTTTCACCAAAACTTGAATCCTTGGCCTTTACACGCTCCCAAGCTCTGTTTTCCAATACTTTATCAGCCTTACGTCTGTGCACCAAGTCTTGGCTCTTTGAATATTCGATATCGTGAGTACGGCAATAACTATCCAATTTATTCTTTGGAGGATCTCCTCGAGCTAGTCGTTCTAGCAGTTTAGTTCCAGGGCCGCAATAAGAATACCCCGGCAGATGAAGTTCGACTGGTAGCTTGTTGATAACGTTATTTAACACACCTGTACCTTGTGACGTCTGCATTACTAATGAAGTCGTCGGTGAGTGCAGAGTGATACTTATAGAAACGATGCGTCAAGAAAAACAGAAACTTGGTATTATAGTATATAATTTCGATATGAAGCAAGACAAGGTAACCAACAACAAACATGGTCACTTATTACCATCCAACATAAGGGCCTTATTATGTGGTCCCAGTAATTGTGGCAAGACTGCTGTTATGATGAGCCTACTGATTGATGAAAACGGGCTAACATTTGAGAATGTATATTCGAAATCTCTACAGTAAGACAAGTATAATTTTTTAAGCCATGCCTTACGGCATTCAGGATTAGGATATTTTGGCTATAGTGATAATGAGGATGTTTTAGACCCATCCAGCGCTAGACCCCATTCCATATTCATATTTGATGATGTGGCATGCGAGAAGCAGGATAAAATACGTAATTATTTCTGTATGGGTCGCCACAATGATATTGATTCGTTCTATTTGTTTCAAACTTATTCAAAAATACCCAAACAGCTGGTTCGTGATAATGCTAATGTGCTGATATTATTCAAACAAGATGACTTAAACTTGAAACATGTCTATGATGATCATGTAAACACCGACATGCCCTTTGATGCGTTTAAACGTGTTTGTTCTGAATGTTGGAAAGATAGATATGGATTCTTGGTAATTGTCAAAGATAATGATATTACCAAGGGGCGATATCGTAGTAAGTTTGATACTTATATCACCCCCTAAGTATCCAACACTCAGTATGACAACCATCATCATAGTAGTTGGACGTGTCCGGAAACAGGGATACAGTGCTTCAGAGCTGCTATGGCTGACCAATTTAGCAAACTAGATAAAGACGTGAAGCGTCGAATTTTACAAGCATCTAGAACTATAAGAAAGAAGTATCTGGCATTCAAATTAGATCGAGGGTTGGAAGATGTATCGCTAAATAAGTTGTTAACACCTATAACCACCCCATTAAATAAGCTGGTAGAAGTTTCAGTCAAGGCAGAGTCTAAGAAACGCAAAATTAAGACCGAGGAGGGTAAAGACGTGAAACCTCAACTAAAACTCGAACAACCTACAACGTCTCGAAATAAGAACCAGCCGGTGCAATTTCTAGCCGATGAATCTCAGTATGGTGATGCTGTGGATGATGAAGTGTTTCAAGAAACACGCCAAGACCCTCCAGAACGATCGGCGGCAGATATTAGAGCCGAGTTTGAAGCTCTTATTAAAAATAACCCGGTGATGATGGATGAGTTTATCGCACAATATCCTGAGATGGCTAGAGAATACTTGAGAAAATATTGGTCTCACTCTTCTCAAATAGACGCTAGAGGAGTGAGCTATGATTCTGCGATTGACTCTTGGCGTATAGGTAGCGAATCCGTAAATTTTTTGCAGAATGGAGATATCCAAGTAGGTCCTATAACTTACAAGGGTACTCTTGGTTTGTACGACTTGCTGTTTTTAAAGGAACCAAAGTATCATACTAAAGAGGATACAACAAATTATGGAGAAATACTTAGGAAGTCTGGCATATACATGGGAGAGAGAGGCCAGCTAATTTCGAATAAAACACAGAAATACGCTACAATCGTTAGACCTTTACTTTTTAGAACGTCAACGAGCAAGATCCCATCCCCATCTACCACTTCTATCATAGCTCCCAGAACTAGATCGCAAGCAAAATCCGGATCTGCTCTAATGGAATACACCACCAAGCCTAAGGAATATGTTTATTACGACAGCATTAACGAATTGGTTGAACGATTCAAAAAGTTGGAATCCTCTCAACAGGGTGGTAACAATAATAATCATAATGAAATAATGAGTATATTACACCAATTGGAGAAACTTGGTATAATTGAATTCTATAAATAAAACTGTTCAAGCCTTCTTTCTCATTATTACATTAGCCATGCATAAGTTCGGTCAGTCTTTACCCTCAGCCTCGCACCAAAAAGGCGCTAGAGTGCTGCAAGCACCTACTTTAATTGCTGTTACTAAAGATGGTGATTATAATCTTCGGGATCATAGACTTGTTAACGTTAGTTCTCCAACAGATGGTGCTGATGGTGTAAATAAAAAATTTGTAGATGCTATTGCGGTTACACTTTCATCTAAAATTGATAGCTCATCAGCTGATTGAGTCTTGCAAGCACAGAAGAACCTGGATGTCCTTGAGAAGAAAATGGGCGATACCATTCTTAATACTTTGAAACAAGCAAACACTGCTGCAAATTCTAACAAAGTCTATGCCGAGTCTATGGGTGTTGCATTGAGAGAGCAAATAGATAAATTGAAGAAAGAACTGCTGCTTCATAATGATTCGCTTAAGCTTGTTGATGACAAGTTGTCGGAAAAGGTTACAAAATTAGATGCCCGAGTTAAAAAACAGCTAAACGAGGTTAAATCTGCTCACCAGCAATCTGTGTCACGGTTATCATCTCGATTTGGCACTCTTGAAAATACTTTAAAGGGATATGTAGATACTTCTGTTAAAAATGCTCTTAAACCTATTGTTAAAGGGTTGGAAGCTATTGATAATAATATGTCTAAATCAAAGCAATCTGGTGGTTTGCCGAAATAATTCAACTAGTATAAAAATAGCTACACGGCTCAAATATGTTTATTATGTTTGAAATATGGCTAAGAACATTACCAAAGCTAGAGAGCAAGATGTTAACGAGCTGCATAAGCCGGCTAGAAATAAATTTAAACGTCGTAGATTTCTTCAGTATGGATTGGATGATACGTTTGCTTCGGATCTTGCGCAGCTCGATCAGTATGCGCGCGAGAACAAAGGATTTAAATACATATTGGTTGTAATTGATTGTTTTTCGAAATTTCTGTGGACAATGCCTCTCAAGTCCAAAAATGCTCAAGATGTAACCAATGCCATGGAGCAGATTTTTAAACAGTCTAAAAGAATACCGAAAAAGTTGGTTACCGATAATGGGAAGGAATATTACAACTCTAGCTTTCAGAAACTTATGAAAAAACATAATATTCATCATTACAGCACCTTTAGCATTTTGAAGGCTTCTATTGCAGAACGTGTTATTCGCACAATAAAGGAAAAGTTGTTTAAGCTGTTCACCTTGAACGGCAATCATAAATGGGTAGACTTGTTGGAACAAGTTACGACAAGTTACAACAACACCAAGCATCGCACAATTGGCATGAAGCCTAAGGATGTTAACAAAAAGGACGTGACCAGGTTGTTAAATTCTGTTTATAATAATCTCAAGGTTGTAGGAAGGCAGAAATTCAAAGTTGGTGATGTTGTTCGTATAAGCAAAGCTAAACATGTGTTTGAAAAAGGATATGTACCTAATTGGACCACTGAGTTATTTAAGGTTTCTAAAGTACAAATTACCAATCCTACGACTCTTTTGTTGGAAGATATGCAAGGCCACCCAATTAGTGGTGGGTTTTATGAAAAAGAATTGCAAAAAACTAAACAGCCTGATGTGTTTCTTATCGAGCAGGTGTTGCGTAAGAAAGGACGGAGAATGTACGTTAAATGGCTTGGCCTTGATAAGGCCCACAACAGTTGGGTTGATATGGCCAAGGATGTGGTTTAAATTTATTCATGTCTCTGTCTTTAATTTTGTATAAACCCGGGTCTTTCTCAAACTATTGTTAGATGCCATCATGCCTTTTTGTAAAGAGTGTGCTGTTGAAGTTGCGTCTCTTAGCAGTCATAATCGAACCACCGAACACAAGCAGAATTGTAGTGTGGTATTTGACTCTAATGTTAAACTTGTCCATACGGCTTTCAAGAACCGGGTTATTACTTATCATATAGTTAGTGACTCATACTTGACTGATGTTAAGCTGTATTTAGAAGCGATAAAGAATAAAGTTATTTGCTTACTATCAAAGGCTTTAATTACGAATCAAAAAATAAAAATTAACATGGAGCTATATGGCCGATATCTACTAAGTTCTACAAAAGAACAAGAAACTAAATCATTCAACTCTGGGTATGGTGTAATTGATCAGCATACCAATTTAGACGATTTTTATGTCGAATATCAAAATATTTTGCTCTGCAAGGCTTCAGAATTTAGCGAGGTGGGGAGCGGTTGGGCTTTATCCAAGCTTTTGTTTCTAGAACTCAACATAAATAAATTTAATCGAGGAGTGGGGGTAAATGTAATATAAGCATCCGCATATTTAACACTCTCAGTTTAATTTCAACCTTGTTTGACGACGCTAGTTCTCTCGCTACTCCCGACTCCACTGCAGACTTTAGTGAAGTAGATGATGAGGCTTCCCGAAGTTCAACACCATACTGGGAATATCTCGACAGTATGATTTTAAGAAGCAATGCAGAGATTAGAAGTGAGAAAAAGTTTTTAAATGAAGTTTGCTATTCTGCTGGGCATTTCAAGATAGTGGTGGGACTTAGCGTCGCCAGAGGAATGCTGCCAAGTGTAAAATTAACAAATACACTCTTGAATCTACCCGAAGAGCAAGTTTCAATCTCCCTAGTCAACTTTGACTGGCTTGAGATTTTGGAAATGGTTTCTAAGATGGCTGCCGACAGCGGAGCTGATGAAGCAGTAACAACCATGATGTCCGAAGCTGAAATTTTTTCCATGTCTGCTGTAGTACTTTTGGGTGAAAAAATAATTTACCTCAAATGTGATAATGTTACATTATGTTTTTGTTGTAATGATATTCATGCTATCTTAGGTATTAAGCATTTAATTAATTATAGGTTAGAATTAGTTAAAAATTTAGGTTTTAGAACCGTTTATGATGATTTATTGAGATATACTTGTTTTTATGTTACTGTAAATAATCCCATTATTGATGTTATTAAAAGTATTTGTAATTCAAACATGTCTGAACAGAATTATTATATGTTAGAGCTATTGCATGATAATCCTCAGAAGGTGGTGGATGATTTTGATAAGATATATATGTATACTGATGACTAATAAATGTATAAATAAACAATTCTATGTTTTATTTCTTAGTATAGTTGCAACCCTTTAGCTAGAAACATGTATACAATGAATAGCGTAGATTGCATAGATTGCGGCGATGATGGTTTTGGCTTGATTCGAAATTTTGAAGACCGATTAGTTACATTTGCAGGCTGGCGCAATAAAGTTAGTCCTGAAGACTTAGCATATGCAGGCTTCTATTTTACACAACATTCTGACGTAGTTAAATGTGCTTTTTGCTACTGCGAATTTGATGGTTGGAAGGAAGGAGACGATCCTCTTGCAGATCATTACAAGTACGCCAAACATTGTGAATTAGCTAAAATTCTATGGAAATGTAGGCAGCTTAAAGCAGCCAAGACGCCTCGACCCGTTAAAGAGAAGACTCGAAAACCAGAACCCGTCAGCAATAGATGGCGCGGTTTGTACCTAATAGTTCTTCTGATGGTATTTATAGGAGCCCGATTTAATAGCCATGAAGCAATAAGTACCTTGAAGAAGAGGATTTAGATCATTAATATCCCAGGCATGGTCGTGTTAAGTTCATCATACGTGCTCTTTGTAGCGTTGGTTTAAAATGTGTTTTACGTCTACACTCCCTTTAACGTTCGGAATGTGTCAGTAATGATTGAGACCAGCGACTTTTCATCTAATAATACATGGTTACAGACGCATTTTGAGATGATTGATAAAAAAATTACGCCTGCTTCTTACATGAAGGTCCCATCTTCGGCTGCCGAGCTGCTTTGTTACAAGGTTAGGTTCCTGTTCCGAGATAATACCGTGGGTGAAACAGACTGGAAGACTTTAATCAGCGGCTACAAGAACGCGACTCTCCCCCAATGTGACAATTCGACATTGATGGATTATTCTGATGATTCAAGCAGCAATTATGGTTTAATTGTATTCATAGCTGTAGTCGGTTTCTTATTGTTAGCATTTCATGTATATAAGATTGCTAAAAGTCAATTTATAATATGGTTGAATAAATAATTATTTTATTACTTGAGTGTTTTATTTCATTAGAATGTTGTATTTTTTCCAAGATGATGTAATTGTCCACGACTTTTAATATTGTTACTGTGCTCTAACACTCATTGAATATTAATTGCCTCATTAACCTCGCCTCGTGTTAGTTGGAAATAGTTTGTATTATTGAAAAATATATTCTATAAGAGGTTTAAATCTATTTTATATTAACGTTTTCTATACTAAGGAATTAATGTTTTTAAACACCTATGTTTCCTATATAGGGTGTATATATTGCAGTGTCTGGTCCATTATGTTTTTTTGCTTAATTTTTCCCAAAAACGAGTGTTTGGGGTGTTTTTCAAATATGTATTTAAGGAATGCCCTTTGGCATCCGGAGTACCGATGGAACTTTTTCCGGGGTTTGCGCATAATTTTCTCTTTTATTTAACCCCAAAACATCAGTTTTGGTCTAATGCTCATGTTGCCAAAAAGGCGTTAATTTTTTTTATTGCGGGGTTGTATAGGTATGGCCTAATAGTGTAGATATTAGATAAAATTATAAAAATCCGAGATGCCGTTTTGGCAGCTTTGCCTGTTTTACTAATAATTTGAAGACTTGGATATATTCTGAGTTTGGGATTGCATAGGTATCCCTTAGTAATGCAAATATAGAAAAAATTAGAATTTTCCGATGTGTCCTTTTGGCAACTTTGATGATTTTACTGATATTATGCGGATATCTCGTCTTGGAATTATATTAATAATGATAAATATTGCCGATGATGGCTACATAGTACGAATTTTGTATTGATTATGCTAAGGCCCAAATGGTTTTATACGCATAACTTTGTTATTAATAGGGATTTTTGAAAAATTATTTCACTGCTCGATAGGTGCTCTCGTCTTATACCTGTTTGCCAAATTTTGCCTCTCCATCTTTAGGCATAAGGGCGCTAATGGCAAAAAACTATATCTCTCAACCCAGTCAGCCGATCGACTTCGGGTTTCTTTTAAACGTCTTGTTAGATCGCTCCGAATCTATATCACGTGTTGGATTTTAATTTTAACATTTGACACGTGACAGGTGACCTGTCTTATTTGACAGGTGACGTGCGCCATCTTTTTCTATTCGTAATACGACGTCATCCTGGACACATTCCATATATAGAATATTATTGCCCAAAGCAGTTAGCGCCTAAGTAGCTAAGGCCCAAGTAGCTAACGCCCAACAATGTGACGTTTGACAGATGACGTATGACAGATGACGTATGACATTTAACATTGACATTGACTTTGACATTGACATTGACATTGACATTGACATTGACATTGACATTGACATTGACATTGACATTGACATTGACATTGACATTGACATTGACATTGACATTGACATTGACATTGACATTGGCATTGGCATTGACATTGACATTGACATTGACATTGACATTGACATTGACATTGTTATTGACATTGACATTGACATTGACATTGACATTGACATTGACATTGACATTGACATTAACATTGACATTGACATTGACATTGACATTGACATTGACATTGACATTGACATTGACATTGACATTGACATTGACATTGACATTGACATTGACATTGACATTGACATTGACATTGACATTGACATTGACATTGACATTGACATTGACATTGACATTGACATTGACATTGACATTGACATTGACATTGACATTGACATTGACATTGACATTGACATTGACATTGACATTGACATTGACATTGACATTGACATTGACATTGACATTGACATTGACATTGACATTGACATTGACATTGACATTGACATTGACATTGACATTGACATTGACATTGACATTGACATTGACATTGACATTGACATTGACATTGACATTGAAATTGACAGATGACGTATGACAGATGACAGGTGACAGATGACAGATGACAGGTGACGTCATAATTAGTGTCGCCCACGTCTGCGCACTGCCCGGGCATGCGCAGAAGGGACCTCAGGGATTGATGCAGAACGCACTAGGTCCCTCCACTAGTATATATTGTGTTTTTTGTATTTAATATTTGTGACACCATTTTACAAAAAAAAAGAAAAACTCGATTTTTTTTTTATTCTCGGCGTTAATGGGTTAACCTTATTGGCCCTAATTACCTCCCATAGGGTTCAGACCTTTTCTGTTATAAAACTTTCAAATATTAAGAGAGGTAATAATTCCTATAATATTTTTATTGAGACATTTATTAAAACGTCTGCACCTAATAAACCCCAGCCAATATTAGAAATTCCTCATTTTGCACAAAAGCCTGAGCTGTGTATTGCTACTACTTTAGAGCAATATATTAAGGTTACGGAACCCTTAAGGGGAAAAACAGAGGAACTATTTATAACATATAAAAAGCCTTATCATAAGGCATCCTTTCAAACTTTATCTCGTTGGATAAAAACCGTTTTAACAAAATCAGGTATTTACACGACCATATTTTCAGGCCATAGTACCAGACACGCTTCTACCTCAGCAGTTTTTCAGGGGTGCTCAGATATCGAAACGATAAGAAAGGCTGCGGGATGGTCTCTCGATTCTGGTACGTTCGCACGTTTTTATTGTAGACCGGTAATGGACAATGCAATTTACGCCGAGAAGGTTGCTTTTGGAAATCAAACAAATTAAATTAGATAATAATAAATATATATTATTTTGTGTAATCAGATATTCTAGAAAAGTAGGATTTAGTTTTATTTAGCTCTATAGTTAAGAGATGCCTGTATTACCCGTATGTTTATTCGAAATAAACCAGAGATGGATAATTAGTAGTCTATGTTTTACTAAAAAATATAGCCACTACTCTAAACATCTACAATGTGTTCTATATAAGGTCGTGGTTCTGAAGTAAGTATAATATAAGATTACACGACTTACCTGTAAGGAAGTTCAATCTTTATTATACGAGGAACCACGACCTTATATAGAACTAGACTGGGTACATATCGCTAATCGTCAGCCGAGAGTGCATCTAATATTAGTACTAAAAAGATTTACAAAAATTTACAATAAAAAAATACTTTTCTTTTCTTTTTTTCTATTTACTATTGCTTTTTTTGCCTCACCTTCCTGCGGAACGTGAAGGGAAAACATATCGCCAAATTGTCATTATAACAACTGACTAAAACTACACAATGGTGCAAAATTTCCGTTTTCTCGTATAGGTAGGTAGTTTTCTGAGACGGCGCCGTATAGGTGCTCTTTAAACTCGCACACCTTTGTGCAATGTGGGATATACTTTCCATATTTGCTCTATAAAAATATATAAGTATTCAATCGACTAAAACATAAGCAAAAAATTATTCTTACATGGAAGCTATCAATTATCAGCTAATAAATTTGTAGAAATATTATTGTGCCGAGCCCTTCGGGCACGGCACTGTTCTAGTTCGTTCGTTTAATTATACGAGAGCTGTCACTTTGACAGGTAAGTGTCATTTTTTTTAGCTTCTTCGTAGCGAGGGTTATAGCTGTAAGAATTCGAAATTAAAAAATTTTCAGGTACCTAAATAAGAATGTTTTATACGATAGCTGTCAAATTTTGACAGGTAGGAGTAAGTTTTTTTTTTATCCTTTTCGTAGCGAGGGTTATCGCTGTAAAAATCCTAAAGTGAAAAATTTTTCAGATCCTAAATAACAAAGTTCTATACGACAGCTGTCATTTTGACAGGTAAATGTCAATTTTTTTTAAGCTTTTCTTGTATCTAGGATTAAAGCTGTAAGAATCCAAAATTTTAAAAAAATTCAGTAGTTAAATAACAAAGTTCTATACGACAGCTGTCAAATTTTGACAGGTAAGTTAAAATTTTTTTTTTAGATTTTTCGTAGCGAGATTTGTAGCAGTAAGAATCCTAAATGAAAAATTTTTCAGTTCCTAAATAACAAAGTTATATACGACAGCTGTCATTTTGACAGGTAAATTGCAAGTTTTTTTTAAGCTTTTCTTGTATCTAGGATTATAGCTGTAAGAATTCGAAATTTAAAAAAAATTCAGTACCTAAATAACAAAGTTCTATACGACAGCTGTCAGATTTTGACAGGTAAGTGTCAATTTTTTTTTAGCTTTTTCGTAGCGACGGTTATAGCTGTAAGAATCCCAAATTTTAAAAAAATTCAGTACCTAGATAACAAAGTTTTATACGATACCTGTCAGATTTTGACAGGTAAGTGTCAATTTATTTTAACTTTTTTCGTAGCGAGGGTTAAAGCTGTAATAAAACTAAATTTAAAAAATTTTCAGTACCAAAATAACAAAGTTCTATACGACAGCTGTCAAATTATATATACTTAAATAGTAATTCTTATTTTTTATAATTTGCTACCATTTCTATGCTGTTTAGGTATAGAACAATATATTTGAAAAAAGTAGTATTTGAAATGACCTAAACGAATATCCAAACCAAAATTATATCGGACGCACCCAATTCGATTTATTAACGATCCAATATGACCCTACATTGATTTTAAAAAAATCAAAAAAATTACTTCCCAACTTTCGATCGCGTTCGCAAACAACAGTGTTTTGTAGCCCAACGTCGTCTACATGTCGAAAAAGTTTAAATCGATTTAAATGATTTTTGCCACCTGTATCGCCCTACAACGAAAAAAAACATATTTTTTAACTATGACTTTAATAACTTTTTTCCGGTACACCCTGTATATTTGAAATTGTTCCCAGAACGTGCCCCGACTATTAATCTCTACGTCCAGAAAGTTTGAATCGTTTTGCTCTAACCGTTTCCGAAAAAAAAATTCGCGAATATCGAAATGTCGAATAACCTTCTACCACGTGGCGACGGATTATCAATGTCGAAACGCCATCTTTAAAATCGAGATTACAACCATTTCTGAAACATTTTGGGCAAATATTTTGGTCAGTAAAATTAGAAGAAGGTTCAAGGTAGATATTCCACCCGATTTAAAATCTGGAAATGTTCTTATTATTCTAGCAAGTCACGCTGAAAACACCCATTTTTCGTCATTTTTGACAGCCGGATTTTTAAAATTAATAATTAATTTAGATACATCAATATCAAGGCACTCTTAGTCAAAAGTGAATGGTGTTAGAATTTGTAAATTTTGCCTGTTTCCGCACCCAAAAAAGCGACTTTTCTCAATTTTGCGAATATATTTTAATGATTTTGAATATGTAGAGGTGTTGCGAAGTAATCAGCGCATTTTTTGAGAAAAAAATAAAACGGTTTTGTTGAAAATTGAATAAGCTACAGTCGATATAGTAAAAAAAAAGCTGCCGTTTTTTCTGTATTAAAGATAAAGAAACGAAAAAATATCTCTTAAATACAATCTGACGAGCTCTATCCGCTAAAGTTTACAACGTTTCGATCAAAAGTCGTTTTCAGTACGAAAAAAAATAAAAACCGTGAAAAAATCAGGCCTAACTTTATGATTTCCACTTTCTTACAATTTTCGGCAATTTCCATTCCAGTTAGGTATAGAACGATATATTGGAAAAAGGTAGATTTTGAGATGGCCTAACCGATTATCCAAACCGAATGTCGATTGGATGCACCCAATTCGACTTATTAGCGATCTAAGAGGTACCATTTTCGACCAAATTTTGACTTTGAAAAAATCAAAAAAATTACTTCCAAACTTTCGATCGCGCTCACAAACAATAGGGTTCTGTAGCCCACGGTCGTCTACGCGTCGAAAAAGTTTAAATCGAAAAAACTAATTTTTGTTGCCTGTATCGAATGCCAACGAGATCCCGATATTTCTCGACTTTAAAAATTAATAACTTTTTTCCGGCACACCCTGTATATTCGAAATTTTCACACAACGTACCCCCACTATTCCTTTGTAAACCCAAAAAGTTTCAATTGTCCCACATTAACCGTTTCCGAGAAAAAAAATCGCAAATGTGAAAATGTCGAAACTGACGACGACGACGACGCCGACACGGACAACATACGCACATATTTCAAATGAAGCAGACGATATAGTGCAAAATTTTCAGGAGTCAATCGGGGTTGCCGTGATTCCGAGTGAAGGAGACGAATAACATATCGCGTGTTCGCGCGATATGTAACAACCCTCCCAATATAGATTTGGCTCTAATTTCCCATACCCTTAGCTATTTTTTTAGATTTCAGCACTTCAACGTAATGAGGACTCGCGGGGTCTTTTAGGGCACTCGGGCATGTTATGTTAGTTTTTCAGTGCGTGGTGTAACACCAGAGGCGTTACTATAATGTGTCCTATATTATAAGGTCGTGGTTCCTCGTATAATAAAGATTGAACTTCCTTACAGGTAAGTCGTTTAATCTTATATAGTAAATAAATTTTATGTATATTTATTTTTTTATTTATTACATATTTAATTTCATAATTAAAAAGTACATTGCCGGTTGCTCCGAAATGATGCTCAGCATTTACTGTAGGTTATCGCTATCTTTCTCAAGTTCACAAACAAAGAGCATACGTACTCTTTTTCGTCCGACGAACGCGTTACACACAGCTGCAAAGCTGCGTCCTTTTTTTTTATCGCATTGGATACTTTTCTTGGACCTCTCTGTCGCACGTATTCAATCTCACGAATGTTTAGATTTTTAAAAATCGTCAATCGGTATTCATCACCAATTTTTCGCAGTCAACCTTATGTCATTATGTTTGCGTTTTATCCCGTAAGTCGAGAGTTGCAAATTACTAGTAGCGACTTATTTGTACACACCTGCCTAGCTTATAACTACACCGGAAAAAAGTAGTCAACCCAGCGTATTCATATTGCACAAGCTACATACTTTCGATTTGTATGCAATTTAATACGTAACGGAATGAGTGCAATGTTAAAAAAAATCGTTTTTTAATTTTTAATTAAAAATACTTTGCACCAAAATTTTCAGTCAACCTTCACGAAATACAGTGTGTCTACGTAAGTTGGCGGCTTATGGGAAACTTTTTTATTATTAGTTTTACGAAAAAAAAGTTATTCTTCATAAACAGTTCTGCATGGTCCAAAACCTAAAATGCAACCATCAAATATCGAAATTTTCCAGTCATATACGAGGTTTGTCAAAAAACGTAAATTTTTCCCAAGAATGTAAATTTTTCCCAAGAGCAAAGTACCTTTATTTTTGATATTATCAAAAATTGTTATTAAAAAAAGTTGATCAGAACTAAAAACTACGGCAAAATGTGCAATTATACGCATTTATGTTGAGAAATTATTTTATTGATACATTATTAATTATTTAATTAATTTAATGCGTGTTATTGCATATTTAGACGTGGTTTTTAGTTCTGATCAACTTTTTTTAATAACAATTTTTGATAATGTCAAAAATAAAGGTACTTTACTCTTGGGAAAAATTTACATTCTTGGGAAAAATTCACGTTTTTTGACCAACCTCGTATATGACTGGAAAATTTCGATATTTGATGGTTGCATTTTAGGTTTTGGACCATGCAGAACTTTTTATGAAGAATAACTTTTTTTCGTAAAATTTACGTAGACACACTGTATATTTTTTGACATATTAAATTTTATATAAAAACATGGTCGGATCCTCTACTATAAGTTTAGTTGTTTTGTCCAAAAAGTTCGTTTTAAAAAATTAAGCCTAACGAGAAATAAATCATCTTAAAAAACCATACCTTAAGATGCTTAATTAACTAACTGGGGGAAATTTATGTGTTTTTTGTATTATACCAATACAGTACAATAACTTTTTTTAGTTTTAAGTTTATGCAAAAAAAGCACAAATTTCATTCGTTTAGTTGCTTTAAAGGGACATAAAATAACTTTTTTTTAATTATTTATTTTCTAGCTAGGCTTATTTTTCTTAAACGAACTATATGGCCGAAAATACTTAACTTATTGTATGTACTGTATTGGTATAATACGAAATAGACATAAATTTTCTCCAGTTAGTTAATTTAAGCATCTTAAAATAATTTTTTCAAAATGTCGCGTTATTTATCGATATTATCGACTATATCGATATATTTTTTAATATCGATATTCGACATTTGATGCGTCACACGTTAACTTAAAAATGATTTAAAAAAATCAGGGTATTGTAGAATAGGATCGTTACCTAGCAGGTAGTTATATTCACCTAAGAGTCCCTATTTAGCGATATATTATCTTTTGCAGTATAAGCACATGATATGTTATAAATATACCTAAGAAACAAATCATAGTTAGTTGTATTGTAGCCATTCATCCCGAAACTTGTATCTTACACAAAAAAATTGTTTTTTAAAAACAGTTTTTCGTTGGACCGTAACGTAATTGGCGCAGTCGGTAGGATTGACAGGGTGGTTTTTGATTCGAGACCCGTAGTTCGAGGAAAACCAGTTTTTCGCTAGCCTTTACGAAAAATCCGGAAAAACTTGTACCTAAGCGGAAACCGTGGACATTTAAGTTAGCCTTTGCTTAAACCCGGTAGTGACAATCAAAAAACGAACTTTTTGTTTTAACAATTAACTGTCAATAAAAAAAAAATACGTGAACGGACACAGTTTCAAGAGAAGGTGCAATCTGCTCCAAGACTTAAGGGAGGAGAACAAAAATCGTCGAATCCTGAGTGCAGAGGGAGGAACAAAAATCGTCCAAAATCTATAGGTAGTCCCAGGGAGAAGACCAGCATCGCTTTTCCTATTGGATTTAGACATAAGAAAAGTCAATGAAAATCATCAATTTAGCATTGTAAGTTCCTTTTGTACATTTCCTTTTTTTTAGTCCTTTTTAGTGTTAAGTGTTTGATTCAACCATTTTTGATTTTATTACTTTTACAAAATTTATTTTACATTAATTTTTATTAATTTTTCAAAACGGAAGACCTTGCAGAATTATTAGGAAATTTGGCAATCGCGCCAGAACCCGATCAAGTTAATTTAATTGAAAATCTTATCGAAAATCAAGAAGTTATGGCAAGCGCGAACCTAAATTATGCCTTAATTCGCTATCAAGCTGATAACATCCCAAATTTTGACGGAAACGCAAAACAACTAAGTAGATTTTTACGTTCATGCGAACATTTCTTACAAAACCATCAAGATCGCAATAATGCCGAAGCTCAAATCAATATCTGTTTGTTTGATACCATTATTGGTAAATTAACGGGTAGAGCCGCTGATTTAATAGCCTCGCGTATGGAACTCAATTCTTGGCAGCATATAAAAGATGCCCTTATTACAACTTTTTCTGACCAACGATCTGAAGACTGTTTGGTACAGGATATAATATGCATGCGCTTAAAGAAAAATGAGCCTATTCAAGATTTCGGTCTTAGAATCCAAGACGCACGAAGTTTATTATTTACAAAAATTAACAACTCTCAAGGAGATGCTGCATTGAAACTTTTAAAAATCACGCAATATGACGATACGTGCTTGAAAACATTTATTAACAGTTTAAATTATCATATGCAACTCGTTGTTAGATTAAAAAATCCCAGATCGTTAGAACAAGCCATGTCCTATGTCCGCGAAGAGGAAAACTTTTTAAAGTTCAAAAATAGGTCTAATTTTAACAATAAAAATATGCCTACTACGCAACAGCCTCAACAAATGAGACCGCAATTAAATAAAACATCTAACAACCCATTTAATAATTTTAACCAGCAATCTTTTTTCAGACCACAACCCCTATTTAGACAACAACCAAATTTTACACCCAATTTTAATCAAAATTTCAGGCCCAATAATTATAATAACAATTTTCAACATAACAACAGTAATCATATTTTCAGAAACCAAAATTTCCATAACCAACCTCAACATAATTTTAATAGACCCCAACTAGTACAACAACCTCGTTTCAACCCAAGACCATCTTATCCGTTTAACCCAAATAATAATCAGTTCACAAATTCGCGTAATGTGCAAGAAACAATGGATACTACCTCAGGTAGATTTGCACGTGCCGATTCTGTACAAAGACCCGCACAAAGAATTAATAATATAGTAACTCAAGAACTTTTTGATAACAGTTTAAAAAATCACGAAAAAACAGGTGGTGACACACCATCAAAAAATTCTGATACCCCTACAACATCAAATTACCCAAATTTAAATATTGATTATAATAATTACGAAAATTATGATCAAACTGACGAAAACTATTAATCGTTTGAACCTAACCAATACGATCAATATCAAGAAGATAATTTTAACCCCTATGACGACTATAACACCCAAAATTTTCAGATTCCTACGAATATAGAGAAAGTGACGTAATATATCTTAATAACAACGTACATTCTAACCTTCCAGTAATTTTTATCCCCGAAATTAACGCACAATTTTTGATAGATACAGGAAGCGGCAAAAGTTTTATAAACCCAAATTTTGCATATCAACTTTACCCCCAATTTATTTTTAACGAATATTTTTCAGTACAAACTGCTCACGCAACTTCAGTACATAATGAAGTTATGGATATACCTATATTTCCTTAATTTCAGACAGACGGTAATCACAAATTTTATTTATTTGATTTTTCAGATAAATTTGACGGATTACTAGGTATCGAATTTTTAATACAAATAGATGCAAAAATAAATTAAAAAACTCAATTTTAGAAACCCCAGAAATACATTTGCCTTTGTACTATCAAAATAAAAATTCAATGCATAATATAACACCCACGCAAATAAAACAACAACCGATTAAAATAATAATACCACCACGGGCGTCACAAAAAATTAAAGTACCAGTAAAAACAAATAATGGTATAGGAATTTTAAATTATGTAAATTTAGGTAACGCAGAAATGCCGGAATCCCTTGTTAAAATTATTGATTCTCACGCAGTAACAATTATCACCAATACAGGCGAGAACCCATTACAAATCGAAATTTTAGAACCTTTCGATATTGAATTATTAGAAGAAACACAAATTAATTTTGTTGAAAAAGTGGAAACCGATATTGAATGCAACGAATATTTTGACAATTTACAAAAACAAAATTTAAAAAATTTAAGGTTAAGTCATTGTAACAGCGAAGAGTATAAAGCCATCCGTGATCTTTGTTATGAATATCGAGATATATTTTATGTAGACGGTACACCTTTAACTTTTACAAACCAAGTAAAACATAAAATTAATTTGACCAATGAAACCCCAATTTTTACCAAATCATATAGATATCCCGAAGTACATAAAACCGAAGTCAAAACGCAAATAAATAAAATGTTAAATGACGGTATAATTCAAAATTCGAATTCACCTTGGTCGAGTCCCATTTGGATCGTCCCAAAAAAGTTAGATGCCTCGGGCAAGCGCAAATGGCGTATCGTATGTGATTTTAGGAAACGTCACGGTAGATGACAAATTCCCCCTACCTAATATTAACGACATTTTAGATAAACTAGGTAAAGCACAGTATTTTACAACTCTTGATTTAGCAAACGGTTTTCACCAGATCGAAATAAACCCCGAAGATATACCCAAAACAGCTTTTTCGACAGACACAGGGCACTATGAATACAAAAGAATGCCTTTCGGTTTGAAGAATGCGCCTGCGTCGTTTCAACGTGTCATGAACAACGTATTACGCGGCTTTCAAAATGAAATATGCTTAGTTTACCTTGATGACATCATAATTTTCTCAACATCCCTACAAGAACACATCCAAAGATTAAAATCTATATTTGAACGCCTAAAACAATCAAATTTTAAAATCCAAATAGATAAATCTGAATTTTTACATAAAGAAGTCGATTATCTTGGACATAAAATTACCAATGACGGAGTAAAACCAAACCCACAAAAAATTGACGCAGTCAAAAATTTCCCTATTCCTAGAACACAAAAAGAAATAAAATCATTAGCCGGTTATTATAGACGGTTTATAAAAAACTTTGCCAAAATATCGAAACCCCTAACTATTTGTTTAAAGAAAGGAGAAAAAGTCGAACATTCACCAGCATTTATTCAATCATTTAATCACTTAAAAGATCTTTTGATTAATGCACCAATTTTAAAATACCCTGATTTTACACAACCATTTGTTCTTACAACAGATGCTTCAAACGTAGCATTAGGAGCCGTTTTATTACAATCTTCACCACCAAATGATAACCCTATAGTATATGCGTCACGCACTCTAAACGAAACCGAACAAAAATATTCGACAATCGAAAAAGAACTACTTGCCATAGTTTGGGCATGCAAATATTTTCGTCCATATCTAAAAGGTCAAAAATTTAAAATTTATACAGATCATAGACTTTTAGTTTGGCTATTCAATCTTAAAGAACCAAATTCTAAGTTAGTCAGATGGAGACTGAAATTAGAAGAATACGACTACACTATAATTTATAAAAGCGGTAAACAAAACACAAACGCAGATGCGTTATCGCGAATCGAAATGAATGCCTTAGAAACCCAATCAGTTCAAAATAACGCTGGCGATATTAACTTTGATATTGACAAATTTTTACTAGATATTTACAGCCAATTTAATCCAGAAAATCTCGACCCCGATGACGTAAGTCGAACCCTCGAAGATATTGAAAATCAACAACCCACAACTTCAAATATACCAAGAGTTAATATAATTCAAGATATCCAAATAAATCCACCCGCTGAAAATAATCAATCGGATACACAACATAGCACAGCCGGTAACGAAACCCTGAAAGAAATACCTATATTAGATGAAATAATCGATAATAAATTAAATCAATTTATTGTTAAAAAATCCCTATACGACGCCTATGTAAAAACTAAATACGAACGATTTGACGGTAACAGAATAATCCACGCTATTATTCCAGACAACACACAAGCAATAATTAATTTTCTTAAAGAGAACTTGCAAGATAAAACCACCTACATACATTTCTTATCACCGGAACGTAGAAATAATTTTCAAGACGCTTTAACAAAGCACTTTTGTAATTTTAATCTTATAGAATGTACCAAGTTAATAAACAACGTAAGCGAAGACGAACGGGAAATGATAATGCGATTTTCTCACAAAGGAAAAACAAATCACCGCGGAATACAAGAAACAATAACGCGACTAAAAATTAATTATTATTGGAAATCAATGAAATCGGATATTACCAAAGGACCACGCACAAAATACACACAAAAGTGGTTTCGGTGAAATTGCTCCAATTTTTGGTATGTTGTACCTTATAACCCCTAGATTGATTTTCCAAAAAAAAATGGGGGGGTCAATTGGATGGTTTCGCCACTACTAGGACTCATAGGCGTGCGCGCAATTTTCAGAAATAAGACCCATTTAACTTGCGGTTGATTAAATAACACTCTGGTCGTATAAATACGTGTTCTACTGTTTTGAATTACTAGTCGACACATCTAGGACAAAAATAATAATTATTTTGAATATGGTTTTACTGGGTGTCCAAAAAAAAACGACTTAATAATATACATCAAATATCTAAAAAAAAATTGCTTTCTTTTCGCGCTTGTAATTACCCTGTATATTATAAATGTTAAAAACAATTTATTTTGCATATGTTAACTATAAGTAGGTATGGGGGGGCCCCAGCCAGACAGACATAGAAATCTGTCTGAAGCACCCCCATTGCCAGAAACCTGAATAACTTATACAGACCTGAAGAACACTGAATTAACCAGACCAGAGGTCACTGACCCTAGCTCTAGAATGCAGGAGTTACGTCATGCTGAACTATTTAATTTAATTCTCATTAAAAAAGTTCCTACCTCTCCCTGCATTCGAACCTCCGACCTGCGGTTTACATTTCCAGCACCTCACACACAGCACCAGCAGAGCATATTAGAAAATCTCGACAATAATTTGATCCGATTGATCGCAAACTGGTTTAAATACCCCAAATACAAGAGACCTGAATAACTTGTACAAACCTGAAAGAGATCCGAACACCTACAATTCCGCTGCTATTTTTACTTGTAGTCAAAGCGTAAATGTTTAAAAAGGCTAAAACAGAACCCTGGTGAGGAAGAAGGGGTGAGGGGGGAGATGAGAGGGGGAGAGGAGAGGAGAGGGGGAAAGGAGAGGGGGAAAGGAGAGGGGGAGAGGGAGAGAGGGGTAGAGAGAAAACATATTTATTACAAGCAAAAACAAGGTAAAACAGATTTATTGTAAAAGGCAAGAAAAATTATTAACTTATACAGACCTGAAAGCATAATAATTGTTCAAAGTGAAAATAGGTGCAAGGAGAGGAGAGGGAGAGAGAAGGGGGTAAGAGGAGAGGAAAGAGAGAAACATATTTATTACAAGCAAAAAAAACAAGGTAAAAACAAATTTATTGTAAAATGCAAAAAAAATTTTCAACTTATACAGACGTGATTGCATAATTGTTTAAAAGTTAAAATAGGTGCAAGGAGAGGAGAGGGAGAGAGGAGGGGTAAGAGGAGAGGGAGAGAGAGAAGACATATTTATTACACGCAAAAACGAGGTAAAAACAAATTTATTGCAAAAATTTAACTTGTGCAGACCTAAAGGAGGCTGAGTCAAAAGCGAAAATATGTTTAAATTATGAAACAAAATACACTTGTTTTACGATTTTCATATAATCCCTCATATACTGTTAGAAGCAAGAGCTGTTTGACAGAACACAGGTAGACAGACCTCTGTACATGCAGACCGGTATACAAATAAATAGGTAGAACGAGAGATACATATATATACATAGCAGTGAGTAAAAACCATCACTATCATTAAAAGGAAGAAGTAACGGTAAAAGAAAAAATAATGAAAAAAGAAAAATATCTATATTTTTGAATGTAGACACACATACTATAGTTTTACTCACTTATTATATCATATTATGGTTTTGTAAAAAAAACTGGTTTTAATTCAAAAGGAAGATTGTTTCTTGAAGGAGAGTGGTGAGGGGAAAAAGGAGGAGGAGAGGGAGAGAGGGGAAGAGAGAAAACATATTTATTACAAGCAAAAACAAGGTAAAACAGATTTATTGTAAAAGGCAAGAAAAATTAATAATCTATACAGACCTGAAAGCATAATAATTGTTCAAAGTGAAAATAGGTGCAAGGAGAGGAGAGGGAGAGAGGAGGGGGTGAGAGGAGAGGAAAGAGAGAAACATATTTATTACAAGCAAAAACAAGGTAAAACAGATTTATTGTAAAAGGCAAGAAAAATTATTAACTTATACAGACGTGATTGCATAATTGTTTGAAAGTAAAAATAGGTGCAAGGAGAGGAGAGGGAGAGAGGAGAGGGAGAGAGGAGAGGGAGAGAGGAGAGGGAGAGAGGAGAGGGAGAGAGGAGAGGGAGAAAGGGAGAGAGGGAGAGAGGGAGAGAGAGAACATTTTTATTACACGCAGATACGCGGTAAAGCAAATTTATTGCAAAAAGAACAAAATTTAACTTATGCAGACCTAAAGGAGGCTGAGTCAAAAGCGAAAATATGTTTAAATTATGAAACAAAATACACTTGTTTTACGATTTTCATATAATCCCTCATATACTGTTAGAAGCAAGAGCTGTTTGACAGAACACAGGTAGACAGACCTCTGTACATGCAGACCGGCATACAAATAAATAGGTAGAATGAGAGATACATATATATACATAGCAGTGAGTAAAAACCATCACTATCATTAAAAAGAAGAAATAACGGTAAAAGAAAAAATAATGAAAAAAGAAAAATATCTATATTTTTGAATGTAGACACACATACTATAGTTTTACTCACTTATTATATCATATTATGGTTTTGTAAAAAAAACTGGTTTTAATTCAAAAGGAAGATTGTTTCTTGAAGGAGAGTGGTGAGGGGAAAAAAGAGGAGGAGAGGGAGAGAGGGGTAGAGAGAAAACATATTTATTACAAGCAAAAACAAGGTAAAACAGATTTATTGTAAAAGGCAAGAAAAATTAATAATCTATACAGACCTGAAAGCATAATTGTTTAAAAGTAAAAATAGGTGCAAGGAGAGGAGAGGGAGAGAGGAGGGGTGAGAGGAGAGGGAGAGAGAGAAGACATATTTATTACAAGCAAAAAACAAGGTAAAAACAGATTTATTCTAAAAGGCAAGAAAAATTATTAACTTATACAGACGTGATTGCATAATTGTTTAAAAGTAAAAATAGGTGCAAGGAGAGGAGAGGGAGAGAGGAGAGGGAGAGGGAGAGAGGGAGAGAGAGAACATTTTTTATTACACGCAGATACGTGGTAAAGACAAGTTTATTGTAAAAACAAAAAAATTTAACTTTTACAAAAAACTGAAGGCGTAAATGTTTAAAAGGGCGTAAACAGAACCATGATGAGGAGAGGGGAGAGAGAGAGAAGGAGGGAGAGAGAGGAGAGAGAGAGAGAGAAGGAGGGAGGGAGAGAGAGAGAGAGAGAGAGAGAGAGAACATGTTTTATTACACGCAAATACGTGGTAGAAGCAAGTTTATTGTAAAAAGACAAAAATATTTAGCTACTACAGACCTGAAGGCGTAAATGTTCAAAAGGGCGAAAATAGAACCATGGAGAGGGGAGAGTGAAGAGGAGAAGAGGTTGGAAGAGAGGGAGAAAACATATCTTTTTACACGCAAAACGAGGTAAAACAAATTTATTGCAAAAATAACAAAATTTAACTTATACAGACCTGAAAGCATAATTGTTCAAAAAAGTGAAAATAGGTTCAAGGAAAACATATTTATTACAAGCAAAAACAAGGTAAAAACAAATTTTATTGTAAAAACAAAAAAATTTAACTTATACAGACCTGAAAGCATAATTGCTCAAAAAAGTGAAAATAGGTGCAAGGAGATTGGAGAGGGGGAGAGGAGAGGGAGAGAGGAAAGAGAGAAAACATAATTATTACAGGCAAAAACAAGGTTAAACAAATTTATTGTAAAAGACAAAAAATTTTCAACTTATACAGACCTGAAAGCATAATAATTGTTCAAAAAGTGAAAATAGGTGCAAGGAGAGGAGAGGGTAAGGGGTGGAGAGGGTGAGGGAGAGGAGAGGGACAGAGGAGAGAGAAAACATATTTTATTACACACAAATACGTGGTAAAGACCAGTTTATTGTAAAAACAAAAAAATTTAACTTGTACAAAAAACTGAAGGCGTAAATGTTTAAAAGGGCAAAAACAGAACCATGATGAGGAGAGGGGAGAGAGAGAAGTAGGGAGAAAGAGGAGAGAGAGAGAGAGAGAGAGTATATTTTATTACACGCAAATACGTGGTAGAAGCAAGTTTATTGTAAAAAGACCAAAATATTTAGGTACTACAGACCTGAAGGCGTAAATGTTCAAAAGGGCGAAAATAGAACCATGGAGAGGGGAGGGGGGAGAGGGAAGAGGAGGAGAGGTTGGAAGAGAGGGAGAAAACATATCTTATTACACGCAAAAACAAGGTAAAACAAATTTATTGCAAAAATAACAAAATTTAACTTATACAGACCTGAAAGCATAATTGTTCAAAAAAGTGAAAATAGGTGCAAGGAAAACATATTTATTACAAGCGAAAACAAGGTAAAAACAAATTTATTGTAAAAACTAAAAAATTTAACTTGTACAAACCTGAAAGCGTAAATGTTCAAAAAGGCGAAAATAGAACCATGGAGAGGAAAGGGGGAGGGGGGGAGAGGGAGGCAGAGGGGAGAGAGAGAGAACATATTTATTACACGCAAATACTAGGTAAAAACAAGTTTATTGTAAAAGACAAAAAAAATTTTTTAACTTGTATAAACCTGAAAGGATAAATGTTCAAAAAGGCAAAAATAGAACCATGGAGCGGAGAGGGGGAGGAGGAGGAGGAGGGGGAGGTAGAAAGGGAGAGAGAAAACATATTTTATTACACGCAAAACGAGGTAAAAGCAAATTTATTGCAAAAAGAAAAAATAAATGTTAACTTGTGCAGACCTAAAGGAGGCTGAGTAAAAAAAAACGAAAATATGTATTTAGAGAAAAAAGTACGTTTAAACTATGAAACAAAATACACTTGTATTATGATTTTCATATAATGCCTCATATACCGTCAGAAGCAAGCGCATTTTGACCGAGCACAGGTAGACATATATCTGTACATACAGTTAGGCATACAGATAAATAGGTAGAACAAGAGATATACTTACATAGCAAGGGTGAAATATGAGTAAAAAACCATCAAAAAATCATTAAAAGGAAGAAATACCGGTAAAATATTATGGCTATTATGTAAAGTGAGATAAAATTATATATAAATACTCAAAGGATATTATATTTACAGACTTTGCGTGTCTCAGATTAAATAACAGTATAGTACAGTACCTGGGACAAAGTAGTAGATGGGGTATCGGTGGAAATGGTAGAACGGGAAATTTAATTTACCACCAATACTGGTTAGTATGTTTTTAAATATCCACTTATTACCTTTTTAACAAATAATTTGATAAATGTGACTAATAATTACATTCTGATAAGTTTTAGATAAATCAGCAGATTCTCCTCCTCAGCTAACAGTAAAAAGTAGTGAGGGTAGAAAATAAGAGTACATGTTTTTTTAAATATCCTCCAGAAGTATCGTATAATGACGAGTGAATTCAAAATATCTTTGATTATGCTTGGAAGACACCTAAAATATTTTTAAAAAATTAGAATTTTATATATTATACCAATAATCAAAAATGTTACCGACGTTTATAATTTTAACATTACCCCTAAATAAAAAAAATGTGATTATTTTATTCGAAATTTTAAATATTACAATTATTTAAGCCTAATAATCCTTAAAGTTGGATAACGTACTAATATGACGTAGGAGTGCTTCTTACAACTACACTCCACTATCTTACTAACCTCAAACCTAGAGAGGATATTAGCAGTAATAGTATTATTCCATACATTTGTAGAAGTATAATCGTTAAACATAGGGTAAACATGAAAGATCTGTTTCCTGTCATATGTTTAGAATAATGTATAAGGCTCATAAGAAAACATTAAATTGTAAATTTAAAATGAATTATGCAACTATGTTTAAATAATTTTGATAATGAACCAATAACCCTTATTCAAGTGACCTGTATAACAGAATAAAAAGATTTTCCTAAGACGGCATAAGATTGATTCTTAGCTAAGTACCCTGCTTTGGACACTGGTCTTACAACTTCGCTCGCGAGAGAGAATGTCAGTAGGGTTTAATATATATTATTCTTTTACACAATTTTAACAACGAAATCCCAACCAAACCAATGAAAGGGAAAAATCAATAAATAAACTTCCCTTTAACATTATAGCAATAATATGTAATAATTCAACAGAAATTTAAGGAGGGGCAATTTAATAAAAGAGAAAATATATTTACTTTAAAGACTACCCCTTAGGAGCCACACCTGTTTAATACATATATAATTAAACTTCATTTGTTATCGCAACACATGAAGAATGGCCGATAGACAGTTTTTAATAGTCAACAGACAACAATTTTCCCAGATCATGTCTTTGGGACATATGGAAAACACTGTATATACCAGCTCTTTTATGGTGACAACCTCCTTTGTAGAGAGGGATTAAAGAACACCAGAGCCAATACGTATCCCCTCGTAAGGGTACCTGTCGTGTTTCTATGCGGAAAAAAGTCAACTATCCCTTTATACCAATAGGAGCCATTCATGTTCAATACATATATGTTTAAACTTCATTGTTATCACACCCCCATGAAGGATGGCCGATAGATGGTTTCTTTAATAGCCAGCAGGCAACAATTTTCCCTGATCATATCTATAAGACATATGGAAAACACTGTATATACCTAACTCTTTAAGGGTGTCAACCTCCGTTGTAGAGAGGGATTATCAATCACCAGAGTCAGTACGTCTCCCCTCGTAAGGGTACCTGTCGTGTTTCCATGCGGAAAAAAGTCGACCATCCCTTTATACCAATAGGAGCCACCACTGATAAATTATATTTTTACAAAAATATTTAGTACTTGTAAATCACATTTATATATTAAAAAATCATACAATATTCTTTTACGACTCCATACCCGGTCATCAAATCTTTTTAAAGCACATATATTTTTTTTTCACATTGCCTATTATAACCCTTTTTAAAAATGCCCGATAAATGGTTTCTTTAATAGTCAACAATCAACAATTTTACCAGATCATGTCTCTAAGGCATATGGAAAACACCGTATATACATATCTCTTTAAAGGTGTTAACCTTCTATGTAGAGACATATTACCAATTACCAGAGTAAATATTTATTGTTTCATAAGGAAACCCATTATGTTTTCATGTGGAAAAAATTCAGTCATCCTATTTTATTAATAGAGCCACATATTTGATATTTATCGGTTACTTTTATAATATAACTAAGTATTATAAAAGTTTTACCTAAAACGATGCCTTTAACAACCCAAGCATTCAGAAGAGCACTCTTATAAAAATAATTTGCTTAAAATGCTAATCAGTTATTTTATTATAAATTGTTATTCTGCTACAAATGTCCATTTTTAATTTACTCTATCGATTATTGCAATTATTATTCCCCAAAATTACAGAAAAAAAGCTTACATCTTTAAAAACGGGGGTGCTTTGTTAAACAAAACTAATCGCAAAAATATCCCTAACTTCGCCCTAGTTCACCAATTTTGAACACTATGAAAAAATTTCAACCACCTGACACCAATATTTCAATCCCTTAATCAACAAAAATACTTTTTACACAAATATGAGAAAAACTCAAATACCCCAGAAACGGGGTGTTTTATCAAAAAACAAATCGCAAAAATACCCCCAGCTCACACTATGAACAAATTTCAACCCCTACTACCAATATTTTAACCCCTTAATCAACAAAAATATTTTTTCCACAAATATAAGAAAAACTTAAATATCTAGAAAACGGTGTTTTATCAAAAACGAAACACAAAAATACCCCTCAGCACCCCTGTCCATTTCAACAATTTTTAACATCATGAAAAAAGTTCAACCCGCTACCACCAAAATTTTTTAAAAAAATATTAGAAAAAGGATGGATTTTTAACAAAAATTAAAGAAAACAGCTTTTTACCATGCCTCATAGAAAATATATGCTTCTCAACGCCCCTCATTCATTTATAATTTTTTATCATCAAATACAAAATAAAAATAATAACACAGGTTTACCAAAACTTACCTCGATACGATTAAACAGTTGTTACTTCTCGATACCACATGCAACACTCAAGGACTGAAGAATATACATACTCCCTCATTTCTTTTATACCCATCAGAAACTTTTAAGAGTGGGGGGAGTCGAATAACTGCCGTGTGTCTACCCCAAATCTTGGTTTGCGTCTCGACCTCGATTCTTTGCATACAAATGCCAGAAAGTAAATGCATTTTGCGAGCGCTTTTGTGTGATCGAACTATGGTTTATTTTAGGATCAAATATAAGTGGAGATATTCATCTCAAATCCATATTGTGGGGTTATATTATGATTAGATTTTAATAAATTATATATGAATTTGCATCAAAATTTAATGAGGAATATTAATGTCATAAAAGTTAGGTAAAACACTACTAAAATTTTTATAAGTAAAATTTTTATAAGTACCTATAAAAATTAAAAAAAAAAACTTATTTTTTAAAAACCTTTTTCGTCCACAGAATAAAGAAGCCAATTTTATTTATCCCCCCAAAAAATATGTAGGTAAATTCTAACCACAGTGTCCATATCTGACTAATGTGATAATTTTAGTCATAATTTCGGCTAAGTCAATAAGAGTCGATTTTACGAAAAATCCAATAAATTTAATAACAATCTTATTTTTAAAGCTATTTTTATGCGGGTTTCGAGTAAATAAGTTTCAACTCAGACGGAGAGTGTTAAGGAAATTTTCGACTTTCAAAAAAAATTTTTTTCGAAAAAATTTTCGTTTTTCAAAATTTTTTTGTTTTGGAATTTTGTTTTCTTTTTTAATTTAAAATTCCAAACAAAAAAATTTTGAAAAACGAAAATTTTAAAATTTTTTTGAAAGTCGAAAATTTCCTTAACACTCTCCGTCTGAGTTGAAACTTATTTACTCGAAACCCACATAAAAATAGCTTTAAAAATAAGATTGTTATTAAATTTATTGGATTTTTCGTAAAATCGACTCTTATTGACTTAGCCGAAATTATGCCTAAAATTATCACATTAGTCAGATATGGACACTGTGGTTAGAATTTACCTACATATTTTTTGGGGGGATAAATAAAATTGGCTTCTTTATTCTGTGGACGAAAAAGGTTTTTAAAAAATAAGTTTTTTTTTTTAATTTTTATAGGTACTTATAAAAATTTTACTTATAAAAATTTTAGTAGTGTTTTACCTAACTTTTATGACATTAATATTCCTCATTAAATTTTGATGCAAATTCATATATAATTTATTAAAATCTAATCATAATATAACCCCACAATATGGATTTGAGATGAATATCTCCACTTATATTTGATCCTAAAATAAACCATAGTTCGATCACACAAAAGCGCTCGCAAAATGCATTTACTTTCTGGCATTTGTATGCAAAGAATCGAGGTCGAGACGCAAACCAAGATTTGGGGTAGACACACGGCAGTTATTCGACTCCCCCCACTCTTAAAAGTTTCTGATGGGTATAAAAGAAATGAGGGAGTATGTATATTCTTCAGTCCTTGAGTGTTGCATGTGGTATCGAGAAGTAACAACTGTTTAATCGTATCGAGGTAAGTTTTGGTAAACCTGTGTTATTATTTTTATTTTGTATTTGATGATAAAAAATTATAAATGAATGAGGGGCGTTGAGAAGCATATATTTTCTATGAGGCATGGTAAAAAGCTGTTTTCTTTAATTTTTGTTAAAAATCCATCCTTTTTCTAATATTTTTTTAAAAAATTTTGGTGGTAGCGGGTTGAACTTTTTTCATGATGTTAAAAATTGTTGAAATGGACAGGGGTGCTGAGGGGTATTTTTGTGTTTCGTTTTTGATAAAACACCGTTTTCTAGATATTTAAGTTTTTCTCATATTTGTGGAAAAAATATTTTTGTTGATTAAGGGGTTAAAATATTGGTAGTAGGGGTTGAAATTTGTTCATAGTGTGAGCTGGGGGTATTTTTGCGATTTGTTTTTTGATAAAACACCCCGTTTCTGGGGTATTTGAGTTTTTCTCATATTTGTGTAAAAAGTATTTTTGTTGATTAAGGGATTGAAATATTGGTGTCAGGTGGTTGAAATTTTTTCATAGTGTTCAAAATTAGTGAACTAGGGCGAAGTTAGGGATATTTTTGCGATTAGTTTTGTTTAACAAAGCACCCCCGTTTTTAAAGATGTAAGCTTTTTTTCTGTAATTTTGGGGAATAATAATTGCAATAATCGATAGAGTAAATTAAAAATGGACATTTGTAGCAGAATAACAATTTATAATAAAATAACTGATTAGCATTTCAAGCAAATTATTTTTATAAGAGTGCTCTTCTGAATGCTTGGGTTGTTAAAGGCATCGTTTTAGGTAAAACTTTTATAATACTTAGTTATATTATAAAAGTAACCGATAAATATCAAATATGTGGCTCTATTAATAAAATAGGATGACTGAATTTTTTCCACATGAAAACATAATGGGTTTCCTTATGAAACAATAAATATTTACTCTGGTAATTGGTAATATGTCTCTACATAGAAGGTTAACACCTTTAAAGAGATATGTATATACGGTGTTTTCCATATGCCTTAGAGACATGATCTGGTAAAATTGTTGATTGTTGACTATTAAAGAAACCATTTATCGGGCATTTTTAAAAAGGGTTATAATAGGCAATGTGAAAAAAAAATATATGTGCTTTAAAAAGATTTGATGACCGGGTATGGAGTCGTAAAAGAATATTGTATGATTTTTTAATATATAAATGTGATTTACAAGTACTAAATATTTTTGTAAAAATATAATTTATCAGTGGTGGCTCCTATTGGTATAAAGGGATGGTCGACTTTTTTCCGCATGGAAACACGACAGGTACCCTTACGAGGGGAGACGTACTGACTCTGGTGATTGATAATCCCTCTCTACAACGGAGGTTGACACCCTTAAAGAGTTAGGTATATACAGTGTTTTCCATATGTCTTATAGATATGATCAGGGAAAATTGTTGCCTGCTGGCTATTAAAGAAACCATCTATCGGTCATCCTTCATGGGGGTGTGATAACAATGAAGTTTAAACATATATGTATTGAACATGAATGGCTCCTATTGGTATAAAGGGATAGTTGACTTTTTTCCGCATAGAAACACGACAGGTACCCTTACGAGGGGATATGTATTGGCTCTGGTGTTCTTTAATCCCTCTCTACAAAGGAGGTTGTCACCATAAAAGAGCTGGTATATACAGTGTTTTCCATATGTCCCAAAGACATGATCTGGGAAAATTGTTGTCTGTTGACTATTAAAAACTGTCTATCGGCCATTCTTCATGTGTTGCGATAACAAATGAAGTTTAATTATATATGTATTAAACAGGTGTGGCTCCTAAGGGGTAGTCTTTAAAGTAAATATATTTTCTCTTTTATTAAATTGCCCCTCCTTAAATTTCTGTTGAATTATTACATATAATTGCTATAATGTTAAAGGGAAGTTTATTTATTGATTTTTCCCTTTCATTGGTTTGGTTGGGATTTCGTTGTTAAAATTGTGTAAAAGAATAATATATATTAAACCCTACTGACATTCTCTCTCGCGAGCGAAGTTGTAAGACCAGTGTCCAAAGCAGGGTACTTAGCTTAGAATCAATCTTATGCCGTCTTAGGAAAATCTTTTTATTCTGTTATACAGGTCACTTGAATAAGGGTTATTGGTTCATTATCAAAATTATTTAAACATAGTTGCATAATTCATTTTAAATTTACAATTTAATGTTTTCTTATGAGCCTTATACATTATTCTAAACATATGACAGGAAACAGATCTTTCATGTTTACCCTATGTTTAACGATTATACTTCTACAAATGTATGGAATAATACTATTACTGCTAATATCCTCTCTAGGTTTGAGGTTAATAAGATAGTGGAGTGTAGTTGTAAGAAGCACTCCTACGTCATATTAGTACGTTATCCAACTTTAAGGATTATTAGGCTTAAATAATTGTAATATTTAAAATTTCGAATAAAATAATCACATTTTTTTTATTTAGGGGTAATGTTAAAATTATAAACGTCGGTAACATTTTTGATTATTGGTATAATATATAAAATTCTAATTTTTTAAAAATATTTTAGGTGTCTTCCAAGCATAATCAAAGATATTTTGAATTCACTCGTCATTATACGATACTTCTGGAGGATATTTAAAAAAACATGTACTCTTATTTTCTACCCTCACTACTTTTTACTGTTAGCTGAGGAGGAGAATCTGCTGATTTATCTAAAACTTATTAGAATGTAATTATTAGTCACATTTATCAAATTATTTGTTAAAAAGGTAATAAGTGGATATTTAAAAACATACTAACCAGTATTGGTGGTAAATTAAATTTCCCGTTCTACCATTTCCACCGATACCCCATCTACTACTTTGTCCCAGGTACTGTACTATACTGTTATTTAATCTGAGACACGCAAAGTCTGTAAATATAATATCCTTTGAGTATTTATATATAATTTTATCTCACTTTACATAATAGCCATAATATTTTACCGGTATTTCTTCCTTTTAATGATTTTTTGATGGTTTTTTACTCATATTTCACCCTTGCTATGTAAGTATATCTCTTGTTCTACCTATTTATCTGTATGCCTAACTGTATGTACAGATATATGTCTACCTGTGCTCGGTCAAAATGCGCTTGCTTCTGACGGTATATGAGGCATTATATGAAAATCATAATACAAGTGTATTTTGTTTCATAGTTTAAACGTACTTTTTTCTCTAAATACATATTTTCGTTTTTTTTTACTCAGCCTCCTTTAGGTCTGCACAAGTTAACATTTATTTTTTCTTTTTGCAATAAATTTGCTTTTACCTCGTTTTGCGTGTAATAAAATATGTTTTCTCTCTCCCTTTCTACCTCCCCCTCCTCCTCCTCCTCCCCCTCTCCGCTCGATGGTTCTATTTTTGCCTTTTTGAACATTTATCCTTTCAGGTTTATACAAGTTAAAAATTTTTTTTTGTCTTTTACAATAAACTTGTTTTTACCTAGTATTTGCGTGTAATAAATATGTTCTCTCTCTCTCCCCTCTGCCTCCCTCTCCCCCCCTCCCCCTCTCCTCTCCATGGTTCTATTTTCGCCTTTTTGAACATTTACGCTTTCAGGTTTGTACAACTTAAATTTTTTAGTTTTTACAATAAATTTGTTTTTACCTTGTTTTCGCTTGTAATAAATATGTTTTCCTTGCACCTATTTTCACTTTTTTGAACAATTATGCTTTCAGGTCTGTATAAGTTAAATTTTGTTATTTTTGCAATAAATTTGTTTTACCTTGTTTTTGCGTGTAATAAGATATGTTTTCTCCCTCTCTTCCAACCTCTCCTCCTCTTCCCTCTCCCCCCTCCCCTCTCCATGGTTCTATTTTCGCCCTTTTGAACATTTACGCCTTCAGGTCTGTAGTAGCTAAATATTTTTGTCTTTTTACAATAAACTTGCTTCTACCACGTATTTGCGTGTAATAAAATATACTCTCTCTCTCTCTCCTCTTTCTCCCTCCTTCTCTCTCTCCCCTCTCCTCATCATGGTTCTGTTTTTGCCCTTTTAAACATTTACGCCTTCAGTTTTTTGTACAAGTTAAATTTTTTTGTTTTTACAATAAACTTGTCTTTACCACGTATTTGTGTGTAATAAAATATGTTTTCTCTCTCCTCTGTCCCTCTCCTCTCCCTCACCCTCTCCACCCCTTACCCTCTCCTCTCCTTGCACCTATTTTCACTTTTTGAACAATTATTATGCTTTCAGGTCTGTATAAGTTGAAAATTTTTTGTCTTTTACAATAAATTTGTTTAACCTTGTTTTTGCCTGTAATAATTATGTTTTCTCTCTTTCCTCTCTCCCTCTCCTCTCCCCCTTCTCCTCTCCCCCTCTCCAATCTCCTTGCACCTATTTTCACTTTTTTGAGCAATTATGCTTTCAGGTCTGTATAAGTTAAATTTTTTTGTTTTTACAATAAAATTTGTTTTTACCTTGTTTTTGCTTGTAATAAATATGTTTTCCTTGAACCTATTTTCACTTTTTTGAACAATTATGCTTTCAGGTCTGTATAAGTTAAATTTTGTTATTTTTGCAATAAATTTGTTTTACCTCGTTTTGCGTGTAAAAAGATATGTTTTCTCCCTCTCTTCCAACCTCTTCTCCTCTTCACTATCCCCTCTCCATGGTTCTATTTTCGCCCTTTTGAACATTTACGCCTTCAGGTCTGTAGTAGCTAAATATTTTTGTCTTTTTACAATAAACTTGCTTCTACCACGTATTTGCGTGTAATAAAACATGTTCTCTCTCTCTCTCTCTCTCTCTCTCTCTCTCTCTCTCTCTCTCTCTCTCTCTCTCTCTCTCTCTCTCTCTCTCTCTCTCTCTCTCTCTCTCTCTCTCTCTCTCTCTCCTCTCTCTCCCTCCTTCTCTCTCTCTCCCTCCTTCTCTCTCTCTCCCCTCTCCTCATCATGGTTCTGTTTACGCCTTCAGTTTTTTGTACAAGTTAAATTTTTTTGTTTTTACAATAAACTTGTCTTTACCACGTATCTGCGTGTAATAAAAAATGTTCTCTCTCTCCCTCTCTCCCTCTCCCTCTCCTCTCTCCCTCTCCTCTCCTTGCACCTATTTTTACTTTTAAACAATTATGCAATCACGTCTGTATAAGTTAATAATTTTTCTTGCCTTTTAGAATAAATCTGTTTTTACCTTGTTTTTTGCTTGTAATAAATATGTCTTCTCTCTCTCCCTCTCCTCTCACCCCTCCTCTCTCCCTCTCCTCTCCTTGCACCTATTTTTACTTTTAAACAATTATGCTTTCAGGTCTGTATAGATTATTAATTTTTCTTGCCTTTTACAATAAATCTGTTTTACCTTGTTTTTGCTTGTAATAAATATGTTTTCTCTCTACCCCTCTCTCCCTCTCCTCCTCTTTTTTCCCCTCACCACTCTCCTTCAAGAAACAATCTTCCTTTTGAATTAAAACCAGTTTTTTTTACAAAACCATAATATGATATAATAAGTGAGTAAAACTATAGTATGTGTGTCTACATTCAAAAATATAGATATTTTTCTTTTTTCATTATTTTTTCTTTTACCGTTATTGCTTCTTTTTAATGATAGTGATGGTTTTTACTCACTGCTATGTATATATATGTATCTCTCGTTCTACCTATTTATTTGTATGCCGGTCTGCATGTACAGAGATCTGTCTACCTGTGTTCTGTCAAACAGCTCTTGCTTCTAACAGTATATGAGGGATTATATGAAAATCGTAAAACAAGTGTATTTTGTTTCATAATTTAAACATATTTTCGCTTTTGACCCAGCCTCCTTTAGGTCTGCATAAGTTAAATTTTGTTCTTTTTGCAATAAATTTGCTTTACCGCGTATCTGCGTGTAATAAAAATGTTCTCTCTCTCCCTCTCTCCCTCTCTCCCTTTCTCCCTCTCCTCTCTCCCTCTCCTCTCTCCCTCTCCTCTCTCCCTCTCCTCTCTCCCTCTCCTCTCTCCCTCTCCTCTCTCCCTCTCCTCTCCTTGCACCTATTTTTACTTTCAAACAATTATGCAATCACGTCTGTATAAGTTAATAATTTTTCTTGCCTTTTACAATAAATCTGTTTTACCTTGTTTTTGCTTGTAATAAATATGTTTCTCTCTTTCCTCTCCTCTCACCCCCTCCTCTCTCCCTCTCCTCTCCTTGCACCTATTTTCACTTTGAACAATTATTATGCTTTCAGGTCTGTATAGATTATTAATTTTTCTTGCCTTTTACAATAAATCTGTTTTATCTTGTTTTTGCTTGTAATAAATATGTTTTCTCTCTACCCCTCTCTCCCTCTCCTCCTCTTTTTTCCCCTCACCACTCTCCTTGCACCTATTTTCACTTTGAACAATTATTATGCTTTCAGGTCTGTATAGATTATTAATTTTTCTTGCCTTTTACAATAAATCTGTTTTATCTTGTTTTTGCTTGTAATAAATATGTTTTCTCTCTACCCCTCTCTCCCTCTCCTCCTCTTTTTTCCCCTCACCACTCTCCTTATTTCTTCCTTTTAATGATAGTGATGGTTTTTACTCACTGCTATGTATATATATGTATCTCTCGTTCTACCTATTTATTTGTATACCGGTCTGCATGTACAGAGGTCTGTCTACCTGTGTTCTGTCAAACAGCTCTTGCTTCTAACAGTATATGAGGGATTATATGAAAATCGTAAAACAAGTGTATTTTGTTTCATAATTTAAACATATTTTCGCTTTTGACTCAGCCTCCTTTAGGTCTGCACAAGTTAAATTTTTGCAATAAATTTGTTTTTACCTCGTTTTTGCGTGTAATAAATATGTCTTCTCTCTCTCCCTCTCCTCTTACCCCTCCTCTCTCCTTCTCCTCTCCTTGCACCTATTTTAACTTTTAAACAATTATGCAATCACGTCTGTATAAGTTGAAAATTTTTTTTGCATTTTACAATAAATTTGTTTTTACCTTGTTTTTTTTGCTTGTAATAAATATGTTTCTCTCTTTCCTCTCCTCTTACCCCCTTCTCTCTCCCTCTCCTCTCCTTGCACCTATTTTCACTTTGAACAATTATTATGCTTTCAGGTCTGTATAAGTTAATAATTTTTCTTGCCTTTTACAATAAATCTGTTTTACCTTGTTTTTGCTTGTAATAAATATGTTTTCTCTCTACCCCTCTCTCCCTCTCCCCCTCTCCTTTCCCCCTCTCCTTTCCCCCTCTCCTTTCCCCCTCTCCTCTCCTCTCCCCCTCTCATCTCCCCCCTCACCCCTTCTTCCTCACCAGGGTTCTGTTTTAGCCTTTTTAAACATTTACGCTTTGACTACAAGTAAAAATAGCAGCGGAATTGCAGGTGTTCGGATCTCTTTCAGGTTTGTACAAGTTATTCAGGTCTCTTGTATTTGGGGTATTTAAACCAGTTTGCGATCAATCGGATCAAATTATTGTCGAGATTTTCTAATATGCTCTGCTGGTGCTGTGTGTAAGGTGCTGGAAATGTAAACCGCAGGTCGGAGGTTCGAATGCAGGGAAAGGTAGGAACTTTTTTAATGAGAATTAAATTAAATAGTTCAGCATGACGTAACTCCTGCATTCTAGAGCTAGGGTCAGTGACCTCTGGTCTGGTTAATTCAGTGTTCTTCAGGTCTGTATAAGTTATTCAGGTTTCTGGCAATGGGGGTGCTTCAGACAGATTTCTATGTCTGTCTGGCTGGGGCCCCCCCATACCTACTACTATAGTTAATTAAAATATTATTTCCATATATTATGTACCGAGTGTTAAATACATATTTTTCTCTTAATAAATAGTAATCATTGTTCTCGGGCATATATTTGCTGCAGGAAACTTAAAAAATATTTGTGTTGCAGCACGGCCCTATTTAACCTAAGTATCATCAAACTGAATATAACACTTAAAAAATATTTATTTTACATATATTATTATTTAAATCTACAGCGAGGTAAATAAGTCAAGTCGGCTATGACGACCGACGACGTGCAACTCCGCAGAAATGACAGCCAATCTAGTCGCTTTGTCTATTTAGAAATGCATTTGTAAAGTGACAACTTGGGATAGTTCTTTGTAATATAATATTTTGCAATAACACTATTTTAAAGTTGATTTCAATTCTTTTTGTTATTATTTATTTTGTTTGTGGTCACATGTATTATTATTCGTATTTTCTATTTATTTCCAATTAAATAATTATTATTTACTGTTTTGTCAGAGCGAAAATTATTGCACAGGTAAGTTTATGGTGTGATATTAAACTACTTTGAATAACATGATCTATTTGTCTTTGTTCACTTCTAGGTTTTGGATTAAAATGGAAGCTGCGGCACAACTACAAAGACCCCGCTGCTACACATGTAACAAACTCGGCAACATTCAACGTATGACAAGAATATTAGTAATTGATGGCGATGCAGATAATGCTGCAAAAATTGAAATAGTCTTTACTAGAAGGGAAATTTTTGGTTTACCACCAATACCCATAAATGATGTTACTCGCCTGTGTCTTAATTGCAACCGCTCAATTGTTGAAGAATTGCGTATATTAGCCAACGATCCTACTAGCTTGCGTTTAAACATTTTAAAACAAACTTCGAATGTTACGTGTTTAATATGTGATAATGCCAATAACATACATAGATTATCACTTAAGTGTAGAGTTAATATTTTTATTTACAAAAATTTTTATACACCTGAAAGTGCCAGAGCTTGCTTTCAACACCTGGATGAACATGGATGTATCCTGCGTCCTTTATTGGAAGGCTTAGAATTTGTTAACAGACCATACAAGATTAAAGGACAACAGATGTACGCTTTTTGCAAGAACTGAGAACCGCTAAGGATTATGAAAGGTGGGAATTTCATAGTGAAAATAGTTTTAGCGATGAAGAATTTAAATCAATGTCAGCAGTTGATAAGCAGCAGTTTCAAAACCTTTTTACTTATTGCGACGTTATTGAATCTAGGCATATTTCAAAAAAAGATTTATTGGCATTTTTATGCAAAATGAAGCAAGGACTTTCGGATGACTTTTTAAAAGTGATTTTTAATTACTCAACTAGACAAAATGTTAGTTTAGCGATTAGTAAAGTACGATTGTCCTTGATGGTGAGATTTGTGCCTGCAAATATAGGTTTAGGTGCCATAAATAGAGAACAGTTTATTGAAAGACATGTCACTCCTTTCGCTAATCAACTATATAATCCTAATCCTGAACAACCAAAAGCTATAGTGTACGTTGATGGCACCTATTGTGAAATAAATAAAAGTAAAAACTTTCAAGTGTTGCGACAATCCTATTGTGTACATAAAGGACATCACCTAATTAAACCCGCTCTGATCGTTGGTCCTAACGGGTATATCTTAACAATTCAGGGGCCTTATTTTTCAGATACACGAAACAATGATGCAGCGATGTTAAGAAATGAGTATCAGCGTGACACAGAATGATCAGAAATTGGTTTCAAGAAAACGACATATTTGTGGTAGATAGAGGATATCGCGATGCCATTCCGATGTTACAACAATTGGGTATTGACCATAGAATACCTAGTGTTGTCAGAGCCGGCGAGTCACAATTATCGGTCGAAGAAGCCAATACCAATCGCCTTATTACCAAAACTCGTTGGATTGTTGAGGCCAGAAATGGACATTTCAAGTCAATTGTTAAATTTTTTTCGGAAGTTATATCAGTTCATCATGCAGTTCACCTAGGAGAATTTTACAAAATCTGTGGGGCAATTATAAATAAATATCACGATCCAGTTGTAATGAGAGGAGCTGATATTGCCCAGGCTAAACTATTATTACAAAGATCAAGAGAAGAAAATAGATTAAAAGTAACTGTTGAAAACGATAATTTACTTAGGAGGCATGGTAGATTTGTCAGTTTACAAAATAACCATCTTCCTGATTTCCCACATCTAACTTTAGAATATCTTCGGGATCTTACAGTTGGAACGTACCAGTTAAAGCTAGCGCCATCATATATACAAGATACGACACAACGAGAACGGAATGATGATTTGCAAATTGATGTGGCAAATCAGCTTGTCAACACTATTCGATTAAGAATATGGTCAAGATTTCAAAACCGAGTTAAATATCAGATCTGGATCGAATATGGCCGTGAAATAAATGGATATTACTGTACTTGCAAATCAGGAGCAAGAATCGTTGGGACTTGCGCACATGTGGCCAGTGTCTTGTGGTTTTTAGGATATTCAAGATTGGAAAATAATATTAAATATCCCTCAGTTAGGCTACTTGAACATATTGCTGATGCTGCAAATAGACACCATGACGATGTTCCAGTTGTTATAGACTAGGTAACATTTTATTTCTAAAGTTATTTTATACTACGTTTACCCAATAACACTTGTTGAAACGATTTAAACCTCACCCATTATTGAGAATGCAAAGTCTAATTTTGTCTTTGAGAATATTTCGGAATTGTTTCAGTAAATATACCTGATAATAATAAGAATAGCAAACATTCCAGAAGTATTTGCAAAACAAGTATTCTGCATTGAGCAAGGATTACTATATATTAAGAAAAAAATATGTATTTAAATAAAAAAGTATTCACAATAAATCCGTGACACTTGGTACATAATATATGGAAATAATATTTTAATTAACTATAGTTAACATATGCAAAATAAATTGTTTTTAACATTTATAATATACAGGGTAATTACAAGCGCGAAAAGAAAGCAATTTTTTTTTAGATATTTGATGTATATTATTAAGTCGTTTTTTTTGGACACCCAGTAAAACCATATTCAAAATAATTAATATTTTTGTCCTAGATGTGTCGACTAGTAATTCAAAACAGTAGAACACGTATTTATACGACCAGAGTGTTATTTAATCAACCGCAAGTTAAATGGGTCTTATTTCTGAAAATTGCGCGCACGCCTATGTAGTAGTGGCGAAACCATCCAATTGACCCCCCCATTTTTTTTTGGAAAATCTATCTATGGGTTATGCAAAAACAACATACCAAAAATTGGAGCAATTTCACCGAAACCACTTTTGTGTGTATTTTGTGCGTGGTCCTTTGGTAATATCCGATTTCATTGATTTCCAATAATAATTAATTTTTAGTCGCGTTATAGTTTTTCCTTGCCTTTGCCAAAGAACCAAATATAATAGAAGACCCCCAGATCAACCTCTTGTATTAACAGAAACACCATCTAAACCTTTTGAAATTTTACATGTTGACACACTTACCGTAGAAAATAAAAAATTTTCAGTTATCTTAGATAAATTTTCAAAATTTGGTCAAGCATTACCATATTTTGGGACAGCTATCTCAGCCTGTCAAAACTTAGTACATTTCTTTTAATTTTTCGGAGTACCAAAACAAATTGTCGCAGACAATGGCACCAAATTTAAAAATGACGTAATGAATGAGTTATTAAAGGCTCATAATATAAAAATTCATTTTACAACACCATATCATCACGAATCAAATTCACCGGTAGAAAGATTAAACTCTACTTTAATTGAACACCTACGAATTTTAAAAGAAAAAGATAACAAAACGGACACTATTTCTTTAATGGCGTATGCCGTTATCGCTTATAATAGTACAATTCATTCCAGTACAAATTACACCCCATATGAACTAGTATTAGGTCATACAGATTCACGTGACCCAATGAAATTAATACCCGCACAAGTATTCGCAGAATACGTCAACAACCATCAAACTAACACAAAAGCTTTATATGACCAAATCAAAGATAAATCAATCGAATTAAAACAAAAAACTATCGATAAAGCCAACAAAAATAAAAAGCCCCAAAATATAACAGTAGGAGCTCAGGTATATAAAAAACAAGATAAACGTTCAGGCAAATTAAAACGCCGTTTTACAGGTCCATTTATAATAAAAGAAATTTTAGAAAACAACAAGTTACAAATTGAAAACCCAAAAACTAAACGCACGGAAATAATTCACATAAACGAAACTAAAATAATGCCAATTGTTCCAGATGCATCAGACTCGTCCTCATCGGGGCAAACGAAGTAAAAATCCATGATCTAAACAAATATCCAGGACTACTCCCCTAGAAACTAGGAACCGCGAAAATTCGTTCTAACCATTGGTCCTTAATTCAAATTTATGATCTATCCCCAATAATCAAAGAATTTTATACACTTAAAAGCTTCTCAAATAATCTAATAAATAACCTTCAAAATAATTCTAATTACCGTGAAGAGTATAAAAATACCTTTATTCCATTAGTAGCAATTGAAAAAAGAATCGAAAACCAAATTTATCAAATAAACCCGAATTTTAATAAAAAACAAAAACGTGGAATATTTGACCCCCTTGGTTCAATAATAAAATGCATAACAGGTAACCTCGATCAAACAGACGCAGAACGTTATGACCAACAAATTAAACAATTACAAGAAAATCAAAATAAACTTAAAACATTGCTTTTAATCAAATTACTTTACTAGAAAAGTCAATCAATCAATTTCAAAATACCATATTAAATATTTCCCACAATCAACTTGTCTTAAAATCAAGAATTTTGCAAATCGAAAGCACTATTAAAGAGGTAGCTCTACAACAAAATACCGATCATCAATATTTTAGAATACATGTAGTGATTAATCAAATTACAATGATGTATCAAACAATTTTTGATATTTTCGAAAAAATAGAAATTGCCATTTCTTTCGCAAAAATTAATACACTTCATAACTCAATTGTTAATCCTATAGAACTTATTAAAGAAATCCAAACTTTTAAATTAAATTTGGATACAGACATACTACCCTTGGAGGCAACTATTGAGAATACATTAAACTTCGAAAAAATTATCGAAATCAAAAGTTATTCGAAGAATAATATAATCACGTTCATTTTAGAAATACCGCTAGTTGAATCAGATGTTTATCACTATTATCAATTATTCCCAATACCAATTCCTAATAACCAAACATCCGAATTCTATCTCAACCTTCCACACAAACCTTACCTAGCGCTTAGCAATGCTAAATACGCCTACATGGATCAAAAATGCAGCCAAATGATGCCTAACGAGTACCTCTGCACAGAAGCACACATAACCTATATTAATGACGCACCTCCATGTGCCGTTCAACTGATTACGTATCGATCAAATGCCACTACATGTCAGCCATTCCGCATCAAACTTCAAGATGTACAAATTACCAAAGTAATTGATGGAAAATGGATAGTTACGGTACCCAACCGCCTTGTCGTTCCAATATCCTGCCAAAATTCCAAAGACAACACGCCACTGTTTGGATCATACCCAATTGAAACATCCAACCAATGTAGCCTACAAATTAAGTCAATAATTCTACGCACACAACCAAGCCAATTAAACTATAAAGATGTCTCTCTACCAGAATTGGACCTGCCAAAAGAATATTTTAATCAAAACGAAAAAATTTTCAACCCGCCGTCCCTGGACCTGAACATTGTCAATTTAAAAGAAACAAAAGAAATTGAAGCCCAACTTCAAGAACAGAAGAAAATAATCAATGAGATGACCACACGGATATCTATGGAAAGAATCAGTTTTTGGACAATCTTATTGTATTTACTAATCATAACCATTTTTATTTTTTCAGCATATAAATTATGTAAAAATAGGTACTTTAAGAAACCTTCAAAAGCCCCTATTAACGATGACATAATTATTTAAAACTTTCTTATGCTTTTAAGAATAAATATATTATTTTATTAATTTCAAAAATAAAATAAATTTTGAAAAATCACACCTATAAGGGTATGCTTTTAGCTAAGGGCGGAGGAGTTATATTCACATAAGAGTCCCTATTTAGCGATATATTATCTTTTGCAGTATAAGCACATGATATGTTATAAATATACCTAAGAAACAAATCATAGTTAGTTGTATTGTAGCCAATCATCTCGAAACTTGTATCTTACACAAATAAATTGTTTTTTAAAAACAGTTTTTCGTTTGACCGTAACGTAATTAGGTTTTTACAAATTTCAAAGGTGTCAGTGAATTCGGGGGTGTGTTGTATTATCTCACCCTTTTTTAAATATTTAGTAAAAGGCTTTATAAGTTTGGCAAAGTCTTTTAAAAATCTGCGGTAATAACCTAAAAAACCTATTATTGATTTAATTTTTTTAACAGTTTTCGGAATTGAAAATTTTCGAATAGCTTGGATCTTTTTTGGGTTGGGTTTAATCCCTTCTGGTGTCCTAAAAATTCAACATCTCTTCCGTGTTATATTTTAAATCGCGCTTTGCGCAGATGTTTAAAGATTGCTTTTAGATTTTTAATGTTCTTTCAAGCTTGCTGAGAAAATAATGATATCCTCCATGATACAAAGAAAGAAAGATATGATCGATCGTATTCCCAATTCGGTCCGGTCTGCGCAATGACGTCATGTGGTGCTAACGAGGAAGAGAACAATTTTTTTAGGCTAAAATCTGAAATATTTTACATTATATCATAAATATGTATATACGTTTGCAGATAATTATAACAAATAAAAGCTAGAGACCTAGCACCCTATAGATATACTAATAAGCCAAATTTTTTGTCATATTGTCACTTATGCATAACGCCACTGCAAAACGCATATTAACAATTAATTGTCACTAACAAACAACAATAATAATCCAAAAAAACACTCTTTCTGTATAACAATAGTACATAAAACCAAACGTAGGTTATACGAAGCCCGCCAGAAAATTATCACTGCAAGACGTAAGCGGCTGTCGATTTGGCTCCGCCCACATGCGCAATGTCATATCTCTTCACTCTTTGTATCATGGATATCGTCCATGTATTCAAGACATATAGTGCCCTGTAAACCCTTTAATATGTTGTCCATGACCCTTTGAAAGGTCGCTGACCCATTTTTGAGCCCAAAGAGCATTCTTACGTAATGATAGTGCCCATTTTCAACGCTAAATGCCGTTTTCTTTACTGAATTAGGGTCCATTCCAATTCGGTGACACCCAGAGGCAAGGTCAAGGGTAGAGAAGTAGCTTGCTTAGCTTGTCTAGTATGTCCGTAATGATGGGTAGAAGGTACCGGTTATCTATCGTTTTATCGTTAATTTTACGATAGACTTGTACTATTCTCTATAACCACTACCTACTAAGCAAAAAAACATCTCAGTAACGCCAAAATATTGTTTTCCATTTGACATGAAACGTTTTATAAATTGTAGAAAATGACGGATAATTCAACGGAAAAGGAACGTTACATTCCACACTTTTTGACGTCGTAAAATCTGACGTTACAAAAGAATGCATTTTAGGAACGCAAGTAAAACATGTTTCTTACAGCAATGTAACATATATGTTAACGTTACATAAACGTTTCAGGACCACAAATAAAATGGCGCTGATCAGCTTTCAAGCGATCGGTTCGACGTTTTATTTATGCAAAATAAAGTCGTAAAACCCGCACTTTTCACTTTTAAGAAATGAAAAGGAAACACTGTGTGACCAAAATTAATTTAAAATTCGTTCAAAAAATAGAACTAGGTACTGGGCTTTTGCATGGTTGTAAAAAACTTAGCAAATACTAAGTAAAAAACTGTTAAGATGTTTGTTATTCAGACTTTGGGAGTTTCTTAAAATTGTTATAAAAATAATCTCTAGAAAATACTGTTGTACCAATATTTATATGTACCATCGAGGATCCTAAAATCATAATTATTTATTTAACCTAGGTGCATTCATAAAATATAGGTATGTAACGATGAATTAAAAACTTATTTATTTTTTTTATTTAAAAAAGGTGATTTGAAGAATAAATAAAAAAAAACAGGGATGCTGGCAACGACATTTATTTTATATATAATATACATATTTATATAAAATATTCGTAAGGTGAGGTCTAGTTAAGTCTGAAAATAATAAAAATGTTACTTAAATAACATATAATTAAATGATTTAATATAAAATATTTTTAATACCTTTATAAATCAATTATACATAGTTTCTAGTAGTCCACTAAATATTTTAGATCTCAACCTTTACTCACTGTAAAATACACTAAACTGATCAAAATGTGTTAGGGATAAACAAGGTTTTCTTGACGAAACTAAATTCCCAAATTATAGACCCCAAAAATCAAAATATTTTAATTCACACCAAAAACCTGGAAATATAAGTGTGCTGTTTTTATGTTCTGAATCACATCTTGAGGACTTAATTTATTCAGTTTAGTTTTAAATATGTTATCCTGTCCTATTTTTAATTTAAACTGGATTAAAAATTGATGATGTAGACAAATTATGTACCCCCTGAATATTTGTTTTACTGCCATACAGATTATTTAAACTAACTTACTTCTCGCTTCAGCCTAGTCCCTGCATTTCGGAACCAATCCATACCTATTTTGTCAAAATCACATTCCGTCGTTTTAAATAACTTCTGAGCAGCATCTGAAAATTTTAAAAAATAACGGGTAACAAACTGAACGATATTCAGTTTAAATGTTTAAAAAAAAATTAGCAGTAAATAACACGACCCATCTTTTAGTGCATAAGCGGGTTAATTGTTTTATAAATAATATTAACACAGCAGCAAAGAAGGAAGAAATCACGGCCCTGGCCTGGAGCGACATACTCAACTTCATATAGAGGTCGGGACGCTTTGGCGGGGGCCAAGGTGGTTAACGTGATTGGGGGAAGACTCTGGGGTAGGCAAAAAGGATCGCGGTTGGTCTACGTGCCAGGTTTTCGGAACCTCCCCTCAATTACTACTACTACTACTACTAACACAGCAGCAAGCAATCGGCAGACATTTTTTCGTGATTCACCATCACTATATTCATATTCCCCATTTAACCTTACTCGAGCTATAAAATCATGCAAAATTAACTAACTACAAACATAAACATTTTAAATATTTAACACTTGCCTTAAAATCCATGGTGTATGATCGCCAATAAATCAATTAAGACTTTAATGAACTTTAAGCCTCTTTATCAATTAATCAAAATCGAAATTTGACAACAGACCGACGGCACACCAAGCGCAAAGGAAGGCAATGGCCGTGTAACTGGTAACTCTTTCCTCTGCAGGGTTTTAATTCAAAGAGTATAAAGTCACGTCGACGTTAGGGTGACGCCATAGTTTCATTACCAAAACGTTTTAAATAAGGCATAATATAATACAACAAGTTTTACGTTTCAAATGTGTTTAAACAAACAATGTTTCAAAACGGTTTCATAATAAGATATTTGAAATGTATATATGACATTAAAACTGAACCAGCTATTCTGCATTTTTAAACGTCTCTGCCGTGTTTCATGTTTGACGTTATAAATGCATTACATTATTGAAACCACTATGAAACGTTTTATTTTCAAGATAAATGGAACGTTTCTGAATAACGTTTTGAGCGCATATTTTTTATCAACGTCATAACAGTAACGTTTCAAACCCGCATTTAGGGCTTTTTCTTTTAATGTTACTTTTGTTGCTTGTTACAAACGTTGCAAAACGTCGAATAGATGTTCTTTGCTTAGTGGGTAGCGTTCAGTTTAAGTACGATCCAAATTCGGCTGGACCAAGGACTTTGGCTAGGTGATTATTCTATCATCTAAAATTTTATTTATTTGTTTTTGTGTATACGATTTTGTGTGCATCGGGATCTCGTCCGTTGTTTTAATTTCATGTTCAATCGCGTTTGTAAAGGTTAGTTTTTCTTTGTTTCTATGAAAAATATCCGAAAACTTTTGATACTGTTAATATTTCTTTTTGTACTTCCCAATTTAAGTGGTCGATGCGAATTAATTTTGAAATATCTCTTGTCTGAACAACGGAACTGAACTTTGTTCGAGCCCGGTAAAGAGATTACTCTTATTGGATCTGAAAGGTGTATTGTTATTGTTTCGTCAGAATAATTATAAATTTCTCTCTTTTCAACGCCTTGATTTGCTACCGTAAGTGTTTCAGCAAAATAAATGTTATCTCTATTATTGAGCTCGGGGATTATGATATCGCCGTTGTAAATAGATACGGGAACTTGCACAGCTGCAACTTCGTGCGGGTTGACACAAATTTTATATGTTTTGTTCTGCGAATTGGGATAAAATATGGGAATTTTGGTTCATTGATTTATCAAATAATTGTTTATTTTTTTATTTATTTAATTTAAGTTTTAAATTTCTTTCAGGCCTAATATTCCGGCAAAAAATGTGTTAAAATCAAAAAGAATAAAAGTTATAATTTCTTTGCTTTTTAGTTCTTTGGTGCCGAAATACTTATTTTAGAACGAACGGGTTTTTCGCCTATGCCTGTGCGTATATTAGCTGGGTATGTAAAAATTTTTATTGGAAAAGTATTTTCCTTTCTTCCTATTATATGTACGTTTACTGGTTAACTCAGGAATCGATAATTTTGGTAGTTATTTTGGTATTGATTTTGCCTGAAATTATTTATCGGTTGATTGTAACGACAATTATTATTATTTAGTTGATTATTTCTAAAGTTAATTGGGTATAAATAATGCACTGGTCTTTGTAGTTAATTATATTGATTATTTTGACTACTGCCTCCGGTTTTGTTCATAAATTTTTTTTCTAGCCAGCGGTGATGGTCTAAATAAATTTTGCATGTATTGAAAACGCTCTTCTTCGGTTATCAGGGTAATCGCGGATTTAAAATTCGCGGGGTTTCTTAAACGTATAACACTTTGTAAGGTTTAAATAAATAATTTTTGTAGCATTAAGAATGGTGGTTTTGGATATTGATGTCAACATTTGGGCTAATTGATTGCGTAATAATTGAAGACATAAGAGGATAAAGGTGTTATGTCGCATTTTTTTTTAACTACCTTTTCTACTTTTTGAGCATCCCTGGTATAGATCTTACTATTAGTAAACCTTAAATGCAACTTTCTTCATAATAAAACTTTTTTTTTTTGAGATAAAGGTGCTAAGTCAAACAACATCTAGCATGTCGTAGTGAATAAAGGTGTAATGTTATATAGGTTATGTTAGTAAATAAAATTAAATAATACCTAATTTAAAAAGTTCCAAGTCATAACGCGTTTTATTGAATAACTTCGAAGTTTAAAAATGTGATAATCTGACACCTTTATCCATTTATGTATTCAATTGCAATCGTAGACACTCTAAATTTTTGTCGTCTCCAAAGCAATCTTGAAGTGCACCTTTAATTTTTCAAATCAACATCCTTGGACAACTAATGTATGGTGTGGTATAATCGGGGATAGCGTAATTGGCCCGCATTTCTTCGAAGGTCACTTAAATGGAGAAATGTACATAGATTTTTTAAGGAACCAATTACCCCAATTATTTATTAAACTAAATCATATTTCCTGACATGTGGTTTCAAGAAGACGGAGCTCCACCGCATTATGCGATACAGACCCGTAATAAGTTGAACGAATTGTTTGAAAACAGGTGGATTGGTCAAGCTGATTCGGTAAACTGGCCTGTTAGGTCTCCGGATTTAACCCCCCTTGACTTTTTTCTCTGTGGTTTTATAAACAACAAAGTGATGGCGGCTACTCCTACAACTTTAGACGATATGAAAGACCGAATCCGCGTTGCATACTTATTATTAGTGAGACGTGAAATGTTACAACTGGTCCGATATTCATTTAGAAAAAGAGTTACAAAGTGTTTGGAAGTTGAAGGAAGACATTTTGAACATCTTCTGAAGCATGACAGACAATAAATAAGTTGAAATTAAATAGTAAAGTAGTTTTTTTATTTGTAACTTAATATATTAAAATTTGGTAACCAGGGGAGCAAATCAAAACATTTTTTGTATACGTCCGTACTTTTTTACGCAGATTCGTGTTTACCAAAAAAAAGTACCTACTATTAAAAATTAAAACATTTAAAATTTCAAACTTACCCCCCACCCCTCAAAATGGGGAAAGGGGGTAGACGTCAAAAATATGTAAAAATTTTTTTTCCAAATAACTAAATCGTTTCGATAGCCTACTAATAATCTAGCCTAGCTCTGCCTATAAGTTTGTTTCGAGTTTCACGAATCAGATAATTTTTTTAAAATTGAGTCATTGGTATGACCATAGTTTAGTTCTATGAAGTCACATGAAGATATAAAGTTTGATAAGGTGATTGCATCACCATCATGCGGTCCTGGAGGGTTGGCCATCTTTTTTTAGTGGCTGTTTCTTAACCTTCGGAAAAGAGTACTAACAAGGCCGTCTATATCAAAATGGTTGTTTTCAGTCATATACTGAATTAAATTTAGCCTGCGGCTTTTTTCTATTCTCGAAGTAAAGTCAATTAAATGAACGAAACTATTTCTGTTAATTTAAAGTGTAATATTTTCAGTTCACTTAAAAAATATTGTAAGTAATAAAACGTTTAAGTTTCAAACAAAATAAAATTATTTTTTGGAATTTTGCGATAAAATAAAAAATTCAAATTCTTAAACCAACAAGATATTTCTTATTCAGAGAAATTTCCTGACCTAAGGTTTCCTATTCAGGGAAAAGGAAACGTGAAAAACAGGATAAGGCACTTGGCTTACCAAATATGACTTTCAGTCTTCGAGGATAATTCTTCTGTCGTCTTGGGTAGCTCTTGCGGGTTCTTGATGAATTCGAAAGGATTAAAATCCACGTTTTATGCTACCGAACTGGACCCAATGCCGTGAATTATTCGAATCGAAAAAACTGCACAAATCCTGCAAATCCGACTGCGCGAAATAAGGGTTGCAGAGCCGAAAAGCTATTTTTTAAAAATTTATTCTTATTACAGTATGAACCAAGATTCGAGAAAGAATGATTTACAATACAATTTAACTTATCTTTATAACATTACATAAAAGTGCAGTGTTGACGGTTTCTTGTGAATCATCGTGGATCCTCTTCACTTAACTGGTTGCTCTGTTTATTTATTATAAGGCTGTAAATTAATATAAATCAACTGAAAGTTTATTTCAATCATAAAAAGGGTGAGGGTGTAAATAAAATATTATGCTTTTCGTCTATTGTAACAGTTTTAATAAAATATTTAATAATTACTGCTTCATCAGATCGAATATAAACTTATACCTAATCATTAAATAATTCAAATATATATATAATCGAAATGGCAAGCTCGTATTAAATAAGGTAATACTAGGATCCTAAAAATAATATAAGCTAAATCAGCAATGGTACTATTTTTCTATTGCATCTTGGTTGTCGATTTTTTACAGAGGTATTGCTAACGTGCTAACTATGCTAACTTTTTTAAAATAATTTCTGGAAATATTAGCGCCGCTAATACTAACCAGATACTTCTATCTATGAAACAATGAAATTTACATGGTGTCACAGTCAGTGGCGCCGAAACTGGATGGGAGGGGGGGAGGCATATCCCGTCCTGAAAATAGTAGTTGTAGGTACATTTATATACATTCTTCAATATTAATGGAAACAACTTTTATATTGTGTATGTCATTGTTTATAACATCGTATCGTTGATAAAGGAAACTGTAATGAATATTATAAGTATAACAAAACTGTAAAGGTGGAAAGGTTTATTAAGTAATATACTTGTACCAGACCCTATCTACTAACATTTGTATCTGTAAAGCAACTATGCTTTTTCCCTCAATAAAATAATTACCAGGCTAGTATTTTAGTTTTTTGAAAATTATTGTAACTGAAATTGTTCACATTAAAATATAGGGTGATTCACGTTGAGTGGAGTATTAGAAGATCTCGGAAACGAGTAAAGTAATCACGTTTAAAATTTGCTAGCAGACATAATTGACCTCGAACTTTTAAAATATTATATTTACACGTTGTAATCACTTCCGTTTATACCGGAAGTTATGGTTAACTTTGGTATTCCAAATAGAATACCCTGTATATTTTAGCTTTTTTGGATACCTTATTAATTTTGTAACTTTGGATCTATCTATTTTTATACCTATCTCTAACCCTTTTTGGGATATGAATGATAAAATTAAATTTTTATGTAAAAATATACCAAGAATTCATTAACTTTGAAAATAATAAAACTAAGCATATCAAAATTTGACAGCTATTAACTAAAACACAGATCTTTATAATTTCATAACCAAGGTTTTGCAGTTTTCAGGGGATTTCTAAAATTGTGCCATAACCATTTAGATAAATGGGCATAAGGAAATTTTCGTAAATGGTAGTTATCTTATTTTAGTATCTAAATGTTTAATATTATGTCACTATCCATATTTTAAGTCGTTTTGGAATTATAAGCAATTTAAAAAAAATATTTAAATCTTTGTTAGGTTAATGAGACATAATTTTTGTAAAGTAGACTTTGACTAAAATTATTATATTAAGTTGACACTTACCTTAGCCTTGTTGTCATATTCTAGTTTACTTATTTTAAATTAATTTCATTTTGTGAAAGATTGCAATAAAAGCCTACTTTACAAAAATAATATCTTATGAACAAACAGAGGCTTTCTGATTCTTGTAAATTGCTACTAATTTCAAAATGACTAAATATATGGACATATTAGATATTTAAATGGGAAATTTAATTTTCTATACGTTAATAAGATAAAACACAGGGTGCAAGTAAGTAAAGAGCTGAATTGGTACTTTAAAAAAAAACCTGTATGAAAAACGTGAAACCTAAGTTATGTAGGTAGTGTAGTAATTAATCTATGTGTTAGGTAAAAGCTATTAAAATATTAATTGTTTAATTTTATTAGTTTCAAAAATACTGAACTTTCTTTTCAGTATATTTTTAGATAAAAAATAATTATATAATTCAAATCTCAAAAACGGGTAGAGATAGGTATACAGGGTGAGTTTTTTTAAGTATTACACGGCGATATCTCGAAAACGGTTTAAAATATTTTCTTGAAATTTTAGTGAGGGAATAGGGAGATGGGGGGACATAGTTAAACATATTTTTGACGTCTACCCCCTTTCCCCATTTTGAGGGGTGCGGGGTAACTTTGGAATTTTAAATAAGATAATGTATTTTTTTTGCCAAATACGAATCTACGTAAAAAACTACGTAAGTGTACAAAAAATGTTTTAATTTGCTCCCATGGTTACGAAATTATGATTTATTTTAAATAATTTACCATTCAACCAATTTATTTATTAAATTTTGATAAAAAAAAATAAATACCAAAAAATCAGGTTCGATTATTTTAAAATTATTACTCGTTTCCATGGAAATGCGTTGTTTCAACTAAAGTCAGTTGAGATTTTTAACGATTTACCGTGTATTTCTCAGTTTGGTCAATTAAACATGGTAGCGAATTTTAGTGTGCAAGTTGATATGTTGTTAATTTTGGGGGTGTGCAGAAAAGGAGAGGTTTAATAATAAAATCTCACATGGCATTTAAAAGGCTGGAAACCAGTAGTCGTACTACCGGCAGGCTGAAGACGAAAACACAAGTTCGAAAGCGAACTAAAACGAATGAAAATAGGGCAGTTAAAGTTTTAGGAATTGTAGCTATTGACCCGCATGTAGGTACCAGGCGGCTGGCTAGAAATCAGTAATGACCATATTGCACTTGTACAAATTTTATCCAAACGACGCTATACTCCACCAAGAGCTATATGGGCAACACTTTGAAACTCAAGTTATATTTTGCAATTGGGTTATAAGACCAATGCAAGGAAATAACAGGCTCCTCAGGAATGTTGTTTTTTCTGACAAAGCTACTTTCCATAATTGTGGCCAGGACAGATTTTAAGTCAGTAGAAATTAAATTCTTTTTTTACTGTGGTTTGCTCTGTGGTATGTACAGTTGAGTTCAGAAAGAAGTAGGACACGGATTCTTATCCTATGTAAATCAGGCTTTTAAAAAACATCAAAAGTTTGACATGACACTGACATCATTTTTTTTAATTTTAAAAAATATATTTTTTACAAGTAGTTATTGATTCGAAGCATAATGCCTAGGCTTGACAATGTTCAAAGGGCTCAAATAATTGTGTTTTTAAATGACTGAATACCTATACGAGACGTTGCCGCTATAATGCACGTAGCAAAAAAAACGGTAGAAAATATTAAGTACAGATGGGAACCGGATGGAACTTTGGATAAGAAAAAGCCTCCTGGAAGACCAAGAAAAACAACGCAAGAACATGACAATGGTCTTGTGCAATACTTGGAGAAAAATCCTATTCAAATAATGCGAGCTGCTATTCAGCAAACAAATTTTCCTGGTTCGAGACCGACAGAGGTTGTCGCAGGGTAAAAGAATCACATTTAAAAAATTATGTTGCCGCCAAAAAAATTAAATTAGGGGAAGAACACAAGCAAGCACGAATTATTTTTGCCTTAAATAATATTTTGCGGCCAGACTGGAATAGAGTAGTATTTACTGACGAAAAAGTTTTCCAGTCGACGTTCAACGGACATATCAGGGTATACAGACCTCGCAATACAAGATATACTGAAAATGTTATCAGTAATTCCGAAAGATCAGGGAGATTTTCGGTAAATGTATGGGCATGGGTGAGTTATCATGGACTTGGAATGTGTTGGATTGTAAATGAAAGGTTTAATGCAGTCACTTACAAAAACATTTTGGAAAATATTATGATGCCTAGTGTATCGCAACATTTCCCTGATCAGAGCTTTATTTTCCAACACCTGTTCACAGCGCGGGTATTGTCAAAGATTGGTTCCAGAAAAATAACGTGGAAACTTTGCCGTGGCCTTCAAAAAGTCCCGATATTAATATAATAGAAAACGTGTGGGGTCTAATGACACGAAAAATATATAAAGCAAATTTCAGACCAGCTAACAGAAATGAACTTGTTTCATTTATTGAAGAAACGTGGAAGGAGTTAAGTGATGATCTTAATTTTGTTAGAGGTCTATACTTATCGATACCCAATAGACTGAATGAGCTTTTACAAAAAAATGGAGCGATTACTAAATATTAAATAGGTGTAATTTTCTTTTTTTAGTTAACTATTGTGTACAATAAAATGTTTGAATTAAGTTAGACTTGTTATTTTTTAACGAAATGAAGAAAAAATGGTAATAAAAATTATGACACATATAAGTCTAGCCCAATGAATAAAAAGTTTGTCTGTTATAATTTGAACACAGTCAATAGCTTGTCCTACCTTTTTATGAACTTTCGGGGATTATGGGTAGGTTTACAACACACAATCGATGTCCTACTTCTTTCTGAACTCAACTGTACAGGGACATTTTTATAAGTGTCTCACCCGATTAGCCTACTGATTAAAATAAATTATGTAGTCCCTAATGGTTTTTTGCGAAGAAGCCAAATTTGATGTCAAAAATTATATTGATTCACAAATTTGATAGATAAGACGCTATATTGGTTTTTTTTTAAATGTCAACCCTACTTTATTATATGCCCACTGCATTCCATTTTTTATTTAAAGTTCAGAAATATATAGTTGTAAATATTTATTTTCAGTCGTTCCGGAGATACAAGGCTTCGAAGTTTTAGATTTTGTCCTGAAAGTCTTACCCCTTTAAAAAATAGATCGCTTGAGATTAGAAACTTACGTTTTTTTACAGTTACGTTATCTGTTGCGGCCGAGCTAACTATGCTATCATCAAATACGTCAGATATCAAGAAATATCGGATAAGACGCCATTTTGTTTTTTTTTAATGGCAACCATAATTAATAACTACACCAGTAGATGGCATACCGCGGTGCAATATCAAAAATGTATAATTGGTGATATCTATTTTCAACCGTTCCGGAGATAATGTATAATATAAATGTATAATCTATTTTCAACCGTTCCGGAAATACGGGGATTCCTAAACATGCATCGTTCGATTATGTCATTTAAGTGTCTCCACCCCTTTAAAAAATAGATCGCTTAAGATTAGAAATTTAAGTTTTTTTACAGTTACATTATCTGTTGCGGCCGAGCTAACTATGCTATCATCAAATACGTCAGATATCAAGAAATGACGGATAAGACGCCATTTTGTTTTTTTTAATGGCAACCATAATTATTAACTTTATCAGTAGATGGCATACCGCGGTCCGATATCAAAAATGTATAATTGTTGATATCTATTTTCAACCGTTCCGGAGATATGGGGATTCCTAAACATGCATCGTTCGATTATGTCTTTTAAGGGTCTCACCCCTTTAAAAAATAGATCGCTTGAGATTAGAAATTTAAGTTTTTTTACACTTACATTATCTGTTGCGGCCGAGCTAACTATGCTATCACCAAATACGTCAGATATCAAGAAATGACGGATAAGACGCCATTTTGTTTTTTTTAAATGGCAACCATAATTAATAACTACACCAGTAGATATCATACCGCGGTCCGATATCAAAAATGTATAATTGTTTATATCTATTTTCAACCGTTCCGGAGATACGGGGATTCCTAAATACGCATCGTTCGATTATGTCTTTTAAGTGTCTCACCCCTTTAAAAAATAGATCGCTTCAGATTAGAAATTTAAGTTTTTTTATACTTACATTATCTGTTGCGGCCGAGCTAAATATGCTATCGTCAAATACGTCAGATATCAAGAAATGACGGATAAGACACCATTTTGTTTTTTTAAATGGCAACCATAATTAATAACTACACCAGTAGATGGCATACCGCGGTCCGATATCAAAAATGTATAATTGTTGATATCTATTTTCAACCGTTCCGGAGATACGGGGATTCCTAAACATGCATCGTTCGATTATGTCTTTTAAGTCTCTCCACCCCTTTAAAAAATAGATCGCTTGAGATTAGAAATTAAGGTTTTTTTACAGTTACATTATCTGTTGCGGCCGAGCTAACTATGATATCGTCAAATACGTCAGATAACAAGAAATGACAGATAAGACGCCATTATTATTATTGGTTTACAAGTTAAAATTATAATAATTTTTTTAAATCTATAATATACAGGGTGTTTCATTAAGGATGGCCACCGGCCATATCTCGGAAACTACTAGGCATAGAAACTTGAGGGAAAAAAATTATGACTAGAGCGGTTATGAGACAATTCTGAAAATTATTTTTAAGTTTCACATTTCGCCGCAAGGGGGCACAATTATTTTTTAAATTCTAATTTTTTTTTCCGAAAATTCCCATATTAAGATTAAGATAACTATGGTTACATCATTGGAAAGCTTAGACAATTCTGCATAATTTTGGTTTAGGGCTCATTGGCGTACCGACCTTGATAAGAGTGGGGGAAGCTATTGCAATGTGCAATCATTACACTCGCTGTAAATTCTAAACGGCTTATCCGATTTTTTTTAAATTTAAGCTTGTTTGGAAGAGAATGGTAAGTACTTTCAAGTGCCGTATCCAAGGGTACACGATAGTTTCTAATAAAATTGCTACATTGCGCAATTTGTAATAATAACATTTTTTTTAAATTTTACTCCGAAAATTTAAATCATAGGGTATAATTATGACAACATAATCGGAAAGTAGATTAAATTTGCAAGAAAAAATTTGAAGACCGCAGTTCGATATCTTTGTTCGTTTCAGAGTTATTGCCAAAACAATAATGTTTTTCGTTTTATTCAAAGAAATTATGGTTTTTACAATTTCGTGGCCAAAGCATTCCACGGCAAAAAAACATTTTTTTACTTTGTGATTCTGTAATATGTAGGTTTGTTACTTAATATTCCAATGGCCCGAAATACTACTTTAGAATTACCGACATAATCATGGAGAACTTCTAATTTAGGCATAATAGTTCTTTTCACAAATATTCTAATATTTTAAAAAATAAATCTAGTTAGCCGTGAAACAAAATCGGCAGATTTGATTTTGATAGGTGTTGACAAAAGTTTCTCCTTGATTCTTTTTGAATTACTTCTTACCCAATCAATGAATGAAGACAATATTATAAACGTTTTTGCGTACGGGGTAGCGAATCCGCATTTAAGCTCATGAGAAATATTCATAGACCTAGGGAGAATAAGTGTTACTTCAGTGTTCCGAATTATAAGGGATTTTAAGCTGCATACCCATCATGTAGTTTTACCCCAGGCCATATCGGAAACTGATATTAATAAGCGGCTGGCTCATGATTGTTTTGGAAAATGTTTTGGACGAAAATTTTGAAAAAATGTAACAAAGGGTGGACCCTTTGAAAAATGCCGCAAATTTTTCTTCCGAGGGTCTTTAGTGCATTTCAAACTTTTTTTTAAAAAATATCAAAAATAAAATATTTCCGGACGACTGCGATCAAAATAAATGTTTTTTTTCGTTCTTTTCATACTCAAATTGATAGGGAAATGACTGTTTTGGAAGAGAATTTTGAAAAAATATAACATTTGAACCATCCTTTGAAAAATGTCGCAAAATTTTCTTTGAATTCGGAATATGTTATAGACTGGTCTTTTAGCTATCTATCTGCGTAAATTAGAACCGGTATACGATACCGCGTTATTTTTTTACGGGCCGTTTTCCCGACGGTCTTTAGTGCATTTTAAACTTTTTTTTAAAAAAATATCAAAAATAAAATATTTCCGGACGACTGCGATCAAAATAAATGTTTTTTTCGTTCTTTTCATACTCAAATTGATAGGGAAATGACTGTTTTGGAAAATGTTTTGGACGAGAATTTTGAAAAAATATAACATTTGAACCATCCTTTGAAAAATGTCGCAAATTTTTCTGTAGAGGCATCCATTTGATTTCGCAATATCTTATAGACTGGTCTTTTAGCTATCTATCTGCGTAAATTAGAACCGGCTACGATACCGCGTTATTTTTTTACGGGCCGTTTTCCCGACGATCTTTAGTGCATTTTAAACTTTTTTTTAAAAATAACAAAAATAAAATATTTCCGGACGACTGCGATCAAAATAAATGTTTTTTTCGTTCTTTTCATACTCAAATTGATAGAGAAATGACTGTGTTGGAAAATGTTTTGGACGAGAATTTTGAAAAAATATAACATTTGAACCATCCTTTGAAAAATGTCGCAAATTTTTCTGTAGAGGCATCCATTTGAATTCGGAATATGGTATAGACTGGTCTTTTAGCTATCTATTTGCGTAAATTAGAACCGGCTACGATACCGCGTTATTTTTTTACGGGCCGTTTTCCCGACGGTCTTAAGTGCATTTTAAACTTTTTTTAAAAAAATATCAAAAATAAAATATTTCCTGACGACTGCGATCAAAATAAATGTTTTTTTCGTTCTTTTCATACTCAAATTGATAGGGAAATGACTGTTTTGGAAAATGTTTTGGAAGAGAATTTTGAAAAAATATAACATTTGAACCATCCTTTGAAAAATGTCGCAAATTTTTCTGTAGAGGCATCCATTTGAATTCGGAATATGTTATAGACTGGTCTTTTAGCTATCTATCTGCGTAAATTAGAACCGGCTACGATACCGCGTTATTTTTTTACGGGCCGTTTTCCCGACGGTCTTTAGTGCATTTTAAACTTTTTTTTTTTAAATATCAAAAATAAAATATTTCCGAACGACTGCGATCAAAATAAATGTTTTTTTCGTTCTTTTCATACTCGAATTGATAGGGAAATGACTGTTTTGGACAATGTTTTAGACGAGACTAAGACTATTGTCATTGGCTAAGAAAGATATGTAATGAAAATCCTTAATTTTATTTCTGGATAATATGGACTGATGGGGCCATTTTTATTAGCAGCGGTAGAGTTAATTTACATAATATGCATTATTGGTCACAAACAAATCCTCATTGGGTGCGAGAAGCGGATCACCAAAACAGGTGAAGTGTAATCGTGTGGTGCGGAGTTTTTGGACACAGAATTATCGTACAGTTTATATATTTAATGACCATCTATATGAAGAATCTTACTTAAACTTTTTACAACAACATGATTTGTCTATCCTTTTACAAAATGTTCCCATTGACATTTTAACATGTTAGATACCCGAATCGCTGGATTGGAAAGGGTTGTTTATTTCCATGGTCACCTAGATCTCCGGGTTTAACTGTGTCAGATTTTTACTTCTGGAGATAAATAAAAGACGTTGTTTATAATACTCGACCAACCACCCGAGACGCTAAAAGTGAAGCAACCATTCCTAGTTCTAGAAAAAAATTAATAGTTGTATTTTGCAAAATAAAAGTCAATTTTAACATTTATAAAGCCTTTCGATTGTTTCGTTAAAAAGTTTTCCATGATTATTTTAATGCTGTTGGCCTTTAAACACGCTTTAAATTTTGTCTTTTACATAATTTGGACTAGTCCCAAGCCTAGATAAAGTGTAATAGGAGGCATGGAAAATGACAAATGAAAACTTATTATTACTAATCCAGCCTACATACCTACGGAACTATAAAAATTATAATTTCTTCGAATAAAAAGTTAAAAATTATTGTTATGGCAATAACTCTGAAACGAACAAAGATATCGAACTGCGGTCTTTACATTTTTTCTTGCAAATTTAATCTACTTTCCGATTATGATGTCATAATTATACCCTATGATTTACATTTTCGGAGTAAAATAAAATGTTATTATTACAAATTGCGCCCTCTAGCAGTTTTATTAGAAACTATCGTGTACCATTTGATACGGCACTTGAAAGTACTTACTATTCTCTTCCAAAAATTTAAATTTAGTAAAATCGGATAAGTCGTTTAGAATTTACAGCGATTTTAATGATTGCACATTTAATAGCTTTCCCCGCTCTTATCAAGGTCGGTACGCCAATGAGCCTTAAATTAAAAAGATGCAGAATTGTCTAAGCTTTCCAAAGATGTAACCAGAGTTATACCTTAATATGGGAATTTTCGGAGAAATTTAGAATTAAAAAAAATTATTTTCAATTGTGCCCCCTTGCGGCGAAATGAGGAACTTAAAAATAATTTCCAGAATTTTCTCATAACCGCTTTAATCATAATTTTTTTCCCAAGTTTCTATGCCTAGTAGTTTCTGAGATATGACCGGTGGCCACCTTTAATGAAACACCCTATATATTATGGATTTTAAAATTTTTTTATAATTTTAACTTGTAAACCAATAATAATAATGGCGTCTTATCTGTCATTTCTTGATATCTGACGTATTTGATGATAGCATAGTTAGCTCGGCCGCAACAGATAATGTAACTGTAAAAAAACTTAAATTTCTAATCTCAAGCGATCTATTTTTTAAAGGGGTGAGACACTTAAAAGACATAATCGAACGATGCATGTTTAGGAATCCCCATATCTCCGGAACGGTTGAAAATAGATATCAACATTTATACATTTTTGATATCGGACCGCGGTATGCCATCTACTGTTGTAGTTATTAATTATGGTTGCCATTTAAAAAAAAAAATTTTTAAAGAGGTGAGACACTTAAAAGACATAATCGAACGATGCATGTTTAGGAATCCCCGTATCTCCGGAACGGTTGAAAATAGATATCAACAATTATACATTTTTGATATCGGACCGCGGTATGCCATCTACTGGTGTAGTTATTAATTATGGTTGCCATTTAAAAAAAACAAAATGGCGTCTTATCCGTCATTTCTTGATATCTGACGGATTTGATAGCATAGTTAGCTCGGCCGCAACAGATAATGTAACTGTAAAAAAACTTAAATTTCTAATCTCAAGCGATCTATTTTTTAAAGGGGTGAGACACTTAAAAGACATAATCGAACGATGCATGTTTAGGAATCCCCGTATCTCCGGAACGGTTGAAAATAGATATCAACAATTATACATTTTTGATATCGGACCGCGGTATGCCATCTACTAGTGTAGTAATTAATTATGGTTGCCATTTAAAAAAAAAAATGGCGTCTTATCCGTCATTTCTTGATATCTGACGTATTTGATGATAGCATAGTTAGCTCGGCCGCAACAGATAATGTAACTGTAAAAAAACGTAAAATTCTAATCTCAAGCGATCTATTTTTAAAGGGGTGAGACACTTAAAAGACATAATCGAACGATGCATGTTTAGGAATCCCCGTATCTCCGGAACGGTTGAAAATAGATATCAACAATTATACATTTTTGATATCGGACCGCGGTATGCCATCTACTGGTGTAGTTATTAATTATGGTTGCCATTTAAAAAAAAACAAAATGGCTTCTTATTATCTGTCATTTCTTGCTATCTGACGTATTTTACGATATCATAGTTAGCTCGGCCGCAACAGATAATGTAACTGTAAAAAAACTTACATTTCTATAATCTCAAGCGATCTATTTTTTAAAGGGGTGAGACACTTAAAAGACATAATCGAACGATGCATGTTTAGGAATCCCCATATCTCCAGAACGGTTGAAAATAGATATCAACAATTATACATTTTTGATATCGGACCGCGGTATGCCATCTACTGGTGTAGTTATTAATTATGGTTGCCATTTAAAAAAAACAAAATGGCTTCTTATCTGTCATTTCTTGCTATCTGACGTATTTGACGATAGCATAGTTAGCTCGGCCGCAACAGATAATGTAACTGTAAAAAAACTTACATTTCTAATCTCAAGCGATCTATTTTTTAAAGGGGTAAGACACTTAAAAGACATAATCGATCGATGCATGTTTAGGAATCCCCGTATCTCCGGAACGGTTGAAAATAGATATTAACAATTATACATTTTTGATATCGGACCGCGGTATGCCATCTACTGGTTGTTATGGTTGCCATTTAAAAAAAACAAAATGGCTTCTTATCACTTATTATCACTTAACTAGGCATATTAAAGACAAACCATCGTTTTCTTAGTTGAGCATTAGTATTATACCCTCTAGCGTACACCAAAGAAACTTAAAAATAATCTACAGCGATTATCTCTGCCGACTTTCCTTATAAAAAAAAACTTTCCGAAAGCTATACGACTAATTATTAAATGGTTTCCGAGATAAAGCCGACGTCCTCGCTTATTTGACCACCCGGTACATATTCAATAAGTAATAATTAAATAATAAAATAAACATTGCCAAGAACTAAAGAAATTGACACTATAATTTAAAGTCATTGCCACTCACCTAATTTTTTATACTTAGCGACAAAGTACGGATGTCCGCATAACATGTGGCCACTTAATTTTGTCCGCAATAACCCTTTTTTTCGACGACCTCAACTAGCTTTTTTGTCCAATAAAATCTTTCTTTACATTTGGTGATTTACGGCGCTGCCAACAGTATCAACTGCTTCAACCGAAATCCGTATTCGCTTCTGGGCGGTGCCATTTTCAAATGTCCTTATCGGACATCAGCTATCTACCTTATGTTATATGTGTTACCCTGTTGTACAGGGTGGGCCACCTAAGATGACTTACTATCCGATCTCAGAATCTATAAAACCTATGAAGAAAAGTTAAATAAGTACAAAAGTTTTTTGGCTCGGCATATATTTTTTAAATAAGTATATTATTTTTATGTCTACATGTTGTTTAGTTTCTCCTTGCCTAGTATCAACTTGCATATTTTAAATAAAACACCCTATTAATTTTCTCATTTTTAAATTTTACATTTAGTTACAAGCAATGATTATTACACCATGTTTTTTAAATTTTCAGTAGATTTTCAGTTATTTAATTTTTAAAATATTGAGTTCTGCTCAATCAGCCTCTAAAAAAATTACGTGTGTTTCTCTTTAACACTATTTGTTTCCTAATATTGTTAATGTATCAGCTAATTTACTATTTATTTTATGTCCTGTTTCTAATGTAAGCCCGAAACAGCATACAGAGTGTTTAGAACGCAGGCGCGTAGATAGCTTTTCTTCCTGGGAAGGGTACTCCCACACACTGGCCTAACTAAAATTTTATCTTGGGGGTGAGGGGGCAGACAGATACCATAGAGATGTAAAAGCCTGTCGCATGTGAAAATATTTTTGGACCACGCCCAAATTTTGCTAAAATTGGTCATTAAAATTAAATTTTAATTAATTATTTCTTTATTACTGATAAACGAAAAAAAATACCACAATAACTAATATAATTTTTTTTGACCCATTTATTTAAGAGAAAGCATTTTTGACGCATTCGCCGTTTTATTTGCTTATCAAAATTTTGTTAATTTTTTGTTTTCTTCAAAAAGCGGTCAAATACTCTTTCAGTAGCAAGTACCTACAGTTTTACGTTAAAAAAATTTAATAAAATGGATAAAAGTAATAGTATCTCTATATATATTAAGTGTCATGAAACAGGTCAATAATAGGCTGATTATCCCCTAGCTTCGCCGGCCGGTGATCCCACGTAAAAAGTACTATTATTTTTTATACAGCATTTAAGACGCCAGAATAGTGATAATGGAGTTAATTTAAGCATTAATATTGACACAAACTGGCTGGGGCCCCTTTATATATGTACCTGTTAGAATGCTGGTCCGAAGTTGTCAATATTTGGAGATTAATATATCCACTTTTTTAAATGGAATATAAACATTTCAAATTATGCAGATTTTATTTCTCTATGATTTAATTTATTATGACCCATACCCGATTATAACAGTTTTTCAGATATTGGAATACTTCTAAAAACTGTGCCCATTATTTTAACTACTGCCATACGAAATGGTAAAAATATTAACTACTAAAATTATTATAATAATTAAGAACTTTTTTTAAAAAACACCTTTAACTTCATCATCAGTGATTAAAATGTACTTACGTTTTTCTTAATGTTAGCTGTGGTTATGTTTTACTATTTCATATGCAGAAGGTAATAATTAATATTGCGCCTTGCATTTCTAGCATTCCTAAACATAAAGGAGGCCATGCCAAGAAAAAAATGTATATATTTATTGAAAACGTCATTTTGACAAAATTGTTTACAAAAATGCCTGTGTCCTACTGCATCGATGAACGCCCAAAATTAAGTATGTAATTGTTAATGTAAATACAATTCTCCAGTACCAGTGCTTTAAGCATTGCTTAGGAGATACCTGTTTTTATATAACCAGTATAATAGAACGTACCAAAATTGTAATCTGGAAAACCGTTAATTTCGGGGATATGGATGGAATGATAAGGTTAATAATAGAAAAATAATTCTGCACAATTTAAAATAGTTATGTTCCATTTAAAGAAGTTGGTCTCCAAATATGGATAAGTTTGGACCAGCGTTCTGCACACCCTGTATGCTGTTTTCATCTAAATTTAATAAAATTACAAAAATCGGCTAATAAATTTACAATACATTAACAATATTAAAAAACAAATAGTTTTGGATATAAACACACTTAATTTTTCAGGAGGCTCATGATTTTGTGTTCAATTGTTTTTAAATCGAATAATTGAAAACTACTCAAAAATTGAAAAAACATATTGTTATAAACATTGCTTATAATTAAATGTATAATTTGAAAATGAAAAAATATATAGGCTGTTTCATTTAAAAGAAGAAAGTTGGTACTTGTTCAGGAGAAACTAGTAGACGTGAAAATAATATACTAAAATAATAATAAATATTATATACTAAAAATATTAGCCAATTCAAAAAACTTTTATATTTAACCTTTCTTCATAAGTCGTACAAATTCTAAGATCGGATAGTTGGTCATCGTACGTGGACCACCCAGTATACCTGCTATATCTGTTGTTATATGCACGCATTCGCATTTCCATGTAAGTGGATATATATTAGCTAAGGCTTTATTTTAAGGTCGACCTACATGCAAAAACCAATAAAGCATGCAAAGTAGACTTTAGGGTGAGAGTATCAACATGCTAGCCAACCTATAACCTATTTCGCGTAGATGTATTTATTTTTTCTAACTTTTACACAAAATTTAAATAAAATCAATATCGTCATCATATTCTATAGGTAATAATTTACATGTTAAATAAATATCAAAGAATTTCATAAGTTATTTAAGGAGAATTGTATATCGAAAAATATCGGATAAGATTTTTTTTAACATTATTATGTAATTTTTTTTTCACTATACAATTCTCCCAAAATAAGCAATGAAATAAATTAATATTTTTGTAATATTATATCAGATATTAGCTAAATAATGTGCCAACGATATTGATTTTATTTAAATCTTAATAAATAAAATAATAAACTAAGAAAAACAAGGTGAAATAGGTTATAGGTTGGCAATAAATTGAACGACGTTGATAATTTTAATAGATTAAAAGTAAGGGATCGGACTAACAATTAGAAAAAGACAAAGCTATTTTTCCAGTTGAGATAATATGGTTACAATATTACCCTACGAAGTAGCAGAACGTTTGTGATCACATCAGCAGGCTATTTTACACACAGCTGTCTAAAAGAAGCAATCGCGTGGTTGGAAGTGAAATCTCGACCCATTATAATTCCCTGCAATAGTAGGGATGTACTTGATTTAGCAATGCGATTCGTACCATGTTAACAAAATTGATTACCTACTTCATGACTGAATGGTTTTGTCGATTTTACTTTCTCGTCTGAGAGATAAATGTTAAGGTAGGATTTAAGATGGAAAATGCAAATAGTTATTAAAAAAGTAATGGTAAAGACTAATCACAAAATTGTTTATTATTTAAATAAGTTGTGAATTTTTTTTTATATCTTTATTTATTCAAGATGCAGTTTCTTCAAAAAAATCAAATAGTCTAAGATTATCCTGTTCTATTTCCGCCAGTTATATTTTAAACAAAACGGTTTTTTTTTCATAAATAAAACGACTTTAATAAAACTCGGCAAAGCTCAATTCTTGTTTCTTTACAAAACTGACTTCCCCTAATAATTATCCTAATTATTATCAAATTACTAATAAATTCTTGGGTTTTCCCCAATAGGATCAATCATATCCATTAAGTAAACAAGGAGCTACTTGGAAAGAATTGGACTTTTTTCAATGTAATTATTTTAATTAATTTTCACTTTATTTTAATCGAAGCTAAAAATATTGGGATATATTTTTATAGAGTTATAAGTGGCCTAAGACGATCGCGGATTTTTAAAAGAAAATTTTTAGTCTATTTAATTTTTAATTCCATGTAGCAAACCGAGTAAACTTGTAGCAATGTTAGTTATAATTACAGGTGCGTGTCTGGACTGTCTGGATCTCGATGTTTTCATAGCATAAATATATCCCTTATTAGTAAAATTCGAAGCGATACGATTATCGTAACAATGGTTTTGCTATTCTGTTAAAAAATAAAAGATGCTACAAGCGATTTTTTTTAGTAATCTTTTTATCTATGTGGTAAAATAAAAAAATATAATATTCAGGTACCCAGTTTAACAGTTCTTCTTTTTTCAGCCACATTGTAGAACCAAACGCTATTACGGCGTAGGCTGTTTGATATATTCTTTTATGTAAACTTTTTATTTCAAAATTTGATATAAGAACGAAGTTATTGTACTTGGTCACTGTAAACAAACTGTTGGTTACTGTTTAATCATCCAATTTGTGAATAATTATTATCTAAAATCAATAAATAAAGGTTTTCACTGATATCATAAAAGTTCACGATTTACGACAAAAGGTCAGTAAAAATCTGCAAAGGAAAGTAAAAAATTGTTGCGAACTACATACGTTTTTTTAATGGGTATTGTATTTAATTCTATAATAAATAACGGTTAAGATCTTATGCTAGCTTCGGTAGAGCCCTTATTTCCTCTGTCAAATAAAAAATGGCATTTAAGAATAGCTCACGTATATAGGCGGAATTGTATTAATAACATATTCTTCTTTATGGACGAGGTACTATACTATGGATCAATAGTTGATCATTGCTTTAACTCCATGAACTGAAAAGGCACATGTAGAGTACTATTTTTGTGTTCCACAATAAGGTGGCCTCTCCTCTGTGAAGCTCCTACGACGAGCACGGCTTCCCCTTTGAGAAGCACCGGACCGTCACCAGAAGCATCTTCAGGGTATGACATCTTCATTAATCTGGTCTGTGGGTATCCTGAAATGCAAATAGTATGTAAATATAAGGCTATAATATACAGTGTCACCATCAGTAATGTCCGCATCATATAGGATTTTTTTTATTAATAGCTTTATTTGAAATTTGACTTTTGCATCAAGTTCTGCTTCGATCGAGATGAAAATTAAGCAAAAAAATAGTAGTCACGTGATTCGCATTATCTGTCAAATTTTAATTTTTTCCAAAAAATAATTCAATTTCTGAAAATATCGAAAAAAGTTATTAGAAAAAGTTTTTTAAATGAAGTCTCTAGCCCACATGCAAAATTTCAGCTGCATAAGATAATTTTGATTTTTTACCTATATTTTGTAAATAAGACTCAACGCAACCTACATAAAACTTCTCAGTTTTGACAAGGCTTTATTTCAGATACATTTTCTTTAAATTAGCGCCATATTAAATGTGTGTTTTTCTACAAAATCAAAATTGGGCTATTAAAATTTGGTCGCATGGGATGCAAAGTTTATTTGTTTTGTACCCTGTATAAGGTAACTAACTTCATAAAATAAGTATTTTTGAAAACGTAGTTTGTGTCTGAAAGTAATACACCTTAATATTAAGACAAAAAAGAACACAGTGTCATCAGTAAAGTATTTATTAAGTGGAAAATAAATTTTAGTTTAACTTAACGTAAAGTTTATCTATTTTCAACGATTTAATTTAAAACCCATATATTATAATTTATTATTAAGCTATGCCATAATAACGTTAACATGTATTACTTTCAGACACAAACTACGTTTTCAAAAATACTTATTTTATGAAGTTACCTTATACGGGGTCAAAAACAAATAAATTTTGCATCACATGCGACCAAATTTTAATAGCCCAATTTTGATTTTGTAGAAAAACACACATTTAATATGGCGCTATTTTAAAGAAAATGTATCTGAAATAAAGCATTGTCAAAACTAAAAAGTTTTATGTAGGTTGCGTTGAGTCTTATTTTGCAAAAGTGGTGCAATTTACAAAATATGGGTAAAAAATCAAAATTATTTTATGCAGCTGAAATTTTGCATGTAGACTAGAAACTGCATTTAAAAAAACTTTCTCCAATAACTTTTTTCGATATTTTCAGAAATAACCCCACTTTTGAATTATTTTTTGGAAAAAATTAAAATTTGACAGATAATGCGAATCACGTGACTACTCGATCGAAGCAGAACTTTATGCCAAAGTCAAATTTTGAATAAAGCTATTAATAAAAAAAAATCCCATATGATGCGGACTTTACTGGTGACACTTTATACTGTCGAGCTGAAAAGGTAAAAACACCTAACTTTTAAAAATTTACCCAGGTTACATAATGTAACTTTTCTGTTTTGCATTAAGTTTTATAAACCAAGCAAGGCAAACAATACATAAATACATGTTGACATTATTTGTCAGAAATAAGTACTAAACGGATAATATAAGTTTAAAATGATTTTTTTGTAGATGCAATTTCCATTCAGAGCCTGGTGCATAAAGAATACTTTTTTTTAGAATTCTTTCTACCTACTTTCCAACTTCTTGCACCATAGAGCTTCATTAATTATTATTTGGCTTTTCAATAACTCTTATTAAAACTGCTAACTGATTTTCCTGACTTAGTTTTGTCTTTGTTCTTTGCGCTTACGTTCAAGATATCTACCAATATGCCTTTGGATGTCGGCATAACTTCTACTAGCAAGAAAACAGTGTTTCTCATTGTCGCCCAATCAATAACCATATCAATGAGCTGTATTTAATAAAATCATTTCTTGAAGAAAAAAATGATCCGTTTAAGAGGCCATATTAATGACCACCATTACAAACTACAAGAAAACTATTCGATAGGATTTTTTAAAATTTTTAATTTAGATTCGAAATTTGATACTACATGACTGTATCGTCTTGAATTTTTCAAAAAAAATTAGCTTTTTAAAAACGGTAAATAACGTTTAAATTAAGAAAATATAACGATACAATCATTTTTAAAAGTATTTCAGCCACTATCTATGATCTCAATTAATTTTATGCCTTTTTTAATGCAAAAAATACGTAGCACCGAGTTTTTCAGCAAAAATACCTAAAATAGGAATTATCTTAAGCGATTTGGCAACGCTACCATTGATCACACTTAGAATTGGTTGGGTAGCCCTGATCGCTACAAACTAGGGCAAGCTAAGAAGTGTGTAAAACTCAGTATTTAGTTTAATTGTTAGTTTTATGCACTAATAATAATTCCTATAAACCAAATAATATTTTTACGGACTGAAAACAAATTTAGCTTAATTATTGTACAGGATGTCGTAACGATGTGTAGAGGAATTATACATATATATATAAGAAACTAGGGAAATATTGGGTTTAGCAGCAAATGAAAGAGTACTCTTTTAAGTTGGTCCAAGCTTTCGGAAATGTTTATTTCCATCCTCAGGGATACTACAATAAATTAAGAAAAAAAAATTCTGTGCAACATGTGTTGGCGTTGTATTTAGATATTACTTACACTTAGGTGAGATTGTTCATGTAGTTCTTAATTGATGAGGAAGACATTTAGTAAGTGGCTTGGAGTTTAAACCAATTTACAATAGTATAAGGACTAAACAAACTACATATTAAAATTGTATAATAAAATTAAACTTTAACGGTCGACATTTTGTAAAAGTTTTTTTAAAAATTGAAATGAAGTCGGGTTAGGATGCCAACTGTCAAAAGTTCTGTCAGGCTGCTCTTTTTTCTTGTTTGTTTTGCGTGTTCAAATGTTAAAATGCAGTGATATGAAACTACTGTATAAACATTCTTGTAATAAGCCAATCAGGTGGAAGTATTCTGCACCGAAAGATTGGGTTCGAAATTTTTGTCTATTTTTAAGAGATATGAATAGATTTCGCTGAGATGTTGAATGTCGGTTCTCTTGTTCATCGCGTTTGGTTCTTGAGCTATGAATGTCATTTCTAGGAAGAGCCTTTTAACGTAGTTCTTTTGTGAAGTTAGAATTTTAACAGAGTCATAGTTTATGTTGTGTTTAAATTTTGGAAAATGTTTATGTTGTGTTTAAATTTTTGATAATATTTATATATGAAAGGGTAGTCAGCAACGACTACCCTTTCATATATATATATATATATATATACCTCGAAAACGATGGCAAACAGAAAATAATTTTTTATAGAAAATTTGGAGGGACAGCAGGGAAGCGTTAGCTTCAAAGAATTGCATTCAAATGGCAAAGGACACAACTTTGTTATGGAACGAGTAAATACTCCATCTTTCGTTTTAATATTTACCATACACACCTTGCCATCGGTTCCTGCTGTAATATTGATGCCAATTCAGAGGTTGAACATCATCCTCTTTGACAAGTACAATCATGTCTTTTTCTAAATTTTTACTTGGATAAAACAATTTTTGTCTATTTTGAAGCCTAGTCAGATATTCCACCGACCACGTTATTGTTTTTAAAGGTGCTACTCGAGATTTTGAGTAAAGAAGATTGCTCGTAGCAGTATTATTATTAAAGTAAATAGCATACGAATTATACACACGCGCCATAATCTGCCAGAGATGCGTCTAAAAATGCATGAATTTGCACATCAAGGCTTTCTTGCGAGTTAAACAACCAACGAGGAATTTGCAACCCACAAAATAAATAAAGTTTTTCAGAAAAACCTTCCCTTTTTGTACAATTGTCGGTGGTAATTGGTTATCCCAATCCCTTTTACTAGCCCATATTTCTTGCACAAGGATCTTAGCAACCACAACCACTGGACCTACATTCTACATACCCCATTGGGTATGGGTCGAACATCTGGCTATTTTCGATAAAATTTGACGCTTTCTCACCTTTTTAAAATCCATGTTTTCTACAGATGGCAACATAATTTTAAAAGTATCCTGAAGAGGATACCAAACAATACCCAGTACCTTATTTGAGAAGTTTTCATCATTAATCTTAACATAGTATAAAACAAAGTCGCTGTCGCCCGTCTGTCCTCTTATCCGCTTAAATCTTTAAAACTACGCAACGGATTTTGAAGCGGTTTTTTTTAATAGATAGAGTGATTCAAGGGGAAGGTTTTTATGTATAACTAGGGACCCGCCCCGGCTTCGCACGGGTGCAATTTCAGAAAGTGGCGTGCCGGGTAATAATATATCGGGTTTGTTCGGGTTTGTATTTATACCAGCGGGTTGTAACGCATGCCGGGTACACGCTAGTATAATATATTTCACTTTTGTATTATATGTATCACTTTTAGAGTTTGTCCCACATAAAATGTCGTCAATATAACACTGCTGTAACATAAAAATTTAAAAGCCTTTAGTGAATATGAATGTTAATGTCTAACTGTGATAGATGAAATGCACGTTATAAGGAGAAAACATCTTCTAAATTTTATGATTCTAGGATAAGGGGTTTAGGCTGGGCGTTGATAAATCAATCAGTCGGTCATTCATTGTTTTATTCGTCGGTCACATAATTTTATTTAATAGTATTAATAGATAAAATACAGTATAATTTGAAAATCCGTTACATTAGAAACACACTTTAAGGTCGCGTCTTTTAATATATTTCAACTGAAGGGAAAAATTTTGCTCATTTAACATGCGATGATGAACTCCTAACTATAATTGCCTACCTAATTTAGTATTTCCTGTTACCGTATACGATCGACTTGGGGGTACAGGAGGGGGTCTCTCCAAATCCAACCCAAACAAGTTGCATGTTTGTTGGATAACTTTTGCATCGCACTTGTCCGTCATATCGGGGGGAGGAGTGCCGGCAATCGGTTGAGGGCGCGGTCGTGTAATTGGAGCTGCTCCGGTCCTGGGGAGGGAGGATTTGAGAAGATTGGTAGAACCCATATGCTCCGCTTTCTCTCGGCGAAGAGTATTCCAGCGATATCTGTTAAATTAAAAAATTCAAAGAATTTTTTTTTTTAAATCACTAGAAATAATGGTTAAAAACAAATAAATATTCTTGCCCTATCTCAAGTTGCATACTATACAGGGTAACTTTTTGAAAACTTACGCCCACCCTTGAAGCACTACCCTCAGTCACTTTAAAATCTTAAATGGCCCTACCTTACTTGTGATACCTCTATGGAAAAAGTTATTAAGAATGCTTTTCAACGATACCAAAATTTATGAGATTTAAAATTATGAAATTGAGAAAATGTTTTAAAACTCTCTTTTCTAAAAGTGGGCATAAAAAATAAGAAAATAAACGTAAAAAATTAGAACTAACCCCAAGCCTAAATTAAAACACTATTGTAGTGCTAAAATTATATATATTTTTTTGCAATAACGCAAATACTTGTTTTCTGTCCTTTTTTGTAAAATCTTCAATAAAATTTGTCTCTTTTAAATTATTTAAAATTTAACGTTCTAGGTTTTGCCATCACTTGTGTCTGTATTTTCTCTTCGAATTTAATTCAATTCGGAAAGAATGTATGAAAGAACCAATAAAAATTATTTCTCTTATGGTGCTCAGGGTGGATAATCTTTAAGAAGCATTTCAAAATGCACAGCGGCCACGTCGCTGCCTTCACCACTGACGTGGAGGATGTTGTGATCCCGCCCAGGAGAAAGAGAGAACAATTCAATCGTTCAATAACACAGACATTTTTTATTCTAAAAAGTTTGTTATTCTCGATTCTCGCAATAATGTATAATATTATAATAAACAACTATTGAGAAAGTGCACATCTTATTTCTGTTTCAAACAACAAAAAACGAAGATAGAACCACCATTTCTGGCCTTTTCGAGCCACATTTCAAGAACCAGAGGAGACAATCACAGGTTAAGACGCCATTCTTGCATCGGCAGAGGCGAAGGAATCAAGCTGTCAAGCTGTCAAGCAACGAAGACAAAATACGAGTAAGGTCACAACGTTCTCTAACCTAGCGATGAAAAAGGAAATTAGGCAATGCGCGAAACAGTTCACTTTTGCCGTTTCGAAGGCGACCTTCAGTATGTCTTCATATGGTAATACGTTTTTTGCACGTGCAATTCATATCTAAATCCGTTTGAAAAACGCGAATTTAAATTCGATTTTTATAAAACGAATAGGGTTTATAGTTTGTATAGTGATATTACCCAAGTCTTACAAGTGTTATAATCTTAAATTAAGTTAATTTAAACCAAATAATGTGATTAATAGTTACCGGTCACCGGGCGGTCATACGGTAGCAACAATGGCGTTTGTGTAGTGCAGTCATAGACAATTTACCTTAATGCAGTGCATTATTTTTATTTTTTTAATAACCACAGTGAAATAAAATGTATTAAACAGTGCTGGGTATGTATGTAGGTGTTTAGGTACCTACTGTTTCGTTTTTCGTTTTGTACCCACTGATTTGTTTCTATTAGGTATATCAAGGTTTGTATTAAAATTTATTTTATAATATCGAGGTTTCGAGGTATACCTAATACCAACGTAATTTTGCCGTTTGGGGGGATTTCTGGTAAGTTATTTAGGTACTTATAATATAACGTTTTATGGAATAGGTACTATAGCTTTTAAATATGCCTAGTTGTTGTTGTATTCCTGGGTGCAAATCCAATTATAATATTTTTTATTTATTTATTTATTGGTAATAGCTTAAAGCTAACAAAATAATACAATAGTAATTTTTGTTACATAAATAGTAAATACACATTAAATCCGACAAATATAAATTCATAAGTACTACATCAAACATTTATAAATAAACATTTACAGTATTCTGAACATTTATTTCTAAACAGTTTTGTTGTATTTGCGTTCTTTATTACAGAAGGTAACATGTTGTATTGGATAAGTCCATTATGGAAAATATCATTTTGACTGTAGCGAGTGGGTACTGTGGATACATAAAAGTCTTCTCTGGTACGAGTCTGGTAGTTATGTATATCTGTTATATAACGAGTGTTTCTCAATAAATTTTCAGGACATAAGCCGTGTTTTATTTTATATATGAAAGTCATTGCGTTTAAGAATATCACCTGCCGTACACTTAATATACCAGTTGATTGTAACATTAGGCTAACACTAGTGTATTGATTACATTTTAAGATATATCGCATTGCTTGATTTTGTTTTCTCTGTAGTGCATTTGTTTCCATGTTGTTCAACAGAAATAATATTGATGAGCAATAATTGAAATGTGGTAAGACAATTGTTTTATAAATTGTTAGTTTCAGAGGTAAGAACTCATTCTTCCCAAAAGGTTAACTTTCTTAGCAATTTTCTTCATTATATACTCAGCGTGATGTGAAAAGGTTAAAAGATCATCAATTATGACACCTAGATATTTGTATTTGTTTACTTGTTCTATTTCTTGGTTATTAACAAACACTCCATTATGATTTTTAGTTTGTGTCGAATTGTACCTATTTTTTATTATCATAAGTTTGGTTTTTTCTATGTTTAAGCTTAAATCATTCTTTGTAAGCCATTTGTAGAGCACTGCTAGTTCTTCATTGATGATCCTCACTAGTGTATCAACATCATCCCCAACAATGTACAACAGCGTGTCATCAGCAAACAGTTGAACCTTACACCTATTTAATATTCTTACTATGTCGTTTATATATACGATAAACAAGTTAGGTCCCAGCACTGTCCCTTGTGGAACACCAAGCATATTTTCCTGTGATCTGGACATCCCTGTTCTAAATTTTGTTTCCTGGGTTCGTTCAGATAGATAATTATTAAACCATTCCAGCACAGTTCCTTTCATTCCGTATTTTTTAAATTTCTGTAGGAGTAATGTTCGGTCAATAGTTTCAAATGCTCTACGAAAGTCCAGGAAAATCACTGCAATGACATATTTTTTTTGTACAGCATTCTTCCAGTTCATTAGTACTGATTGTAATGCACTTTCACACGAATTATTTTTTCGGAATCCTGCTTGGCATTCCGTAAGTAGGTTGTTTTTCTCAAAATAGTCTATAAACTGTTTGTTTATTACTACTTCTTATAATTTCTCATATGTGGGCACCATGTTTATAGGTCGAAATTCTTCACACTTTTTGTGTTTGTTTTTTTTTTCTATTGGGATGATTGTAGTTTTTTTCCATTGCTTAGGGAATGATCCCTTTTGTAAGCTAGTATTAATTAGTTGTAAGAACATATCCCCAATCACCTCAAATGTCTTTTGCAGGATATTTATTGTCACTGCATCGACACTACTATTTTTTTTAGATTGTTTATTATTGTTCTTAGTTCTGCTAGGGAAAGTGCTTTAAATGTGGTCATGCTAGTTCTGCTGTAGGGAATATTTTCTGTTACATCTATAATGTCCTGTGGACTTATCTTAGGAGATATAGTTTTTAAAATATTTGTTGAATTCTTCTGCTATTTTAGTTTCGTCTGTTTCCATGTTTCCATTAAAATATATTCCTATTTTTTTAACCTTATTCTTTCCTCTGACCAGTTTCTTTATAGTTTTCCATATTTCCGTAGGGTCATCCTTATTCATGTCTATTTTTGTGTTGTAGTAATGTCTTTTTTGTTGTCTTATAATGTCTACGACTCTGTTCCTTTGTATTCTATATTGATTATAATCCACTTCATTTTTTGTTATTACTGCGTTGCGGTAAAGTTGATCTCTTTGTTTTATATTTATCTCTATGTCTGGGGTCCACCACTTTTTATCAACCCAATTACTCCTCAAAACTCGCTCTGTTACAGGAGCGTGCTTGTTTAATGTTCTAGTCAAGCTGTCAACCCAGCCATCAGCCAACACATCCAGTTCAGTGCAATTGCTATCCCATGTAGTATCCATTAGATCCAGCTGAAATTCCAACTCATTGAAATTTTTATAGTCTCTTGTGATTTTAATTGTATCAGAGGTCTCCAAATGCTGTCGCAAATCAACTGTTATTATAGAATGGTCAGTAATTTTTGGTGTTAAGTGTACCAATGGTTTGAGGTTCTTGTCATTAGTAATCAGTAGATCTATTATCGTTGATGGATTATTCTTGATTCTTGTAAAATTAAGAACATTTTGATACAAACCATGTTCGGGTATTAACTTTCTTAACTTTTCAGCGTAGAAAGTATTTTTTGACATATCTATATTGTAGTCCCCTATAAATATGACAGTTTCTTCTTTGGATGAATATTCTTCCAGAAAATCTTCCAGGTATGTTAAAAAATAAGCATCACTGGCGGCAGGTGAACGATAAAGGCAAAACACTAAAAACTTTTTATTTCTTATAGTAATTTTTACTCCTGTCAACCAAAAGATGTTTGATACCGATTTTTTGTTAGTATTTTGAACTGTAGATCTTCCTTAACGTATATAATTGTACCCCCTGTGTGTCTACTATGTGTGGTAGTATTTATTAAATGGTATTCTGCTAGTTCAATTTCGTGATCGTATATTTCGTTAGTCACACAGGTTTCTGCTAGACAAATAATTGCAGGTTGCCACTTACTCACTATCACTTCCAATTCGGTTTTGTGTGCAATTAAGCTCTGTATATTTAGGTCCATTAACTGTGCCTTTGATTGCTATTTTGAACTGGTAGAAATGTTTGGGTAATTAATTTTTTGTTCTAGTTGTCTATATACCCTTTTATATGCCTCACAATTTTTGTCATATACTGGATGATTATAACTTACATTTGGTACCTTCAATATATCCGCAGCATATTTACAGTTTGAACATTTAACTTCTTTTGCCTTGCAGTCTTCAACCTTATGTTCCCCTGCACATTTGGGGCAGACATTTTTGTTCAATTTGCAGTCTTTTGCCATATGTCCGAATTTGTAGCATTTAAAACATTGAATAACATTGATGTGATCAAAGTATTTGTATGATTTCCATCCAATAGACAGTTTTTCATGCTTTTGGATCAGCCTGTATGTATTTGTGTCAACTTCAAGGACAACACTTTCTCTACCCTGCCTTCCCTTGTAGTGTTTACTTATCAAAATTTTTCTTTTAGCATCAGTGGTTGTTATAGCATTTTGCATAATGATTTTTTCCACAAAATCCCCTTCGTTTTGCAGCAACTTCTCTTCTACATTGATAATTTTAATCTTTGGAAGCCTTTTCTCTGGTATGCTTACTTCATAATCTCTACCAAATTGTTTTTTTTATAATGTCCGATACACTAATTAGATCTTCTTTTTTTTTCACAACTTATTACAACACCTCCGTCCTTTATGTACTTCATATGTGCAACTCCCACTTTAATTTTTCCTGGATCGATATTTTCCTCAATAATGGTCTTTGTGACAGAGCTCTCTTGAACTTTCCTTGGTTTAACCACTAATACTTCATTGTTTTTCTTCCTAATAGCTTCACTGTATTTCATGCGACTCTCATTTTAATCTTCAGTAACTTGACTGTTTTTTATTTCTACACATTCTATCTGCTACTTCAATTGTGCGATATTTTCTTCCAAGCTCTTGATTAGACGATTTTTAGTGACAATAATACTATTCTTTGCCTCAACCAACTCATCCTTAGAATCCACTAACATTTGAAATATTGCATTTTGATTTTGACCTCTACATTTTGAACAGTAGAACTTTATAACTCGGGAATTTAATTCCAATACTTTTACATCTGACGATGTTAGTTGTCCACATGGCTTACAGTTTAAAGATTTGCATAGGTTACATTTGTACAGGGGTACTTTACTTTGTTTGCAAACATCACATTCCATTCTGAGGTTTTAATACTGAGTTATATAAATAAATAACTGCAAAGTAAAATAAAGGCAAAAGCTAAAGTCCGGCTCTGTTTTCAGTGTTTGTTGCCGTTTCGAATGACAAAGAAAGAAGCGATTCCATTAATGTGTAAATATAGATAAATTCTTGGCTGCTAAAGGTTTTTTTATTAAAGGTTCATATTTTGTTTTTTGTTTTTATTAGACAAGAGCAAGAAGGGAAGCTCATTTCGGTTTTTCAATTTTTATAATATTAGAAAAGATGTATCGAATAATCGATTTATGTGAGTCGGACCGACCGTTGCAACGAATTGTCTGGCGCGAAGATTCGTCGCAAGAAATGAATCATTTTAATTTAAATACTATTACCTACGGACTAAAAAATTCTAGTTTTTTAGCGACACGAGTACTTAATGAAATCGGAAGTAAATATAAAAATTCGTATCCCGATGTAAGTCGAATAATCATTCAAGATTTTTATATGGATGATTTAACCACCGGCGCGCAAAATTTAGACGAAGCTATGAGTCTTAAGCAGGTAATATTTAAAGTATTATTAGAATCGGGTTTTAACCTACAAAAATGGATGTCTAATGAGCGGCGCGTTATAGAAAACGACGAAAATAATGAAAAAGTAAACACAGAATTTTCTATTAAAAGTAGTGAAGAAACAAAAACATTAGAAGTGATATGGAATCCAACAACCGATACTTTATGTTATTCTTTTCATCTATATATTCGTAACGAGGCGATCACAAAACGCACTATTGTTGCTCAATTGTTCGACCCTCTTGGTCTTATCAGTCCGTGCGTGGTTAAAGCCAAGTTAATATTGCAACAAATTTGGCAATTACAAGCGGACTGGGACGCGGATGTTCCAGACAGCATAAAGCAAAATTGGTCATGTTTTATAAAAAATGTACCTTTATTAAACAAAATAAAAGTTAGTCGTCATATTTTTTTGGTAAACTTCACGAAAGTTTGTTTACACGGTTTTTGCGATGCGTCAATTTATGCACATGGTGCGTGTATTTTTGCCATATCAGAAGATACTTGCGGTAATAAAAAGTCAAGTTTAATATGGGCTAAATCGAGGCTTGCACCACTAAAATCACAAAGCCTTCCTAGGCTCGAACTATCAGGCGCTCTTCTTTTGGCTCAACTAATGGAAAAAGTCGTCGACGTGTTGAGAACTCCGATTAGTGTTGTTACGTATTGGACAGATTCTATGACTGTTTTATCATGGCTAAATTCTGAACCAAATAAATGAAAAACTTTTGTATCCAATCGAGTAGCCGAGATACAAAGGTTAAGCGAGAACGCTTCATGGCGTCCAGTTGAATCGGCTAATAACCCCGCGGACATAGTGTCCCGTGGCCTTGATCCATCCGAACTTAAACATTGTCAAATGTGGTGGCAAGGCCCACCTTTTCTTATCAAAAATCAGACACTTCGCCTGAAACCCAAATAATTGATATCCCGGACATACCTGACGCAAGAAAAGAGAATATAATACTGTCGTTCGCTTTATTGAACGACCCCTGTACATTTGAAAGATGTTCTACCTATAATAAATTAATTCGCGTCACGTGTTATGTCTTACGATTTTTATTTAATTGTGCGAATAAACTAAATAAACGAGTAGGTTTAATACAAATGTTTGAAATAGAAGGCGCGATTACCCAGCTATGCAAAATAGTTCAACATCAAGCATTTGCAGCGGAAATAAGATGCCTGCGCGCTGATAAATTTATACCGAAAAATAGCAAATTATTGTCACTAAATCCGTTTATCGATTCGGACAGCGGAAGATTAAAGAATTTAAATTTGAGCTTTGATAGAAAATATCCTATCGTCCTACAAGCAAAGCATATTTTGGTTCGACTTTTAATTGAGGATTATCATAAAAAGTATTTTACATGCAGGTGCTCAATTCTTATTGTCTGAAATTCGAAAACAGTTTTGGCCACTTAACGCAAAAAATGAAATTTGTGGTGTGTTACGTAAATGCTTAACTTGTTTTCGGGTTACACCTCACAAAATAACACAACAGATGGGATCATTACCGGAAGCACGTGTTACCCCATCTCGTCCTGATATTGACCTTGCAGGTCCTTATTTAATCAAAGAATCCAGCCTTCGTTCTAAAACAATGCTTAAAGCTTACCTCTGCGTATTTGTTTGTATGTCAGCCACGGCCAAAGCCAGTGTGCACCCGGAAATAGTATCCGCACTTACCTCTGAAGCGTTTATGAATACCTTTAAAAGATTCGCTTCTCGACGCGGTCTTCCCAAACACGTCTATAGCGATAACGCAAAAAATTTCGTTGGCACCGATAATATGTGGCAACGATTTTATAATACTATTGCTGACACGTGTAAAAATGTTAGGTTAGGTTAGGTTAGAGTGGCAGACCTCTGGCATTGACCAAACAGTCACACGTAGTCCTGTAGGACCATTGTGGTACCACACGTGAACCTATCCGCATCAGCCTCCTGATGGTTAACGCGACGTGACGTAGATCGTAGCAGAATCTTGACAGCTCATTCAAACCAGCCACTGCTGTTAATAAACTTCGTAAGTCGACCCAGTTGCAGGCTGCTCACTTCCTCCAGATCATTAAAGAATGGTTCGCCCAGGGCATTGAACCTTCTTCTAGCGAGGCCGGGGCATTCACACAAGAAATGCTGAATACTTTCCTCCTCTTCATCTCTGCAACTTCTACAGAAATCGTTAGTTGGTACTTGCATACGTTCAGCGTGTCTACCGAACAGGCAATGTCCGGTGACTACGGCAGTGATGTTTCTTAGGTCCTTCCGACCGTGTTGTAATAGCACTGCGGTTTTCCTGTCGTCAAGTAGGGGCCACAATTGCCTGGAGATGCTACAAGTTGCCAGCCCTGTCCATCTGCTTTGTGCAAGTTGTTTAGCTATTTGATCTATATCCTCTTTGACTGATCCCAGTGGTCTAGCCTCAGTATTCTCTGCTAGTTTGGCAGACCTGCTTGCGCCCTCCCTGGCGAGCACATCAGCAGTCTCGTTGCCCTGTATTTTGCTATGTCCAGGAACCCAACACAGGGTGATTCGATGTTGAGCACCAAGTGTGCAGAGATTATTGCGACAGCGCCTTACTAATTTTGACTTAGTGCTGCTGGAGCAAATTGCCTTTATGGCTGCTTGACTGTCTATATAGATTGCTATAGACGCAGCTGCTTTCAAGCCAGGGTGATCCCGCAGGGTGTTGACTGCTTTATCCACTGCAAAAATTTCTGCCTGGAAAATGCTGCAGTAGTCAGGGAGTCTGTACGACCTCTGTATTTGCATGTTCTCGGAGAAGATACCAGCTCCAACCCCGACGTCCATTTTTGAACCGTCAGTGAAGATCGAGTGATCCGCCTCCATTATTACTTGATTGCCTTCCCACTCCTCCCTACCCGGAATGAGCATAGAAAAGCCCATTCCAAAGTCTGGCAGCGAAACAGTGTAATCGGTCGGCTCTCGCAGATTTTGGCCTGGATATATCCTTAGTATGCTACTGTGTCCGTAGTTGGTGCTGGTCCAGCATTTCGACTCTTTCAGTCGCAGAGCACTTTTTGCAGCCACACTTTTTCCGTAAATATCCATGGGTATCAGATGCAGCATCACTTCCAGTGCCGCCGTCGGTGCTGAGTGAAGGGCACCGGTCACTCCTAAACAAGCTGCCCGTTGTACCTTTGTTAGTTTCTTCATGTTTATTGCTTTTTCCAAAGCAGTCCACCAGACCATGACCCCGTAGGTTAGTATAGGTCTTACAATGGCTGTATAAATCCAGTGAACTATGTGGGGTTTCAATCCCCATTTCTTACCAATAGCTTTTTTGCAGGCATAGAACGCAACTGACGCCTTTTTAACTCGTTCTTGTATGTTCGTGCCCCAGTTAAGCTTGGAGTCTAGTATCAATCCTAGATACTTTGCCTTTTCTTTCAGCACTAAAGTACTGTTGTCTAGGACTGGGAGCCTGAAGTTCTCAATCACCCTTCTGCGTGTGAATAGAACTAGCTCCGTTTTTTCTTGGTTGATTCTCAAACCGCATCTCGCAGCCCACCGTTGGAGTTTTCGTAGCGCTGTTTCTGTTAGATAGCTGATGGTATTCAAATATTTGCCCGACACGAGTATAATCAAGTCGTCGGCATATGCAATCACCTTAAATCCAGCCCTTTAAAACGCTATAAGAATTTTGTTCATTACTCTTAGCCACAGAGTTGGCGACAGCACCCCGCCTTGCGGGGTTCCTCTTCCGTCAGTCCTGGCTATCTCGCTGCTTCCTAGTTTAGAGCAGATTTTACGGCTTTTTAACATCCTGTTAATCCAACGGCAGATGTAGTTGTCAACCCCCTGATTCTGTTAGGGCGTCGTACACTGCCTCGGTCGTGACATTATTAAAGGCCCCCTTAATGTCTAGGAAGGTTCCAAGAGTATACTCTTTATTTCTAATTGATTTTTCAATTACGCCTACAACCTCATGTAAAAATGTTAACTATAGTAATTTTTATTTAGAAAATCGCATTCAATGGCACTTTATTCCCGCCCGATCCCCGCATCACGGTGGCATTTGGGAATCTGCCGTAAAGTCGTTCAAAAGTAATTTTAAACGAGTCGTTGGCAATACAATATTAAATTTCGAACAATTTTTGACCATTATAACCCAAATTGAGGCGATCCTTAATTCCCGTCCTTTGTTACCCATGTCCAATGACCCATCGGACCTAGAAGTTCTAGCCCCCGGACATTTTTTGATTGGTGGAAATTTACTGGCGTCCCCCCAAGAAGAGGTCACTGAAATCCCATTAAATCGTCTCAAAAAGTACCATTAACTACAACAAATTGTCCAAAGATTCTGTAAACTCTGGAGTAATTGCTATTTACATACTCTTCAACAATTAAATAAATGGAAAACCAAGTCTGAAAACCTAAAATTGGACACCTTGGTTCTTCTAGAGGACAAAAATCTGGCGCCCTTACAATGGGCTATGGGCCGGATCGTTGCTCTTCATCCGGGCTCGGATAATTTGGTTCGAGTTGAAACGATTCGTACACAAAATGGGCTTACCAAACGATCCGTACAAAGAATATATCCCCTACCCGTTAAAGTCTGTTCCAGTGAACCAATGGATGAAATAAACCAGCTGTCTCCGTTGAAACACCCGAGGCATTTCAAGGCCGGCGGCATGGATAATCTTTAAAAAGCATTTCAAAATGCATAGCGGCAACGTCGCTGCCTTCACCACTGACGTGGAGGATGTTGTGATCCCGCCCAGGAACACAATTCTTGAAAACCAGGGAGTAGAACAGCCGAGAGAAAGTAGGCGTGGTTCTACTGAAAATGGATAAATCGTATTCTTGAAGGTCGTTCTATTCAATGTATAAAACGACCGCTCCCTGTTCCTTCTACTGGGTAATTTTGGAGGAACAGACGGGGAGCATGCATCATAACCCAACTTCTTAATTTTTTATTATTAACTTTATTATTATTTAAAGTGGGTTTGTTTAAATTTAAGTGTTCTTTGTGTGTCGTTTGCCTTGTTTGACCGTGTTAATGGACTGCAATGAATAACGATTTGGTCTTGTGGGATGAAATAATCCTAAACGTGGACGAAGCAGTCGAGTTTATTGAGATTTGATCTATCTGACGAGAAGTGTATTAAACTATTTAGGCTTACGAAACCCATGTGTGAGAATTTAATAAACTTACTCACACCCTTCATTCCTGAACCAACTAGGACTTCAGCTTTAACTATACAAACGAAGGTACGTTTAATTCCACACAGGTAATAAATTCTGGCAGGGATTCTTTATTTATATAATGAAAAACTTCAATGATTCTTTCATATATTAAAGTAATCTTGTTCTAATTGGGCATTGGGTTTTTGATATTTCCAGATAATTCTTTGATATCTAAACTAACTAACCTTATTATTACTTATTTAAACTTATTTTATAATTTGTAGGTTTTAGCGGCTCTATGTTTCTTTGGCCTTGGTAGTTACCAAGAAATCACTGGCTCAAATTTTTATATTGGAATAAGCCCTCAATAAGTAGTTGCATTAATGAAGTTTATAAACCAATTATCCAGCCAGAAGTATTTAATAATTGGGTTCATTTTCCTAGAAATATAGAAGAACTGGCAGCTCTTCGGACTAGGTAGATACATATGCTACTTTTAAGAGATATTTATGTTTTTCATAGGTACTTTTTTTAAAGTTTTTTTCAGAAGTACCAGTTTTCGGGGGTAATTGGCGGTGTAGATTGCACACTTTCCAGAATATATTTATGTCAATAGGAAAAATTACCATTCTATAAATGTGCAATTGGTAAGACAGACTCAAATTATGGCATGATTACGGATAAATAATTAAATATAATCATGACAAGGGTACGTAGACACTAAAATGTTGTTTTGTTGTTTTTAGATCTGCGACACCGATCTTCGGATTCTGAATGTAAATGCTCAGTTTCCCGAAAGTTCACACGATTCAAATAATATATAGAGGCACTCAATGGTGTCTACAGTAATGGAAAGAGTTTATAGACATGATCCTCAAAATGTATTTTTTTTGCTACGAGATTCAGTTAACTAGAAATTGCATATCACACATTGCCAGTGAGATTATTGCTATTTGGGGTTGAGAAATTGTTCTTAAATTATAGTGACTACTAACAGTAGATATACATATTTTAGGTTATCCGACAAAACCCTTGCTTTTAACACTCATTCAAAATCCCACTAATGCCCCTGAAGAAAGATTCAACGAAAGACTCTGTAGTATCAGATATATCATTGAAAGATGCAATGGAGTTTTAAAAAATAGATTTAGATGTCTTCTTAAACACAGGGTCTTACATTATTCCCCTACAGTGGCAGGAAAAATTATTAACAGTTGTGTAGTTTTGCACAATATGTGCATAGCTAATAATGTTCCTGAACCACTAGAGCAAGACGAATTAGAAAACATTGATTATGGTGTATATGCCATAGAAGAGGGAAATGAAGATCTTGGAAAAGTGAATCCAGATTTGGCAGCTGCTAGACAGCTTCAACAAAATATTATTCATAATCATTTTCGTTAGTAAGCAATATATTTTGTCATATTGACTACCACTACATTTATATTGTAACGTATTTTGTATTTTTTAATAGTTAACTTCCTAACCCTAAATATGTAAGAGAACCTTTTTCTGCAAGTAGGTATCTGGCAACGTTTCGGAAATTAGGCCATGTTCAGGGCACCACAATACAGAATATTACAATTTAATTGGCATTAAAATATATAGGTATTCATTAAATACAGATGAAACACAAAGTTTAATACCATACTATAAATACAAATAAAACACAACTTTCTTTGTTATCATGCCCAAAAACATTATGTATTTTTCGTATAGGGTATAAAAAATTGTTTTTATCTATTCATGTTTTCTTTTCTCGAGTAAGATTGTAATATCCTATATACTATATTTTAGTGCCCTGAAGGTGGTCTAAATTGCACTGCAATATTGGCAAATAAAAAACTGTGATCAACATTGTTTATTTGTTTTAAAAGACTGGTGTGACTCTATTCTTCTGTCTTTTAATATTACTAAAACCAATATAAGTAAGTATTAACTTTTTCACTTAATAATATAATTGTTGACAATTTAATAATCAACAAGTTTTATCTCACAAGGAATTTTGACACTAACTTCAATTTTCATATTAGAAACAGTTTGTTTGGTTCACAAAAAGCATAGAAATAGTATTAATTTACCTATATATATACACTGTGGGTGGGCCAAATTTATTTGGAACCCAATTTCACTCTGAATAACTTTTACTATATTTGTCGGATTTTGGTGGTATTTTGTGTAAATATTAAAGAGGCCTTTCCCTAATTGTAGAACAAATATCCAATCACTATGTACAGGGGGAGCCAAGTAACAAAAAATATTTGTAATCATCGCCTTTGGGGCTGTTGCAAATGTAAATGGTTTACTCTAAAACTACAAAAATTATTTGAAATTATTAAGAGACTATCGAAAAAAAGGCTCTGAAAAAATTGTTCTAAAAACTTTAGGTTTTGTATTAAAAACGTATTTTTTTCGAAACTCTATTAAATAATATTACCATACAGCTTTATTAAATGTCAAGTTTACAGAGCAAAAATACGTAAATTATTGGATGTCGAGTTACCTATAAAACAAAAGAAAAAATGCCCTTGACAACAGTATGTAAATATTAGTAACTTGGCAGTGTATTAAATTTATTTCAAAATAGTGTACTCGTATTCGTCATTTGAAGATAAAATCTTAAATTCATCTCTAAGAGTCAAAGGTTATGGTGCAAAAAAGATAACTAAAAGTTACCCAGAACGTAATTGGAAATTAAGTACCGTTAGTTATTTTCTACGGCATTTACTCGAGACCAATGGTTCATTTCAAATGAAGCCTGGAAGAGGAAGGAAGAAAACTGGTAGAAGTATCAAAAACGTTTAAAGAGTTAGGGCAATTCTTAACGCTGTCAAACCCGGTAATACGATAAGTTCAAGAAAAAAAAATAACAAAAACGACTACTATTAAAAGATCATCGGTAAGAAGAATTATTAAAATTGATTTGAAGTTTTAACCCTTTAAAAAAATATACTGTAACAAATTTTCAAATGATGTTAAGAATAAAAGAATAGAAAGATGTCAAGCATTGTTTAGAATATTTAAACGATGCGATGATATTGAATGAATTTGGTTCTCAGATGAAAAAGTTTTTTCATTGCGCTAGCCAAAAATTCTCAGAACAACAGGGTATATTCTAATGTACGAAGAAAATCGGAGATACCACTGGAACATCTTCTGGTTCCCAGAGATTATTTTTCTTAGTCAATTATCGTTTCTCTGGCTGTATCGATGCTAGGAAAAACTGAAATTTATTTTATTGACTCTGGAGTAAAAATTAATTTCGAAGTTTATCAACGGGACATTTTAGAAGGTATGCTTCGAGAAATAGAAATAGTTAGCGACAACTTCACATTTCAGCAAGATGGCGCATCAAGCCATACGTCAAGAGTACTGTAAGATACCTGCAGGAAAATTGTCCTGATTTCATTGAACCAAACATGTGGCCTCCAAATACCCCGGAGTTAAACCCCGTCGACTATAACATTTGGGGGACATTAGAGGGAAAAGTTTATGAAAATACTCGGATTAATACGATTGCTCAGCTTAAAGAGAGGATAGTCTACTGTTGGCAACAATATAATCAAGAAATTATTAATAACTCAATTGGACTTATTGGACAATGACGAAAACTTCAAGCTGTTCATATTCACAATAATTTCTTGTAAAATTATTAAAAAATATTTTTCTTTATTACATTTTTGCTATGTTATTTAATAAAGCAGTATGGTAATATTATTTAATAAAGTTTCGAAAAAAATACGTTTTTAATACAAAACCTAAAGTTTCTAGAACAATTTTTTTAGAGCTTCTTTTCCGATAGTCTCTTAATAATTTCAAATAATTTTTGTAGTTTTAGAGTAAACCATTTAATTTTGCAACAGCCCCAAAGGCAATGATTACAAATATTTCTTGTTACTTGGCTCCCCCTGTACATAGTCATTGGATATTTGTTCTACAATTAGGGAAAGGCCCATTTAATAGTTACACAAAATACCACCAAAATCCGACAAATATAGCAAAAGTTATTCAGAGTGAAATTGGGTTCCAAATAAATTTGGCCCACAGTGTATATAATACCAGACAAGGCTTTAATATGTTTACCTATTCCTTGTTCAAGTCGTCAAAGAAATCTATAATTTAAGATTCTAAAAATATTTTTAATTATCTTTCTGTTTATATAAAAAGAAATATCAAATTTTAAATTGTTTAAAAAAACTGTTAACAATTTATTATTGAAAAAAGCCTATTATTACCATAGATAAATATTTTGGTGATAACCTGTCATAGGTAGTTTTTTTCATTTTTTATACCGATATTTAAAATTTTACTATTATATTAAAATTTATTGTATTATATTTTATTGTTGACTTGACTTTTATTGACTTTGACTTTACGAAATATGACCAATCTTTTGAAAACAAAAGGTCAAAACCTGCTATCGTTAAATAAAAACAAAAAATAAATATATACATAATATATTTTTCTTTCTTTTGTATTAGTAAGGAAACATTTAATTCTGGTAGTACACCCTTTATAATAAACAAGGTGGCATATATTTAATTGTCCACTATTGCTATCTTATATAAACGCCATAACTTTTACGAAGTATAGATTGAATTAGAGAATATGTGCCATTTTTAAAATATTTACATGATTGTTTTTGATTCTGCGATACAGGATGATTTGCTAAACACGTATAAAATTAATTCCTTTTAATAACTCGAAAGGTTTCAATTTTAGAAAAATCTTCTTAAAAGGTAAAGGTTGAATGTTTTTCTTCTCTAAAAAAATTATAAAAAAAGTCACCACTTTTTAAATCACTTATAAGTGAGTTATCATGACCATCATCATTCTTTTAAATAAGGCCTGAATTTTTTATTTATACATGATTAGGACACTATTTTTAGTACGCCTATGGTTTTTTACATATAATTTTCATTTGATCTAGGGAAAGTTGACCATAATAATTCCGTTATAACCAGTTATATCAAAAAAGTGATAACGCCATTTTGTAGAGAAGAAACAATACCAACTCTTTATTTCAAGAACATTTTTCTAAAATTAAAAGCTTTTCCGTTACTTCAGGGATTAAATTTAAGATTTTAACACATCACCCTGTATCTCAGGAATCGAAATTAAATAGGCAACGCAGTAGTGGATCTTAAAAACCCTTTCAAAATGAAATATTTTCTATAATTTACTCAACTATGTAGAAATTACCATTTACAAGATTAATTACAATTAAATACTTGCCAACCTGTATTTCATACTTTTGGAGTTGTGTATATTTTTAACAAAAGATAAATAAGTGTCATAATAACTTAAAATATATTTTCTTTTACAAAAAAAAAAAAAAAAAATCAAAACTTAACGGCAAAAAACACACGATTATTGTCAAAATCTTCATAATTTAGCTGCTCATAACTGAGAAGCAAAGTCCTGCACTAAAAATACCTGTTACACGACTGCTTATATTCAAGCATTAAATTTTTATAAGCATTGGCAATGCTTTCAAGCGCCACAACTTTCCTCTCATGATATTGCTTTTTTTCAGTGGCATTATTTTCTAGCAATAAAAGTTTTTTCTCCTTGTAACCTTTCTCAAACGTTGCATTTTCTTCTGAAATTTTTAAGAATCTTTCATTAGACTTCAACGATTCTTGCAGCCTGGTTGTCTTATTCCAGCGTTTTCGCACTCTAGATACATTACTTTGAATTGTGCTTTTTTTGGTGTCGATTCTGTTGAAGCTTGTACTGGTAATGGTAGACAATAATTATGGGTTGACTGAACTTCAATAACCTTAAGTATAAAAAAAATATATTATTTACTTTAAAATATACTACGAATGAGAATTAGAGGAGGCAGATCACAAATGCTTTTTAACTTAATATATTTGAGATATTTTCACTTTTCTAATAATCTAAGGATGTTCTATTAACCATTTTTTTAATTACATGAATAAGAGGTAGGAATGACCCAAGAATGACCTAAAATTCCTTTGTCGAATTTATTTTGCCCATGCAGCTAATGTAATAACTTTTTATTACCATAGACCCTTCCAAACCAGAGATATAACAGCCCATACACTCCCAAGTTCTTATTACCCTAAACCGGGTAATAAGAACTTAATATTGGAATAGATATACGTTACTTTTTGTTTTTAGTTACAAAATGTCCATCGCTATGGACACTTTAAAGAAAAAGCGATAGAATAGATGAATTTTTAATAATTTATATTGAAAGTCGAACAATCAATCTTTTAACCTTATTACCCCAGGCTTACCTACTATTCATTAGTATAATATGATTTACACCTAATGTCTTCTAACTAATGGAAACTATGAATTTAGTCTTTAGTTTTAGTTACATTGCTTTAGACAAATTTTGCAAAATCTTTTACTTACAGAAATTGGATTGGCTTCAAAATTGGAGACTCTATCCTCTTCTGAAGCAGTTTCTTTTGGGTCACATGGGGTATCAAAGTGGTCTAAATTATAATCCAAATCAAAAAGTACCTCGGACTCTAAAATATTCTGATTGCCACTAATGGCAACCGGTGTTATAATATTTAAACCTTTTTCATCAAGTGCTGGAAGTGGTTGAACAAATGGTGGGCCACGTCCAGTTCCAGCAACATACTTTTTTGTTCTGTATGTTTTAACTTTATGTTTTTTTTAAATAAACCCATGTCTTAAATATCAATTTATTGTAGTATATTAATTAACAACTGTTAGTTGTAAATGTTCAGTTGTTCTAAACATGTAAATAGAATAATAATTTTTCTCTCTAAACTTATAAAATATATGTACCTGTATATATATAAAAATAATAAGATATCTATTCCTATAACATCCGCATTTAATATTCCAGTCACAAGTGAGTCACGAGTGAGTCACGTAAATATTATTTCCAAATTTTTTAATCCCTTAAACAAACAATAATGTTTCCTAGACAGCCTTTGTTGTCGGTAATCTCGCCGCTCGATAATGGTACCTATTAGTCATTATTATTACCCCCTTTTTTACCCTAAAAAACCCATAGTTCTGTGCAATGATTGGTCGAACCAAAACTGCATTGTACAAGAGGGGCAAATAGGTACATTTTTGAGAACAGTTCCTGTTAAGATTTCAAACTTGTCGGTTTTCCGCTGATCTCTTTATTTCGTATTTCGGACTTCACGGGTTCTTTCATCTCGCGTAAGAGATTTTCTTTTCGTTCATAGCCTTGTGCTTATTCCGCAGAAGATAGTGCGATTCTGCATTTCGAGCTTTTGCTCATCTCTCGCTAAGAGATTTCCATTTCTGTTTCCGAGCTTCTTCTTTATTTATCAGAGCCGGACTGAATTTATTTCTACTGTTTCGAACGATTAGTTCAGTGTTATATTTCGCGTCCGACACCTCAGTGGAATTCGCTATACCTTTTTGTACATATGTAAATATAGTGTTTAGTGTTAGAGTTTAATTTAAATTAATAAACGGGTGAATTGTTTGTAAAAGTGCTATCAAAATTAATTAATTAATGTATATAGTTAATTACAATCCCAGGCAGTGTTTGTTTATCCAACCAGAACCTATAGACAATACTCTTCATTACTCTCAATTTGTGAGGACCAGACAGGACCCTTACAGTAAACTACCTCTGAACATATTATATATATCCTATTGTTGTTTGATCTCTTTTTAGAAATTCAAATTTAATAGTCGATGTAAAAGTAAGTAAGTTTAGGTAGGAATATTGGTACCGTATTTGAGTTTACTTAATTTCTTGTTTATTTACCTTCCTCCATTGCCTCCAGTCTTTGGCAGGACCATCAGGAACACTATTTAATATGGTACTTAACTCAACCCAATTTCTTTCCATTTTTTCCCTGGTATAACTTTGAGTAAGTTTACCAGAATACATCTCTCTTCTCGCAGATATGTACTCAACTAAAAGCTCTTTTTGTTTTGGCGTTATCGGATTTGATTTGATTTTTTTTCGTGGATCCATTAAACAATTACCTACAAGTTTACTATAATTATTACTTTTTCGGTACACCAACGGTATCACATAGGTACCCCAAAAATCCTATCATTCTTTAAAAAACTACATAACGACAATCAACACAATGTTGTTAATTCAATAGTACAATAAAAGATAAATAGGTACCTACCTTTAGGCGGATCAAAAAACTTTATGACAAGGGAAATTAAACAAATTAATCACAGATTACAACGAAGTTACATTTTAATACGTAAAACAGTGTAAACAAACACCAAGACCACCTAACCCACGATTTCACCTGTCAGATTGTGTTGGTAAATCCAAAAATCCTTGATATCTCTCGAAAAATTCTGCATTGTGATTGGACAATAACTTTGGCGGCTTTGTTCCCCGCTTTAAGCGCCCTCCTTTATGTTCAAGAATACGGATTTCTGCATTTTGGTATAGAGAGAGAACAGGTAGTAGAGTAGAAGCGAGGAACGCTCCCCGGCGAGCGGTCTATTCTATCGCCCTCAAGAATCGAACTCCAGGAAGAGAGAGAACAATTTAATCGTTCAATAACACAGACATTTTTTATTCTAAAAAGTTTGTTATTCTCGATTCTCGCAATAATGTATAATATTATTATAAACAACTATTAAAAAAGTGCACATCTTATTTTTGTTTCAAACAACAAAAAACGAAGATAGAACCACCACAGGGTATGTTCTATTTGAGAGAACTTTCAATGAAAGATGATGCTGACAAAAACGTCGGCCACCTCTACCTAAGACATTTGGTTTCGAAATTGCAAGAAACTGGAACCGTTGGAAACAAAAATACAACCACCTAGACTTTTGGCTGAAGATATACATGCAGATTGATTATTGGAAGGCCGGTTCTATAAATCCAAAGGTAACAGTGCGTCATTTAGCAACAGTTATCGGCGTATCCAGGAATTCTGTTAGGAAAGTATACATAAATTTCACTCTAAAAACAAAATGAAAATACTGCATCATGGCGATGATCATCCGGACAGAAGAATCCAGTTTTGTGAAACCATGACAGGGAGAATTACAGCAACACCCGAATTTATTAAAAATATTTACTTCAGTATCTTTTTGTAACCAAAAAGTCAATGTTTGGGCGGGAGTATTTTTTTTTATTAAAGGGAGTTTAGAGCCCTCGATTGTTCATGAATTTAAAATCAAAGAGACTTACAAGAAATCTGAATTTGCACTCTAACCTGTGCCTGCCAAATTTTGTAAAAGCCAGTTTTAAAATATTTTCTCAAAATTTTGCATAAGTACACTTTATATTAAAATCTGATTAATTTTGGTAAAGCTAAAAAGAATTTTTGATAAGCTTTTCACAGACAAGTGGGGTAGTGCCTTTCAGGATTTTACAGTGGATGAGGGTATAGTGCTTTAGAGGTAGTTAAGGGTGGTCCGTAATTTATCACATTTTCATTCCACCTCGTTTTGGTAAAAATAGGTAAAATTATTTTTGACTTGAGCGAGAAAACAATTCATTTTTAAAAATGACACTCTATAATATTTCATAGCAATTTCAAATTCTAGAGATCCTACTGGGGGGAAACAAAGGTGCTATAATAACTAATAGCTAACAATTTTGTGTATGAAAAGAAGTATTGGGGAAAAAGGTATTGGAGGCCTATCTGGTCCTTTAAACCGTAAAATGTCCAAAAGTGACGACGACGACGACGACGACGACAACAGACGCACTTTTTTCAGGATGAGGAACATACTGTACAGGGTTCCCAAATTCGATTCATGGTGGATCTCGGAAACTATAAAAGATATAGCAAAGATTAAATTGCGGCAAAGTTGGATAATTTGGAGCTTAAGGTTGAATTCTCAACGTCATTCAATCTATTGCCAACCTATAACCTATTTCGCGTTGATTTTTTGAGTTTATTATTTTAATAACTAACATTTAAAGAAAATCAATATCGTCGGTACATTATTTTGGTAGTATCTGATATATTACAAAAATATCAATTTATTTCATTGCTAATTTTGGAAGAATTGTATAGTGAAAGAACAATAAGTGATAATGACAGAATAATGTTAAAAAAAAATCTTATCCAATATTTTTCGCTATACAATTTTCCTAAAATAAGTTATGAAATTCCTTGATATTTATTAAATATGTCAATTATTACCTGTAGAATATCAAGTCGATACTGATTTTCTTTAAATTTTGTATAAAACCTAGAAAACATAAATAAATCTACGCGAAATAGGTTATAGGTTGGCAAGCATGTTGATACTCCCACCTTAAGTTAATGCCAGTGATAAAAAAAAGTCAATTCAAGTTTGTCAAAAATTTTGTCAGCCTAAAAGTCCATTTAAAAGTTAATTTACAATAATAATTTGTAGAAATACTGTCAAGAGTATTTAAAAAAAAATTACAGCAACCAGAAAATATTAAAGAACCCCGCACTTCTCTAATGGAAAATGGCCCTAGGTTAGATTTTCTAAATTTTTTGTATGTTGTAGAGAATGCCATTCTGATCAAAAGTGTTCATGGCCACAACAATATCTGCCGACCAGTTTTTGAGATACCAAGTTGCAAAATATGAATTCTCAATACATTATATTTTCGTAGTTTGTAATATTAATTCGTTTTGATTTTCTAAATTTTTGTTGGCCCTGTCGTAGATAGGACAGAATACTATAAAATACTCTAAATTTTTTATTATATACCGGGTGAGTGACGAAAATTATTTAATATTTCTTGTTAAATCATTGTATTTTCGGCATTAAATTAAATGTTAACAAAGTAATACTGTAGATTGTGTAGATGATATTAGATTGGAGCAAGCTATCAGAATTTATATTACTTATATTTATATAGGGTAACTCAAAAAAGTTAATATTTTTTTTATTAGTTTTTGAAGAAATTTTGTAGATATTTTTCACTTGTCGCTTATCGTATGCTTCCAAATAAATATAATTATCAAGGTTATATACGGTGTTTTCGATGATAAGCGATAGAAAAATAACATAAAATGCATGTATTTATAAATCACCCGGTATATTAAAAATGGATCGGTTAAATTTCGTTATTTTTTAATATTTTTTGCTTGAACTGTCTTACTTACTTGTTTGCTATTGATTTCCCTTTTCCTATGACCAGTTCTGAAGATATTATTATATGGGTTGTTTTCAGTATCTTTTAAGATCCTGATTTAAGTTTGAAAAAAAAATAAAAAAATTCGGCTTTAGTTCAACTGACTTTTTTCTTTTAAGTAACAGTGAAATATGCCAGAATGGTTACGAAAGTGCTCGAGTGTTATGAAAATAAAAGTTAAAAGGGTTTTATATAGAAAATAAACAAGATTTTGACCGTCCCATATTTTTTTATTTTTGAGTGCTAGCTTTGATTTAATGTCGGTTTCGACCTGTAATTTTATTTAATACACTTTATACTGCCAAACTGTGAATTTAAGGAGCATCTAAAGTAATTAGGCATAAGATAATGCCACCATAAGGCTAGTTTAATAGTAATTTTCAGAATATGTCCTCTATGATATTGTACCATGACCAATAAGATAAATTAAAAAGTCCGAAAACAGATTTTTGGTTAGTGCCATATGGTAACTCTTTAATAAACTACCAAAATGTGCCGGCTTTTACAAATTTGGAAGTAAGGAGGTACGAAAAAAGTATGCGACGGCCATGTTTTTGTTACGACGGTCATGTTTCTGTTGCGACGGTTATGTTTTTCATGCGACGGTCATGAGATCGACGGTCATGTGATTTCACTCATTTTTATTTACTTAAAATTTAGCCTATCCCCATGTTGTGAATTTTAGGTTAGAATTTCCACCGGTAAATAACCAACAACAAAAAACCAAAGCGAGCAACTTTATTACTATGTTATGTTGTTTTTTATCACTATTGACGGTCATGTTAATAGAAAAAATAATGTCTTTCGAAAAGATAACCTAAAAAGTCCTTCTACGGTCATGCATGTGAAGAAAACGTCGGGACAGCGTTCAATAATTATTTTTAGCCCAAACATTAACAGTAATGGCTATTCAAGACAATTTTATAACACAAAAAAACCCAACATTTGTTAAATATCATTTAATTTAGCAACTTAAAAAATAAAATACATTTTTTGAAGTTCGCAAATATTGGATTTTGCTACAGGGACATACGACGGTCATGTGAAATAGGAGTTTCAAACCCCAAATTAAAATATAAATTCATAAGATATTGCACTTTTAGTATTAATAAATCGATAAAAATATGCGTGTCTAGTCAAATATAAAAAAAATTATGGCTAATAAAAAGGATTGAGTTTTAAGGCCCCAGGGACATGGTATCTTAAAAGTTACTGAAAACCACCCGTACAGCGTCGAACAGACTCAAAACTCAAAAAATAAGCAAATAAAATAACATTTTTTTTTTATTTTAATAAAATTTGTTATGTAAGTTCATTTTTTGGTTAAAAATAAGTATATTTAATGCTATGAATGATTAGGGGCCTACTTATTTTTTTTTGGATATAATAAATTGTTCATAGTTTTTATATATTTCTTATTTGCAATACAGTGTTAGAATACCCTAATTATTCGAAACACCCTTTATAGCACTAAATATATTTATTTTTAATCATTAAATGAACTTACATAAAATTTATTATTGAAATACCCACTAAAAAAATGTTTTTTTAGTTTGCTTATTTTTCGAGTTTTGAGTCTGTTCGACGCTATATATCTCTAGAACTGGTCATAGGAAAAGGGAAGTCAATAGCAAACAAGTAAGTAAGACACTTCAAGCCAAAAATATTGGTAACGAAATTTTCCATCCATTTTTAATATACCGGGTGATTTATAAATAGGTATATGCATTTTTATGTTATTTTCTATCTCTTATCATCGGAAACACCCTGTATAACCTTGATAATTATTATATATATTTGGACTATACGATAAGCCACAAGCAGTACATAAAGAAATATCCACAAAATTTATAATTAAAAAAATATTAACTTTTTCAGTTACCCTGTATAAATATAAATAATATAAACTCTGATAGTTTGCTCCAATCTAATGTCATCAACAGTATTACTTAGAAAAACAAAACGAATTAATATTATAAACTACGAAAATATATCGTATTGAGAATTCATATTTTGCAACTTCGATACTCTGTATCTCAAAAACTGGTCGGCAGATATTGTTGTGGCCATAAATACTTTTGATCAGAATGGCATTCTCTATAACATACTAAAAATTTAAAAAATTTAACCAAGGGCCAGTATCCATAAGAGAAGTGCGGGGTTCTTTGTCCTAAAGAGGTTCTAAAATTTTTATGAATAAAAAGAAATTGACACCATCAAACACACATTTAATATAGCGCTACTTTAAAGAAAATATATCTGAGATAAATCATTGTCATAACTAAGAAGTTTTATGTAGGTTGCGTTGAGTCTTATTTTGCAAAAGTGGTGCAATTTACAAAATATAGGTAAAAAATCAAAATTATCTTATGCAGCTGATATTTTGCATACGGGCTAGAAACTGCATTTAAAAAAAACTTTTTCCAATAACTTTTTTTGATATTTTCAGAAATTACCCCACTTTTGAATTATTTTTTGAAAAAATTAAAATTTGACAGATAATGCGAATCACATGACTACTATTTTTTTGCTTAATTTTCATCTCGATAGAAGCAGAACTTGATGCCAAAGTTAAATTTTGAATAAAGCTATTAATAAAAAAAATTGCCATATGATGCGGACTTTACTGGTGACACTGTATATCAAAAAAATAACTTTCTGACATAAAAAAAAATCAAAATGGCTATGTGTTCTATGTAATAAAAATAAAATACTTGATGAAAATGTTACGATTAAAAATGTTGAGAAAATAGAAGAAAAAATATATTATTTAAAAAAATTATTTATGACTTGAATGAATACAGTTATTGCCAACAAAATTGGAATTATTTGAAAAAGCTTATTTCCTTATAAAAATAGATTAAAAAGACAGTAAACTTGAATCGCTTATGCAAAAATTTGATGAAACAAATAAGAAGATAGCTACTAAGGAAGTATAGTCCGAAATAGTAACAAAAACTGCAAGACCCACAATAACGAATTTACCAGTGTTAATAATTAAACCAAAAACAACACACAGTAGCCAAGAAACAAAAAAAGAAGTGCAAGAAAATGTAAATCCTGTAGCGATAAACGTTACAGTTAATTAGGTTGAGAATATTAGAAATGGAGAAATAATAATAAAATTAAATTCCAAAGAAGAAATTAAAAAATCTAGAACAGTTAATAGCTAAAATAAGAGACAAAATTAATTATTATAAATATGAACAGAGAAAACAAAGTAAACATTTTATATCTCAATGCATGCTCTATAAAGAATAAGAAGTAATAGAAATCAGTTCAAATGAAAAATGTTAAAAGTTCACAAAAAAACATAACTTGCGGTGTTCCGCAAGAGTCAACTGTAGGATCTACTTTTTTTTTTAATCTACATTAATTCTATAACAAAATTAAATTTAAAAGGTCAAATAAAATTGTTTGCTGATGATACTTACTACTATTGTATATTTTCATGAAGACTTTGCTCAAATTCATAATAACATGAACCACGACGTTAATATTATAATATGTAAATCGCTTCATATTAATAAATTATCATTAAATTTTAATAAATCATCTTTTATGTTTATAAGTAAATTAAAATTAAAAAATATTAATATTTCTTTACTATCTTTCACTAAATATACTAAAACAATTAAATTTGTAGGTTTATATTGAATAAAATTTAAGTTGGAGAAAACATATTGAATATTTTAAGAAGTTACATCTCACCAATAATTGGCATTTTGTTTAAGGCTAAAAATTATATACCATTAAAGTATTTAAAAGATATATATTATTTTTTGGTTTATTTAAAATTATAGTATACGATTTCAATTTGGGGATCAGCGAATTTAAATACATTAAAAACAACTACAAAACAAAATAATTAAATGCATACAAATAAACTTTCATTTTTACAACCAACAATAAATGTGTATAAACCAAATGGATATTTAAATTTAGAAAAGCTTTATAAATTAAAACAATGCATTCTAATACGCTCTATTATAATTAAAGAAAAACAATCAAATATAATATTTCATCCGACCAACATTATTCACAACACAAGACAAAACCATCATATGCAGACACTACTTATGGTTAAGATCAATTTATTTAAGGGAATAACAATTTACAACAGTCTGCCGAAAAAAATTAAAGAAATATCGAAATTATGAATTAAAAAAAAAAAACTAAAAAAATATTTTTTAAAACTAAACTAACTTTGATCGATGAAAGAGTTTTGGACTTCCATTGTCTTTATTTGTTTTAAATCACAACGTTTCAACTGGTAAGTATCTCCAGTCGTCTTCAGGTGAATACTAAATAAGTAAAGTAACTACAAGACTATTTATACTAGCTAGGTGCACCGAAGCACAACTGAGATGGGTGCAGTCATGCGTTCAGTTGGCACGCGATCTTATTCTAAGAATACATCTATTTAACAAAGGTTTCCAGATATTTCTTAAGTCTAATGATGGTTTACTAAAGCAGCCTGGATTCTGGTGAATAGCAGCAGCTTTCTTAAACTTTATTTTCCTCCAGTGTGGTTCCTTATGTAGGATTTCAGCTTCTGACCACATGATATGGTGGCCATGTTACCAGGCATGGTCAGCTGCACCTGATTTTTCGGTCTCTCCTTTTAACATATTATTTTTGTGTTCTTTAATCCTTGTCTCGAGTGGTCTTAATGTCTCACCTATATAAGATTGGCCGCACTCGCAGGGGATCTGGTAGACGCAGTTTTTCCTATCTTTTTAACTTATAGGTTTTGTCTTCGTCAGGTGGCTTCTTAGGGTGTCTCTCGAGTTGAATACGGTGTTGATGTTATATCGTTGTCCTAGTCTTCTTATTTTCTCAGATACTCCCTTGACATACGGAATATTGAGTGTTGGTTGTGCCTCTCTTTCTGTTTCTTGCGCGTTGGGTCGATTCTTACGATTTTCCAATATTTTGTCAACTAATTTTGTGGGGTAGCCATTTTTATTGAGGTCGGTCTTGATGTGGTGAGCTTCCTTTTTAAGTGCTTTTTCCGAGTTACAGATTGTAATTGCTCTATCCCCGAGGGTTTTAACTATGCCATGTTTCGTGCTGTTTGAGTAATTTGATGTAAAATTGAGATGCTGACCTGTATGCGTAGGTTTTCTGTATACTGAAGTTTGGATGCTGTTGCCATTTTCTTCACGTTGACATCTAGAAACGGTAATTGGTTGTTTTCTTCTTTGACGTCGAAAGTCTTTACACCAACGTTCCCGTAAAAGACGCCCTAAAGGTTATCAAAAACAGACTTGAGGAAGACCATACTCTACAGGAAAGAACATAGAAGAGAATTATTGCCATCTTGGAACTATTAGAATGCTGCCTCAACAATTCCTACTTTCAAGAAAAGGATAGATTCTTCAACCAAGTAGACGGATGGGCTTATCTCTCTCGCCAATAATCGCCAACATTTACATGGAATGGTTTGAATCCAAAGCAATGGAACAGGCAAAGAAGAAACCAAAAATGTGGCTGAGATATGTGGATGACACCTTCATTATTTGGAATGGAACCGATGACGAACTAAGAGATTTTCTAGATCACCTCAATAGCTTAACACCAACAATCAAATTCACCATGGAGAAAGAAGAAAACAACCAATTACCGTTTCTAGATGTCAACGTGAAGAAAAATGGCAACAGCATCCAAACTTCAGTATACAGAAAACCTACGCATACAGGTCAGCATCTCAATTTTACATCAAATCACTCAAACAGCACGAAACATGGCATAGTTAAAACCCTCGTGGATAGAGCAATTACAATCTGTAACTCGGAAGAAGTACTTAAAAAGGAAGCTCACGACATCAAGACCGACCTCAACAAAAATGGCTACCCCACAAAATTAGTTGACAAAATATTGGAAAATCGTAAGAATCGACCCAACGCGCAAGAAGCAGAAAGAGAGGCACAACCAACACGCAATATTCCGTATGTCAAAGGAGTATCTGAGAAAATAAGAAGACTAGGACAACGATATAATATCAACACCGTATTCAACTCGAGAGACACCCTAAGAAGCCACCTGACGAAGACAAAACCTATAAGTCAAAAAGATAGGAAAAACTACGTCTACCAGATCCCCTGCGAGTGCGGCCAATCTTATATAGGTGAGACATTAAGACCACTCGAGACAAGGATTAAAGAACACAAAAATAATACGTTAAAAGGAGAGACCGAAAAATCAGGTGCAGCTGACCATGCCTGGAAACATGGCCACCATATCATGTGGTCAGAAGCTGGAATCCTACATAAGGAACCACACTGGAGGAAAAGAAAGTTTAAGAAAGCTGCTGCTATTCACCAGAATCCAGGCTGCTTTAGTAAACCATCATTAGACTTAAGAAATATCTGGAAATCTTTGTTAAATAGATGTAATCTTAGGATAAGATCGCGTGCCAACTGAACGCATGACTGCACCCATCTCAGTTGTGCTTCGGTGCACCTAGCTAGTATAAATAGTCTTGTAGTTACTTTACTTATTTAGTATTCACCTGAAGACGACTGGAGATACTTACCATTTGAAACGTTGTGATTTAAAACAAATAAAGACAATGGAAGTCCAAAACTCTATCATCGATCAAGAAACATCATTGTCTCCAACCTTCAAACAATAAACTAACTTTAACGTTATATTATTAAAATTTATAATAGAATTATAGAATTTTTAAGTGTACATAAAATCCTTAATGAAAATCAATTTGGATTTCGTCAGTGCAGATCCACCGAAATGGCTATATTTCATGCACTTACTTACATATATGAAAATGTAGATAAAAACTGTAAGGTGGCGGGCCTTTACTTTGACCTCTCGAAGGCTTTTGACACTTTGGACCACACATTGCTTCTTCAGAAGCTACAAAATTACGGAATTCGCGGTAGATGCGCTGACTTAATATGGTCATATCTCTAACACAGAACCCAAACAGTATGTATAGTTTGAATAGCTAGGGAAAATCAAGACTATTACTCGGAGACTGTTACGATCGGGCAAGGGGTACCTTAGGGTTCTATCTTGGGTCCGCTACTTTTTATTTTGTTTGTAAATGACCTCTTTGCTGGGTTCGGCAGGGGGCTAGTTTGCAAGTTTGCTGACGATACATCTGTGGTAGTGGGTGACCCTTCTCTTTTGGGTCTTTTGGGGGGTTGCTCTCTTGCAGCTGAGAACATGTCTCGGTGGTGTGCCGAAAACTCTTTACGACTGAATGCCGAAAAAACGGGTCTTTTAGTTTTCTCTAAGAGAGATACACAGGAGTCTCTACTGGTTAAATTGAATCAGAAATCCATTCCTGTCACTAACACAGTAAAGTTTTTGGGTATTACTCTGGATTCTTCATTGTGCTGGGAACAGCACACTGATCAGTTAAATTCAAAACTGAATAGTGCTTGTGCTGTGATTCGCAGGTTAAGGAATATAGTTTCCCTTAATGGAATGCTTATATACTATTTTGCCCATGTTCAGTCACTTTTAAACTACGGAATTTGCTTTTGCGGTTCGTCAAGACATGCCATTGGGGTTTTTATCACTCAGAAGCGAATAATCAAATGTCTATTAGGATTCCATCCTCGAACATCCTGCAGAGACTACTTTCGGGAATTGGACATTCTGACTGTCCCCTCGCTTTACTTTTTATCATTGGTTATGTTGGTAAAAAAAACCCAGAAAATTTTACTTTGAATCGTGACCTATATGCTGCCGACATGGAAATTGTAACAAGAGGCAGAAATGATCTAAGAACGCCTGCACACGGTTCTTTCTTTTATTAGGGTGGTCCTTCATTCATGGCCATTCGAGCCTACCGCTTACTACCGGATGCTATCAAGGACTTAAGTAGTGTAAAAGCTTTTAGAAGGGCGGTTCTTAATTACAGGAAAAACGCTACTATCGGTTTGATTTTTCAGGATAACATTGGAGTTTATTCATGGTGAATGTTTTTATGATTGTAGTTTTGTTTTGTATGATTCTTATATACTATTTAAAAAAAATTATTTATGATTTTAATATGTTTAAATGTACAAATGTATTATCTTAAGATTATTTACAGACTATTAAATCGTTCTCTTTGTGACGTTGCTGTGTCAGGTTGATTGATTTTGCTGGCAATCAAGATTTTTATTATTATTATTATAATTATTTATTATTATATTATTATTTTTTTGTAAATGGTTATTATATTATTATAATATATATTTTTTTGAATAATTTCGATAGAGTTATTAATAGTTACTATACCTACATGATTTTTATTATTTTGTGATTTTATATTGTATATTTGGTGTTATATTCTCTGTAATGAACTTTATAAGTTGGTTGAGAATAAAAATATATTAATAATAATAATAATAATAATAATAATAATAAAATTAAGAAAATTACCACTACTCCCGGAGATATCGGGAAAAAACTCAAAAGTTTTTTCACACCGGCATTCAGTTAAGCTCTAAATTATTTAACTTTGGTCCAATTTAAGATTTGCTGTATTTTTATAATTTCCGAGATCCAAATGGTGAACATCGAATTTGGGACACCCTGTACATAATATCGTATATTTTGGACGATATCTAAAAATACTAATCTTACCGACATCTCCACCCTCTCCACGTTGCCTGAATTAACGTTGCAGCTTTTTTTCTCGTTTCACTTCTGAGTTTTTCTAATTGTTGTCTTATGCCTTCACTAAGAAAAATGTGACGCTTGCCTTGGGCCCAACTGGTCGAAACAGGACTACCAGCCTACATTTAAGAAGTAGAATAGTGCGATGTTAGTTGTGCCATTTTTTATTTCAAATGTTCCAAAAACTGACATATTAACTTAAATTATTATATCATCAATATACACGTTGTAGATATATTTGGTTTTGTTCAAAAGTAAAAAAAATCGTTTACTTATTATCCCAAAAGACTTGTTTTAAGAACAAAAATACTAAGATAAAAAAATGCTCAAATATACAGAGGGTATTCTATTTGACTATAGCTTTGGATATAACAAATAATTACCCATTTCGAGTTCTTTTATAATGGATCACTCAAAACTAAAACGTTAAATTACCCTAAGGCCAAAAGAAAAATTCTTTATTTTCAAAATATTATTACTTGATAATATTACAAATTTTTATGCTCCATAATAAAGACATTTTATGTATGTATGTAAACTTGGCCACGGGGTGGCATCTAGATATTCCGCTATATGATTCGGCACCCGTCTCTATTCTGATTGGATGATTTCAATTCCGTCTAAAAGGTATATTGGCAACCGGTTTCTTCGTTGTTACCCAGAGCATTTTTTCTAATTCAATTTTTTCTACTAATGGTATTTTATAAAAATAAAATTTAAAAAAAAATGCTCTGAGTAACAACGAACAAACCGGTTGCCAATATATCTATTAGACCGAATTTGAAATCATCCAATCAGAATAGAGACGGGTGCCGAATCCTATAGCGGAATGTCTATATGCCACCGGGTGAAAGATTATAGCCTCCAAATAAGTAAACGGCTCGTTTGTTAATTTGTCTCCAAATTTAATACAAAATATCAATATACATTATACAGTCCACAGTTTATTATCTATCAGTAGCCAAAACAGAATCAGATATCGTACTTGATAATGTAAATAATAGTATATTATTTAACGAGCGTATAATGTAGGCTACACGAGATTTTAAAACACGAGCCTTCGGCTCGTGTTTTAAGAATCCGATTGTAATATAGCCATTATACGCGAGTCAAATACTATATTTTATCTACGACTATTCAGTATTCAAAAAATTAGAAAATGCATTCAGAACAACACATTTTATTACATTAGGATATTTTTACATAACAAGCTAATATTATTAATTGTATTTCTTAACTAAAAAATACAATTCAACAATGTTAACAATAATTAAACAAAATACAATTACTTATTTCTAATTTTTCATGATATTGATTGTAACATTAGAGCAATTATTATGAAAATGAATGGGAGCAGGAATATTACTTATATTCATATCGTTTTTATTAGTACCTACCTAATGGAAAAACTTTGGGAGCTAACATTATTTACAGTGGTAGATGTAGATGGGCATAATTTAAGTTAATTTGTTTTAAAATTTTATTAGCAGCGTCTATTTTAGTTTTTTTTTAAATCAGCAATATAACCTTCATTGTTGGGACCGTGGATTATGAAATCTCATAATCCACAGTTGTAGATTATGAGTAACTATGGTAATATGAACCACATTATAATATGTACTATCAAGCACGTTATGCTTCTATTATTAAATAGTCGTAGATAAACTATATTATACTTTCACCATTGATCGATATTACTAGCCTTGTATCTCAGCTATAACTTATTTTACAGGATTTGATAAATAATTGTATAAATATACATAATAATATACGAGTTCCAAAAACGTTTACCTCTTTTTTGGCTAAACGATCCACGGCATATTGAAGAATTATTCGACAATCATCGTTGACTTTTTCTTCAATTCGGCTTAGTTCGGAAAATGGTGCTAGAAGCCGATATCGAGAATTAAATGCCTTAAATCTCATACGATGTGGATAACCTAGGAAAAAAATTACATTTAGTAAAATTTTTGGTTTGAGCTAAATTATAGTGTTTTCGACAAAACCTTGAATATTGATATTTATTAATCGATTAGTAACTTTTAGTTATAAATCGCGACTGGACTGTACTTTGTACTTGGTTCGGTTTCGTTTGCAATATTTATTTAACAAAATATCGATGGCCTATTGCTAATAGAACGTATCTCCAAAATTAGGCATTTCAATGTTTTGGTTACAACAAATAGAACGGTATGTTTCCTATCCGTGATACCGCCATATTATTACCACCGACCAATAAAATTCGTTGCAGTTTGCTCGAAACAATAACACGTTATACGCGTTTCTAAATTGTGTTGCTAATAGAACGTATCTGCTTTATTTACACGCACAGCACGCTCCCGACACGGATAATTATTTATTCCTGTTTTAAATCGATATTTCTATGTAAATGTAAGTACTATTATAGTAGTTTGGTATTATAAGTAAAGTAGCATTGTTATTATACCGAATGCATATATTTATAATTTTTTTAAAAGTTATTTTCTAATTTAAATCGCTAGGTTAGTTTACATTTACGATACGTCTTGTTGCTTTTATACGAAAAACCTATATATTTTTAAAAACTTTCAAGTTACGTTCTATTATTTTTATAATATCTTGAAATGTAATACACGATAATGTGTTTTGCTTGTAGATTAAATATTAAGGTAAAAATTATAACAGTTTTTTTATATTTACCAAACATAAAAACAAAAGTTTGTTAACTACAAAAGAACGTAACTTTAAATAACAGAAAAAAAAAATAAAGCTAATGGAACGTAACTGTATTATACAGAAAAAATAAGAAAAATTAGCCAATTTGAAACTAAAATCAAATATGTGCAGTCATTTCAATTCATCGGTAAAAACTTGGAAACCTAAAACTGTTCAAATTCAACGATATAGGTTTTTCGTTCTTCTTTAAAAACTACCAAATCGTAGATACGTTCTATTAGCAATAGGCCATCGATATTTTAAATTACGTTGGGCTACGATGTCTGAAGGGGCAGGGCGATAAAAGACATATGAATGCTCACTTTTATGTTTTCAGTCTTAAATTAAAGAAATCGTTCATGATATAAATCTCCGTGAGACATAAAATCATGATACTTCGACATTGGCAGACTGGCGACTCAATTTTTATTCGTTTGTTCGTATCGGCGGTCAACGAGACATATTATTAAATATTATTCATGATAAAAAGACACAGAATAGTAACCGGTAGAATTTAGCGCACGATATGGACAAGCCCAATACCGTGAATATAGCTGGGTTGCCAAATTTAACAAAATCATTGGGTTTATCATGATTTCTTTAAATATACTATTAAATGTATAGCTTTGTGAGTTTACTTTAACCGATTGCCATTATTTTATATGGGAAACAATATAAACAGCGTATGTTACGGGCGGAGGAGTATATTTTATTATGTACCTGAATCAGATAAATAATAGGGATTAAACCATTTATAATTAATATTATATTGATATTTCAACTGAGCACTACGACAACAACGCATATTATTTACCCGCGTCCCTTTGGCAGCTCAAAATCGGTGACGCGGACTTTATGTTACCTTAAAACATTAACATTATGTTTGCATGACATAAAATTGTTGAGTTTTCTCTAGACTGAGAATTCTACTCTTAATAAAACTGTTTATTTTGAACTGAACGTTTACTTTAATAATCAAAAATAGCAAAAAGTATAATCGGCATTAATTTACATCCTCTTACTTTTGATGCTTTCGACAGACTGTCAATTGTCACATCAACTTCAGACTACACTACCTACGATAAATAGGACATTTGAACTACTGAATAATACGTTAACATAATATTGAAATTATCTCAATACTCCCTCTAATTTAACATTATGTAACAACATTTATAAGAACATAAACAAACATTTTTAAGAATAAAATGATATTAAACAAAATTATTTTTCATTGTTTCTTAGTCCAATATCAAATTTTTGTTTTTCAAATTTGGCTCGAGACAGTCCCTTGGTTAAAAAATCTGCCAGCTGTTCATCACTTGGCACATTCTTTAAGTCTATCTGTCCATCTTTATACCTTTCTCGAACAAAATGATAGCGAATGTCAATATGTTTTGTACGTTTATGGAATTCGGGATTCCTGATCAAACGAATAGCACTTTGATTGTCTATGCACAGTTTTATAGGCGTATCAAAACATTCACCAATGTCATTAAAAAGCTGTTTAAGCCACACAGATTCTTTTGCTGCATGAGATGCTGCAACATATTCAGCCTCAGTGGTGGATAGCGAAACACTATGCTGTCTTTGAGAGTTCCATGTTACCGGCCCATTGCAGAACTTGAAGATATAGCCAGTAGTGGATCGTCTAGTGTCTATATCTGCTGCAAAATCTGAATCTGAATATCCAATTAGTTCACCACTATTTGCATCAATTTTATAGTAAATACCAGTGTCTATTGTTCCAATCAGGTATTTGATTATCCGTTTTACTGCATTCCAATGACCTTGTCCATGGTTGTTTAGGTAGCGACTGGCTACAGAAACTGAGTACATAATATCAGGCCTTGTGACAGTAGCTGCAAACAGAAGGCTGCCAACAGCCTCACGGTAAGGTACTTGACCTACTAAATTATTATCACTTTCATTTGACAACACTGTATTTGGATCGCTGGGTACACTATTAGGTGTTGCATCATCCAATCTAAATCGCTTGATGATTTCTCTAATATAGTTACCCTGATGAATAAAGATCGAACCATCACCTTTTTGTTGAATTTCCATGCCAACAAAATAACTTGGCTTCTCACTAGTTATCTCAAAGAATTTTTCCATTTCTGACAGTATCATTTTAATTATATTCATGTCTACACAAAAGATTAGTCCGTCATCGACATAAATCAGAAGTAGAACCATTTTATCATTAAAAATCCCTTTGTAAACACAAGAATCAGCTTCACTAGGTTTGAACCCAAAGTTAGTTAAAAACATATTAAATTTATGGTTCCAACACCGCGGAGCCTGCTTAAGTCCGTATAGGCTCTTTTTTAGTTTACACACCATATTATTCTTGTTTTCTACACCACTTGGTAAGTTCATAAAGATTTCTTCAGAAAGTTCGCCATATAGAAATGCGGTTTTAATATCGAACTGCATTATTTGGTATTTGTTTTTAGCTGCACTAGCAATTAACACACGAATAGAGTCAAAACGAGTTGTCGGAGAAAAAATGTCATTATAATCCACACCTGGTTTTTGTGAGCAACCTTTCGCACACAGTCTTGCTTTATACTTTTGAATACAACCATTTGGGTGTCTCTTCACTTTAAAAACCCACTTTGAATTTATTGACTTCTTACCATCTGGCAGAGATGTAAATTCCCATGTATCATTCCTTTTCAAAGCATCAAGTTCACTGTCTATTGCTTTTTGCCACTCTTTTGAGTTCTCACATTTCATTGCTTCCTCATAGGTATCTGGAATATCGGTTTCAACAAAGTTTATACCATACAACTCATATTCATTGAATTTCTTTGGAATTTTTATTTGACGTTTTGGTCTAAGTTCAGGCATTTCTTCTTCTTCTGCATCTGTAGGCCATTCTCCCCCTGCATCTGTACCTGCTACCAATTGCCCATCCCTATCTTCTTCTTTTTCTTGTTCAGGTGGCCTTTGGTCCACTTCAACAGCATTTCTTTCACCATATTGTTGTCTTTGTTCCTCTTCAATGATGTAAGGTATCAGCTGTTCTTGACCTGTTGACTCACCATTTCTAGGATTTTCATGGAAAATTACGTTTCGGGAGATAGTTATTTTCTTTGTTGACACATCAAACAGTCTATAGTTTTCTGAATTATTTTCATAGCCCACTAAGATTAGCTTCTTACTCTTTGGCTCCAACTTCCTACGTTTCTGATTGGGTACAAATACATAGGCCTCACAACCAAATGTTCTCACATGACCAAGTGAGGGCTTCTTCCCAAACCATAAGGTATATGGTGTTGAGTTGGGTGCTTGAGTTGTAGGTGTTCTATTAAGTAAATAGATTGCCGTGTTAACAGCCTCGGCCCACAAGTATTTTGGCACTCCTGCACCACACATCATAGACCTGGTACTTTCCATCACCGTACGATTTTCTCTCTCTGCCCTTGCATTTTGCTCAGGAGTATAGGGAGCTGTTGTCTCCAATTCTATTCCATTTTTGTTTAAGAACTGTTTAAAATCCAGATTACAATATTCACCTCCATTGTCAACATGCAAGTACTTTACTTGATTTCCGAACTTATTTTTAATTTTTGAGGCGAATAGTTTAAAACACTCGAAAGCGTCGCTTTTGTTTTTAATAAAATATCCCACTCTAAAACCGGAAAAGTCATCCTTAAATAGAATATAGTACTTTGACCCTTGAACCGAGGGCTCTGACATAGGTCCACAAATGTCACTGTAAATCCGCTCACCGAGCCCTGCTTTTACATGTTCCTTCTTCTTAAAAGGGGCTTTGTGCTGTTTACCAAAAGCACACGCGGCACAAAAAAAGTTATCAAAGTCTTTACATTCTACTCCATTCACAAGACCTTTAGAACACATTTCTTTGATTGATTTAACATTCAAATGTCCTAATCTCTCGTGCCATTGCTGTAGACTGTTGGTTTTAACAGTGTTGAGAGAACAAATCATAGTATGGAACAACATTTTATACAAGTTATTCTGTTCTCTTATAGCACTTGCAACAGCTTTGCCATTTAGGAATACTTTAGCCATATTACCTTCTTTGACGATTGTCATGTTTTTCGTACTGGTGATCACTCCCTCTGAGAACAAATTCTTGCGTAGGTCTGGCACATATAACACATTGTTTATGACACCTTCTGTCCAGCAACCATCAACTAACTTCTGTATTTTGATTGTGCCCTTACCATTCACTGTTAGAATTTGATTATTTCCCAAACTTACGGTACCAGTCTTGGTTTCATCTAGTTCAAAAAAGAAATCTCTTCGGTATGAGACATGAGCCGATGCTCCACTGTCCATGATCCAGTTGTCATCACAACAAAAGTTTTCACTGTTGACATTAAATGCTGTTGCATTCTCTGAATCGTTAGAAGTCTTTTCTCCTGTAGTTTTCTTTTTCTTTGGTTCTGGGCATTTGTTTGCATAATGACCTTTCTTCTGACAATTGAAGCATGATACTCTTGACAAGTCCTTTCTGCCCTTATTTCCTGCTTTATGAGTTTTAGGATTTAAAGTCATAGTTGCTAAAGCAGTTTCTTCTTCATAGACACTCAATGATGCTTCTTCATCTAGGAGTCGTGCTGTAAGATTTGCCACATTTTGCTTAGCCTCGTCCACAGACAGCCAGGCCTGTCTAACAGTTCTAAATTTTATTGGGAGTGTATTTAGAATTTTTGTTATTATGGCTGCATCACTAATTGTGTCACCTGACTCTTTAATTTGCTTTGCCAGGTTTTCTATCTTGCTTACATGCTGTGCTACCGAGTCATTTGTTGTCATTTTATACTGATGAAATTTTTCATGAACTAGCATTTTGTTTAGTTCAGACTTTTGATCAAAAACTGTATCAAGTTTGGTCAACATCTCACTTGAAGTCTCACAATTCTCTACCAGTGTAATTTGAGAGAGTTCCATTGCAGATGTAAGGGTGAACATAGCAATTGCATCCTTTTTATACCAAGTTTCCAGTTCTGTAACTTTATGTTCTGCAGGAAGTGGAACGCTACCATCTGTATATCCAAACACACCTTTGGCCTTTAAAGCACATTTGATCTGAAATCTCCACTGCCTATAGTTGCTACTATCAAATTTGCAGATGTTCCCGATTTCAATTTTATCAGCCATTTTTCTTTTTTTTTAAATCCACGTCCCCTGTTCTTAACCCAACAATTTTATTTTCACCTTTTAAACCCGTTTGCGTAAGCCTGGGCCCATAACCTGTTGAGTTTTCTCTAGACTGAGAATTCTACTCTTAATAAAACTGTTTATTTTGAACTGAACGTTTACTTTAATAATCAAAAATAGCAAAAAGTATAATCGGCATTAATTTACATCCTCTTACTTTTGATGCTTTCGACAGACTGTCAATTGTCACATCAACTTCAGACTACACTACCTACGATAAATAGGACATTTGAACTACTGAATAATACGTTAACATAATATTGAAATTATCTCAATAAAAATTGGCATTAATAATAATATTTTAAAAAAAGGAAAGTCGTTTTAGCAGGCAATTTCATTCGATAAATCGGGAGGATTGACACCACTCTCTTTCTTGTCAAATTTTCTATTATACCCACTATGTGATAACCACAGGCTTATGGATGTAATAATATTATCTAACCAAAACAGAGCCATAAAACTTTTTTTAATTTTAAAAAATTTTCCTGCCCGCCGCGAAACATTTTTTAGTTTTATTTTAATACACACGCTAAAAAAACTTTATGTGTAATTTATTACCTCAAGATATCATTGTTCAGAGGTCTCAAATCGGAGTCCTGCATTGGTCAAGAGGATATTATTATCTGCCAATTAATATCAAGAGAAAGCAAGATAGAATTAACCATCAACAATATATAGGTGTGATAAAAAAAAAACGATTCGTATCTATACACATTCTAAATGAATTTAACTACCATACTGTTATTAAGGAAATAGCTATATATTTAAACATATCACAGGGTGTTTTTTTAGGTTAGATAGAACTTTAGTTAGGAATCACTGTTAGACCGAACTGTTAATCTGCCCCTGTTTATAAAATTTATATTTAGTATTGTTTGGCAAATCATCATGCACAGACTCACGCTTGAACAACGTTACCAAATTATTCAAATTTACTATAAGGTAACTATCCGTCGCACTGTGGATAGATTTCGTACCACATACCCTCTACATGATGTAAAAACACCTTATCTACTAAAGAATGTGCATGATAAAAGAAATATCGCCGTTGTACGTGAAAATGTGGAAGAAAATCCTAATTTATCCATTCGTCGTCGGTCGCAGGAAGATAGGCTCACCCCGTCAACTACGTGGACAATTTTGCGGAAAGATCTTAAGTTATACCCATATAAGATCCAGCTGGTGCAGGAATTAAAGCCGCAAAATCATCGCTTGCGTCGTTGTTTCTCTAATTAAGCTTTAGCACAGTTGGAAGTTGACCCGTTGTTTTTCTGCAAAATTGTGTTTAACGATGAGGCTCATTTTTGGCTTACCGGATTTGTAAATAAACAGATTTGCCAAATATGGTGTGATGCCAATCCACAGGAGATTCAACAGACTCCATTACAGTCAGAAAAATTTATCGTTTGGTGTGGTTTACATGCTGGTGGTATCATCGGACCTTATTTCTTTAAAAATGAGGCCGAGGCTAACGTTACGGTCAATGGAGAACGTTACCGGACTATGATTAATGAATTTTTCTTCCAAAATATGGATGATTTTTTTAAATCCAGGCGAGATGTGGATGCAACAGGATGGCGCTACATGTCACACCGCGAACGAAACTGTCACCCTATTGCAAACAAGATTTGGTGATAAGTTAATTTCGAGAAATGGACCTGTTAACTGGCCACCCAGGTCCTGTGATGTGACGGCCCTAGATTATTTCCTATAGGGCTACGTCAAGTCATTGGTTTATTCTAATAAACCACCAATTGACGCCTTAAAAGCTAACATTGTTCGCGTTATTCATGACGTACGGCCAGCAGTGCTCGAAAAAGTCACCCAAAATTGGACTCAAAGAATGCGCTACCCCACGCGGTGGCCACATGCTCCAAATAATTTTTAAATGTTAATGCCATAGAATTATTTGTCTAATAAAATTAGTTTTTTGATCACAAAAATATTTTCTTTATTATTTTTCCAAGTTTGAAGTTCTATCGTTCTTAAAAAAAACATCCTTTATAATCAAAAGGTGCGCATAAAACAAAAAAAAAATTAAACTGGTCTAAACATAAAAAGACAAAAATATCGAAGTAACATCCTATGGTAAAACTGGCATTTTTACTTGGACGGAAATTTATGAAAAATATATGCTGAAATAAAAATAAAATAAAAATCGTTCCTTTACTCTACAGTGTACCTACCTCCCGCCATCAAATTAACAGTTTCTAAAACCTGAAGAGATCTGATCTGCCTGACCACAATCCCCCGATCGAATCTATTTGGAGCCTCTTGATTATTGCTGCAAATGGTTCGTACGAAGTGAGGTCGAGCATGTACTAAAGTGCGGAGAAGATTATCCAGACGAGTATGGAAGTCCTGTGTGAGGGTTGATACTGGTTCATCTCCATTTAAAAGGTCTGTATGTGAGGTTGGAGATATTCTGGAATAAAATAGTTGTTCGGTGCCAGAAGTTGACAAAAGAAGTTTTATAATTAACACAGCAGTGGCGTACTGTGAGCATAATCATCATTCAATATAAGGTAATTTTTTAAACAGAAAATTTATCTAACCTTTTTACACATTTTTGATTTGGTAACAAATTAATGCGTGTATGCGTATATATGGCTAATTATATTTTAAAATATTTGATGTAATGATAAAATTTATCTTATCTTTAACTAATCCATTATTAAGATCCATCCAACCAATATCGTCGTAACAAAACATTGTTGCCAGTTTTTCCTAAATAATACCTGGGAAAGAATTGATTTATAAAGAAGTATTTCCATTCTCATAATAAACTATTCTCAAACACACCTAACTACGATTTTATTATCTTGTGTAGAAAAAAGAATAGTTTTTATTTACCTTTGAAGACTAGTTATTCTTATACCGAATAATTTGATAATAAATAAACAACAAAATAAACGACACAAAAATTTTAATACTTTGTTTATGCGCCATCACTATTAATAATTGCTTGACATAGCCTTGGTATGTTTAAAATTAAATTTGTGGTATAATGCTCGTTTAGGTATATCTTTTGATCCTAAGGTTCAACGATTCTCTTAGTTCTTCCCGGTTTCGGTGCCGAACCGAAAGTGATGTTTATACTTTCTACCTACCTATGTATATAAATTTGGTCATTTTTTCCCAAACGATTGGATTTCAGTCAGGGATTTTAAAAGACCACGGCAATAAATTTATATTGTGCTGTCTAACATGGGTAAGCTTAAACCAACCGTACAATATAAATGGGTTAAGCTGCAAAACGTACGCATAAAGTTTAAAAAAAAGTAAAAATCCAGCTCCCCAGTATTGCAGCAACAATATAATGAACTCCGTGCTAGTATCAAAAGTAAGATAACTATTACCTACAAAACCTAAACTAACAAGGCCGACAATTAAATCTTCAAAGATCCTAAGTACTCCAAACTTTGGTAACTTTTTTAAATCGGCTAACACTACTTCATCTCATAAAACTTATTAGCAAACACTATCAAGTTGGGGCACTTCTGTCATCTGACGAACCAATCGTGACATATTTAAAGAAATCAAAAAACAAGCCAACATGTGGATCTGTTAGGGTTCCTTTTTTTGTTGTCAAAAAAATGCGCCGCTCGTCTTCTTAAACCGCTGTAATGTATTTTCAATTTATCGCTTAAGACTGGAAAACCAGACTAGATGTATGGAAGGATTACCCCATTTCTTAAGAGAGAAAATGCCAATTAGAGACCAATTTATATTTTATCGCCATTTGCCAAGGCCTTTGAGATGTCTGTCTACGAATGAGTTTTCACGAAATAAAATCGCTAATTTTATCCACTCAACATGGCTTTAATGCCCGTAGTATAGCAACCAATCTCGCCTGCTTCACCCAATACGTTTTGTTTTAAACAGCAAAGCAAAGTAAACATTTTTGCTAACAATTCGTATAGTTCGTACGGGAAATAGAAAGGGGCATACTTAACCGCGGCAAGTGGAAAAATCTTTACTGTGCTAAGTTAAATTTTTAAAAGGAACGCCCAACTTAGCTATTGGTTTTGCTTTGCTATTTAAAAGAAGCTTAAATTAATTTTGCTTAGGTCTAGCAATGTACGGCTTTTTGCAGACGACTTACGACTTAAAACTATTGAGAGTAATTTTTTCAATTGTCTGTTAATGCAAAGAGACCTAAGCGCAGGGCCGGATTTACCAATAGGCAGACTAGGCAGTTGCCTAGAGGCGCCAAGCTCCGGAGGGGCGCCCGGCGCCGGTGCCAGCCGGGATCTGGATATACTATACTAAATAAACTATACGTAAAAGGGCGGTTTTCGGCAAAGCGCTTCCGATCTTATCCGATTGTTGCGTCATTACCTAAAATCCTACGCGAAACGCGCTTTAGTTGTAAAGTTAAGTTTACGGCAACGAAATACACGCTTCACCAATTTTAAAAAAATATTAGGCCAGAAATTTTGTCGTTGCAGTACTTACTTGATTGTTTTTATTACTTAATAAAATATATAAAAATTCCAAATGGATGGATTTTAGATTAACAGTGGTAGAAAAAGTATTGTACTTACTAACTGTAATGACAATAATTATTTACAACAAGAAAATTTGGAACGCGAGCCGTAGGCAAGTGATGTAAATTATCCAGTCGTTGAATAATATAATATTTAGTTTTATTCGTCTTTCCCACTTTTATTTACCTGGTTCTTTTTTAATTTAATTGGTTTTGTTCTATTTTTATTATAATAATCATCATATTATAGGTAAAGTGGTATAGTAATAATATCTCTACCTGTTTTTTCAAATCCTTTTGTGTTATGTGTTTTTTAATTAAAAAGGATTACTTTTCGTTGGTTATTGTTTTCTATTTTTCGTTTATGTTAACGTTTATTCTAAATATTATGCGTAGTGGTAATGATAAATTTTTCTGTTTACGTACCATTAAGTTGCCTTTTTAGTTAGGTACCTATAATATACTTTCACCGTTAAGCTCAGTGCTCTCCTAATGTACCTACCTTTACATACCTAAATGTAGGAAAAGCAGGACCGTAGATAAGCGGGTTAAACTCCCTGCCCATGCCATCATGACAATACAAAATACCTTCTCCCACAGCAAGAGCAGGGACAACTAATTCTGGCTTTATATTTCTTCATTTTTTAGACAGTTTTGGTGTTAAGTGAATTCTAAAATTGGGCGTGGTCCCAAAAATTTTTCGCCTGCGGCGCTTTTCCTACACGAATGCCCAAAATGTGCCTAGGGGCGCTTTTAGTGTAAATCCGGCACTGCTTAAGCACTCTGGAGCAAAACCAACAACATACCCCTGAACGTAAGCTAATTCTTCGCTATGTCATTTAATAATAAGGTAAACTTTATTCGCTTCAATTATTATAGCCTTGATAATACAATCATTAGGCAGTGTGACACTTTTTGAGATCTTGGTGTGGTTTTCAACCAAAAGCTTTCCTTAACTTTCACATCAATAGTACCTACAGCAGTGCAATGAAGATGCTTGGATATAAAATATAAGGAATTCGACTGATTTTATAAATCCTTAAACATTGAAACCTCGTTATTATAGTTTCGTGCAATTTAAACTGGAATATGGCGCTATTATTATGGCATCCTATCTTCCACAAATATATCAATCTATTAGAAAACTTTAAAAGAAAGTTTGTCAAATAACTTTTCTTTAAGGAAGATGACTCATATCCCCCTAGAGGCGCTGATCAAAATGCTGTTTGTTAAGATTTCATCATCATTTCATCATCGCTTCTCAATCGCGGATATTACTTGTTCATGCAGCTTTTTTTTGTATGTGCAGGTCGTTCATCAATTACCTTATGCTACTTTCCTGTTTAAACTTTAACGTTCCCACATGTACTGTCAGGTCCTCTCCCGTCTTCCATCTGCTTGCTACGTCAAAAAACTTTTTTTTTTAAAACTATATCAATTGATGTTTATCTTTAATAATCCTGGCAATGACATTGATATAATCGGCCTGTCCTCCGCTTAGTTTACAAATGCAATAAAACTCAAACTCTGACAAAAACGTTAAATTACTTAATTAAGTTGGGTACTATTTACTGTACGTTTGTGGAGGATAATTGGTAATTTCACCATTTTCTATTTCAGAATGATTCATTATTCTTTTTTAATCTATTTTCTGTCACATTGGTAAGTTCAAGATGGTGAGTCAGTTGTCTGAGACTGAAAAATTTGTGTTTTCATTGTAAAAAAAATGTTGTTTAGAGCGATAAGTGTGTTAAGTGCCTAAATATCTATCATCCATCTTGTATAAAACAATCAGCCCAAAGAATGTCTTTAAATTGCCAGCATGTAATGGCTGACGGCGATACTGTTGAAAGCCTGGTAAACCATCCTATTAACTGAATATTGGAAGCTGAAAACAGGTTTCTCAAGAATTTAGTAGCCGAAATCACTCTGGAGAAAAATTTCATTCTTTTAAAAGAAATATAATAATATATTTTTCTAACCATAAAGATGGGAAAATTGGAAGGTAGCATGCAGCGCCAAGAAATAGTGTTAAAATTCCTGAAATTTAAACATCTCGACCTTCAGATTTGGATCAAATCTCGAAGAATGACAATGACGGTGCAGCAGCCAGCGTACCACCAGGTGTTCTGCGAGTTGCCAACACTAAAATATTCCAATGCAAAAGGACTATTTACCTCCCAAACTCAAGGAAGCTAATCATATGACAGCTAAACCTTCAACACTAACCTTAATAAAAATGAAAACAAACCAAATCAAAAAAATTAGGTGTTTGCTGCCATTCTGTAAGCTCAGTCTGTAGCTGTAATAAATGATCTGCAACATTTGGGAGGGACAGCAGATGGAAATAATAGTTGGATGACTCAGAAGCGTAATAGAAATAGATGCTTTGTACTAAGAGGAAATACGAATGTTAATTCAGTTAAAAGTGTTCCTCCATGTAACCCGCCTGAATCCGGATACTAAAGCGGATGACGTGACACAATTACTAAGGAATCATTTTTCTGAGGTCAAATGCGAGAAACATCTTTCGAAGCATCCTAATCTTTACCCATCCTTTAAGGTAACTTCGACAAGAGAATCTAAAGCAGGCTTGGCGCCGGGATGTATTGCCAAAATGGCCAGTTTCCCGTTTTTTTGCCCAGTGGAGGGGTACCATTATCAACACAGGTGCCAGTGGACGCTTTTTGGGTTAGAAAATATAAAAAAAATATAATATATAGTAATTAGGCTGCTATTAGAATATACTATATTGCAAAATGATATAAACTTAATTTATAAATAGAATGTTGCGAACATACCTTTTTCTAACAGCGCAAGTGCCAGCGTCTGAACAAATACAATAATTCTTAATATTTTTAATGGAACAAATAACTTAAATATTCACATTACTATGACAGTTTTAGTATTACGTAGAAAGATTATCAGTATTTTAAATATGCATTGGTAAAATTGTTTATTGTTTATTTTCATATAACCTGATCTATACAAAACGGTAAAAAACCTATACGACAGACATACAAACTTCGAAATATATTTAATATTATTTTATATCCTATATAATAAACTAGAATTTCAAAAATTTAGTAACAAAAATGAATAAAATAAATTTATTTATACGTTCAATCTGCGCAAACTCTGTATCTGCTATCTGGTCACAATCTTGTAACATGTCATTAATAGTATACTGGTTTCATATACCTATGTGGGTGTAATTGATAAGAACGATGCTATACTAAAAATTTAAAAATCTGTTAAACATCTTCTTCTTACCTAAAGCTTACTCCTCTTGGTACAGTTTCTACAGAATATAATGCCTTAAGTTCGCTGCCAAACAAATGAGTGGCAAAACCAAAATTGCAACTCTGTTTGTAAAACACAGCGACCAAATCATCTGGGACAACGTCCTTGTTTGTGTCCAAAAAGTCCGTCGCGTCATAAATGACTCTACCAGCAAAATGTTGTATTCCAAAAAGTCGTGGATCAAGTGGTTTCGGGTCAAAAAGGCGTTTATTAATTTTGTGTTGAACCTATAATCAATAACGATATAAGTTAGTTGTTTAAATTAAATTCCTACGTCACTAATTCATTAAAATAGATTTTTATAAGAGAAAACAGCTTTGAGGCGACCTAATTTAATATGGAGGTTAAAAGTAGTGGTTTATCATTTATAGTTTTGTCATCACAAACTAAAGGATTTATGGCCTTAAATTAAACATCAACATTTGTTAACCCACTAGATTTTAAATGGTGACTCTAAAAGTCTGTACCAAACGCTAGTTCAAATTCCTAAGGCTACAATATGAGGATTTTTTCCAATTAATCTTAGTCAAAAAGTTGATAGTTTCTAAACTTATAAATATTAAGTAATTATTTGTTGAATTTTTTTTGAAAATATTTATCTTAATAATAGCATGGTTTAAACGAAATTGTGTTTTTTAGTACGATAAATCTAGATTCGATCACAAAGATTTTAGAAGCACTGTTTGCTTTATGATGGGTATTATAAGAATAACGGTCCGGGATTCCAGACATCCAAGTATTTACGATAGGTACTATTATTTATTTATTTATTTATTTGGTTGGTTATTCTATGGATAAATTGGTTTAGCTATTATTTCTGTGAAAAATAAACCTGCTATTTTTCGTGGCATTTGTAAACAATTGATAGTGAAAAAGGATAAAAGAAATATAGTACACACAAAAAAAACTACTCTCAAACCAAGCTTATAGTAATGCTCAAACAAATAGCCTTATTTTGAAACTAACTTGCTTTATTTTGTACCTAAAAAATACTCATTTTTAAACTACTACTAGTTTTAAATTATATCATCAAGTTAATCAAAATTATGTTCATAAAGAGATTACATTATCATCATAACAAGATAATCTTATACTTGTTTTAAAAATAAGTATTGTGGTCAAAGTGAAATATACTATGATGGGTTTGAAAATAAAAATAAATTTGTATTCTCACAGCGAGCACAAAGACAGTCTCTATACACAACTTGAGTAAAATCTAAACCCTTATTATTTCTTTGATGCTATTTGCATTACTTTGCATCAAACCAATATTAACGTATACTATATCTGCAACTAAAATTATTGATAGGTTGATCATTTATTTTTATTACCCTAAAACTAAAGTAGAGTCAAGTTAAAATAATGTAGTATTAATTTAAAACTATATTTTGATGCTAAGGTATTTTCTATTTAATTTTACTTTAGCATTGCTCCTATTCATGTATATGATAGTTTCAGTTTGAAACTTTTAGGTTCAACTGGAGACTAGATTTTTTTGTGTGTATACTTTAGTACACCTTTAGACCCGTATCTACAGCTTATCTCCTATTCAATCAAAGGTTAAGTTTTATGTGTGAAAAAATACGTTTGTACGTACAGCTCGCCGATCAGATCCCTCGGCGTCTAACCACGATGGGCATTGGGCATACTTCTTGTTATTAGGTCTTCCTTCTTTAGCCACATTATATAAATACACTTCAGAACCATCTCGATGCCATCTTTGTTGTTACGTTTTAGGTTTTCTCTGTTGTGTTCCTTTATTGTGGGTGTTTAATTTTTGCGGATTTATAATTTTTGTGTAGTTCAGTGAATTGTCTTTGTACCTTAGCTTAGTGACTCGCTTTGGAATATGAACAATGACTAGTACCAATAGTTGTATGATTATGTTTTGATCAAATATGGGTAAAATACCGGGTATTTAGTATTTTCAGTAAGTTATGGAGTTGGTAGTGATAGTCCTTGATATGTAATTTGATTTTATTATGACCAATTTAAACACATGTAAACAGGCGTTGGCCACACAAAAAAGATATAAAAATAAAGAGTAACACACCAAGACATATTATCTCGGTGCTTGCTATATTTTATTTGCAGCCCTGTAATAATTCTAATTCTATTTTACTGGCACTATTGCATCAAAACGTTTAAATGATACTTTTCTCTATGTTTACCTGTATTTAAAACAAAGAAGCAAATATTGATGTTTATATATTAATCCAAGTCTGAATCAATTACTCTTTATTTGAAATGATTAGCCCATCGTGTGTGTGGGAGGGAGCTACATCCAACCAGGCTTTATTTTATATAGAGTTATATCGTAAGTTCAAATTTCATATTATTATGTTCGAAAAGCATATTTGTTCTAAATTGTTCTTGGGATTATCAAATGTTTCACAAATTTACTGGAATAATATAAATAGTACAATATATTACAACAAAAAAAATATCCTAACTGGATGTATGCTCTCGGTTTTGATTCTAACGACAAACAATATTGATCGCATCTGATGGTGTACTTACCTATTTTGATAAAAAAGAAAGTTGCTGGTTAGTTAATTTTTTGTTTAAAATCTGTGTATTCCGAGATTCGTTAAATGAGAATTTCTTTCTCGGAAAACGGGAACGGGTTTCCATTATTTAACATTTTATTGTTAAAAATTGTATGTTTTTTTATTCTTTGTATGATTTTTGTAATGACCATACAGCTTTTCTACTTTTTGTTTATATTCCGAATATAGCTAAATATGCATATTTACTAATATTGTTTTAAGTATTGATTAAAAATCTTACGCGATAGAAAAAAAAATTAAAGCAAATTTGAAATCAACTCTCTAGGTACTCATATTCAGTTACTAAACTCAATCCGTATTTGATAGAGGATTACAAAAAACGCAGGCATTTCTCATGTATATACCAAAATATTATGCTGTTATAAAAAATAAATAGTTTGGTCTCGACTCGTAACGTATTATCAACCATATAATTATTATAAACTCTGATTTTCGCAGAAAGTAACAAATAATGATGTTAGTGCTTAATCTAAGGCCAAAAGTTGTTCAAGTGTGAGAAAAAGATACAACTGCTAGCTTAAAATTTGTACTGTTGTACATATAAAAACACAAGAAGATCATTTATTACCTTTATTTTTGAGATATATGATTCTGCTGTACCTCGTATCGAACATTCTACATCTAACATACTTAAAAGTCCCGTTCTAAGGGAAGACACTAAATCTATGCAAGGAACATTATCTACATAATCAACTTCAACTTCACAATTGACCCCTTCATCTCTAAAAAAAAAATCCTCATTGTGTTGGTATGTATGATTCCTATATAAACTAATAGAATCGAGTTCTTACTCATCCTCCAGCTGACCTACATAAAATAGTGCAATGGGGAAGATAACCAAGTATGTAGGTACTTCTATAAAGATCTAACCTTATAGCAGAATTAGCTAACTGTAGCCCAACAATAAAACGCGAACTGTACAGAAAGCATCAGCACTGAACTCTACCTAGTTTTATTAAAATATATGCCTTACCTGCAGGACTCTATACTAGATTTAAATATATGCGTGTTATAAAAATGCTGCATCGTTTCAGCACACAGATTGATACAGAGGTGCTCCAACTGAGCCGGTTTGGGATCTTCGAATCCAAACATATCTAAAATTCCAATAAAGCCGTCGGTTGTGGCATGTCTAACGGCATTATTTAACGCTGCCATTGATTTACTTCCAGCGGAATTACTACCATTTCCTACAGTAGATGCGTGTTGGCTGGTAACCTAAATATACAAAATATTTTCGTTTTTAAATAGATTTTCTTGAAACTGTCAGGTTATATTTAATATTTTGTAACAATACATTATAAAAGCCTTGGGCAATGAACAAATTAATTTTTCATGACGTCTTGCTTTTCTTTTATTTTCAATAGCAGATAAAATACTATCTTCAGTGTCTCTTTATCGGAAAACGTACTTTGACTGTTTAACAACACAAGGGTTATTTTAAATGTACTATTTTATTTTGATTTCTATTCTACGTTAAACATTTTCTTATGCAAAATGTTTATTTAAAAATATACACACTAGTGACGTATTCGCCAGTACCACTCTTTGGAGTACAATTACCTACTGTTTTATGTAAAAATGTTCGATTTACAAATTAATAAAAGCAGAAGAAGAAATTTCAGTAAATTTAACCAAACTTCTTTTTTTGCTTTTATTAATTTATAAATGAAATTTTCTATAACATAACTGTAGATATAGTCGGCTTCCACTTAACTAGGCGCACGTGACCTCCTGAATCAAATCAGTTGAATCAGAGGTTCAAAAATGTTTCAAAATATAAAAACCAATATGGCGGCATATGGACAGCTGATTTTCCATAAAATTGAATGTTAATAGGTTAACAATTAATTTGAAACTATCAGTCATAATAAAAATTGACATAATAACAGTGACGGGTCTCGTTCCAAAATTAATTTCCCAGGGGTGCGATCGTGCTGTTGCACACGGTTGACAAAATAGTTTTATATTTCAAAAATTTAATAACTAAATTGATGGATAATAAATATGGAAATAACAATATACCTACAGTAAAACCTCTGACTACACTGAGAAAATCGCCAGCAGAAACATCTTTACTGATGTATTTTTGGCTATCCCAGCTAAAATATTTGCTAAAGTTGCAAATTGACTTTCTTGTAGCAGTAAAATAAGGTTTACTGATGTCTTTCTATTGATTTTAATAAGTACTTTGCTGTTGGTAATAAATATTTTCTTAAATATTTCGCAATAGCAAAATACGTAATTGTAAGAGCAAAAAACTTTTTCAAAAGAATTTTTATTTATCCTGAGAAAAAATGTTGCTGCCCCAGCAAAGAAAATTTATTAGATCCGGTATTCGGGTGTTTCCGTGTCGCCATTCGGTGTCCGAGCCTGTTGTCGCGCCGTTCGCGCATCATTTTGCTAAGTTTAGTCTTGAGGGAGAGGGTGGGGCTCATTCATCGCCTTACAAAATTTTTTTTTTCTGTGTTTGTGACCCGTAGCTAGCTGTATTCACAGAACTCCAATAAGCTGTATTTTGATGGAGTACAAGAAAAGTTGAAAGTTGGGAGGCCCCCTTTAAATTAAGAAGAAGACTATACTTTAATGCAAATTTGGGAAAATTTTTTAATGATTTTCCATTTCCATGTCCTTAGTTGAACACAGGCATTAAATTGGTAAGTTTTGTTTGTATAATCTTACACATAATAGGTATACTTATTTTTGTTTGTTTTTATGCATATTTCGGTAAATCATTTATTTGTGTATTTTTAGAGAGAGGCAGTTTTTAACAAAAGGTTTCCTGATTGTATTGACGTCATACAATATACAAGTAGAACGTTTCTGCAGGAATAATAGCAAAGTTGAAAGAACGAAAAATCAGCGGATACGGCCTTGAAGAAAATATTGGTAAGTTAAAATGTTTCATTTTGTATATAAAATGTTTGCATATTAAACAGGTCTTATAATAATAATTGTGATTGAAAACTAATGAAATAAATATTTTTAGAGATTACTGCTAAGGGAATACTGATGTTACCTTATTTATTGAGCCCCATAACCATTAAAAGTGCCAGAAAAGCTTGCCTATGAAGACCAAGCAGGAGTGAGGTGCAAGAAAGCTTGTTCTTTAACGCAGAGGTAAATATTAACTACTATTGGCTATGCTTGAACTAAGAATCATACATACATAACCTTATACCGTGCGAGCAAAAATTATTTGCATCAAAGAGGGCCTTGCATATAAGGAAGTAATGCTTAGCGGTATCAATTAATCAGTTATTCCATTATCTTTGACTGCCGTTACGGGTAATTTTATCTAAACCAAGCCCTACGTTTTTTAATCCAAGCCCTCTTTGATGCAAATAATATTTGCTCGCACGGTAGTTACCTGAATCAATAATCTAGGTAGCAGATCATTGACCTGAATGCTCAATGGGAGGCTTAACTGGTAGTAGTGTCAACTTTTTTTTTGACATTTTGAAGTCTGAACTTTTTAGTAAAATTTAATAATAATAATTGCAGTCGTGCATACATTGGTGTTACAATGACAAACACCGATAAGTTGTCTTATTCTTGACTTCGCTTGGTTTCTCCCTGGTCCTTCGTTTCCAGAATTTTTGATTACCCCTACTGTAAATATTTAATCAACATTTTCCGTTCCAGAATGATCATCTCACAGAAAAAATAAAGGCAAAATGTGAGAAGCTACAACAGTTTAACCTAACTGTTCAGCCGTTCGGAGTCATAGTGGGAAACCTTGCCTCTCCAACATGTTATAGTTGTAACAGTGCTGTATCGTTATTATTATTAGGTGCATATAGTCCTGTTTTTGTTATTTCATGTTATAAATAAGTTTCTATAAATTATTTTTCTTTTATAGCCTGGTAGAGTATTATAATTATTTTTTCCTCATTTTTTATAAAAAAGGTTTGTAAAATGAAACTTTTATTATTATTAATTATTAGGTGCTTTATGTTATAACTTATAACGTTCATATAAATCGTTTTTTGTATAACGTGTATTAAATATTTGGTTCTTGTCGTATTTTTTTTATATAAAAAAATATTTATTTCATTTAGCTTTTTCCTTTTATTCCTATACCCTATATTTAAACCTTATCCTCACGGCAATAATATTACTATTTTATTTATTAGCCCCTAAATTGTCTTTTTTATTGCAGCAAATTTTATTTTGTTTTTACCCTGAATGAAAGTGCGCCTGTGTCACAAATTCGAGTGCATGTACGGGAACCTTGAACATTATAAGAAATACATCAAAGTCGAAATCAAAAAGTGCAACTGCTTTAAATTTTACATTATGTATTTCTTAGAGTTTTTAAGATTCCGATACTAGCACTTGAATTTGTGACACAGGCGCACTTTAACCCATGGTAAAAACAAAAAAAAATTTGCTGCCATAAAAAAAAACATTTTAAGGGTAAGAAAGCACCCTCTTGTGCTAGCTATATAATTTTATTGTAGAAGGAGAGACATTTTTTGTTATTAGAAAAAGTATTTTTACCAACAGCAAAAGATTTTTAAGGTACAAGAAAGATCCTTTCTTCTCTAAATAATCTTATTTACTACTGCAAGAGAGACGTTTTTACTATATAAAAAAAATGTCACCACTGTAGCAGAAATTTGTTGTTTCAGTAGCAAAGAATTTTATAGTTACATTATATAGTTTTATAAGTACAGCAACGTTACTTTTTAGATATAGCAGAATTACTTTATAGCTGTAACAGAATTATTCTTGCAAAGTAGCTTTATTACCACAGCAAAGTATGTCCAGCAGAGTGCATTCTCCTGGTACAGTAATGTGCTTGGCTGTCCCCCATTTAGCAAAATATTTTAGCTATGGTTGCTAAAATTTTCGCTAGGAATGAAAAGAGATTTTCTCAGTGTAGCGACCACCCTTGGGAATCAAATGTTGGTCCGTAAATAGGGGTGATTGTTTAATAAATAAAAACTAGAACATCAGAATTTGTCTGCATTTTACATTGTATATAATTTTAAAAATGTTTGTGTACATTTATTTTAACTAAACTGATCTATATATATTATTGCGAATAGGTACAAATAACTTATTGGTGCCAATACATACAATATCTATGTTTAGTCTTTTATAGACAAGTCACAAGTCCAAAAAAGATATAAAATACTATATACTCGACGCAGTAAGCTAGGTAGTAGTGAACATATAAAAATGTATTTTAATTAGGTATATTATATAACTGCTTTTCTAAACTTTAATTCATAATTTTCAACATATTTTTTCAGAAACTTTACTCGTTCGCTTGCAATTCTTGGTAGTTCGCACAAATATCTTCTGTTGCAATCCTTTCTATAACAAAATCCTAAGCTTTTAATGAGCGCTAACAGTGACCTGAGACCTATTTCCAAAACACCTCGTTCCTTCAAAGCATCTTTTAGAGCTGAAAGCGTTATATCGACTTGTGATGTTTAAGTTTCAATCTTCGTTTTCCTTGATCGTCGGCGTCGTTGCGTTTTCTTCATTGGTATATTTCTACTACTTTCATGAACAATCCTCTGTATTGATCTTAAACTTCGTTTTAGTACTTCCGATACTTTCTCTTTAATAGACTTGGGATTTAATAACTCGCCGGTTTCAGTAGCCCTTTCTTCTTCATTTTTAAAATAATCTATTAAATTGAGAACCATTTCTTTTGCCGGGGATGCAGAAAACCTGCAAACCGATTTGTACTCGACATTTTATGTCACAATATTTTTAATAATGACACATTTGTCAAAACTAGGGAGCGTATTCACGACATTATATAATACGGTAGTGTTCTTCGAAACATTTTGATAATTACTGAAAATTAGATGTGCTTCTCTCTCAGATTCATAAATAGCCAATAGGTTTATCGCGTTTATATTACGGATATCTTTATAATGCCGTTATAACCTTGGTTTGAGCAAGACAACACTATATAAGTTGCTCTATGATAAGTTCATAACGCGCCTAGTTAAGTGGAAGCCGACTATAATTAGATACAACTCAAACACGGGTATTTAGCCGCTTTTTGAAGAAAACGAAAAATAAACGAAATAATAATAAGAAAATGGTAAATGGCGAATGCATCTCAAGTGTTTGCTCTTAAATGTATTAAATTTTTATATTCGATTGAAATGGCTGATACTTGATGAATATCCATTTAAAAATTACCGAAATAATAACACAGTGTTTTTTTATGTAAAGACATACTGAGTAGAGAGTTCAGTAACTTTAAAACTAATAAAGCTAAACATATTAAATTTTGTGCTTTTAAAATCTATAACTTATGTTTTTATTTTTATACTGGAGGGTTTTAAAACTATGCCTACCTATATGGCCACTGGCCATGTAGATAAATATGTATAAGTAAGTTTTCGCAATTCCAACATCCGGTTTTATTTTACTAGCGTATATAGCAGTGGTTCCCAACCGCTGTTCCGCGGAACACCGGTGTTCCGCAAACCTCTTCCAGGTGTTCCGCGAAATAATTTAGTAATATTAACTAATCTGAATCATGAGAGAGTATTTTTTGTAGACCAGGGTCGATAATTTTAAAACCAAAAAAAATAATAGTAGGATGAAACCCATTGGAAAAAGAAGAGAATATAACAAAAATAAAAGGAAAAATAATTTACGGGCGATCCGAGGTCGGTAAGTGGAAAGGGGTGAGTTTTTAAGGGTAGAAAACGATTTATCTCGATTTCCGGCAAAACTACAAGTCCTATGAAAAAACGTTAAACAGCAAAGTTGTAGGTAATAAAAAGATCTACAACTTTTGTATTTAAATTTTTTTTTACATAACCTCAAAATGTATGTGAAAAATTCAATTAAAAATAATTTTCTATTTTTATCTTTTACAAAAAAATTTTTTTTTGAAATTTGGTGAAAACGTACATTTTTATGTCTTAAACACACTTTTTTGATTTAAAATATTTATTTTTTCACCTTATTTTGATATAATATCAAAAAGGCACCCCAATTTTCAATCGAAAATTCTCACGTCAAAATATCTGCTTTTTTAAAAAAGTCGATGGGCTTTTTGTTCGTTGAAATTTCTACTTTCTGATGGTGTGAAAAAAATATACATTACTATCGTAAATGTTCTCAAAAAATGGAAAGAAACGAAAAAAACTCGAATCCGAATTTTTTTTTTAATCATTATGTACAATTTTGAGTAGTAGTAGTAGTAGTAGAGAAAAATAAAAAACCAAAAACTTGATTATTTGAATTTTTCACATAAATTTTGAGGTTATGTGAATTTTCACATAAATTTTGAGGTTATGTGAAAAAAGTGTAGATATAAAAGTTGCAGATCTTTTTATTACCTACAACTTAGTCATTTAACGTTTTTCCATAGGACTTGTAGTTTTGCCGGAAATCGAGATAAATCGTGTTCTACCCTTAAAAACTCACCCCTTTCCACTTCCCGACTTCGGATCGCCCGTAAATTATTTTTCCTTTCATTTTTGTTATATTCTCTTCCTTTTTCAATGGGTTTTTCATCCTACTATTATTTTTTTTCGCTTTTTACCATTTTCAAATGCTTTAGCCCTGGTCTATTGATAAACTGATCACTTCACCGCAAATATGTTGACAAAGGTGGTGTTCCGCCACCACAAAAAGGTTGAAAACCACTGGTATAGAGAAACAAATTTTGGATGTAAAATTCTTGTAATAATACATCTCTATCTTTAATCGTTTTGGAATTATAGGCACTATAAAACTTTGATGGTTAATGACATCAATTTTGGCTTTCAAACATTGACCTACTTTAAACGAAAAACTGGACTGGGCCTCACTAATTTTTTTTATCACAGGCTACCACTAATTTTAATTCATTTTCTTAATATCCATTTTGTATTGTAGGTAGGTATTTCCTTCCCAAATCTGTTCCTTTCTGAGATGATATTTAATTTGTCAACACTCTTTCTATTTCTTGATTCTAAGTAGAACTTACCTCCGCTTGGTTATGAACTGATTCATTGGAATCAGAACTTAGCGTTCCTAAGGTTGATCCTAATCTCTTCAGACTATTTGCTCTCCTTACTATGGTAGCCACTGTCCGACAGTACAAAGCTTTTGCCAAGCAATCTCGGGTCATATTTGACATGTTGGCATCACAAACCTAAAGAGAAAATGTTTGGATATTATTATTTTAATGATTTGTAGGCTATGCTATAACAGGTTTGTTGATCAATAGTATTATTAGTCCAAATAAATGTATGTATCCAAAATATCTCAACTGAGGCATTTTACGAACTTAAGGGAAATAAAATAAAACAATGTAAAAAGGGTTGGCAACGTAGTACCGTGTAATAGTATAATCAATCATCTACCCAGTAAAATCCCATATTCAGTGGCGGTCGCCGTTTTTTTTTTAAGTGGGGTGGTTTGGTAGGTGTTGAGTTGGCCTAATCGTAGGGTTAACATGTTACAAAAAATGGTAAAATTTATTGTTACCTCATCACGCCAAAATTAAAGATTTTTAGGAACGATGAGTTTTGGGGCATAGATTACGAATCTGAAAATAATTTTCGCCAAAAATGCTTAGTATTGCAAATTAACCTTTTCTTTTTTTGTTACACAATGTTATCAAAACGTCTTCCACGTTGAAATTTCAAAGAAAAGGACACATTATATTGATTATTTTGTTAAAATATGTATTTTAAAAACAAAGGTGTCTTAAATTAGTTCCTTTATTTTCTGGCATTTAGGAGGCCAGCTATTCATTTGTTTCTATAGTTGGTCATATAGCCTACTACGCAAAATTATTTTGTTATGTTGGAGGAACCAAATGTTATATTTTGGTTATTTTTAGCCAAAAAAAAATCAGGGGAAAAAGTACCAAACGGTATAGTATATAATATTTAATTGAACTTTTTTATTTATTTTTATCTTAATTCTTGTATTCGAAACAAAATAATATAAATGCTACTGGAGCATCGGAAACCTAACTTTAAATAACATGTAGGTACTACCTACTATAAAAAGGAATATCTCAAAAACCAAACGTTTACATAAAAACTCGTTTTTAGATTCGTAATCTAGGTACGCCTCAAAATTCATTATTTCTAAAAATATCCTAAATTTTTGGCGTGGTGAGTGTGTATTAGATATTTGCCAGAAAATTTCCTGTCTGTAGGTATACTGGGTGTTACAAATTCGACGCATTAGCATTGCTATCTCGGCAACTATAGAAGAAAAGTGGGTTAAATTGAGGCAAAGTTGTATATTATGATGAATAATTTGTTAGAAATAAATTTTAAAAATCCAATGACTTCTGGCTTAAAAAACCAAGAGCACTTTCTTAAGGCACTTTTTTATGCTCTTTATGAAAATAATTCTATTTGCAGATACAACATTTCGTTTTTGAGATACCCGTATCAACTTTATTTTTTCAAATACGGACCTGAATTTTTTGTGAGTAGCTTTTGACTTCCCAAAACTAGTAATGCATCACACTACTTGTCACTAAATTGTAAGTGTACTTACTTAAGGACATTTTTATGCTACTCATAAAAAATAAATTTTTTCGATACAACGTTTAGTGTTTTAAGTATTATCAATATAAACAATTTAAATCCCACTCTGATATCTTTTTGGAATGTTTTGAAAGTCAGGTCTCAACAACGTTTTAGTTTTAAATCAGAAAAAAATGGATATAAAAAAGCCGATTTTTTTTAAATTTTGCGCAGCTTCCTTATTCCAATAAAAAAGAATATTTCTGTAACCACTTAAACATTATTTTTATAAAATATTTTATAACTGGCAAAAACTGTTTGAAGGTATTAAATTTGTAAGAAATTAACAATATCTCGTTTTAAAGATGTTCAAAAAGATTGCCGTTGACTTGCATACGTTTGTCGATTATTTTGGGTATTTTACTTATTACTCTTTGTACAGAACGCCTTGCTGTGATGCAAAATGCATTTGTAATGCGAATTTTCAGTTCGTCTATCCTGTTTATGTCAGTATTATTTATTAAATTTTTTAGCGCTCCCCACAAATAAAAATCTTACGAGGAAAGGTCGGGCGTCCGCTCTGGCCAGGCAATGAAATCATAATTTTCAATCCATCGTTGGGGATTTTTGATTTAAGAAATTTCTTACGGCCCTTGTGTTGTGGAGGGAAGGGGCGCCCCATCCTGCTGGAACCGAATTCGGCGTAGTCTATCTAGGGAATATCACTTAAATATTCTTGAAGCTCAGTATTCAGAAATTCTTAATATCTATCACTCTTTAAATTTTCTTCAAACATAAATGGCCAAATAACTATATATAATAATATTATTATCATCATAGATTCCAGCCCACACATTAATACTAAATCGGACTTGTTTCCCTAATTCTCTATTCTCCCTGGGATTTTCAATGCTCTAACAATGTTCATTTTTCCGATTGAAAAAACTGCAATTTGTAAATTTACATTCATCGGGCCATAAAATATTTTTCAAAAAATTACCATCCGTATTGATTTACCCTCTTAACCATGTGCAGTAATGTAATCTCCTGTCTGCAACACCCGGAAACTATTGCTGTGATATGTGAAGTTTAACAGGTTTACAGCAATTACTTTTTAATATTCTCCATACTTTTACATGGTGAATTGCTGGATTGTTCATATTTACGTCGTTCGACACACACGAACAATCCAGCAATTCAATTTGTCGAGTAGGCACACTGTTATTATTCACCTAAAACAATTTTTTTTGTATGAGAAAGGTTGCTGGCGGCCGGGATAGTATTGAAAATACATTTCCGCTGCATTTTTTGTGTTTAAGTGGCATAGTACGTAGTAAATATAAAGAATAATATGGTGTTTTTCTTCACTAGGAAAGTACATTTTTAAAAAGGTACTAAAACTAATTTAAGTCATGTCACAGTTAAGAAAAGGTGAGAAACTCTTTTGTCAACCTTGACTCTCCAATTTTTAAAAACTTAAAAATACTCCTGTAGAAAACAATTTAGTGACAAGTGTGACACGTTATAAGTTTTAGGAGATCAAAAGCTAATTAACATTTTTTTTTAAAGTTCAGGTCATTATTTAAAAAAACTAATTTGATGCGGGTATCTATCTAATCAACCAAAGGTCGTATCTAAAAAATTAAATTATTTTTTTAAGAACATAAAATAGTGCCATAAAAAGTGCACTTGGTATTTTAAAATAAGCAGTATTTTATCATAAAAAATTTAAAAACAAAAATTTTGATTTTTTCACTTTTTTCCAGTCATCGGAATTTTTTTAATTTCTTTTTGACAAATTATTCAGCATTAAAATATGCAACTTTGCTTCAATTTAACCAATTCTCCATGTCTTATAGTTAACGAGATAAGCTAATGCATCGAATTTATATTCAAAGTTTTTATTTAAAACAACCATTGATACCTAAGATATACAAAAACAACTTGTAAAATCTATCATCTTTTATGATTCTGGAAATCGGTTAATAGTATCGATATTCATGTTTATTTTCATACCTAAAAATAGTGTCTTGGGTTAACTAAGAGAGGTAGGCGGCGCGATCAGTCACACCGCCCTCCCATCTGAATCGCCGCTGCATTGTTCAGCATTCTATGACAGTTACAGTTACAGAAATAGATCATAATATTATGTTGACGAAAGGTTGCATGACATTAAGTATATATTAAGTAAGCAATAAAATATTTGTTTTCCTAACAAGGGCGCAAAGTGTTACTTTTCCGCACGCAAATACAGTTGATAATTGACACAAAGCGGAGTTCGGATAAGTTTTTGCGTGCTGAAAAGGCACTATGCGCACGTGTCAGGAACAAAATTTTTCCTAGAAGCTTCATATCAGATAACAACAAAAATGAAAATGTATTCAATAAATTTTAAATAATCTTGAAAGAAGGAACTATACAACTAAGAATTACATAATAGGTAATACAAAATAAGAAGAGAAAATTAAATAATTTTTTTATAATAAGTATTTATCACAAAAGAACAATTAATTATTAACATTTTACAAGTTGATTGCAGATCCGGTCAAAACATTTAGCGCGGAAGGACAGTTAACATTATGGCTTGATGAAGGTTAATTTATAGAATTAGAATTCGTGGCCAATATTTTATTCGACATATCCTTTTTTTGAATTGTCGAATCATCAATGTAGCTCTAGGCGACAGTCGTCGATTTCCAGACTCCCCCCCCCCCGAAATAAAAAAATATATTTATTTTAGACTTTTAATAAGTATTAATGAGACTGCAGTTATATACAGTGCGCCCGTCTCACTTTGTTCTTACACAACATAATAGCTAATCTTATTTACGGGCTACAATGGCTGCAGATCGCCTTAATGGTCTGGCTTTCTTATATGCCCACCGTGATATAAACGTACATGTAAACAAAATCATAAATGTTTTCTCTTCTAAGAACAGGAAACTTGATTTTGTAATTTAGTACAAAGTAAGTAGGTACTTCAGATATTTTTTTTGTTTATTTTTCGTTTTCATTTTTGTTTTTGATCTTATTATTACATAATATAATTTATTATAATAATTATTATACTTAGATATAATTATGACTTAATATAAGAGACATGTTAATTAGTAAAATAGAAAAAATTTTCGCCTGCGGCCTACGGCCTTGCTTCTCACGTTCTACCAGTGAGATTTTTAAGTATTTTTATTTTTCCGTACTAAAAATTTTATCCGCACGACGTGCGGAGAAGTTTAACTTTGACCACGGTAATGCATGCGAAAAAGTACTACCTACTTTCACCAAGCTCGCAGGAACATTTAATATTGTATCGTAAATACCGTAAAATGGTACTTGATATTTGTATTACTCTGTGCCTACCTAATAAGTTATTTTTAGAAACAAAACTTGTCTATTTCAGATATAAACATTAACAGCCATAAATTTAGAAAGATCAATATATTGAAGTAAACTACATGAAAAGGTCTGACAAATTAATAGGATGAGCATTTCCATGCTAAGAAGTAAATAGGTAGTGAACCATATTCAAGTCAATATAATAACTGTTGTCGCATTTATTTGCTACGTGTAAATGACAACACTGATATGTTGCTATCCTTGTTCAGAATCGAATTATTGTTACTCATGATATCTACATCTACACACACAAGTAGTGCCCACCCAGGCTTTGTTTCTTCAGCTGTTACCCTTACCGATTTTACTAGTTGACCTCTTGCATTATGCGTGCGAGACGTTAGGCCTCTAAATAGGGCCGCTCCTGATACTCCCAAGAGAGCTGCTACTGCATTTAATTCTGTTTCACCTCGCACTTCTACTTCCAGTCCTAAAGTAAAAAAAATCTTGATATATTTCTACCCCATCATGTTTATCCGTTTTAATGCAAAATTAATAGGTACTTCGTGGTTTTTTTTTGCTTCTTTTAAACAGCAAAGCAAAAGTAAATATCTATGTTTAGCATTGTAAAAGGAACGCTTTGCGAACAACTTTGTTAAATCATATGAGAATATAGAGGGGCATACTGAGCAAGGGAAAGGAAAAATATTTGCTGAGCATCGCTTTGCTATTTAAAAGTTACTAAAGAGGTACTCGGCTAATAACTTGCAAATTGTAAGTATTTTTAAAGGTGATCATTAGGGTGCGGATATCAGGCAATTTTATCTTTGACGTTAACAAACATAATTAACTTACAATTCTTGGTTAGCTTTTGAATAATTTTTGTAAAAGTTTGTATGCGCTTATACAAGGTTATGATAGGTTTATGCAAATTTGTACAAGTTTGAACAAATCAAGTGTGTACAAAAGTTATACGTTTGTACAAATGTGTACAAGTTTGCACGCACTGGTACAAGTTTGTAAGTACGTTTACATGTTTGTACAAGTTTATACAGATATATACAGAACAACATAATACATACAGAACAAACCCGAACAAACGTGTAAAAAATTGTACTAGCTTACTGAAACCGGTACAAACTTTAACAAACCTGTACGAACTTGTACAAACTAGTGTAAACTTGTACAAGACTCGTACAAAAGCTAACCGAGCCACTTTGATTTTGAGTAAACTATGTTTGTCAATATTATTACTGTCAGAGTCAAAGTCACCTGATTAGGTAAATATTGTTAAAAAGATTTGTGCAATCCAATATAGGTGTCTCCTAAATTTCAGCTTCCTGAGAGTTACCGTTTTTGAGATATCGCTTTTAATAGTGGCATTATAAATTTTAATATAACAGCACCATATTATGAAAATTTCTTGACAAAATTTAATGAAGTTTATATTCATGAAACAAGAGGAAAAAATAACTTTATTTTGGATCATACAAATTTGAAATCGACTCAAAAATCAATATTTTTTAGTGTTACTATAGAATGTAACAAGTTAGGAAATGAAATTAAAAGGTGTAATTTAAAACTATTTGTAAAAAAATTAAAGAATCAAATTTTATGTAAAAAAGTCTAATAAAATAGTCTTTCTAGATTGTAATTACCTATCTATCAGGAGAGAAGAAATAATTTAAAATTTGAAATGTAATTAAATAGTTCAATGAACTAATAAAAAATTGTTATTATTATTATTAAATCAAGAGCAGCTCCCTCTGGGGAAAGGGTCGGCGGTCAATGTATATATCCACTTTGTGGTAAGTAGGTACTATAATTGTCTGGAAAATTTTAGTCGCTTATAATAATAAATAATATTTTCCAATTACTCCACATGTCGACTCTGGTTTTAAGGTCCTTTTACTACCCAATATCCGCTCTCTAGGTTGCACTAAGATTTTGTAAAATAAAACTAGCCAGACCAATTTCACTATGACAACACATAAATGACACTGGAATAAATGATTTCCTGACAATCAAACAAGCTTGACCAAACCATTATGAGTTGTTATATGTATGTTTTATTTTATTTTATGAGTACAAAAAACTATTGTTTGTATAAAAACTATATAATATAAAAAAAATAACACAAACCGTCTAAAAATATTTCCTAAATCTTTATTAAATTTATTGTTAATTATATTACATTAGTTTTGACACACAGTGACATTTTCATCCCATGGTAAAATTTTATCACTATTATTACCTAATGAAACCTTACAGAAACAAGTTACAAGTTTGAATAATAAAGGTTGTACTTTGTGGTGATTTATTTTAATTTTATAATTTACCATTGTTAAATTTCATAGAAATCCCTTAATTAAAAAAAAACATTAATTCTCAAAACTACTCAATGATAAAATATCGTACAAACATATAAACTCATCAACCTTATACCGTATAGTACATACAATCTTATTAATAGTAAAATCTAGTAGAGGTTTAATATCTATATCGATCATAAATCCTCATATTATTATAATATTATAGAAACAGACAAATTTCCATTCTACTGCTGATACCCGATACAATTTAAATTCAAATAGATGTTTTAAACTTGTTATTTAATGTTACAAAGGTAAGTAAATACATTAAAAATACATACTTATACATAAATATGCGTAAAGTATATTCATAAAATATAATATAGAATATAGGTAATATGATAAGATAGAAAATGAAACAACTAACTGATCTAGAATGTTCTAATAGCTTTTTCTGACATGCAAGGTTTAAAAAAACTTAAACTCAAGGTAAAAATAAATTAATTGAAACAGGTATTTAGGTTATAAATTATTATAAATTGTTACAAAACCCGTTAATTTTATTATAAATGATACTCCTCATGACTATTTATAAGTCCCCATAAATGTTATTCAAAAAGGTAGTAGGAAATGTTTATATTTTATGGGGTTTAAAGAGGTTTTTCTGGTTGGTACGTATGAGTTCTCGTAGACAAAGAGTTTCTTAATACTTATAAAATATCAGGAATTATGGTTTCAATAACAGACTTAGTTTTTTTTTTATTTATGATGCATTTTTGGCAGGGTAGTTTATTAAAATCTTTGTGCCACCCAACATTATAATAATAAATTTATAGAATAAGTATATAGTATTACCTACTTTCTTTTATTTTTTAGAGTGAAACTGGAGATCGTTTTAGATCAAGAAACGTGAATTAAACTACTTTACGGTATTAATGGCTATTTATTCGGTGATCAGTTCCACAATAATATTATTAGTAAAAAATTATTCGAAAATTAAATTTTATTTCTTTTACGAACCTTTTCCATCAGAGAAACGGACATTTCCTAAAAGCAGTACAGCAGCCAAAACTCGAACTACATCTAAAAAAGGAATACCAAGAACTCCGAGGCACGTTTTCCAGGTTTGAAATCTAAAATTTTTTTATAAAAAATGCATTAAAAAATCTGGTATTTTGGCAATTTGCTGGTAAAACTTTTTGCGGTTTACCCTGTATTAAATAGGATCAGATTTGTGAAGTGTAAAGGATAGATTTGTTAAAGCCAAAGGATAATAATGGTATTAAATTAAGTCATATTTTTCCAAAGGAAATATTTTAAAGGCACAACAAGATATGTAATTTTATAATCGAAGACTCTGAAGGTCCGACTTTTTGGATTCATCAGAAAATATTCTCTGTTTAAAATAGTTATCTCCTTTAGCTAGAATATCACACTTCTTCACTATAACCATCACCACTTTGTGTTTGAGTCTGATTCTTTTCTCTATTTTACTTGTTACCAGTTTACTCAAGTTGACATAAGTTTGTAACAAGTTTGTACAGGTTTTTACAGGTTTATACAAATTTGTATTAGTTTGTACAAGTCTATACGGGTTTGTGCAAGTTTACAAAAACTTGTACACAGTTCCCAGGCAACCACAAGATGATGTATGACGTGATAAAAACGTCCAAAAATGGGTTAGGTCGCAAGGTCTCCAAAATATGACCTAAAAGAAACGTCACTTGTAAACCGTGTTTAAGACGTCAAAGAAACGTCAGCAAAGTGACCTAAAATTTCAAAAGTTTTACCAAATATTTAAAAGGTATTTATATATCAAGGGTACTAAGTAGATGATTATGCCCTGAGGGCGACAGTCTTACAAAGCCAGTGGCGTAATTATCGGTGTTCAATGTGTGCGAAGCACACGGGCCCGGGCTAGAAAGGGGCCCGGGAGCGGAGCCACAAAAACATAAAAATGTAAAACAAAATATTCTCATAGAAAAAAAAAATGCAATATCCGCAAAACTACTCTACTCAATACTTTTATAGATAGTAATTCTAATTCATCTTCCAGTTTTAGTAAAATTGTAACTGCCTGCATTATTTTTTTAGACCATCCCTATTTCGGCTGATGCAACTGAACGGTATTTTTCCAAGTTAAAGTTAATTAAAACTTATTTGAGAAATTGCATGACCGATAAAAAATTATCAGCTTTAGCAATTATTTCTATCGAAAATGAGGAAGTTCAAAAAATAGACATTTCTAACCTGATTTTAAACTTTGCGCATGCAAAAGCAAGAAAAAAAATTTTTTTTTCGGCAATCGTCCACAAACCGACATCTTTCTGGCGTGATTTGACGTCATGCACAATAGTAATTTACGTTACAAGACCGGAAAGTTGTGTTTTTCAGGTCGAGACAAGCATTTCCAGGGCGAGCCATAGGCGAGTCCTGGAAGCTTAAAGAGACCTGGAAAACACTAATTTTCGGTTGCGTGACGTACAATATTTTTTTTAAGACCGACACTTCGATATATTTTATAATCTACGCGAAACAAGTTTGACATAAAGAACAATATTAAAAATCAACGAACTGTCACTCGACAATACCTCGAAATGTTGTTGTCATAATAACGAAATCAAGGTATCTTGTATTATCAAAGAGCGATTGGAAAAACAAAAAACAGGGTGACAGTGACATTAGAGACCGGAAAAGTGACATTAGAGTCCGGAAAATATTTTTCCGGTCTCTAATGTCACTTTTCCGGTCTTGCGATCGGAAAAACGTTATTTTCTAGACAAAAAATTGTCCAGAAAGTGTAAATTTTCTGGTCGGTTTTAAAAAAAGTTCATTATTCCAGTATTGTTAACCGTTGCTACGCAATGAGACATGCATATAACGGTACGGGAATATATTATTCTCGGCCTAGGCCCTAGGCCCTAGTACTACTTTCAGACACAAACTACGTTTTAAAAAATACTTATTTTATGAAGTTATCTTATACAGGGTTAAAAACAAATAAACTTTGCATCACATGCGACCAAATTTTAATAGCCCAATTTTGATTTTGTAGAAAAATACACAGTTACTATGGCTCTACTTTAAAAAAAATATATCTGAAATAAAGCTTTGTCAAAACTGAGAAGTTTTATGAAGGTTGCGTTGAGTCTTATTTTGCAAAAGTGGTGCAAGTTGCAAAATATAGGTAAAAAATCAAAATTATCTTATGCAGCTAAAATTTTGCATGTGGGCTAGGAACTGTATTTAAAAAAAAACTTTTTCAATAACTTTTTTCGATATTTATAGAAATAACCCTACTTTTGAATTATTTTTTGTAAGAAAATAAAATTTGACAGCTAATGCTATTATTTTATGCTTAATTTCATCTCGATCGAAGCAGAACTTGATGCTAAAGTCAAATTTTGAATAAAGCTATTAATAAAGAAAAAATCCCATATGATGCGGACTTTACTGGTGACACTGTCCCAGGTAGCAGGATGACGTCTTTATGACGTCGAATATTGGTGATTTTTAGTCACTTGACGTCTTTTGGTCGCAAGATGACGTCAAAATAACGTAGTTTTTAACACGTGTATTATACGTCATAATTTTACGTAATAAAAACGTCCATTTTTAGTCATTTTATTGAATTATACGTATCATTAAAAAGTATCTAAGTGACCAAGTTTTTTGAAAATATAGTGGGACAGACTTTTAAATAAGTAAAACGCCTGAGAATAGCTTTTTCTTATAGTTAAAGGCACGTACGTATCATAAAACTTTTAAAATATTACCATTTCAAATGAACCATTCATGTATGTAAAATTTGCAAAAGCGAAAACCTATTTTGTCATTAAAAGTCTGCGAATATCAAATTTAAATTACCCGCGCTCCGTTTTATGACATTGGCAGTCTGACAGAACGCAGAAGTATGTTGTTGGCGCTAGCAGTTAGGCAGTCGACAGTTCGGCAAAAATGAAAGTGAAAAGTTTATGGTGATTTTGATTTAGTTTCTATCATGGTTTCTATATATTTTGTGTTATAAACGAATATAAATGTACCAGGTTATCGAGTTCGAGGCTATTGACGGCGGGGGAGTAGCCGTTGTGCCCTCATACTGGGTGACGCCCCGAAAAAAAGAAGTATTTTGGCCGCCATTAAAGGATTCCTTAGCATTTTTCCAATTCTGCGTACTCATGAAAGTTGTAATAGTTAATTTATTATCATTAAAAGGATTGTTTACATAAAATATTTATATGTATTTTTTTACCCCTATTATGTATTATTTTAGGAAGTTTTTCGTTTTTCGTAAATTATGACGTTTATTGACGTTTTCTACACCTAAAAAGACGTCTTAAGATGACGTATTTTTTACGTCAAAAAAGACGTCATTGGTCTGTGACTTACGCACGACTTTTAAACGTTTCATTTACGTAATTTATGACGTCGCTGATGACCAATAATCGACGTCTTAAAGACGTCATCCTGCTACCTGGGGTATATATAAATTATAATTCTTTGTTTTTGATAATATGTACTTGCAGATATTTTTCTATGTTCAGGAATATAACTACTTAGCATAACAATAATTATTGCTTTTTTGTGTACCTACTCAAAATTCATAAATTAATATGGTTATCAATAATAATAATCCGTATCATAATGGGGGCCCGGCACAGTTTTCGCACACGGGCCCATGGCCACGTTGTTACGCCACTGTACAAAGCCGACGGCCTCTGGCCCGAGAGTTCGTAAGTGGCCCGAGGGTATATATCTATTAGTATCCGTGGTGCAAATTTTATGTCATACTTGTTCGTTTTGAATAATAAATTTTTTTTTTTAATTTAATTTGATTTACAAATTTTTTATTTTTACCTGCAACATTACCTTGACATTATTAAAATGTTTAATGTGACAAAGTCAAAAATCAAAAATTGAACAAGATGCACACTTAATGAAATACTTAATGCCCGCGCGGGCCATAGTATACTTTATGCCCGCACGGGCATAAAGTAATCCATTATGTAGATGGTATCTAAGGTATAAAAACACAATAATGTAGGTACTGGTATGATATAATAGTATATTAAAGTATAAGTGGATATTAAGGTCTTTAAAACACGCGCGATTTTGTAAGCACGACGGCGCAGCCGGAGTGCTTGAAATAGAGCAAGTGTTTTAAATACCAGTTACCCACGAATACTTTACATTATTTTTTTTATTGGTACAGTTATTGGTATTTATATTACAAAAAATGGAAATAATAACTTAGTAAGTAGGTGATGGTCGAATTCGTGATGTAATATACCTGTCGTTGTCATGAAAACGAGGAGAACAAAAAATAACTTCCAATCTGTCACATAAGATTCATTGTTGTCACCGTTGACATTGGTTGTGTATTGTTAAAAAATATATATTTGACGTTAAAAGGTAATTCTGTCAAATCAATAATTAAAAAGTTGACATATTTAGACTTCACGTTTCACGGGTTGTTATAAGTTTTTAGTAAATAGTTGAGGTAGGCGCTATTGAATATTTTTCATTTCCAATGTCAGTTTTAGAGAAAGCCTCAACACCAGAAATTTTATATAATCTTTTTAATTATTTTCAGGATCTAGTTCTTCTATCACAGGTCATTTGAGAACCTCAAGCACTTTGTCTGCAGGAAATTGCGGTAAGAATATTCAGTAAATAGCGTGTACCCGGCATGCATTGCAACCCGCTGGTATAAATACAAACCCGAACAAACACGACATATTAGTAACCGGCATGCCACTTTCTAAAATTGCACCCGTGCGAAGCCGGAGCGGGTCGCTAGTTATACATAAAAACCTTCCCCTTGAATCACTCTATCTATTAAAAAAAACCACTTCAAAATCCGTTGCGTAGTTTTAAAGATTTACGCACATAAGGGGACAGACGGGCGACAGCAACTTTGTTTTATACTATGTTAAGATGGTAAAAGATGATTTTTTTTTTATATTTTTATCAACATTGTAGGATGTCACGAAGTTGAAACTACACTTTTAACTAAAATAGTTAAAATTGAGCAACAAAATAGACAAATATTGACCGCACTTAAGCAGCAAACTAGAGAAAAAATCATATCAAATCATTGAACACCAAATTTCCTGCAAAAAGTTTAGATGATTTGCGTCTTTTAGAAAAGGAACTTACAGAAGAAAGTAAGTTTTAAAAGAGAATGAATTATATTTTATGTCTAGAGGAGTATAGGCTAAAAATGTAAAATGCTTTTAAATAAACGTTGTAAAAAACGAAGATGTATTTAATTTTTTTTTAAATTTAAAAAACGGAAAATTATCGGTTTGTTATTGTTGGTTACAATACACGCAAAAACGCTGTATAGAATGATTTAAGTCACCGGGTCATATAAACGTTACATCTACGTCGAAAATAAGTCAGCAGTGGCGTCAGCTGCTAACGTTTTATCGACGTCATCAATATCACATGATTGTGGCGGGACTTATTCACGTGATTTTGACGGCAATAAAACGTCATTTCGAAATGTGATTATAGGCAACTGATGTCGTTTTTCGCACGTTTCTGGAACGTGATTTGGTTGCCTGGGTTATACAACTTGTGCATATTTATACAAACATGTAAAAATGTGTACTAACTTGCACACACTTATACACTCTTGTACAAACGTGTACAAACTTGTACAAATCTCTACAAACTTGTTCCAGACCTATACAAAAGCTAACCGAGCAACTTTGATGGTTAAAATCCGTTGCGCAATCCAACATAAGTGCAAAATTTCATCTTCCTGACCGTTTATGAGATATCGTTTTTTATTATCGCTCTTAAATTAGGGGAAGCTCCTCCTGAGGAAAGGTTCGGCCGTGAGAATTTAGTTTCTTTAAACTTGATATGATGATATTTTCCAATGAGTCCTCATGCCCATTCAAAGGTAAAATAATTTATGCTATATTCTCAAACTATATAATTATTGGAATAGCATAGCTTCATATTTTTATACAACATAATACAGGGTGTTCTCAAAGTTGAGTCATTTATTTTACCAGGTTGTAGAACTTGTAAAAATAAGTAATTGTACCAAAAATCATTTATATAAAAGTTGCAGAATAAAGAAGTTATTAACAATTGAAAAAATGTAAAATTTAACAACTGTAAGACCTGATTTTTTGATATTCTATACCACTGCGTTATCAATGTTTTGTTTACTGGCGATACTGGAGTTACATTCCGGTGAGATTTGCATAATCAACAAATTCTGCAAAACTCTTATCTTATTTTTTCGATTTACTGTAATACAGCGTTCTCACGCAGAACACATAAATAGAAGTAAAATGCATTGTTTTAGTTAGTTACTATTGTATTCACCTCGAGTAATAATAAAAAAATTTTAAAATAAACTTCCTTAACGAGGGTTGTTAACTGGCGCAGTCGGTAGGATTTTGTCAACGGTTAGCGCATCGTGCGTATTCGCCGGTTTTGTTTCAACGATTTGTGGCAAAAAACGAACAAATTAATATTTTGCTGTGGTGTGTACGAGGTAGCTCAAACTGACCAGGGAAGAAGGGACAAGCATCGCCCACATCCTATTGGTACGAGTCCTGCGGGAACAAGCATCGTCCCCAACTCATAGACGTAAGAATCCAAGGAAAAGGACAAGCATCGCCTATTCTATTGGAACATAGACTAGGAATGAAAATTGACATCTTCAGTTTTACACTGTAATTGCATCCTTTGACAATTTTCCTTTATTTTACCATATTGATTTATTGATACATATATTATTTTTGTCGCTATATATACATTATATATTTTATCTTTTCTTTGAATTTATAATAATTTTAAAGCTGGAAGATTTAGCTACTCTTTTCGAAAATTCGTTTCACGACTCACGCATTATAATGGAGGAACCGAATTATCAATTAATAAGATACCAAGCAGACAATATCCCCAAATTCGACGGTAATCCAAAACAAATTAACAGATTTATAAGTTCGTGCGAAAATTTTCTAGAAAACCATAGAAATACGACTAATAACGCGGCCCCTATGAATGTGTGCCTATTTGATACAATTTTAGAAAAGTTAGTTGGCAGGGCGGCCGATTTAATCGCCTCTCGAATAGAATTAAATTCTTGGGCTTTAGTTAAGGCCGCGATAATAGCGACCTTCGCAGATCAAAGGTCAATAGATTGCGTTATACAAGATATCATTACTTTAAAACCAGAAAAAAAACGAAAATCCACAACAATTTGGGCTGCGTCTGCAAGACGCACGAAGCCTACTTTTTTCAAAAATAAACGCATCTGACAATACTCGCGAAATAAAATTGTTAAAAATTTCAGAATACGAAAATTTAGCTTTAAAAACATTTATTAATGGTCTAAACTACCACATGCAATTAGTAGTGCATTTAAAGAATCCGAAATCTTTAGAAGAAGCAATGAGCTCTGCTAGAGAAGAAGAAAATTTCTTAAACTACAAAAATCGTAGTAATTTTATTAACAAAACCGCACCAAATTTAAACGCGCCCACAAACAAATTAAATACGCATCCACAAACGCATTATGCTGCTAATGCGCACCGAACATTTTCTCAACCACCTTTTAAGTCTACACAAAATTATATACCAACACAGAATTTTAGTAATAATCGATTTTCAGGCTCAGGACAGTTTAGAAATAACACTTCTATGTTTGGACAAAGACCAAATTTTAGCCCTCAATATAACCAACAAAAACCAAATTTTACCTTTCAAAATAACCAACAAAGACCAACGTTTATTCCTAGACAATTTTATAACCCCCAAAATAGACAAGCACCTTCGGGCATGTCACGTTTACAAAAACCAGAACCGATGGACACATCTTCTGGTATAACTAATAACCATCATCAGACGCAACCATTAAAACAAAAATTTCTTTCAGAAGAATTATTCAATCAATCGGTCGAACCGATTACTGATAATACAGGCGAAATTAACGCGAATATAAATCCCTATCAAAAAATAGACACCCAACATTACTACCCGGAAATGTCACACCCTACCTATATGACACTTACGCTAATGTGCAACCCAACTATGATCAATATTATTCATATAATGAAAATAATTACGAAACCCCTTATACCGAAAACGACCCTAATGAAGATCTCTATAATGATGAAAATTTTCAGCAAACCCTGACCCCACACAACATGACGTAATACTTTCAGTAAACCCTGACCTCACACAACATGACGTAATACTTTTAAATAATTATGCGAATTCTAACCTACCAGTTATTTTTATACCCGAAATGAATGCAAAGTTTTTATTAGATACCGGTAGCGGTAAAAGTTTCATAAGACCAAATCTCGCTTATCAAATATACCCAAATTTCATATTTACTGAACCATTTTCAGTTAGAACAGCACACGCCACCTCCATTCATAACGAAGTCATAAATATCCTGATCTTTTCTTTCATTTAACATTTTTGGAAAACATAAAGTTTATCTTTTTAACTTTTCACCAAAATTCGACGGACTTTTGGGAATCGATTTCTTAACTCATATAGGCGCTAATATAAACTTAAAAACTTCTACTTTAGAAACGCAAAATATAACCCTACCCTTATATTACCAAAGTAAAATGTCTGCTACGCATAATTTTGATATTACAGAAATTATAATACCCCCAAGAACGCGTCAAAAAGTAAAATTACCTGTCAATCAATATTTTTACGAGTTCTACAACCTGATAAAATAAATGACTCAACTTTGAGAGAGTATGTATATTCATAACTAAATTTACCAGGATAACAAAGTCCGGACCTGAAATAAGATAGATAGATAGATAGATAGATAGATAGATAGATAGATAGATAGATAGATAGATAGATAGATAGATAGATAGATAGATAGATAGATAGATAGATAGATAGATAGATAGATAGATAGATAGATAGATAGATAGATAGATAGATAGATAGATAGATAGATAGATAGATAGATAGATAGATAGATAGATAGATAGATAGATAGATAGATAGATAGATAGATAGATAGATAGATAGATAGATAGATAGATAGATAGATAGATAGATAGATAGATAGATAGATAGATAGATAGATAGATAGATAGATAGATAGATAGATAGATAGATAGATAGATAGATAGATAGATAGATAGATAGATAGATAGATAGATAGATAGATAGATAGATAGATAGATAGATAGATAGATAGATAGATAGATAGATAGATAGATAGATAGATAGATAGATAGATAGATAGATAGATAGATAGATAGATAGATAGATAGATAGATAGATAGATAGATAGATAGATAGATAGATAGATAGATAGATAGATAGATAGATAGATAGATAGATAGATAGATAGATAGATAGATAGATAGATAGATAGATAGATAGATAGATAGATAGATAGATAGATAGATAGATAGATAGATAGATAGATAGATAGATAGATAGATAGATAGATAGATAGATAGATAGATAGATAGATAGATAGATAGATAGATAGATAGATAGATAGATAGATAGATAGATAGATAGATAGATAGATAGATAGATAGATAGATAGATAGATAGATAGATAGATAGATAGATAGATAGATAGATAGATAGATAGATAGATAGATAGATAGATAGATAGATAGATAGATAGATAGATAGATAGATAGATAGATAGATAGATAGATAGATAGATAGATAGATAGATAGATAGATAGATAGATAGATAGATAGATAGATAGATAGATAGATAGATAGATAGATAGATAGATAGATAGATAGATAGATAGATAGATAGATAGATAGATAGATAGATAGATAGATAGATAGATAGATAGATAGATAGATAGATAGATAGATAGATAGATAGATAGATAGATAGATAGATAGATAGATAGATAGATAGATAGATAGATAGATAGATAGATAGATAGATAGATAGATAGATAGATAGATAGATAGATAGATAGATAGATAGATAGATAGATAGATAGATAGATAGATAGATAGATAGATAGATAGATAGATAGATAGATAGATAGATAGATAGATAGATAGATAGATAGATAGATAGATAGATAGATAGATAGATAGATAGATAGATAGATAGATAGATAGATAGATAGATAGATAGATAGATAGATAGATAGATAGATAGATAGATAGATAGATAGATAGATAGATAGATAGATAGATAGATAGATAGATAGATAGATAGATAGATAGATAGATAGATAGATAGATAGATAGATAGATAGATAGATAGATAGATAGATAGATAGATAGATAGATAGATAGATAGATAGATAGATAGATAGATAGATAGATAGATAGATAGATAGATAGATAGATAGATAGATAGATAGATAGATAGATAGATAGATAGATAGATAGATAGATAGATAGATAGATAGATAGATAGATAGATAGATAGATAGATAGATAGATAGATAGATAGATAGATAGATAGATAGATAGATAGATAGATAGATAGATAGATAGATAGATAGATAGATAGATAGATAGATAGATAGATAGATAGATAGATAGATAGATAGATAGATAGATAGATAGATAGATAGATAGATAGATAGATAGATAGATAGATAGATAGATAGATAGATAGATAGATAGATAGATAGATAGATAGATAGATAGATAGATAGATAGATAGATAGATAGATAGATAGATAGATAGATAGATAGATAGATAGATAGATAGATAGATAGATAGATAGATAGATAGATAGATAGATAGATAGATAGATAGATAGATAGATAGATAGATAGATAGATAGATAGATAGATAGATAGATAGATAGATAGATAGATAGATAGATAGATAGATAGATAGATAGATAGATAGATAGATAGATAGATAGATAGATAGATAGATAGATAGATAGATAGATAGATAGATAGATAGATAGATAGATAGATAGATAGATAGATAGATAGATAGATAGATAGATAGATAGATAGATAGATAGATAGATAGATAGATAGATAGATAGATAGATAGATAGATAGATAGATAGATAGATAGATAGATAGATAGATAGATAGATAGATAGATAGATAGATAGATAGATAGATAGATAGATAGATAGATAGATAGATAGATAGATAGATAGATAGATAGATAGATAGATAGATAGATAGATAGATAGATAGATAGATAGATAGATAGATAGATAGATAGATAGATAGATAGATAGATAGATAGATAGATAGATAGATAGATAGATAGATAGATAGATAGATAGATAGATAGATAGATAGATAGATAGATAGATAGATAGATAGATAGATAGATAGATAGATAGATAGATAGATAGATAGATAGATAGATAGATAGATAGATAGATAGATAGATAGATAGATAGATAGATAGATAGATAGATAGATAGATAGATAGATAGATAGATAGATAGATAGATAGATAGATAGATAGATAGATAGATAGATAGATAGATAGATAGATAGATAGATAGATAGATAGATAGATAGATAGATAGATAGATAGATAGATAGATAGATAGATAGATAGATAGATAGATAGATAGATAGATAGATAGATAGATAGATAGATAGATAGATAGATAGATAGATAGATAGATAGATAGATAGATAGATAGATAGATAGATAGATAGATAGATAGATAGATAGATAGATAGATAGATAGATAGATAGATAGATAGATAGATAGATAGATAGATAGATAGATAGATAGATAGATAGATAGATAGATAGATAGATAGATAGATAGATAGATAGATAGATAGATAGATAGATAGATAGATAGATAGATAGATAGATAGATAGATAGATAGATAGATAGATAGATAGATAGATAGATAGATAGATAGATAGATAGATAGATAGATAGATAGATAGATAGATAGATAGATAGATAGATAGATAGATAGATAGATAGATAGATAGATAGATAGATAGATAGATAGATAGATAGATAGATAGATAGATAGATAGATAGATAGATAGATAGATAGATAGATAGATAGATAGATAGATAGATAGATAGATAGATAGATAGATAGATAGATAGATAGATAGATAGATAGATAGATAGATAGATAGATAGATAGATAGATAGATAGATAGATAGATAGATAGATAGATAGATAGATAGATAGATAGATAGATAGATAGATAGATAGATAGATAGATAGATAGATAGATAGATAGATAGATAGATAGATAGATAAGATTTGTGACGATAGTATGCCGAGAAGAAAACACAGCCATAGAACCCCTCCCGTATATTGGTGGAGTGATGAGATAGCTGTCCTTCGTAAAGATTGCATCAGGAAGAGACGTATCTACACTAGGCTTAAACAAAGAATTTCTCTACAGGAAAACATACGTTTATGGGACGAGTACTGTAAGGCAAAGAAAAAATTAAGAGACTCTATTAAAGTGGCAAAAAGAGCTTCCTGGAAGACACTATGTAACGACGTTGACAGAGACATATGGGGAGATGGGTACAAGATTGCCATGAAAAGGCTAAGTGGATATCCTCCTAAACACCAGATGACCATGAAAACCATAGAAAATATAGTCGACCATCTATTTCCTACTCACGAACCCGTTTCTTTCAATCGTTCTGTAAATTCCGTATTCCCCGATTTCACTCTGGATGAGATAAAGACCGCTTGCCAGAAATTAAAAAATAAAAAAGCTCCTGGACCAGGAAGTGTACCACCTGAAATCATAAAGCATGTCACACTACATAAACCAGACTATGTTCTAGCCATATATAATGAGTTGGCGCAAAGAAGATATTTCCCAGTTGAATGGAAGAGATCAAAACTTCTCCTTCTTAGAAAAGGGGATAAGCCGCTGGATAACCCAAGTTCATATAGACCGATTTGTCTTCTGGATGTAGAGGGTAAACTATTTGAACACCTGATACTATCTAGATTAAAAAGTGAACTCGAGCGCACTGGAGGCCTGGCAGAAAATCAGTATGGATTCAGAGAAGGAAGACAAACAGTGGACGCCATTAAGCAGGTTATCGTTAAAGCAACGGAAGCCGCAGGATTCTCCAGCCAGCATAGGAGATTTTGTGCAGTGATAACCCTTGACGTTAAAAATGCATTTAACAGCGCATCATGGCAAATTATTCTAGAGATACTTAGAAAAAGAGGAATTAATAAGGGTCTAATAAATATAATAGCATCATATCTTTCAGAAAGGGAAATAATCTTAGAAGCAGAGGGTAAGACAAAAAACAGGGAAGTCAACAGCGGCGTTCCTCAGGGTTCGGTCTTAGGACCGACACTGTGGAATATTTTATACAACGACCTACTACTATTGTGCCTGCCAGATGGTGTCACACTCATCGGCTTTGCAGATGATATCGCTATGGTGATTATAGCTAGAAGCGAGGAAATTTTGATGAACCTTGCCAACATTGCATTGCAAAGGATTTCAAATTGGTTAAACAAGCGTATGCTGCACCTGGCCCCTCAAAAAACCGAAGCAGTTATATTAACAAACAAGAGAAAGATGCATCAATTAAGATTTAAAGTAATGGAAACGGTAGTTACACCCAGTCCATCTATAAAATATCTTGGTATACATCTTGACACCAAACTAACCTTCAACGAACATCTTAATAATACAATTATTAAGGCAGAGAAGACAATGAAAGCTTTAAGTGCACTCATGCCAAATATTCAAGGTCCTAGGGCTTCGAAAAGAAAGTTACTGGCGAGCGTAGTACAATCGCAAATACTCTACGGTGCACCCATCTGGCACACGGCGATGGAAAAAATTAAACCAAAGCAGAGGTTACTGAGTCTTCAAAGACAATATCTTATTAGAATCGGAAGCGCCTACAGAAGCATTTCAACTGAAGCAGTCCAAGTCATAGTAGGGATACCACCGATACACCTGCTGGTAAAAGAAAATACTGCAAAATACAATGGGGTTTCAAAAGTCGAAGCGAGAAGAATTCAAATGGAAACATGGCAGCAAAACTGGGAGAATACCACAAAAGGAAGATGGACTTACCTTCTTATCCCGAACATAGAAGACTGGGTAAACAGAAAGCACGGTGAGGTTGACTACTACCTGACTCAGGCACTATCTGGACACGGTTGCTTCAGAAAATATCTTTTTGATAGGAAAAGAGCGGAAAATCCATACTGCCCATACTGCTGTATGACCGACGATGTAGCCCACACTCTATTTGAATGCAAACAATGGGAAGATAATAGAAGAACCTTTGAATTAGCCACAGGAATGCAATTTAACCCTATTAACATGATGAGAGAGCTACTGACATCAGCAGAAACATGGGAGCATGCCTATAGGACTGTTCGAGACATAATAGAGAGCAAAGAGATCCAAGACCGAACGCTAAACTAGCAAAACATTAGAAAGTCCCCGCATACGTTGCCGAAGTAATGCGTGAGCGGTTTCCAGCAGCGTATGTCAGAAACAGAGAGGGAAAGGTTTTAGTCCAATGAGACAGACACTACCCGTGAGGAGATCAGTAAACGGGTGTCTAGATAGAGATTTCCTAATCCTCTCTCCAAAAAAAAAAAAAAAAAAAAAAAAAAAAGATAGATAGATAGATAGATAGATAGATAGATAGATAGATAGATAGATAGATAGATAGATAGATAGATAGATAGATAGATAGATAGATAGATAGATAGATAGATAGATAGATAGATAGATAGATAGATAGATAGATAGATAGATAGATAGATAGATAGATAGATAGATAGATAGATAGATAGATAGATAGATAGATAGATAGATAGATAGATAGATAGATAGATAGATAGAAAGATATATAGTTAGATATAGATAGATCTATATAATGGGCATATGGCAAAAAATTGTTACTGATTTTTCAAACAAAAGATTAAACAAATTATTACAAACTTTTATTTAGTGGTTGTAAGAATAAATTATACGTTGCACAGTTTAATTGGCTATATTTTTGTGTATAAAGGGGCAAAAGCGCGCTATACAGTAAAATGAAATTATCTGGGAATCCGCTTTTATGTAAGCTCATCACCTTTATAAAAGTAAACTAATAACCATATTGCAATACGTGTATTGTGATAATAAGCTAACATATTACTTTTATTAAATTTCTTTATTAAGACTAACAAAAGCGTTGTTGTGATAACAATTTGGTTTGATAACGGTAATTAAACTTTGATTATGGTAATCAATATGTTAATATCGGTAGATAATCAAACTTCTTTATAACGTTAACTAAAGCGCAGCTGTAAAATTACTTTAATAATGGTAACCAAGTATCAACATTATCCCATATGTAATGTCGATTTCTTCGTTGTGATTATTGACATTTTAGTTATGGTAACCAAAGTTTTCCCTCAGTGTTTTTTTCCTTTAATTTTATAATTTTTTCACATAATTATTTTGGTAGGTACGGACCTGTCAATATCTTATTTTATAAATACTAAAATTAGTACGCTATATCTTTACAAAATATTAAGACTCCCTTAAAATATTTAAAAGGTGGCGAAGGCGAATGTAAAAGTTTTTAGTCCGGTTCTAGTCCTGTAGCCAACCGATTAAGGTAAAATAATTTTTTTTTGTGCTTTCTTACATTTTCTTCTTCTCTTTCAATAAAAAATGTCATTTATCTCCTAGCTCGGTTCATGAAAATAATACCAAAAAATATATTGTTTTTTACAGATGATCGACAAATTTTCATGTTTTTTATCTTAATATTATTATATCCTATATAATATAGGTATAGGGGAAGGTCGCCTATGATGGCACCTTTTTTACCACCTAATATATTTTTTAGTTCAAAGGTTTTAACCCGTTTAACCATGTTAAAATATTTGTTACTACTTAAATATTCATTATAAAACTTTAAAAATATACAAAAACTATTTTTTTTGGTAAAAAAAAAATAGAAAAAAAATCACCAAGTATGCATTGCCTATGATGGCATACTCCAGTAAAATTCAAAAATCCGAAGGACGCATACATGTAAAAGGAATATTTTTGTTATGCACATTTTTATTGTTAAAAAATGCAAGCACATAAAACTGTTTAAAAAAACTTAAAATAGTATATAACATTCTAGAAAACATGTTTAAAACTTTTAAAAAAGATAATGCAAACATTATCAGGAAAGGACAATTTAAAGACATATTAAAAAAACATATCAGTAGTGACATAATATCTAAAAGAAAAGTAAAGTACCGCCTTTTTGAATATGAGGACGTCTATTTATATGTATTTATATGTATGCCATCATAGGAAACCAATGGATATGCCATCTTAGAAATATATCACACTGCTAGTAAATAAATTATAAAAAATTGAAACCACAACTTAGATTTAAAATAATCGTAGCAAAGTAACATCTATCTATATCCTATAGGAAAAAAATCGCGAATTAATTTTTTGGTTTAAAAACTGGCTAATATTACTTGGGCACTTAACAATTTCTGTTCTGTTAAATAACTTTACATAAAAACGGTCGTCACGACTCAAATTCGACTCACAACTGAACGGTCAATACGCGCGCCCGTCTAACTATGCGGGATGACGCAAAACCGGTTTATTCCAAAGATACCTGTGGTATGCCATCATGGGAAGTATGCCCTCAAAGGCGACCTTCCCATACGTATATAGTTATATTTTCATATATTTATTTTGTAACTGATCCGGCATTTATTTAGCTATTTAGGATTACCACAAGCGGTCACACATAGGTACAAACCGTGCTTGATATTGCGCTTTAACAGCTCGGACTTGCTGTCGCTGCTCGCTTCTTTACTTATAATCTAAGAGCTAGTAACACCCGTTTCATGAAGTGTTTGATGCACTTCAAAATTTTTTTTTTTTTTTTTTTTTTTTTTTTTTTTTTTTAATCAAAAGGTTTTTATTTGTCATGATATTTAACATGTCAATAGTCTTACATTTCATTTACAATAATAATGTATATGACTTGGTTTCCCTAGGTATTTGGGACTGTTGTTGCAACTATCCGCTACCTAGGATACGCGCCTGGCGATGCCGGCGGGGTTGTTGTTAGCCCTTGGTTAGACGATTTGACGTTTAGTTCAGCTTGGTTTGGCCAGTTCCGTAGTCTTTACTGCCATGAAAGAGTCTATTTGCTTTTGCTTGATGTATATTTTAGCGGACTGTTCGTATTTATAAGGTTTCTAAGTACTGCTTACTGGAAAACGTTTTTAAAAAACCAGCTTGATATGGGTTCAGGTAGGTACAGGTAGCGCGTTTTGCCGTATGGCTTGAATTTAATTAGGGGCGTGTCGTTTTGTTGGTGGGCTGTGTTTAGGATTGGTATTGCAATGGAGTTAGAATTTTATTTTATTTTATTGAAAATAAATCGGAAGTCTCGAATGTAATGGTTTATGTGTTACGTTATTATGGTGTCGTATTTGTGTTATATGTTGTGTAATTGTTGAATTTTGTGGTTGTGTTTCATAGAACTTTGTTGCTGTGTCATGTACGTGTTGAATTATATATGGTGTATGTGTGGTCTGGTGTAATTGGCGGGTTGTTGTTCTAATTGGTGCTGATATGACTTGTCTTAATATTTTATTTTGCATTATTTGTATTTTCTTAAAATGGCAATCCGCCATACTACACCAGACTGGTGCTGCATATGTTAGTGTTGGTCGTATTATCTGATTATATATTATTAATTTATTTTGTGGTGAAAGTGGGGATCTGTAGTTTAATATGTTATGTAATTTGTGTGTTATTGTAAAGTATTTTTGTGTTATGTGATTTGTATTTTCCTTGAAACGTAATGACTTATCTAGGATTACTCCTAAGTATTTTAATTTTGTAGTAGGTATGATTTCTGTGTTGTTTATTTTTATATGTTGATTTATATGTGTATTTTCTCTCTTCCGTGTGATTACCATACATTCACATTTGCTTTCATTTATTTCTAATTTCCATTTGCAATACCATGGAAGTAAGGTTTGTAAATGATTTGAAATGTGTTGTCTAGCCACGTTCGCGTAAAATGAGCTTGCATATAGTAGTACATCATCCACGAACATGGCCAGATTTGTATTGGGATAGGGTGGGATATCGGCTGTGTACAAATTAAATAAGGGAGCTGCCAGGTTTGTCCCCTGTTGTAGTCCTGCGTGGAGTGTCATCGGTTCGGAGAGACTGCCTTCTACTCTGACCTTTAGTGTACGTTGTGTTATGTATGAGTGTATAAGTGTTATTAAGTGTAGTGGGAAATTATGGTGTGTGATGAGTTTGAAAATTAGTCCGTTGTACCATACATTATCAAATGCCTGTTTAATATCTAGTGAGAGTAGTACCGTGCTTTGTTGTTGATTTGCTTTATCTAATGCTTTTTGTGCAACATGTGCTACAAGTAGCACTGCCCCTCTGCCGGTTCTAAAACCAAATTGTTCTTCAGGTATGTTTTGGTCCAACTTTCCAATCTTCAATCTCGTGTGTATGACTTTCTCTGCGACTTTTCCGAGCGCACTTAGGAGAGCAATAGGCCTGTATGAATCCGGCTTTATTACGGGTTTTCCAGGCTTTAGTATTGGAACTATTATTGCTCTCTTCCATTGGCTTGGAAAATGTTGCAGCAAGAACATTGTGTTTATTATGTGTGTGTATTGTATAAGTGTTTTTCGTGGAATGTTTTTGATCAGAATATTGGCAATCTCATCCTCTCCTGGTGCTTTTCCGTTTTTCAACTCCCTTATAATTGTACACAACTCCTTGGGTTTTGTGAATAGGGTTGGTAGGATTTGGGGTGGGATGGGGTATTTAATTTTTGTAAATTTATTTGCAAGGTTTGTTATTCGATTTTGTTCATTGCTGGTATTGGGCTTTCCTGCGCATATTTGTGCGTAGTGTTCGGCTAGTGTCTGTGCTTTTTCAGCGTTATTTTGTGGTTCTGTTGTAAAGGTTGGTATATTTGTTTCTGTCTTTTTAGTTCTTCTTATTAGTTTCCATAGTGAATTGTCAGTTGTCGTTAAGTTTGAGATTATGTTTGTCCATGTTTGATTTTTGTATTGTTTGATTTTAATTTTAATTTCCTTTTTTAGTTGATTTATTGTTACAGCGTCTTGTATTGTTTGGTGGCGTTGCCATCTTTTCCTTATTGCATTTTTGTATCGTATTAAATTTAATATATTTTGAGGTAATTTATTTTCTTTTTGTTGGATTTGTATTTTTTTTGGCTACTAAATTTCTGGCTTGTTGTATATTTTGTGTAAGTTTATCTACTTCTGCCTCTAGTTGATCTATTGTGGTTATATTATTGTTAATTTCAGTGTTGTGATTTAGATATTGTTTATATTGTGCCCAATTTACGTTTTTATATAACCATGTTGTACGTTTTGTATCTTTTTCTATGTTAGTTTCCCATTTGATCATTACTGGCAAATGATCAGACGATAGTTCATTTAGTACGATTGAATCTGTTAAATTTGGTATGTTTTTATAAAGGAAAATATCTAGATAAGTTGGCAACGCCCCCTGTCTGTATGGGTAGTATGTCGGTAATGGTGGTATAATTATTTCTATGTCATTATTATTTAAGCATTGCATTAGTCTAATTCCGTGTTGATTTGTTATGTTGTTGCGTATTGCTGCGTGTCTTGCGTTAAAGTCGCCCATAACCAGTACTTTATTACCTTGGTTTATTATTGTATCCATATCAATTTGCTGAAACACTAGATGTGGAGGAGCATAGCAACTTGTTATAATAACATTATTTTTCAATTTTATTGAGACATGTTCTATTATTGATTGTGTATTGTTTAATTTTTTATGTGGGATTGATTTTTTAATTAATATTGCTACTCCTCCTCTAGCGTTTCTATCAGATCTATATATTTGATAGTTTCTTAGTTTTAGTTTAACTTGAGGTTCTAATTTAGTTTCATTTAGTGACATGACGTCTACTTTGTATTTAGTTAAAAAATATTTTAGTTCCTCTATTTTGTTACGTATTCCGTTTGAGTTCCATGTTACTATTTTTAGGGAGTTAAGGAAGGCTAATGTTATAGTTATTTAAATTGTCACCCATTAGTGACATCATTGTAGACACTCTTTCTTCTTGTGATTTAACCTTCCTTAACTCTCTAGAGCAGTCGTTCAGAAATCTTATAAATTCATTTATATTTATTAAGCTATTAAATTCTTTCATGGCTGAGAAAAGACTACTTGCCTGTGCCAATCCATGTGTTGCTGGGCCTTGCTGAATATTGGCGTTGCTTTGGGAACGTGTCCTAGGTAGGTTTGGGTATGTTGACTCATATTGTTCGTTTTCCTCGTCTGTTTGGATTTGGGTTTGGTTTTGGTGATTTCGGCCGTCATTTGCCCTGACGGCACTCGCTGGGCCACTTGCCCTGGCCTGTTGTTGCTGCTGCCATGGATTGTTTTTTGGTATTGGTGCTGGTACGTATTTTGTCCTTTGTTTTTGTTTGTTCGTTGTTATCTGCTCTGCCTTAAACTTATATACTGGACAAGTTGGCGATGTTGCTCTATGGTTCTGCTTGCAGTTGATGCATTTTTCTGGGGTTTCAGAATTACAGTGTGCTGTGATGTGTTGCCCTGCGCATCTTAAGCATTTTTGCTGCCGGAAACAGTTAGAAGTGGCGTGCCCCCACTGACCACATTTCTTACATTGTATGATCAGTGTGTTTTGTCTTCTTCTCTCCCATGTAATTCGTACATAATTTAAGTATTTAATTTTTTCTAAATTTGTAATTTTCGTATTTGTGTCCGTTGTTATCATATAGAGTGGTCTGTATTGCGTCTTCATAATGTATATGTTCTTTACTTGTACGTTGTGCTGTTGTATTAGTTCATTCTTTATTTCTTCTGTTTCGGGTAAGTGGTCCAATCCTTTTATTATAAAGGCATGCGTCCTTTCTTCCTGTGTTGCATACGTATGCCATTCTGTAACCTGTTCTTTTTGCAGTTCTTGTTTGTAATTTTTGTATTCTTCTATGTCCTCGATGTAAATGATTGTATTGTTTTTTGTAAACTTAAGTGTGAATCCTTTTTTGATTCTTAAGTTTAGCTCTTTTGTTAATTGGTTGTAGCCATTTCTATCCTGTATAATTCCCTTTAGTATTATTGGCGGAGGTTTTGTCGGTTTTTTGGTTTTTTCCTCGTTTGTCCAGTTTGTCCGTTGGTTTGTTGTTGGTTTTTGTTGTTTTTTAGTAAAAGTTTTCTTTATTTTGCTTGAAATCTCCGACTGTGCAGTAGACTCGTTGTCTGCGTCTTGTTCTATGTCCATGTCCGAGTCTGAGTCATCCGTTAGTAGCTGGAATTGATTTCTTATTGGTATTTCAGGCCTTTGATGGAGTATATTTTGGAATCTCGATTTAGCTGGTGTTTTTGGTTTAACGAATATGTCCTTTCCTTGTACGATGTTCTCTCTTTCAGCTTGTATTCTTTCTTCTAGTGTCTGGTGTTGTTGTTGCTGCTGTAATGTGAACTGTTTTCTTGTTAGCGGTTTGCTTTCAGTTTCCGGGATCATTTGATTTTTGGTTGAGATCGGGGGAGTTGTCGAAATCTGGTTTTTGACAGCGTGTTTTTTCTTTAGATGCTGGATTACTTCGACCCTCTTTCTTTCCCTTTCTACTTTTGACTTACACTCTTTAAAGTAATCCGCGCATGTGCCGCAGTATGACCTGTGTGTCTGTAAGTATTTTATTAGGGTTTTCCCCGGCCTTTTGATACCTGCACTCATGCTTGGGTTACTTTGTCTACTGCTTGCTATGCTAATGTTATCATCATCTATTTCAGGTAAGTTTCCGGTGTTTGTTTGTATGGTTTGGGTGCCGTGGGCACCCCCTTCATTGTCCATGATTTTAGTTGGCGACACTTATTCCTAGATTTTTGGTATTTCGGGACTACACGACACTGCACATTTATTAAATTATTGAAATATTTATTCTCAGTTCGCATTTAAGTTATTAAAAACTATAAATACTTTTTACTATCGCTGCACACAAAAACTTTGTTTATATCTCGCTAAACACATCCGTCTTCGACGATGGTCTAGAATGAAAAAAATTTTCAAAATTTTGTGTCATAGTATCTCCTGGATAGGTGAGCAGGTAAGCAAGTGTTGGCTAGCTCTACCTGGCTGGGGACACCAGGTAGGTACTGCGCATAGAAGAAAGGTGTCGAAAAATTTTGCCCAAAAAAAGTGTTTATTTCAGAGGCCAACAAACAGAAATCAAAATTAAAAATGACACAAAACACAAAAATTAATAAGACAGACACTTTTGAGGGGGTTAACATTTAATAAAAACACCCCCAAGTTGTTTTTTTAAAAATACATGCAAAATGAAGTGTTTTGTTTCACGCTGATATTTTAACAGTGTTTTAATTACATATAATAAAAAATAATTACAAAAAGGCAGACACTTTTTTTGGGGAGATACAGGGTGTTAACATTTTAATTAAAAAAATATTTTTTCATTGCCATTTTCAAACCACTCTAGATATTTTTATGAAATTTGGTACACGTCTTTTGAGCATCGAAAGGCATTTTTTGGTGTAAAATAATTTTAGCAGTGGCGTTCGTGCGGGGCTTGCATTTAATATTTTTGAAGAAAAAAATAGTGCGTCACTGCTTTTTCTTTAAATAAAAACAATTTTTGATATTCCCGTCTAATTTAGAGCAAATTCGGTCTCTTGACTTATTTTCTTACAGGAAACACTTCATTTTGCATGTATTTTTAAAAAACCAACTTGGGGGTGTTTTTATTAAATGTTAACCCCCTCAAAAGTGTCAGCCTTATTAATTTTTGTGTTTTGTGTCATTTTAAATTTTGATTTCTGTTTGTTGGCCTCTGAAACAAACACTTTTTTTGGGCAAAATTTTTGGACACCTTTATCCTATGCGCAGTACCTGGTGTCCCCAGGTAGAGCTAGCCAACACTTGCTTACCTGCTCATCTATCCAGTAGATACTATGACACAAAATTTTAAAGTGCATCAAACACTTCATGAAACGGGTGTTACTAGCTCTCCGACTATTACGCTAACCTCATTGTGAAATTTAGGGTCACAATGTGAAATTTTAATTTTAAACTATTTATTTTCATCTTAAATTTTATAAGTTTGCCGACATTTGGGTGTCTATCTACAACGTTTAGACAATTCTTCACGCCCTCAGCCTAATGTAGGTACCTATCAAGGCAGATTTTTTTTACCTAATGGCGTCATCGGCTACATCCTGCCTCACATCTCCATGTTGCAAGTATTTTAGAGTAGACGGTTTGTGTCCTTCCAAATTTAATTTGCTTCGTTCTTCGCTCGACAATCCAGCAAGCATCTGGTAAAAAATATGGTAATTTTTTTCACCTGGTAACGGCCGTATTACTCTAGTTTGGTCAAGAAAATAACAGTGTATCTTCGTTCTGTACAAAGCACCATCTGTTACTTGAACCTCTATAAACTGGCCCTAGAATAATAAAATAAGATGCATTAAACAAATATCGTAAAAATGTAAAATTAATATGCCAGAAGGACAGCAGATCAATCAATGTTGACGGCGTGAACAACACATAGAGATTCCCTTGTACTGGCGACCGACGTTTAGCAAAATAATCTCCTCGCCTTGCTATATCGACAAATTATTCAGTAATATTTGGAACTTCGTCTGAGTTATACCGCGCAGTTATTTTAGGTATTTTCCATTCATATAGTTAACTAATTAATTATTTTTCGCATCTCCCCCTTCAATGGTAGTATTGGTAGGTCTTACCTTATGGACTACTGACACATAGACGAAGGAATGTATTAAGTAAAGAAAAATATCCCAGCCCTTCGCCCGCATCTATATACCTGAATATCCTTACTCTGTTTATTTTATTGTACCGCTGAGTGCAGAGTAAGTTTTTTTGGGTCACACGTGTTGCAATTAGTAAGATACCTAAAGTAAATAGAAAAAAATTGCCTGATATAGCAGAAGGGATGGACACCGTCAAGAGCACCTTGGCCCATTTAGAAAAGATATTTTCAACACCGAACAGCTTCTTTGTTAAGGTTTAATAAGCCATTTCAAAGATATTTCATCGTGCGCTTATCTGAAAAATAAAAAATATCAAACATTGCGGTGGCCGCCTTGCTAATCCGAACGCATGATACTTCTACATACAAACTTATTTGCTGCAATGGTAGGGGAATGCAGCTAGAGAAGAACGTGAGTTGCCGTCGAACAGAAGTTATTAAAGTGGAGTCTTATTCGATCTCTTTTTAACTAGCCAGCCCTGTAAGGTCAGCTTGCAAGTACTGTACAAAAGGATTTCATTGGCATCATTAAAAATAATAAAGTTGCTGTAATCGGAATGACTAATATATATGAATAAAATTAACTATCAAAATTGGCTCATGGTAGGTATTCTTCTCTAAACATATTATGGAGGTCCTGATGGATGTATACAGAAGTGCAGCCAGAAAATATAACTGATGGTCTTGCGGTTAAGTAATGTTTAACTTAGGAGACCAAAGATAAAAGCTTCTAAGGGAAAGGATAAAAACCGACCAGCGCTGACAAATATTTTTTTACAAAATATAAAATTTATTATAACGCAACGCTGAGAAACCAACATTACTATAAGAATAGCGCCGCAGCTAAAAATTTTCGAGAACATTTTAAAACTTAGACAAATAGAAATTAAATTAAAAATGACCACATAATCAGGAATTTTTTTTTGCAAAATAGACACCAAATAAAGTTAATCAGAACTACGTGTATATTTTTGTAAAATTAAAGAACGAAGCAAATTCTAGTCATCCACAATGGACTTATTTTTCAAGATTTGTCGCTGTCGTAGAATTTTTGCCTCTATCGCGAGATTCTTGCAGAAAAATGTCTCGTCCTATCTCGCGGAAGATAACACCTCTCTTCCACGCCGAAACCAGAAAAATGAAAGAGTGAAACAATAGTTCTTCCCATGTTTAACAAAATAATAAATCTTAAATATGTTGTTAGAGAAAAATGATCGAGTCAAAAGGACGTATAATATAATTTATTTTGGCTTGTATATTCAAAAGGCTGACAGACAAAAGATAGGACTAAACTTAAAAAAAAATAAAATAGTATAGCAATTGACCATTTATCTCCTCAAAACCTTTGTTGCTGTTGGATTTTTACTCTATAATATAGTGAGTACTTCAGTAAATATGGTTATAGGAAAATATTGCAAAGGCCGGCATAAACGTCTTCAGAAATCATGGTCGAATTTTAAGAAAACAAAAAAAAAATTAATTTGTTTCTTCCCGATTATTTTTACTGAACCTGTAGATACTGTATTTTCATTAGTAGAAAATTTTTTACAATGTACTTTTCAGCCTTTTTACCATAACTCTCCAATAATTTTAAATTATTACAATAAAATGACAGATTAAACGACTTACCTGTAAGGAAGTTCAATCTTCATTATACGAGTAACACGTTCTACTAGACCACCGTGTAGTTACGTCTCTGTTCTCGTGAATGTGTCACTGTATATCTAAGCAAAACAATCTTTTGCTGGCCCGATCCTTCTATAGCCTTTGCAGCACAAATCTGATATATTTTAGGGCCTATAAGGAATGGGAGGGAGGGTTGGTCTAGTAGAACGTGTTACTCGTATAATGAAGATTGAACTTCCTTACAGGTAAGTCGTTTAATATGTCATTATACTTCTTAACCACGTTCTACTAGACCACCGTGTAGATGTTTAAAGCCTCTGTATCAGATTTGTAAGCGAGTAATAGAAAGAATTGATTATTTTGTACTATTAACACCCATCTTTAATTAATTCACAAGGTAAGATATAATATCAATTAAACAACAATTGTAATAATACGTATTTTACGTAAATGGGAAAAAAGGAACTAAAAATATAACTAAAAAATACACTAGCAAACAAAAGCATGCTTAAATGTAGGAAAACCCTAGTAACAAAATAGAATTTTTAATCTTAATAGTATAACTAGAACGGATATTAGGTAAGAGAAACAACTTTTTCTGCAAAATTTTCCTTAACATTAAGAGGCCTAATATAAAATTTCATAAATACATTAAAACTATCAGACCAACCTGCAGCATTTCTTATGCATTCGATAGAAGCACCTGCGCGAAAAGCTGCGGAAGTCGCCGCGTGTCTAACACTATGTGCTCTAAACATTGAAATATCTATTCCCGATCTACGTAAGACCTCTTTTAGCCATCTTGAAATAGTCTGCGCTGTGGCTTTGTGGTATGGTTTTTTATGAGTTAGAAATAGATAAGTATTATCCTTGCGAAAAGAAGTAGTTTTTAAATAGAATTGTAGTGTGCGGGCAACACAGATTTCAGGTTTGTTATCAAAATATTGAAGTATAAGAACAGGTTGCTGTCGATTTGGTGAAGAAGTTTTAATTAATTCGGAAATAAAAATTTTGTAATGCGTTCCACAGCTTTTTATATCAGTCAATTTTATAGAGAGATAAGGTCTGAACTCTATGTGAGGTAACCAGTGATATCAACATAGCCAGTTTATACGTTAATATTTCCAATGATAAGTTCTCTAAAGGGAATAAGGATGCCAAGTGATTCAAGACTACGTGAGGATCCCAAGTTACCTCATATCTAGGAAATGCCGGTCTTTCTTTAAAAATTCCTTTCATAAACCTTTGTATTACTTTTTCGTCTTTCTCGAAATTTACAATAATTTTAAGAGCCGACTAATGACAATTTAAGGTGTTGTACTGAGCACCCTTTCTAAACTCGTGATTTAAAAATAAAAGGATATTGTTTACAGAAGGGTTGAATACATTAACTTTGTTTTGATGGCAAAAAACCCACCACTTTTTATGCGAACAATTATACTGTCTCAGCGTACCGGTACTAAGGGAAGAAAGAAGCACAGGAGTTATGTCTTCGTGTATTCCCTTTCTTTTGTACGCTTCCCCGATAATCTCCCTGCAACCAGGGTAATGTTGGCCCATATCGGATGACTTTGCCTAAAAGGGGAAAGTATAAGGTTAGGTCTTGGATTAAAATATATAGGTGCCTCTACTAGATACTCAAAGAAAAGCGGAAACCAAGGCTGATTTCTCCACAAGGGTACAACAACAATACCTTCGGCTCTGTCCCAAATTAGCTTTTTAATAGTTTTAAGTATCAGGGGAAAGGGGGGAAAAGCATAAAAGTTAAGATGACTCCACGATAATGAAAATGCATTAACTGCCGTGGAGCCGGGGTCTGACCTCCACGAAACGTAGTTTTGACATTTTGTGTTTGCATAAGAAGCAAACAAATCTATGGATGTATATCCAAACTGTTCTGTTAAGGTCTTAAAGGCCTTATCGCATAAAGAATATTCCGTTTCCATTTCCAAAGATCGAGATTCCTGGTCAGCTTTGTTATCACTAGATTTGATATAGGATGCAAAAATGAAAATGTTTCTTTCCTCGCACCAATCCCATATGGATTTTGTCAGACCGGCTAGGTGACTGTTTTTGGTACTTCCCATTTTATTTATACAAGCTAAAGCTGTAGCATTATCGACTCGAACTAAAATATTAACGTCTGATTCCTCTTTAAAAAATGATTTTAAGGAATAAAAAATTGCTAGTAATTCCAAAAAATTTATATGGACGTCACTTTCGAATTCGTTCCAAAAACCAAATGTTTTTTGATTACCAGAAACAGCACCCCACCCTGAGCGTGATGCATCCGTAAAAACTTCGTAATGATAATTGCGCGGCATTAAGGAACAGCCTGATTTAAGAATGTGGTTATACCACCATTCTAGATCGCGAAAACACTCCCTAGATAACTTCATGCTTGAATCGTATCTTATTTTCGACTTCTTTAAAACTTTGCATTTTAAATATTCAAGACTTTTTGTATACACCCATCCATAGGTAAATGCTGGGCAAATAGAAACTAAATATCCGATAAGCCGAGCAAAAAGGCGAATCCTTAATTTTGTATAAAGTTTAACATCAGAAGTAAATTGAGCGGCTCTTACAGATTTATCATGAGGTATACTAATATCATATTTTTACTATCCCATAAAAATCCCAAAAACTTTATATTTTGGCTCGGTTCTAAACATGATTTTTCAAAATTAACAATAAACCCTAAGTCTGAGAGTAAATAAATTGTAGCCCGAGTATTCTCCAAGCATGAATCTTTCGTATTACCCAATAAGAGTAGGTCATAGAAGTAATTAACACTTAAGAAACCTCTAGATCTAAGATAACTTAAAATGGGCTTAAACAATTTACAGAAAACAAAGGGCGCAGTGGATAACCCAAAGGGTAGCACATTGAACTCATATAAACAGCCTCGAAAAGAAAATCTTAAATATTTCCTAATTTTATATGTATAGGAATAAGGTAATATGCATCCTTTAAATCTACAGTGCACATATTACAATCTGGAGACATGATATATCTTACTGTTTTCAAATTTTCCAGTTTAAAATGAAAGTTATCGATATAAGTGTTTAAACATTTTAAGTTTAAAACAAAACGATATCCACCCGTAGACTTTTCTACTAAAAAATAAGATGACAAAAATTCACCTTGTTTATGACGACATTTCGAAATGGCTCCAGTTTGTAACAATCTTTTTATACTATCTTGGAGAAGACGTATCTCTTTTTTAGAAAAAACTTTAAGATTGGGAAGGTTATTTTGACGCGGTTTTATTAAAAATGGGATTTTATAACCCTTTACCCAACTTAAAATAGTAGAATCTCTAGAAATTATAGTCCATTCCTTATAAAAAAGAGAAATTCTTCCTGCATATTTTCCTTGGGTATCTTTAACGTCTCCTTTGATAGTACTCTCGACGATATGGGCTCGGACGTGCATTCCGTGTTGACGCTTCTTTCCCGTTGTATTTTGACACAATCGGGGCCTTCATTTTGGTTCTTGGCACTTGACGCTGGGAGTTTAAAAAATACGAGGGACTTCTCAGCTCATTCTTTCTAGGAAATACTGTCTTCTTGGCAGTGATATCAAGAGTTGATTTTTCTACTGATTGGGCAGCCTTGCAATCCTCATTAAAATTTGAAATAAACAATGTATTATCTCTCTTTGAAACTTCCGCTACCTTTTGAATCACCTGATTCATATAAGGAAAAACTTGGTGTCTGCGATGATTAGAGATCAAATAGTTTACCTCGCAAAACATTTTGGCTGCTTCTGCAGCCTTCGGGGTCACGACAGCTCTAATATCTGCAGGGATCTTGTCAGATGACAAAAATAAGGAAATTATTCTCCTAAAACAGTTAAGCCGTCCTAACTTATTCTAGAAGGAAGACAGCATTGAATCTTTTTTCTTGTCTAAGGTAGAAAGAAGTTTTTCTGCTTCAGGATTAAGAACGGGAGCAGCCAAAAGGGAACAATTGGTTGGAAACAGTCTTTTGGAGAACTCCTCTCTAGACTCTTTGTCAATGCCTTCCGTTAAAAAACTCTGCCATCTCAGAACTAAGGCTTCATCTAAGGGTGGACCTACACTTGCCAGTTTTTTAGGATCAGCTCCCAGAAGAAAAGCTTTGTCCAAGTCGACTGGCATCGATGGACTTCGGGCATTGTGAACTTCCGCTATGGTAACCCCTTCGCCCCTCCCTTCTTGCGTATCTTCGTTAGAAGAAGAAGAACTGAATCTATACACTCTTCAACGTCTTTGTGGGGTTGGTGAAAAACTTCCCTCAGACTTATTTGTATCGCTATCACCTAGAAAAAACGCCCACAATGAGAACTAGCAGATAGCAACCCTTTTTAATAAATACGGGTAACCATGTAACATTGAGTTTGATATATAAAGAATTAAGGGAATGTTACATAACTGATATAAATCAAACTAAAAATAAGACAATAAAGCACCATTTATTTTGATAACGGAAATGTTGGAAAGTCACATATTGGTCAAAACAATTTGCCGACAAAAGGCTTCACCTTGAAACTCTAGCTGCATACCCAGCATAAAGTTTATTTAATCATTACATGACGTATGTTAACGGAAATAAAAATATACTGTACAAAACGTAACAGGATCAAAAATCAATAAGTATACATGATAATCATAGCTCAACATATGACAGCAGGAGATTTATATTATCCTAGGGTAAATAAGCCGTTGCAAAAACAACAACCTTAGTGGCCTTATACCACTGTCAGAGTATTAATTATAAGATTAATACTTTAGCAGCCCAAAACCGACAATTACATCACTAATTTAGTGATATGTCAGCGTATTATTTATAAGAATAATACTGCTGCCGTCTAGTCATTAAGAATACTCTATAGGCTGTTAAAAACAACAGCTTAGAATGTAATGAGCAAATTAAACTTCTTTACCTGGAAATAATAATTAGAACAATAAAAATAAACTTACTTGAATCAGTCAAACCCTCCTGTTGAAGGTTTGCAAGTGATTTTTGAAGGCACTTCATCTTCTTTGTCACAGACCGTAATTGTTCTTTGCAGGACCTTTTACCCATGACTCACTTTTTCATATAAACAAACACAGTGATTAACACACTCTACGAGCACTGAAAACGTATTAAAGGCTATAGAAGGATCGAGCCCAGTGTTGCCAACCTTTAAAAATCAAATTTCCCATGAGAAGGATGAAAATTTCCCTTTTTTAATGAAAAATCCCACGAATGGTTAAACGTTTCGAAATAATAAATATTAGCGTAAATTATAAAAGAAAATGTCACCTCTAGTAATAGGGTAAATCCCCAAATGCAAATTCCTAAAGTAATGGCAACTTCAATTGGTGGAACGATAGCAAAATAACGTTTAGGGTGAGATTACACCTCTGCATTGGACGTGTGCAGCTGCAAGTAGCAGTTTTCAGGCGCAAATGACAAAATTGGAATTCCAGAAAATGTTTATCATACTTTTCGTCTGCAAATTTGCCGAAGGTTGGAAGGTTCTACAAACTTGTAGATTGTAGAACGTATAAAATTTGTTAAAAACTAACCTATATTTTGTGGATTTGATGGATGGTGGTTATTTATAATTTGTATTCGTTTTTATATTATATAAAAAAAAAAACAAGGGAACGTTGAGATTTAAGTTTAATTTGGGAATATTTCACATATTTGGCAGTCGATCTCGATAAACCAGAGAAGGTTGGAAGAGTAAAAAGTTTGAACTGCGGTGAAAATGGCGGATTTGAAAATAGTTTTTGGAATGTCAAAGTTATTTTGCGTCTACAAGTCCGCCATATTTGCAGATCTGAAAAATTGCAAGTTCTGATGTACGAATACACTCAGTGCGCATTACATCTACCAATGGAAATCGCAATACTCACGATTTAAGTCTGTGTTGTTAACAGAAGATCGCCCAGCCAGTACGATATTGTGGTTATTATTTCAACATTAATTGTATTAATTAATCAAATTCCTGTTAAGCAGGCTATATGGAATATCCCACGAATATTGAACTTTAAGTAAAAATTTCCCTTTTCCCTTTGGACCTTATAATTTCCCACGAATCGTGAAACTTCCCTTGAGTTGGCAACACTGATCGGGCCAGCAAAAGATTGTTTTGCTTAGATATACAGTGACACATTCACGAGAACAGAGACGTAACTACACGGTGGTCTAGTAGAACGTGGTTAAGAAGTATAATGACGTGCAATATTTAGTTAAGTATATAATGGTTTAACCTGACTTTGTGGAACCCAACAGTAGTCTCTTGTTTTATCGTTGTGGAGAACACTGTTCTATTACATTTTTACTGCATCACACGAAAACCTACTTATCTCGCAAGCTCTTTGAGAGGCGAGATTGTTACTATTTATTTTATAAGTCAGAAAATAGTGAACAATGAACTACTGATTTTTGCTCCATAATATAGTTATAATAACAAAGTAACTCACAATCCGGCTTGACTCTGAATTAGTTAAAGTTTTCGCAGATCCCAAGGACCTAAGTACGGTAAATGCGGCTGCCAAATGCTTAAAAGCATCTGTTTCTGGTCCACCTCCGGCAACGGCGAAAAGCTGCCGTAGAAGTAACATTGAAGCATGACTTTTTCCGGATCCGCTGGTACCTAAAAAAGTGGAAAATTTTAATTTCAAAAGCGTCTACTATTAGATTGTTTTTATTTCTATGATTTTTTATTCGGTGCCGCTTTTCGTTGGCAATTAGTTTACTCAAATATCGAGATAGAAAAAATGCATTTAGTGATTATATTCGTATTTTAAACCTCAATAGGATCAACGAAACCATCATACGCCTCACGCATGAGCGACGTAACCGAAAATAGTTAACAGGTGGATTATGAAGCACGCATTTGAGATATCCCATGAATTTTATTCAGACGTGACACAGAAAAACCTGGAAGAAAAGTTAGAAAAGTTCATAATAAGCAAACCATTTTACATAGCATAATATAATAGAGGTTATTATAATATGTTTAACAACTGATTTTTAAAATCTGTCTGAGAAAAAATAATTGTAGGATACAATAGGTATATTTTTTATAGTTAAAGGAGGCGCGGAGCGCCGAGGTTAACTAAAATATCTCGAGACAGGAATAATTACATTTTCTACCAAGGTTTGTATATGATTTTATATACTACCATCCATATTTTGTAATACTAAAAAATTTACTTTTTTAAAATTTACAAATTGTACAGGTTAGTTTTTGAAACATTTAAATGGTTGCTATATAAAATGAACAATCAGGTATAAAGAAGTCATTAACGTCGCGGGCATCACGAGTTGTCAAATTTTGTTGTGAAAAATTATAGAACATAATATGTCTAACATTAGTAGAGGAGACATGAATTGCACTTTACTAGATGTTAGAGAAAAAGCAGGAAAAGCGGAAGAACGTTTAATTCCCGAAGGAAGCCGTAAACCTTAATAGAAGTTTTGAAGAAGTAGTCCATACTCAAAGTGGAGTTATATGATAAAAAAAAAGAAAAGCACAAAGTCTTTCTCCACAATTTTTATTAGAAAATCTTGGCGTACCTAGAATAATTCATAATAACACAAATCGACATGTTTCGAGTGTAGAAACGCTCATCATAAGGAAAACAAAGTGAAAGGTATAAAGCTGATGTTGTTAGCAATAGAGAAAATAATAGTGGGATTGAGCCGTAATGGAGCTTTTTATGTTGTACAAGAGGTGTAAAATTGAATAGTCAAAAAACCGACAATCAAGCATACTGAAAAATCAAGGGTTAGTGCAAAGGCACTGTCCTGGGTAGAAAAATTAGGAGAGCAAAAGAAAAATTAGGGAGTTTTGAAAAGACTTGTCCGTGAAAATCATTAATAAGTAGTGAAAAACCTTGAAATTTTATTCAGCTTTGTCAGAGACATGTGAAAGTATTGAAGTAAAATGGAAAGAAAAAAATGTTTTTTTATAAAAGTCGAAGCATCATTTCGCTTTAAGTAAAATACTGTTGGGTACCAGGCTTTTTACGGCCCAGTTACCCCGGCAGGAGTCAAAACATACACATTTAGTGCAAAATTAATATTTTAAAAAAGTTTTAAAGTTTTTGTTTTACTTTGTTGTAGAAGTTCCACTGCAACCAGCACGTGTCAGATGGAAAATTACTAGAAGTATTTCAAAATAAATGAAGACTGCTGTACAGAAAAAAAGTAAGAAAAATAGCCTCAGAGGCTGCCTTGTTGGCATATTTCATCGATATAGGCAAAAATAAAAAACCGTATACACTAGTTTTAATAAATAACGATTTGTTATTTTTTTTGGCACTTTTAAATTTTTTAATGTAATTTAATGTTGGTACATTAGGTGGTTTTTTTTTGAAGTTCTCCATATCTATTATCATGTTATACATTGACCAAAATTTAGAGGGTTTCTTTATTCAGTCGGGAAGTGAAAATTAAAAAAGGAAAATTTTCCAACTTTTAATAAGTAAGAAATGTATATAGTTGTAAATAAAATGTGTTAATGTCTATAATAAGCTCAATCGAAGCAGTTGGTATTTTTAACATACCTTTACATGCTAACACATACATTACACTATGGCGCAATCACCATTTATCCAAAAATCGGCCCAATATTTATCTTTAGAGTACAATTACCTATAATTTTACGTTAAAAAAGGTTCCATTTATTAATTAATAAAGGCAGAAAAAAATACTCAAATTTTGCAAAATTTCGTTTTTGCTTTTATTAATTTATCGTCGACGTTGTGGTCTAGTGGTTAGCGCAGCAGCCTTACAGATCGTAGGCCCGAGTTCCATTCCCGGTGCCGGCAACGTCGATGTTAAATTTGGAATTTGGTTTAAGAGGTGGCGCCGTCTTTCGGAAGAGACGTTAAACTGTGGGCCCCGTGTCATGGATGTTGGCACGTTAAAGAACCCTACCCTCGACAAAGAGGGATTCGGCAAAATTACCAGATAGTGTGTGACAAATTCCCTGGCGTCGGTGATTGGCCTCGTTGCGGAAAAAGGCCGACGTAAAATAAATAAATAAAAAAAAAAAAAAAAAAAATTAATTTATCAATTAAATGTTTTTAAACTTAGACTGTAGGTTTGTAACTACTTCCCAAAGACGAATATTTGGCCGCTGTTTGAAGAAAATAAAAAATAAACGAATTATTGATAAAAATGGCGAATGCGTCACTAGTATTTGCTCTTGATTGCAATAATTTCATTTTTTTCTTTTGCAGATTTTTTACCAACTAATAATTTTTTACTTGGCTCATACATTACTATCAGATGTGCGATGCGCTCGTTTTGTCGTTAGTCTCAAATACGGTTTAAAATACGAAGTACAATTTAATAAACTCTGGCCTGCGTTGTGTTAATTTTTTAAAGGGTGATTCTGATTGATTATGATGAAATTATTTATAATAAAGTAGAATAAAACAGTTTCTAATACAAAAAGGATTACCTGACAAAATAATGGCTTGTGGATATCCAGTTTCCGATTGTTGTCGCACAGCTTCCTGAACAACCTTGTTTAACTGGGAACTTAATGATAAATTTCTTGTACTATTCAGGGTTAGTGGGTTCCCTACATCTCTGTATGGATTAACACAGAGAAGAATTGGTCCTACATTGGTCTAAAAAAGGAAAACCACAATTAATAATAAAAAAACGCATACCCACTCCTATTATTAATTAAATTCTTAAATTATTTAAGATAAATAAAAATTATATCAACATCAATCCAGATCATTTAACTACAAAATTAACTATACCATAAACTAACTTAAGTACAAAACCACTGGTCACCTCATATAATAATCGTTTAGAATAGGTGAGTTTTCAAAAAATTGGCTAGAAAACGAGCATAAGATTAAGGCGAATGCACAATCGCATTGAAATAGTTATTTACGTAAATACGTAAAGAAACTCCATTATTTTACTTACATAAAATTTATTGGCAGCAAACCTAGCTTGTAGACATTTCATAACAGCATCTTCAGTCAGCGGCCCCGGTAAATGTATAAGATCCTCAATATCTGTTCTCGCACAGATTTGAGGTGGCTTGATAATGGTGAGAGGAGTGGATTTTTGCCCTGAAACCTAAAATTCAAAAAATAATGGTATTTAATAATTATTCTTAGTCAAGCATTTTAAGACGTATTTCTTATTTACCCAGCTCCATAATACATAAGTTTCGCAATTTATTAAATTTTTTGCTGGAATATCGGCGCACGTTTTTAGTCCTACGCAGATAAAAGCTTGTCATACTTGTCATCTAATGTTTAATGGGGATGAAAGAAAAACTCCTCCACAATTTTATTGCATTAAAAAATATTCTTTTCAAGGTCTCAACATGTTTCGAATGTAGAAACGCTCATTATCAGGAGACAGAAAAGGTTTTTGTTAATAGTGTTAGCAGAAGAGAAAATGGCAAATGATATTCAACCTTATTGAAAGATAAAATAGTGTACTGGTGTGAATAGTGAAGAAAAATTGTCAACGTACTAAGATTGTAGAAAATGATTTCAAAAAGTTCGTTTAATAAGGACAGTCCGAACCTATACTGAATGGAAGGGAAAGAAATAAATAAAATCCGTAAATTAAAGATTTCAGGAGGGACTTTGAAACCTATTTTAAAACACTTTTCAAAAAGATATTTAAAATGATGATGATGGTTAAAATCAGAACAGTTCAGAACGTATAAAGTTGCACTTACTTTCAAATTATTAGGCGGTTGTTGTACTGAGGGTTGCTAGGATCCGAACAAACCCCTGTAGAGGTTAATTTTGAAAAGGCTATAATTTCAAATAGGTACGATTTTCTCACTCGACTTTGAACATGGACTATTTCTTGAAATGAATGCATGCATTACTCCAGGACAGATACGGCTAGACCCGGAAAAAAGTGTTATAAAGCTGGGACTAGTGGCATTTGATAGCATTGGGGGTTCTATTTAACATACTTAAAGTCCCCATATGTCCGCTTGTCTGAACATAGAAATTCCTTGTCGGCCATCTTGAATTTTAGATTTTTTTTGTTAAAGCATAATATCTCGAAAACTAATAAAAATAGGTAAAAAATTAAGGAATTCGTTTTTAAAGACAATAGAAAATGCTTTTCAATAATATATACTTTTATTGACTTATTCGTAAAACTAACAAAGATATATTACCTTAAAATGTAGAAGCAAATCAAATAATGTCTTCGATATAACTAATTAACATTAATGGCATACAAATACATGCAAAATGTTTATAAGTTTGCATGTTATATCTTTAGAAATTAGAACAATATTAAAAAACGTATAATTTATTAAATATGACATAATAAAGGACTTAAGATTAAAGATGAAGATAATTTTATCATATTTATTTGTCCATGCCCAATAGCCCTATATCCTATATATCAAGAAATACATTTCAAAACTACATCATTATTTCTAGCTCAATATTTTGACATGCATTTTCCGCGCAGTTTTTGCACAAAGCAGAACAAAAAATATTGACTTTGTTATACGTACATAATTTTTTACAACCGCTTTTGCAATTGCAGTATATAATATTTCGAATAAAGTCCGGAGCAATTGCGAGATCAGTGGTTCGTGGTAATAAATGATTATTGTACAATTTCCATCCCCATTCAAGAGGGTCTAAATTATTACCAACCACTCTTGTATTAGAAAATAAACACGATATATGAAACTTGGCTGCATGCATCTATAGTTGGAGGTAAAATTGCCAAATCAAAATTTTTGTCAATCCTTGACGAACGCTTAGCGTTTTATATTTTAAAAATCTTAAGTTATTTATAGATGTATTAGTTTTAAGACCACCATAAAGTTGAGTAATTTAGACATTTTTCAGCAATTTTTTTATTATTTTATATCTACAGACTTTTCAGAAAATATCAAGGCAGACTCTTTAAGGTTCTGATTCTTATCTAACACATGAAAACAATAGATTTTACCTTTTTTAAAAAGTCCTGAAGTAGTATCACATCCGGAAAAAGCATGTAAAAATAAAATACAATCCCTTGTGTTCCCTAAATGTTCTTGTAACTGTGTTATATTAGTAACCTTATCAGGCTTTCCTGCTTTTCCCGGACGCAACATGAATACCCCATCCTCGTCAACATAATGAAGTAGAAGAACCATTAAATCTGTATCCTCTCCCACTAAGGTAACAGTCTCATTTTTTTTCTCTTGTAAAACTTCCTTAACTATACTAGTATCAGCATCCCCCTTTGCTTGAATAGCTTTAATTTTAGCAGAACAAAATTTAATTAGTAATTCTTTGATAAGGTTGGATTTATTTTGGATATTGGATAAAAATTTATCTTTGTTTATTATAGCTAAATTTTGATTAGTTATTGATATTTCTGGTCCTTGCATTTTATTGTATCGTCTGTTCTATCGTTTCTATTTTGTGTGCAATTCTTACAACAAAATAAACATAATATTTTGAAATCAAAAGTTGATGTCTGGCCTCTTGTGGTCACTGCAGCGTTGTCTGGAACTTTTTCTTGTGTAGTTTTTCCTACATTTTATATGAACTTCTAAGCTATTTAAATCTTGAAACAATAAAAACTTGTCATCTTTTCTATCTTTATTGAACTAATGTATACAAGCCTTTTTTTCGCACAGTTACTATCTAATTTGTGGGAAAGCAGTTCGTCATTTAAAACACAATTATTACGAGACAATATTCGCTTGAAAAAAAAACTTTTATAATGTAAGTGCACCGCGAGTCCTATTCTAGTCGGACATACTACATAGTAGGCCTTTAAAATGGACCTTGGAGCAAAGAGGTGACAAAATGTGATTTGTTTTTCACAAATTTATTTTATGATTTTTCAGTTACAAAATGAAATAAATCTATTTGTTATAATATTAGCCTATCGAGCAAGAATATTTGGATTAATTACTTGACTTAACTAAACAAACTTACTAATTTTTTCACTAACCTGACTTTTATTACGAACTAAACGTAACAACCCTTTCACTTGCTTATCTTCAGAAATTCACGATCAGCACTAAATACTTTTGATAAAACAATCAACACGGTCTAATATCAATGTTTTTATCTACTAGAACAATAATTAGAAATTACTAATATCGAGTTCCCGCCACATTTCTTGCTCGATGCAGTTTAGTCCGCGGCCTATTATAGTAATTGACTGCAGTAGTTAAACATATCAAAGTTTTTTAATGCTAAAATTTAATTTACATTCTATAAAATTTACATAATTTAAGCTTATCCTAGATGTAGAACAATTTAAAAAAAATCTATATGTTAAAACTAAAAAAAAAAATCCAAAATTTTTAAAATAATATATAATATGTATATATTATTTATTTCTTTACCCATGAAATAAAAATAATTGTAAATAGCAGTAATCGTTTTAGAATTTCATTCTCTTTAAATAATAGCTCTTAATTTTTTGCCAAATTTCTACTGTTTTTTGAGTTATTTGCCATTAATTGAAATACATGCCAAATTTCAAGATGGCGGACGATTTTTCAGTATGTTCAGACAAGCGGACATATGGAGACTTTTAGTCTGTTAAATAGGACCCCCAATTCTATCAAATGCCACTAGTCCCAGCTTTATAACACTTTTTTCCGGGTTAACATTGGGGATTCCATAAGTGTCCTGGAGAACATGGTCAAGCCGACGTTACATGGCGCAAGATCAGAACTGAAGGGTGACCTAATGGGCTCTAAGGTCTAGAGTCTAGATGTTTCGAATATTCACTAGTGCATTTACATGGTAGAAGTTACCTCTTCCAAGTACCTATTGAGTTTTGTTACAGTTTTTGAAGGTTAACATTAACTACACTTTCCAATACTCCTCTATTTGTAAAAAATGTAATCATTCCTTTTTGACCGATCAAGATTTCGTAACTTGCAAATTAGTATTTTTATGAAATTATATGGATAGATTGTGGACTTAAGCAGAAGTGGCGCTTTTATTTCAAAAAGAGCACTCTAATTTACCACCCATTTTACAATGCGCTATTACTATTATTATTGACGTTGCCGCGAATTGGGACATATTATGAGACATGTATCAAGGCAACCACGAAAGAAAACACAAAATTAAACATATTTGTTAGCTTCCAGGAGAACCATTTTACTTCAATTCGGTAACTTACTAGAGGCAACATAAGTTTATCATCTGCATTAAAATTAATCAATGTATGCAAAATGCTCCCATATAAAATGCAAATGATGTAGAAGAGTTAGTGGAAGGTGACCCAGATCGTCAACTTCAATTTTGCGAAATTGTTGAATTCACTGGATCAGCAGCCCATAATTTACTTTTTTTTCCATAAATGTATTTTTGAATTAAATATAGCCATGTAAATACGTAAAACTGTCAAGACCCTAGCCCCCTGATTATTTTCTTTTTAGCCACCTGAAAAGTAATATTTACGTGATAAAAGAAAATTTTGAGGAACTTAGGCAACGAGTAACATACGGAATCCGACAAATAACTACATTTATTTATTTATTTATGATGATACTTACAGAAGTCATAATAAAATAATATATATTATAATATATCTAAATACCATAAATTTGCCATTAAAACGCATGACAATGCAAAAAAGATGTTTGCACGACAGACAGAGAATAGAGAATAGTACGCATAAAAACATTATTTAAAAGTAAAAAAACATTATTTTTTAAAATTTGTTTTAAACTAATCCTTGCACATTTGCTGGTAACATATTATAGAACTTAATACTATTTAGTTTATATTTTAAAACACGTCCTTATATAGAACACTCTGTAGTAACGCCTCTGGTGTTACACAACGCACTGAACTAGAAAAGAGAACCGTACCCTGCGTCCGCTTCCCGAACCCCTCATTACGTTTCAGTGCGTAACACGTGTCACTGTCACTAATATAGTTATCGGTTGTGTCATTATTGTATAATATGTCGATTTCCACAAGTAAGTTAGAGGTTTCGAAATATATTATTAATTTTTGCCAAGCATAGGTAATTTATATTGCCGTCTCTATTATACAACGACTTAACTGTCATTAGTCATTAGGTACAAGGCTTCTTAGATTAGAAAAGGTTCTTTCTTTTCGTTTCTTTTCGTTTCTTTTCGTTTCTTTTCGTTTCTTTTCGTTTCTTTCCTTCCTTCGTAATGGTCATGGAGTTCGGAGGACTGGATTATCAGCGTGTTTAGACGACCCTCACATCTCATTTAATTAACATTTTTATTTGTTGTAAAAAACCATGACAACGGATGACAGCGAAAAATTTCTGACAAGACGAAAGAAGAAAAAAGTGTAACTTAATTTAAAATACATATTAAAATTATAGATTCAGTAATAAAACATAAATCCTCAGTGTTTGTACTACGTATAGACCGAAACATATTATGGTACTTCTTCGCTGGATAACTCAAGAAAAAGCTGATTATAGACTTCCAAAACTTCACAATTTGTCCGGTTTTCTACGAAGGCAATTTGATAATTCCCGTAGAAGCGACGCGACGCAGCGCTAGTGGATAGAGCGTTCCAATCACTTCTTTTTCCCGAATCCTATCCTTATTCCTAATATATTTTTTCAATTTAAACTGGCTTCAAACATGTAGTTCAAAATATTCTTATCTCCATAATCTAGCCAAAAAAACTTTCAGTGTCAGACTAGAAATATTTGGCTTTTTCCTTCCTATATATCCTTCAAAACAAAATAACATCGCCAATAGCGTATTACTAACGTTGAGACTGAGTACTCATTATGTAATAAGGCCTTTTGTAAAATTATTAGGGTTTTCGGAAAGCCAGAAGTTGATTTATTCGCTTCTTATTTAAATAAGAAATACGCCACATAGTTTTCGTGAAAACAGGATCCCGGGTCCAATGCAGTGACGCTTTCTCTTTGTCTTGGTCATCCTCCTTTTTCTATGCCTTTCCACCCTTCTCTGTAATTGGAAGATTACTCAATAAGATTAAGTGTGACCAAGCGGAGGGTATAGTGGTTATCCCATATTGGATCACCCAATCTTGGTTTCGACTTTTTCTCAAGCTCCTAGTATCAGTAGTGTTGTTTTCTCCTAGATCTAACTTACTTTTGTCCCCTTATAGGGATACTTTAGAAAAAGCTTACCATGGCTGTAGGGAGGTTATCCGGCAGGCGTATGAACAGCGTGGCATAGGTGTAGAATGTGTTCCAGTTATGCTTAGATCATTAAGTGACAATACTCTTAAACAGTACAAACTTCGCCAAGTGGTGTGGCGTTTCTACGTCAAATGATATTTCTGTTTTTAGGCCTTCTCTGAATGATATTCTTATGTTTTTAAATACAGAATTTTCAGCGGGGGCTTCTTATCAAACGTTAAACTGTCACCGTTCAGCTCTAAAAATATTATTTAATATTAATGATAAAAGTAATTTAATTAAAAGGTACCTCCAGACAAAGGCCGGTATTTCCCAAATATAATCGTACTTGGGATCCCCAGGTTGTCTTGGAGTACCTGGAAAAATGTCCTTCTTTATATAAGATTAATTTAACAGATCTTACTTTTAAACTTATAACATTAGTGGCCTTAATAACTTCTCACAGTCTCCAGACTTTTTCAAGTATTAGACTATCTTACATCAAGGGGGAAAAAGATTTTTTAAAGATTTTCATACATTCATATATCCAGTATTGAGAAACTTTTTATCACTATTAAGAAGCCCCATCGTAGGGCTTCTGCTCAGACCTTAGCGCGTTGGATAAGATCGGTACTAGGGTCAGTACTGGTGTAGACCCTTCAAGGTTCTCTGCATATAGCACGAGACATGCGTCGACGTCAGCAGTCCTCTCTAAAGGTGTAAGCATTGAAACCATTAGATAAGCCGCTGGGTGGGCTCCTAATACCAGTATGTTTGCTAGGTTTTATTGTAGACCTGTAATAGATGAGAGCTTATATGCTAGAAGGGTTATTTTTCCAAGTAATTCCAGATAATTAAAATATAATAGTATAGATAATAATATAATAAAATATTCTGCTCTCTTAAGGCGATTTATACATTATTAATAAGTATTTGTTAATAAACATTAAAGCCTAGTTAATAAAGCTTTTGGATTAACCTTTTAGGGTTTTTTATTCAAAAATTAGATTTTAGACTTTGAACATCTTTATAAGGACGTGTCTTGAAGTATAATATAAGAATAAACGACTTACCTGTAAGGAAGTTCAAAGTACGAGGAATCACGTCTTTTTATAAAACAGTCCCACCCCTTTTTCTGTTTGTTCGTTCTCCAGTACCCTATTCTAATTTTTGAAATACTTCAACGTAATAAGCGGTTCGGGAAGCGGACGCAGGGTTCGGTTCTCTTTTTCTAGTTCAGTGCGTGGTGTAACACCAGAGCCGTTACTACAGGGTGTTCTATATAAAAGGACGTGTTTCCTCGTATAATAAATATCTAACTTCCTTCCAGGTAAGTCGTTTAATCTTATATAATAGTTTGATTCATTGCGGGTTTCGGATAAACGGTAAAAATCTGGTAATATACACCCGCTCTTCTTGTTTTGCATGCGTAGTAAGCTTTGGTTCATTTCTTTTAGCATCTGACAGATAGTGCAGAATATACGCGCTTGGACGTGTTAAAACACCGTATTTTTTTTAATATGACGACAATCTGCTCTATACGGTAGATTCGAAATGACTCTAATAATAGCCCTACGCTGTAATTTAAAAATTACGAACGAAATAACGAGGACGTAAGTGGTCCTAAACTAAAAGTGCATAAGACATGGATGAATTAGACAATCCATAATATGATGTTAAGTTTGTTTTTTCAGAGACTACATGGTAAAGATTTCTTCATAGAAAAATATATGTTAGGAAAGTTTCTTTGACAGGAAGTTCACATAATCATCCCATTTCAAATTCCTATCGATGCGCACTCCGAGAAATTTAACAGGTTCGGTTCAGTTTCTCTTAAGAATAATAATTCAACAGATTCGCTTTTTGCCTGATTCAGAGTAAGCTGGTTTGCAAGAAACCAAAAATCTCTAGAATTGAAATAGTAGGTATGTTATTACAAATTGCCATTTAAATTTAGTTAGTTAAATAAAAAAAGGTATATCTTCACTAGTGTTTTTTGATTTTTTTTACTAAATAAATTAAATCTTTGTTACCGAATTTCTTCCAGTTGAAAATTTACTCTGTATTGTCTCGTATCAATAGTATGCAAAAACAAATTAAGGTTTAACTTACCGGTGGTGGTACAGCCGTACCTCCACGTGGTCCTCCTCTCGGAGGAACGTGAGGTTGTCGTACATGCTCAGTAGGCACGCCTTTCGTGGGCTGACCTGTCGAAGGAGGGGTGCCTCCTCCTCCCTTAAGCGAGGACGGTTGCGCGCCCTGCACATGTAAACGATTCCGTAGAGTAACCAACTCAGTGCTTAAGCTTCTTAGGCGTTGCTGAAGGTGAACAGCTTCATTGGAGGAGGATGCATCTGAAAATAGAAAGAAACATTTTTTAATTAAAATAAAATTTATAAAAAAAAACATACATAGGTACTTCAAAAGGTTGTAAAAAGTATGATATCGTATAATTTAAGGAATATGATTTACACGTTCTCGATACTACTAGACTACTAGATGTTACAGACCAGTTACCTGTTATTTTATATTTTTTCTAGTTGTTAGTTGTTGCCATAAAAAAAACAGAAAATAATAAATAGTTACGTCAAGTTCTAAAATTGTTGTCATTCATTTCTTCTACTTTTGGACTTTTGGATATCGAAAATCGGTCTTTTCGTGCCTAGATAAATATATTACTGATTACTGATGTTTTAGGTAAGAACAATAATTACATTGCTGGTCCATTCGATCCTTAAGAACAAGCCTTTGAAGAATTACAGTCCTGATCCCTTCGATTCTTTTAAATTAGCCGTTAGAGAATCACATTCCTGATCCCTTACTGTGAAGAATTTTTGTTATGTCATTGCCTGTGGAAGCCGTAAGAAGAAGCGAAAGGCTAAGACTAAAAGCCCAACGCAGTGTTGACATGGTTGAAGCAGCGCAGCCGACAGCGATGACGACATGGCAAGAAAATTTTACAAGAGGAAACGAGAAGAAAGCCGACAATATCGCCAAAAGTTTGAAGTCCAAGAGCAGCGTTCAGTCAAGAAGAGATAAGCTCCGCTTGGAAATGGAAATGAAGAAGGAAGAACTTGAATTTAGGCACCAGCAGGATATGATGGATCTACAACTGGCCTTACAACTTGCAGAAGTAGACGACGAAGCAGAAAGTAAGGATTCGGTGTCGACAGATAATGAGGTTCATCATCCAAATATTGACAGCTGGAAAAATGGTAACAATCCGTGGGTACATAATGCGGTTTACCAAGATAAAAATAAAACGACAGACAAGGTAGGATCAAATAATTTATTTAATAATGACGAACAAATAGCTTCATATCATCTAAATAAAATTTTAACTCGTCAATCGATTCCACAAGATCTGCCCATTTTTAGTGGAGATCCTATGGAATGGCCAAATTTTATTTTTAATTATCGGAATACGACAGCTATTTGTGGATACTCACCTAAAGAAAACCTATGTAGACTTCAAAAATCTTTGAAAGGTCATGCTAGAAAAATTGTTGAAAGTTTACTTATTTTACCTTCAAATGTTGACAAAATTATTAGACTTTTGGAACAGCGAATCGGACGTTCTGAGCAGATTATTATGTTACTTCTAAATAAAATAAGAAATTTTCCTTTTATAAAACCTGACAGGTTAGATTTGCTTATAAATTTCTCGGACGAAGTAAACAATGTGGTAGGCACAATAGAAAACCTTGAAGGTGTAGATCATCTTAGAAATCCAATTCTTTTACAAGAACTTATTGACAAGTTACCGAACAATTTAAAGCTAGGTTGGATTGAATTTGCGTCTAGCAGGACACTTCAAAAACCAAAATTATTAGAGTTTTCTTCATGGCTAGAAAGGAAAGCATCTTTTGCATGTCAAATTCAACCTTTAGACGTCAATGTTAAATCTGATTATGACAGACATAAACCAGCAGTAAATTTGGGCAACAAAAGGCATGCTACCTTCGCAACTGACAATGTACAGGGTTATAATAAAAAATGTCCCGCTTGCAATAAAAACGAAAGAAACCATTTGTCGAAATGTACTCAATTTTTAGAAATGAATACAAATCAACGTTGGGATTTTGTTACGTCAAAAAGATTATGCTTTTCTTATTTATTGCCAGGACATAATGTAAAGATGTGCAAAAAGATTAAAAGCTGTAACCATGAAGGTTATGTTAAACTACATCATAAGCTTTTACATACAGGGTCATACGAAAATAAGACAAAAAATTATTCTTGTATACAAACCGACGTAAATGGTTTTTCTTTAACGACGAATACCGTATTATTAAAAATTTTACCTGTTTTGTTAAGTAAAGGTTACCACAAAGTGAACACGTTTGCACTGTTGGATGATGCATCGACTGTTACCCTAATTGACCAAGGCTTAGCAGATCAGTTTGGACTTGAGGGACCTCGATACAGTCTTTGCATTCAATGGACCAACGATCAAACAAACGTACAGGACGATTCAAGAGTGGTTAGCTGTGATATTGCCGCACCAGAAAGTACTAAAAATTAGCAATTACGACGAATGAGGACTATAAAGGGTATGTCTTTGCCTTCACAAACAGTAAATATGAATGATGGTTATAATACGTATCCATATTTAAATTATAGTTGTAATATATCATCATTATTTAATGCTAAGCCTCTTTTACTTATTGGACAAGACCATTGGCCCTTGATTGTAAATCGTAAAATTGTTACAGGACCGTGGAACAGTCCAGCGATGAGTAAGACTTTGCTGGGATGGACGCTTCATGGAAACATACCTTCTAATATAGGCCAACGACAAGGTGAGCATCAGGTGAATTATACACGACATGGCGAAAAAGACGATCTCGATCTACTTCATCACATGGTAAAGAAACAATGGCAAGTAGACACTTTTGGACTAGAAAAGATAAGTAAATCCATGTCAAAGGAGGATGTTAGAGCTCAGAATATTTTGGACAAAACCATGCGATGCACCTTATCTGAAGACAGAATGGAAACAGGCCTGTTATGGAGAGATGAAAGCATAATTTTACCAGAAATTAAGACAAATGCTGTAAAAAGGTTATTTTCTACAAAAAGAAAAATGGATAAAATTCCTCAATTTGGACAGACATATTGTGAAAAAATGTTAGATTTGGAAAACAAAGGTTATATAAGAAAACTTGATGAGAATGAGGCTACAGATGATAATCCCAAGACATGGTATTTACCTCATTTTGGTATAACTAATCCAAATAAGCCAAATAAATTGAGAATTATTTTTGACGCAGCTTCGAAATCTAATGGGGTAAGTCTAAACGACTGCTTACTTACAGGTCCAGAATTATACAACTCTTTATATTCCATTTTATTAAATTTTAGAATAAAAAGGTTTGCCTTTATCGCAGATATTAAAGAAATGTTCCTACAAGTCCAAGTACGCAAGGAAGATAGATGTGCTCAGAGAATACTTTGGCGTGGAATGGACAGAGACAGGGAACCAGACACCTATGAGATATGTGTGGTATTTTTTGGTTCAACGTGTGGCCCATGTCTTGCTCAAGAGGCAAAGAATAAGAATGCTATGAAGTTTATGGATCAATTTCCAGAAGCAGCAAAAGCAATTATTAAAGATCATTATATTGATGATTATTTGGGTAATGCAGATACGGAAGAAGACGGTATAAAACTTGTACAAGATATAATAAATGTTCACAAAAAAGGTGGTTTTATTATTTGTAATTGGTTTTCTAATAGTGAACTAATTTTGTCTGAAATTGATGACAGTTTAAGGGCACAAGGTGCAAAAAATTTAGACGAAAGCAGGCAACAAACTTCAGAACGAATTCTTGGAGTATGGTGGAACCCTGAAACCGATACCTTTAGCTTTCAGACAAAATTTCATAAAATTGATAAGGATATATTAGAAAACAATAGAAGACCAACAAAACGAGAAATTCTAAAGGTGGTAATGTCAGTTTTTGACCCATTAGAATTTTTAATAAACATTTTGATTCAAGGACAAATTATTTTACAAGATGCCTTTAGACATACTTTAGGTTGGGACGACGAGATTCCTGATGTATTATTTGATAGGTGGACTGATTAGCTTACAGATTTAAAATACATTTTTAATTTTCAGTTACCTAGACAATATTTTACCTTAGACAGGTGTTCGAGCATGTTGCAACTTCATGTTTTTACAGATTCTTCAGAGAAGGCATACAGTGCAATAGCTTATCTGAGAATACAACAAGAAGATAACATCCAAGTAGCTTTTGTCACAGCCAAGGCACGTGTAGCTCCTTTAAAGCCGTTAAGCATACCAAGACTTGAACTACAAGGTGCTTTGATGGGTGCTAGATTGGGAAATTTTCTTAAAGAAAATTTAAGATTAAATATTTCAAATATTTTCTTTTGGACGGATTCTACGACGGTGCTACATTGGATTCGATCAGATTCTGGACGTTTTAAGGTGTTTGTAGCGCAGAGGTTAGGCAAAATTTAATTTAAGATTTGACTAATACTACGCAATGGATATATGTCCCATCAAAATTAAACCCTGCCGATCAAGCAACGAAAAGGAGCAATCTGGATTTTTCTGAAACCAGCATTTGGTTAAGTGGACCAACATTTTTAAAAGAAGATTGTCAAAACTGGCCACAAGAAAAAGAAAGAAAAGAAAATCTAGAATACCAAGACTTAATGGAATACAAAAATGATACAGTTTTATTGACATTAAGACAAGAAAATTTGATGATACCGGATCCTCGACGCTTTTCAAATCGGAACAGATTAAGACGCGTAACAGCTTGGATGATCCGATTCGTTAAAAACTGTAAGAAGGAACGTCGATTTGCTGAACTTGAAATTGATGAAATTCAAGATGCAGAAATTTTATTGTTTAAAAGAGTTCAACTTGACAGTTTTTCAAAAGAGGTTGAACAACTTAAAAACGAAAAAATTGTACAAAAGAATTCACGACTTTGGACGTTGTCACCAAAATTGGACAACAATAAAATTATTAGGCTAAAAGGCAGATTAAATAATTTGGAACAAATGAATAACGACTTTAAAAATCCGATAATTTTGGATTCAAAGCATTCAATTACTAAATTATTAATACAGTACTATCATGAGAAATGTTTTCATCACGGACAAGAGGTAGTTATAAATAAACTTAGACAAAAATTTTGGATTTTAAAAGTTAGACAGGCAGTAAAATATGCCTTTAGAAATTGTCAAAGATGTAAAGTAAAAAGAGCTTTACCTCAACCGCCATTGATGGGTCAGTTACCGCTTTGCCGATTGGAACCTACAATAAGATGTTTTGTGAAGACGGGAATCGACTATTTCGGCCCTATAAAAGTAGCTGTCAAAAGAAGTTCAGAAAAAAGATATGGGGTGATGTTTACTTGTATCGTTACAAGAGCTATACACCTGGAAATCGCAGATGATTTGTCGACAAATAGTTTTATTCATGTACTACGTCAATTTGGTTGTAGAAGAGGATTTCCTACTGAAATATTCAGTGACAATGGAGGAAATTTTAAATCTGCAGAAAGAGAGCTTTATAATGAACTACAGGCTTTAAATCAGACAGTCATAAAAAAATTCTGTAGTTTGAATAACATAAAATGGAATTTTAACCCGCCACTGGCACCTCATATGGGTGGAACATGGGAAAGACTTATTCAGTGTGTCAAGAAGGTTATGTATGAGTTATTGGATACCAGATGCCCTCAAGAATATGTACTCCGAATAGTATTTGCAGAAGCAGAGAATATGGTGAATTCACGTCCTCTAACTCATACATCTGTCGACCCTGATGATTTGGAACCAATAACCCCAAATCATTTTTTAATTGGACCATCATATAATACATTGCCATGCGCTATAACTGACGAAGCAGACCTCAATCTTCTTTCGAAGTGGAAAGCTGCACAGAAGCTGTCGGATTATTTTTGGAAAAGGTGGCTTTCTGAATATATGCCTTTTTTGGTAAAAAGAACAAAATGGCATGAAGAAAAAATACCTCTTAAAGAAGGTGCAGTTGTAGTGGTCATAGATTCTGTAGGTCCAAGAAACATTTGGCCCAGAGGTCGTATAATTCAAGTTTACCCTGGAAAAGATGGCAGAGTGAGGACAGTAGATGTCCAGCTTGCAAATGGCAGCGTATTAAGAAGACCGGCAACGAAGATATGCCAACTAGAAGTAGAGAAGTCAGAGTAATTGATTTCCCTTGATTCAATTACTGCGGAAGAAGATGTTACAGACCAGTTACCTGTTATTTTATATTTTATTCTAGTTGTTAGTTGTTGCCATAAAAAAAAAAGAAAATAATAAATAGTTACGTCAAGTTCTAAAATTGTTATCATTCATTTCTTCTACTTTTGGACTTTTGGATATCGAAAATCGGTCTTTTCGTGCCTAGATAAATATATTACTGATTACTGATGTTTTAGCTAAAAACAATAATTACACTAGACTATACTATTACTAATTCTTTCCTCTATAGGTATATTAAGTAAATAATATTCTAATGTTATATCTTTGAGCTGAGGAATACACAGACATTTCTTAATGGTGATTTCTTTAACATAATTTAATTGCTTTATTCACTTTTATTTCAAAAATATTGCATTTTAGCGTTTTTATATAACAGACTACACCTTCTTATGTAGTCTCGTTTGCCACCTTGTACCTTTTTACCAGCGATTTTATACATTTTATGCAGAAAAGACATGTCTCAGTGACCTATAATCGATCTTATTTTCATGCTGAAGCGACTTAAGTAGTTGCGTTGCTTTGTTATACTCTTAAACCAAAAAAATCAGAAACGATAGTTCTACTACCCCCACAAGATAAATACATCATCACTGTTTAACACATTTCGGTATTTGTCAGTGATAGCTCGTGACATTTTAGTAAGGTAGAGACAAAAAATTATGCAAAAAATGTTTTCGATCATGCCCAAATAAAACACATATAAAACAAAATAGTCTTTAAAATAAATACATCACACGCAACTATTTTTTATATATTTTTATTAAATGTTCGCAAACGCACTTTCTGCCAACCAACCAATCGTATTAATAAGCTTTAGGTGGAAATTAAATTGCATTATTATATACAAAAAGTTAGGTTATTATCCATGGCCGTTGTATGTGATCTTTACTGTGATTGATTTATCACGGCAACTTTGCTAATTGCTTTAAAATATATATATATATATATAAATTTGTAGGTGGAAGGACATGCAGGGCCATGGCACTGTGGCTCTACCTCACGAGTAGCCACTGTTTGATGTCGTTTAAAGGTAAGTTATGAATTCGTAAACAACTCTTTGTTTCTTGTTTTCATATTTTGATAAATTGAAAGTGTTCTTGATATAGCGCCGTTAAGTTTTTTAACACATTCATTACCGGACGCTAATCGGCAGTCGCTTTGTATGGACCAAGTATGATATCTTTAAAAGTATTATGAATACTTAAACACTTTTTACACAGATAGGGTCAGTAGGTGTTGCTGAATAAAATTCCGCCATTTTGTTGTGAGGCCATTAAAATGGCCATAGGTCTGTGAGTAATGCCTGTCATTATAATAGACATTACATTATATTACAAAAAAATATTACAAATATATCTAAGCTATATTTAAGTGCCATTTTTCAAAACATGGCACGACGCAAAGGCCAGGACAATTGTACATTTTGGGCAGTGGTACTTCGTACGCTTTCTTATATTTTTTTTTGAACACCATCGGCATCTTTTCATTGCATTTTTTTCACCGGCCTTTGCTGCTGGATAGTGGTGTGTTTGAAAATTAATTGGCACCTTTGGTTTTGCTTGTGCCGGTTCTTTTAATAGTCCCTTTATAACTTGTTCGCGAAACCCCAAAAGAGTTAATTTGGACATTCGTGCACCCGGAAGAAGAAGGTGACATCTCAAAATTTGGCAAAATTGAGTTATATACAGAAATCAACTTTAAATATTGTATTCTATCATGAGAAAAAAAGTTACATGAAAGCTTTACTTATTGACCGAGAGATGGCGTGTTGTCGCTTTACTGAATTCGCCATTTTTACGCAGCACGTATCGAGATTATCGAGAAGATGGTGTTATCTCAGTTTGCCTGTGTCTTTTGTGAAGAGCACGCCGCGAATTATCTTAGAGAAAGGTGACATTTCTAGTTGTCTTGTGGCAAAAGATAGTTTTTCTATTTAACGTTCATAATAAGTTCATTATGAACTTGAAATTAAGTTCATAATGAAGCTATTTCGATACGCGTTTTTTCTTTATTTGATGTTGGTAACATTGAAATTGAAAAATTGAAAAATTGACGTAAAATCACGTCTTTTGAAATTCCAAAAAAATCGCTTGAATTTCCGAACGCTCTGTATATGTACCGAATGTACAAGGATCACACAACGTATTCCGTCCAATTTTAAAACTCATATCGCTAAAATAACTTTAGAATCTCGTGGTGAAAATGGGTCAATAAATCAAAAAATGACAGTTCGCAAAATAATTTTTGTTGTCCAGAGGTTACTATGATAAAAAATAGTATTACCAACATAAAATTTAGACATAAAAATTTGCGGATTTATTTTCTTTTTAAATATGTATTTTTTATTGAAAAAACTACAAATAGAAAAAATAGTATAAAGCACGTGGTTCATAACGCGTTTTAGCGCACGCGTGCGCTAAAACCGCTTCTTATGAAACGTGTACTTTAATATACTATTCTGTTTAGAAAAATAGATTAATTTATATTCAATAAGGTGACAAGACGAAATATGTACTTATATTTGCTTATTTTATAATCAAAAAGGTTACTTCTATCAAATTCTCCCTGATCTTAAGCAATAACAACCAATGAATTTTACAATTCAATGGAGGCACAAAGTCTGTAACACAAGTCAAAAAATTATTATCCTATTAATACCTTAAAAAAAGTATTAGCAAAAATAAAAAAGACATAATCTTTAAACACCTCTCCTGAAAAATTAGTGATTTTGAGATGTCACCCTCTTCTTCCGGGTGCACGAATAGTATTTATTTTTTTATAAAGGTAATACGCATTCCAGATACAAATGTCTACTAGGTGAAAAAACACTTTCCGGTACCAACGTAGTGTTTTGCGCGGGCTGGATTAATACGACATCATCTGATCTGCCCTATCTATTCCGGACATATGTGCATTATAATCCAAAACGCACTGTGGTTTCAATTTTTCAATTCCTCTTTTTAGTGTAATTTTTTTCATTTCATGTTTATGCCGTGTACTTAACATTCTCACATCCCTTCTGTCTTTCCATTTGGTAACAACTACTTTTTTCTTTCGTTTCCAAATTGCTTCTCCTTTTTTAAGTTTCGTGCTTAACATTTTCTTGGAATTTCCCTTTCTATTTTGACGCAGAGTGCCCACTATTTCAGTTTTTTCAGATAACAAATATTCAGCAAGCGGAACACTGGTATAAAAATTGTCCACATATAAAATGTGGCCTTTTCCCAAATAATCCCTTAATAGCTCCTTCACCACGGAGATGGCATGGGATTCATTTTGTTCAGCTAAAGTACCCTTTCCTACGTAAACAATAATACTTAGGATGTACCCATCATCAGTGGTCAATTCATACAGCTTGATCCCATATTTGTGTCGTTTATTCGGTATATATTGACGAAAGCTCAATCGCCCTCGCCATAATATCATTGCTTCATCAATGCTCAAATGCTGACCTGGGGAATACAAAGTTTTGATATTTTCAGTTACTTTAGTACTGGACGAATTTTGTAGAGCCGATCATCTGTGTCAACATTGGAGTGATTGACGAATCGTTTTCTTCTAAAAATTGTCGTAAAACGATTACGAGACATTGTCTCTCCAAAAATGGGGTGATAGTATAATGGATCTCTACTCCACTGTTTAACTACAACAGGAAACCGAATATTCCCACTTAAACAGCACAAACCAATAAATTTTTTAATTTCTTCATTGGTCGTATTACACCACTTGAGCCTTTTGCCACCTCTGGTAGAGGTTGGTTGACTGTCTACTACTTCGTTTGCCCTCCGATTTGTCTCTGTAACAACAATGTCGAATAAACTCTCGTCAAAAAACAGTTCAAAATATTGAAGGGGTATCCGCAGGAATATATACGTTAATAGACTGCGTCGATGTAAAAGGCAAAATTGCAGGATCCTCTTCGGAATCAGTCCAGCCGTCGTCCGAATCATTAGAAGTTGGAGTTTTTCCAGTCGCTACGGGGCCTGGAGAAATGGGCGCAACATCGCTACTTTCGTCATCGCTAGTTGAATCGGATTCACGTTTATCATCCGCCGAAATTTCGTAATTTTTGTCGGCAATCGAATTATCACTTGAAAAAGCATCATCCTCGGAAACATCAGATTGATTTACTAACTCCAGTTCAGTGTTAGTAAGAGGGCGAAGCCTGCTTTCTTCGCTTTTTCTTTTTTTCAAATGGCTAAAAATCATAACCTCAAAAACAGAAATAATAATTTAGTAATTTATTTTTACCTTGTACTAGGAGCAGAATCCATTCTAAATAGTCTAAATACAATATTATTGTCAATAAGAAACTTTAAACTGGTATTTATCACGCACAATGATGTTAAAAACACACTATAATACTCGTGGCATGGGTTACAAAACCAAACTAACCTAAAGAACCAGAGGCCATTAAAGTGGTCCTGCGCGCGCAAGGACTTCCAGAATAGACCGGAGAAATAAATAATAGCACCAATCACGGACCGCTTAAATTTTGTATCGTATAGAGAATGTAGAATATATGGCCAGTTTAGTGGCCGCGGTTCACTACAGGAAACCGCAAGGGCCACTATAGTGGCCGTCGGTAATGAACGTGTTAAATTAAAAATTAAGGAATATAATATCATTTTACATATTAAGCGAGTTTCTTTAATAACTTTTTACTATGATATAGATTATATTTACAAAAAACGATGTAAGTTGGGAACGATTGTTCTTCTGTAGATTTATTATTCTTAAAATATTGAAACACGCACAGAAACTATTTCGTGAGCTTTAGTTCCAAGAATTATGTGGTCTTTACTCTCAGCCATTGTATAATATGTTGCCAGGATTACTTAAATCAGTTAAAACATCCGCGCCACTGCTAAAAGTCTGGCTGGCGTCCACATTTAAAATAAAGACTACTGCGCAACTTGCCTTCTAGCCAAGTTACGTGCCTGGTGCTGTAAAAGCTGACAAGGCTCTACTTCAAAGAAAAAAATCGGATCGACTTATCATTATTAGATTGATCAGTGTTGTACTCATCATTACTTTCCCAGTTTTCTGAATTCTCTTTTAAAAAAATTGTGGATAACCCTAACCTTTCAAAAAATCTAAGAGTATTTTTATATACAAATTCCCAAAGTTCTTTATGTTCTATTTCATGTATATTACCTATTTTAACTTGTTTTTACCTCCCTTTAGCGAGTATTCTTTTTCTAGAGCCTTTATCATATTTCTTTTATATTCAACATGGAAATCTGTGGATCAATAGATTTATATTTAATAAGATTTTTGGCAAATTGAAGATCTTAATATGGAGCTTTGTATGAACAAGAAGCGGTGAACCAAGCCTTAACATAAACTTTAACGATAAAAATGCACACATCACTGATACTCTTTCTTTTCCTGACTGTTAGTGTAAACTCGTCCCTACAAAGATATTTTTAAGCTATAAATCGCTTTCGCCATCCAGCGTGCATGATGGATCCCTCCAAGAGCACGAATAGTAAATTCTACATTGCCCTTTCCTAAAAACAATTGTGTCAAATGTAAAAATTTTCTATAATCGTCGCGACGCTGCTGTGAATCTAAGGCTTGCTCCACAAAATTAAGAATACCAACTATTTTAAAATCTTCAAGTCGCAATAGAGTATTTATATTTTCATCTTGTAATGCTGAATTATAATTGAATGTTTTGATTCTAGACCAGGATTCTCTAAAACGTTTAAACAATGGTACGTTGGGACCACTAAAAGAATACATTTTTACATCAAAAGCACTTTTTAAAATAATTTTACAAATATGGTTCTACAAGGTAAATAAATTAAATCTCGTTCTAAAAATTATTGTTCTAATAAAACACTTGCACCATTTAGACGACCCAAGTTGGAGGCAGTAGTGTCGCAACATCTTGGAGAGGTCGCGATATCTTGGAGATTCCAGTCCAATAGCGCTTCATAAACTGCAGTAGCTTGAAGCTCTCTCCCTGTGTGTGTGTAAAACTGGTATCCTTAGAATTTGTTCTGTAGCGCCACTTGTAATTACAGGGTGTTCGAAAAATAGACGGAGATATTTTAGAGGGTGATTCCTTGTTAAAAAATATGAAAAAAAGTTTCTATAAACATGGGTCCGGAAATGCAGGGTTTTCAAGATACAGGATGTTAAAAAAATAGAAATAAAAAATGAAATTATTAATTAAATTAAAAATACTTACTCGATGCTGTTGAAATTTGGCAATGATATTTGTTGTATTAAGAGGCTAATTTAGCCCTAAATAGATTAAAATTATTGAGTCCAGTGGCGTCCCGGGGGGCACCTTAGCGAATATTGATATCAAAAAAATGTACGCCACTGTATTTTTTGTAGCTTTAATTTTTTTTGTTTAATTAAGCATATAAAGATACAACTTCTTTGCCTCTTGTACTTTTTTCCTATCTCACTTCATTTTCGAGAAAAAAAATAAAAACCGTTTTATTGTAAGTATTGCCATTGTTCCTAATATTGTCACCCCTTGTTACACAGCTAGTAGCGATGCTGCAAGTAGGAGGCAGCAGTAGCAGGTACCTTGAGTTGGCAGCGTTATGTTTTCTATTCGGCGGTTTTAGTCTATGCTAAACGCTGTGAAGGCCTAATGAATAAACAAAAAACTTTGAAATTGGTACTGACAACATCAAAGTAAAGTGGAACAAAGTAAGGCGTATTAATATTACCAAAGAACATCCAAAATTAATACAACTAAGTTATAACTTTCTATCAGAAACTAGTCACTTTATTGATTTAGATAAAAAGCAGAATTCATATTCGACAAGGAAGTCCAAAAAAAAATCAGGTAAAAGATGCCACTTTAATTGAATTACACTGGTGTACTTCAAATTTCAAAAGCAAAATATAAGGACTTAAATAGTCTTTGCAATTCAAAAGCGATACCTGAGTTATACCACAATTATTATAAAAATTTAAAATATTCTGATAAGGGTATACAGGATCCGTCAGATTTAGAATAATTTAAAAACATATTTTACAGGTATAAAAATGTTTGTAAATCTGTCTTAGTTGTTAGTTTTGGTTAATTTGTTCTTTTACCAACATTTGTACCTCAACTGTGTATTAAAAAATAAAGGCTTAAGCAAGTCTCTGTGTTTTTTTTAACTTAACTGTTTTTGTTCCTTGAATTAATGCAATATTTTTTATCATCGTCCACTTTACATGACAATACACTTAAAAAATATACAAATAATACTGCTACAAAGCCGTATGTGTTGGTTACATCCTTGTACGAATACATGTCTAAATTCTCAAGGTTGTATCTAACAAATTCTCAAGTATCTAAGTATTTATGAGTACCGAATTGCGTTAAAAAAAAATTTAAGATCTAGGTTTTCTAATTTCTTGTAGACAAAACCCGAAATTTGGACTTTTATGTAATATGAATTTTTAGAAAAGTTAAAATTAATATTTTGGCTCTCTTAAAAAATGATGAAAAATCAGCTACGGCTTTGTTTGTTGGGGGTGTCGATATATCTTTTTAACTTAAGCGAAAAGAAGAATAAATTCAAAGAATATTTCTCAAACCGGCAGCCAATATATTATTTTAAACAGGAGATATGGAAAATATAATATAAAAATGAGCTCCATAAGAATAAACTGACGTTATAATACGGTATTTGTAAGCAAGAAGTTACAAATAATACCATACCAGTGTGCCTCTTACAAAGCTATAATCAACACAATACCTTATTAAATTAATGTTTTGTAAATTTTAATTATTTACAACAAAAATAATAGAGGTGGGATGGTTGCATTAATGAAACAAAATGGAATAAATTTTAAGTGGGCTGTGAAACAAAAAAAAAATTGCAAGAAAACTTTATTAGAAGAATAGTTCTTGTCAAAGTCTAGATGGGGATGTAAATTTTGATGATTTTCCTTAAAAGTATGAGCACGTCAAACGACTCTTCGTTTGAGGTCGGATTTTGACACACACAAATTTTAAGGAAACAAATCAAAATTTAATTTATTAAAACTTTGACACGTACTATTTTATATTTTAAATCAAAGCCTTCTTTCCTTTTTTGTTTTAGAGCCCACTTAAAATTTTACTGCAATTAATTCTATTAATGCAATCATCCTCTATTATTTTTGTTGTAAATAAATGCAATTTACAGAACACTAATTTGTTGACTATGACTTTGCAGAAGACACAATGGTATGGTATTTGTGACTTCTTGCCTACAAATACCGTATTAAAACGTTAGTTTATTCTTATGGAGTCAGTGGCGGCTCGTGACTAGCCAGTCAGGCTTTAAATAAAAAAATTTTAAATGTCTATTATTTTCGAAAGTACGTGTCTGTTTTTTCCGAGGTTTTTTCTAACTTTCTCGTTGTGAATTTTAATTTCATTAGCATAAGCACTACTTAAACAAGTTAAAATATTAGTTTGTCCTAACATCTCAAAACTTACCGCATTATGACGATGTTTTGCACTATTTTCATGTTTTTTTATTTTCTTTGAAAGATGTTTTAAGTCCTGCACTCCATTTATAGTCCAATTATCATCCCCGTCAAAAAGAAGACACACGAAACAAGAAAAAGAATTTTTGTCCTCATAACCGCATATCCACGATTTTTTATTATATATTTCTTTGTCAAACTTTCGCGTTAACTGTACCTTACTTTTACATTTTGATTGCACTTGTACCTATGTTCAATTTCTAGCATTTTTTAAGTTCAAGTTTTTCACTTAAGCTCAGAGAACTAAACACAAGCTTCTGTAAATCACTGACCTTCATATTACACGACATTTTCCACTTTTATAACGTAACTAATAAATAACTCAAAACAAATAAACAAAACGTCAGCGAGTCAACGGCATCGACAGACGACAGGTCGGGTCACATCGCGATTCGTGAACAGTGGGCGCGGAAAATTGGAGCTCTCCGTGGCCGCTCGTTGTGCGATGTGTAGGTGACGTCAGGCCTCCATCGTCATGACAACCCATCGAGAAGGCGCGTTGAATCGGGACGGATAATCGGTCGCCCGCCGCCGCGCTTAGTACAACCTTGAGAGCGCGCAACTCGCTTGTCTATGAGTATAGCCTGCCCGTTAGAATAGGGCTACGTTTGGTTTGAATTATTTTAATTGATTGCTTACATACATTGCCTTATTGGTTTTTTAAGTAAAGTATTCTTTGATTCTGTTTGAAATAATTGCAGGGAGGGCGGCGCCCCAGAGCCCTTCATTAACCAGCCGCCACTGTATGGAGTTTATTTTTATATTATATTTTCCATTTTAAAAAAGGCGGTTTTAACAGATATTCTTCTAATTTATTCTTTTTTCTGCTTAAGTTAAAAGATATGTGTCAACAAGGTGTTCGACTTCGATAGCGCCTAAACTATAAGAGATTTATAAAAAACTGTTATATGAAAGTTATAAGATTTACAATGGAGCATAACGCCAAATTATTTTATGATATACAGGAAGGCTCAAAACATTGAAGCAAAAAAAATTCTTAAGTGAAACACCCTATATATTTTTTCTCTTTCTGATTCCGCTACAAAGAAGCTCTACAGTCATATTTCCTTTTTTTTGAATTTGATTGCGACGTTGCCAAGTAATTAATTATTTTCTCGTATTTTAAAAAAATTATGGGAGTTATTAAAACAATCATAGTTGTATATGGAATCAATAGAATTAACTAACATTTCTACAATAAGTAGGTACCCTAAAGTACATATTATGTAACCATATCACTAGTTGTTCTATTTATTATACAAGGTGTTCCTACAGTCTTGGCAAATCTCGCCAATTTAATTATGCAATATTTCATTTTTTTAAATTGTTTTTTTAAATATGTCATTTTAAAATTTATAGTGAGCTACACGAAAATGAGTAATTTTATTATTTTAATCAAGAATGCCATGGATGAAATATAAAAATAGACATAAACAAGTATATTATTATATTTTTAAGAGTTCTCTTTAGAGAAATCATAAAATGATTAAAATAATAAAATTATTTATTTTCGTGTAGCTCACCATAAATTTTAAAATATTTCAAAAAGTAAAATGTTTAGGTGCGTGACATATTAAACAAAAAATAAATACAATAAAAATACATCTTATCTGGCGAGATTTGCCAAGACTGTAGGAATTCCCTGTATAATAAATAGAACAACTAGTGATATGGATACATAATAATATTATGTACTTTGGGGTACGTATGGTAAAAATTTTATTTAATTCTATTGATTCCACACACAGAAAAATCATTGCATAAATTCAACCCTAATTTATTTTCGCAAAAATATAGTTAATGTAATAATAGTTAACCTACGTTAAACCAGATTTTATATTTGAGTAAACCATAAATAATTGTTACCGTTTATCTTTGATTAGAGAACAGTTTTCTTTAAAATATACCTAAGGAATTGATGGACAAAAAATGTCACTATGGTTTTTATGTCCCTAGTCATATTTACACCTTAACTCTAAGCTATTGTTGATCTGAATATACCACTAGTCAATGCAAATGCACTTTATCTTTGATTATCTTGGTCATATATTTATTAGGTCACCGTTGCCAAATATACAAAATTTGTTGTAGATTGAACGTATAATATGTATGCTAAAAAATATAAGTACACGTTTGTTTTTCTTTTACTTTGGTCTAATTGGTTCGAAAAAGGCAAATATCGGATACCTTATCTATTTTAAAATTAAAGAACACCAAATTTAAAATTTTGGATAGAGATAGGTTGCCCGAAAAGAGCCATGTAAATTATTTTAAAAAAGTGCAATTTAACAAGATCGAATTTTTGACTAATATACGAGTAGGTACTTATGTACTAGTTGTGTGATATTAGGTTTTTACTTTCTAGTATTTATAATTTTGACACTTGGCAACACCGCAAGCAACGAGTACAACGTGTACTAGTTTGGCGTCGCCACAGGTGGCTGAGCAGGAAGGAAGCGTTGTTTGTTCTTTTTATATCCGACGCCCGCTATTTCGGCTTGTGATTTCGGCATTCTTCTTTTCGACCATTTTGTTTTTGGCGGTTTGGGGCGATTATCACGTGCGCCCGTTCTGTTTGAATGCGGCCTTTATTCTTTATTACTTTGGTGAAATTTTACTTGCGACTTATAGTAAAAAATGGAAGATCTTCCTGAGGAGGTCCTGCACAAATTCAAAGGTAAGTGATGCTATATTTATTTTTAATTCTATAGCTGCTTGGAATACCTATTATAAGTATAACCTACATCTGACCTAGTGTGGTAGGTACTACTTAAAATTTAGAGCGGAAATTAACTTGTGTTTTGTGTTGCTTAATATTAGTAGATAATTATTATGAAGGTTATGTACTTGTTCACTACATCTTAGGTACATCCTATGTATCTACCCAGGTATTATATTTTTATAAATGAAAACGAAAAACATGAAATATGCTGTAAACTTTGTAGATATCTTCGAACATTGAATTACTAGAATTAAAAACAAATAACATTGTTTGTTTCCAATTTTAAAATAAAAACATGAGGGGATAAGTGGGGTTTCTCTAACCTGCTTTGCCAGAATTGATTCCCTATTCCTTATCGTAATGTCAGTTGACAAAGCTTCTCAAAACAAATATGCACCAAAAATTTGCCAATTAACCTATGTAATTATTAGGATTAAATAAATATTGTATTCCTAAATAACAGATACCCTGTATATTTTAGGTTTTATTTTATAAATTGTCTTAAATTTTCGATATGTTATGACGAATCTTTTTCCAGAAAATAATATTACAATAGACATTTTGTCTGAAATTAATCAAGAACATCTTAAAGAATTATTCCCCTCCGTAGGGCTAACAATAAAAATTGCCCAAGTAATGAAAATGTATCTTCATGTACGTAAAATTTATTTAATAAATTGAACATTTAAGTTTAAATTGCTAAAAAAAATTACATTAAAAGTTAAAGAAAAAACCTGCAGCTTTTCTAACCATATAGGTATACCCGCAGGATGGTGTCTCTTGTCCAACTTGCTCTATCTTTAGAAAAACGATCAGTGTAATAAAAACCTTGATATTAAGCAACACAAAACACAAGTTCATTTCCGCTCTAAATTTTAAGTAGTACCACACTTCCACACTAGGTCAGATGCAGGTTATACTTATAATAGGTATTCCAAGCAGCTATAGAATTAAAAATAAATATAGCATCACTTACCTTTGAACTTGTGCAGGACCTCCTTAGAAAGATCTTTAAACAAATCTTCAATTTTTCAATACAAGTCGCAAGTAAAATTTTACTAAAGTAATAAAGAATAAAGGCCGCATTCAAACAGAACGGGTGCACGTGATTATCGCCCCAAACTAAGGCTCTAAATGATGATACTTTAGCTTCAAACAAATTAAATTTTACTATAGGACAATAACAAAATATAGGTGAATTGACTATAATTTATTGCCTGTGTAATATTAACAATACTAAATTATGGTTCACCTGACTATATCATGATTATATTTTGTGCATACTCTGGGGTTTGTTTATGAATCAGATATATTTCTTTTAACAATATCATTGAACCGTTAAACTATATTACTATGGTTGTTTCAAATATTAATAAGTCTTCTGTTAAGCTTACAGTCTAGGTCCTTACTATAACATTACTATAATTAACGTATAACTAAGATATATGTGAAAGAAACATTAATTTTTGAAATAAATTAGGGTTGTGCGAAATATAAATTGTCTTTGCTCATATTCGTGTATAATTTAGGTTCAATTTAACTCTATTATGGTCATCATGGCAATAGATTTTTCTGTGTGCATAAACAACTATGATTGTTTGAATAACTACCATAAAAAATTCGAGAAAATAATTAGTTACTGACCTGGCAACGTCGCAATCAAATTCAAAAAAGTAAATATGACCATAAAGCTTTTCTCTAGCATAATCAGAAAAAGAAAAATATATAGGGTGTTTGGATAAAAAAAAAATGTATGTTGCCAAATGTTTTGAGTCATCCTGTATATCATAAAATATTTTGACGTTATGTTCCATTGTTAGTCCTATAACTTTTATTTAACACTTTTTTATAAATCTCTCATAGTTTAGGCGCTATCGAAGGCGAACACCTTGTTGACACACATTGTCTCACTTAATTTAAAATTTTTGACAGAAATGAAATACTTGCTGATTTTGCTAGCTGTAGCAACGAAATTCAGAACGACTTCGGTTTTTATAAAATTGATAAAACAAAAAAATTCTTAGTTATTCCGAGTTCAATTTGTCAAATTCCGATAAGCCAAACCAAAGTTCAACAAAAAGGTATGTGCAAAAACTCAAAAATAAAAGTTATTCAAATTTTCATCAGATTGAAATAATGCCACCTTTGATACATGTTTACCATTAGGATTTTTGAGAAAACACTTTTTTTTGTTTGCCACTAAAGTTACGCCCCCTTGTGGAAAATCTAGAAACTTAAAAGTAATTTCCAGCAATTTCTCATGGCCACTTTTACTAAAAAAAAATGTTCGCAAGCCATACGACTGACATTTTTTGTGTTATGGAATTGACTTAGTATATTATGTAAACCTATAACACCCTGTATAGCCCAACTATATTTGATTTTAAATAGGGTTTGTTCCTAATCCAAATATAAGAGGTCATTATTACCAGTCAGTAATTTTTAAAGCTTTTGAGCAGACAGATGGAATAAGAAACGTGCTTTTTATGGACTTTGCATGAAACGTCGACATCTGATAATATCTCAAAACATTTATTTTTCGATTGCAATAGACTAATTTTCTTGGTGCGAAGAAAGTAAACAGCTACCTATATACGAAATCAATTTTTATGATTATTATATAAACTTTTTTATTACATCATTTAACCATAGTATTTTTCAATTAAAAAATAGTAGGTAATACATTTACAAGAGCAAGGACAAGAAAATGTGTATGCTGTTCCGATTAACATACAAACAAGTTTGTTTAATTTTTATTTAACTTGCATGCAACAATGTCGGCTTAAGACGGATGAGTGTTTTTTAAAAATCTGATTGGATTAGCGTGATGGTAAGCTAGCAAAATTCGTCTCGTTAAATGAGAATGTAATTTACGAAAACTGGTACTACTGGATTTTTCAGAGGCTTTGACGCGTGTACCACACGAGATACAAAAAGTATGCTTTCGGCTGGAACGGTTTTTTCCCCGCACACAGAAGTAAACGGCCGAAGAACGGATAAGGAAATATCAGTGCTACGGTACTGGTAGATATTAAGTCTACAACTGGTACCTACCTGAATTTTTTAGAACAGACTTAAGTATTTTTTCCTTAAAGATATCGGTTCCTTTTTACATGTACCATTGTGAAAAAAAAAACTGGGACAGCAAAATCCAGTTAAATATCCTTGCTATTAATATATTGTATTTTTGTCATGATACAAAGATTACCGTATACGATATTCAGAAGCTCTGACGTCATGTGATAATTAATATTGATATAAGTAACCATGTGGAAACACAATGAAAATGACCAACTGTTTCTACGGTTACTTACTCACCACGTGACGTCACAGCCTTTAAAGATCATATTATGATCTTGTTAGTCTTTGTATCATGGGCATAGACAAGCGAGTTGCGCACTCTCAAGGATAGATAGGCAACTTAACTTAATAAATTGGTTCCCTGATAGCGCCACCCGCGACCCGCGACCGGAGGCGAAACTAAATATAGTCGTAGTGGGGAGTAGGCGCCAAGCAGAAAAATTTAAATTTTATTATTACTTTGAATTCAAATTTTCGCGCTTCTAACTTAACGGAAAAGTTTGAAGCGCGAAACATCTGATTCAAGTTAAAATAATTTGGGAGAACGAAAGGATATTATAACAACGTTTCTGATATGGCAACAAGATTTATTAATAGGTATTAGATATTAACATAAATAGGTTTTAAATAAAAAAAACAGTTATATTATTATATTATTATTTTCTGTAGATTTTTCCAGAGAACTACGGTAGGTAGTTCTCTGGATTTTTCTAACAATTCCGTGTTATTTTTAAAGTTTTTATTTAATAAACTAGTTATTGTACCTTGTAGTTCATTAAGTTGTAAAGTAAAGTTTATTTCTATATCTTTAATAGCTTTCTCTGTACTTTCCAATCGTTGGGCGACATTAATGAAGTCTTCAGGAGGTTCCACGCTTTTGTTAATTGCCTTGGTTTTTCTTCCCGATTTCTTTGGTCGCGACATATTAAATATATACCTATTTACGATTCTCAAACTACCGACTGCGCCATGTTATGTTTATAAATTATATATAAATAATTATTTAATAATAACTTTATTTTTTATATATTTTACAAATCAATCATAAAATGACAATGACAATTTTTCACCAGTCCAGGTAAGACTTCAGGATCTGTCGCAACAAGCCATATTTTTATCTTTCTCGCACATATGCTGGTACAGTTTAATAAAGAGAGAAAGAGAAACAGAATGTTGGCCATGCTCATTCTAAATGAATATTATGTTCCTACCAACGTTAGGAGATGAACAACCTTATAAAACAAAATTCCTACAATAGCGCCACTAGCGAGCAGAAGGCTAAATTAAACGAACAGGGGACGACCTTCACCATTTAAGTTATCATAGCCTGATCATGGGTATTTGTTATGAAGTTGTCAATTTGGTTTAATTTTGTGAGTGACGTGTCAATTATTTTTTTTTAAATACCCTCGTTGACCACTGAGCAAAAAGAGGTAATTTACACTGTAAAAGTTAGTTTGGAAGTACACCATTTTTATAGTAAAAGTCAGAAACATCAAAGATTAATTAGGAATTAGCAAAAATACCGTGGTATTGGTTCAACAAAAAATTACTGAATATGGAAAGAAACGCAGGTTCTGCATGGTCGTTCGAAAGTTTCGGATATCGTTGAAGATACAGAATTAATTAAATGTCTAAGATATCATTTGAAACAGCAAGAAAGGCTACAACAAATTTTATTTTTTCGGCTAATACAGCGGACGAATTAAAAGCTCGGATATGAAAAGTTGTTGTTACCAATAAAATATTTTTGACAGAACAAATAAACAAAAAAAATATATAGGGTGTTTTTGGAATTTGATATTATTGTGCTCAATAATGAATTGTCGGAAAATGAAATTTCAAATACAAGAAATTGAAAAAGTAACAATTTTTGATTTTCATTAAAAAAGTTTAAAACCGTCTTTTTTATATTTGATGTTACGTTGCTGGTTCATTCAATGGATCGGTCCACATAAGATTTCTCTATAACTAACCAAAATAGTTTTAAACGTATTTACGATTAACGGTATATTACTGTTTTTCGAAAAATCATTAACTGTCATCTAATTTATAGGAAGGCGAGCAGGAGCGCCATTACTACGGGGCGATGAGGCTATGGGCCTAAATATTATATTCTATGTTGTAAAAGGTAGGATGGTTTGATAATTATAATTAAGATTTATGATCACAATTATTATATAATATATCATAATATTATGGTTAGTTGGTGAGGGAGATGAGGGTCTTTATTAAATTTTGGTGACTTTAAAATTATTAAGGAATCATCTTGATTTTTAACTTTTCTGGGAGTTCAATTGGGAATAACTAGGTACTGTCTTAATTCAAATACAATGGCAAATGCAAGTACTTGCTGGCTTAAGGTATCAAACAAGTCTTTTGTAATGTAAAGGTTAACTAACTGAACATTATTTCATTTCTTATGGTTGTCAAGTATAAGTATTAATTTTGAATAAAAAATGTTAAGGGTAACAATTAAAAATTTTGTTGAAAAACAACACCCACTAAAAATTTTAAACACATCTACTACTAAGGTATTAAAAAAGTAATTTAATTTTAAAATAATGTACCTACAAATATAGGAGACAACAGTATTATAAGTAAAAGACCACTGAAACAAGGCACTGATGGTGAGGTAAAGTTAACATCCCTCTAGCGAATGTTAACCAGTGGCGGAACTAGGATTAAGTCAAAGCGCGAGTTGCATCAAGACCGTAGACAGTAAATTTTGGGGGTTTAGATTGCGTTTTTTTATAACAATCTATAGGGGGAAAACGCCGAAGCCACCAAACATTTTTTGGGGTCTCGTCCATAGAGTCTGACGAATATAGTCATTAAGAAATTTTGTATTAATTAAAAAGCAATAAAATAGAATTATTAATCTAAGCAAATTTTTAAAAAGGGATGAAATTTTAATGTACAGCGAAAAATAGCTTTCTTTTTCCTTTATTATAGGTCTTCATATGTATGTATTTAAATCCCAGTTTTCTTGGGATTTTAAGTAGGGGGGGGGGGAACTGACAGAATATTTACAGTAAATTATGAGAAGAAAATTGCCAGGTTGTTTAGCGATATTATTCATTTAAAAAGTATATAAGGGGTATGGGTTTAAACTCCATTTATGCTCTCTTAGCTACGGCCTTGAATGACATAATGTCAGGTCGTCAGTTGGTCAGCATACTGACAAATTTTTGAAGGTACCTTGCGAGCAAACATTATTTGCATCAAAGAGGGCTTGGATTAAAAAACGTAGGGCTTGGTTTAGATCACAATGATATGGGGACGATATATATCTAACCAAATCTTGGTTAAAATTTGTCAAATTCATAATATGACATGATATGCCAATCTAATGAGTAATAAAATAAGTAGACAAATACAAAATTATTTTTGTTGTTTACAAAATTAAGAAAGTAAGAATATACAGAAAGAAAAAGAAAAATAATTATATGTATTTTGATAATTCATATAACCGGAGAAGGGGAACCAGGCTTCATCCGATAAAAATATCAGGTCTAATAAATCATTTCTTTCCAATAAATTTTGGGTAAACCATTGAGAGTAATTCCTGCGTCTTTCAAAATCTGCGGCTTGTATTTCTTGAAATACTTGCACTTTATAAGGAAATACATTTAGCTGCTTCTTAAGAATAGTCCTGCATGTTCCACTTCTTGGGACAGGCGTCTAATACAATTTGTTGGCGTATTTTGTATTATTTCACGAACGATTGCAACAAGTTCTTCTGTTCTTACAGATGGTCTTCCTGTGTTGTATAAAACCTGTTTCCCTAAACACAGCCACGGTTCTTTTCAGGCAATGATAAAAATCCCCAGCAATAAAAGCAACGTTAGGAAAATGTTCGTGAAAATCGTCCATGCATAAACCCGGATTGTATCGCCACTCACCATTTACTCTAACCCCGTTTCGAAAATACGCTTCAACCATGAATGTTTTGTGCTGTTCCGTAAAGCCCATTGTGTGACTTGTTCAAGAAATTGTAAAAAATAGCGATGAATCAAATTACTTGTAACGACTGTCAAAGATGACGGAATAACTGATTGATTGTTAATTTAGGTAGTTACTGACACCCAACAGGTATTAAGCTCTACGGCTAAGCATTACGTCCTTAGATGCAGGCCCTCTTTGATGCAAATATTTCTTGCTCGTACGGTATATGAATTGAACTAGCAAAATTTGTTTTTCTTCATTAAAGTTTTCAATTTTTAAATAGATTATTATCATTATATTTCTAAATTTCGGTGGGGGTGGGGGACGGGTCAGAACCTCTATAACCTCCCTATTGGCTATGGCGGTTAGATAATAGGTAAAATGAAGAGTTAGAAATATCGTTAGTACGAAATTAATTTGACAAATTGAACTGGTTAAAGTGTGTTTTTATTGTTTTTATTTATTATTAATTAAAGCTACTGTAGCAATCCTCCCGTACATCCGCCACTGATTAGACATACCTAAATAAGCGATGTATGTACAATTTTTATGGTTAAGAAAACTTGACACACACTAGACGGTTTTCTTTTTTTTCCAATCTAATAACAAAAAAACCGTTCCAATCTGCTAAAACTCTTCAGAAACATTTAAAAATTTTGCCCGTCTACCACTTTCGATAGTCGATGCAATTTGTCTGAACGGCTTTTTGTTACTTTGGAATGTTGCTTACACATTTATGAAGTTTTTACTGACGCATTAAAGTCCATGATGATAATGGATTCGAAATTTAATGGAATAAAGACATTTGACAAATTTGATTTTTTATTGGTTTTGTTATGTCAGAGGCATTTACGGAAACGATATGAACGAACGTTAATCCGGTCATAAGTATTACTAGTCCTAGCGTTCATAAATAAGCTGATAATAATCCCACTGATTTCATATTACAGTTTCCGTGCAGCATTATAAAAGCTTTATGACTTTTATACGTAGCAAAAAAATGTGATTTTAGATTAAGAGAATAGGTGTTGTGTGATAGTAACTTTTATATTTTAATAAAATTTAAAAATTATTCTGGCTGCATTACACTAGTTTTGGTATCAGATTTATTTTACAATTTTGGTCTTTCACTTTGATGCAAGATTTTACTAGCCTTAAAAAATACATTTAAAAATACATTCAAATAACTAGCAAATACTTTTGACTTTTCAATAGAACAACCCTAATACTATATAAGTATGTTTTGTGTAAAATAGTGTCTACATTAATAGTTTAAAGTTTAGACGCATATAAGTGTTCAACAAAAAAAATTTTTGGAATTTTTGATTTAAGACTAAAAATAATATAATGTATAAATTCTTAAATTCTAAAAGTTATGGCTGCTGACCAGAAATGCCGAACGACTAACGACAAAACAATCACATCAAACACCACTAAATTGTAAATCAAGATTGTAATATGTAATTCCAAAAAACGGATCTAATAACGACAAACGTACGTAGTTTTTTTTCTTCGTCACATTCGTTATTTTTAAAATGTACGTCCGATTCTACGCAAGGGTCTATTAGAATCCAATGGCTACTGTCTATAGTCGCCAATAGAGATCTGGTGTATGTTGCTAAAGCCGGGCTCCCATTCTCGTGTATTTGGCGAAATATTTGTCAATTGCCCATATTTGCCAAGTAGTGGAAGTGGTATACTCTGCGAATATTTGTACAATTATTGGCACTGGCGAAGTCCCGGCGGTTGTCGGTAAAAATTACGCGAGTCAAAGTGATTACAATTATTTGCGTATTTGACGAGTTCATACTTGTTGATGCACTCTCACCACTTGCCTGCTTGTCCCGCAAATATTTCGGCAGTTATTCTCGAATAAGGTCCTCTATCATATTCATTGTACTTGAAACCAAAATTTTGCCTAGTATACCTAAAGAGGTATGGTTTCTGCTTTTGGTCGATCGGGATAGTGGTATTAACTTACCTGTCTCGACTTTTGTTCAAAGAGGTCATCCACCACCTTCTTTTTCTTTTGCTTTCTGCACTTTTTTTCTCCTCATCACAATATACCACAAACGCTGCAGCTGCAGCGGCAACGCGACTATCCATATCGAAACAAAATGAACACTGAATGATCTAGAAAATGCTATAATTGCAAAGTACACAAGTATTGGCGTACTTGTCAAATACAGGAGTAGTGGGAGCGCTGCACTTGTCAAATTGACTTCGGAACTTGGTGTAGTTGCCAAGTATGCCCAAGTACGCAAATATTTGCGTACTTGCCAAATACACGAGAATGGGAGCCGGCTTTAGGGCATACTCTTTTAAACATTTTCTATTGTCACGATATTTATTCATCTATCCGATTTTCTTGGTTTTTAATTTAACCAGATTAATTTAATTTAATGAAATGTACAGTTAAAAAAATTATAGTTAACTAGGTTTGTTAAAGTAAATCTGTAATATAGTAACTTTCTGTGACTATACCTACCATATTTTTATAGTATACGATATTATACCGGGTGTCCACGGAAGGTGGTTCGCCCCTCTAACTTTTTTGTTTTTCAAGATAATGGAATAAAATTTAGAGGATTTGTATACGACATAAAACTGCATTTTTTGACAGGTGACTTAACATTATGGAACTTCCGGTTTAACCGAAAGTGACATAACTTTTCGATTTTTAAATGGTACACCTGGTATATTTTTCCTTTTTTCGACTCTATGATGAGTCAAAAAAAGGAAAAATATACCAGGTGTCCCATTTAAAAATCGAAAGTTTGTCACTTCCGGTTAAACCGGAAGTTCCATAATGTTGAGTCTCCTGTCAAAAAATGCAGTTTTATGTCGTATACAAATCTCCCAAATTTTATTCCATTATCTTGAAAAACAAAAAAGTTAGAGGGGCGAACCGCCTTTCGTGGACACCCGTTATTGTTAAAAAATATAAGATTGATTAAGAAACAATGTTATTTTCTGAACTTTAATAACTATTGCATTTAAAATTGTTAATATGACCATACTTTTCGTCACAATATTTTATTGGTAATAAATAACAACACAATTTGTCCTGTGTACGACAAAAAATGGAAATAAGGAAATGAAGTTAACTAGCTATTTCCCTAAAAACCACACAATCATTTTTATTGTTATTTAACACCCACAAATTGTTAACTAACTTTCTTGTTGTTATTCCGAAAGATGCGTAAATTCGACTAGTACTAATAATACTAACGGTAGGATGCTAAGACAAGCCCTTGCCGAAAACCGAACTAAAAGGTAAACTAACATCGGCGAAGACAACAGTAGACTGGAGACTAGCTTGCAGCCCGACCGATTCAATAGTGCCGCTGGTCGACCTACAAGAACAAAAACTAGTCGAATTAATTGGATTCTTGAAATGAACAGAGATATTATCCAAATCATCCGTCCTTATAGACGACTGTGAAGATAATCCTCGCCCTGGCTGGAGAACAAAATTTCACCGAGAAATTAATAAAATATGTCCGAAATAAAAAATGACAGAACAAGACGTAGCATGTTGTCATAGAGCTGTTTATACTAGCAACCTGCCCAACTAGCATTTTTAGACACATTTTGGTGAATGTATCGAAACCTATGTTTCTGTTTCCAACACAAAAATGAAACTGTTGGCTACAAATTTGGAAACATTTTCGAAACGTACACATTTTAAATGGCGCTATTGCACGTGTTTTCGAGTGGTTGGTACTAGCTGTGACTTTCGCTGTTTCGACGCTTATTCGAAACTTTTATCGACAATGTGTCGAAAATGTTTCGAAAATGTTATATGAAATGTGTTTTTATTCTCAATCTCAGAGGGCGCTATTTGATTATGTCAAAATGGACACAATGAGGAAACAAATAATTTGAATTACCTGCAGGTTATGGAACAGAAGGAAAACAATATGAAGACGAAATAATTTCGCCATAATGTATTTGTGAGAAGTGAAATTTCAATGTCATGATTAATTATTTCCATTAGTTATTGAAAAAGAGATACAAAAAGCGTTGACGAAATAAATTTTATCTTGTAATTTAGTAATTTAGCTTTATATTTTTAACGCGCTCTCAATTTGTTTGCATTTAAAGAAAAAAAATATTTTGCAAAAAAATAAAATTGAAAATATTTTTTTAATTTCACTTATTTCTTTTTTAAATCAATTTGGCTAGTAAGATGGAATTAATGTAACAACTTTACGGCTTTTCAAAAGATGCAGAAATTTAATTAAAACCAATTTTAACAAGATAAAAGTTCATTTGTCAAAATGGCCTCCATTACGCCAGTTATTATTCGGGTTCAAAATGGAGTCGAGACACAATTTCTAGTATTGAGTTTCCATAATGTTTCCAATATTATGTACCTACAATAATTAACAGATACATTATGGAAACAGAAACGATCGACGAGCAGGTAGTAAGTGCCAGTGTCTGTTGCTGAAAGTTTCGAAAATTATTGTCTTCATATGTTTCGTAAATGAATGGATACCATTGTTTGGTAAATATTTCGAAGCAGAAAAATACCAATCTGTTTCGATTCACTTAAATCGAAAATATATCGCTACAATTTGGCAACGCATGTGTCATTCATAACTTCACAATTTTATCTAAAAATGTTTCGAAAAATATTCATTGAGGGCCGTGTGTTAAATGTGTCGACACTATGGTTTGTAAAATGTTTCGAAACAAATAGTTCAAAGATGTGTCAAGTAACAGAATTCGAAAATGTGTCGAAAAAGTTTCGGAACACATGCGTCGCGACACAATTTTATTCCTTGTATCGAAAATGTTTCGAAACGTTTCTCAGCAAAGAATTTGTGTCCAATTTGTGTCTAAAAATGCTACTTGGGTGCTACCCCAAGCTAAAATAAATCAAATATGACGAGACTTTGGCAGAACGTTGCACAATCTTCAATAAGAGGAAGAAATAACAACACAACAGGAAATAGCAAATCGAACAGGAACCAACTATACAGCCTGACACCAACAAAGCAAACCAAATTTGGAAAATGTGTCCCTATAGGGCACGTAACCATGCAAGAGGAAAATAACGCCGGTCCATCCAAGGACATAAATAAAGACAAAGTTAACACATTCTGGAGTCATGTTTAGTCTGACCCATCCCATTTCAATGATGATGCGAGCTGGCTCGAAAAAGTTGAAGATAAATCTAGAACTTTGCAAGAGATACCTGAAAACGGTAGAACATATTATGGCGGATTGTGGGGCTATGGCACCCAACGGTTATCTGGAAGGGCATAATCGGGTGACAAAGATCATCCACAGAGAACGGGCTCATTAATTAGACCTAAAAGAAAACCTCACACCATCCTATCAATACTCGCCCTAACCAGTTAGGGGTTAGTTATATGGATGAATTTGAAAGCTGCATATTTATTTGTTTAGAAAAATTATGAGGGGTTGTTTGGATTCGAGTTGTCATAAATTGATGACGTGACTTTTATACCACTATCGCTTATTTCATTGCTAGTAACTATTCTACTAGATAACGTCGATGGTGTAGCGCACAAATGTTGTAAAGTACAATTTTTGGACAAAATGAGTTACATCCACCAAATAGCTTGCTATCAATACTTTCGCATGCACAAATGTGGTAATTGAATTTATTTATTTTTGGGCTAGTAGCTTCATCTGACACTTGTTGTAAGTACTGAACCGCTACAGATTTCTACTTCATATGTGGTAAGAGCACTTAACACATTTAGCATTTACAATACATGATTTTGTGAGTACTGAACCGCTACAGATTTCTACTTCATATGTGCACTTAACACATTTGGCATTTACCATAAAGGATTTTGTTACGTTGTAAGTACGCAGTAACCACATTTGTGTTACTTAAATATTTATAACCTCAAAAGTGGTATGGTTTAACCAAGCAAAGTTAGACACTTAATGCTAAGTAGGTATCGTAATATAAATTTAAAAATGTTAAGTTGTGTATTTCTTTGAGTTTGATGGACTGCATGGTTGGGTTTCACAATAAAATTTGATTTCAAAGTGTTTTTTTTTTATTATGCTATATAGTAAAGTAAGCATTAGTTTAAAACCACATATTATGTGGTAAGTGCTGTAAATATTTCAAAAAATGATCGTTTGCTCCTATTCAAAAAAATATTTTGGTACATGCGGTTTGTCCAGCGATAAATATGTAACAACCACATCCTACCTATACAACACAATCGCAATTAAGCAATATGCTATATTACAGGAGCATCCATAACTTTACATTTTGTCTCTTGAACATTTTACACTTTTGCACTTACGACATTTGTGCGCTACACCATCGACGTTATTTTATAGTGTTACACAAAGAACCGCATCTCATATCATATACAGCTGCGAAACACTAACCTGCAAAAGATTCAGAATATTCTGAAACATTCAACGCGGCAACAACCTCCGGAATGAGAAACTTGGAAGATGGAGTTTATAGAAGAAAATATCTTTTCTAATAAGACTGGGTTTGTTCGGTATCCATAAATTTGGCGAAAGCTAATAAAATATGAAGTTGTACGAAATGTACCAGCTAACCTAGGCAATTTCAAACATAAAATAGTTAGGTCGATAGTTCTGTCCTATCATTACCTCTGTACCATTTAGGTAGGTGGCTTGACAATTATTTTTATTGGCTTGAGGTGGGGTCCGTTACATTAGCCCCCCCCCCCCGGTAAAAGTGCTTAATAACTCCGGAACGACTATGGTGCTAGCTCTATAATTTGGGTGCTAGGTAGTGCTAGGCATGGTCTATATGGTGCTAAAATTTTACGCAGTTACGGGTACCGGGGGAGGCTAATGTAACGGACCCGCTTGAGGAGGTAATTTGAAAATTGCGTAAGAATACCTCTCTAATGATTTAGAAAAATATATGTAATGGGATTGTTAGCAGCCAGTGAGTAATGTAAATAATTGAAAGTATTATTTCTTAGATATGATAATAAGTATTAATTATACCTAAGGAAACAAAATATATAACTCTTATAGTAATAGTACTTATAAGTAGGTACGTTAGGTGCCCTATTTTTACTTTATTACCCATTGTAGGTAATATATAGATTTTATGGTTACTTACTTAATATAGCACAACTTCATTAGTCACAACCGTGGGAAACAACAATATTAAAACGTATTTTAAACACTTCAATAAGCTAATACTAGAGACTTTTTGCAGGTCCAATCATAAATTGTTCAAACGTTAAAATTACCGTGACAACACATTTCATATCTGACAAGCAAATAGGCAGTTTTGGCAATTTCACATTTAGTCGTAGCAAAACTCGATTTTTATACATGAGTATAACCTTTTCTTTTCAGCGAACCGAAGATCTTCTTCAGGAGTCATAATTTTTAGCGAAATTTATGTTTATCCATCTATTAATCACCTATTTTCAAAGAGTTTCCAATATTTGACTTATTAAAAGTGCTTCCTAAATTACTTTTGTGAAATTGATTTTATTCCGGTTGCAGAACTAAGAAAATATTTAATTTTCAATAATTGTAGCCTTTGTACAGGGTGTCCAGTTTTCGACACTTTTGACGGGTATCTCAGTTATTAGTACAGATAGAATTATGCGGTTTTCGCAAACCTGTGTCACTTTTTTGTGAAACAAACGATGCTATTAAGGGATTTATCATGGCCATCTGGGTTTTTGAGATACAGGGCGAAATTGAAAACGGTGCATTTTCAGACACCCCTTGTATTTTAGTTATCTTATACCTTATCAAAAATATAAGAACGGAGTGTTATACAGTTTTTTACATAGAATCCAGTGGCGTAGTTAGTATTTTTCCAGGTGTCCCCATTTTTGAGAAATATACCAAAGTTATGTTTTTTTTAATGAAACGCCCTGTATATTTTTTTATTTTTGCATTCTGCTTACTGAGAGCTTTCCAAAAATATATAATAGTTGGCACTTTGTTTTAACAGGAAGGTTAAAATTCATATTTTTTAAAAAATTGGGAGCAGGCCTTGGATTTTATTTCACTAGAACAATTAAATTGTGGATAAAAATGCATACTTTTTATTTATAAATATTGTTGAAAATGGTTGCCATTCTCCCTAATACAACGCTGGCACATTTCGGTAATTCGTCTCAAGGCGTTTAAAATTATTATAGAGTGGTTTGGAGAAATTGAAATGCTAAATGGGTAGCCTGTCGAAGTTTCTCTACAGTTCTGTGCCATTGTATATCTGCTTGCTTTGCAAAAAATCCCAAAGAAATAAGTCCAACACCGATAGATCGGGCGACCGCGGTGGCCATCTTACAGCTCCGTTTGTGCCTATCCATTTTTGTTGAAAATTATTTTCTAGAAACTGTCTTACTACGTGAGAGTTACGACTCGGCGCACCGTCTTGCTGGAAATGTATAGCATTTAGCTGGGCAATGGGAACGATTTCTAATAACTCGGGTATAACCTCTTTCAAGATTTCCAGATATCTATTTGCCGTAAGGCCTCCCTCATAAATACGGTAAGTTATTTGATTACATAATATGAAGCAAGAAACACCAAATCCAAAGCGCCCTTGCTGCTCCCTTTTTTAAATAACATATTGATTTTCTTCAGACTAATGGCTTGTATTATGCCGGTTAAAAATTCCAGCACTAGAAATATGGCTCTCGTCGGATTAGATTACTAATCTTCCAAAATTGGCATTGGCCCGGATTTGTTCTGTATACCAGTATTCCAACGACAGAAGATTAATCGCCGATCTGCATCTCCAGGATGTAAATTTTGCACAATTTTAAATTTTTATGGATGGTATTTATATTTTCTTAAAATTTGTTGTGAACGACTTTGCCAATTTCCTTTTCTATATTTCTGCATGAAGTTGAAGGAGTAACGGTTGCATAAGCCAAAACATTTACCTCAACTTTTTCTCTATTTTCCTTATTGTATGTTTTAGGTCGAGGCTGTGTAAAGGTTCCAAGTTCAATTAAATTTTTCTTTAGTAGGGAAAATCTATCTATAAATGACTGCCTTCTTTCAGGATATCTATAAAATGAAGATAATATAAGACGCTAATTAAACAAACACTCCGTATTTTTAAAAAAATTTTATTTTACGTCGGCCTATTTCCGCAACGAGGCCAATCACCGACGCCAGGGAATTTGTCACACACTATCTGGTAATTTTGCCGAATCCCTCTTTGTCGAGGGTAGGGTTCTTTAACGAGCCAACATCCATGACACGGGACCCACAGTTTAACGTATCTTCCGAAAGACGGGTGCACCTCTTAAAACCAAACTCCAAATTTTAACATCGACGTTGCCGGCCCCGGGGATCGAACCCGGGACCTTCGATCCGTGAGGCCGCTGCACTGACCACTAGACCACAACGCCGATAACACTCCGTATATGACTTTAAAAATGGTCGTTGTAGAAAATAATAATATGTCTACCTATTGAAATATAAATCGGCAGCTTCATAAGAGCAGCATATCGTATTTTTCATAATTTTCATACTTTTGGGCCATCGTTGAAATTGAACAATATCATAAATAAATTATTAGTAACTTTTCAACCTTAAATACCTAAATACAATTCTGACTAGAGCTAAACGCCATTATGAAAATTTTGTTTTATAGCCTGGATACGTCAAGGCCTACTAGATGTGTTTGTTTATTCCGATAATATACCTACGTAACAATAAGAGAAAATGACTTTTTATTATTGTAAGTATTAAAAAACTTAAAAGTTTGAAATTAAACTATAATAGCTATTTATGCCATCAGTTACGAAATGCCTAATTTTGTGTAACGCGTGAGATTTTTGCGGAACGAACGAAGTGAGTTTCGCAAAAACTCACAAGTTACACAAAATTTCATTTCGTAACGTATTGCATACAAGATTTTTTCTAATTTTGAAGAAAGTAATAAAAAAAATAAAATTTAATATAATTGATAAAAATTTGGAAAACATAAATTTAGTTTTTCTAGTTTTGACATATAACTGATGGCATAAATAGCTATTGTTGCTGTTACTTCATGTTAGTTGTCAGTTTGATATTATATAAAAAAGTCTAGACGGAAGGTTTTTAGCGAGATTGATATATTTTTAGTTTTATTTTTAAAAAATGAGGAAATGCGGAGGGATATGTTGAAAATTCCATGAATAATAAAAAACTTATAGCGCAAGAAATATTTGGTGAAACATCTAATGCAATGTGCGTCGCTTCCCAAATAACAGCAAGTTCGAGCAATGAAAAAAATATGTCGTCGGGAATTAATTTGAATAATTGCAATAATTGTGTTATCAATATTTATAATAATTAATTAATTTATAATTTATGTTTTTAACTTGTATTATAACAGTTTAATAAATAAAATAATTCCTTTTGTCACTAATTTTGAAATACATTTTTCGTCACCAATTGCATAAAATTTTACTTTATGCAACTAGTTACAAAAAGTAAGACGTTTCATAATGTCAATCAGTTTTAAAAAGTGTCACTTTATATGTCAAAATTAGAAAAAGTAATATTGATGGTGTAGTCAGTGTATCGTCAATTTATTTTTATTAAAATAAAATACACGGCCTACTGTCAACTTAAAGCTTGTTATTTAAAAAATATGAATTTTAACCTTCCTGTTAAAACAAAGTGCCAACTAATATATATTTTTGGAAAGCTCTCAGTAAGCAGAATGCAAATATGAAAAAATATACAGGGTGTTCCATTTAAAAAAACATAACTTTGGTATATTTCTCAAAAATGGGGACACCTGGAAAAATACTAACTGCGCCACTGGATTCTACGTAAAAAACTGTATAACACCCCGTTCTTATATTTTCGATAAGGTATAAGATAACTAAAACCCTCAAGGGGTGTCTGAAAATGCACCGTTTTCAATTTCGCCCTGTATCTCAAAAACCAAGATGGCCATGATAAATCCGTTAGGGCATCGTTTGTTTCACAAAAAAGTGACACAGGTTTGCGAAAACCGCATTATTCTATCTGTACTAATAACTGAGATACCCGTCAAAAGTGTCGCAAACTGGACACCCTGTACATAGAAACAGACTATGATTCTATTACAGATTACTAATATTATCATGGAAGCAGACCAACTAAAAGTTTTGTGTAATCAGGGTGGAAATCTAACCTATTTGGGTCTAATCTAGGCATTACAGTCCAGTGGAGGACCTACTTTACATGAGCTCAGCCCCACTTGATCTATATACTGCGGCAGGCATGTAGCAGTTTCGTTAAAACACCTCATTATAAGAGGCAAAAAGGTTCAAATCAAGTAGTTTTTTTATTGGAACTGTCACTAATAATTTTGTTCTTAATACTCCAAAGTACGCTTTCTTTTTATTGCCTCTAACTGTGCTAATAGACTGTTTATTGGACCTGATGGTAACTGCTGTCACCAGAGCAGCAGCTAGTTAATAAGCATCACATATATGTGCGATGAAAACAACAAAGTAGAATGTAATGTTACCCTCTATATAAAAAAGACAGATAGGCATGATATTGATTTAGTTGCTATAGGAATTAATTTTTAAAAAAGCTGTTTGAGACATTGACTTTTGCTAAGACTCATATAGTTTACTGGGGCTACTAACTAGTGCGACATGCCGATCTGGTTTTTTTAAAGAACTTTTCATGTTTTACTGATTCTTTTTGATCTTTTTTAAAAATCTTTCTTTTAGAAGTGTCACTTTACTTCCCCTTTTAGTGGGAATGGACTTCTTCTTTTTATACGTACTCAGTACGATATAAATTTGTACTATTTCACACCACACCATTCATTTGTTACGCCAATACATTTCTTATATTATTTCATAAAAGCTCCATTAAGGTTGTATTCCTTCTACCATTTTCTCTTCTGCTAACACCATCAGCAAAGCTTCTTTCCTCTCCTGATAATGAACGTTTCTGCGTTCGAAATATGTAGATTTACATTTTACATCTTGGTATTCGTTAATAGCACAAAAAACAATGTACAAAATTACTATATTTCGAAATAGATTTATTTGATGGCTTCAGACGTTTTTCCATGGCATGGTATAATAGAAATTAAAAACGCGAGTGTTAAATTGATCTGAAAGGGCTGGTAGACCCTTAACGATCCTGCAGTGATGAACTGAAATTTGATTTAAAAAAAAGTATTATGTGCTACTCTTAAGAGAAATCCTTTAATTTATTTTGCATTTAAGGAATCGATTGGCATGTTGTGCAAAAACTCCATTATCTCGTTCGTTCAATAGCAATAAATAAACCGGCGGCCCGGTCATACCAACAATGAAAGTTTGTTTCAATTGGTTTTAATTTTTTGCAAGTAATTAAAAGGTACCTTAGTTGGGGATGCCTATTTAATTATCTTTTTTGATCCCATTTTGAAAGCTTCGTATCTTAATTATTAATAAAATTATACCTAACTGCTTCCTCGTTCTCGTTATATCGGATGCGATAGAATAAAAGGAAGAATAATTTTAGTGATGATTTTTAAATAAACTACAAATTATAACAAACGAGGGATAATGTTATGATGCTTGGGAATCTTTTTGATTAAAGAAATGGAAAAAAGTTTAAATTATCTATTCAATAATAATATATAAAATTTATTTCTTTATTTATTTATTTATTTATTTATTTATTTGATTATTTATTTATTTATTTATTTATTTATTTATTTATTTATTTATTTATTTATTTATTTATTTATTCATTCATTCATTCATTCATTCCTTCGTTCGTTCGTTCGTTCGTTCGTTCGTTCGTTCGTTCGTTCGTTCGTTCGTTCGTTCGTTCGTTCGTTCGTTCGTTCGTTCGTTCGTTCGTTCGTTCGTTCGTTCGTTCGTTCGTTCGTTCGTTCGTTCGTTCGTTCGTTCGTTCGTTCGTTCGTTCGTTCGTTCGTTCGTTCGTTCGTTCGTTCGTTCGTTCGTTCGTTCGTTCGTTCGTTCGTTCGTTCGTTCGTTCGTTCGTTCGTTCGTTCGTTCGTTCGTTCGTTCGTTCGTTCGTTCGTTCGTTCGTTCGTTCGTTCGTTCGTTCGTTCGTTCGTTCGTTCGTTCGTTCGTTCGTTCGTTCGTTCGTTCCTTCTTTCATTCATTCATTCATTCATTCATTCATTCATTCATTCATTCATTCATTCATTCATTCATTCATTCATTCATTCATTCATTCATTTATTCATTCATTCATTCATTCATTCATTCATTCATTCATTCATTCATTTATTCATTTATTTATTTATTTATTTATTTATTTATTTATTTATTTATTTATTTATTTATTTTGCTTTACGCCGTATAAATACGTTCTTTAAAAAAGGATGTTGCAAAACTCGCATTCTAATGGTGGAAAAGCAACCACTGTATATATATTTTTTTATATTAAAAACTACTAATTTCTAAAGAAATTGTCTAACCAAGACAATTTTTTTTCCATAAAACTACTTCTTTTTTGTATTGAATTATGGGGTAAAACACACACCTACCACTGATTTATTTACCAGGGGCATCTAGAAGGCGCCAAAAGTTCAAACGTATAAAATTATGTTGTAATTACAACGATTATACGATTATTACGTACTGTTACGGTGGTCCAGGCAGCCTAAATTTTTTTTCTGGAAGTATCTTCAAAATATCCGCGAAAGCCGTCACTATGTGATTAGGGAAGTCTGTCTACCTCCATTTTTTTAGAAAGCCGTCAATATCTGAATAGAAATGGTGGACCAACTTTTTTTTTAGAATTCAATAACATTTTGGCGCGTTAAATTACCATCTCGCCCGGGTGAAAATTTTACCCTAAGCCGGCCCTAACTTCTAAAGATTGGAAGCTGGAATTTTGCAAACAACCTTTAGTTTAGGCCTCAAACATATATTAAAAAGGATATTGCAAAACTCGCCTTTTAAGGGGGCAACCCCTAAAAATTAATTTATTTTGCTGGATGTTTAAAACTACTAAGTTTTAAGGAGAAACTCAAACCGAGTTAATTTTCTTTTCTTTTTTAGATAAAATACTTTTTTTACTTGATTTTTACCCCTAGAGGGTACCAATGATATATCAACGCCAAGTCCTAACTACTCAAGTTTATTAGCTGGAATTTTGCATACAGCTTTATTTCGAACCCCCAAAATTCAATAAAAAAAAAATTGCAAAGCATTATATTCCATTGGATACTATTATGGTACCCGCGGCTCTACTCGCCTATTGACAACAATTAAATTACGAAAGCGAAGCCGCTGGTACTCGCTAGTGAATGTATGTCTTAACGTTGTTACTTTTCCCACAAAAGGGATATATTGGAATAATGGGGGCGCGGAAAAAATTTAAGAATTGATCAGATATTAATGTTTTAAGTAAAGTGTATACGATCTTAGTTGAGACAAAAAAAAACTAAAAAAAAATTGATTACAGACTTGTCAAGTCCACGTGGACTATCTTCGAACATCTATATAGGAAGCGATCAATACAAATTTTGTTATATTTGTATTATAGTTTCAGTGTGTGATGCAGTAAATTGATCGTACCCCCAATATTTACGTTGTCTCAACTGACTTCGTATGAAGTATACCTACCTAGACCATAAAAAAGATTAAGCCAACTTAATAATTGATATAGTTTGGGTTTGGATTATTTTCTCAAAAATAAATTCAAAGTGTCTTTTATCTGAAAGAACCCATTAAAAGGATTTTTTATGTTTTTTTTAGAAACGTTAACATCTCATTAACAAAAAATACTAGTATTTAACACATACCGAAATGAATTTACTTTTATTATCAAATGTAAGGTCAAAATAAAAAAAGTAAAGCCCCTCAGAAATTACAATGGCACCTGAAGCAAACAAAACCGCAGGTAGATTTTAAAGCCTCACGGCACAGACTCACGGTCATCACAAACTACTAATGTTAGACATAAATTATGTTATGGGTTTTCTTTAGCAGAAGAATAATAATAACTATTCAAGTTTGGTTAAGGTAACATCTGAAAAAAAAAACGTAAACTTTAAGAAAATACCCGCTTGGATGTATAGGTACGACTGGACTAACGTCAGTTAGAACGTTTTAGAAAACTAATAGAGACGTTTCCTTTAAACTTTACCCATTATTATTTTTGATGTGTGGTATAAAATGTGCCTTTTTTTATTACTTTCGGGTTTAGCTGAGGTACAGTTATGGACGAAAAATCCCGAACACTTAGGTTCACATTTTCTGTTATATTTTCAAAATTTGGTAAATTTGGCTTTTTTACCTTTGACTATTTAGGTATATAAACTGGTCAAACATGACAATTTTCTATTTCTTTTTAATATGCTTTTTAAGAAATTCAGTTCAAGTTCCGGTTTGAACCTTCTTTTTTGACAAATAATTACTGCCAGGAAAGTTTGTTTCTCTAGGCGCCTCCATGGACGTTTGTAATGATTTGGATGGTTCTCCAAAAAAGTTAGCAAGTTATTATCTTGTTCATTTGGTATCCTCTTCCTTTCACTTCCAGGGATTCTATTTAGCGAGCCGGTGTTTTGCCATTTTTGTTTTAAAATGTTGAACGGTACTTTTTGGTAAACCGATTTCTTCACTGTCCTTACTGCACAACTCTCTTCAAATAGAATAGTCCAGTTTGCTCTTTGTAACTCGTTTAATCTGCTCATTTGGTGAAAAATATGTGTCATACGTATTTAAAATCTGTTTGACATTTATTTAAATGTCCACCACAACTTTTAGGTAAAATTAAGGGAATACGAAATACATTAGGAATAAAGCTATGTCCTGAGTTTTGCATCCACACCTATCAACTTTGATATTTAAAATAAAAAATGATTATTTTTATTATATTTTTACATTTTATTGAGTAAAATTTGTAATGCCCACGAATATATTTTTGCATAGCATATCCATAACAACTGTTTTTCCAGACATTCCCGACAAAATAATATTGAATTTAACAACACCTTCCTCGTTTGGTGCATTTTCCATTATGTGTAGAAAGGCGTTGCCGATATGATCTTCTGGTAGGTATGCCAAAAACACATCTATGCCTAGAGCCCTCTGACGTACTCTGTAGAATCGATCTTTAACCCATGAAACTTCAGGAATATTAACTACCAAGTCGAGCCCAGCGTCTTTTGCAACCATCATTAGGATGTACTTGTAGTCCTTGCAGGTTGTCAACGTCCTAGGGTGTGGTCTCCTGGTGCACATCCACAGTAGGTTGTTTGTATATTATGTACGTTTTATTGTATAACGATGTCCTGAATGAAAAATGGCTGGTTTCCCTCTTTTCGTTAATAACTTGAATATCCATGAAGAAAAATATTGGTGTCGCAGTAATACTTGAAATGCTCAGATGGCTTTTACAATAATGTTCGAAACAAATTCAACACCCTTTATATAATATATAGACCATATCGATTATTGCATCCTTTGATGCAATAAAAAGTTTCTGTTTCCTAATTAGTACCTGGAAATGCCATTAACCCTTAATAAATAATAATTTATATTTTGTGGCAATAATCTGTTGTCTGAAGCAAGAGCTTCCCGAAAATGATACCTCAGTTGTCTTAATTAACAAAGGTATTTAATTTGTATTTAAGCTTAGTTAGTATTGTTTCTTCTATTATTAGCCATTCAAATTCTCAGTGGATACTTTACACTGTTTTGTTAAATATATTGCTATTTTATTTCCACTGTAAAACTGTTTATCAATTCAACTTGAAGTCTAAATTTGAAAAAAAAAAGAGAAATACAAAAGGTGCAAAGAGTCCTAACGGAGCTTCAAGGTGATATAAGAATCTAGGTTACGAGCTAAGGTACTTGAAGAAACTTCAAACATAACTATCAAAAATGATAATGATTAAACAATTTAATAAGAGAGACCATTCGTAAAGCATAGAAAGAAATCCAACAGGAAGCCAAGTCAGGACATTAGCACTGCAGCAGGCTATGTATCAATGTAAAAATAAAAAAATATTATTAAAAGAGAAAGAAATTAATTTTAGTAAAGGAGGATCCAAAATGAATCAGAATAAGAGGAAACATCAATTATATTAAGCATGAAGGAAACGAATGAAAATTGGGAGCACACAAGAGTGAGGCCGCCATGATTTGTTTAGGTAATTATTAATTTTAATTAATTTTTAATTTAAGAAAATAATCTGCTCTTTTTGTCGTAATAGTAATTATAATAATGCGCTATTCTTTTTATGTTCCAAATTTCATTGAATTATCTTTAAAAATAAAAAAACTGCACTGCATAAATACAAAAAGTAATTTTTCTCAAAACTCACCTTTTTCAAACACACTGAGCTAGATTTCTGTGCTGAAAACTTTTAGTAACCACAGCTTAAATAATTACAACCATCACTATATTTTATTTGCTATAACTAAAACCGACCACTTATAGCTACTAATATTTTATGTTAAACCGCCTATTAATGATCAATAGAAAGAAATTCTTTCCTGTAGAAACTGCAAATTCTTATTCAATTACCACAATTTTATATGTTGCTATAGTTACTTTCGTACCTAACTTAATATTATTGTAGTTACTGCAAGTTAGTAGGTACCAGGTTTGCTACAAATCGAACATGTTAGTAGCGGCAGCAAAATAACGACTAGTGAGTACTAAAAATCAACTTAAACGGGTGTCTGCTCAGATTGTATGGGATAGCCAAGGGATGACACTAAACCTAAACTAAACTGATAACAGTAAAATAGTTCGGTATTTCCTTGCAATCTGAATCAGTTTATTAATATCTGTAATCTGTGCCTGTGTTAGATGAAATGCTATAACAACTTTTTTTTTATTTTATAAGGAGTTTTCAGGTGTGAAATTTTATCTTCTCCATGATTATTTAAGTTAAGTAATAGCAATAAGACAACGACAACAAACTTAACCGATTTATGTGGATGCTACTTGTAACAAGTCAGATGGTCTAGCATTCTATTTTAGTAACCACAGCAACGATGATTACCTGTTCCCTATTTTATAACGAAGTCTAGCTGTGGCAAGTCCATTTTTAGTAGCAGAGGTACTAGAAATTTTCCTCGGTGTTCCGTTTTGCTTTAGCAGGCAAGTTATTGATTACCAAAGAACAAAAAGAAATCACTGAAAAAATAACGCTAATCTAAATTCGATCTTTCCAATAAACAAGTTCCTATCTTATTATTTTTAAAGGTTATCAAAGCCAAAAATATATTATAGGCCTAACTGGAAGTATTTCTATGGAAAAAAGGCCAACGTTCATCATAAGTCCTTGTTTAGTGGGCTTTAGTTGTTTCCTTGAACGTATTTTATAACGCCCTATATATATTGGCCCATTTTCGACAACAATATTTTACTTATATTGGCCAATGTTCACAAATACCCCTTGCTTATGATAACGGATCATACGTGGTTATACTTTCAAAAAATAATATTTGTTGTGATAAACCGTCTTTTTGTTTATAGATTAGACGATATTATAAGTTTGCCTTTTATACATCCAAATAGCATATTATTGTTTATTATGAATTTGAAAAATGAAGAAGAATTAGGTTATGATGAATAATGTATATTTTGTAGGTTTTTTTATTTTATTATTCTAATAAAGCCATTGTTTTCTAGTAAGTAACTATGTTTGTTAGGTTGTAAGAAGACACTCGACTTCCCATAAAATTTTAATAGCGTTTTATATTTATTTGTAGGGTGATTTATAATTCATAAAAATTAGCTGTTTAAATAAACTTTTAATATTATACAAGGTCCTAAGTGCAACTTAATTTTACAATTTGAGGACAATGTGCAGTTAAAAAGTCCTACGTTTAGGCCTATCTGACATCAAATGATTATTCCAGGGGCCAAAGTAACAGAAACTTTTATTTTAACCTTTTTTCTATTTTATTTGTTGACGTTTATGTGGTTTGTTGCTATTCTATTAAATTAATTTACATTTATATTATACAATTAGTGCTTCGGCTGGTGCTACTTAGAACATGCAAAATTTAACATGGTTAAATAATGGCTCCCTCATTTATTTTTCACTAAGGGCTATATCCACCAATTTACATGTTAATCAGAATTAGTTAATTCTCCAATTAGCTTTAATCGCAAATTGATTAATTACGTTTACGTAATTGGTTAATTACTAATCACGTTTACTAAATTGGAATTGAGAAAAATGAGCTGGCAATCCCGCTCCTTTCAGGGATCTATTGGTCTTCAGTATTCGATAACTTGCCCGCCAAGGCAAAACAGCATAATTTGGAAAAAGTGAGTTTTGAGTAAAATGCCATTTTGTTTTTATGCAGTACCGATTCGTTTTTTTAGAAGATAATTCAATGAAATTTGAAACTAGCGCTTTATAATAATTACTATTGTTGCCAAAATAGGCGATTATTTGTTTTATTTAAAAATTAATTACAATTAAAAATAATAATAATAATAATAATAATAATAATAATAATAATAATAATAATAATAATAATAATAATAATAATAATAATAATAATAATAATAATAATAATATAGCGCAAGTATGCACTGAGAATTTTAATGGCTAACAATAGAAGAAACATACATTGCAAAAAATATTAAACTAAGCTTAAACACAAATTAACGACCAATTAAGTGAACTGAGGTATTATTTTCATGAAGCTGAAATAAAAACTGCTGTCTAGTTGTTGGCATTTTTGTTGCAAGGTCTGTCATAATTTTAGTTTTCTTATTTACTGATACTCTCTTTGTTAGTGGTCAGCGTTTCAGGCATATTCAAATGTAGGGGAGGATGGGGCACAGAGGACCACCGGGGCGACGGGGACCTAGTCCTTTATTCACTTATGCTATGCGCCATCAACTCGCTACGGCCTGTAACCTACATAGTACGCCGTCCCGACAGTTGCAAACTCATGTTTGACTCGCGTAGATGTGCTTTCAATGTGTGGTTTAAAAAAAATCTAAAACAGCGGTAAGTGATCTAAAATATTGAATTTTTCAAATGCCCATATACTTTTGTAATTAATAGTCAATCATTTTCGAGTTCGTGTGGTAATAACTACATAATTTGCTCAAATTTTAAAAGTCTTGAACGAAACATAACGTCTAAGTAAAAAAGCGGTAGTAAATGTTGTTGGATTAACGGACATTTGAGGCGAGTAGGACCATATGAATGGGGGGTGATAAGGACCAGTCCTTATCGCCCCCATTGTATTTTTTAATTTACGTTTTTATCGATAACAATTTATTGTTTATTATAGATGGTTCGAATTTACAGAAAAAAACGCCAAGCGGCGCCGTGGACTTCTCAAGATATGGAGGCAGCTCTGCAAGCCATAAATACAAACTCGTTATCTATTAGAAAAGCAAACCAACGATTTAATATCAAGAAAACTTGCTTGCTCTAAAGAACCTGAGCCAACACCAAGTTGCTCTAAAGAGAACCCAGCGTTTGCAGAGGCCCTTAAATTAATTTCTCCTAAACCCGCAACTTCAAAAGAAAGAAAAAGTACAAGAAATACCCAACAAGCAGAGGCCCTAACAAGCACGCGCTTCAAAGAGGAATTGGAAGCTAGTTTAACTCAAAAGGAAGAACAAAAGAAGAAAGTTAAGCTTGTCAAGCGGCAACTAGTGGACAGCGTTTCGAAACAAAATGAGAAAAAAAAAACAGAAACAAATAATGAACCCAAGGAAACACAAAGATTCATCAGGAAGTGAAGATTATAATAATAATACCGAATGCCTGTATTGCCACAGTAAATTCACGGAATCTAAATCTAGGGAAGGGTGGATACAATATGTGCTATGCAAGGAGTGGGTACACGATGCATGCGCTGGTGTAGAAGAGGAGGAAGCACATTTTAAATGTATTCTTTGCATAGACTAATAACCATTTTTGTTATTAATAACATATACCCACAAGTTTTATAAATAAATGTTTTTTTTGGAATATGATCGTTATTTGACATTAGTTTTGTTCAATTTAAGATCCATAATTTATTTGGGATAAAAGAAGCCAGTGGACCTTTTCGCCCCAATCAATGGGGCGAGAGGGACCGGAGCAGCCATATTGAAAATCTCAGTTTAACTAAAATCTATGTAAGAAATAAATCTAATTTAGAATACTAGTCCATAAACAAAAATTGCTTTATCACATAAACACAAAATCATTTGTTTTAAACAATCTACAAATTAAATACGGACCATATTGTCTTAGGGGGTCCTCTATGCCCCCTTCTCCCATACTTCCCGTTTTAATGTATTCTTCGTATCTATAAAGTCGCCTTCTGGGGATGCAAGTATGATCTTTCAAGTTTATCTTTTATCTTTAAATAAAATTATTTACACCTTATTGTCGTAAATAAAAAGGGGGATGAATATCTTCGTACATTATATTTCGGCCACTGCAGGCGTTGTCAACCGAAATCTTCGAAAAAATCCTAAGTCAGACATCTCTTACATCATACAATTTACCTTCGGTTAAATTTTTTAGAAATCCCATCTTGTACAATATCTAGTACATCTACGTTATCGTCATATAAGCCAAGCTCTTCTATGTCCATAATAATAGTATAAGAAATGCAAGTATTTAGCAAAAAACTAAAATTAACCACCAAACAAAAACTACGAGTTTAAACAAAATCACGTTTCTTGACATTGTATAATCGCAATTATAGGTACGTAATCGGCCAAATGTGGCCAGACAAAGTTCATTGGCGATTAAGTAAAAAAGTTTGGTTACCTACCGATTATATACAATTAAACCTTTATCAGCAAAAATATATGTTGGTGGGTACGGGCATAAGAGTGAATATAAGTTTTGGAATATGTAATATATTATAAAAATATCAATTTATTTTATTGCGAATTTTGGGAGAATTGTATTGTACAAGAATATTGACATAATAATGTTTAAAAAAATCGTACCCGATATTTTTCGCTATACAATTCTCCTAAAAGAATTAGTTAAATTCGTTACTATTTATTTAATATGTCACTTATTTATACCTACTAAATAAATTATTTATCTATTAACTATTATTCCCTTTTTGTAGGCGCTCATAAAGATGCTTTGGTGGCAGCAGTAGTGACAGTGATACTTTATAATATTTAATCCAACAAGGAGCCATACCACCAAAGATTTTCGAAATGAGATTATAAGTATTTTGCAAATGTGATGTAATAAACTATTTGTAGAAAATAGCACTATTTATATACCGTAAATCCCATTCCTCGCGCAAGATGGCCGATTAAAAAAAATCGTGACCATTTTTAAACGCAACATAATATGCATGCAAATACAAAAATAGCTTTGTACAAAATTACCTGATGCACTTAAAATTGGACATCCTGTAGGTATACCTTGCATGCAAAAACTGAAAAAGAAAACGATATCCCCAGTCAAATATAGAGAAGTCTTGAAAAAAAGAAATCACTGACCTATAAAATAGAAATAGTTTGTAAAACTGTTTCGACACTGTGAAAATGAATGAAGATAATCGATCGATTTTTAATTATCTTTATAATCGGTAAGACTGAAATGGAAAAAATTTTGAAATATAATAACTAAGTAATTGTCATTTCCTTGGCCCATGTTTTTTTTTTGGAGAGAAAATCAAATGTAGCAATTATTGAAAATTGAACTTCGAATGTAAGAAGTAAATAAATAAAGATAAAATATAAGACAGAAATATTTATTTGTACTCAACTAATAAGTTTAGACATCATTGCCCGAGAGGCACCGATGAGAGTTACTGCCCTTTTTCATTAGCCAAGGTTTTCAACAGCTGCTTTTTTCATTTTCATAGCATTTCTTTAAAGAAGTCATGCTGCATAATACACCAGCAGATGAACTAGCATTAAGGTTATCTGTGATCTGTTTTATCCTTTATTACGGATGACTATTAATTTATTGGCTGTAACTCGTAGTAAGTGGAGAGAACTCTTATGGAGTGTTTACATAAGATGCAAGTGAGGGCCAAAATTGCCTGTAAGCATGCGGTTTGATGACATTGTAATCAGCTGATACAATTTTACTCATTTAGAAACGACCCATTAATTAGGCACTAGTTACTACGTCACAAATCACATAACGTCACTTTCGATGGGGGGACAAACAAACGATTTTTACATTTATTTGCGTACTATTTTAATTGATTTGAAGATAACAAAAAAGGTTCAAAGTGATTAAAAGTATTAAAATATTCGTGCAATATGAAGCTTAAAAGTAGAACTTGCAACTTGATTTACTATTTTATATTATTAGTGTTAAAAAGTACCTAGTTTCCCTAGTTTTTTAAAGACTGTAAAGTGTAGACTAAAAGCAGGGTTACTGTTGTTCTTCTTCTACTATTTTAGTTGATGTCCAGAAAGGTGAAGTTGTGTTCGGTCGCTAAGGGTGGGAATCGTTCAAATAGGAACAAGGTAAAAACGTTTATTTGCTGCATTTGTTTAGCACTAAACAACCAAATAGGGGTTCTTCTTTAATTTTTGCTTTAACCTATTCTAGATTTCACCCAGCATTAGTCGCTAGGCATAAAATCTCATCGTTAGTGGTACGTGAGAGATTCTCTCATGTAAAAAAATTTAGTGATTAAAATGCCTTTTCTTGTATACAACTTTTTATTTTAAATTGAAAAGTCATCTATTCCTGTTGTTATATTCTACATCAGGCTCGACCTCCAAGGCACAGTTTTCGATATGACCAAATTGTGTGTTCGGGGCAAATGGGTCGCTGGCAAATTCTGCATCTTTTTTAAACGTTTCTATTATTTCGAAGAGAACAGAAGCTACAAAAACTTTCATTGGTATTTTCATGTTATGTAACTGCTTCTGGTGGTGGTTTGGCTATTTTTTAATAGAAATCCGTAGACTGCAAGATAAGTTGGTAATCTGTCGGTTTGTCACATAATGAGGGAAAATCATCTCACACGAAGCGGGTCCTTCTTATCAGAAGCCAGCAGCACATTAATGTACTGTGCGCTTAAACTAAGAATACTCAAAAAGGGAGTGGGAGTAGATGGCCAGCATTGTCTCGACGACACTTTAAAATTTTATGAGGCCATTATTTGCAAAACTTGCTATTTGCTCGAAAGCCATTTTTTGGAAAATCGAAAAAAACTATTAACGGCCGAGTAGTGTTTTTCTCGCAAGGTAATGAATTTTATTAGTGTTGCATAGAGTTTTTAGAATAGAAGTTTTTAGCCCAACATATTTACAGATTTTTAGAAAAAAAATAATGTTTATTGCAAATAACCAGTTTTGCAAATAAATATCTTAAATTAAAAAAAAAATATTTAGTTCAATAACAAATGTAAGGGATTTATTCACGAAAATCAAACTTTCACATTTTTAATATAAAGAAAATATTTAAACAAAAACAAAACTTTTTTGAAAAAAAAAAATGTTCCTAATGCGACAAAAAACCACCTGTTTATTCGTTTGGATCCAAACTACTGAGGGTATGTTTCTTGTAAACAGTAGTAAATTAATAACGTGTTTTTTTTTTTTACAAAATTGCAGATAGAACCCTGTTATTCTCAGGTGACGTTTTATCATTCGATTCCTCTTTAAAATTGAAATAAACTTTGCAAACAAAACAATTTTTTAAGATTTTGTCGATTAGCGAGTTTTGCAGTATCAAAAAATGTATTATGGGGTTTAGCCAACAATGGACCCCAAGTTTCAGGGTGGTATTTCAAACACTTTGCTTTTTAAACCTTTGTAAGCCCATATTTCCCGATTCGTTTTTTGGCTTGTCCTGAATAGTACGTAACCCATAATCATGTTTTTCGATGTCATAGGAAGCTCATTGAGAGACGTACTCAGAGTCCTTTAACAAATAAGGTTGTACCCCATCAATAAATGCCAACTTTTCCCTGTAGCGTACTTTAGAATCCTAAAATACTGTATGATTATTACTCTGACTAACTTTTAACTACATTAAGGATAAATATTCAGTCTTAAAATCCTTAGATTACCCATTGCTGGCTGCCTTAAAAGTTTAAAACACGTGAGAGGAATATGAGTAAACAATAAAAGTCTTGATGAAAATTAACACTTACAGCACTTAAAACTACAAGCTATAAAGGTCCAACCCCCAAAAATATCAAAAAAGATCCGAAGACTTACACAAAATTCGAAAAATAAAACAAAACAATTCTTAACTTCAATGTAAAAACGCATTGTTTGTCCCGCCGTCGAAAGTGAGGTTATGTGTGGGACGTCACGAGCTAGTGCCTAATTGCATCGCATGAACTTGCATGCATTACTTAAACCTAATGTCAACAGGCTTTTAATTTTTGACTCTTTCTTATGAAAATTTACTTTATAGCTAAGTTCTTGGCGTGGTCATTGACCAGAAGTTTAGGTGATTATAGGATGGAGTAGATAGTAATTGCTGATTGTTTCTCTTGATATTATGTATTTAAAATGTCTTTATAAAAATGTATATCTTTTTGCAATTAATAATTACGTTGTTTACATTCATAGCATACATTTTTACATGAAAGGTTGCATATTATTTATAAGAAATTCTAAACATTAAAGAAGGAATCTTGCTTTGGCTTTAGATGGGAGATGCTTACAGGTGTTTTATTCTCCGACCTCGACTAGGTCTCATAACGGTTGATTTTATTTATCGTTAATAATATATATTTTCGTTTAATCCTCCTATTTATTACAGACAAGTCCACGTTGTACATAGAAGGTCAGCTTTTCTTTCCGGGTCGCAATTATTCGGTTCAAAAATCGGAATTGAACATGACGATGTGGCGTGGTCTAGTTTAAAATTCACGATGCTGAGACTAACCATAAGAAAAGCACAAAAGTAAACTTTATTCAGGCCAGGACAGAAGGGCGACACTTTAACCATTGGTTGATGGATGTCGATAATTAAACCCTCGCGATTGAAAAGACATCACATTCTTATACCTACTTTTCACTAATTAGGTTGGTCTTGGTAAAAAAGAAGAAGGTTTGAAGAACAAACACTTTTTGGATGATAGTGACAACCGCCATTATATAAGTTTAATTTTAATTAGGTACTTAATTTAAGCCAAAATCGATAATAAAAATTATTAGTCCAAAAATTATATCTCATATATTATAATAATCCTCCAATAACAGGGGTATGCAGCACCCGTTCTTAATCCCGATTATCCTTTGATTCCGCTTTATGATTTTTTGGTATGTTGTACTACGGTAAATATTAATGTAAACTAGATAATAGTTGATCCTTCAACCTTACATACCGCTGTAAAAGACATATCTAATCGGTTATAATTTATAATCACAGACCTGTCGTATAGACCGAATTGTTTATATTTTTACCCGATCGCTCATCATTCCTTTCTTTCACTATTCCGTAGCCAGATTTACATATTTGCTGAAACGACCTTGCAAAATCCCCCAAAATATTTGCTAATTTGTCAATTTCAATAGCTCTAGGATATGCTTTAAAAAAAGAGCAATCCGTAATTATTTCCCTTATAGGACTCATAATAAATTTATTTATCAATAATTTTTTATTCCCCTACTTTGCAAGAGGTCAATAATTTTTTTTTTTAATTATTTCTATTGTAATCGTATTCGACACTCTAGGAACATGCATTTGGTGTATTATGCGTGATTTTTATGTTTTTTTCTGTGAAAAATCTTGTTTAGTAATAAACAATTATGAAGCATTTGAAGTATTAGTAAGTATTGTATAGTAAGCAAAAAGTGTACTAAATGAATAAGAATTTATCTGTTCATTGGTAAGTAAGGATTTGTATGTCTAAAAGTAGGGATGTACTAAAATTATCGATGTTTTGAAATATTTTTTTTAAGGGAAAATAATAACACACAGTCTGCTCCACTAGTTTAATCGAAGGAAATTCAAAAAATCCTTTGACCGTACAAACTTTTTTTTTCTCAACCACCAAACAATGTCAGGGTTTATCTTCATGTAACCAAATAAAATATACCGCTGAAGATGAAGGTTTTTGCCTTCGAAACATGTACGGTCTAAGGATTTTTTGCATTTCCTTCGATTAAACTAGTGGAGCAGACTGTGTGTTATTATTTTCCCTTATAATATCACTCCACTGAGAGATGGACTACTTCCACAAAAATTTTTTTTTTAAGTTAATTTAGAGATGTTTTTGGAGCGATGACAATAATCGATGTTTTTCGACAATTATTATTATCGATGATTTTCAATACTAACCAATGTTTTTCGACACTAACCGATGTTTTTGGACATTAACCGATGTCGACGACGCTATTTTTATTCGATGTTTTTCCAACAGTGATGTCTACTTTCAATGTTGCCAACGATTTTTTCGTTCGATATGGCCATCCACATCTGCAAGCATAACGTCAAGCGTTGAACAGTGTTGCCATGCAGAGAGAACCATAAACTCTCTTCCACGTATTACTGATTTTCAATAATATTTCAAACAATAACGAATCGGCTTTTCAGGCGTTTTATAAATGAAACATTGGGGCTATAGTTTATAAGGTATTTGGTTATAATACTGATATTATACAATGATAAGTAGAATTTATGAAGCTTATGGGAAAAATTGTATTATTAGATTTTAGCGATTACCGATTTTGGCAATGGTTTCTGAATCATCGGAATTCCAAAAACCATTAAACATTGACATTTTGAAATTAATTTCTGAATTCCATTGGTAAATTTTATGCTCACTATACTAAATAGGTATGCAGAAAAATTATGTTCGTAGGTATGTTTCCTGTCATCATGCGAAAATACACTTCTTTGCAGGTTTTGTTCAAAGAAGTACTAAAAACAGATTAATTTAATGAGATTATCCAAGAGGTCAGTCTTTATCCAACGCCTTCGCTAATGAGAAAAAATATTACATTTAACAAGTTGCAATGTTAAACTAACAATAAGCCATTTAAATACGTAAAAGTCACACAACACTGCTAGTAAAAATATATTTTATTTTATTCACAAATTTAACACATTTAATTTATCTTCTACAAGATTTTAAAAAGTTGATGTAAAGCTCCAAAGTTATATATAACATACAATAAATTTTTATGTACGATTTAAAACTTGCTCATCCACTTTTTCTACTTTTAAGAAGTGCTGTAGCACTTTAATCCAATGATTTTTAATTCATTTTCTTTCTCTAAAGTAAACTTTAGATGTTGAAACTTTCTGGGTAATATTTATCTAAACTATGATGTGGGATAGGGCAATATTATACCGGCATGAATGTAAGTTTTTGTCCTAAGTTTTAAACACCCTGTGGATGTAATAGGGCATGTGCTCCTTTTGCAGGCGCGCTTTCGGGCGCCTTCGGGGTTTTGATTTGCGCTTTGAGTTTTATACCTACATCTAGCAACTCGATTACAATTTTATGAAATCATATTTTTTATTACTCTTTAGTAGGACATAGGTACCTACTAAAGTATTTTATTTTTAGAAATCATGGATATAAGAACATCAATACTCTCAATACATAGTCGATTTTAAAAATTTTGCTCTAACTTATTGACCAAATTTGTTAAAATTAAATAAAAAGTTAAATGTACAAAAATTACTTTATTATGTCTAAATAAACAAATATGTGTTTAAATAAACTCAATAGGTTTAGAGGGTTTCGAGTAAATGGTATAAATGTATGTTAAAGGAAAATTACTCTTTTTTTATTGAGAATCTTACCTTAAAATGTAAGGATCGTTTATTTTAAACTTTGAGATTTGATATCGAAGGATTTTAAGTTGAGAAAAAAATTGTTATTTTGACAATTCGATGTTAATTTTTTTTGCGTTACAAAGCTTATCTGTAGGGATGAGAATATATGAAATTATGTACTTCTCTTTTTAAGGGAAAGTTACTTCCTTTTAGCCCAAGTGCTAAAAATATACTCTTTGCAGGCAATATCAAGTTTTTGATGTGTCTACCCATAAAGTAAGTTTTAAGTGAAATATCGTGTATGAACTAAATAAATTAAAAATGAAGGAATGAAAAAAAAATGTGTAAAAACTTTTTAGAAATTAATTTAAAAAATAAATGTTTGTAATAATTTATTGTTTTTTGTCCTCAAGTGCCACAAAAATTAAAGGTTATCTTTTAAGTTCTCTGTTCTTAGTACCTTATCCTAGATTATAAGACTTTTAAAAGGGTCGACCTGTTAAATTAATCAATATGGAGTATAGATAGCAATTAGTAGAAAAAATGTACCGCAGGCAAAATTTTGACTAAAAATTGACTATATTTAATATTAGAGGAACGAAATAGATAAAAAATAATATTTTTGTTTTCTAATTATTACAAAAATCTGATTTAGCCAGTAAAACATAAACCTACCTCTTTTGGCATAATATACTATACTTAAATTTTTTCTTTACCAAAAATTTCGTTGACCTATCTGAAAGATGATCCTCTACGACATAAGAAGGATACAAAAATCATCGAAACTAAAATCTTATTCTTCTACTTAAATAGATTAACCATATCCACAAAAGGTTTCTATCTTTATCGGCCATTAGCATTCCTTTTTCGTCAAAGTTTAATATAGTATATCAGTTTTCAAGGAGGTATCTATTTGATTTGAAAATATTGCTTCCATGTAAAAAATGTTAAATTCTCCTTCTAGCCTAGTGAAAACTCACTAAGACTGTGAGGTTGACAGACAATTGATTAAAATATACAACGAAATTCTTTTCCTTTTGTGTTCAAAATAAAAACGCAATACGTTTCGCTCTAAGACAAATAAGAAACATGAAAGAAAGGAAATAAAACAATCTGGTAAATTATTTTGTCAAGAAAGTAAAAAAAAAATGCAATTTTGTTTTTGTTTAAAAAATACAGGAAAAGCTCATAAAAAAATTGAATTTTCAGAAGCAGATGAAATATGATCTTGAAAATACGGATCATTCCGGCCGCTGGTCAAATAATCTACATTTACATAGCCACAAGAAAAGACAAGATTTTGTAAGCAATAATTTGCAGAACATTATTTTTAATATTATTTCTGACAAAATATTAAATCTTAGCTGAATAGTATGTAATAAAAATGAAGATAATAGAGTTGAAGATAAATGGGGCCGCGAATTTTTTTTCTTTAAGAAGAGTGTCGTTTTACCTCAAGTTAACTTCTACCCACTTAAGTTTGTATAAAACTAAACCATTAAAAACTTGTTCAAAAATTATATGTTTAAATTATTATAAAAATAAAACATACCCTTGTAGTGTGACTCAGATATTTTGATCACCTAGTTTATAATTTACATTGTTCTCTCAGCCTAGATATTGTGATCACACAATTTCCATTTACACATTAAAAATATTAATTTAATTTTAAAAAATAATATAAAAATTTATCAATTAAACTATTTTGGCTAAGCTGCCATAAAATCTTAAATTTGGCTTAATATTACCTACATACATTTCTCTTTATTTACCCAATGACAGTCTGGACAATAAACTAATAATTAAATTCTACAATAACTTATAATGTATGCTATAATACCAATGATATAACGTAAAATTTTAAAACAGTTTCAATGAACCAAACACTAAAGATTTGAAACTAACGATACTTCGACATAATGATCTAATAATAAAGTTAATACCCTCCACCAATGAACCGCGTACATTCCAGATCTATACCTTGCAGCTTCTTCTCGGTCTCCCAAAACTTCTGCAATTCAGTGAAGTACTTGTCCAAAATAAACACCTTACTTAGTCCCAAAGTGGCCATTCCTAAGACTTAGGTATCCAGGGATAGTTTATCCATAACCCCGTCACATTATCGGGCACTTTGTCACGAAAAAACACAGAAAAACACAAAATACACATATGACGGTTAGTTTAAAATTTACATGAACGGTCGGGTCCACGGATTATACTTAAGGTGCACTGCCTTTTCTTCAGACCGGTTGATTGTCTTGACCGCCTTCTACCTGTAAGCTTGCTGGGCAGTGTTGCCAACATTTCAAAACAAAATATCTTATTATGTCGTCAAAAGAACGTGATAATATGGTTTTCTATGTTTTGGGTAATAATTCCATGGGTATGCTATTTATTACCTATTTTTGAGGTTTTTATTTAAGAACGTACTTACATTTATTATCATCGTTGCGGTTTTATTATAAATATTTCCAAAAATTGTATATAGGGTAGTTCATAATACCTACACAAAATGTGTTTCGTATCCCATTATAGATAATTCGGGAAATTTATTGAAAAAGACAATTACTGACAATGCAGTTTAAAAAGTTTCAATTCTTATAAACTTGAAACGGGAAGCAGGAAACATGAAATATATTTTATAGAATATTAACATATTGTCTTAAATGAAACTTCGCACATCAGCGAAATGCATTTTATGTGACTTCGGATGTCAAATTAAATACATTTCGCAGATGTGCGAAGTTGCTTATAAAATATATTTCATGCTTCCTGTTTCACGTTTCCAGTGTATTTAATGTGCTTTAGGAAAAAGTAAACTTTATAAAGAAATATGCCAAATAAAGAATTTTAATTAAATTCAATTTCATTTTATTAAAGGACAATGCTCGATTTGTGGCAAATAGTGAAAAAAATATAACCTAAATGAAAATATTTTTTTTTAAAATTGCTTTGTACCTTTTATTTAACTTTAAAATCATTATCAAGAGTAATTTTCCCAGAAAAATTGAAAATAGCTATGGTATGTCCTGTGTTTAGGAGTGAAAAAGTTACTGATTTTAATAATTCTAGATCTATATCTTGTCTGTCTGTTTTTTAAAAGGTAATAATTGAAAAACTAAAAAATGCTGCCTTTCTCTTTGGATCTTTGGATTTATGTTGAGACCGCAAATCACGAAGTATTATTAAAATATTTGTTTAATAGGTATTGGTATTCGGGGTTTGAATAGTATATTAAAGTTCACGTTTCATAAGAAGCGGTTTTAGCGCACGCGTCTATTTTAAAAAACGAGCTACGAAGTGGCGAGTTTTTTAATTGACACGTGCGCTAAAACGCCTTATGAACCACGTGCTTTATACTATTTTTTCTATTATCTATATAAAAAATACATATTTAAAAAGAAAATAAATCCGCAAATTTTTATGTCTAAATTTTATGTTGGTAATACTATTTTTTATCATAGTAACCTCTGGACAACAAAAATTATTTTGCGAACTGTCATTTTTTGATTTATTGGCCCATTTTCACCACGAGATTCTAAAGTTATTTTAGCGATATGAGATTTGAAATTGGACGGAATACGTTGTGTGATCCTTGAACATTCGGTACATATACGGGCGATTTTGCAAATTTTTTTTGAATTTCAAAAGACGTGATTTTACGTCAACTTTTCAATTTTTCAATTTCAATGTTACCAACATCAAATAAAGAAAAAACGCGTATCGAAATAGCTTCATTATGAACTTCATTTCAAGTTCATAATGAACTTATTATGAACGTCAAATAGAAAAAATTATTTATACATATAACAGAAAACAATTTATTCAAATAGGAGTAAAAAGAAGTTAAAAACAAATGTATTTTATGTTGTTCCACGGCATAATATTATTATTATTATTCGCAAAACAGTCTCAAATTTGGCGACAGATTTGGAGAATGAGAACTTTGCCTACAATCTGAACCTATCTACTTACTAAAAATATACATTGCCTTGTTGCAAACAAGAATCTCGCAATCTAACTATTAATTATAGAGGTACTTCTTTTTATCCATTGGTATAAAAAATACTATTATTAAAAAACACAAATCACATTTTGAAATACAACTCTCTACTGTCAGTCACTTCCTTATTTGCAGGAAAACCAGACAAACATTACATTTGTAGGGTATAAATGCACAACGCGACATGTCCATTTTTCATCAAAAATGGCGTCTATGTCATTTATGATAGTGTTTAAAATTCTCTATTCGGCAACCTTTTCTTACTTGCAAAATGCGACGTTTACGCCTAAAAATATTAATTTAAAAATGTCGGTTAAATAAAAAATGCGACACATGATCCTATGTTTGAGATTCAAATCGCGACATGTCCCACGCGGCCAATCACCGAGTGAGTTACCAACATATGACTTTTTGTTTCCAACTTCCGCGAGTACGACGTTCGAATGGCAGTAATAATTTGTGTTTTGACCGTTAAACATGTCGGAAGAAAGTAAAAGAGTTTTGTCTGATACTGAGAATAGGACCAGAAAAATATCATTACGACCTCAAGAATGGAAGAGGGAAAAAGCAAAAATAGCAAGGTGATGGGTACATTAAATATTTTTTTATTATATTTCTTATAAGTGCGCATTGTGGAAAAGTACAGATATGGACAATAAAATCGTACAGATAGTTTACAGTTTAAACACAATGATGACATGCTAAACTATGTTTTTATGGCATTACTTATTATCGACATGTCCTTGAGTTAAATGCAAAGTGCTACAATTCCAACGCTGAGTTTCAAAATGCGACATGTCCAAAATTAAAATTAAAATTTTAAGAGTTCTAAACATTTACAATCTACCAAAATCACTGAGTACTAATATTTTACAATTTCCTTCAAAATAGTCCTTACAAATTATGGTATCAGATTATAGAAAAGGTGATAACAGTTTTGTCCAATTATCTAAGAATCCAATCTAATGGACAAGTCGCATTTTGCACTTATACCCCACATTTAATAAATATATTTATATATACATTTATTATGAAGGTCTCCAAGGATATTTAATAATCAAAACTATATATTACACTAAATATACAGTTAGTTTATTCTATAATATTAGTTAGTTACTTGGTTGAAAAATTAAATTAAAAAGAACATAATATGGATTATTTAAGGAAATATATTTAACCTATAATAGGTGTAGGTATTATTTAAAATTTCACTGTTTCTCGACGGGGATTCCTATGCAAGTTTTGCGGATCTCTGTTAGGATGAAAATAATACATTTTCAGCCAGGATTTATAATAATCCCGGTTGCTAATAACGTCACTTAAAAAGCGTCATAATAAAGCCGGCATTTGTATGAATAAAGGAGTCGGGAGGCTAGTCACAGCGTATAAAAAAATTTCACCGATCTCTCTAGGAGTAAACATTATATTGTAGATCGTTCGATGGAATAATAATTATTTCAGTAAATAAATCCACACAAACTCTTTTAGATATAGGCATGGGAAATAAAAAAACAATTATTAAAAACAATATGTGTATACAATGCGTGAGAAATACGGTAATGAATCGATAATACATAAAATATTGATAAGGTCGCTTCGCTGATTGTAGTTTTTATCGTAAACGTAAGAACGAATCTATAATTTGAGAAATGACACAATCTGTTAACAGCAGTCTTACGATTAGTCGTGACTGGATTAAAAAGTTGAAGAATATAGCTGGTTTTGGCCCATATGACGAAATTGCAAACTTATTATTCATGTCACTATTTTGTAACACACCTTGTTTTCACCTAATTTACTCTAATACTATATTTACGAGTATCTCAATAAATGTATATTTAAATATAAACCGACGAGGTATTATATACTCTATATAGAATGGAAAAGATTGGCCTAAAAGAAGTCAAAATATGCTTTAATGTTAAAAAAAATATCATTAATATCGATAAAAGTTTTAATTAACACTAAAATAGAAAAGAGGTTTTTTTAAGTGTCTGTATACAACTGAAAAATGTATAGAGGCACGCAGACAATTTTTTTAAAAATTGAGAATGTTCTGCGCCTCCGTTGGGCGTTGAACCCAAAACCTCTAGATCACCATTCGAGCGCTGTACCAATTGCGCCATGGATACTCTGAAATTTTCTCACCAACTTCGGCCATATGACTTATTTAATTTTATGTTGGTAGTATACAGCTTGGAATCTCCTGCGATTTTAAAATAAGGAAGGGGGCTATTAAGAGAAAGGAACTCAGTTGCGACCATTGATCATTATGATTTATTTTTATCTTTTATCTCTTGACGAGGCATGAATGTTTTAATTCAAGTTTTTAAATAGTGCTCATTTGCAAGCATTTTAAACTTGTTACGTTCAAAATTTTAATCCTTAGGCCCAGCTGGACCATCTGGTTTACGTCTAGTTCATCTATAGTTTAACACATAAAAATAAGCTTCATGCACTGAAGTGCTGGTCATAATAAGTTCACGAAGATATCATTACCTAACTTTTTATAATTATTTTCCAAAACTAATAATTTTTAAGTTCACAGTGAACGGTCGCTTGTACAATCGGGCCCCAGTTGCCTTATTATTTAGTCAATAAGCTGACCAACTAACTCAGAGCTCAAGGCCTAATAATACTTTTGTTATGGCATAAAGTAAGTTAGTTTGAATAATTTCTTTGATCGCACCTGTACAAATACATTTAAAATTAAATTTTACCTTTCATATACGATCATAATTATGTAGCGGTTTCTTTAGGGTATTAACTAAATTCCAATGACACGGTAGAGTAAAGAAATGGAAGATATTTTTACTCTGGCAATGGTGTACAGGTGTATAATATACAGATAATTTCTCATGTGCAAGAACGGCTAAATGCCATAAAATTAAATTAACAGCTTGTATTAAATAGTAAATAACGAATAATGAATTTTCACGGAACGTGAAATGACCCCAACAGTCGGTAAGACGAGAATCCCTAAAAATTTCCAATTCGTCAATGCAAATAATTTTTAATTATTATTGAATGAAATATGCATTGTAACATCTCATTTAACCAATTTACCCTCTTTAAATTGAGTTTTTTGTTACAGATAGTATATCGGACGGTTTTTGCAAATTGCACTTAACAAATCTTTCAACGGAAAAATCGCGGAAAAGCAATTTTGGCAAAACATATCTCGTATTTTGGGGAAAGTTAATTTCTTTTTAAAAAACCAAACTTGTTTCAGGATCCATCAGCCATATCCCAGAAAGGTGCAATAATGTAATTAATGTATACTTAAGTAGTTGAATAAATCTAACTTGAACAGTATATTAATTAAAATAAATTCCAAGATACTTGTGTCTTAAAATAATACGATTAATCATTAAAACTCTCTATTAAAGAAATACAAAACCATCCAACAAAGGACTCATCTTATTTTATTCAACCGGCATCGCCGCTTTAACACTATAGCAATGGCACGAACCATAGTTCTGGCTGTTGCCAAACCATGTTGGCTTATAACCATACCATAAAGAAATTTATATGGTGTTAATAGATAGATTATGTGCGGTGTGCAGACTTGATGCCCTGAGTTTATTCTATCGCTTTTTTTTATTCATTTATTAAAACCTATAGAAATAGGATAGAAAAAGAAGAAAACCTCCCAAACATACAATTTGTAAAGTAAATTGATTTAAAAAGCTCAGTTTGTATCTTCTGAAAGTTTTATTGAAGGCATCACTGTGATGAAAGACCAGTAGGTAATGTTCATTGACTTAACTGGAGAGGAGGTAGGGAGCTAAACTCTATTCTTTTATTATTAAATGTTATATGCCAATAAAGTATAAATGAGGGATTAAGTGCTGTTAACTAATTTAAGAAATCCAACCGCCAACAACCACCAGGGCTGACAAGAGGGGGGGCTGGGGGGGGGGGCAAATTTCCCAGGCCCACGTCTTTAAGGGCCCGTGCTCGGGCTGCGCAGTTAAAAAAATATGATAAATTATAAAAAAAATATAAAATCTCTGTGGACAAAAAATTACGTTGTACACATTACATAGGTATATAAATTGTTAGGCGAGTTGGCGAATAATTAATGTTCTAAGCATCAAATATCGATACATTTTGTCCTCGCCCGTCCGGCCCAATATTTGTATTAACATCGATTTATTATTCGAATAATTTATAAAACTTTCATCTTTTTTGGAGAACCTACCGAAAATTTTGTACATTTTAGAATTGATTTAAAAATTATATTTTTGTTATTATTTTGGGGTAGTAAAGACTTATTTTAATAAAAATAAACAGTTTTAATGCCAAAACGACTATGAATGTGGAATATTTGAGAAACAATTTTGGCTTATTAAGTATTGAGCAAAAAATTGAAATTAAAATTGAGGGAAGACCTAAACTCGAACTTAACTTGACATAGACCACAAAGTGTAAATCTAGGGACTTTATTGTTATTGATAAGTTTGCTGCAAATAAAAACAGAAGAATGAACTTTATTTTAAACAATGTACCCACTAATGAAAAATAAATTGGCCTTTTTTATTTTTTTTATCTTATTTCATTTTCAATAAAATAAATTTTTAAAATATTTATTAAAAATTATTGACCAAATTTGGGCGTGGTCTTAAAAAATTTTCGCCTGCAGCAGGTTTTTAGTGCACCCCAAGTTAATAAGTCACAAGCCGTCACTGGCTAGGATCCTACCTCCCGCTTTTTAATATTTTAAATCTGGCAGCCCTAGGAGTGGGCCCGGGATGCCCCACAGACCCCGGGCCTGACCTGGCTCTCGACGGCCCTGACAACCACCAGTGCCTCGTTCACTGTTCCCTTTTGACCTAAGTCTACGTTTTGGGACGTTAAAATATATTTACTTCGGTTACATCTAAAAAATATTGTGTGTGTGCGATGTCCCACAAATTTATTTGCAAGAAATTTACTTTTTCAAGTGAGCCTTCTAAAATTAAGAATAAAAAATGTAGGTGTACCCATATTTAGGAAATACCCATAGGTAAAATATTATTATTAGAGAAACACAAAACATATTATGAGACGAGGAATCTATATATCAATCTGAATGTTACTACATAATTATATTTATTAAAAGACATCGAGATCAGCTGGCAGGATCAAATTTTCTACATAATAATATCTAGATAATACTGCCAATCGGTTAAAAAAATCTAAAATGCCTAATTCTGTATGGTATATAGGCTAGGTATAGATTTAATAAATATGCATTATATTTTTAAAAAAATGATGAACTCCAAAGAAGACTAAAGTGGTTGATATGGTACCCGTGGTTTTGCTAGCATAGCGAATTGAATTAGTTTTTTTAATACATTTTAATTTTGTCTCAACCGCATAAAAGAAAATTTATTTTTTCTACGGTTTAGTTCTTAAAATTTTAAATGAGGTACTTACTGAGAGAATAATGAAATAAAATACGCTCCCTGTTAAAGCACGCAAAAAACATAATACCGACGTCATCGCAAACCAACGAATCGACAATGTTCAAAGTTGTTCCACGCGGCGCGTTACTTCGTCAAGTCTTGTTTTCTACTTTTAGACTGTTCTTTTCTAATAAGGTTATCGATACAAAGATAACATTATATTCAAGCCGCTGCGCTCCACCGCCAAATTGGCATGACGTCGGTCTTTATGCTTCTTAGAGGAAGATATTATTAGCAAATATTTTTAATGCATTCTTATTTAAGATGTCTGTACTAAATATAATAAATCTGGTTATAGTAAAAAAGCCAGTGCGCGAGCGAGTCCGCCGGTACCTGCTGGTATTATAAAGCATTCAATGATAACAATTTAAAATTCTTGGTTTAATTTTTTGTACATACATGTTTGCCAAATAAGATAACAGTATATATATAGATCTTTCTATCAAATCCGAGCCACTAGTTAAATCGTACTATACTGAGCCACCCATTAAATATTTTTGAAAATTTTGTTTTAAAGTCTATAGTTCATTAATAAGATAAAATGTAAGTTCTTATCAAAATATATATTTAATTAATGCATTTTTATATAATTTTTATAATTTTAAAATATATGGAGATTTTTTGTACTCTCCTGAGCCACTAGAAATTTATATCCAAGCTGAGCCAAATATATATCTTTATAGATTTGAGTTAACAACACTGAGCCGTGCATTGTTGCCAAAGTATGTATACCTTTTATTAGAAATATTTTAAAGGGAAAAAGAAATGTTAGTGAGTCTGTTCTTATTTTATTCAATAACTGATAATCGATAAACCTTATTTATTTAACCCATTAACGCAAGCGTCATCGTTTGAGGACACCTAATAGTATATTACAATACAAGTACGGTAGGTACGTCTTTACCGCATGTGCGTGATGTTTAACAAAACGAGCCGAAGGCGTAGGTATTGTACGATATTGTATCTACAAGCATGTTTTAGGGCACCAATATTAAAAACTAAAAGAGTACTGTTTTAATTTACCCCGTAGGTAGGTAAGTCGTTATCAACAATGCATTAATATCAGGTTGCTTGGGAAATAAATTATAGAAATTTAATAGTTAACTTTTATATGACAGTGCGGTAAAGTGATACTTACCGCACTCAAATCAGTGCGGTAAGTAGTTACTTACCGCACGTTTGTAGATACAATTATTTGTTGTTGTATTACTAAAATACTATAAATCAAATCTATTTTTAGCCTAAGTGCATCCATGTGCATCAATTTGGATTTGCCTGAAAAGGTTTAGTTACGCCGTATCTAAGTTCTATAGAAGTCAGTCATTTTATATTTCGAAAATCTTCTATTTTTAGTGTTCTGTCTATAAGTGAAGTTTGTGGTCATATCTAATAAAATATTTGGAGGTAAGCAATAATTTTTTTTTCATTATAAACTCAAAACACATATCTTTTGTAGCATTATATTGCGCTTTTATGATTTGCATTAAAATTTTGAAAAATATTAGCGTTCTCAAATGAGGACGCTGGGCTAATTGTGATATTTTATTTTTCAGTACTAGCCAATATGGGTACATCCAGACAAGTTTTTAAAACGCTTGAAGAGGCTGTTAATTACTTGTATTCGGAACAAATCGAAGCTAATCTAGTAGCTTTACCACCGGAAGTTGATGATCTTACAGATGAAGAGGTTACTTATGACGAGGATCTGGATGTACCAGTTGTATTAGATGTCGCAGGAGAATTTTAAATAGACTTGCCATCCGATGATGATGACATTCCCTTATCCAGCTGTGCCAGGCGAGCACCGTCAACTTCGCATCAACTGAAGTCAAATTCGTTGGGCGATAGGAAAATTACATGTGAAGAGAATATCAATGATGAGGACCCAGATGTACCTGTTGGAGAACGAATGGAAATAAGTTTACCATGACGACTCTGATGATAACGTTCCGTTATCAAATTTTGTCAAGCACGCACCGGCAACGTCCCATCAGCAAAAATCCTCGCATTTATTAGACAATAGAAAAAAAGAATCCGCTCAAAAACGAAGAAAACCCACCAAAATTGAAAGGGACATTCCAAAATGGGAAAAAGTTGATCCACAATTCGATATATGGGACAAATGACTCATTTGCCAATATGCTTCAAACTTTATTTAACGCAAGTATGTAAGAACATTTTGAACATTTTTTTACCGTAGAAATATATCAAAAAATTGTCGACGAAATGATTCGGTAGGTATGTATCTAAACGAGACCGTCCGAAGTTTCGGTTTCGGCTAGTTTCGGCCAATAGTTTCGGTGACAGTTACGGTTTCGGCCAAAAACCGGCCGAACCTTCGGCCATGCCGAAACTCAGTGTACGTGAATTGTCGCGCACCGTTCGGCTAAGTTTGGTTGGGTTCGTTGTCTATATAAATAGATTTTTTCCCTGTCGACCTTTTTTTTAGTGGGAAGAGTTCATTCCGTTCCCAAGATCTCATCCTATATAAAATAAATTAATTTTCAGTATACAATAAAATTTTGAATATGTATAAATAAGTTTCGTTTTCGGCCGAAACTGAAACCAAGGCCGAAGATTCGGTTTCGGCCAAAACTGAAAATCTTGTTTCGGTCGGACACTAATCTGAACAAAAAAAATAAACCAGCATTATTTACTGTTACAATTGAAGATGTAAAAATATTCATTGGATATTTGATTTTTTCCGGATATCATAGTCTATCAAGTGAACGAGACTATTGGTCGAACGCTATAGATCTGGGTAAACAACTAGTAAAGGATTCCATGAGCCGAAATCGATATCTAGAGATCAAGTCGTTTTTACATTTGCAAAATAACGTAAAAGCAATGAGAATGATAGACGGCTTCTTGATGGAATAAACAAGAACTTTCGAAAGTGGGGAATATTTCAAAAGCACTTATCTGTTGACGAGATGATGGTAAGGTATTACGGTCACCATAGACTGAAGCAATTTATTAGGGGTAAGCCAAAAAGATTCGGCTATTAACTGTGGGCTTTATGTGGCGACAGTGGATATTGCTTTAATTTTTCTCTCTGTTGTGAAAAAGAAGCAACTCAATCGAACGACTCTTTGGAAACACGAGTTATTACAAATATGCTGGACGTAGTAAAGGATCCGTACGGATACACAGTTCATTTTAACAACTATTTCAGTAGGTATAATTTGTTTAAAATCTTAAAAGAAAAAGGATTCCATGCCAGTGGCACCATACGAGACAACAGGACAAAAAAAACGCCTCTTGATGTCCGTACAAGAAGTGGAAAAGTCAAACAGGAGAGTGTTTGATCACCAATTTAACAAAAAAACACAGTTTTAATGGTAAGATGGAACGACAAGAAAATTGTTACAATGGAAACTAATTTCGATCCGACTGAGCCAATGTGTGCAGTTCGTAGAGCTAATAAAGAAATAAAACAGCCTAAATTTATAAACAACTATAACAAATACATGGGTGGTGTTTTTTCTTTAGGAGGAGGTAAAAAATCTTCGAAAATACTTCCGGCCGAGGGTTCTTATCATTGACATAATAACACAAATATTAAGTCAATGGTTCTTATGCACTGCTGCTTTTCCCCTTGGAACTGCATTCCGGTATTAATTTGAGAGGGATGTACTAAGACATGGGTGGTGTGGATCGTCATGAGCTACTGTATGGAGAAACATTCAATCTATCAGAGGGAAAAAATGGTATTGGTGTTTAATCACCCGTATGGTGGTTATGGCATTAGTAAACAGTTTTATTTTATATAACTTCCTACATACCCAGGAGCATATTTCAATAAAAGATTTTTGCAGGAATAATGCTGTTCCATACCTAAAACTGGGGCATGGTCGACGAGTACAAAGAGGGAGAACATTTTTGATGATGTTAGGTTTGATGCCAGTTCGTTTCGTGTAAAGGAAAGCCGTGTACTTTTTGCACAAAATGTGATGCGACCCTGTGCATTCCATGTTTTCCAAAACTCCTCAATAAATCTTTCTATCCCTAATTTTTACATTTTTAGTTTTATTTTTAAAATGTTTACATTTGTTTTGCTAAGTTTTCGTTAATGAATATCGACGTCGTTTTCAAATCGAAGAGTTCCAAATAGAACAGTTTTTCAAAAAGCATTTGCAACTGCTCAGGAATCTGGAATGTTTCCAAGCATGAGAATTGTTTCTGAAAGAGTGCAGGGCCTAGATGTGGAAAATGAAGAAAATATTCTGGATATTGTCGCAGCGAACTCAGGTATAAGTACGAGACGGGTTGCAAATGAACTTGATATACTATCACCATCACATCTAGCCATATGGGAATAACTTAGAAAAAACGGTTTAAAACCTTTTCACGTTCAACCCGTTCAGCATCTTCTAGATGGTGATCCTGCTTCAAGGGTACAATTTAGTGAATGGATCCATCAAAATCGAAGCCTGCACAAATACATTTTATTTAACGATGAAGCTTAGTTCACTAATGATGGAATTAATAATTGCCACAATGAACATCGGTGGTCAGATGAAAACCCTCATGCTACATTTGAACGAAACTTTCAACATCGATGCAGTATTAAGGTCTGGTGTGGAATGCTTATTAACGACCAGTTGTTTCGTCCATTTGAAATGGATGGGCGTCTTACTGGAGAAGGATATTTACGGTTTTTGGAAGACCATTTGATACACATTTTGGATGATGTTAAATGTTCGACAACGAATGTACTTCCAACATGGTGGAGCCCCACCTCATTTTAGTTTCCGTATGCGAAATTTCTTGAAGTATCGTTTTCCTAATCGCTGGATTGGCAGAGGTGGTCCGCAAGTTTAGCCACCGAGGTCACCAGACTTAAACCCGCTTGATTATTGCCTTTGGGGATGGATAAAATCGGTAGTAATAAATGAAACACGAGTGTAAACGAGAGAAGCACTCCGCGATCGAATTTTCAATGCTGCAGCTTTTATAAAAAAAAACAACCCCCTACTCAATCCAACGTGCTTTCCGAGCGATTAACAAACGTGCCGAAAAATGTATTGAAGTTGATAGAGGGGTTTTTGAAAATATTCTTTAAGTTAGTTTGTACTGCAGTACCTGCAATTATTCGCTATTAAAATAAAAATTAACTTACAAAAACCTTAGAACCAATTATTTAAGAAATGGTTGAGAATCGAACTAAAACATATGGGTGTATTTATCTTATTTTTACCCTCTGAACACATTCCCAAAATATTGCCCTTTCCTCCCCAAACACCCGATTGTATAACCACTTACACCTTAAATACATTACCAAACGAGTTACCTCTAAGAATATTTTCGAATTTGGAAAGAAAAAAATTATTTGGGCGTTAATGGGTTAACATTAGCAGCCACCGGAATCGTTTCCGCGCCTACACGCATACTATTCTTTCCCCTCTCCCTTTTATATCAATATCATTCTGAGCAGATAGCTGACATACTGCCTGAATTACACCTAAAATTTGTACAGTTTTTGACAATAGAAAATGTCGCGTGATTTACATTTTAGGTTCTTACTTTGACACCATCTTGTATTTTAATAAAATTTTGGTGTGATGTGATAAAGACTAATAAATCCGTACAAGAAGCATTCTCGTAAATTTCCAGGGACAGACACGGACTTGACACCCCATTCATGGGAAAAAATGTGTCATTTAGAAAATATGAAGGATATTTACGTAAAAGGAGCCCATTTTAACCAGCAACTTAAGTAAATTTATATTTGAATTACTAATCAAATGTTTAAAATTTAATTTCGAATAATGCGTTGTTGTAGAGTAAACCAACCTTTGATTTTTCGGAAATGCTAAGTTTTTTGAAAAAAGAGAAAACAATATAAAAAAAGTGCCACATAACTGATTGTAGGTTTTATAAATTAATCGAACGAATATTACCGTTTTAAATATGAATAGAATCTCATTGTTGCCACATTTACATGGCTCAGGTTGTAATGCACGAACATACCTTTACTCATATACATTTGTATATTACGATTGGTACAGCAGAGCCACGGTAGACATTTTGCCGAACTAAAATTTAGATATTTCATACCAACCTGAGCCACTTTTTGGAGGGAAAAATTGGCGGGAATAACCAGTGTTGACAGCTATCAGCTGACTGGAAAAAAATACTACGATTGGATAAAAATGGCTCCGCCTTAAAATTCATACGCGTTGAATTTTTTTAATCACATGACCCGTTTATTATGGAAAAACGAACCTGAGCCACATATACGGCTCAGCTTTGTTTGCCTGGCTCAGCATTGCATGTACAGTTTACTATCGTTGGCTCAGCTTTGATAGGATTCTCTCTATATATATATATATATATATATGAAGGGTAGTCTCGACCGACTAGTTGAACAAAGAGATTCCTAATTCTTGGGGGAAGCGGTCTAGGGCTGAAGTAAAACTCCTTTTTTACAAACGCCGAGCTTTCGGAAATTTATTTTTTCCTTTTTCAAGGCTACAATAAAGAAACAGTAGGTCAAAGATCTATAATTTATGGACATTAGTATAAAAAGAAGTTATTTTCCTAATTGTGTAATATAAAATTATCTTTATTTACTTAGAACTATCGTCTTATCTGTATACAGCTACGTTAATTTTACTTAAAAACCTTAAATGTTGTGTTGAAAAAGAAAAGGAATGTAACTTAACGATTGGTATGCATTTATTGCATTTTTTGGAAAAATTATCCTTAGGTAATTAAAATGGTTTTAAATTCAATGTACTTACGTGCAAATTGAGAATTACGTTGGCAAATAGTATTGTAAGACAGTAAGACATCATTTGCTGGTAATTAACATTTTTTTGGTTATGGTTTTAATTAGTAATTAACATTTTTAAAACGAGATTTTGTAAAATATAGTTGCTTTTACGCCATATTTGCAGGGACTGAGAGTGTCTTATCAGTAAAATAAATTCTTCGGTACGTTTTTTTGCCTATGTTTTCAATAAACTGCTACTGTCCTGAAGTGGGAACTACAACGCGCCATTTTATTGAATTTATAACCATGCTCACATTCTGAACTGACCTAACTTTTTACCTTTTGTTTATAATTAATACATAAGTTTTAAATGTGTTGTTTAAAGCTCTGTTAATGAAAGATGCGTGTTTCTGTTGTGTAATGGTTGTCTGTGTAGAGATGTTAACAAATAAGTATAGATTACACTTAAATTATCAATATCTTTTCTTTTGTTGATACAATTTTTGTCTAAGGCAATCTCCACCATTTCTAGGAAAGTTCTTTTGTTGTTATTTTTTTCCATGTTGAGTATTTTGACATCTGTATAATTAATATCATGATTAGTTTGAGCAACATGTTCTGCTAAAGCGCACGTTTGCTTTTTTAACCTGCAATCACTCTTATGTCTTGTTATTCTATCCTGTAAAACAGTGGAAGTCTGCCCTATATAGTTTTTATTACAATTTTGACATTGAATGGAGTACACCACGCCTGACTTTCTTAAGGGTAAATCTGTATCTTTTAGCTTGGAAAAAGTATTTTGAATTGTCAAGACATGCTTGCCTGTGATCCTGACACTGACATGTGTTGTTAAAATGTTTTCAAGTTTTTGAGTTAATCCCTGTAGGTAGGGGAGCGAGAAATACAAAAAGGGTTGATTGGTTTCAAGTAAAGCACTAATGTCAGGGGAGACATGTTCTTGAGAAACAGATCTATTACGGTTCGGAGTTAGAAATAAGGAAATATCTGGAGAGATGATTGAATTTTCATTATCATTCGTGAGGTTGTAGGTTATGTTATTCAGGTTATTAGAGGTTATCGTATTATGTATGAATTTATTAAGAAACCATGATGGATATGAATTGTTTATTAGAATATTGTGTAGTTTCTTAATGTTTTTTGCAATAAATGACGGATGACATATTTTATGAATCCTATTTTTTAAAGCCAAGACTAGGTTTATTTTTGTTCTTTTCGTGTGATATGAGTGGTAGTTGATGTATCTACCTGAATACGTTGGTTTCGTATACCAATCTGTTATCAATATGTTGTTTTCTGTTCTGATCACTTTGGTATCAAGAAAGGGGACACTACTTTCTTTTTCAGTTTCGATGGTGAACTGAATGTTCTTATTGTAGCTGTTAAATGTATGTAGTATGTCATTTACCTTATCTTGGGGAACCGCTGTGATAATATCGTCAACATATTTTTTTAAGAAGGGAAGTTGAAAACCCAGTTTGGGAATGCATTCATTCAATAAGTCATCCATTACGTACTGCGAGGCTATTGGCGATATTGTTGCCCCCATTGGGGTTCCTAGAATTTGTTTATAAAAGTTATTTTGGAATTTGCAGTAAGTTGTGTCGAAAATGAATTCAACCACCTCCAAGAAATACTTTTGTGTTAAATTACAGTTAATTTTAATTTCTGACCAGTGTTTGACAATGCTATTTCTAATGAGTCTGTATGGTATGTTACTGAATAAAGATACTACGTCCAAGCTAATTATCACAAACTGGGGGGGTAATTGTGTGTTATTAATAAATTGTGCAAAAGTAAAACTGTCCTGTGTATAGTATATATTATTACTGTTATAAGATTGCGTCAGTATATCTGTAATGAACTGAGACAACTTACTATTAGGTGCATCAATCGAGGATATGATTGGTCTGACAGGTGTGTTGTCTTTATGTATCTTAGGTAATCCATAAAATTTTGGAGAGGTATGGTTATAAATAGTAAGTTGTTTCGCTTGTTCTGTGGTTATTTTTTTATAATTTTTTAATTTTGATACTAATCTATTAGCTTTTTGTTGATAGGTAGAAGTAGGATCCCTAGTGATAGGTCTATAATACGTGGGATTTTCTAAAATTTCTAATGATTTGTTGGTATATTGTTCTTTCTTTATAATGACGGTGACATTTCCTTTGTCTGCTTTAGTAATAAGTAGGTCTGGGTGTGTTTTAAAGAATTTTTTTGTTTTAAAAAATAAATTTCTTAAATGGCTACTGTTGGTTGGTTTGTTCGTAAAATTCGTTAAAACATTGGTAACCCTAGCTCTTAGGTTGTTTCTATTACTGTTAGGATAAATATTAATGATGTTTTCTATGCTTGCTAACAAACCTTTCATATCGACCTCAGTAGAGTTAGGCTTAATACTAAACTTATGTCCAAGAGAGAGAAGTTGCATAATATCAGAAGGAATGTTACTTCCAGAGAGATCCTTAATCCAGTTGTCTTGGATGGTGGGTAGGTTATTCCCTTCAAATTTTTTTAAATTGTTAAGTTTTTTTAAGTGAGTCTGTTTAATTCTTTTAAATTTAGTTTCATATGCAATTTTTTGATAATGAAAAAACTGTTGTGACGTATGGGTGGGGATAGTATTCCCAATAACAATCTCTAGTTCTTTTAAGGATCTTTCTGTATGTTTAATATTTTTGAAAGTTGTACTGATTTCAAAATTAAGAATCTTATTATCCAACCTTGTTAAAAAATCCAGTGTGTCCCTGCACGTTCTGCCGTTTGTCGTTTCTATTGTCATAGGTAAGTTCTTAGTACTATTCGAGATGTGTTTTGGTATGATCCCTTGTGATCTGCACGCAATTAGAAATGTCTTTCTGTTATTCAGAGCTGCCATTTTGTTGTTCATCGTTGCCCACTTTTTTAAGTTCCTAACCGATCCTGCTCCATATTGTTGCAAAATCGTTTGGTAAAACCCCATACCTAAAATATATTTGAAGGGTAGTCTCGACCGACTAGTTGAACAAAGAGATTCCTAATTCTTGGGGGAAGCGGTCTAGGGCTGAAGTAAAACTCCTTTTTTACAAACGCCGAGCTTTCGGAAATTTATTTTTTCCTTTTTCAAGGCTACAATAAAGAAACAGTAGGTCAAAGATCTATAATTTATGGACATTAGTATAAAAAGAAGTTATTTTCCTAATTGTGTAATATAAAATTATCTTTATTTACTTAGAACTATCGTCTTATCTGTATACAGCTACGTTAATTTTACTTAAAAACCTTAAATGTTGTGTTGAAAAAGAAAAGGAATGTAACTTAACGATTGGTATGCATTTATTGCATTTTTTGGAAAAATTATCCTTAGGTAATTAAAATGGTTTTAAATTCAATGTACTTACGTGCAAATTGAGAATTACGTTGGCAAATAGTATTGTAAGACAGTAAGACATCATTTGCTGGTAATTAACATTTTTTTGGTTATGGTTTTAATTAGTAATTAACATTTTTAAAACGACGTCATTTATTGCAAAAAACATTAAGAAACTACACAATATTCTAATAAACAATTCATATCCATCATGGTTTCTTAATAAATTCATACATAATACGATAACCTCTAATAACCTGAATAACATAACCTACAACCTCACGAATGATAATGAAAATTCAATCATCTCTCCAGATATTTCCTTATTTCTAACTCCGAACCGTAATAGATCTGTTTCTCAAGAACATGTCTCCCCTGACATTAGTGCTTTACTTGAAACCAATCAACCCTTTTTGTATTTCTCGCTCCCCTACCTACAGGGATTAACTCAAAAACTTGAAAACATTTTAACAACACATGTCAGTGTCAGGATCACAGGCAAGCATGTCTTGACAATTCAAAATACTTTTTCCAAGCTAAAAGATACAGATTTACCCTTAAGAAAGTCAGGCGTGGTGTACTCCATTCAATGTCAAAATTGTAATAAAAACTATATAGGGCAGACTTCCACTGTTTTACAGGATAGAATAACAAGACATAAGAGTGATTGCAGGTTAAAAAAGCAAACGTGCGCTTTAGCAGAACATGTTGCTCAAACTAATCATGATATTAATTATACAGATGTCAAAATACTCAACATGGAAAAAAATAACAACAAAAGAACTTTCCTAGAAATGGTGGAGATTGCCTTAGACAAAAATTGTATCAACAAAAGAAAAGATATTGATAATTTAAGTGTAATCTATACTTATTTGTTAACATCTCTACACAGACAACCATTACACAACAGAAACACGCATCTTTCATTAACAGAGCTTTAAACAACACATTTAAAACTTATGTATTAATTATAAACAAAAGGTAAAAAGTTAGGTCAGTTCAGAATGTGAGCATGGTTATAAATTCAATAAAATGGCGCGTTGTAGTTCCCACTTCAGGACAGTAGCAGTTTATTGAAAACATAGGCAAAAAAACGTACCGAAGAATTTATTTTACTGATAAGACACTCTCAGTCCCTGCAAATATGGCGTAAAAGCAACTATATTTTACAAAATCTCGTTTTAAAAATGTTAATTACTAATTAAAACCATAACCAAAAAAATGTTAATTACCAGCAAATGATGTCTTACTGTCTTACAATACTATTTGCCAACGTAATTCTCAATTTGCACGTAAGTACATTGAATTTAAAACCATTTTAATTACCTAAGGATAATTTTTCCAAAAAATGCAATAAATGCATACCAATCGTTAAGTTACATTCCTTTTCTTTTTCAACACAACATTTAAGGTTTTTAAGTAAAATTAACGTAGCTGTATACAGATAAGACGATAGTTCTAAGTAAATAAAGATAATTTTATATTACACAATTAGGAAAATAACTTCTTTTTATACTAATGTCCATAAATTATAGATCTTTGACCTACTGTTTCTTTATTGTAGCCTTGAAAAAGGAAAAAATAAATTTCCGAAAGCTCGGCGTTTGTAAAAAAGGAGTTTTACTTCAGCCCTAGACCGCTTCCCCCAAGAATTAGGAATCTCTTTGTTCAACTAGTCGGTCGAGACTACCCTTCAAATATATTTTAGGTATGGGGTTTTACCAAACGATTTTGCAACAATATGGAGCAGGATCGGTTAGGAACTTAAAAAAGTGGGCAACGATGAACAACAAAATGGCAGCTCTGAATAACAGAAAGACATTTCTAATTGCGTGCAGATCACAAGGGATCATACCAAAACACATCTCGAATAGTACTAAGAACTTACCTATGACAATAGAAACGACAAACGGCAGAACGTGCAGGGACACACTGGATTTTTTAACAAGGTTGGATAATAAGATTCTTAATTTTGAAATCAGTACAACTTTCAAAAATATTAAACATACAGAAAGATCCTTAAAAGAACTAGAGATTGTTATTGGGAATACTATCCCCACCCATACGTCACAACAGTTTTTTCATTATCAAAAAATTGCATATGAAACTAAATTTAAAAGAATTAAACAGACTCACTTAAAAAAACTTAACAATTTAAAAAAATTTGAAGGGAATAACCTACCCACCATCCAAGACAACTGGATTAAGGATCTCTCTGGAAGTAACATTCCTTCTGATATTATGCAACTTCTCTCTCTTGGACATAAGTTTAGTATTAAGCCTAACTCTACTGAGGTCGATATGAAAGGTTTGTTAGCAAGCATAGAAAACATCATTAATATTTATCCTAACAGTAATAGAAACAACCTAAGAGCTAGGGTTACCAATGTTTTAACGAATTTTACGAACAAACCAACCAACAGTAGCCATTTAAGAAATTTATTTTTTAAAACAAAAAAATTCTTTAAAACACACCCAGACCTACTTATTACTAAAGCAGACAAAGGAAATGTCACCGTCATTATAAAGAAAGAACAATATACCAACAAATCATTAGAAATTTTAGAAAATCCCACGTATTATAGACCTATCACTAGGGATCCTACTTCTACCTATCAACAAAAAGCTAATAGATTAGTATCAAAATTAAAAAATTATAAAAAAATAACCACAGAACAAGCGAAACAACTTACTATTTATAACCATACCTCTCCAAAATTTTATGGATTACCTAAGATACATAAAGACAACACACCTGTCAGACCAATCATATCCTCGATTGATGCACCTAATAGTAAGTTGTCTCAGTTCATTACAGATATACTGACGCAATCTTATAACAGTAATAATATATACTATACACAGGACAGTTTTACTTTTGCACAATTTATTAATAACACACAATTACCCCCCCAGTTTGTGATAATTAGCTTGGACGTAGTATCTTTATTCAGTAACATACCATACAGACTCATTAGAAATAGCATTGTCAAACACTGGTCAGAAATTAAAATTAACTGTAATTTAACACAAAAGTATTTCTTGGAGGTGGTTGAATTCATTTTCGACACAACTTACTGCAAATTCCAAAATAACTTTTATAAACAAATTCTAGGAACCCCAATGGGGGCAACAATATCGCCAATAGCCTCGCAGTACGTAATGGATGACTTATTGAATGAATGCATTCCCAAACTGGGTTTTCAACTTCCCTTCTTAAAAAAATATGTTGACGATATTATCACAGCGGTTCCCCAAGATAAGGTAAATGACATACTACATACATTTAACAGCTACAATAAGAACATTCAGTTCACCATCGAAACTGAAAAAGAAAGTAGTGTCCCCTTTCTTGATACCAAAGTGATCAGAACAGAAAACAACATATTGATAACAGATTGGTATACGAAACCAACGTATTCAGGTAGATACATCAACTACCACTCATATCACACGAAAAGAACAAAAATAAACCTAGTCTTGGCTTTAAAAAATAGGATTCATAAAATATGTCATCCGTCATTTATTGCAAAAAACATTAAGAAACTACACAATATTCTAATAAACAATTCATATCCATCATGGTTTCTTAATAAATTCATACATAATACGATAACCTCTAATAACCTGAATAACATAACCTACAACCTCACGAATGATAATGAAAATTCAATCATCTCTCCAGATATTTCCTTATTTCTAACTCCGAACCGTAATAGATCTGTTTCTCAAGAACATGTCTCCCCTGACATTAGTGCTTTACTTGAAACCAATCAACCCTTTTTGTATTTCTCGCTCCCCTACCTACAGGGATTAACTCAAAAACTTGAAAACATTTTAACAACACATGTCAGTGTCAGGATCACAGGCAAGCATGTCTTGACAATTCAAAATACTTTTTCCAAGCTAAAAGATACAGATTTACCCTTAAGAAAGTCAGGCGTGGTGTACTCCATTCAATGTCAAAATTGTAATAAAAACTATATAGGGCAGACTTCCACTGTTTTACAGGATAGAATAACAAGACATAAGAGTGATTGCAGGTTAAAAAAGCAAACGTGCGCTTTAGCAGAACATGTTGCTCAAACTAATCATGATATTAATTATACAGATGTCAAAATACTCAACATGGAAAAAAATAACAACAAAAGAACTTTCCTAGAAATGGTGGAGATTGCCTTAGACAAAAATTGTATCAACAAAAGAAAAGATATTGATAATTTAAGTGTAATCTATACTTATTTGTTAACATCTCTACACAGACAACCATTACACAACAGAAACACGCATCTTTCATTAACAGAGCTTTAAACAACACATTTAAAACTTATGTATTAATTATAAACAAAAGGTAAAAAGTTAGGTCAGTTCAGAATGTGAGCATGGTTATAAATTCAATAAAATGGCGCGTTGTAGTTCCCACTTCAGGACAGTAGCAGTTTATTGAAAACATAGGCAAAAAAACGTACCGAAGAATTTATTTTACTGATAAGACACTCTCAGTCCCTGCAAATATGGCGTAAAAGCAACTATATTTTACAAAATCTCGTTTTAAAAATGTTAATTACTAATTAAAACCATAACCAAAAAAATGTTAATTACCAGCAAATGATGTCTTACTGTCTTACAATACTATTTGCCAACGTAATTCTCAATTTGCACGTAAGTACATTGAATTTAAAACCATTTTAATTACCTAAGGATAATTTTTCCAAAAAATGCAATAAATGCATACCAATCGTTAAGTTACATTCCTTTTCTTTTTCAACACAACATTTAAGGTTTTTAAGTAAAATTAACGTAGCTGTATACAGATAAGACGATAGTTCTAAGTAAATAAAGATAATTTTATATTACACAATTAGGAAAATAACTTCTTTTTATACTAATGTCCATAAATTATAGATCTTTGACCTACTGTTTCTTTATTGTAGCCTTGAAAAAGGAAAAAATAAATTTCCGAAAGCTCGGCGTTTGTAAAAAAGGAGTTTTACTTCAGCCCTAGACCGCTTCCCCCAAGAATTAGGAATCTCTATATATATATATATATGTATACAGTATAAACATTATAATAGAGTTCAATTCACCGCGCCTTGTCTGTCTGTCTCAAGTGCTCCTAATTTTGGTAATTTTATAATATAAATAAATAAATATGTGTAATGTCCTATGCTTATACGTTTTATGCCTAAAACTACTAGGTAAGAAATACTCTAAGAATACCACCGCTACGTCACCGTTCGACAACTGCAGATACTCGCCGTCTCCGCTCATTTCAACTCAATGGCGTAGTGTACTATATTAACATTACTTATTTAACTGTAGTTGACTTATATTTTTTTTTTGAACAACCATTTATTAGTGAACTTAAATCAGTACAAATTCATATGACTGGTAACAAGTCCTACTTAGCTATAATACAAATTATTTATTTACGCATGGGCAACAGTACATGTTATGTCGCTGTCATTACAGCCGCTGCAACAAATATAAAAATAAACTCGAAAATATACAACAAAAAATAGAAGCATTAACCATAATAATGCATCAATGAGATGAAATACAAGGCAATTCTAACTAGTTCTCAGAAGCATAAAATATTTTAACTTTTTTTGAAAAAATAAAAGGGTTCTTTATGGTTTTAATATGTTCTGGTAGTCTATTATACGTCCTTAAAGCTCTGTTCACTCCACTATTTGGTCCTAGATTAGTCCTTGTCCTTGGAACATGAAGTTGATCATGTAACCTTTGTACCGAAATTGTGGATGTCACTATTCCTTTGTATAATAACTTTGGTCTTTATCTGTTTGTTTAAAATTCATTGAATTAATTTACACTCCTCTAGTTTTATGATTTGGTTAACCTTAAGAAATCTTAAGTTTTTGTATAGTTCACTTGTAGGATGTAAACGGGGAAGTTTCCGTATATATTTAATCACACGATTTTGAAGTCTTTGAATTCTATTCAATGATGTAGTTGCTGCTGCCGCCCATATTGTACGAAGGTATTGCAAGTGAGATTTAAAGATGACATCGTATACCGCAATTTTCATTGCGTCAGGAACATTATTGATGCACCTTTTTATTGCACCACAAGCACTGGCTAGTTTATGTTGAATGTGTCCTATATGTTTTTGAAAGTTTAAGTCTTCGTCTATAATAAGTCCCAAGTATTTGTAAAATTTAACTGTTTCAATTGGCGTTCCATTAATATTAATTACAATGTCATTAGTTTTTTTAATTTTTTGGTTAAAAATCCTAAAAACGATTTTTTTAATGTTAATTTTTAAATTGTTCTTTAATAGCCAGAACCTTAAGTCCTCACACTCAAACAGTAACACCGTATCATCTGCAAAAGGTATATAAGTGCATCCAAGATTCGCTTTAGAGAGACTGTGAACATAAAAGAGATACAACAAAGGACCTAGTACTGATCCCTGAGGTACCCCTATTGTTGAAACTGCTATTGTGCTTGCTGTTTGATTTACGAAGGTGTATTGTTTCCTATTTGTTAAATAAGATTCTAGGAGACTATGTGCTACACCTCGAATGCCCATCATTTGCAACTTTTCAAGGAGTATTCCAATATTCACAGTGTCAAACGCCTTCTGGAGATCAACAAAATCCGCCAGAACATACTTTTTTTATCTAATGCTTTTGTTATACACGGAAAAAAAGGTTTCTTTCAATCAAAGCAAACCGCCATAATTTAAGGACCTCTTGATTTCGATATGAGTCGAAGAACTGTGGCTTTCTATGTAGTAAATAATTTCTTTGAAAATAATGTCATACATTAAGGAAATAGGTATTTAAAACAATATATTTTGATTTCTATTGGATAAGCTAATCCGGCTTTATACGAAGGTTCCCATGTCCTTGTACTATGAACTGAAACTCTTGTGTCAGCAGGAATTAAAGCACTTGGTTACACTTAAGAAGTCTTTCAAGTCCTTAATGTAAAGAACGGTAATTTAGTTTCTATCTTTTAAAGTCTTTAATTTAACCTTTAGAAAATTTCGAATAAACTTTTAAAATATTTACTTTAAAAACTGTGGATTATTAAATTAAGAGCTTGGAATCCTTCATGAAAATTTATATAAATCCTTAGCTCTAGGTTTGAATTATTTTAATTGAAGATATTGCTTTTTTAAAACAATGATTCGGAGACTTTCTTTTAAAGGATGCGTGGTTCCTTCATTACAGGATTCGGAATCTTTCTTTTAAGAGCAAACCCTAGTAACGCCTTCGTCATTTCGTTTTTGATCAATATTTCGTTTACTTTTCGTTTTTTCCAAAAAGCGGCCAAATACCCCTCTTTGGGTAGCAATAACCAACAGTTTTAAGTTAAGAAAAATTTTAATAAATTTGTAAAAGAAAAAAAAAATTTTTGTCAAATTTGCGCATATATGTAAGTAGGTAATTGTACTCCAAAGAGGAGTATTTGGGCAATTTTTGGATAAAACGAAGATGTAACGAAATATTAATGAAAAAACGAAATGGCAAAGGCGTCACTAGTGTTTGCTCTTAAAGGATGAGTGGTTCCTTCGTTATTTCATTTTCCATTATTGCATACTACACATTAACTACACGAAAAATGATATATCCACTGAAACAGCATTCCTTAAAAGTTAGGAACCAATATAAATCAAATTACAAAATACATAAAAGTATATAAGAAAATTCTACAGTAATTTAGGCAAGTATATCACCATTTAGGATAGGACAATAAATAAAAAAAATTGTTACTAAAATACTTATCCTATATTTGTCAAAAAAGTGTAAAACGAACAAAAAAAAAGCTAGTTATGATATAACAACAAACAACAACGTTGATATTTTAAATTTATTGAATTTACTTTTTTATCGTATTTAATTTACCACTGAACAAAACAGGTTTAATTTATAACAATCTAAGGTTCATCATGGCTTAGTAATGTAATAAGTTTTATTATAGCCCTAGTGTTGAAATAGAACCTATTACAAAACCCTTTTTTAAACTGTAATATATGTACTTAACATTAAAAGTAGATAAAAATAATGTATACATACAAAATAACTATTAATAAACATGTTATTGTGGAACCAAACTTTTTTTTATATTTTGAAGAAAGCTAAATTGAAAGAAATAAATGTCCGTCAGTTTTTCATCAAGAGATGCAAAATACTTCGTCCCTCCATCAAACATGAATTATTTTGGCCACATGAATTTTTCTCCGTTGGTGGAACTATGGGAGAGCATTTTACTATATTTAGCAAATAAAGTAGTGCTGGTATATTATCATCTGTAATTAAAAAAAAAAAACAATTAAGCCAGTGGCACCAGAACAACTTTCCTTTAGGGGAGTGCTTGAAAAATAAACTTTACAGGAGGTACTCATTTTTTTTTCTAGTCACTTGTGGTAGTCATTTACAGCGAAAAGAGAATGCGGCAAAACAATTATTGTTTTAAATTCTAATATTATAGGAATAAAAAAAATGGTACAAATTTAACCTGAGATGGAGAGGTGACAATAAAGGCTTCTTTAGTAAGTGCAAAAATACATGTTCATAAAAAAAGATATAATATGAGCTGCTGGCAATTTTTTTTACCAAAAATGTTGCAAAGTAAAAAGGGTATTGCTTATTGTCGCTTCATGGCAGCACGGCGCGTTCGCTCTATCGTTGTATCCGCTGTTTATTTTATGATGATGATGACATTACTATAAAAAGAAGTACCGAAAATTTTCGAAAACAAAAATAGTTCGAAAATATTTTTTCGAAACAACAAATTACGAGTTTTTTTTTCCAATACCAAAAAATAATATGTCATTGTAATGGTAGGTAATTTTTTTTTCGAAAAATTTTTTGATAATTTTTGTTTTTGAAATTTTTTTGTTTTGAAGTAATATTTTAAAAAGGCCATTTTCATTTCTCCGGCAGCCGGGACACCAGCTCAAGGTTTAAAAATACAATCAATACAATATAATCTATAAATCATACACCACTAATAAATAGAATTATGCTTACCTTGGAACTTTATTGCGTATTCACCCATATCCCAACTTTGTAATAAATTTTCCATTTCCATACTTATTTTTATTAATTCACAATTCATACCCACCCCGACACAGTGCCAAATCTACTTTACGCGCAGTAAAATTAAGCGAATGGCTTTAGGCAAGATGCCATTGAGGGTAACAGTAGGGGTAAAAGACTGTAACAAAGACATCGATTCCTTAAATTATGGCATTGCATATTTAAATATAAATACTTGATGCCATACCTTAAGACATATGGTTTGGTTAAAACAATATACTTTGTGATTTTAATATAAGACATTTGGTTTTAGTATTTAAGATGCATCTTAATTGGATTATGTATATATATCTTATTTCAATTAAATTCTTTAAAACCTTAAAATGAAAACAACATGTCCTTAAGCCAAAGGTATCGATTTCGAATTAAAAGTATTAATATTTTGATGGAAATACACTTATTTTTTTGCAACAAGGTTATTAGTATCATTATTTCAAAAGCGTTATTATTTTCTTTAAAGAGAAAATAGTTTAATTTAAGGAAATATATTAAGGAAATTATTTTTCTTAAATAAGTACCTACTTTTAGGGTCTCAATGTAAGTCAATTGTCTTACTATAAAGAAGCAGATTTTTATATTGAGTAATTATTTTTAAAGTCTTAAAATGTCTTATTTCAAGATATTTTTTTTCTGTGTATATTCAATTAATTCTGTAACTGCTGCTTGGGTGTTGCTTGCTTTTTGGAATCCATATTGCTGAGTGTCAAAGTTAAACGTACCTTCCACAAAATCAGTTAGTCGCTTCTTAATAATCTTTTCTGTTATTTTTGAGAATGTTGATATTAATGCAATAGGTCTCTTGTTTGAAGGCTCGTAGTATGGGCCAGATTTATGTATTAGTATAATTTTAGAGATTTTTAGACATTCAGGAAAATGGCCGGTGGTTAAAATGTTATTTATTAAATTTGTTAATATTGGACTGATTGTGTTCTTTAGTCTTTTAACATCAAGGAAGGTGATTTCGTCTGCACCTGGTGCTGAGTATTTTTTTAGCTCGTCTATTATATGACTGACTTCTTCTTGGGTGCATGGCTTTAAAAATATTGTACTGGCAGTGATCTCTTCAAGGAAGGGTATGTCCCCGAATTTTTGTTTTTCTAGATCAACTTATTTTCCAATTTTATTGCCAATATCCAAAAAGTATTCATTTAGTCTGTTTGCTATTTCTTGATCCTTCTCAATTTTTTCATCGTTAATTTGTAGGTATTCTATGGGTTTTCTTTCCTTGACATCGTCGAGTCATAAATTCGCTATTAATCCAGTTTTTATTTCTGTCCTTAATTTTTCTTGTTTTAGTTGATTCTTGTTTTGCTTTTTGTATGATACCTATAAGGGTCTCAAATTTAGTTATATCATTCTTTCTTATTTCTTCCTCCGCCATTCTTACATATTTTTCTATCTTTAAAAAATTAATTTCACGTGTTTTTTTTTGGTATTTCCTGTATCCTGGTTTTTTTTTATCTCTATCAATTAAATTTTGTGATCTGTCATGCAGTGATCAAATAATTTTATTTTAGATTCAGTCTTGACTATGTTGATAATAGTGTGATCAATTAGTGATCTTGTATTGTCCGTTTCTCTAGTTGGCTCAGTAGTGTTCATTATCTGAAAACCATTCTCAAGTATCATGTTTTCATACTCATGTTTTAAAGTGCTATTCTTAAAAAGGTTAATATTCATGTCTCCTGATATAATTGTGTCTTCGGTAATGTCATGTAATATGTTGTTCATGTCATTAATAAAGGTTTTCACATCTGCTGATGGGGGTCTATACACAGCTATAATTTTAATTTTGGGATTGATAATTTTTACTATTAACCATTCACAATTATTCATAGATTTATTCATCTCAATTGTGTATTTTAAATGTTTTTGTATGTACATTGATGTACCGCCTCCTCGTTTTCTCGACAATTGTGTTCCATATTATAGCCTGGCACATTATAAAATTTAAATTCATTGTTGTAAATCCAATTTTCAGTAAAAATCAAAATTTGCGGTTCTAATTGTACTTTTACCAAAGCTTCTATCTCCTCCAACTTCTCTCTTAGACTTCTAATGTTAGTATATAAAATATTTAAACTTAACTGCAATTCTGCAATGAAAAATTATCTAAATATTATTTAACTCAATCGTTAATGTTAGACGTGTAGTCCTCTATGGAATTTATTTTCTTTGGAACACTTTCTTCTGTTTTTCTTATAAATACTCTACCATTTACACAGTATGCATACTTATAATTATGTTGCTTTTTGAAGTCTCTAGCTGCTTTAAATATATTTTGGTTTTGCTTCGTTAGCTCATCGTTCAAAAAGATTTGCCCATTAGTGCCGGTAAACTTATAGTCTGTGATTTCTTCCTGTCCTATTTCTAGACCCATTCCTTCTAATAAAGTTCCGACTACCTCTCTTACTGTTCTGTTTTCTTGTACATCTATACCAGTGTGCTATGTTATTCTGCTTTTCCAGTTGTTCGGAATTGTTCATTTTATTCTCAAGTACTCTTAGCAGTTCTTTAAACTCTTTATTTTCTTGTGTAATTCTTTTATTCTGTATTAAACACTCCTCATTCAGTTTTCGTTGCGCTTCAAACTTCTCAGCCATGTATTACTTACTCAATCCTAAATCTTTCATTTCTATTTCGGATTTTTTGTTAATAAATATAAACTATATATATCACAAACTGAAACACATTTAACGAAACTGTCACGCTCTTATAAATAACTAACAAGTAAAATAGAGAAAATAACCTGACTAGATAACACAACGGCACTAATTTACGGTATAGAAAATAAACGGCGCTTGTGGTGAAAACAATTCTAGGCGCTACTGTAGACAAGAAAGGTAAGGGCTGATCTTGGTGCCATTAGGATGATGACGTTGTGGTGTTATTCTAACAGTATTTCAACTCTAGTTTTGTTTAATTAATGGTTAAGGTGTGTTTGAGATTATCACCCTTTTCACTTCAAACGTACCGGCACTCCGTCCTTTCGAGTATTACATTCGGCGCAAAGGGTGAATCCGCTGGCGTTCAGTATCGAAAAAAGAGTGAAAAGTGTTTACTCCAAGTGTCCCGTCTTGACACTGAGAGGTGTTTCAGGAGTGAGTATGCGCAACGAATCGACACTAATAATAATTATTAAATATACTTTATTACATTATTTACATAAAAAACTTAAATAATTAAAACCGTGATTTATTTTATAAAGTTGTTTCAAGTGTGGTGAAATTCTATACGTATTATCAAAGCAGTATATTGTGAAATAATCAATATTTTACTGGAAATTGCATTTTTAAATATTGATTCTTTAATATAAGTAGGTATATTATGTTTTATATTTATAAAATATAGACTAATTTCAGAAAATATTTGGGTTTGTTCGGGTTTGTGGTCCAAATTTTTTTTTGATTGCAGCGCGCTTTTTACCCAGTAAATAATTTTCTGCCATACCATACGAAAATGTCACGAGTTGCCATTGGTTTCATATTATAAAAGTTTAGATAAATTTATTATTTTACAAGAAGGAATGTTAAAGTAATTCGTATCGAAAGGGTTGAGACACAACATATTTGTCAATTAAAAGCGAAAAGTGATTTTTTTAGGGATTCGTTAAAATAGACACAACACTACGCTCAAATAATGCTCAGAATAAATTTCTAGAGTAAAGAAAAATTGCTAACAACTTGCGCTTGAGAAAGTATGGTTTTCGCCAGGCTCGAAGTCTCAAAAACTACTTAGATAATGAATTATCTTGTTTTTTCTAACATTTCTTTGTAATAAATATTGTCCTTATATACTATAGTTTACTTTGGCAAATACAAACTTGTTTTATATAGGATAAACAATGTGCCGCGCTTTTTTCCCTTCTTCAACGCATCCCTCTTCCTCCAGAAGAATGACGCTCAGCTCACAGTACGCTACTGCATAAAGTACACGTATATAAGCTACAAAATTTGATTTTAATCATAAACGTAATAATGTAAGGTTCTTAATAAACTTTTACCAACTTACTACAACTTTGTGCCTTCCGGCTCTCTTCTGATTGACCTTTATCACCTACCGCAGACTTACCTGACTACTTTGCTGTGTTGCAATGTCTCGTTATATTTTAATAAAAATAGATTTAGAAATTTCGTAATACAGAAATTACTTCGGTAACTATTAGCTTGATATGTAGTTGGGGTACACTGTTTACATTGCAAAGATATTCGTTACGTAGGATCCAAAGGCGGATTAACTAAGTTTTGCTCATGATGCCGATTTTATCCTAGCACCCAAACTACTCTCCTTCCCCGAAATAATTTCTACCAATAATTCCTCCCCCCTTTGCCCAAACCGTGGTCTAGGACTGCCTTGCCCGGTACAGAGCATATTATTAATATTTATGCAGTGTGTCCTCGTATAGAGTTCGGAAGAGGAAAAACTTTTTTATTTGTGAGTTTAGAAGAAAAAGTTATTCTTTATAAAACGTCTGCTTGTGCTGAAACTACAATTTCGAATATCAGATTTGCGATTACTATACAGGGTTCGTCACAAACAACATTTTTAGTTTTTTGAATCTTTTTTTTTCACTTCCTTGATTTATTAAATGAATTTTGCTAGTGTTGAAACGATAATTCTTTCAACTATTAGATTTGCGATTACTATGCAGAGTTCGTCAGAAACAACATTTTTAGTTTTTTGGGACTTTTTTTTTAATTCCTTGATTTATTAAATGAATTTTTCTTATGCTGAAACTACAATTTCAAATATCACATTTGCGATAACTATACAGGGTTCGTCAGAAACAACATTTTCAGTTTTTTGGATTTTGTTTAAAATAAATTTAGGTAAAAACAAACCACTACTGTTGCTTTCCTCTTTCGAATATGATTTTATGTTTGGCCGAGTAACGATTTTGTTGTAAGAAAACCATTTTTTATTTGCCTACTTTTGAAGTAAGTATTTTTATTATTACATGTCATATTTCTTCAATTCATTAAATCATAAATTATAAAACTTTTATTCAAACGTGGTACCATCGAGTTAGCGCATAGTTCGACTCGAAATCTGAATTCCCGATAACAGTTTCTAACTTGCTGTATTGGGATATTTGCAATAACTACTCTAATTTTTTCTTTTAAGAGATCTAAGTTATTATTAAAATTGGTTTTATATACATGTGGCTTTAGATATCCCCATAAATGAAAGTCGATAATTTTGAGATTGGGTCTCCTACGTGCCAACTGATTTGGACCATAGGTACCTTCCAATCTATTTGTCTCCAAAGTTATGAAATAGCCAACCATCAAAAGGAATTGAAAAAAATCCAAAAGACAAAAACTGTTGTTTCTGACGAACCCTGTATAGTAATCGCAAATGTAATATTTAAAATTGTAGTTTCAGCACAAGCAAAATTCATTTAATAAATCAAGGAATTGAAAAAAAAAATACCCAAAAAACTAAAAATGTTGTTTGTGACGAACCCTGTATAATAATCGTAAATTTGGTATTCGAAATTGTGGTTTCAACACAAGCAGACGTTTTTATAAAGAATAACTTTTTCTTCTAAACCCACAAATAAAAAGGTTTTTCCTCTTCCGAACTATATCCGTGGACACACTGTATAAAAGAAATGTTTGAATATATAAAATCACTAGTCCAAGAATTGATCTGGATCGAAAAATAATATAGGTAAATTACTGTTAAGTGCAAACAATAGTGACGCATTCCTAATTTAATTTTCTTCTAATATATATATTTCGTTATTTTTCGCATCCTCAAAAAAGCAGCCTAATATCCGTGTTAAGGGTAGCAGTTACCTACAGTTTTATGATAAATTAATGAAAGCATAAAACGACAAATTTGCGCATATTTCTTTTTCTGCTTTTATTTATTTATAAATACAACTGATTTTAAATGTAAAACTGTAGGTAATGGTACTTTAAACAGGGGTATTTCGATATTTTGATGAAACGAAGAAGTAACAAAAGTTTGATTAAAACACGAAATGGCGAATGCGCCACTAGTGTTTGCTCTAAACAAAAAAAAAACGATAGTTTAGGAATTTCACTGCCAGGAACTAAAAGGCACTCTTTTATGGTACCTATTTAATAATAACAATTAAAACAATCCATGAATTGTATATCTATTTTAATTTATTATGATGATCTGTTACACAATCCCGAGCATTCCGTCGGTAACCGACCGACCCTATTTGATATAGACAATATAGTACCCCACGGATTTAGCAGCTATACTCGGCGAGCCGTTCGACAAGCTCGACGAACGCGAGACTGTAGTTTTATTCACAAGTGCCACAAAAAACGACGTAATTATGAAGACAACATATTTGTGTTGTGACGGCGGCACTAGCCATAAAAACAAAAAATAAAAGGACATAAAGGGTGAAGGAATGGCTTTTGAAGAAAACCCAGTTTTCCCATATTAACCTGTTAAACGTACATAATAGATTAAATTTAAAAACTTAAATTTCTATTTTGACCAAAAGAATCGGATAATAGGTCGGTATATCCGATTTATATTTGAATTTTAAATTTTAAATGGTATGCAATTCTCTTACCTGTGACAATTTGTTTAAAGGTATGACGCGATCGAAGTTTTGAATAGTGTGCTGTGCACAAAGCGATATATTAATATAGAAATAATGAATTATTAAAAATAAGATAAAAATTGCATTTTTCGTCATAGTGATTTTAACTGGATTATATTATTTTATAAAATATAAATTACATTTAACATATCATACAAGTATCATTACTAGTTTTTTTTTAATCCTTAGCACCTTTATTATTTTGCGTTTCTGTTTCCAAGCTCTTATCTACATAATGCATGGGATCGATCTTTAGTTTTAATGCAGACATTAAGTCAGAACCATTTTTTGCGATAAGAACTATACTTGTAATGAGCAGGAATTAGCTGAGAATCACCACAGATATTCTGCATCGAATGCAACTTTATAACGGAAACTGAAGATGCAGGCATTGCAGACTCTGTGGAAAATACAGGGACAACAAACAGTATATAATTTGCTACTGCGAGCCATAAAATCGGAAGAGGCAACAAATACTAATGCAACCAATACTAGAACCTGAGGATATCCCCTCCCATTTCCCAGTTGACCTACACAAGTCAGTGCAAGGACAAGGACACCGAGTGGGTGTAAAAGCAAAGTAGGATAGATGCAATGGGCCAAACCTGACCGAAGTGTATCCAGCGTCGACGGGAAGAAAAAAATAGTGTGATATAAATTATATTTGATAAAATGTTTTTTGTAATTATTTTTGATATATTCCTATTAACATACCACAAGATAAACATTTCAAATAATACAGCATGTCAGAAAATTAATATCAACGGTGAAATTTAATTAAACACGTATAAGTATTATGTCACTGGATACTGGATAGTTCCAAATTTAGATGTTAAAGAAAATAATTCACTAAGATAATTTATTAATACCAGCATAACTTATTCTATATTCCTGAAATGAATTCCCTAATTTGAAGTAAATTCAGTTTTCCAATTTGTATAAATCCAGTAACATCTAAGGGCGGAATATGGGTTTGTTTTACATGCGCCGATGAACTCCTAAGCAGCATAACCTAAAACCAAGGCCTTCTGAGATTTCAGAAAAAGTGAGTGAAACGATATAACAGGCTTGTTCATTTGGTTACTTTGCCATTTAACTCCGGGCAATCATTAACATTCTACTAATCGGCTAGTTAAGATACAAATCAAACTGTATAGCCGAGAAGCAAACAAACAGAAGTTAATTTTGACGTTTTCGCCAAGTTTCTATAAAAATATGTAGAGTATTTTTTATTTCAACGCAACAAAAAAAAACAGAAATGTAATATATAGAAATAATCTTGCTAATAATTGATAACAGTTCACTGAACTGCGTTATTGTTCCCGTTCTCCTGACTTCACGCCAAACTCTTAGCATTTCGAAAAATATAATTTCAAACAGCACAAAAGAAAATGGTCTTGACTACCTTTTATAAATACACCGGCACTGGCCTACTTTGGCCCCAATCAGCATCATCCCGACTGATAAAGCGAATAAGAATACCATGATCACCAAACATCCTAACCTGTTCGTCTTCTTACCTACACTTTTATACGACTTACCAAAGTTTATAGAATAATTGTGTAAAACGGCTTCCACTTGAATAAATGGTGATGAAGATTCTCAAATCCGAGTTAAACAGTCGATATTTTTTGTTGCGAAGCCCGGAGAATATGTGGAAACTGGAAATATATTGGTTCGTAGCCACAAGCCTTCCCAAATAATGCAGTATGGGTAAAGTGGAAAGTTATTTAATTTAAATTATTATTACCTCTATTTTATCAACTTTAGGTCTGAATATAAATAAATATGGATTACTTACACCTTTTGATACTTGGAAAATATAATTGGTAAGTAGATCAAGCTAAAATGAGGATACCTATTGATAACAATACTAAAAATGCTCTTATTTTTCAATTTAGTCATTATTACCTTTTACCTTTACATTATCAAATCAACAGGTTTGTAAATATCTTTTTAATATTTAAGGTTCCATTATTTGCACCTGCTTAAGAAAGCATTTTTTTCTGTTTCAATTACGTTTAAAATCTATATGAGTTTTACTATTTAAATTATTTTGTTTTGTCCAATAAATACAAAAACAATGCATAATTACATAATACAAACCTGAACAACTAACAATAAATTTTAAAAAAATTTTGGTGAATTGCCAATAACAAAATACCGTAATGCGCAATAGTATATTACGTACCGAGGTGGAAAGTGTTTCATTACTGTCGAGAGATTAGATAGTTTACCTAGACGCGAAGCGTCTAGACTAGTCTAGAGGTAAACTATATCTCGGAGACAGTAATAAAACTTTTCACCGAGGTTTGTATACTATTTTATTTACAACCACATTCTGCATCCACTTCTTAAAAATATTATTAAAAGAAAAATGTCATTTTGACGTAGTATTATATAAAATATACAGGGTGTTTCTTAATAAGATGCAAATATTTAAGGAGCTTATTATAGGGCCCATTTTAAGAAAAAAACTTTATATAAACATATGTTCTAAAATTCTTAACTGTTGAACTACAGGGTGCTAAAGATTTAAGAAAAAAATATTTTTTTTGTGATAACTTTGGTATGACCCTGTATATTTTTGTGAAACGTGGTACGCATCTTCTATGAATCAAAAGGCGTTTACTGCTGTACAACATAATTTTTTATTCCTGCCAGTGGCGTTCGTGCGGGATTTGAACTGCATCATTTTAAAGAGAAAAGTGTTACGCCACTGCTTTTTCTTTACATAAAAATTATTTTTTAAATCCTTATTCCTTACTGAGCAAATATGGTCTCTTCATTTTGATTCATTTGACGTATGGTTTTCGCATAAAAAAATAAAATACATTGATTTGAACATTGTTACAAAATTGGGTATTATCAACGATTAATAACGTAAAATATCTAGTAGGCAAGAATCAGATTTTGTTTTGTACACATTTACAGTTTTGACAGCAGTTGTCTACCTAGTCTAGTTGGTACGTATTTAAGTCATTAACATTAACAATATTATTAAAAAAACATGGTCCATTTTACGAATTCTGAGTTTGCAGATATACATTTAATGTATGTAATTTTATTTTCTGTAATTTACATGTATGGGCTTGCTGATGGTAACGCATTGGAAGCCAGGCGGTTGTACGAAAACCGCTTTCCAAATAGAAATATTCCGAATGCGCGAACATTTTCAAATATTCATAGAAAGTGGTGCGAAATGGAAAGTTTTGAAGTAGATAATCATTTAAAAGGAGTACAACGTACTGTAAGAACACCAGAAATTAAGGTAGCAGTTTTGAATTCAGTCGAGGAAGATCCCGGATTAAGTACCGGAAAAATTGGTAACAATTTAAATATCTCACATATTCTTGTTTGGAGAAATCTTAATGACTTTTTATTATACCCCTACTATATCCAACGGGTTTAGGCCCTACTCCCACGCGATTTTCCATTAAGGATGAACTTTTGCCAATGGTTTCTTGAAAAAGTAAATGAAAATCCATTATTTGATACTGAAATTTAATTTACCGATGAAGCCAATTTTTCCAGAAACGCCATCCTAAACTTTCACAATAATCATTTTTGGGATGAAGAAAACCCACATGCAATCGTGGAATCCCGTCACCAGTTTTCCGTCAACGTGTGGGCTGAAATATGTAGTGATTATTTAATTTTCCCTATTTTCTTCCTGATAGGTTGAATGGGCATAATTATTGGCAGTTCCTCGAGGAAGAATTACCAGCCTTGATGGAAGATGTTCCTATTTTAGTAAGAAATCGACTCTGGTTTATGCACGACGGGGCGCCAGCGCTCTTCAGTATCCTGGCGCGCGAACATTTAAACGAAAATTATAATAATCGCTGGATAGGTCGCAGAGGACCACAGGCATCGCCACCTAGGTCCCCAGACTTCAATAGTTTAGATTACTTCCTGCGGGGGCATCCTAAAACATTGGTTTACAGCACACCAATTCATACAGAAATCGTATTATAGTTTCTTGCGAAACAATTAGGAACAGTCCCGGCATTTTCCAAGGAGTACGTAAGTCCATGAGAAAAAGGGCAGATGCATGCATATTTGCAGGAGGTGGACATTTTCAACACCTGATTTAATTTATTTCTTTGTGCGTTCAGAGTAATTTTGTGTTAACATTCCAAAATGTATTTAAGTTCTTATAATTTCATAATTTTACCGTTTAAAAACCATTCTGTTAAATAAATTGTTGTTTAAAGTTACATAGATTTTTTTTCTGGTAAGTGGTCTTGCGAGATGCAAATCAATGTATTTTATTTTTTTATGCGAAAACCATACGTCAAATGAATCAAAATGAACAGACCAGATTTGCTCAGTAAGTACCTAATAAGTATTTAAAATGATGCAGTTCAAATCCCGCACGAACGCCACTGGCAAGAATTAAAAATTATGTTGTACAGCAGTAAACGCCTTTTGATTCATAGATGATGCGTACCACGTTTCACAAAAATATACAGGGTCATACCAAAGTTATCATAAAAAAAATATTTTTTTCTTAAAACTTTAGCACCCTGTAGTTCAACAGTTAAGAATTTTAGAACATATGTTTATATGAAGTTTTTTCCTTAAAATGAGCCCTATAATAAGCTTCCTAAATATTTGCATCTTATTAAGAAACACCCTGTATATTAAAAATATCAAATAAATTTACCAGTACTTAGACATATTTTCAAATTAGGCGACGGTTGTCAAGAAAACGTTCATTTGAAATTAAAACAATAAACGTCAGTTCAAGTCTGATATTTTGCGATCAATACAATAAAGTTTAAAAATTAATGGAAGAAGAATCAATGGAGTGTACCTCGCCGGAAATAAGGGGAGCCGCTGAAGTGGCGGGCACAGGGCTTGGTGCCTGAAAAAAGTAAAACTCGTTATCTAAAGGCGATTGCTGCCTATAGGGATTGGTGTGAATCGAAGAAAGTCAAGAATTTGAGCTCGGAAAATGTTCTAATGGCGTATTTTGGTGAGCAAAGCAAACAGAAGAAACCATCAACCTTGTGGGCAATCTACAGCATGTTAAAAACAATGCTACAAATTGAGGAAAAATCTGATATTTCGAAGCATGGGAAACTTCTTGCCTATCTGAAACGAAAAATGTGGGTTATAGGCCCAAAAAATCTAACATTTATTTTATTATTATTTATTACAATTCATAAATTACAATTCAACAAACTTTATAAAGTCATTCAAAGCAAAAGTAAACTTATTACTAACAAAATTTTACAATTTATAAATTACAAATTAATAAACTCTATAAAGTCATTAAGACAAAAGTACACTTATTACTAACAAAAACACCTAGATATATAATATCTGTATGTGTTTCTGTGATGTTATTCAGAAGTATTGTAGCGGATATTGTAGGTTCTTAGTTCTTAAACTTCTACTTACTACCTAATACATTTGCATAAACAGAGTAAGGCCCATTTAATAACAACAGAAGACTAGTCTGCAACATAGCACAAGATTCTCAAAGACCGAAAACCCTCCAATCCAAACACTCAAAGCAATCTCCCAAATATCAAATCGAAATTGTTAAATATGTATCGAGCACATTCTTTACCAAAAACTTTAGTTACTTTAATATGACGTATTTCAACCGGTAAGAGGTTAAACAGTTTGGGTCCCATGTAGACAACTGATTTCAAATTCAAGGTTTTGTTATTTTTTGAACACTTGAGATTTTCTTGCACTTTAGCTCTGGTTTGATATTTGTGAGCTATTCTATCCACATTTCTTTATCTTTTCATAAACTTACATACATTTAAAACATAAAGACATCTTACATTTAACACTTCAGATGAGTAAAGAAAAGCGGTGTGATATTGTCTAGATTTTCTATAAATTACTTTTAGTATACAGTTTTGAACAGTGTTTAGTGGTTTTAATGTTGCCTTATATAATGCCCCCCAAACTACGATTCCATAGCATATGATAGACTCCACTAATGACCTGTAAATCATAATCAACAATCTTTCACTCATGAATTCTCTCAATATGTAAAATTTATGGATCAAATTTCTAACACTTTTTACAATTTTCTTTATTTGTTTGTCCCACTTTAGATGCCGGTCTATTATAATTCCCAAGTACTTAGTCTCTTCTACTTCATTAATGGTATTATTATTATCTAAGGATAGTCTGTTAAAGTGGGGCCGATTTTTAGTTGTTGGCGAAAAAGCAATGTAATTAATTTTTTTTTATATTTAGAGAAAGTTGAAATGAATCAAGCCATTTTTTAATTATTCTCAAGCCACTTTCAGCAATGCCTTGTAGTGTATCCCAGTCTTCAGCCGTGAAACGGTGTCATCCGCATATGACAAAACTGTTCCGCCTGTAGCAGTCTCTTTAGGGAGCGAGTTTATGTAGATTATAAACAAAATTGGGCCCAGGACTGTGCCCTGTGGTATGCCCATTTTTATCGTCATTGGATCACTAAAAACATTGTTGATTTTTACAATTTGACTACGATGGCTGAGATATGATTCAAAAAGGCCCAACACAGGCCCCCTTACCCCATACCCTGATAGAACCTCCAGTAAGGCAGGGTGGGGGACCATGTCAAATGCCTTGGCAAGGTCTAAGTATATAGCTAAGGTTTTCTTATTACTATTCATGTTCCCTGTTACCTCAACCACCATGTTATATATTGCATCATTGGTGCAAGCACCTTCTGTAAAAGCAAATTGATTTGGTGATAAGATGCTATTACTACTATGATACATATTTTCAAGGAAGAATATAGAAGATTATTTGAACAATGCTTCAGCTGAACTCTTGTCGATTAAGATAATAATAATAGTCACCAGTAATTACAAAATAATCTTTAAAACTAACAAATATGTATCATTTAAAAGTATAATGGGTTTTTTCCTAAGATTTTTTTCTTATTTGTAAGGTAGTACTAGTGATACGCATTTCAGAAGCATGCCGAACGGACGAATTAGTAAAAATGGAAATGTCAGATATAGGTAACTACAGGGTGATTGGTAATTCGATGCATTCCTCGCAGGAGGTTATAGTAGAGGTCATTTGTGATTTTTTTTTCTAATTATGACCTATTCCGAAAATGCTTGGTTTTCGAGATATTTTAAATTTTGTTTTTTTTCAAAAACGCATACCTTTCTGCCTAATTTATTTAATAAAAAAAAATTAATTTATATTTACTTAGTTTTGTAATTATTTTGCAAACTAGAACTCTTAGCCAATACTTTATTTTTACAAATAATTAAGTAACTGTGTCACAGATAACAAAATCACACGTTCAAACTTGAAAAATAGCAAAAATAAGCACTTCGTTGCGTTTTTGTACCAATTTTATTTCAACAAATTATTACTGCACCCAGTTAACAAATCATTCTGAAAACTATTATTTAAATTACTTAAGATCTTGCTCAAAATTATGCCCCCTTCTTCTAATGCACGCACGTGCCCGTTTTCTTATTTGCGCCCGGGTTACCCTGGTCGAAAATGTTTGCCTAAGTGTTACAGCGGCTTCTTCAATGCGCTGTATTAATTCGTCCCTCGTTTGTATTTCTCGATCATAAACCAGTTCCTTCATCCAACCCCATACGTGAAAGTCTAACGGAGTTTAATCTGGACTCCCCGCAGGCCATTGTATGCGACCTCCTCTCCCGATCCACCGATTTGGAAAATTCTGATCGAGATACTCCCTTACAGTTAGTCGATAATGTGCCGGACGTCCATCTTGCTGGAATATCAAGCTCTGGCGAATATTTAGCGGCACATTCTCCAGTAGAGGTGGCAGGTGATTTATAAGGAAGTCTTCGTATCCTTCGCCATTTAAAATATCTGGCAGGAAATGTGGTCCGATTACCTGATCGTTTATTACTCCAAGCCAGACATTAACACTAAACTGTATTTGGAAGTTATGGTTTTTCGTTAGATGTGGGTTTTCCTCAGCCCAGTAATGAGTATTGTGGTAGTTGGTTATCCCTTCTCGATTGAACTTGGATTCGTCGGTCCACAAAATTCTTCTGAGGAAAGTTGCATCTTCCATATCGGCGTTTAAGATAAATCTACAGAAGTTCATTCTTCTTAAAGGATCATCTTCATGCAACTTTTGAACCGGTGTGTAGTGATATGGATGTTGTTCCGCTTGGTTCATTGTTACCCAAACTCCACTGCGACATCCCCAGACGCGGAGCTACAATGTGTGTGCTGGTTGTTGGATCTTCCTGAAAAGCTCTAAGAATATCCTCTTTATCATTAGGATCGTAACGTGGAGGAGCTCCTGCGTTATGTTGGTTGAAGTGTACCGTCCCAGATTCACTGACCATTCTATAGGTGTTCGCAAAAACACGAATATTTGGATCACGTCTGTTTGGAAAGCGACGCTGGTATTCGCGACGCGCTTCAGCGCCATTTCCTTCGCAAAGTCCATAAAAGTAAAGAATATCTGCATATTCAGCATTCGAAAATGTAGCCATTTCAGCAAGTAAGATGCTCAGCAAACGTTACGTTACTCAGAATTACTTAAAAAATGCAAAATACGAAAGACTTAAGAAACTCGATATGACACCAACGCTACCATTTTGACAAACAACAATAACGAGTGCACGGCCAACTTGCTTATTTTTGTTTAGATGCGAATAGTAACTCTGAAGACTAATAGAAAGAAGAAGTTTTTACAATGATTTGTTAACTGGGTGCAGTAATAATTTGTTGAAATAAAATTGGTACAAAAACGCAACGAAGTGCTTATTTTTGCTATTTTTCAAGTTTGAACGTGTGATTTTGTTATCTGTGACACAGTTACTTCATTATTTGTAAAAATAAAGTATTGCTAAGAGTTCTAGTTTGCAAAATAATTACAAAACTAAGTAAATATCAATTAAATTTTTTTAAATTAAATAAATTAGGCAGGAAGGTATGCGTTTTTGAAAAAAAACAAAATTTAAAATAACTCGAAAACCAAGCATTTTCGGAATAGGTCCTAATTAGAAAAAAAAATCACAAATGACCTCTACTATAACCTCCTGCGAGGAATGCATCGAATTACCAATCACCCTGATATTGGAAGAAAAAATTTCAGTTGAAATTCCCGATTCAAGAACACACACGGGTAGAGCGTTTTTGATAACTGACCCAATTTGGGTGAAAATAGTTCGAAAATTCATAAATCTCCGAAAAAAAATACAAATCAATAGGTTTTTGGTTCAGGTCAGAGGGGAAAAGGCAAGAACCAATAGGTCACAATTCAATAGCCAGTTTTCCGAAAAAAATTGCCACTTTTTTGAAGTTACAAAACATTTGAAGACTTTACAGGTCACGCCTTTAGCAGAACTGCCGCCACCTTATTAGCCAACAGCGGTACTGACATACTTTAATTAAAGAGGCTGGGAGGATGGAAATCTAGCACTGTGGCGGAAGGTTATGTAGATTCTTCCATGGAGAACAAAACGAAAACCGCCAACATGCTATGCGTCCGTCCCATGTCTTCGGTTGCTTCTTCAAGTGCTCACAGATCTCTGCAGCCATTGAGCAACAAATTACCTTATCAACCAAAAACACCGCCATTTGTGAAGCAGGTGATGGCTTAAAAATTTGTATTAAAGCCTACAATAAGTCTAATTTAACAATTATATTTAATAAATAGTTCTCTGTGATCCTTTATTCTTGTTATTAAGTTTTTCATTAAATATGAAATTGACAAAAAAAGTCTTTATTTAAAAAAAATTCTAGTTACGTTTAGTAATAGGGATAAAATTTTAGTTAAAATATCACATTTTAGTGGACTGAAAATGAGGGCGGGGAATCAGGGTGGGAAGTCAGAGCGGGAAGTAGAGGTAGGTAATGTGACACTTTCCAACCTTCAATAAAGTCAGTAATGTCAACATTACATGTATGGTTGTAAATAAAATACATTTCTATTAACCAGGTAGGTAAGTAGAAATTACAATACGTGCAGTGTTGATAGCTCATGTGAAATATTTTTTGCTGGAGATTCCAGTAATGTAAACTAAAAGTAGCGATAACAATTAAATTATGATTATTATACCTACTATGCTATAATACCAAAAATATATGCAGTGACGTAATTTCTAGCAGATAGACGGTTGCGGTGTGGTAACTTTAAAACATTTTTTAACTATTAATATTAAATTTAACTTTTGATATTTTATAACAATGAGAAATGGTTTTGGATTTTTGGCAGGGCAAATTTAAACATTATAGCACCTTATGTATTCCTACTAGATTTTAATTACTTAATAGGTATCGATATAAAAATTATTTTCCTTGAGTTAGGTACAGAATAGTCATTCTGATTCGGAAAGTAAGTCTTTGCTGCTAGAATTGTCCATGCCGGGACTAATAACTAGCGGTTCCGTTGGTACATCGACACGTATATTTAGATCCCACATTTTTTTCTCTTCCTTTTGTAAGTGTGCAATACACTTTTTCCACGCAGCTTCGTTTACGTCCGCAATCGCTTCTTGAAGTAAAATTTTTAAGTCCTTAATTTATGTTGTATTTTTAGAAGCTACTTGGTTTTCGATTTGCGCCCATATTAGTTCGATGGGGTTGAGTTCACAGTGATATGGCGGTAAACGCAATACTGTTAAACCCCGCTCGCGCGCCATCTCATCAATAACATACTTGGTAAATTCAGCATTTCGAAGCCTTGCAATGTCTAATAAATTGTATCTTTAGCATATGTGGGTAATGTTCAATATTTTTTAATTGTAGCCAGTTTATTATCTGGCCTTTTCGCCACGAAGACGTGGGTGTACTTTCCACTCGATGACTATGGTAGGATCCATTATCCATAACTATAACGGACCCAGGGTCAATAAGTTCTAAAATGGAAGAAAACCATTTCTCAAACACCTCCGCGTTCATGTCTTCATGATAATCTCCCGTTTCTCGTGATTCAAACTCATTAAGAACTCCGATTAGAAATCCGGAATAACTACGGATATGAGTAATTATTAATCGACGTACTTTCCCAGATGGAGCTTTAAGACCTGTAGAAAATCCGTCAAGAATGCCTTGAATTTGTAATATTTAAGTCTTGCCAAACTAGTGATTTGGTATGCCCTTCATTAAGCCAAGTTTCGTCTGTATAATAAATTTTGCGTCCTGCGCGCCTGTGTTCTTCAATTTTTTCCCAAAGTTTTCTGCGCCACAAAACAATTTTTTTTTTCTATCAGGACACTTTTTGTATTCTTTTTTAAATATTTTATGTTCATGCGCAACAAAATGCGAAAAGAAATTTAAGGCAAGCTATCGTCTTCCCTGATTGCCTGCAAACATTTTTTTATGGTAGGTATTTCATTTCTGAAAAAATAAGCATGTATTTTTCGCCTAATGGCATATTTAGTATATTCATCCAAAGTGATTTTTGGTCTACCCCGAGTCTCATTCCTAATTTCTGGATTGTTGTTGTTACACTGCAGATCCTGGTTTTCCATATTTTAAGGTGTTCTCGATTTTTCTTTTTTTTAAAACTTGGTAAATTGTGCGACTGGATACTTTAGTAAAAAATGCGCACATCTCTATTGCATCCTCGACTAACATATTTGGCCATTTTTCTCGAATACTTTCGTAAACATTTCTTATCATCTCGCGTTCAGCTAAATTAAAATTTTTACGTTTACATTTTTTTCTAGGTGGATCTTGAAATAAGGCTTCACCACTACTTGAAGGGGACTCTTCCATATTAACAAATTAATGCAAAATATACCTAACAAAATTTCAAGAACAAAAACAATAAAAAGCAAGAGCAATAACAACAAACAATAACAATACTATGAACTGAAATACAGAAATTAATTTACAAACCGATATTATTTCTGACACCCGCCGACCGGTCTCAAGCGACGGCTAAGATCCAGAATAATGCCTTTTACAAAATTTAGTTTCTTGTTCGATCAGGCAATCAATCAAATATCTTTCCCTAAGTACATTGATTAAAAAAGGATAACATTAAAACTGTGCAACGTCAAACGCTATGTTGCACCGTCAAGTGTACTGACCAATGGGAAACAATTCAATTGCACCGCCCACGTCCATAGCTATCTTTGCAAACTCGACATTGGGACCCGATTTGTTTAGTTAAATGATAATAAATAGTAATGTCGTATTTATCGTTATTTACATGGCAAAATTATTTAAAAATCTTTAGTTTAGAACTAATTAATTAACGTAACGTTTATAACTACAATGTACGAAATACAAATAAAATTGTTGTAATTTGTGTTTAATTTCGTCGAGTTATTGTACGCTTTCAACAATTACCTCCCCGAGGCTCAAATCCTACTACGTGACACTAGTATGATATAGAGAGTGGTCATGATTTTTACACTGCAACATTCTGTCCTATACAGGGTGTCCGGTAACTTATGGGCCATAGAGCAACTGGAGATAGTAGATATAAAAATATGTCTTCTGAGCCAAATTTGCCCAAGTAAAATGTTAGAGGTTAAAGAGATACAGGGTGTTGAAAGTGAAAATTAATTTTCGAAAAATGATGATAATTTTGAAACGGTTTACGATATCGAATTCAAAATCGGTATAACTAGGTTTTCGAGAGTGAGAAATTCGAATTTGGTGTTAATTTCAAGATACTCCCTAGAGGGCGCTTGCTACGTGCTTCATGTTGAACTAATTCATCCCTATTTTTTTTAACCGTGCAGTTACTAGTATTTATACTTTAAACTATAAAAGAACCTACCTTTTTACGTAAAAAAGGTACTCTTGGTCGATCTCGATATCTCAAGCCGTTACCCAGATTCTAGGACTTGATGATAAAAAGGCAGAAAAAAAAACAAAATAAAAATATTGGAAACTATTAAAAATTTGTTTTAATTCACTTTAGTAAATGTTGAAAGTGTCCACCGTTTACTTCAATACATTTTCTTAAGCTTTTTAACAAATGACGTCTCACATTCAGGAAGATATTTTGATTATCTCCTATAACAATGGCGGCTTCTTGAATTTTTTGTTCAAGTTCTTCCCGTGTATTGGATTTATCACCATATACTTTAGTAAAAAATGCGCACATCTCTATTGCATCCTCGACTAACATATTTGGCCATTTTTCTCGAATACTTTCGTAAACATTTCTTATCATCTCGCGTTCAGCTAAATTAAAATTTTTACGTTTACATTTTTTTCTAGGTGGATCTTGAAATAAGGCTTCACCACTACTTGAAGGGGACTCTTCCATATTAACAAATTAATGCAAAATATACCTAACAAAATTTCAAGAACAAAAACAATAAAAAGCAAGAGCAATAACAACAAACAATAACAATACTATGAACTGAAATACAGAAATTAATTTACAAACCGATATTATTTCTGACACCCGCCGACCGGTCTCAAGCGACGGCTAAGATCCAGAATAATGCCTTTTACAAAATTTAGTTTCTTGTTCGATCAGGCAATCAATCAAATATCTTTCCCTAAGTACATTGATTAAAAAAGGATAACATTAAAACTGTGCAACGTCAAACGCTATGTTGCACCGTCAAGTGTACTGACCAATGGGAAACAATTCAATTGCACCGCCCACGTCCATAGCTATCTTTGCAAACTCGACATTGGGACCCGATTTGTTTAGTTAAATGATAATAAATAGTAATGTCGTATTTATCGTTATTTACATGGCAAAATTATTTAAAAATCTTTAGTTTAGAACTAATTAATTAACGTAACGTTTATAACTACAATGTACGAAATACAAATAAAATTGTTGTAATTTGTGTTTAATTTCGTCGAGTTATTGTACGCTTTCAACAATTACCTCCCCGAGGCTCAAATCCTACTACGTGACACTAGTATGATATAGAGAGTGGTCATGATTTTTACACTGCAACATTCTGTCCTATACAGGGTGTCCGGTAACTTATGGGCCATAGAGCAACTGGAGATAGTAGATATAAAAATATGTCTTCTGAGCCAAATTTGCCCAAGTAAAATGTTAGAGGTTAAAGAGATACAGGGTGTTGAAAGTGAAAATTAATTTTCGAAAAATGATAATAATTTTGAAACGGTTTACGATATCGAATTCAAAATCGGTATAACTAGGTTTTCGAGAGTGAGAAATTCGAATTTGGTGTTAATTTCAAGATACTCCCTAGAGGGCGCTTGCTACGTGCTTCATGTTGAACTAATTCATCCCTATTTTTTTTAACCGTGCAGTTACTAGTATTTATACTTTAAACTATAAAAGAACCTACCTTTTTACGTAAAAAAGGTACTCTTGGTCGATCTCGATATCTCAAGCCGTTACCCAGATTCTAGGACTTGATGATAAAAAGGCAGAAAAAAAAACAAAATAAAAATATTGGAAACTATTAAAAATTTGTTTTAATTCACTTTAGTAAATGTTGAAAGTGTCCACCGTTTACTTCAATACATTTTCTTAAGCTTTTTAACAAATGACGTCTCACATTCAGGAAGATATTTTGATTATCTCCTATAACAATGGCGGCTTCTTGAATTTTTTGTTCAAGTTCTTCCCGTGTATTGGATTTATCACCATATACCAAATCCTTCATGTGACCCCACAGATAAAAATCTAACGGGTTAATATCTGGGCTACGCGGTGGCCAAGGAAATTCGCTACCGCGACCAATCCACCGATGTGGAAAACGCTGATTTAAATGATTTCGAACAGGAACTGCAAAGTGTGCTGGGGCACCATCTTGCATGTACCACATATTGTGTCTTATCATCCAGAAGGTAAAGTAAATCATTTTCTAAAAACTGCAAATATTGTTCTCCATTAAGTCCCTGCGGAAGCTGATATGGGCCGATCAAGAAATTGTCGATAATGCCGCACCAAATATTTATTGAAAACTCGTGCTGAAAATGTCTTTCTTTGGGTAGTCGTGGATTTTCCAAAGCATAGTGATGATTATTTTTCCAGTTAAAAATTCCGCGTCTTATAAAAGTTGCCTCGCCAGTAAATAATATATTTCTCAGGAACATGGGATCTTCGTTATTTTTATTTAGTAGATTTTGACAGAATTCTGATCTGACTGGCAAATCTCCTGGCAGTAAATTTTGAACGGGCGTGAAATGGTAAGGAAATAAATTTTCTGCATTGATGACTTCTGAGACGGTCGATTTACCTATTCCTGTAGAAGCTTCCAAACGCCTAGTGCTTAATTCAGGATTTTCCGCGATACGAACCAAGATCTCTTCTTCTTGTTCGACCGTTATAGTTTTCGGTCGTCCACCAGGATTTTTGACATAAAACGAACCTGTTTCACCTAACTGATTGAATATTCTTTGAAATATTTTTCGGTCTGGAATGATTCTGGTTGGGTAGAGTTCTACATACCTTCTAAGTGCAGCACGACTATTATAATTCTCTTGTGCATAAACGCAGACCATATCACGTAAATCACGGTTAGAAAACTTATTAAGCCTGGGCATTTTTATTTGAAAAGATTACAGTACTTGGATATTGCAAAAACATTTTATTTACGTACTTTTGACGGAAAAATTTGTCAAAATGCAAGGCACACTTTGTGAATTAAATATTTCTCAGCAATCAACAGAATGTGCAATGGAACATTCAGACGCTAAAATCTGGGTAACGGCTTGAGATATCGAGATCGACCAAAAGTACCTTTTTTACGTAAAAAGGTAGGTTCTTTTATAGTTTAAAGTATAAATACTAGTAACTGCACGGTTAAAAAAATATGGATGAATTAGTTCAACATAAAGCACGTAGCAAGCGCCCTCTATGGAGTATCTTGAAATTAACACCAAATTCGAATTTCTCACTTTCGAAAACCTAGTTATACCGATTTTGAATTCGATATCTTAAACCGTTTCAAAATTATCATCATTTTTCGAAAATTAATTTTCACTTTCAACACCCTGTATCTCTTTAACCTCTAACATTTTACTTGGGCAAATTTGCCTCAAAAGACATATTTTTATATCTACTATCTCCAGTTGCTCTATTGCCCATAAGTTACCGGACACCCTGTATATTGCATGTTTTCTTTTAAATCCCTTTATCGTTACAAAATACGAACTACTGACGTCACTGCATATATTTTTGGTATTATACTATAATAATTTAAGAATTTTTTTTAGTGGAATATTTCAATTTACCAGTGAAGAGAAATCGAACGACTGAAAAATAATGCTTCCCCCCAAGTAAACAGCAAAATAATAGAGATGTGAAGTGCTCTGCTTGAAGGAAAAAAATTACTAACTCGGGGAATTAGAACAGTTTTTCAAAATGAATTTTCTATATTTTGGCGAGAATTAGACACCTGTAAATTTTTTAATTATCTTATTTATTTTATCACAGTACCTATATAATCATAATTTACATTAAACATTTAATATAATAAGATTCTTTAGCCCCTTTTACAACATAATATTATTTTGAAATATAATAGACACTGTGTTGTTTATTTCTTTTATTTACTGATAGGTAGGTACTTACTTAGACAAACTAAATGAAATGTTCTATTGACAAGATTTTTCAAATTAATTTCACGTTTTATTGCTAATCTTCATAGTAAATTAACAAGCTGGGTAATATGTCTCACATAGGTTAAAGACTCAGAGGGCATGATAGCCATTTTATTTTACTACTTATCTTGATTTTTGGGACACAGTGTAATGCTGTAAAGTCAATCCTGATAACTCTTGGATTATCTAAATAATATTTTAAAAGATGAAGCACTGAAATCTCACAACAATGTTTCTACAGTCTTTTAAAAAAACACGCAATAAAATTGTCCAAATGCTATTCGTGTTGCCTGCAAAATAGATTCAAGAATTCTTTCTTTTGGTAAACAAACATTCTAATTCACTTTCCATTTTAAAGCACAAGGGGTGGGCAGAGTTAAAATAAACGGTAATATTGGGTAACGTTATGTTATTATGTTTGTCATTACATTGTGCGTTTTACGGAGTTTGGGTTAAGATAAAAATAACTAGTTTTTCCAGGATTAATATGATGGAATTGTATTTTTTTTCCAGAAAGTAAGCGGTCTGTTATTAGATAATTATATTGTCATGAAAATAGGGCATTTTCCAAATTTATTATTTATTTCTTAAATTATTATTATTTCTAATTTAAATCTAGTCCAAGCTTATTTTTGCAAACTACACATAAACATCGGCTTGTTTTATTTATACTGATCTAATTAAACAAGAGGACGATCAGTATAAATAGCAAGTCGACAAGCTTGGACGACATCCACTCTTGGGTCAGACTCCGACACACTCCGAGTCCGGGGTCACGTACACTCACTCTTGGGTCACAGAATCCACTCTTGGGTCAATTAAGTGTCACTCTGAGAGTGACCGACCAGTTCGATAGAGACGCATTCCGACTGCCCGTTACGGCACCTGCCATTCACCGCTCCAGCCAGTAAAAGCTGCCCCTAGGATCAGGTATACAATGTATGTATAATTGATTTGTTCGTTGTCTACAATAGATTATAGTTGTTTTTAGAAGCCTGTCTACCTTTATTAATCGCTCGCAAAACCTAGCTACAACCCCTACATGACATTTGGTGGAGGCGCTGTATTTATACGTGACAATATTAATAAATATAATAATAAACAAACCAACGTCAACGTTTTCTCCTCGGTTTTGTCACTCTTGTCATGAATTGACAGACAAAACGAACATCAACTTATTTAATTACAACCTCGGGCTGCCGACCTAGAGGTCACGACTTGACTGGGCTAATTCCTCGGATCCATCAAAGTCCCGAAATGGCGTGGATAGAATTGCCGTCTCTTTCTACTCCTTTAAAATTGAGCAGGCTATGACTAAAACAATGGGAACTAATTCAAAATTTTAAAATTTGAAATGCGGCCATACCTATTAATTATTATTGTTTCATAATATTCTAAGTAGTTACATTATGCAAAAAAAAAATCAGAGACAATGCAATTATTAATACAATTAAAATTGAACAAATATGGTTTAATACGAGGGCATAAGTTAAGTTTTCTCCCTGACGATAAAAAATACACTATTTAATTATTTAGATGTTTTTTTTTATTATAACCATCCTTAACTTCAAAGCACTGAGCTACCACGACTTTATTTTATCCGACAATGAAATATTTCTGTTGCTCTAATGTAATTTTCTTTCAACTACATCTGCGGTTATCGTTTGCAAAATGACACACTGGTTTTTTAAATTTCTGAATATAAAAAGTCAGATGGTACCACAGAAGTCATACAAAAATAGACTGATGAAGCAACAGGAGCTGTCAAACCAAAAATGTCCTAAGTGTTGACAACAGTGAATTTTTTTCTATTTTTAAATGGTTCGTAACATCGCGTTTCAAATCAAGCGTTAAGAAGGATGTCAAATTAAATTTATTAAAATTTATTTTAAAGGAAGGAGATAATAATCCGAGGTTTTTAATAATTTTTAAAAAGTCTGGGACAATGCATAGAAATGTTAAACTAAGCAAGGAACAAATGGGCTAGAAAATATTAGTTAATTTATGTTTACAGTTGAGTCGATCGACTAAGACAAAAGAGTAGCGATCGGCGTAAATAATCGATGCCCTTAAACCTGAGATTTAACAAAAGAATGTCCGACTTGCAAACAATTTTTGTGCTAAGGTATACTCAAACTGTACATAAACACGAGTGAAAAAGGGGAATACCAAAAGCAGTAATTTTCTCTGATTCAGAGTGCTCTAGAAAAATAATACGGTTATATAAATTAAATGACAAAAAGAAACATAGAAAACATACAACAAAAAGGAAATTACTTAAGAGACCTAATAACTGCTCTGGCCTGGATACCCCCCCCCCCCCTTTCCCAACCATACAAATTTCAGAGGTAGGAGAAATTCTTGGAGATCGGTCTGAATAGGGTAAAAGAATTATGTAATTTCAGTAGAAAAGATGTACAATAAACACAAAGATCTCATACGTAAACAAGTGTTGACACTGTAGGCTATTATACTAAGGACAATGCCTGATCCCTGCAAACATAAAGAATTGGTGTCCAACAATAAGACCTTGGTGACAGTGGAGAAAAAGGAGCATTCTTCTTTCATGTCTCAATAATAATAACCCAAACAACACAGCATTCTTAATCTGGTTTATTGCCAAACAGTATTTTCCCTACAGCCGCCACCTACAGAAGCTACGATACTTAGCTGAATAGCCCTAGGTCACCCGGCAGTGGAAAGTGAAGTGAAATACAAGCGTTACTTCGACTTTTCAAGCTTTCCTTAGTGTTGTTTTGTGGTCTTTGTGTTTAATACCGTGCGAGCAAAAATTATTTGCATCAAAGAGGGCCTTGCATCTAAGGACGTAATGCTTAGCCGAAGAGCTTAATACCTGTTGGGTGTCAGTAACTACCTGAATTAACAATCAATCAGTTATTCCGTCATTTTTGACAGTCGTTACAAGTAATTTGATTCATCGCTAATTTTCACAATTTCTTGAACAATTCACACAATGGGCTTTACGGAACAGCACAAAACATTCTTGGTTGAAGCGTACTTTCGAAACGGGGTTAGAGTAAATGGTAAGTGGCAATACAATCCGGGTTTGTGCATGGACGATTTTCACGAACATTTTCCTAACGTTGCTTTTATTGCTGGGGATTTTTATTATTGCCTGAAATGAACTGTGGGTCTGTTTAGGGAAACAGGTTCTATAGGTACAATACAAAAAAGGAGCAGGAAGACCATCTGTAAGAACAGAAGAACTTGTTGCAAACGTTCGTGAATTAATTCAAAATACGCCAACAAATTGTATAAGACGCCTGTCCCAAGAAGTGGGAAGATCTTATGGAACATGCAGGACTATATATTGTTAAGAAGCAGCTAAATTTATTTCCTAATAAAGTGCAAGTATTCCAAGAAATACAAGCTGCAGATTTTGAAAGACGCAGGAATTACTGTCAATGGTTTAACCAAACTTTTTTGGAAAGAAATGATTTATTAGACCTGACATTTTTTCAGATGAAGCCTGGTTCCACCTCTCCGGTTATGTGAATTATTTTTCTTTTTCTTTCTGTATATTCTTACTTTGTTAATTTTGTAAACAACAAAAATAAATTTGTATTTGTCTACTTATTTTATTACTCATTAGTTTGGGTTTGTTCATGTCATAATATGGATTTGACAAAATTTTAACCTAGATTTTTTGGATATATCGTCCCCATGTCATTGTGATCTAAATCAAGCCCTACGTTTTTTAATCCAAGCCCTCTCTTTGATGCAAATAATTTTTGCTCGCACGGTATATTGTGCATTTGTATTAAAAAAAAAGTTTTTTTATTGCTTAAATTGTGTAGTGGTTGTTGTGACTTAAGTTGTTTTAAATATAAGGAGGACAGGTGTTAAAATCCTACTAATAGAAAAAGTCCCTGTTCTTGAAAACAATCTGAATTTGTATTTTGATATATAAGTGTTAGCGAAATACCAGCTAAAATATGTATAGTATAAGGAATTTTTGAGTGGTTAAAAAATTATTTTTCTTGCATATTTGATTATTAGCTGTTTCCATTTTCTAGGTTTTCTGTAGAATTTAAGAAATTTGTTGACGGAGTAGTTTTTGTTCGGAAGTCAACAATCTAGCCAATAGTGATGGCTCGTGTCTTAGACATACGGGGGTAGAACCCATTGCATCATTAATAACAATGTATCAACAACAAGTAACCTTTATTATGTGGTTTGCTAACAATGTATGTTTCTTAATTCGGTAACCTAAATAGTTCGAATCAGTTCAACCAAATTCGCTTCGCTTCTCCAAATGTCAAGCAAGGGAAATATAACAGCACCTGTTTTATTTAAGAACCACAAATTCACGTAGGTTTATTTTTATTTCCAGATTAAATGTCTTGTCTAACTTTTAGTCAGTTTTTTGCTAGACGCTACATTTAAATTCGGAGTTGGTCTCGCAAGTATTTTTATTTCGGAATGATCAGCAGAGGTTCGACTACGAATGGCTCCGGTAAACCTTGAACGGAATTAATTTTTATTATATAGCATACTGTATTAACCTTCCTTGTTTTGAGGGAGGTACCCCAGAGTCACAATTTTCAGGTTATTCAGGTTTATTTTCAGGAGCGATTTACCCAAGCTTAGGTTCGGGTTTATTTCGTATGTACTTTTGTTGATATTTAGAGTATAAAAATGAAGAGCATCAAAAACTAGAACGACTTAATTCCGTTCTATACAATTTTTTATGCGACAGGAACATGGATCGAAAATGCAGGCAAGTCTTGTGCCACTGAAATCTTTTGTATTTGTTTTTAATTTTGCAAAACAAATATTCTGCCAAGTAGCAGCATTTATAGACCAAACATTTGTTAATTTAAGTACAATTTTAGTGATTAAGAAAATAATAATTTGTATTTCTTGTTTTTTCTTGCACTTCATAAATAACAAAATAAAGAGAAAATTTAAATGAAAACAACAAATGCGACAAAGTTTTTATTTTTGAACGTTACTAGGCAACACACACTGTTGTTTCTCTTATTATAGATAGGTAGATATTTTTCCATTTTCCCTCGTAACTCGATATTTACAAACCCAAAAATGTAAAGCTAAAACAAGATTTCTCCGACCATAATAGAAAACCTGATCTGTAACAAAACCCACACGAGAACTGAATATACTAAAATACGTTATAGGCGTTTGTCGTTTTAGGTTTCTAAGATAACTGAGGCGGTGATTTAGTGTCTATTGTTAAAACGATACGAAAGTGTTATGTTTTCTTTGAACTAATGTGATGATAATTTAATAAAATTTTTAAATTAATTTTATAGGCTGGGTTAGTCGTTTACTGGTAGATTTTTTTTTAATCTTTTAGTTTAACTTTATTTTTTAAGATACCGAGTGTTATGGACTTATGACTTATTACTTATTTAAAACAGCTAGTTCTGATGTAAAAACAAATTGTAGACATTTTTTTTTTAATTTTGTTGAAAAAAGGGGTTACCGATTTAAATATAATAACTAATTTTCGAATGTCGGATTTCCACCGACTAAAAAACTTCCTCTCCCGGACATTATTGATTTCGCCCTTGGAACGGCCTTCCGGTATGATTTCGAGGGGGTGTATTTAGTTGTTATTTTGTCACCTTTTCATTCCGTGTTTTGATTTTGTGACTCCATTGCTTTTCTTTTTGTTGACAAGATTACCATGGTGGCTTCTTTTATTGCGTCCCAATTTTCTTTGCCTTACAGCATTTTCTTAACTATATTCTCGGGTGTTAATTTACCTATTTCGTCTTCTAGCTCCCTTCTTTCTTCATCTTATCTCACACATTCGAAGGTGTGAACCACCGTACCAGCCTCTCCGCAATATAGATATTCTTTCTCATCATACAATACATATGTGCATAAGGTACCGAAAGGTTCCGTTCCTCGTTAGAAGTTAAGTAGCACTCCACTTCCCCATGCTTCCCGTTTATCCATGGTTCTAGAGCTAGTATTCGTTTCCTAGTCCATGCAGCTACTCCTTCTTCAATCTCCCATCTTTCCTCTGCCACGTTTCTAACATGAGTTGCAATGCTGTTTCTCTCTCCATTCCGTGACGTATATTTTCATTATCCTTATCGAGGAGCTCTATTGGTGGTGTTCATGCTATCACCAGCATTGCTTTAGCAGAGGTTCTGCGGTATGCACTCGTTATGCGTATCGCTACTTTCCTTTGTATTTTAAAGAGCATGAGATCATTTGTATTTTAAAGAGATGTTCCTCTGATGTGCGTACAGTACATGTTTCTGTCCAGATGGATTCCCAAGTATTTTATAGATTATTATGGGGTTATGTTATTCCCCTGTACGTTTCCTATAGCACTTTTTGTTTTTCTTCCGCATGCGAGTAGCACTGCTTCTGTTTTTGTGGGGCAAGTTTTTTGCTGTCGATCCATTTAGTTGCGTTCTTAATGACACTATTAGCTATTATTTCCATCTGGTTGGCGTGTTTTGTGACGACCAGTATTTCAAGGTCGTCTGCATATGTGATGAGTTTAACGCTCCTAGGAACATGTACTCTCAAAACTCCATTGTAGTATAAATTCCATACTATTGGTCCTAGTACCGATCACTGTGGTACTCCACATGACAATTCTATTTTCTTGCTGTTCCTAACTAGTTCTTATTCAAACCAGCCCCTACTGTTAATAAACTAGTGAGTCGACCAAGTTGTAAGCTGCTTACTTCTTTCAAATCATTAAAGAATGGTTTGCCCAAGGCATTGCACCTTCTTCTCGCGAGGCCAGATCATTCGCATAAGAAATACTGAATAATTTTCTTCTCTTCTTCATCATTGCAACTTCTGTAGAAGTCATTAGCTGGTATTTGCATACGTTCTGCGTGTCAGTAGAAAAAGGCAATGTCCGGTGACTACCGCAGTAACATTTCTTAGGTCTTTCCAATTGTGCTGTAATAACGGTGCAGGTTTCCTGTTATCAAGTAGCGGCTACAATTGCTTAAAGATGCTACAGGTTGTTAGCTCTGTCCATCTGTTTTGTACAAGTTGTTTAGCTATCCGGTCTATCTCCTCTTTGACCGATCCCAGTGGTCTACCCATAGTATTCTCTGCTAGTTCGGCAAACATACCTGCCCCTTTCCTGGCGAGCGCATCAGCAGACTCCTTACGATCTATATTACAATGGCCAGGAACTCAACATAAGGTAACTCAATGCTGAGCACCAAGTAAACATAGATTGTTGCGACTGCGTCTTACTAATTTCGTATATATATTTTAAACTGCTTATCCTCGCCCGATACATCGCCCGACACATCGCCCGACACATCGCCCGACACATTGCCCGATACATCGCCGATGGTCGGGCCATCAAGCGATATATCGCTCGATGGCCCGACCAGGTAAATGGCCTGCGTGGTTCTATAACCCATAAAGAAAATTAAATCTTAAAGAACTGCATATATACTGGTTAATTCCGATAACGAACGAGACTCTAGCCTGCTAACTAGGCGTATTTTGACATCCTGCATATATACTTAATTGGTTCAATTTTTCTATATTTATCAGACTCATGTCTGGGCTGTTATTATAAATAACTACTAAACGCAACAACCGTGGCCATCCTTTTGAAGGTAAAATAAAATATGTTTTGTTTCACACATTCACAGAGTCCAGTGCGCTACACGCTGAGCTACCGATGGGTTAATATTACTGAAGGATGGTATATATGGAAGGAACTACAAGAAATTATTTAGTTGCTTTTTCTTCTGAAATAGATTTTTGCCTATGTAGCCAACTTTCTTCTCCTCGAGCATTCAACAGTAGTCTGCCATTATATTGACGTCCCACCTTTTTCCATTTCTTTAATATCCTATTGAAAACGGTCACCTTGCTTTTGGCTGCAATCGCTAAAACTTTGTGGAAAGTAGACCAAATGTGTGATAGTAGTGACAGTAATACTCTAAGACATGAGTGTCAATTTTCTTGATTCTCATTTGAACTACTTTAATTGAGTAGCTGATCCACAACCAATCTATAAATAATTCATGTATAAAAAAAAATAAAAACAATTATTTCAAAATAATATTATTATAAGAATTCATTTAGTTACATTTCAGAGTTTTATTATATTTTGGTGATTTATCAAATTTGTTGTAATTAATAGCACATCATAACTAGTTATTTGAAGCTAATATTATAGGTCATGCTGTATGATCGATATGCAATTCTAGAACAATTAGTAAAGAAGAGGATAAAAAACTCAACAAGTCTGTCTTATCTTCAACTAATTAGCAAACACTAACTAACTAACAAAAAGAAATTATTACTTACCTGGAACACGATTTCTCAATATTTTATATCATATACCTACTTTTTTTTTAAACAAGTGCCAAAACTTAACACAAGTATTCCCAGAGGATGCCCTGGTATGCTACACCAATGTGTCGCGCATGGCCGGAACGGAATCCTCAGGAGCCGGAGTATACATTGAAAATACTGAGACCCGAGAGAGCTATCCACTAGGACGGCTCGCAACAGTCTTTCAAGCAGAGGTGTTTGCCATCTTAATGACGGGCAGTATGGCAGAGGTCGAGAACTGCGAGGAGCGTGCGGTATATGTATGCTCCGACAGCCAAGCTGCCCTAAAAGCCATCTGTAAACCAAGAGTCACAACCAACCTCGTCAGCGAATGCGTCGATGCCTTGGAGAGACTCTCGAGGAGGAAAGAGGTAAAGCCGGCTATAGGAATAACTAAAAAGCAGGTAGGATTTGCACTAAACGAGTGGGCTGAACGCCGCTCTAAGGAGCAATGGCGGACGATCCAAGGGTGCAGACAAGCTAAGGACTTTATAGCTTGGCCGGGCAAGGCTAAGCTAGAATGGATTTTAAACAGAAGACGACGTGTCCTAAATCCCTTGATTGGGATACTGACACGACACTGCCAGCTGAGAAAGCACCTAGCACTGATTGGTGTCGAAGACGACCCAATCTGTGCCGGATGCCTGTGAGGCCCTGGCATCACACACTGGGGTAGGCAAAAAGGATCGCTGTTGGTCTACTTGCCAGGTTTTCGGAATCTCCCCTCAATTACTACTTACAACTAACACAAGTATTAAAAGATATAAAAACGAACATAGAAACTTATGATTTTTTAACAGATTCTTAAATTACAGTTTTGTCATCATGTTAACGATACCTTGATTTAATTGAAATTTAGTAGTTGAAAACGGCCAAATAAAACAGAAAATTCGATTTTACTAATAAAGTACAAAAGATAGGTTATGGAACCCTAATATATTTAAAAGGTTATTAGATTTAGAATCGAATTACGATAATAAATAAGAAAGTTGAGAAATTAAAAAGTAGCTACATTTTACACACCCTGAACACTTTTTTGAAGAGGTCTATTTTAGAAATAAATCTAATATTTTGCTAAGTATCAACAGAATTTGCAACACCCACCTCAAATTATATGAACGGTATATTATGATCTGCATTTTCAAAAAAAGATAAATATCTCAAAAACGTCATGACTTAGGTACAAGTATTATAATAGTAACTTGCCTTTATTTACTCCGCGCAATCGATGTAATAATATACAGGTTAATCCATATAAATTTTTACAACTTTAATCCGTAACTTTTTTTGAATCATTCTGTATAATTGGAAATAATTTTAAAATGTGCTTCTTTCTAATCTATATAACATACAATAAAAACATTTTAAAATAATTGTATAGCATTTCGTAAATAGACCGACGCGAAGAGACCGCACCACACCGTGTATATTAAGGACAGTTTATTTTATATTATTTGATGTAGAGGAAAGGAAGGTAATTTGGAATAGTGTTGGTAATTTGGAATACTTGCGTTCCCGCGATACTTATAGCTCCATCTAGTTAAAAGCAAGCGTATTACGTTTATTTACCTCTATATTGAACATATTTAAGGTTAGCACGTGTTTATAAATCGCAGTTTAGTTGTAGCAGCCGATAATCACCACAGTGCTATTTAAAAACTTTTTTGGTGAGTATTAAAACCATATTTATCTAACTCATCCTTAAAAATTATAATTTTATTTATTTTAAAGGGTATTTAGGGATCTATATTATGTTTCAAAAAAATAGTTACCTTGTCGGACTTCCATTGTCTTTATTTTGTTACTTAACACAACGTTTCGGTTAGTTAGTATCTCTAACCGTTTTCAAGTGTAAACTGAACTATATTATGTTTATTTTAAACAATATTTTTAAATTAGGATATGTGTAAAGCAATGATTTTGTTGATTTTTTGGAATGCTGTAATGTTGGTAATTTGGAATACTGTTGGTGAAGCTAATTTGGAATATTACAAATTGCATTCAGTTTTGTTCACAAAGATTGATTCTTTCATGTCATGAGTTAATGGTTTTTATTGTAATTTTTTTTTCAGATATGTCGTCACCACATAAGTACAAAAAACGCAAAATGTGGAATGCCACAGACAAATCAGAAGAAAGAAATTTAAAAATTATAACACCTTTTGACATTGAACCAAAAATTCCAAATCTAATCGTCGGCGAAAAGCATCAAAATCTACCATTATATTGAGTTCTCCATATAAGCAGGAACTAGAGGAGGCAGAAAAAAATAAAAAAAAGAAAGTGGAGAAAGTAAAACTAAATTTAAGCAAAGTAGAAAATACAGAAAAAAATAAAACAAAGAAAGTACAAAACAAAAAGAAAAGTTTAAGAAATTTAAGAAGAAAGATTCAGATACTGACACAAGTGCAAGCTATCGATCTGCCTCCTCGGATGAAATGGAACTATTTGAAGAACCGACAAAGCCCACTGAGGAGGATGCATAGTGTTTCTTTTGTAATGGCAAGTTTAGCGAAGATATATGTTAGGGGAGAAAATGGGTCATGTGTATAATGTGTGATTATTGGGTGCATAGTATAGTGAATGTGCGGGTTACGAAGCTGGAACGTATATTTGTGACTATTGCAAGTAGACTTCTATTTTTAAGTTCTTTATTCATTTTGGAAGGTGTATCTCTAAGCTACGGCTTCTGCAAATTTCATGCATGTAATTTGGAATACACTATCCCAAATTACCCTCAGGTTATCTTTTAAGGTCAAACTGTTCATTTTTAAGTAAAGTCCAAATATCTCTTTTTGTGTTTCTCAGAATTTTATAACAAGTTAATGTTTGGAAATACATATTTTTCTTAATAGTCCCGTCAATCTAGACCATCGAAGGTACAGAAATTAACAACAAGCTGAAAATCAGTATAATTGTTCAAAATATAATAATTATAAATATAATTTATAGGTTCCCCATCATTCCCGTGTTTGGAAAAAATTATACTCAAGGTCAAAGGTCAAAAAAATGAGTTTTTCGCGATTTTCAGCAAAACAGTAAGTTTTATCATAAAAATACCCTGAGACAAATATTGTAGAGCATAAAATTATCTAAAAAAAATTTATCAATACTTTTTTTCCTACGAGCCACCGTTTCTGAGATATAACGATTCAAAAAGTTTTAAAAGTTGTTATCGTCAAAATGGAAAAATGCGTCTTTACCCGGTTGGAATGGTTTTATTGAACGTTTAACAAATAACCATATTATTATGAATTATTCTAAATCTCAAATTTCATTTTTACCATTTATTCACCAACCAGCCAGTAACTATAATACTATCTATACAACTTTACTTTGTGCATTAGCGAATGCAAAACCGTATGACCACACTGTATGCATCGTGACTTTCGACCAGCCCCTGTATGCTAAAGCTCATGAAATGGTATTAGCATCAGCAACACCTGAGGGCTCTGAAGTTTCAAAAATTATCATCAGACTCGGAGGATTTTATCTACTGATGTCTTTTCTGGGAGCAACTGGTCATATTATGCAAGGAAGCGGCATGACAGAAGTACTCGCAGAGAGCTATGCGGTAAAATCATTAGAAAAAATAACGTGTGGATATTATGACGATAACAACTTTTACAACTTTTTGAATCGTTATATCTCAGAACTGGTGGCTCGCAGGAAAAAAAGTATTGATACATAATTTATAGATAATTTTATGATTTACAATTTTTGTCTGGACTATTTTTATGATAAAACGTACCGTTTTGCTGAAAATCGCGAAAAACTAATTTTCTTGACCTTTGACCTTGGGTAAAATTTTTTCCAAACACGGGAATGATGGGGAACTTTTAAATTTTATTTATAATTATATTGTGAACAATTTTACTGATTTTCAGCTTGTTGTTAATTTATGTACCTTCAGTATGATTTTTTGGTCTAGATTGACCGGACTATAAATCATTTTACATATTTTTATCCCTTATTGATAAAAAATTTTTTTACAAATTACCCTCCTAATGTTGGCTAGGAGCATACAAAAATTTCTTAAATTCATTAGTTAATACATACCATTGTTTTATTGTAATAATATGTAATTTTTTTTCTAAATAAATAAAAGAATTACGACAAATTTGTAGTTAATAATTAGGTAACTAATAAACTCCTGTAGCTACAACAGCGCTGAGAGTTAAGGCGGCTACAGACGATCTGACAGGTCAGTCGGATGAGACTAAACAGTCCGACTAAAGGACGATCGCCGGATGTCCCTTCACACTTTCAGGTGAATCTACCAAACCTCTCAGTTCTCCATCGCTTTGGATAAAGAAAAATTTAAGAAAAAAAGGAAGAGTGTGGTGTGAAGAGAGGCTAAAATAGGGACACGTATCCCATGTAAATTTGCTGAGATTCATTTGGGACCAATCTATTAAGCCGTTGTCGACGAGAATCCGTCGAAGCAAAATGTATTGCATAATATGCAAGCAGGAAGAGCTGTAATATTTCTGTGTCTATAATGGAGATGAAGCAAATGTTACTATCTCCTAGTTCCGTTTTAATTCAATTCATTTTGGTTTTTACCATTATGTTGGTAAAACAAATACGAATGGCGCGTATAAAAGTTAAAACAATAATTTGCATAATTTCTGGTATTTTTTCCGATTTAAACTTTATATTACCAGTTAAAGTGCTTGTTCCTAATATGGTATTTTTAAAAGTAAGCACCATTCGACTCTATATTATACAGAGTTAGTTAAAATAACCGGAACGGTTAATTTTCTTCAAAACTACCAAGGCTAAATCAATGAATTTTGGTACAAGTGAATAACTTAAAAAATTGAATTAAAAATTGACAATTGCGACGTTGCCAGATTTTTAGTTTTTTCTGTAACTCAGGGAATGTTTTTTTTTTCAAATGTAACACTACTCTTTTTTTATTGAATTTGATTTCTCCCGTCAAAATTACCTTTTCCTGATAGTATCAAATTTTTATCCCAAATAGTTCTATGGGAAAAAAGTTAATTATTTACAACTCTAACTCTAAAAAAATCCAATCTATTTCCATTTAAAAACGTTTCAAATAATGTGAAAATGAAGGTTGGTAGACATAATGTACCTAATAGTATCGATAATGATAATAACAACTAACAAACAACTACTAACAATAACATAGCTAGTAAAAATTACTTACATATTATAGGTTTCATAATCCAATTTATGTACTACTACATCATGCTACTACATCATTTTTTCATTCATGAATTTTTCTTCACTCAGAATGGTATTATGTCCTAACTTTTGACCTATAATTGAATTAGGAAGTTAGTTCCTATTTGTATTTAAATTCAGTAAATAGTAAGTTATAATTATTATTACTCATAACTACTCAATAATTAACATTTTTGTCGAAACAATTACAAATATTTTTAATTCATCGCGTGTGCCATGGTCAACGCAAAATAAAAAGGCCTTATTTTGTAGCCATGGCTCCAGATTTGTTTAACAGAATTTTAAATGTTAGGTATTGTTAAGTGGTCCCCGCCTTCCAATCCATTGCTCTGGGAATTGATTATTGAGGAACAATGTTCCGTCTCTCGAAAAATGGGCAGATGCCCCGTCATGCTGTTACCTCTTATCTCATGAAAATTTTCATTTAACTCTCTAATTTTGGGAATTATGTATCTTTTTAATAGGTCTAGATATTTTGGTCCTGTCAAAGTACCGTCAATGAAAAATGGCCCAATGATATGGTTACCCAATATCCCAGCCCAGATATTGATTTTTTCTGGATATTGTGTATGCAATTCCGACATCCAGTGAGGATTATTTCTTCTCTACATCTGCAATTATGACGGTTAACTTGTCCATTTACACAAAATGTTGCATCGTCACTATATAAAATTGTTTGCGTAAAATTAGATTAGGGGTTGAATTAATGTTTTCCATCAGTGTCTCAGCAAACTCCATTCTACGGTATGGAACGTCTTCCAGCAGTTCTTAAATAATGAAATACTGAGCTTGTAGGATTTGAATTTTTCCTCACTTTAAATAATTCGTACCGATTTTTGACTTATCCCTGAATTAAGAGCCATCTGGGTTGTACTTACTTTAGGATTTTCTTCCAATTGCAAAAGAACATTTAATTTTTCTTCATTAGATGTGGCAGTTTTAGGTCGACCAGCTCCTTCCATTCTTTTAACGTTGCCAGTTTGAAGGAAATGTTTAACAGTTCTACATACGCTAGATTTTTTAAATTTATTTTTCGGGGTAAATAGTATTGACTAGGGCTGGGCACTATTGAAATTCCAATATCGAATATCGATATTTAAAAATACATCTATATAGTCGATATATCGATAATATCGATAAATATCGATCATCGATGATATAGATAATATCGATATTTTATTTTTTAAATATCGTTATTCGATATGTCGATATTTTATTATTATTTTTTTAATATCGTTATTCGATATAGGTATCGATAAAACATAAAAATATTATATTATAAATACAGTGTCACTAGTAAAGTCCGCATCATATGGGTTTTTTTTTTATTAATAGCTTTATTTAAAATTTGACTTTGGCATCAAGTTCTGCTACGATCGAGATGAAAATTAAGCAAAAAAATAGTAGGCAATGCGAATCACGCATTATCTGTCAAATTTTAATTTTTTCCAAAAGATAACAGTTATTTCTGAAAAAATCGAAAAAGTTATTAGAAAAAGTTTTTCTAAATGCAGTTTCTAGCACATGCAAAATTTCAGCTGCACAAGATAATTTTGATTTTTACCTATATTTTGTAAATTGTACCACTTTTGCAAAATAAGACTCAACGCAACCTACATAGAACTTCTTAGTTTTGATAGTGCTTTATTTCAGATGCATTTTCTTTAAAGTAGCGCCATATTAAATGTGTGTTTTTCTACAAAAACGTTATTATGGCATAGCTTAATAATAAATTATAATATAGGGGTTTTAAATTAAATCGTTGAAAATAGAAACTTTACGTTGTTAAACTAAAATTTATTTTCCACTTAAAAAACACTTTACTGAAGACACTCTGTCCTTTTTTGTCTTAATATTAAGGTGTATTACTTTTAGACACAAACTATGTTTTCAAAAATACTTATTTTATACAGGGTCAAAAACAAATAAACTTGGCATCACATGCGACCAAATTTTAATAGCCCAATTTTGATTTTGTAAATAAAGCTATTAATAAAAAAAATCCCATATGATGCGGACTTTACTGGTGACACTGTATATCAATATTGTCTTATGTGCCCTGTAAAACTCCGTACCTTCATTTCAAGGGGAGACTTTAATTATGAAAATATGAAGAAAAAAGATTGAATTAAAGTTAAAAAGTAAAGGGCGTAAATAACTGGTATTTTTCTTCTTATAAACTTATAGTTGAAAAGACTTTTATTGCTTTGAATTTGTTGAAATATAAATATTAGTCCTTAAATGTGTTATAAGGACGATATTGAAATTCCAATCAAATATCGATAATATCGATATTTTAATTTTTAAATATCGTTTATCGATATATCGATAAAAATATCGATATATCGAATTTTTGCCCAGGCCTAGTATTGAATACATCACACACATGTCTCTCTGTCACCTCTGTTTTTCTTCATATCCACGAAAAATTAGAATTTCTATTCGTTGCTTTTCCGAGAGAAGAATAAGACTATTGTAAAGACAGTGTGAGTAACGATTAAATGTTTACTTTAAATAATAATAATATTAATATGATAATATTATGCTAACAATAACTAACACTTAGAATTATGTCAAACAAATCTGGAGCCATGGCACTCTCGATATTTTGCAAACAAAATAAGACATTTTGATTTTGCATTAACCATGGCACACGCGATGTATTAAAAATATTTGTTATAATTGTTCCGACAACTGTTTATTATTGAGTAGTTAATTAGTACCTAATATTAATTATAACTTACAAATTACTAAATTTAAATGCAAATATGAACTAACTTCTTAATTCAAGTATAGGTCAAAAGTTAGTTCATAATACAATTTTGAGTGAAGAAAAATTATATAAATAGGTTTCATAATCAAATTAATATAGTAGTACATTAATTTGATTATGAAACCTAACCTCCTACTTTACATAATATAAAAGTAATTTTTACTAGTTATGTTATTGTTAGTAGTTGTTTGTTAATTATTGTTATTATCGTTATCGATACTATTAGGTACATTTATGTCTACCAACCTTCCTTTTCACATTATTGGAAACGTTTTTAAATGGAAATAGATTGGATTTTTTTAGAGTTAGAGTTGTAACTAATTAACTTTTTTCCCATAGAACCATTTGAGACAACAATTTGATACTATCAGGGAAAGGTAATGTTGATGGGAGGAATTGAATTCAATAAAAAAAGAGTAGTGTTACATTTAAAAAAAAAACATTCAATGGGTTAGGTACAGAAAAAAATAAAAACCTGGCAACGTCGCAATTGTCAATTTTTAATTCAATTTTTTAAGTTATCCACCTGTACCAAAATTCATTGATTTAGCCTTGGTAGTTTTAAAGAAAATTAGCCGTTCCGGTTATTTCAACTAACCCGGTATAACGAATGCCATGCGTTTCGTGCGAAAATGAATATTGAATGAGGATGAAGTCAAATCAAATAGGTACTCTTAAATGCATTGAGAACTTGCCTTAATTGAGGGCCTAATGACCGGATCAGGTACAACTGCCGATGCCGCCTCGTCAGGTTGGACGGATGGACGAATTTATTTTTTAAATTTTGTCCGGTCGCCTAAACAGTCCTAACTGACAGGCGTACCGGGACATATACACGTCAGGCGACAGTCCTACAATCTGACTGTTCAGTCTTAAAAATCACCCAGTGTTATTATTCCTTTATTAATATGAAATAATATAGGTGCTATTAATATGAAATAATAGGTGCTTCTGTGATCTAGCGCATTCGCCTTTTTAAACCATTGCATTACACAACCGGTTACAAAATTATAAGAGATTTCGTAATATTGGAAAGTTTGATTGTATCTAGTTTCCGGCCGAAAAAAGATGTTCAGTTTCGACCGAAACCGAAACTTATTTATATATACATGTCAAATGTATACTGAAATTTAATTTATTTTATATAGGACGAGATCGATGTTGGGAACAAAAAAAAAAGGTCTGTTTATATATACAACACTGCCTATGAACCCACCCAAAGTTAGCCGAACGGTGCGCGACAATTCACGAACACTGAGTTTCGGCGCGGCCGAAACCGAAACTAGATTTTTTGGCCGAAACCATCAGAAACCGAAACCGAAATCGAACCTTTGGTCGGCCTCTAGTTGTATCATATTATATAATTTTTATCCATTATGCCACCACTTGCTTAATTTCTTATTTAAATAAAAAGTATGATTTTTTTATTCTTAATATGCAGACCATGAATTGAAAGTATTCAAGTATTCTTTAAGATTAGGTGAATTTTCCGAAAAATGGAAAACTGCTATAGTAGTGCCAATTTACAAAAGCGGTAGAAAGATAGATGTTTCAAAAAACCGACCAATCAGTAAAATTTCGGTTATACCAAAACTTTTCGAGAAATTATTGTATGAGTACTTTTTCTCATTAGTAAAAATCGTTATAATCTCGCAACAACATGGGTTTTTTCGGGGGCGCTCACTGGACACCAACCTGCTGACGTTTTGCGAATACCTACATCAACAAATGGACATACGTACTCAAGTGGATGCCGTCTATACCGACTTTAGTAAGGCTTTTGATAAGATTAGTCATAATATCTTGCCGAGTCGCTTGGCCGAAGTCGGTGTGGGCGGGAGTTTTCTCAGATGGGTCGAGTCGTACATTAAAAATCGCTCACAATATGTTTCAGTTCAAGGTTTTTGCTCTAAACTATTTGTTACTACTTTGGGTGTACCTCAAGGGTCACATCTGGGACCGTTATTTTTTTATTATTTATATAAATAAAATTTGTTCGTGTTTTCATTACTGCAATTTTCTCTTTTATGCAGATGATTTAAAAATTTATTTATCGATTATCAACCTCTACGACTGTTATAAGCTACAAAGCGACTTGGACCGCCTGGGAAGATATTGCGATGAAAACGGCCTTTTCCTTAATTTGTCCAATGCATTAATAGGGGCCATTAATGTATGATTTTTTATACATTAATTAAGGTTGTAAATACACGGTCGATGGAAAAGTATTTTTAATTGTTTGTGTTGTTCTCCACAAGTTACCATGGTAACTACAAAAAAAAACGTTATTACATAATTTTTAAAGGATATTTCTGAGATTATAAAAAAACTTTATTTCTGACCTACATTGTATTAAAGTTATTAAGGACTTGAGCGGAGGATCAGCACCTTAAAACTTACTTTCAGTGATTTTTTCTTGATCATATTTTATAATACATTTTTTTACCCCAAAGTCGTAGCCATGAATGGTTTGGAGATACAGCCGCTCGCCGCCCTGTATAGAAAATCTCAAACTATACCCTATTTTAAGCAGGGTTAATGCCTAAAACGTTTCTTAAAAAATGTAAGGATTACAATACTTTTAACGTAAAGAAATGTTTCTAAAAATGGATTATTTAAAGTAAGTATATTTATAAAGATATTCCGCCTCTGTGTCGCCATTTTAACGTTTAAATAATAGGAGTTTTTTTTTATTTAAGAGAACAATCTTACAGGGTGAAAACCAAAAAAGTTAAAGAACTGACAATAAAAGGAGTTCGGTCGAAAACGAATTTCTATTTTTTAGGGCTAAACAATAAACTGCCCTTTATATTCTCAGAGGGAATTATTACTACGTGCTATATACAAATTTTCAGAAACACGGTAACACGGGCATGGTGGTAATTTAAAAAGTATAAGAGTGTATAAGAACTAGTAAATTTATTTCAATTCAAAACAATCGGATGAAACACCTGTACTGTTTTGTAATGAGTCAATAACTGCCATAAAGAAAATTATGCTGAATATTTCCCTCCTGTGTAAAAAATCCCATAAGAGATGTGCAATTCTCAAAACCTTAGAACGAATATTCCACTCACGTATAAAAATCCCATAAGAACAGTGGTATTTTCGAAAACTTACAGCGGATATACAAAATCGATAACACCAAAACGAAAATACCGCGTTTGGCATTTCAAATATTTGTCAGTGTCACTTTGTTGATAAATTTTTATTTATTTCAAAGTTATTAACAAAGTAAAACATTTTGGAATTATTTCTGAAGAGAAAAAAAAAATATCCTACCTAGTGAGCCAAAAAATACCGCAAAAAGTAAGGCATATATTTGGATTCAGTTTATGTCGTTTTGTGAACATAAAGGTTTTATTTTGGAAATTTGCAAGAAAAAATGTGGAGACCGTCAGATATCTTTGTTCGTTTCAGAGTTATTACCAAAACAATAATTTTTAACACTTTAATCGAAGAAATTATTGTTTTTATATTTTCATATTATGTAGGTTGAATTAGTAATAATAAGCTTCCATTTGTCATTTTCCATGCCTCCCTTTACACTTTATCTAGGTTTAGTACTAGTCAAAATTATATAAAAGACAAAATTTGGAGCGTGTTTAAGGCCAACGGGCAAAACATGGAAAACTTTTTAACGAAGCCATCGAAAGACTATAAATAATGTTAAAAATTCTTCTTCTAGAACTAGAAATGGTTGCTTCAATTTTAGCGTCTCGGGTGGTTGGTCGAGTTTTATAAACAACGTCTTTTATTTGAAGTAAAAATCTTACACAGTTAAACCCTGGGATCTAGGTGACCATGAAAATAAACAACCCTTTTCAATCCAGCGATTCGGGTATCTACATGTAAAAAATCACGGACAGTGCAAAAAGTGTGCTGGGCATCCATCAGGTTGATACCACATGGATGTTCTTAGGTCAATGGGAACATCTTGTAAAAGGATAGGCAAATTATGTTGTAAAAAGTTTAAGTAAGATTCGCCATTTAGATGCTCATTAAATATAAACTGTACGAAAATTCTGTGTCCTAAAACTCCGCACCATATGATTACACTCCACCTGTTTTGGTGATCCGCTTCTCGCATCCAATGAGGATATGTTTATGACCAATAATGCATATTGTGTGAATTAACTCTGCCGCTACTAATAAAAATGGCCCCATCAGTCCATAAAATCCAGGAAAAGAATGAGGATTTTCATTATACATATCTCTTAGCCAATAGCAATAGTCAAACCGCTTAACAAAATTCGATATGGCCTGGTGTAAAAGTACATGATAGGGATGCAGCTTAAAATCCCTTATAGTTCGGAACACTGAAGTAACACTTATACCGTGCGAGCAAAAAATATTTGCATCAAAGAGGGCTTGGATTAAAACACGTAGGGCTTGGTTAAGATGACAATGATATGGGGACGATATATCTAACCAAATCTAGGTTAAAATTTTGTCAAATTTATATTACGACATGATATGACAAACTAATGAGTAATAAAATAAGTACACAAATACAAATTTATTTTTGCTGTTTACACATTTATAACACTTGCACTTTATAAAGAAATAAATTTAGCTGCGTCTGCATGTTCCATAAGATCTTCCCACTTTTTGGGACAGGCGTCTAATACAATTTATTGGCGTATTTTGCATTATTTCACGAACGTTTGCAACAAGTTCTTCTGTTCTTACAGATGGTCTTCCTGCTTCTTTTTTGTGTTGTATAGAACCTGTTTTCCTAAACACAGCAACGGTTCTTTTCAGGCAATGATAAAAATCCCCAGCAATAAAAGCAATGTTAGGAAAATGTTCGTGAAAATCGTCCATGTACAAACCCGGATTGTATTGCCACTCACAATTCACTCTAACCCCGTTTCGAAAATACGCTTCAACCATGAATGTTTTGTGCTGTTCCGTAAAGTCCATTGTGTGAATTGTTCAAGAAATTGGAAAAATTAGCGATGAATTAAATATTACTTGTAACGACTGTCAAAGATGACGGAATAACTGATTGATTGTTAATTCAGGTAGTTACTGACACCCAACAGGTATTAAGCTCTACGGCTAAGCATTACGTCCTTAGATGCAAGGCCCTCTTTGATGCAAATAATTTTTGCTCGCACGGTACCTAGGTATATGGTTAATGGAGCCTAAATGCGGATTCACTACCACGTACGCAAGAACGTTCATATATTGTCTTCATTCCTTACCGGACGTCTTCTGATACGAACTGAAATAGGTCGTACATTTCCCGTTTATCTTAAACGTATTGCCAGTGGTCGAAATATTCTTCTGGATGGTGCCTTCGTTCAGGATATTTGGCAGCATATTCTCGTTCCGCAATAGGGGCACATTGAAAACTTTCAAAATACACGGCAAGCCTATCGTAAGCCTCGGATAAGCCATTTTTAAGGGATATAGCATAAGTTTTTATTAGTTAAGAAGTAATTCAAAAAGAATCAAGGAGAAACTTTTGTCAACACCTATCAAAATCAAATCTGCCAATTTTGTTTCACGGCTATCTAGATTTATTTTTTAAAACATCATATTAAACTTATGCCGAAATTAGAAGCTTTCCATGATTAAAGTAGTTTTTTGGGCCATTGGAAAAATGAGTAACAAACCTACACATTATAAAAACATAAAGTTAAAAAAAAATTTTGTTGGCCCCGAAGCTATAAAATCAATATTTTTTTCTTGCAAATTTAATCTACTTTCGGAAAGTATTATGATGTCATAGTTATACCGTATGATTTAAATTTTCGGGATAAAATCAAAAAAACTGTTATTATTACAAATTGCGCCTTCTAGCAATTTTATTAGAAACTATATCGTGTAACATTGGATACGACAATTATTGAAGGTACCTACGTACCTTTCTCTTCCAAACAAGCTTAAATTTAGTACAATCGGATAAGTCGTTTAGAAGTTACAGCGATTTTAATGTTTACACTTTCAATAGCTTCCCCCACTCTTATCAAGTTCTGTACGCCAATGAGCCTTAAACCAAAATGAGGCCGAATTGTCTAAACTTTCTAATGATGTAATCAGAGTTAGTATATTTATCAATAGTTCTCTACACGATAAACCTAATTTACAACGTCAAACCGCAGTTTTTCTCTATGTAATAGCAAGGGAATTCTTGTGGTGATCTGCAAAGCGCAGTCTTTTGTTTCAACTGTATCACCTTCTCAGTTATACCTTAATATGGGAATTTTCAGAGAAATTTAGAATATTTAAAAAATAATTTTCAATTATGCCCCCTTGTAGCGAAATAAGGAACTTAAATAATTTCCAGAATTTTCTCACGACCGCTTTAGTCATAATTTATTTCTATGCTTAGTAGTTTCAGAGATATGGCCGGTGGCCACCATTAACCCGTAATCCGTATGGACCCACTTTTGGGACCTGAGTCGTACAGTAGAGTCTGTGAGACACCAAGCTATATCTATAGCAATAGGAATTTGTATCGACATAAAAAACTCTAAACAATTTTTAAAATCTATCTCGTTCATACAGTAAGAAACCAGACGTACAAGCCATCGTCATAACCTGGTGAAAAGGTAGCATAACAATTTCCATTTTCCACGCATACTTTTCAATGCTCGTAGTGGTTATCCTCCATAATACTAATTAGCAGTAAATAATTGATTTTCAAACTTTTTTTCGAAAATTGTGATTCTTTTTGGCCGTTATAAAAATCAAAAAATATTTCTCCCAATCAGTTTTCCAAACCTTTGAGTTTTTATGACTCATTGATTTTTTGTTCATATTGTAGCCCTGAAGAAGATAATAAACATTATCGAAAGCTTGGCGTAGCTTAAAAAATCATTTTTATTTAACAAGCCCTCATTAGGACCGATACCCCAAGAATTACTTTTTCGTTGTAGGTATATCGCTCTATCTATATATTTTTATAAGCGTGTGAAAATGGTTAGGCTTTAAAATTTATATAATACACTCAGTTCCAAAAAAAGTGACGCACCTAATTTTTGTTGCAACTTTGAAGCTTTGTCATTTCTGAATGAATGGACCGATTTTTATTTTCTTTCCAATTATTTGTAGGTAATTCCTTTACCTTTAAGAAAAAAATAAACTGTTAGAAATTTTTTCAAAGCCCCCTGGATGATAGTAGAAAAACTCAAGCCATGTTATCTTCTTAATTTTTGACTCACCCTGTGCGTTAATCAAGTAAATGTATAGAAAGCGCCTACACTCTATATGAAAGTCGCTTCTTTTACTAGCATTTTGATTTTTTGGTCATTCATTTATTTCTAAAGTTCTCTAAATTACAGGTTTTTTGCTGAAACCTTACGTTTATTCCAAAAATATAATTTATTGTAGGATCACATTGGCAAAAAAACAATTATTGCCCTTGCCATAGCAATTAATCCATATTATTTGACCCTTTGTCGTTGGGTCATTAAAAAAGTCAATGTCATAAAAGTTGTAGTGGCTAAAATTACATAAAATGCCTCAAATAAGTACAGAACAAGTAGCAGCATTAGGTACTTTAGATAACGATGGGCGTAGTAAACGTTACGCCGCCGCTCGTGCAGTCCACAAGTACGCACAAACAGGAAGCACTGCTCGAAGGGTTGGTTCTAGTCGCCTTTGAAAAACTTTTACAATAGATGATCGCTTCTTGAGATTGAGGATATTACGGGATCGATCAAATACTGCGGTAAATGTTCAGCAAGATCTTTGCCAAATTCGGGGTGTTACAATAAGAAAGCAATCGGAATGTCGACGTCTTAACAAAGTTAATTTAAAAGCTAGGAGACCTGCAAAAGGTTTGGGACCTTTATTATTGCCACAACATCGTGCTGCTAAAAGAAACTCCGTTGAAAATTATGGACAATGGAATATTCGTTAATAGTCGAATGTCTTGTTTACGGATGAATCACGGTTTTGCCTTTACAAGGTGGATGGAAGGAAAAGAGTATGGAGAAAGACTGCAAAAGGTTTAATCAGAATTTAATAACAGAATGTGAAAGTTATAATGGTGGGTCAGTTATGTTTTTCCATTGAGGCAGTCGATGACAGCCGTATGTCTTACCTCGGGCAGAGTTAGTGGGCAATAATTTTTTATTGATGCAGGATAATGCCCGACCACACACCGCAGCAATTGTTCGAAACTTCTTAGAAGCTACGGATATAACCACATTACAGTGGCCTGCCAGAAGTCCCGATATGAACCCTATAGAACATTTGTGAGATGAACTAGGGAGAATAGCATATGCATTAGTGGAAGAATGGAGTCGTATACCAATGGAAACGATAAGAAACCTAATTTCTAGTATGCCGCATAGATTAGAAGCTCTTAGAGTTGCTAGGGGAGGCAATATACGGTATTAAACAGTTATCCTAGGTTATAATTTTGTGTTTAATAAAAATGTTTTTAAAATTCGTATCTGTTAAAAATTGTTTTTCGGTAAATTCATAAACTTGGTAAAATGCAAGGTTTCAGCAAAAAAGCTGTAATTTGGACAAATTTAGAGATAAATTATTGAACAAAAATCAAAATGCTCGTAAAAGAAGCGACTTTTATATAGAGTGTAGGCGCTTTCTATACATTTACTTGATTAACGCACAGAGTGAGTCAAAAATTAAGAAAATAACATGGCTTGAGTTTTTCCACTATCATCCAGGGGGCGTTAAAAAAAATTCTACCGGTTTATTTTTTCTTAAAGGTAAAGGAATTACCTACCAATAAATGGAAAGAAAATAAAAATCGGTCCATTCGTTCAGAAATTACAAAGCTACAAAGTTGCATCAAATATTAGGTGCGTCACTTTTTTTGGAACTGAGTGTATATATTAGGATGTAAAAATTTTATAAAATAAAGTCATATTTTCACAAAAGTATTTATTTAATTTTTGAAAAGTAAAAATTAGTACGTTTTTAAAATTCACATGTTTTTTTAATGTAAAATAAACATACCAAACGATTTTTATCTATAAATAAACAGAGAAATAAACTAAATAAACAAAAGTAAAACGAAAAAATATTCCTAAATTTTGATCAGAATTTACAACAATAACAAGCTTTAATTTGGAGGCCATTTTTACACTCTCTACATACTTTAAAGGTATTGGGATTTTACACATAACACATAAGTACTGGGTTTTACGTTTAAGTCTTTTGGGACACAAATAACACACTTTTCTTATGTTTAAGCGCTCTTCCTGATCCATATTCTGCATTCGAGCCGTATTCTGTATTTTTTTTAAAGTTAATTTACCCGTACAAACGGGTCTCACAGACACTTTTGGACTTTAACCCGAAATAATATGCGCGTAGGTTCACCTATATCGCCCAAAATCTTCAAGCACGCTGCTGTCTAAAGTGTTTACCCAAAAGTAAATGTTAAGGCACAATGATATAAGACAATTGTTGACAAGTGTCTCCCAGACCCCATGATACCGGTTACGGGTTAATGAAAAACCCGGTATATTGGATGGCAATTTTCAGTATTTTTTTCGTTCTTATTGTGTCGAATCGACTAACCAGATTGTCCGGTGTTGCATCTGACCCGTATTTTAAGTTCGTGTTCGGTATACAAAAATGAAAGCTACCGCAAAAAATTGGAATATTTAAATTTAAAATATATAGAAATATATATTTTTATTTATTATCTTTCACTTAATAGGGAAGTTTAACTAACGAGGTTAAAAACATAAGTTTTTACAAAATGGTGAATGCACCTACAAAAATTTACTACTATTCCGCATTACTTTTCGGAGGTATTCCATATGTTTTTTGCCAGCTCTCCCGAAAAATTAAGTCTAGTTTTATCCCTAAACAGCCTTAAAGGTAGGAGATAATAATGTTTCTTGAATAATGAAAAAGTTTATACCTAAAGACGACTGGTGATACATATCAGTTACAACGTTGTGATTTGAAATAAATAAACACACTGCAAGTCAAAAACTTTTCTGTCAATCAAGCATTGATTTTGTCATTCAACTTTGCAGAAAAATTGCAAAGAAATTTAGTTTATCATAGTCGTAGAAAAAATATTGTATTGATAACAATGCGTAAAGATATTATTTGTTGCTTTGAGGTTTCTCAAACAACGAAAAAATATACTTGTCGCCCTTAATATTAACAAATTCCCCAAGAATAAATAATAGTCCAGAAATTTTAAAAGCAACAAGATTGGAATGTAAATATAATAATGAATTATTGTATTCATTTTTCCACAATTTTAATGGTGCAATAAAGCTTACAGTGACGCATGTCGAATGCAAATCTTCGGCTTCTGCATATGTTTACGGCGACTTAATGGCCCATTGCAGAGTTGCTAAGAAATAATATGACAGTTTCAAATAAAGAATTAAACTATGTGACCACGGTTTTTAATGATTCACTGTAGAAATAACTGAAATGCATATAAATTAAGGATGAGATTACAGAAAATGCATACCTGCAAATATGGCGGACTTGCAGACTCCAAATAATTTGCAAAAATTTGGGATTCCAAAAACTATTTGCAAATCCGCCATTTTTATCATTAAACCGTTTTATTTATTACACCCTAAACACATCCTAAAAACATAGGTACCTAAGTGACGCAATGTTATAATTGTAGTGTACCGACACTACTTATTCTGTGGTAAGCGTGGTGTACCGACACTACTTATTCTGTGGTTCTTCTTAGGTTGGTAATATGTGTTGATAGGGCAAGCGCAATAGGTCCAGCGGGCAAGATAAGCTTAGCTGGGACCGTACTCTGGGAGAGGATCTCTCTCTCACGCCGTACTTCATCAAGCATACATCATTCGACATCAGCCATATTTTGTACATAGTGTAATAAAGTGTTTTGGAGCTAACCAGTGTTTTACTCGTCAAACCTCAGGACATTACAGCTGGCGACGAGTATAAAGACGAAAAAACGCAAGGAAATTAACCGGCGATTAAGGAAAAATAAGGAAACGCGGGAACGAAAAAGTAAAGCACGTGGTAGCCATCATGACTCAAGCAGCAGGACACACAGCCATCGGAAAACTCAGAGAATTTTCAGCAAAAGACTCCGATTGGTCAATTTTTAGTGCCAGGCTGGAACAATATTTCATCGCAAATAATATAACGGACGGTACGGTAAAACGAGCCCTATTATTGAATGCGTGCGATGAAGATGCCTACAGATTAATTTACAGCCTCTGTGTGCCAACAAGCCCAGAAAAAAAGGATTTCAAGGACCTCATTAAGTGTTTCGACAAGCATTTTCAGACAACGATCAGTGCGTTTGCAGCCAGACATAAATTCTACGGAAGTGCAAAGAATCGCGCAGAATCCGTGAGTGAATGGGCTGCAAGGATACGTAATTTGGCGGCAAAATGTGAATTCGGAGCTGAGCTTGAAATAGTGATGCGTGATAAGTTCATCATGGGTTTGGACAATTCCGATGTATTGGGGCGACTTTTCGAAGAGAAAATTACAATCTCATTCGAAAAAGCGGTCGAATTAGCCAACAATCATGTGGGAAGGAACGTGGCGAAAGAAATGGCGGTAAAGGAAGAAATTTTCTACCAGGGCCATGCGCAGAGGAGAAGTGGAGGAAGAGACGGCGACAGGCAAAGAGAGAAGCAGCAACATGGCAGACAGGGATACCACAGAACAGTTGAGGGCGCTGGCGGTAGCAATGGGCCGGCAGGCAGTCACCTGAGGCAGCCCCGGAAATCGGACAAATGGGAAAGTTGGAACGTCAACAATGTCAGATGCCAAGTCTGTGGGAAACCTGGTCATAACAAAGATAAGTGTTATTTTAAAAATCATTTTTGTAATTTTTGCAAATTAAAAGGTCATCTAGCGAAAGTTTGTAAAAATAAAGGAAGGCAAAATTATTTATGTGAGAAAGAAGATGATTTTTTAGCTAATATTGAAGAAGGTAGCATTGAAAATATTTTTAATTTTGGTAGTTTTTCAGATGCCATTGTGCTAGACACGAAAATTAATGATAAAAATTTTAAATTTCATTTAGATACGGGTGCTTCGGTATCAGTAATTTCAGAAGATTTCAGGCAAAAACATTTTTTAAAACAAATGATGAACAAAACCGATAAAACACTGGCTAGTTACGACGGTTCGTTGCTAAAGCCCTCTGGTTTTATTGAGGTACATCTGACTTTTAATGGGGAGACTCACCCGGTTAAGTTGTACATAATTCCAAAGGGGGGCCCGCCTTTATTGAGAAGAGATTTCTTTAATATTTTTAAATTAAGTGTAAATAGTTTTACAGAAAAATCTTTGTTTTTTAATATGGCTGATACTGATGACGTAAATGAAATTAAAAAGAAATTAGCTATACAATTTTCTAATGTATTTTCTTCTTCTTTAGGACATTTTACTGGTGGAAAACTGGAACTATCAACACAGGAGGGAGCCAAGCCGAAGTTCTGTAAAGCACGTTCAGTACCTTTTGCATTGTGTAGGGGAGTGGAAGCTGAAATTGATCGACTTGTTGCAGAGAATATCCTCAGCCCTGTGTCATTTAGCGAGTGGGCAACACCGATTGTCCCAGTAGCCAAGAGTGATGGTAGCATACGGATTTGTGGTGATTATAAGATTACATTAAACCCTATTTTGTTAGTTGATAAGTATCCTTTACCTCGTATCGAGGAGCTTTTTGCTAAGTTACAAGGTGGTGTTGAATTTACTAAAATTGATCTATCCCATGCTTATCAGCAAATTGAATTGGATGACGAGTCAAAAAAATTTACTACAATAAATACTCATAAGGGGTTATTTCGTTATAATCGGTTACCATTTGGGATCGCTAGTGCTCCGGCATTGTTTCAGAGAGTTATGGAACAAGTATTGTCAGGGTTAGAAGGGGTAGCATGTTTTCTAGACGACATTTTAATAACGGGGGAAAATCGAATTTCTCATTTAGAAAAATTAAAAGAAGTGTTGTTTAGGTTAGAAAAAGCTGGTTTTACAATTGCATTAAATAAATGTGTTTTTCTGACAAATTCGGTGCAGTATCTAGGATATAAAATTGATAGGAAACGGTTGCATACGAGTGAGGAAAAAGTAAAGGCAATTGTGGAAGCACCGGTTCCACAAAATGTTAATGAGTTACGATCATTTTTAGGTTTTGTAAATTTTTATAATAGATTTATACCAAATGCATCTTCGGTACTAAATCCTTTGTATAATTTATTAAAAAAAAATGTTAGGTTTGTTTGGTCAGAAGATTGTACAAGGGCTTACAAAAAAGTTAAAGATATTATTAGTTCAGCACCAGTTTTAGAACATTATAACCCAAATTTACCAGTAAAATTAACAGTAGACAGTTCTTATTATGGGGTAGGAGCTGTGATTTCTCATGTTATCAAGAATGAGGAGCATCCTATAAGTTTTGCTTCCCTTACACTCTCTAAAAGTCAACAAAAATATTCCCAGGTGGAAAAAGAGGCATTAGCCATCATTTTTGGAGTTAAAAAGTTTTACCAATACCTCTATGGTAGGAAATTTACAATTAAAACAGGTGCAAAATGTTTAGTAACAATTTTTGGGGATAAAAAAGGGATTCCTGCTCTTGCTACGAATAGATTACAGCGTTGGGCTTTAATATTGTCAAATTTCGTTTTCGATATTGAGTATGTTAAATCGGAAAAAAATACAGCGGATTATTTTTCACGATTACCGTTAATGGAAGAGTTAAAAGAGTTCGATATCGAAGATTCGTATTTGAATTTTATTGCGTCAAATTCTGATTTGCCGATAATGTGGGAGCAGATTAAAAATGAAACACAAAAAGATAACATTTTAATAGAGATTTGTAAATATGTAAATTTAGGGTGGCCAATTAAAGTTAGACCAGAATTAAAATCTTACAGTTATTATAAGCATAACTTTAGTATCGTAAATGGTTGTTTAATGTTAGGGCACAAGATGGTTATTCCTGCAACATTGCAGCAAAATGTATTAAAACAGCTACACTCCACACACATGGGAATGGTCAAAACGAAAAGCTTGGCGCGTTTCTATGTTTGGTGGCCTCAGTTAGGCAATAATATTGAAAATTTAATTAAGTCTTGCGAAAATTGTTTAAAAGTTAGGAGTGAACCTGCAAAGGTAGCACTTAAATGCTGGGAATACCCTAAACGACCATGGGAGAGATTGCATATTGATTATTTAGGACCCTTATTAGATAATAAATATATTTTAGTTGTATTAGATGCACATACTAAGTGGCTGGAAGCTATTGTCACAAATAACACTAAATCAAGTACAACCATAAATGCTCTAAGAGATATTTTTTCGAGATTTGGTTTACCTTTTTCTTTAGTGTCAGACAATGCCACAAATTTCAAGTCAAATGAATTTCAGATGTTTTTAAGTAAAAATAATATTAATTTTTTGGAAATTGCACCTTTCTATCCAGCTTCGAATGGTCAAGCTGAAAATGCTGTAAAAACAGTTAAACATGCATTAATAAAAGTGGTAAATAAAAGTTCTCTAGCAAATATAAATTTGTATTTAAATAATTTTTTACTGTCTTACCGAATTACACCCCACTGCTCGACAAGGGAATCCCCAGCAAATCTTATGTTTAACAGGAACATAAGAACAGTTTTAGATTTTTTGAATAATAATGTAAATATAACAGGAAATGTAGTTAGTAAGAAACAAAATGATAAAATTGTTAAAAGTCAAGAAAATCAGGTTAAACATTTTAAAGGTAGTAGATCTAAGGTTTTTAATGTAGGTGATCAGGTAGCAGTTAGAGATTATAGAATTGTAAATAAACCCTCATGGGTTAGGGGTATAATTAAGAAAAAAATAGGGACTAGAAGTTATTTTATTTTTATACCTAGTATAGATAAAACTTGGAGACGGCATTCTAATCAAATTATAGAGTATAATTTTTCAGTAGACATACAAGAAAATTATAAGGGTAATGTTTCAAGTCCACAGTGTTCTAAAAGTAATGAAAATGTTAAAGAAAATGTAAACACGTGTGGACCGTCTGATCAAAACATATTGACACCAAGAAGAAGCGAAAGGAATTTGAAAAGATTAAATTATTTTTGAATAAGTTTATTACTTATATATTTTTTTTCTCTAAGGGGGGGGGAAAGTGTAGTGTACCGACACTACTTATTCTGTGGTAAGCGTGGTGTACCGACACTACTTATTCTGTGGTTCTTCTTAGGTTGGTAATATGTGTTAATAGGGCAAGCGCAATAGGTCCAGCGGGCAAGATAAGCTTAGCTGGGACCGTACTCTGGGAGAGGATCTCTCTCTCACGCCGTACTTCATCAAGCATACATCATTCGACATCAGCCATATTTTGTACATAGTGTAATAAAGTGTTTTGGAGCTAACCAGTGTTTTACTCGTCAAACCTCAGGACATTACAATAATAAATGTGTTTCTTGTTCACATCAGGGGCGGATTTAGGAGGGGGCCTCTTTTGGAAATATCTACTATCCGCTGGCCATCTTAAAATTGATAATTTTTTTAAGAACGATGAATTTCGGGACGTAAAGTACAAGTCAAAAAACGATTTTCACCGAAAACGCTTAGTTTTTAAGATATTCTTAAGACTTTAACTTTAGGAAAAGTGATTTTTTTAATGGTACCTACCACAGCATGTGGATAAGTTAAATAGTAAATGTGTTATTCTATTTCTGTCACGGAAACCTATAAGTTAAATATAATTTTCCGTTATTTTCCAATCTGTTCACGTCCCCTAATTTTCTCTGAGCCTCTTACTGCCCCTCTGAAAGCCTCCAGCGCATACAAAGGAGTGTTGTCGCCCACTTTCAGAAAAACTGGTTTACGACAACACAAAGGATTAATTAATCGTAAATATCGATTTCTAGTTTTCTTTGTATGATATTTTCAAAAAACGTCGTGTGTGCCATTGCCCTAACGGATATTACACACGGCGTTCTTGTAGCGGCTTCTGACGATGCGGCGGCCGACGCTACTGCAGCGTGACAAGACACGTGCGTTTTCGCGACGCGCAACGCGACATTGGCAAAACAAATCTAAATACATTTCTCCTGCAACTCTTTAATTAAACAAAATAATTTGCTTTGGGTCTTAAACGCGCTTTAAAAACTGCCGTGTCTGAATAGTTTTTTTTTCGTCTTGGATGAAATTAAATGAGTCATCAAAAATATTCAGTATTGGTGTAGTTCGTCTTCAGCTTAAGTTATTTTACCGTTTCGAACTTAAAATTTGTACGTAATAGTTTATTTTTGAGACCTTAAAATGATAGATTGCATAGACCATAGTCCTGCTGGAAGCTCTTCCAGAAGTAAATTTGTACAGAGGCTTTGTACTGCGGGCAGAACGTTCGCCCGCAAATAGGGCAGTCTCTCCAGCAGGACGTATTTTGGGACTGCCGGTAGCTGCACGACAGCAAACATTGTTTTGATGCGATATTCCAAAGAAGACAAATTTGCAGACTCAAAAATGTCAGACCTACTATGCAGCTGTCCGACCGTCGATTAAAAAATAAGACTGCCGTAATGATAAAAAAAAATTGTGTGTGCTTAAGACCACACGACAGAAGTGAAAACTTCAACAAGGTGAAATTAACAATATCAAATACAATTTTTCAATTTTGTTTCTTTTAGGTTAGGTTCGTAAGCAATCATAAAAATAACATAAACTTGGGATACGGGATAATTTTACTGCATACGAAAAAAGATATTTCCTAAAATTGAACAACCCTTGAATTTTTACATCTTCAACAGAAGTCAGAAATCATAATAAATTAGGTCCACGGAATAAGCACTTACGGTAAACCTTACTTCACCCTACGTAAATATATAATTTAAAAAATGCCCGAACATACCTGAGACGCAGACGAGTGTCTATACAACGCACACTGTTTGCGGCATGCTCTTGCATATAACGTTCATTCGGGTCAGGGTCAGTTCGGATTGAATATAGCAGTTGAATTCGAGCGTTACACAGCCTAGTGTGACGCGTGACGGCTCAGTTTAATTCAGTGCCCACAAAAAGTGCTAAACGCGCCTAAAGAAGTTTTCACTTCAATAATTAAAGTAGGTAATAAGGCAAATCTATATTTTATAAAAAATAATTTTACAAATCAAACTTAAACAAGCAGAAACAAAATAAATATATCCTAAGCACAGTAGGAAAACAGTAAAAATACAAAACAAAAAAATACTTGTTTTCAAAAATAAAAGTTATTTTCTTAAATATCATTATTTTTGGTTTAGGCTGGTATACCATGCTGAATGCTTGCCAAAAATCAAATTCTTTCATTGTTTGCACGTTTCCAAGATGCAGCTTTGGGTTAAAACACGTATCTTTATAGGCGTTGATAGTCAGTGGCGGTTCGTCAGATGAGGCAAGTGAGGCGCCGCCTCACTAGGTTTTTGATAAAAATTCATTAATAAAAAAATAAATTTTATTAACCCTAATTTTTCCATAAATATTATCTTCTTTACGAAATAAAAATAAACATTAACATTGGCCAAAGCCAAATCAGTATTACGTATGCATAAAGTTTTTGATTATTAACGAAAACGTTATTTTTGCGTATAACGTAGTAAGTGCAATGACACACTACGGCGAAATAATAATCGCCTCGAAATCGTTGTTCCCATACTGCCCATGCATTTAAAAACCCAAGACATCGCATCGTTCCGACTTACGCTATATCTTTATCTCATTTCTTCATACACGTTTGTTTATTGCTTTCAGAGGCGACCATAAGTTCGCCGCTGTTTGTATTGCGCATATTATCCGTTTATTGTACCATGTGCATTGCATGGGTCGTAGGTCGTCGCGTAGATCAGATCAGGGGTCAGGTTACTTATTCGGTGGTTCCCACTGTTCCCAGAGCTTTCAGTTAATCGATTTTATTAAATAGTTTTTATATTTTAGTCGGGAATAGATTTTGATTAGTGTTTCGCCGCAGTTTCGCGTGTTTTTCTCGACGTGAACATGAATTGGTGTCATGATATTGTGATGTCCCTTGTGGAAACGTCTTTTTCAAGACGTAACGAACAAGAAAAACGAGAAATCATTTGCTGGGAGAGGCCTACCCCTCAGATAAGTACTCTTAAAAAAGACAAAAAAAACGGAAAACAATATACCCGCAGTTTTCAAAGTTCTTGGTACGGAACTCATACCTGGATTTGTGGTAGCGTTTTTAAACAGCGCTTATGGCTTATATTGTTGGCCGTGCTTATTATTGGGAAAAACTAAAAACGTGTGGACTTCTGATGGCTATGTAGATTTTTAAAAAATTTTCAGGTCAGTTAAAATCCACGACGCCTCTAAAGAGCATATTCAGAATTCCTTAGGTTTTGTACGTTTATCCCAATACCCAAAATAAGGACTTAATACTTTTAAAATTAAAATCAGAATTTAGTATTTGGAAAAACAAAAAAAGATACAGATGCTATAGGTTTAGGGGCGGTAATTACCCCTCCCAGGAACTTTTTTTCAGCGTGAATTTTTGATTTTGGGCGTGGTCGCGAAAAATTTTCGCCTGCGGCGAAATTTTGCGCCTCTGGCGGTTATTACGCCTGCGGCGCAATCCCTTTCCCGGTAATTATCATTGGTAACACTGCCTATATGGTCAGACACCGAAAATTCGCCTCACCTCATCTAAATGTCAGGAGCCGCCACTGTGATAGTAACTTGATCTTCAAATTTCCACACTGTTTCATGTACGGTTACCTCATTTTGAATTACTTCAGGTATTTGGCTTGTGCCATCAATAACTGTTTCATCCACGTGTCCGTTATTTTCAAGGCTAGGTAGATTTTCATCCGTTTCGGAATCAGAGGAAGTGTTTGAAGACTCTGATGAAGAATCAAAAATATATGACTTAAAAGTTTCAGTATTCTTGGATGAAAGGAGATTTGTACTAACCTCATTGCTGCGTGGCTCTAAAAAGATAAAAAATACTAAGTATAATAACTTCTTTAATAGTTAATCTGTTTCCTCCTTTATAGTAGTTTTTATATTTTTTTAATTATTTTTAGGATTCTGACCCTTCTTTGTCTAAATTTTGGAACAAAATATTTTATAGAACCACCTTGAATAACTGCTTTACAACTTAACTGCAAAATATCACTAATACCCAAAAAATATAATGTACTTACCGTTATTCTCGGAAAGGTTTTCTAAAATAGATAGTTGTGCATTAGTGGTCTCTCCATCAACATCCCATTTCACGTTTGCTATATTTTTGGATGCTATAACACTTAAAATAGTACCAGAACATATAGCACTCGACCAGTTTTCACCAAAATGGGAAAAAGTCATGCATTGTCTCATTTTCGATCAAAATAGTTGGCCGGAACGGCCACGCGCGCTCCCACCTGCATGATTTTGGCGACTAAAAACCTCAAACTTGCAACGGTTACATCTTTCTTATTTACAATCGTACAACGTCAGTCAAAAAATGCGCGGAAAATTTGAAATTTGCTCTACAACGACATGTAAAAATAGGTCCTGCCAGAAGGACGCATAGTGCTCTAAATTCGTATTGAAGATCGTCCTACATCGCTTCTTTTTAGTACTGTTGGCAGGACGCTGCACAATCTATTTTTAAGGTAGCTACATATTATGTTCCTTAAGTTTCTATTTTGACCAAAATAAACGGATAATAGGTATATCCGATTTATATTTTTATTCTCAATTTTAAGTGGATTGCAATTTTCTAATCTGTAACAATATGTTGGAAGTTAGGACGCGACGTCGACGTTTTGAATAGTGCGTGCTGTACACAAAGCGACAGATGCGACAAAATAAAGTAAAAATTGCATTTTTCGTCGTAATAATTGTAATGCGAATTTAGCATTTTGTGCTTTAAAGTTGGCCGTTCTTTAAAATTGGAAACATCTACTTTCTAGTAAGATAATGGCACAATATAAAGGGTTTATTAACAAAATCAACAAAATATTTTGTTGTTGTTATTGAGAGTTGATGTCACTTAATTTATAAACTAAATGGTAAAATATTTTCTGTTATATTTTGACAATTTGAGCGATATGTTTCCTAATCACAGTCAGCAGGAGTCTGATACAAAGAAAGATAACAAAAAAAATTAAAAAATTAAAAAATCTATTTGGTACTAATATTAGAGGCACCCTCGGGTGCCAATTAGCTATAATTATGCCAACTAGTTTAAACCTGCAGCCTGTGGGCTACTATGCTGCTATTTATACTGAAACACTGAGCGTGTTTTTTGATTAAATAGAATGTTCGTCGAGCGGTTCGACAAACCTTGACAAGCAAAGCTCCAAGTCTGTGGGCTACTTTAGTAACCGCAGCGATTTTCGACGGGCGAATTTTAAGTTAATTTTAAGAAAGAAACTTCGTCATGGGCTCTTGGGACAGGGGGCAGGCAAGTAATGCCATAGGCTCTAAAATTCACCTCATCCAATAATAATAAAAAAGTTATATTGTGTAAAATATTTTTAATTGCGTACACATGTACTGTCCAGTTTTTCTCTTATTTGATTTTGTAGCTTATAGCAAATTGTAACTATTTTTTTATTAGGGCGGTTTTTTTCAGATAATAAACTATGATTCTTATTAAAACTTACCTTTATTTAGTAGAAAAATGTTTCGTCGTAAAGTGTTGACAAACTCGTTTAGATTTCCGTGAAGGACTTCCTTTTCTTTATACCTAAAAAGTCGTAAAAATTATGCCTTTATTGAAAAATACCATAAATTATGAGCTATAAATTTAAAGTTTGGGAATTCGAGTCTAATGTATTTATAATTTATTTATGAATAGATTAAATCAATGCATGAAAGGGTAACTTTATAAATTTATAATTTTATTAAGATAGATATATTATCCAGGTGTATCTATTGCAAGAAATATGAAGATGTGGAAAGAGGTTTCGGTTCGGCTGTGTTTCTATCATTTGGTAACTTCTGAGAAATTTCTATTATACTGTCAATCGACAACAATAAAACAATATTTTTGTGAGTTCAAGTAGAATATTTGAATTTTTATAGATTTTTGCATAAACTTCATAGACATACTTTTGTGCCGCACATATAACATACTGTTGATTAGAGAACAATGTATCGTACAAGCATATGAACGGTTATTTGTAAAATAAAAATCTTGGCACTAAATCAGTTACTTTATAGACCTGGTGCTATCGGACAATTTTGTTTTAAGGATACAACACAAAAATTTTATTGCAGCAACATTTTTAACAACCACTTTGTACTTTAATGTAACATTAAATTCTATAAATTATTTAATTACCAGATTTTTGTCTCAATTGCATAGTTTTTCTAAAACGTGAAATATCCTATAAACTTTACAGTTATTTTTAAAATTTTGTCTAAAGAGACAGAATCCAACTGATGCAGAATTCGTGGGTGCGATTAAAAGGTGGTTAAGAATTAATAAGAGATGCATCCTGCATAGTTTGATATTATTCAATAAAATAATTTGTAAAAATGTCCTGATTGTATAAATGATTTTTGCTTAAAAGTTTAAACTATTCGCAAAACAAAGTGTTCCGAACTTTCTGTAAAATTTGTATGGAGTTTAAAAATACATATTTTTTTTTCTGCCTGCCTTTAATACAATTAAATCGACGTATGCAGAAACATCACATGCCCAAAAAACAAATTTTCGGAAAATAATTATTCTTTAAAAATAATTTTTCCTAATAAAGAAAATTTCTGTGTGTTTAAAAAATTTAAAAAATAATAAAATGTTTTTTCTTTTTTCCAAAATTTTGTTCTTTAATTGTTGCCGATCCATATTTCATATTTTTTATACATATTATAACTCTTTATTCATCCCCTAGTTGTAACTTGTTTGTTAACTTAATGAACCAGCATCTGTGTTGTTTTACAAAGGTATTTCTCTCTTTTGTCTAGTGAATTGTATTATACTTAAATTATATTTTATTATTATTTAGTTAACTAGGGTTTAAACTTGAAATAGGAAGCAATGCTTCAGCTCTATTTGTAATTCTCAACTTTAAATGAATCCCTATTTTTTTTTATAAAATAATTACCCTAACCCAGTTTTCGAAATTATTTATACTGCAGCACAACAGGCATGTGATACATATACCTATAAAATTTGTGCCAATATCGTTAAAGTAACATTACTGATACTTTTAGTTTTGTTTTTTGATCTTCGTTTATCCATTACTATTTTTTTAATTTATCGGTCAAAATTAGTTTTTATGGCCTCAATAACCCTAGAAATAACATACAATTTCAATATTTTTGCCGCTGCATTTCTCCCCTCCCTCTCTTACCCTCCCACTGTTTTTTGTATTTTTTGCAATGGAACCATCTCGGGAACATTTTATATTACATGAAAAAAATATGCAGCCAGAAAAGCATTCTAAAAATTATTGACTAATTAGCAACTTTGACTGTGACATAAGTGACAGTGGCAGGCATTATTTACTCACAATCGAAGCGCCTTGGTTAACGTAATTTTTGACTTGCTTCTCAGGCGCTTTGATTGTAAGTAAATAATACCTGCCAATGTCACTTATATCACCGTCAAAGTTGCTGGTTGAATAATTGAAAATTATGAAAAAGCTTTGAACAACCCAGCATAAGAGGTTTAAACGATACCTTCGATACTGAGTAAGTAACGATATTTGAGAGTCGATACCCGATACTTGAATACTCGATATCAAAGCACGATATTACTTAAGTAAAAAACTTTAAATCTGTAGTGTCAAGTTTCAAGTACCGTCACCACCAACCCTCGCGAAGATCTACCCCGTTAAAAAAATCTCGCTCCCCTCAAGCAAATCTAACCATTAAGTGAGTACTATGAAAGAATCTTGCTTGCGCTTGAAGAGCGAAGAAAAGTCGCAGTGGACTCTTCTTTTTTATTTCAAGCCAAAAATTTAATACTAGTAGTATCAATACGTTTAGAACGATACTTTTTAAGTATCGATACATAGAGTGCAATACCAATACTTATACTTGATATCGATACTTAAGGTCGATAATTCTAACCCTACATTTAAGTTTTTTATTGATTTTAGCCTTTAGATATATATATATATATATTTTAAAAAAATCAAGACTGTTAACTCTAAGCTGCCAATTAGGAAAATGTATTACAAGTTTTATTACATTTAGAAAAAAATCCTCACTTAAGTTATCACAAAATTGTTGATTAAGTTTTATGGTTTTTATAGGCAAATGTTAATAACAATAACAAATCCTTATAATCAGAAGTAGAGACTCAGTTTTCCTTTCAGTCAGATCCATCCCCAGACGTATTTCGCCATATCATCGCTCGTCAGTGAGGCTGGGATCTGACGAAAGAAAGGAAACAAAATGTTTGAACTTGAACAATTTAGTGTGAGCACCGTCAAAACGTTGCAGCGCTAACCGCCGTCTAGTGTCGATGTTCAACTTTATAAGTTAACAGCCAAATTACATTAAACTTCACCAAAACTTTCATCCGAGGATGATATTCAAAATCGAGTAATATTATGTAATATTTTGTAGGAGATATTTTATACAGCGACGCAAGTCAATTTTCAAAAGTAACTCACATAATATGATCAAAAACAGTTTTTTTCGTTATCGTTTTCAATTGGATCATCCGGTATATAGGTACATATTGTAAGACCTATATTTTTTAATACCCTGTATTTATGCAAAAGCTAAATTAAATAAGAACTAACGTTATTTATCACCCCGAGAGTTGGTTGTCGAAAACACTTAAGAGGCGTAGGTACCTAAATATTCCATTTTTATAGCTCGAGGCCGGCAAGGGTGTTTATAAAATCCAAGCGGATCAAGTTACTTGGCGATATTAATCGGGGTACGATTTGTTTACGTTAACACACATGTTATAGAAACGGCCTTTGGTACAAATATTCGAAAGCTCTATTTTATTATAGTTTTGAATGTCTTAAAGTTAAGTGTGGCTGTGTCCGCTGTGTGTGAGATATTTAAAATCATTTTAGGTTTGTGCTGTGCGACAGATTACAGACAAGAAGGGTGAGTTATATCACTGAGCATACTTTTTCTACATATATTCTCTTGTGTATATTTTTCATAGTTTTTGATATTTGAATTATTTGTTTACTGTCTTGCCCGTGCTTTGTTAAATATCTGAATACGGTCTGGGACCATTGCACGTATCGTGAAGATATTTAGCAATCCCTGAATCTGGAGAGAACCCTCGCGTTTGAGTGTCTATTGCACGGCTCAGTACAGTGGAGCTTGGCAAGCTTAGTGTTTTTGGCAAGTGTTTTTGTATATATCTGGATCGGGTCTGGGACCATTGCACGGATCATCAAGATATATTACAAGCTTTGTATCTGGAGCGGACACCCGCGTTTTGGGTGTCCATTGCACGACTCAGTACAAAGTGTTGCCGAGTTGGTCTAGATCGGTTGATCCGAGGTTCCGAGTAGATACCTGCCTTGGTCGGATGTATGTAAGTACATGCAACTGGGGGAAGTTCTGCTCTGGAATAAGACCGATGTTCGTAGTGAAGAGCTACACGCTGCACGAGCTGACCCTGCCTTAGACTAAAAACATCGGATCTAGAGAAGGTAACCTCGATAAAAAAAAACCTGCCTATGGGCAATACACACACACTCCACACTATACACTAACACCTGAGGCAATGGACGGCTTCTGGGTCTCCTTGCGCATCGCCGGTACGGTCCCCCGGAAGGCCGATCTGGAGAGGTAGCAGCGAAAAAAGTCTGGAGAGCACACCAGACTGCCGTTGGGATAGCACAGGGGCCCACCCTTACTTAGCCAGTGTAGGGGGCTGCCCTTTCAACTCAGCGACAAATCTTGAAACATGTAGTAGTGCCAGGTGGCGCCTGGATAGGGCCCTGCTGCATGATTCGGGGGGCTTCGACTGCGGCTGCCAGACTCCCTCGAGGGGAGCCAGACCTGACCGGCGATGCGATGGGAGGCTCCGCTGCCTAGTTGACCTCAGTACACCACACACACAATTTACACCCCCCCCCCCCCCCCCTTAATCATTTTAAATAATTTTAGATGAGTAGCGAAGAGAAAAATACTAGTGATAAAGTGCAATCACTTAACTTGGAACAAGGAAGCACCCCTAGCTTCCCAAAAGAGATAGTCGAGTTCAGTACGGACTCGGAGGTAGACGCAGACAAAGTGTCAGCAATGGAGGACGAGGTCCTAAGATCTTCGGACAATGCGTCGGAAACAGAGCCGCAAGGCTCTATTGAAGACGTAAGACCAAAGGCGGCAGCCGGTGACATAGCCGACATGGAACCTAAAAGACCCAATAAAACTGATCCGCAAGGATCGGCAAAAACGGGCCTAGACGGATCCAAAGACGCTTTAAATACCGGCGCCGGACCAAGTACGGCTACTTCTTGGACGGCCAAGACTAAGGTCACGGCCTCTAAGGAAGAGATAGCCCAGAGGCGGAAGAACAAAAGGAAGAGGTATAAGGCCAACAAGAAAGCCAGAGGCATGATCGCTGGTCAACAAGCCTCCGAACGCGAGCCCGAAGCTCCCGAACTTAACCGGGAACAGGGCCAACGGGAGGAGGCACGCAAAGGCGAAGATTTTAAGCCTCGTAGTCCCATGGGCAGGAGGTTCAGTAAAGCGGTTGAAAGGAGACCAGCTGAGCTTCCGGATGCTCCTGCTTCTGTGAGGGGCGTCGCGGGAGGCTCCAAGGAGCCTCGCGTGGCTCCCACCAGGGGTGGAGGACCTGGGATCAAGAGGAGCAGAGATCAGGCCACACACCGCCCAGCGATAGAGAACAGAAAAGGGCAAAAGATAGGCATGGCCGCCCGGTAAAAAAAGGGGAACAACAACATCGTTCCCCCCTTCTTAAGGATCAGGCGTCCGGCTCCAGAACTGCCGGCGGTGGGTCCCACGGGACCACACCACAGGCGACTAAAAAGGAGAATCAAGTCGTCTTTAGATCCAGCCGACCAGGCGACAACGTACTGGAGGAGGAAGTAGACGGTCTGAGAAGCCACTTGGTGGAAAAGATGCTTGAGGCCATGGCAGGACCTAGCGGGGAGCCGCAAGGGCCGTAGCTCCGATTTAGGAACTCTGGCCGAGTGGATCCGGGCTGGTTTCTGGTTACGGCGCAAGACGAGGATTCGATGAGGTGGCTCATCGAGGGCTGCCCAATGCTTAAGGTGGGCGATGTGACATTTACGGCCACACGGGCTGCCGATGCCCCCTGGCCTGAAAGGATCGGCTTCTGGCTGCGAGGCCTGGAGGTCGATCTGGGCAGGCTCAGAAGGACATTGGCGCTCCAGAACAGGGCCCTAAATGTCAATCAATGGAGGCACCTACAAACTACAGGAGGGCCAGGAAGTTGGTTTATCACCTTTCTGGTAGATAAAGAGGTCGTCAAGCGTCTGGAGGAGTCCGGGTGGACCCTCTACTTTGAGTTGGTAACCCTTGCAGCGCGCAGGGTTCCATCTTGGAGTGGAGCGGTCCGCCAAGAGGCTTTGAAAGCGCCGGCGACCGAAACTAAGAAACAATAGGCTCCTCGCCCGCTCCATGTCTAGTCCCCTCATGGAAACTCTGCGGGTGAGTCAAGTAAATCTCCAACACAGTCGGGACGCTACCGGGGAACTGGTGAGCGTCCTGACTGGTAAACACGAGATTGTTTTGATACAGAAACCTTATGTTTTTAGGAATCAAGTCAGGGGCTTAGGAGGTAGCGGCCACAAACTGGTGGTCGGTAAAGAGGATGATGACAGACCAAGAACCTGCATTCTGGTGTCCAGCGAGACCAACGTGATCCCTCTGCCACAGTTGGGATCAAGGGACCTCACGGCTGCGGTTCTTGAATATAAGGTGAGTGACGGTAGTCGTAAGCTCTTGATATGTAGTTTGTACTTACTATATGACAATGCGCGATTGCCTAACACAGAGGATTTAGAACACATAATTGCGTTCGCAGGGGAAAAGGGTTTGCCAGTCTTAATCGGGTGCGATGCAAATGCGCATAGCGAAACTTGGGGTAGTAGTGTAAGAATAGCTGTACACTCTGTATATTAGTATAACCAGTATAATTATAGACGTAGGCTAATTAAAGTAGTTTATTTAAATATTAGAATAAGTTTGTAAAATAAACAATTATAAAATAGGGTCATGTATTTCGTCAGTAAATATAGATAGACATACGTTGAACTCGAATGAAGTCGTTTGATTTTTCTAAGCCAAAAAGAGGGTGGTAAACCACCTATAACAGAGCTTTATCACATGGCGATCCTGCTAACGAACCGAGTTGATTGATCAAAATGGGCAAAAACCAGAGCAAAGAAGAAATCATTATAGCTCAAGCAGGGAATAGCGGTGGCCAAACTAATAGCCTCAGTAACAAGGGTTTTGGCTCTATACAAGATGTCCTGAGCATATGTATTATTGCAGGTTGGCAATTTTCTTTGGCTGGTGCATATATAAAAGAATTGCAACAACAATCAAACAGAGGATACGAGCAGAAATTCGGCAAGAAATCGGGAGAAGCCGAGAAAAAGTCTAAAGTAAGAAGAGGAACATTTAGTTTTTTTTTTAGGTTACAATTTAACTAATTATGGGTTTTTGAAGCAAAGGAGCATGGTTAAATTAATGGATAAAAAAGGGAATGTCCGTGCCCACTGAATTGGTATATTTACTGGATGAAGTCAAAGTATTTAAGAGGAATTTAATAAAAGATAATGCAGAAAAGAGACAGAAGGAGAAATATAATCTACGTAAGCTAAATAAATTTAAAAATTATACATTAGAATTAGGGAACTTTAGGGAAACTTTTAATTCAAAAACAAACGAACCTAAGTTAATAAATATAGTTAGGGATTATATACAGCGGATAGAACAGTACCTAACAGCGAGTCAAGATATTTTAAAGTCTAGGTTAGGGGATATCACGATAGCAGGGAAAGAAAGCGAAATTTTGGTTTCCTCTGACTCAGATTCGGAAAATTTTGACGAAGCGGCAGCAAAGATGACTCAAAAATTCGATCCTAAAACTGCATCAAGCCTTTTACCAGTTATGAATGGTTCTGAAACTGTAACTTTACAATTAATTAATGGAATTGAATGGTATGATGCACTTTTGGACGACGCGGGTAAATTATTGTTAACCACATATGTACTAAAAACGCGTTTATCGGGAAATGCAAATATCAGATTAAAATCATCCTATGCTTCAAATCAACTTTTAGTTACGGATCTTAGGCGACATTTTATCAAAAAAAAATCCGCGACTGCTTTATCTTCTCAGCTAAATAACATAAAACAAGGGTCAAGGTCTGTAGAAGAGTTTGGAAAAGCTATTGAAGAATTAATGGTCGACCTATCCATATCTCAGTCTGGGGGAGACTCGGGAGTGATGGATATCTTGAGGCCGGTCAATGAGAAAATCGCTATAAGTTCTTTTGCTAATGGCCTTCAAAATTTCAGCTTGCGAACCATAGTAAAAGCGCGAAATTACGATACTCTTAGCGAGGCAATTGGTGGCGCGAAAGATGAAGATCTAAGTGAAACAAATTCAAAACCTTTATTTCACATGCGAGGCTCACGACGATATCACCATTATAATAATAGGGGTGGACAAAATACCAACTTCCGGATTAATAGGGGTGTAAATAATTTTGGAGCAACCAGTAATAATTTTAGGGGATTTTTCTCGCGTGGTCAGCAAGGAAATAATAATACTATTAGAGGGAGAGGTTTTCGCTCTAATACTAGTTATTCACCACGGGGACAGTATAATACTAGGGGGCGTTTTCTTGGTAATAATTCAAATCAAAGAGGATATTATATGAATTCTGAAGAATATGATGATCCTAATGTAAATAGTAGCGAAACATTTTTTCGAGGCCCCTCTAAATAAAAAGATAGGCTTTCCTGCCCCATTTATATTTAATACTAACGGACTTAATTTTATTTACGTGAAGTATAAAAATAAAAATTTAAAAATTTTACTTGATACCGGGGCTTCAATAAGTGTCATTTTTAAGGGCGGCTTAGACAAAACAGAAAAAATTAATTATTTAAAGAGAACAAAAATTAACGGGGTCTCTGGGACAATAATTTCGCAAGGCTCGACAAATTTATGTTTAGATATAAATGGTGCAAAAGTGTGTCACGAGTTTTTGCTGATCGACAGTTTTGAGGACAATGTGCATGGTTTAATTGGAACAGACTTTTTTATGCGATACTTTGCTAAGTTAGACTACGAAAACTTTTGTTTATCATTCAGTGTAAACAATAAACAAATATTAACGCCTATTCACTCGAATCATAATAATTACACTTGTATACCGGCTAGACATGAAGTGATAAAATACTTTTATACCAACACAAATGAAGAATGCGTTGTAATACCAGACGAAATTTGTGAGGGTGTATTTGTTGCGGCAATTTTGGTAAAAGCAATTTCTAATCGTATTCCAGTACGAATTCTTAATACACGCAATCAAGATGTGAACATAAAAAATTTTGCTCCAAAAATTGTGCCATTATACTATTATGATATATGTCAGTATAACTCAGTCGACAAAACTGTAAACAGAATAGATAAATTGTTAAGCACCGTAAAATTAGATCATCTTGAAAAATCACAAAAGTTCTCTTTACAAAAAATTTGCTCTAAATACTCGGATGTTTTTCACTTAAAAGGGGAATCTTTAACTACGACAAAAATTTACAAACAAAAAATTCACCTACAACCTAACACAAGCCCTGTTTATGTTAAACCTTATCGTCTACCTTATTCTCAAAAAATTGAACTTAACAAACAAATTGGTAAAATGCTACAGGAAAAGACAATTGAAGAAGCCTCTTCTCCATGGTCGGCACCAATTTTGCTAGTACCTAAAAAAGCAGATGACCAAGGAAATAAAACGTGGAGAATGGTAATAGATTATAGGAAAACTTTAAATTCAAATATACAGGATGATAAATTTCCATTACCGTGTATATCAGAAATTTTAGATTCTTTGTCCGGCGCGGTATATTTTTCACATTTAGATTTATCGCAAGGATATTATCAGATTGAACTAGAAAAAGAAAGTAGGCCTTGTACAGCATTTGTAACTGGCCAAGGACAGTTTCAAATGACTAGACTGCCAATGGGGCTTAAGATAAGTCCTAGTTCTTTCTCTAGAGCAATGTCAATTGCTTTATCGGGACTAACTTATTCGTCTTGTTTTGTTTACTTGGATGACTTAATTATTTTTGGTAATAACCTAGAAACTCATAACAGTAACTTAATAAAAGTTTTACAAAGATTACGAGACGTGAATCTAAAGTTAAATCCCGAAAAGTGTGACTTCTTGAAAAAAGAACTTTTATATCTCGGACACGTGATTTCAGCAGATGGGGTTTGCCCCGATCCTCAAAAAGTTCAGGCTATACAAAACTATCCTATACCAAAAGACGAAAAGGAAGTCAAGAGGTTTGTGGCATCAGCAAATTTTTATAGAAAAAGCATTAAACATTTTGCACAAAAAGTTGCTCCGTTAAATTATTTAACGCGTAAAGGTGTGCAGTTTCACTGGACATCAGAATGTCAAAAAGCATTTGAAACTCTAAAGCAAGCACTGGTGAGCCCGCCAGTATTACAATTTCCAAATTTTTCCGAGACTAATACTTTTATAGTGACATCAGACGCGTCCAATAAAGCATTAGGAGCTACCCTCTCGAACGGAGATGGTGCACCAGTGTCATATATTTCTAGACAGTTAAATAAGGCGGAGATAAACTATCCGGTTATTGAAAAAGAACTTTTGGGAATTATTTTTGCAGTAAAAAGTTTTAGACATTACCTATTTGGGAGAAAATTTATCATTTACACGGATCATAGGCCTCTTGTATACCTTTTCGGAATGAATAATCCTTCTAGCAGGCTTACCAAATTTCGATTATTGTTAGAAGAGTACGATTTTGACGTGCGATATATAAAAGGTAGTAAAAATGTAGTAGCCGATGCACTATCTAGAATTGAAACCACATCGGAAAAACTTAAACAAATGTCAAACAGCGTGTGCAACACAATGTTTGTTATGACAAGGCAGCAAGCGAAGAAAGAATTAAATAGGCCGAGTTTTGATAGTTCCTTACACAAAAGGCTTGATCACCCAGGAGTGGTGGAACTTTTGAAACCGCAGAAAAATTCTTATGAAGCTTATTGCATTTCAGAATTCGAATTTAATAAATTAACAAAAAATAAAAAATATGATTATTGTACAAGCCACATAATTTTTTCAAAAAAAGAGAAAGTTTTAAAAATTAAGAATTCTCGATCGACGTTCGCATGCAATGTATCGTTGAGAGACCTTAAGGATATTTGTATAAAATATAAGGTACCAGAAATATATATTTTAAAGAATAATAATAATGCGCAATTAATAAATATTATAGGTAGGGATCCCTCAGAATTAAAAATGGCTAATATAAAAATTTCAATTATAAAAGATGTACAAAAAATATCTGATAGAGATATGCAACAAATAATATTAAATGATTTTCATATTCTTCCGAGCGGCGGTCATACTGGCATTACCAGAATGTATAATAACATAAAGAAGTACTATTTTTGGCCAAGTTTACACGCAGATGTTAACGATTTTGTAAAGCATTGTGATCATTGTCAAAGGTTTAAACATTCTAGGCCTAATATTGAGCCGATGTCAATTACCACAACTGCTTCATCCGCTTTTCAAAAATTATTTTTAGACCTGGTAGGACCTTTGCCGGAAGACATATACGGGAATAAATATATATTAACATTACAGTGTGAATTATCAAAGTTTGTGGAAGGTTACCCTATCAAAAATAAAGAAGCACAAACAGTTGCGAAATCTTTTGTGGACAACTTTATTCTAAGATATGGAATACCTGAAACAATTGTGTCAGATCAAGGTACAGAATTTATAGCTACAACTCTGAAGGAAGCATGCAAAATTTTACAAATTAAACAACTTTCATCAACAGCTTATCATCACCAAACACTAGGGTCGTTGGAAAATACACATAAAAATCTGGGCGCTTATTTACGAATACAAACAGCAGAACACCCGGACAGTTGGAGTTCTTGGGTTCAGTTCTGGTGTTTTGCATTTAACAATACTGTTCACACTAACACAAAATACACTCCATACGAACTTGTGTTTGGTAAGCAATGCAAACTCCCTTCAAATATCGACACAGGTATTGACCCATTGTACAATTTCGATAACTACCCACTAGAACTAAAATATAGATTACAGAAAGCTTGGGATGATGCCAAAAATAACCTCATTAAATCAAAAATACAACGTAAAAAGTGTCACGATTCAAAAGTCAACGCACAAAGTTATAAAAAAGGCGACCAAGTTTTAATAAAAAACGAAACCGGAAATAAACTCGAACAAATTTTTACCGGTCCATATGTGGTCGTAGAAGATAAGTCACCAAATATTGTAATTTTAATAGAAAACAAAACCAAGGAAATTCATAAAAATAGGGTTAAATTGTATAGTGATAGGAACCTGAGTTTGTAATTAGAGAGATATGTTAAACATTTTTTTTTTCTCTTTTTTTTTTTCTCTTCCGTAGGAGGTGTAGTGTAAGAATAGCTGTACACTCTGTATATTAGTATAACCAGTATAATTATAGACGTAGGCTAATTAAAGTAGTTTATTTAAATATTAGAATAAGTTTGTAAAATAAACAATTATAAAATAGGGTCATGTATTTCGTCAGTAAATATAGATAGACATACGTTGAACTCGAATGAAGTCGTTTGATTTTTCTAAGCCAAAAAGAGGGTGGTAAACCACCTATAACAGAGCTTTATCACAACTGACACTAACGCCCGGGGTGAAGCCCTCAGTCAGTTTCTAGCGCATACTAACCTTGAGGTACTAAATAAAGGTAGAGAGGCGACGTTTGTAAATAGAATTCGCGAAGAGGTAATTGACATCACCTTAGCCTCGAGAGGTATTTTAAACGATATATCGGACTGGCGCGTATCGAACGACATATCCATGTCTGATCATCGCATGATCAGAATGGAGCTAAGATCCGATAAAAAGGTTGCTACTTTGCGGAGAAACCCCAGAGCCACGGACTGGGTAAAGTACATCTCGGCCCTTGAACGTGACACGGGTACTCCTCTCAGTAAGTTAGATAGCAAAGAGAAAATAGACAAGGAAGCGGATGCATTAAGTAAGCTGATCGTCTCAGCGTACGAGCTGTCCAGCCCGCTCGTGGCAGCTAAGGAAAAGAGGGTTCGCTGGTGGAGTAACGGCCTCGCGAAATTGCGCGGGCTAACCAGACGGGCCCTTAACCGAGCCACTAGGGAGGGAACGCAAGACGCATGGGACGCTTACACAGGTGCTCGAAGGAAGGTAAGGCGCAGAAAGAGAGAAGCCTGGCGGGCGTACTGCGGGGAATTAGATATCCTACCAGAGACGGCCCGACTGGCCAAGATACTCAGCTGCGAGAGTAAAGGGATAATTGGATCCCTAAAAAGACAGGATGCGACATGGACTACCTCCAGCAAGGACTCACTTAGACATCTGCTGAAGGTTCACTTCCCAGGCTGTGAAGCAGCGCTGATTGCTGAGGAGGCTGATCCCCCGATCCAAAGAGCGGATTGGAGGACGGCCAACAAAATTGTGACTAGTGCTGCGATAGCCTGGGCGGTCAATGAATTTAGTCCATATAAGGCAGCGGGGCCAGATGGCGTTTTCCCGGCTTTGCTTCAGAAAGGCCTGGAAATCCTACTCCCAAGGCTGGAAAGAATTTTCCGGGCTAGCTTAGCCTTGGGATACGCTCCGAAAGCATGGCGGTCGGCAAGAGTGACGTTCATCCCAAGGAACGGAAGGACGGACTACTCCATAGCCAAAGCTTTTAGGCCAATAAGTTTAACCTCCTTCTTGATGAAGACACTAGAGAAGTTGGTTGATAGGTATCTCGTGGAGGTGGTGCTAAAAACGCGTCCTATCCACGATAATCAACACGCCTACAGGCGCGGACGATCAACAGTGACCGCACTGCCCGCCGTAGTAACAAAGGTAGAGAGGGCCCTACATTATAAGGAAGTTGCCTTGGCAGTATTCTTTGATGTTGAAGGGGCCTTCGACAAGGCAAAACCAACGACAATTTGCGATTCGTTGAGAGCAAGGCGGACGGCTCCGTCCATTATAGAATGGGTCAGAACAGCATTAGAGGAACGGACGGTGACCGCCGCCGTCGGGGACGTTCAGCTGGACATCGGAGTAAGGGGCGGCTGCCCGCAGGGTGGCTGCCTATCTCCACGCCTATGGTGCCTGGTGATGGACGGTCTGATGGTCAGGCTCGCCGAAGCCGGCTTCTACGCACAAGCATATGCGGACGATGGCCTCGTACTGGTTACGGGAAAACATCTGAACGTGGTGTGCGACAGAATGCAACTGGCCTGCAGGATAGTAGAAAGGTGGTGTAGAGAGAACGGACTTTCTGTCAACCCAGGTAAGACTGAGATGATTCTATTTACAAAAAGAAAGAAAACAGACGAGTTCAGAGCGCCACAGCTTTACGAAAAATCCCTAGACTTGGTGCAGAAGGTCAAATACTTAGGAATTATTCTAGACAACAAGCTCACCTGGACGGCGCACGTGGACCACGTGGTGAAAAAGTCTACGGCGACCTTTTTTCAGCTTAGACGAGCGGTGGGAGCCAGTTGGGGTCTCAACCCCCGCATTATGCACTGGCTCTTCACAGCGGTCATTAGACCGAGAGTTGCCTATGGCTCGATAGTCTGGTGGCCCGCGGTAGAAAAAACCACTGCTAGAGCAAAACTCTCGAAAGTGCAGAGATTGGCTGGCCTCGGTATAACCGGAGCCATGAGGACGACCCCTACAGCCGCGCTTGAAACTCTACTTGGGCTGCCTGGGCTCCCACTCTGAATACAGAAGGAGGCAATGGCGGCCTACATGAGAATGAGATGCACTGACTGTTGGAAAGGTATTGGAGACGTAGGACACACGAGGATAGTCCGACTAGCGGAAGCAGAGGTTCCGATACTGAACCTCGCAGCGACCCTGACAGAGGACCCGTTAAGGTTGAACAGGAAGTACTCCCTCACGATCCCTACCAAGGAACAATGGGAGAGAAAAGAGGTTCTATTCCCAGAGGATGCCCTGGTATGCTACACCGATGGGTCGCGCATGGCCGGAACGGAATCCTCAGGAGCCGGAGTATATATTGAAAAGACTGACACCCGAGAGAGCTACCCACTAGGACGGCTCGCAACAGTCTTTCAAGCAGAGGTGTTTGCCATCTTAATGACGGCCAGCATGGCAGAGGTCAGAGACTGCGAAGAGCGTGCGGTATATGTATGCTCCGACAGCCAAGCTGCCCTAAAAGCCATCTGTAATCCAAGAGTCACAACCAACCTCGTCAGCGAATGCGTCGATGCCCTGGAGAGACTCTCGAGGAGGAAAGAGGTAAACCTGGTCTGGGTCCCCGGACACCAAGAGGTTCAGGGTAACGAGCTGGCAGACGAACTTGCCAGAGGTGGAGCTGAGACCCCATTCCTTGGACCAGAACCGGCTATAGAAATAACAAAAAAGCAGGTAGGATCCGCACTCAACGAGTGGGCTGAACGCCGCTCTAAGGAGCAATGGCGGACGATCCAAGGGTGCAGACAAGCTAAGGACTTTATAGCTTGGCCGAGCAAGGCTAAGCTAGATTGGATTCTAAATAGAAGACGATGTGTCCTAAATCCCTTGATTGGGATACTGACAGGACACTGCAAGCTGAGGAAGCACCTATCACTGATTGGTGTCGAAGACGACCCAATCTGTGCCGGATGCCTGGAGGAGGAAGAGACCCCACTGCATTTTCTGGGTACCTGCGAGGCCCTGGGAAAACTCAGGCACCAGGTCCTGGGATCAGCGGCTCTCCAGAAGGAAGAAATCACGGCCCTGGCCTGGAGCGACATACTCAACTTCATAACGAGGTCGGGACGCTTTGGCGGGGGCCAAGGTGGTTAGCGTGATTGGGGGAAGACTCTGGGATAGGCAAAAAGGATCGCGGTTGGTCTACTTGCCAGGTTTTCGGAACCTCCCCTCAATTACTACTACTACTACTGGTCTAGATCGGAGGTTGTGTTGTAACCTCGTAGGTTGAGTTGTAACCTCGTTCTGGTAGTAATTTACGACGTGTACTAGAATGTGCTACGCTACTTTCGTACTCATTCACACCATCAGTACGTTGGGCTCTTTGGACGGGTTGAGAACCCATTGCACATCCAAAGCTGGTACTCGCAGGTCGGTACTGGGGACAGTATTGTTTGTTTCAAGATAATAATATTTTAATTATTGCAGAGTATTTCAGTTAAAGAAATATTACTTTGTGACAAAGATGATATTAAAGTTCATTGTTGATTGGTTTGACATATAATTTAAATAACTAATGTCATGAAGTTGATTTAGAAGTAATTTACATACATAAATAATGTCATTTGGTTATTAAATTATCAGACGTAAATTAAATCACGTTTTAAAGAAAGATTTATTGAAGAGTCACTATTTGGTTTTAATATTTATCAAGTGGAGATGTGTAGAAGAAGAGGTTGCTCAACGATGTTTTCATTATTTTCAGGTAAACTATGCCAAGGATCACCTGAATAAAAGAGTCGCCAATCCGCCACGTTATGTTTATTATAAGGTTAATTATTTTATTTTATTTTGATTTATTTAGTTGTTAATGTCTCAATTAAAATTGATTTGATAAAAATCACGCTCAGGCTTTTTGGGTTACAATATTAAAATAAACGAACAGTTCTGTTTTAATTAAAAAAAACTAATTGGAATAAAATCAGATGTTAAGTTTGTAACAGTTAGTTTTGGTCACTACGAATTTTGCCACTTACTATCTTTAGTTTTACCATATTTTACGAAAATTCTTCAATATTCTAACCTATAATTTGCTTTTTACCTTTTAAATACCTTAATTGTAGCAGATACCTAAGTGCAGAGGTCTGTTGTAGTTTTGCAATTAAAATTAACCAGTTTACGAGTAACTTTTTGGAGATATTTTAAAGTTTATCTGATTAATGTTGTTATCTCAAGAATTTAGGGGTAACCTGTTGCTTGCTAACGTTACGTAATGAAAGTTTGTTTATTCTTACCTTATGGGGCAACCTATATTAGTCTCTGAATCATCTTTTGGCTTAAAGCTTATTTGTGGATGTTTGGGGGGTTTTATTGTGTTTCCTTAGCATTCACATAGAGGTGTCACTTTAATTTACACTGACATAAAGGCTAAGGGCCATAGGTTGTACCAGATTAGGCCTAGAAACTTTCAAAATAACGTTTATTTACCCTGATACACTGCTGTAAACTGTTTGTTTTTATTAGATTTTTACCTGTTTAAATTGAGCCTTGGAGATAGCAGGTCATCCCTGTTTTGACGGCGAAATACAAAGGAGTCTTTCTGTTATTATTTTGACTGTATTTGGTTCTTCTTTACGGGCTTGCGGCTGCCTTTTGGGGCCTAGTTTTTGCCAGTGTTATAACCTCTTCCCTGACTGTTGATTTCGTTACTGGTCTTCTACAAATAATGGTTTGTTTGGCGTAATATCTGTGAGTTAGTAGATTATTACCTTTAACTGTTGCTTAAAACTGGAATTTTTCTTTTTTTCTTTCTGGCTTTTTATTTTCAAAAGTTTATTTTGACAATCATGACATGACTGATTGTCATTCTCAACCAATCCCAGTTCAGGCGAAAGACAGTTGCGCTGTCATACGACCGTTGACGTTTCGATCAGCCGGCGATATCTTATGGGTATGGGCTTTTTAATCGATACAATTTATATGTATCGATTTCAATTTTCTAATTCAATTTTTGTGTACGTTTGGACTTTTTATTCCCCAAACTTGAGTTTTATAACAGGACTATCTGCACTGAGTCTATATTTCATTATAACTTTTATTCTATGACTGGAATTCGTAGTGTTACTTATATCGACCATCTCTAAAGTTTCGACGTCTTGCTCCGCCCTATTTCTAAGATGTTTTATAGCCAAAAAAAATTTCAGTTTTTTGTTAATTTTCGAGAACGGCAAGGAATTTATGATTGTCTGCCCTTTTCATCGATGGCCGTCGAATAAGGCAGACACGGGCTGTGTTTCTTTTCTACCATGGGAATTTAGTCCCAGCTTAAAGCAATTCGGTAGAAATTAAATCGTAAAAAGTAGTGCAATGTGTTTTCGTTAATTTTTGCTTCGTTTTACTTTTCGTATCATTACACTACGACCCAAATGTTTGGATTTTGAATGCCTGTTGCTGGTGAGTTGGACAACACCACGTTGTTGAAGGGGGACGTTTTAGTAATTTTTCTTTGCTTTTCTTGGTTACAGTCTAAATCTTGGTCATCCATTCTTCCGACAAGGAAAGAACGCAAGCTACACGCCGTCCATGAGCTTTATTTACCAGAGAAAAATAAAATTCACCGAAGATACCCTCTAGCTCAGAGGTAATTATACTTTTACTGTCTTTTAACCTTAATTAGACGGTTGACCATTTAACTGTAATTTTAATGTATTTTTCTGCAACACCGAAGTGCTCTTGATTCTCATTCTTAGGAGTAAAATAAAAAGGGGTTTTTGAGTAGCTTATTAGATTATGTAGCATTCCTCGGTAACTTTTAAAGGGAGGGGGCTTCCTTTTAATTAGCGTAAGAAAAGCTAATAAATTTTTCTTTTATGGCTGAACTATGTTTCTTTTGTTACTACTTTATATGTTTTGGGCCTAGAGGGTGAAATTTTGTATATATATATTTCTGGTGCCTTATTTAATTAAATTTAAATATGTCATAAATTAGTAACGTTAGATTCTTAAATTAATGCAGAAATCTGTGTTGAAAGCTTTAGTAGCGGTATGATTATGGGAAATTTTGTTTATAGAATATAGGGATTTGATTTATCAAGGGGGAGCGACTTACCTTTGACAAAGGGAGGTTTTCTTTTTAATTTCTCTATAGTATACTATTAGTTTTTAACTTACTATAATATTTCAATACGCTTTAGTGTAAGTGGAAGCGGTGTTATGTATATATATTCGTAAATGGGGGGTTTAATTTTGATTTTATTCTTGTTGGGGGGTCATCAATTATCGATTGTATAACGTAATGCATAGACTAAATTCATTAAGGGGTTTTGCTCTTATTTATTTTATTTTAATGCCTGCTTTGGGGTTTTTAGGGTACTCCTTCCGGATTACTATCCTCCTTCCGGATTACTATCCTCCTTCCGGAGTACTATCCTCCTTCCGGATTGCTATCCTGCTTGTGGATTACTATCTTCCTTCCGGATTGCTGGGGTTCTTCCTACCTTCAGTCTTACCTTAAGGTACGGGGTTGTGATAGTGCCAGCAGTTGTTCTCATTTGGTTTCCGTTCATGGGCCATGGACCGGCTAGTTCTCCCGAAAACTAGCTACACCTTCACTGCTGAAGTCAGATGATTTGGTGATATGAAACCCAACCAAGCTAAGATTTTATAATATTACTTACTTTCTGGTTTTAATTTATTTTCTCAATATTTTGCCTAGCTTAGGCCTAGTATCCACCACGGCGTTTTAACTCATAATTACCTGTTTTTTTTTTTATCCGTGCTATATTGACTATCGTGTATTGATAACGTTTGATGGTGAATGCTTGGCCTGACAAGTCATCGACAAAATTTCTTATCATTTATTAATTATTCACTGAACTGAATATTTCTTATTAATTAAATTCGGTATTTTTGGTTATTTGATGTAATATGAAGTTGAACATATAATGTAAAACCAGGTGATCACTAGTGTTCGAACAAATTATTGGTTACATTTTAATTATAAATATTTTCTTGCAGGTTATATTTTTGTATACATGCCTAAAGGCAAATTCTACTGATGTTAATTGTTTTTATTTTATAAATTTTCTTTTGGTCATGCTATGCATTAAGGTGGGGTTACGCTAGGTTATGTAACTACCATTTCATCAAGTCTCTTGTGCGATCGCCATATCGCACCCGCCTAGCCATTTGCTAATAAATATTTCATTAATTGTTGCATACATGTCATACAAATAATTTCAGGTTTTAATTTATATTTATTTATTTTAAATAAACAATCATTGCCCAATATATTGCATTTTGTAAAATTAGAACATTCATTAACGACAATAACGTAATGGTAATATGAGGAAAATAAACTTATATCTTTAGTCACCTTTAATTACCTGTTGTTTTATTTTGCCATTGATCTTTCAGGACGTATAAACTAAAGGATATGAGAAAGGATCGAAACAAGCTGCAATAAGATCGGCAGTATATCTCCAGCTCAATAGCTCAGAGTTGGTGGCGCAGACGGATTCACACCCGCCGGGCATATATTTTTTTTTTGTGACACGAGCAGCTATAGCCTTGTATCGATCCTCACTCAAATATTTTTTTTTTTTTTTCTGGTATTTTCCTATTTAATTTCAAAGCCATCCCTTAGAGGGAAAAACCGTGTTGCAAGTTTTTAAGTGACTCATGTATATCTGCTGTAACTAATGAGCACAGAATTAATGTGTAAATTCTGGACTGTTGTTTTCCATTTTATCATTTTATTTTATTGCTACATTAAGTAGGTATGTTTTTTAACCTCTGGCTTGGCGCCTCTCATTGGTCGAATACGTAAATTTTAAAGTAATTCCAATCTTCCATTGTAAATGGCTTCAAATTAGCCATAGGTACGTTGTTTTACATATTGACAAAATCTGATCAAGTTAGCTTTAAAAGTTATATAATGCAGAGTTATAATTTATAATATATATAAAATCTTTAGAAACAAGAATGACTTTCGTTAACCCCTTTAGTAGCCTTAAAAAAAAGTAGGTAATACACCTGTAAATAATTATTAAAAAGATCAGGAGGACTGACCCTTATCTAAATAGGTTCGTGCAAAAAATTATAAAAATAATATTAATTTAATACAATTTTAAATAATACAGCGTTATATTATAAAGAAACGGATTAGCCTTTTATATTATAGAATACCGATAGGAATCCCTCGGACCCGTAAAAATTTTTGAAAAATGCATTTTGCATGCAGTTGGGTTTAGATTGATAAGCTACATTTTTTACGTAGCCCCATAAAAAAAAGTCCAGTAGGTTAAAATTGGGTGATCAGGGTGGTCACTCTATTGACTCTACCGATCCACTGCCCCGAAATTTTTTTATTTAAGTACTCCCTTCTATGGGCAGCATAATCCGGGGAGCACCATAGTATCAGTACTTTTATCAATTAACCTGAACATTTAAAGGAAACAAAGCTTCATCAGAAAAATATATTCTTTGGTCAATTCGTGCGTGACTATAAATATATTAGCTCAATTATTATATTTTGCTCTTGCCTATCAGGATCATCGTCGAATGACTTTTGTACAATTACTGGTTTGTAGGGATAAAACTTCCCTTTTTCTTAAATTGAGATACGGTCGTTTGTTGAGTATCGTACTCACGTCCAAGTTGTGTATTTGAGCTATGAGAATTTTTCTTTAGTGAAAATAATTTGTTTTTTTTTCTCCTCAAGTATATGAGGACGACCACTTTCAACACTATCTTTAGCAGTACGGAAAGTTCTTCACTTAATTGCTACCCTAGACATTGTCGAGTGGATAATAGGTGGGCGATTTGGGTATTTTGTATTAATTACCTATATCTCGAACTTCACTTCTAATTAATCACTACAACCCAACATAATCAAAATTTCTATACATTCTTCTTTAGCGATGCGCATTTTCAATGGAATATCAGCAGAGGAAAATTTAAATTTGATTAACATTCACAGATAGTTTTTGACGTCTCAAAGTTAAATAGCAAATGATCACTGCCTTAAACATTGTGACTTAAATTCAGAACTTTACTAGTCGAGAAACATATCAATGGTGCATACCAGCATTAAAGTGTTAATATTTCGTAAACGGTTGAAAATAGCTATGGGGCATGAAAAATATCTAGAATTGATTGTAGAATTTAAAAATGTAAAAATATTCAATATATTTCGTTAAAAAAAATAAAGTTGATACACGTAGCATTTTTATGATATTTTTCTAAAAAAATTAATTTCAAAACAATTAATTTGACGGGTCTGAGCGATTCTTGATTAAGTCGGCGGTATTCTATAAAAAAGAATGATCCATTTCTTTATTAAAATGCTGTACCTATCACATAATATAATATGCAATATATTTCGTTAAAAAAAATTAAAGTTGATACACGTAGCATTTTTATGATATCTTTTTCTAAAAAAATAATTTCAATAAAATTAATTTGGCGGTTCTGAGCCATTCTTGATTAAGTTGGCGGTATTTTATAGAAAAGAATGATCGATTTCTTTATTAAAACGCTGTATCACATAATATATAGCTACCTATATATTCTGTCGCTGTACAAGTTTAGGTAGGTAGTTATATAATTTTAAAACGAAATATGGCATGCCGGTTGATTAAAAAAAGTACTCTTAAGTTTTTATCGTAAACGAGAGAAAACATTTGGTAAAAGTGTATAGTACAAATAGACACAAATCTTCATTAGTTCAATAAGCAACTTTGTGTTACTTCTAGTTTGATCGACCAAACAATTGATTTTTGAATAGGAATCCCTTTAACATTTTAGTAATTAGCCAATCCAAATAACGTTGTTATGCACACATCCATAGGTACTGGTTAATAAAAGTCTGACTTGGGTAAACACTTTTTTTATACGATTTATTTTACAGGAAATTAAAAACCGTGTCAAAAACTACATTCAAATCTAACATGTCATTGTTGTTATGGATATTCTTGGTTTTTCTATTTCGCCACCTGTCTTTTCGTAAACTTGGGGACAATGGCGTAACATACCGCCGGCCTTGAAATTTGAAATTTCAACATACACAAAGTTCTAAAAAAACAAATGCTCAAACAATGTCATTTTCTCGGTTGAGTTAACTTATAACTAAATAACTATTCAAAGTTCTTTAAACACAAAAATCTTTATTCTTGTGTGATTCCCCCCTTTTCTGAATGGTCGTGGACTTCACCAGGTGGAGTCGGATATTGGTAAAATACATATTTTAGTTAATGGACGTTTAGTAATGGAACCATCACTAAATTTAAGTGTGACCACTCTGATAACATGGTCAGACCCAGGGTGAGTTTCCAAAATTCGTGCTGTTTTCCACTTTAAAGGTGGTAAACCATCTTCTTTAACTATAACCAAATCATCTGGTTTTACCATTGAAGAACTGTTGTCGTTCCATTTTAATCTTTGTTGAAGTTCGGTAATATATTCACTGGACCATCGCTTCCAATAGGTTTGAATTAATTGCTGCAACTTCTTATATTGGCTAAGTCGGTTTTCTGGTATTTCAAGATAACAAGGTTCAGGAACATTAGTTAAAGGTTTTCCAACAAGGAAATGTGCTGGGGTTAACGGGGAATAGTCATCAGGACTGGAGGATAACGGAGATATTGGCCGTGAATTTAAGATCGCTTCGATCTGGGTCAATACCGTTTGAAAATCTTCATAGTTTAAAGATGTGTTGCCTAAAACTCTCTTTAAATGATATTTTGTCATGCGTACACCGGCTTCCCAAATACCGCCGAAATTTGGTGCACGTGGGGGTATAAAATGCCACTGCACGCCCTCTTTTCTTAAGATTTCCGAAATATCTGAAGTTTCTAATTCCAAAAACTTTTTAATTCAGAGTTCGCCCCAATATAGGTTGTTGCATTGTCCGAATAGAGGTTAGAGGGTAGGCCTCTTCGAGACGTAAATCGCCTAAAACATGCTAAAAACGCGTTACTTGGCAAATCAGTTACAATTTCTAGATGGATAGCTTTGGTTGACAAACAGACAAATAAACATATCCAAGATTTAAGAATTTTCGAATTGCGAGTTTTCCTATCTTTAATTAGGAACGGACCTGCATAATCACACCCTGTATTAACAAAAGGCAAGTACATATTCACCCTTTCTTTTGGGAGGTTTCCCATCAAATACTCACAAGGTTTTGGCTTAATTTTAAAACAAGTAATGCAACTATGCACTATTTGTTTTGCTAAACTTCTACCACAAGTTGGCCAAAAATTCATTCTAACAGAATAAAGTAGTTGCTGTGGACCACAATGCAACATGCGTCTATGTTCATTTACCATAATCAATTTTGTCAATACATGTTTATGATTGAGTACTATAGGATATTTTTGGGTAACAGGAATGTTTGCCATTTGAATTCTGCCGCCTACTTTAATAAGATTGTTCTCAAAAAATGGATTCAAAGTTTTCAAATTACTAGATTTTGAAACTTTACCGGTTGATTTTAATTTATCAAAATCGCTTGAAAAGGACTGTATTTGCGCTAACGTTATTAATTTTAAAAAACTATCCTCAATTTCTCGAGTAGTCACCCTTCCTGTTTTTTTTAATTTTATTGCGACAATTATAAATAAAACGCTGACAATATGCCCAAACTAATTTTAACTTTATTAGATCTGAATACAAAGAAAAAATATCAAAAGGATTCAAAATAATATTTTTATGCACAAAAACTCTCTGTTCTGGTAATAAATCTGTAGTGGACTGTAATTTTTCGTTTAATTTTGACACTGATATAACAGGCCAAATGTCATGATTTTCTTTTGCCCAAGTGGGACCTTCCCACCATAACTTATTATTTTGTAACTGTGTTGCAGTACAACCACGTGAAATGATATCTGCCGGGTTATCCTTTGAAACTACATGGTACCATTGGTCGATAGAACTTAGAGAACGAATATGACTGACTCTATTTTCCACGAAAGTTTTCCATTTACCGGGCTCCCCATTTATCCAATGTAAAGTAATCGTAGAATCGCTAAAGTAATAGATATTAGTGAAATTAATTTTTAGTGAATCGATTACCTTTTTTGGCTAAATTTATCGATAAAACCGCTGCACAAAGTTCTAAGCGCGCTAAGGTTTGTTGTTTAATTGGAGTTACTTTTGACTTTGCTGTCAGTAAATTACAAGAAATATTGTCATGCTTTTTTGATCTTATAAAAACGCATGATCCGTAAGCTCTTAAAGAAGCGTCTGCAAAAATTAACAATTCTACAACATCAGTATTGGATAGAAATACGAATCTTGGTATTTCTATGTTCGAAATATTTTTTAAATCACTACAAAAGGTATTCCACCTTTGTACTAAATCATTTGGTACTGCTTGATCCCAAGAAGTCTTTTGTCGCCATAAATCTTGTAACATAATTTTAGCCACTATCACAACCGCACCCACTAAACCGAGCGGATCATATATTTGACTAATCACTGATAATATGGCCCTTTTAGTAATCTTTAAAGGTTGTGTTATAGTATCAGTCTGATACTGAATTATATCTTTAGTCGCGTTCCAAAAAATGCCCAGTGTTTTATTTTTATCGTTTTCACCCAACATTATAAAACTAGAGTCCACATTCTGGTCTATCTGCAATTTTTCATAAAGCTCTGGCTTATTCGTAAGCCATTTCCTTAGCTCAAAACCTCCTTGTCTTAAAATTGTTGTAATATTCTTTTGTATTTTTAAAATTTCAGTTTCCGAGTCGTGTGAAGTAAGTAAGTCATCAACATAAAAATCATTTTTAATAACGTCACTGGCTACAGGATATTTGTCTTGATTTTCTATAGCTAATTGGTATAAACACCGAATGGCTAAGTACGGTGAAGAAACCATACCGAAAGTTACCGTGTTAAGCTGAAAACATTCTAGGTTTTTGTCTGGGTTATCGCGACAAAAAATTCTTTGATATTTTCTTTGATCTTCGCTTAAAAGCACTTGCCTATACATTTTTGTGATATCTGCACTTAACACGTATTCTGATTTTCTAAACCTTAACAAAATAGATAAAAAATCGTTTTGAATAACGGGCCCAGGTAATTGTACACAATTCAACGATATTCCGCTGTCGGTTTTTGCAGAACCGTTAAATACTACTCTAGTTTTAGTTGTCAGTGAAGTCTGCTTCACCACTGCGTGATGGCATAAATAATATGAGTCTAATTCACTTAAATTTTCTAACTTTATATCTAGCTTACTCATATGATTTAATCCCTTGTACTCATTTATGACATCGGTGTAATCTAACTTTAATTCTTTGTTTTTCTCTAATCTCTTTTCTAACGTCAAAAAACTTCTAATTGCCATGTCTTTTTATTTTCCTAGCCTTTCGATTTCCTTTTTGAACGGAATCTGTACTATGAAACGCCCGTCGTCGTCTCGTTTATGAGTTTTTAAAAAATGCTGATCGCAATAATCGTCTGTTCTCGGAATGCTATTGCACTCCTCAAGTTCCCAAAACTTTAGTAAGCTTTTGTTAATGACCGAGTCTTCATATGATATTGAAAGGTGCGATTGCACTTTGCCCGTAAACATTAAAAAATCGAGTTCTCCACCAACTACCCATCCTAATTTGGTATTTTGTAATGTTACGTTCTGAATTTTCATTTGGCTCATTAATAAAATGTCGTAAAACAAACTAACTCCGCATAAAATGTCGATTTCGGATTTTATATTATACTCCGGATCGGCTAATTTAAGATCGCTTGGTATGTTAATAAAAGTATCATCAAAATCGCATATCGGCATAGCTTCGGTAATTTTTGGTAAAATTAAACACGAAATTTCCTTTGAAAAATGTCCAAATCGCGACGAAATCTGAAATTTAGTTTTAAATTGAGCTAGCATACTATTATTTCCCACTCCGGAAATCTGATAATTAACCTTTTCTTTTTCCAAATTAAGCTTGTTACCAAAACTTTCAGTTACAAAATTACTCTGTGATCCGGGATCTAACAGCATTCTCGCACGATAACTTTTGCCAAATTTATCTTTAACATTTACTACAGCCGTCGAAAGAAGAGCGTATTTATAATTTACATTTGTCATATGCGCGCTTGTTACGCCAATAGTGCTTTGTCCCAAAGCATGTAACGATTCAAATTTCGCGCTCTCCACTGTGTGCGCATCAACTACCGGTCCCGTATCGGTTACCAAGACCGCGCTTGTCGTTCTATCGCGGCTATCGCGCATACTGCTCGATGCTTCGTCGTTTTTTGCTTCGTGTCTCTCTTTAATTGGCATGGTTTCAGTTCTCTGGTTGAACCTACTATGCTGCTCGGTCGGAATGCGCGAATTCTTACAAATTATTGTATTATGCATTAGGTGGCACCTTTTACATGGGGGCTTGTCACAATATGACAAGTCGTGAGCAGGGTTAAAGCAATTAATACACAATTTTAATTTCTTTATTTCACTTAACGTTCACATTTAAAAACAGAATGATTGCCAGCACAATAATAACAAGAAAAATTGGTTTTATTATTTAGATTATAGCTTACATGCGCTCTGCTTGTGAATTGCTGGTTGGACAATCCTTTATATGGAGGCTTCATTGTTTTATGCGTATCTACTTTTGTCATTTCTATTTTTTCCATCAACTCACACTTACCCTTTAAAAATGTTTGTATATCTTGCATAGTTGCTATGTTACCACCGATTTTATAGCTCTCCCAGTCTCGCCTGGTTCTGGGATCTAGCTTACTAGTAATGAGGTATATTAATAATGTGTCCCACTGGTCAGTAGGTTGTCCCAATTGTGTTAATGCCCTAATATTTTTATTAAAGATATCTAATAATTTTCGCAAGTCTACATACGACTCTTTTGTCAACACAGGTATGTCAAAAAGCGATTTAACGTAATTATGCAAAATCAATTTTGTATTTTCAAACCTTTCTTTTAACAAACTCCAGGCCAAATGATAATTTTGGTCTGTAATCTGAATGGACTCTAATAAATCTGCCGCTTCGCCTTGCAACAGACCTTTTAAATAATGAAACTTTCTAACATTATCTACGGTAAGATCATTGTCATATTCGAAAAAATCGTCCATTTTCTCAAAGAGACCAAAGTAACAACATAAATAGGAAGACAAAAATCACAAAGTCATGGTCTCAATCATTTAATAAAAACTAAGGTGACATGTTTCGCTCTCTACGGAGCATCATCAGACCTAAAATTGTATAGAGGTGTGACCCACATTACATTTTAATACTATTTAACAGCCTACCTTCATTAAAACCAATAAATGAAATAACACATTAAAAACAAGACGAGTACCATGTCAAAACAAACAGGTTACGATTAATCTTAACATTAACACAAAAAAACGACAGTTATAAAAGCGGGTAGAAGGGAGAGTGAAGCAACCATACAGGAGAATACGACTAACCGAGCTAAGGCCAAGCGTAGAAAAAGCCAAAATATATAAAAGAAGAAGTCCCCCCGCCCAATGTTGTTGTCAATCTGTCAAACCAATTTCGGCGAGAGAAGATAAAGAACTTTCCATAATAAGAAGAATCTCAATAAACAATGGGTTTCCCTCTAGGTTAATTAATAAAATTTATTATAAATTTGTCAACAAATACAAATTATCTTATAATATTTTACATCAGAATACAGTAAACAACCCAAGCAATTATAGGTCTCTAACATTTTTTGGAAATATATCTTTACAATTAGCAAAATTTTTCAAACCTTTTAATATTTCACTTGGATTCAAGACCGTTAACACTGTAAGACAACATTTAGTTAAAATTAAAGATAAAGTTAATCCACTATCTAAGTCTGGCGTTTATTCCTTGAATTGTGCTGACTGCCCTGCTGTATATATAGGTCAATCAGGTAGGAAAATTTCCACTAGGGTCCATGAACATCTTAGTTTAGTTAATAAATACCAGAATACGGATATATCTAACACCAAGTCAGCCTTTGCAAATCATTTGTTGGATTCGGGACATCAATTTTCAACATCTGAAAACGTAAACATACTGCATGAATGCGATAAGAGCAAAAAGTTAGATTTACTAGAGAAACTTGAAATTACTAGGGCAAAAAAGAGCCCAGTCCTTAATTGCGTTAATGAAGTTTTCAACTTTGAACCTTACCTTATTTTTAATAACTTAAATTAAATTATTGAATATTTTATAACCTGTTCTGGTTCTCTCGCCGAAATTGGTTTGACAGATTGACAACAACATTGGGCGGGGGGACTTCTTCTTTTATATATTTTGGCTTTTTCTACGCTTGGCCTTAGCTCGGTTAGTCGTATTCTCCTGTATGGTTGCTTCACTCTCCCTTCTACCCGCTTTTATAACTGTCGTTTTTTTGTGTTAATGTTAAGATTAATCGTAACCTGTTTGTTTTGACATGGTACTCGTCTTGTTTTTAATGTGTTATTTCATTTATTGGTTTTAATGAAGGTAGGCTGTTAAATAGTATTAAAATGTAATGTGGGTCACACCTCTATACAATTTTAGGTCTGATGATGCTCCGTAGAGAGCGAAACATGTCACCTTAGTTTTTATTAAATGATTGAGACCATGACTTTGTGATTTTTGTCTTCCTATTTAGATCATTGTCAACCAAAGATACAAAAGCATCTCGAAATTCTAACCATTTATCAAAACCGCCAGAAAATTTAGGTATATTTGGTACCGGTAAATTAGACTTTGACATCCCCGAACTTGTAGTCGGAGGTGCGACAACCTGAATATTAATGGGTGGTTGCTGAGTTGTTTGAGGATTGTGGTGAGGTAAACTGATCGGTTTTTCATATTTTTCTAAAATGCTTTCAATGACAGATACAATGTCAAAAAATTCGCTTAAGATTTTTTCACCTTCTTCCAACTCAATTGCCAGTTGATCTTTTACCTCATCATTATCCTCACATAAATGTTCTATCTTATATTGAATACTCTCAAAGTTTGTGAAATCTTTCTGAAACTTATCAGATCTTAATCTTAAGTTTTTTATTTCAAAAACACTCAACCCTTCGTCTTTATTTAAATTGCCAAGATGCTTGTTTAACAAAGCATGTTGTCTTTTAAATTGCCCTCGTGAAATTCTTAATTTTTTAAGCTCGTCGGCCATCTTTAAATTATAAATATTTATTTATTGTTATTTTACGGAAAACTCTTTAACTTAAAAAATAACCAATATCAACGTTAAATAAAAGGAACTGACTCACGGAATGTCTTCCCGTCTGGTTGTCACCAGCTGTCTCAATATGACGTTGTCAAAATGGAGCGTCGTCCTTCTCTGTTAAGTTTGCCGGGGCTTGGCACTTTTAACAGCTTTTTCCGATCTTTTGCGGCTTAAGATCCGGGTCTGAGGTCCATTATGTTATGCACACATCCATAGGTACTGGTTAATAAAAGTCTGACTTGGGTAAACACTTTTTTTATACGATTTATTTTACAGGAAATTAAAAACCGTGTCAAAAACTACATTCAAATCTAACATGTCATTGTTGTTATGGATATTCTTGGTTTTTCTGTTTCGCCACCTGTCTTTTCGTAAACTTGGGGACAATGGCGTAACAAACGTGTAAATTTTTGGTCACATGTACCTAACCTTTACAAAACAATATTTGCCCAAAGCGACATTGTTGGATTGCCTTTTTTATATAGCATAAGTAATTATTATTTTAATTAGGTTAGATTATATGTAAATACAGGTTGTTGTGAAAATGACTTATTGTATTTGAATCAGTTTTCGAGAACTACAATTCATACTTTTTCTTTGATCAACAGTAGTGAGGTACCCCTAAAATCGAATTATACCACTCGCCAATATTAACCTATACCTGGACCTTATTTCCCGTATTTTATAATAATTACTTAAAATTTAACAATATTCGAAACTTTTAGATTACTAGTCAAGATGGTCACTTGTTACTTTAATTAACTTTAATACCAATAAATTGTTTTTCAAAGCCACCTTCGATATTTATTCATAATAATGACTGTTGGAATAGTTGATAAAATTAGTTTTCTGCAAATACTTAAGTCTTGATGCGTTAGAAATTGCAATAGGGTTCTAATTAAGACAAATGTTTAATTTTTAATTCTGCATCGAATGACATAAAAAGATACAGGGGTTTCTATTTAAAATAAGAAAAATAAATTGCTTCCTTAAATGTATCCTCATGACGTCACACTTTTTTGGAACACCCTGTATGAAAAAAAAATATTTTCCTGAAATGCGCTCCAAGATACAGGTAAGGTCTGCAAAATATAAAAATTCTAACTTAATTACTAAGTAAGCTATAGAATACGGGAGGTGAGGTGCAGGACCCTGTATATGACCAAGTATTTGCTTGTATCATACGAGGCTATGTTTATTAACAATAAGTTAATGGCGGGCCAAAAATTTCAAAAGACAGATGGTGATTTTTTTCACTTAATAAACCAAAGCAATTTTAAAAAATACTTTTCTCCAATTTGTTTTAATATTAGGATTTGCAGATTTAAATATAATTATAATAATAACAGCCACCTATTATTAATTTGATTGTGTACATTTGTAAAAATTGTATTTTTTAAGTCAACGTTTTAGCGAACAGGAGTGACAAATATTTAAATTATCTCCCAAAACGAGGACCTACCTTAATGCTCTAAAATCTCCTCTCTCACCTCTTTTTTTTGAAGTATATAATTTTAAATCAAAAATCATTTAAATTTTAAATTTAGACTCATACCGTGGCGTCTGAAATGGCTTTTCATACGATTATACTTAATTATAATAGTAGAGGTACTTACCGACAAAAAAAATCTGGACGAATTCTGTATGTCACAAGAAACTTGTCATATGCTTCCAAGACCTTTAGTATTTGATAGGCTGTAACGTCACTTTGTTCATAAGTTTCGTCTGGAAGGAGCATAATCAAGATTCATGATCATTGCTTTTTGTAGACCTGGTTAGGTTGATGTATCTAAAATAAAATTAATATCTGATGATGACTAATTCTGTTTGTAATAATTTATTAATCCATGAGCAAGTCATCGCTCATGCAATTCAATTGTTATAAGTTCGCTATCGAAACAATGAAGCGAGTACCATATTACTACCCCAAAGAACCTTTAATCGGTAACCACATTATTTTAAAAAAAAATTTTTTTTTGTGATTTCTTCCTTATTTCCTTTTCTTTCAATGAACATAATCATGTATCTTCTAGCTTTGTTCATAAAATAAATTCCAAAATTATAGACTCACCATCATTATTAAAAAATACCTATTTCATTACAGATCGTTGTTAATGCTTACAGAACCTTTCCATAGCCTTTGCATTAGTGTTGCCGCCGAGACAAGAGATTCTCGTCTCTCGTCTCGTCTGGCCCTCTCTCGACGAGACGAGAGAGATATTTTCTCTCGAATAAAGCTCCGAGACGAGACGAGAGAAGTACCCTCTCTCGTCGAGAAATTCTAGTCTCTCTCGATCTCTCTCGAGCAAAAAACGTTACTTTTTAAGCTTTTTTAAATCTTCTTAAATTCCTCTTTGCAAAAATATACATAATGTCTATATTTGGACCAGCGGTTTTCGAGTTATTTAACTGCAAATAGTTTCATCTAGTTCGCCGTGCCTGGCCATTCAGAATAACATATTATTATGACGTTTTATCGCCGGATAAAATTATTTGCAGTCAAATAACTCAAAAACCGTTGGTCCATATGGACATTATATATTTTTGATAAGAGGAATTTAAGAAGATTTTAAAAATCTCATAATAGACAGGGTGTCCCAAAAAAAATATTTTTAAAATTTGCTGATTCTACATAAATTTATAATTACTTTTATTATATGAATGCATTATTAGGCTATAGTTAATAGTTTCCAAGATATTGACTTTTTTAAAATTATATTTTTGAGTTTCGACAGCCTATAGCTTTCTAACAGTACATCTAAGAGCAAAATGGCGCATATGTCTATATCTTCCATTTTCACTATCTTCCCAAATCAATCAAACTTCCGGCTAAACCGGACGTAACTCGAAAGCAGGAAATATAGTTCTTCCGGTTTAACCGGAAGGTAATATTTTTGGGAAGATAATAAAAATGAAAAATAGGAACATGTGAGCCGTTTTGCTCTAAGACGCACTGTTAGATCTGTCGAAACTCAAAATTGACATTTTTTAAAAGTCAATATCTTGGAAATGAAAATTTCTTACCGTGCTGGTGTTTTGGAGCACCCTATATAGACAAAAATAATTTTATAAAAGGCACCTATTAACCCTTAATAAGCTTCGTCAAAACTTTTCCGCTATCTTAGTGGGACAGAAGATATTGACCTTTGTCGCACTAATGGGCCACCCTGTAATAAATACCAAGGAAAGTTTTAACGCATTTAGGTTAGGTTCTGTCATATTTGACATATATTGCACACAATTTATGTCAAATATGATAGAACCTAACCTAAACGCGTTAAAATTTTGCTTGGTTTTTACTATATTTGGTTTAAATCACGAGAGAAGCGAGACGAGACGAGATAAGGTCGTCTCTCGTCTCGTCTCGCCCTCTCTCGACGAGACGAGAGACCCAGTTTGTCTCGTCTCGCGGCAACACTACTTTGCATTTATAAACAACTAAGGGGAGAATTTGTTGAAACATTGATAATTGAAAAATGTCAAGAAGAGCGGTTGCGTTGGAAATGCACCCTCTCTCTAGGGGCAAAATTTGCCAAGACGTAAGAACATGTACTTGCTTTTTTTTAACAAAGTAAGCATAGTACCGATTTTCAGCAATTAAAAAACAGCTATATGTAGGTACCCCTTCATAATAGGCTACACCCCAACAAACATTTAAAGTCTTAGCGAGCTCTAATTTGGAGAAAATGACATGAAATCAGCTTTTTGGACGAAACAGCCAAAATGACTGGTTTGGTCAAAAGAAAGTGATTCGAATTTATTATTATGTCTTTAAAGTCGGAAAATATGAGACCCAAGAGATAGTCAAAATAGTAGATATTTACCTTGTAAATCGACTTGATAATTAGGTCTAATGAAAGTCAGTAATAAACGCCAAAGCAGGTTATTTTTTACCTTAGATAGGACCTTAAAGCTCAAAAATCTTTTAGGCCCATAAATGAATAATAAATTACTTCGTTTTATCTTTAATATATCTTCAGAGTCAGGTTACAATGTGAACATTTTCTGAGGTGATTTATACTCTATATTACTGTTACGTTTTGTACTTAAAGCCCAGAAGGCTTTAAGTACAAAACGTAATATAGTGATTTTATAAGTATCTACAGGGTGTTTCATTAAGGGTGACTACCTGCCATATCTCGGAAACTACCAAGCATAGAAACTAAAGAAAGAAAAAATTATGATTAAAGCGGTCATGAGAAAATTCTGAAAATTATTTTTAAGTTCCTAATTTCGCCGCAAGAGGGCACAATTAAATTTTTTTTGTAAATTCTAAATTTCTTCGAAAATTCCCATATTATGATTATAACTCTGATAACATCATCGAAAAGCTTAGACAATTCTGCATCATTTTGGTTTAAGGCTCGTTGGTGTACCGACCTTGATAAGAGTGGGGGAAGCTATTAAATGTATAAACATTAAAATCGCTGTAACTTCTAAACGACTTATCTGATTTTACTAAATTTAAGCTTGTTTGGAAGGGAAAGGTAAGTATATTCAATTGCCGTATCCAACAGTACACGATAGTGTTTAATAAAATTGCTAGAGGGCGCAATTTGTAATAATAACAGTTTTTTCGATTTTATCCCAAAAATTCAAATCATACGGTTTAACTATGACATCATAATCGGAAAGAAGATGAAATTTGCAAGAAAAGATGTGAAGACCGCGAAGTTCGATATTGTTCGTTTCAGAGTTATCGCCAAAATAATAATTATTAATACAAATAGCGCCCTCTAGCAATTTTATTAGAAACTATTGTGTACCAGTGGATACAACAACTAAAGGTACTTCCAAACAAGCTTAAATTTAGTAAAATCGGATAAGTCGTTTAGAAGTTACAGCGATTTTAATGTATACACTTTCAATAACTTCTCCCACTCTTATCAAGTGAAAGTGCAATCATTAAAATCGCTGTAAATTCTAAACGACTTATCCGATTTTACTAAATTTAAGCTTGTTTGGAAGAGAAAGGTAAGTACCTTCAATTGTTGTATCCAATGGTACACGATAGTTTCTAATAAAATTACTAGAGGGCGCTATTTGTATTAATAATTATTATTTTGGTGATAACTCTGAAACGAACAAGGATATCGAACTGCGGTCTCACATCTTTGATGATCTTTGGCATTTTTTATTTCATGTATTTCCGCAGTCTTCAATGCGATGTGCTCAATACGATTTAGAAGAAAAAAATTTTTGAAAATTTCCTTCTTAGTGGATGCCTATGTTAATGGATCCTCGAGATTTTAGGATTCTACGATTATTTTACATTATATTTAATTTTTCTTTCCTAATCTTCTACTGTGATACATACATACTAAACTGATTTTTTTTTATTAAACCTATACATCGTTTTAGGAAATTGACCTAGTATGTTATTTATTCAAGCCGTTCATGACATTTGAAAACAAACTACCGAAAAATATTTTTAAATAAAACTTTTATTAAGGTAGAAATTTCACCTGTTGCCTTTGCAAATTTATGGCTCGCAATTACTAGTGGATTATAAACACAGACGCATGGATTGATATGACAACACTTGGTTGTGTGGAGTATTTCGTCTGATTTTGGGTGTCCTTATCCAAATTTTTAGGTAGTCAATTTGAAAAAAATATAAATTGTTTTTCTAGGTTGACCAACCATTTTCATAACACATAGTTTGCTGATCATTTTAGAGACGATTTTAAAATTTGAAAATCTAAAATAAAGTTATTTTTCCTTTGTTATTGGGAATATACAATTATATCTACATAGTCCTGCATCTTACCTCCCGTCTTTGCTAGGTCACTTATTAATTTAAGGTAGGATTTCATTTCATATATTTTACCTGTAATCTAGGGCGGGTTTCAGGAAACTATTTTTGTGTATTTTGTGTATACATAGGTCGTAGGCTGATAGTGAAATCCGTCATTTCATGAAAAGCCTAGTCATATCATGAAGCATGGCTAAAAGGTATATTGTTACTGGTTTATTCGTTGTTCCCCAGAGCATTTTTTTCAATTTTTTCAACTAATATTATTTTATAAAAATAAAATTTAAATTAAATTTTAAAAAAAATACTCTGGGGAACAACGAACAAACCAGTTGCCAATATACCTTTTAGCGTGCAGCATGATATGACTAGGCTTTTCATGAAATGACGGATTTCACTATCAGCCTACGACATATACATAGGGTGAGTTTTTTAAAGTGTTACAAGGCGATATCTCGAAAACGGTTCCAAATATTTTCTTGAAATTTTAGTGAGGGAATGGGGAGATAAGGTGACATATTTAAACATATTTTTGACGTCTACCCCCTTTTCCCATTTTGAAGGGTGGGGGGTAACTTTGGCATTTTAAATGAGATACTGTTTTTTTTTGGTAAATACGAATATGCGTAATAAATTACGTATGTATACAAAAAACTTTTTGATTTGTTCCCCTGGTTACGAAATTATGATTTATTAGATTATACATACAAAAAATACTTTACTATTTAATTTCAACTTATTTTCATCATGCTTCAGAAGATGTTCGAAATGTCTCCCTTCAACTTCTAAACACTTTGTCACTCTTTTTCACAATTAATATCGCACCCGTTGTAACATTTTATATCTCACTAATAAGCATGCAACGCGGATTCGGTATTTCATATCATCTTAAGTTGTTAGTGTAGCCGCCATCACGTTATGTTTATAAAATCCCAGGGGGGTCAAATCCAGAGACCTAGCAGGCCGTTTACCGTACCAGGTCGACCAATCCACCTGTTTTCAAACAATTCGTTCAACTCATTACGGGCATGTATCGCATAATGTGGTGGTGTTTCGTTCTATTGAAACCACATGTCAGGAGTTATGTTTTGGTTTAATAATTGGGGTAATTGGTTTCTTAAAAAATCTGTATCCATTTCTCCATTTAAGTGGCCTTCGAAGAAATGAGAGCCAATAAGTCTTTCCCCGATTATACCACACCATACATTAATTGACCAAGGATGTTGATTTGGAAGAGTTCTCATCCAGTAGGGATTTTCCGACGCCCAATAGGGCATATATTGTGTATATTTACCTTTAAAAAAACAAACAACAAACAATAAACGAAAATTTTATTTCTACTGACAAGGGATAACTTAAAATCCTACCTGAAAAAACAATATTCTTGAGGAACCTCTTATTTACTTGAATTTTTCTTATAACCCAATTGCAAAATAAAGCTCGATTTTCAAAGTCTTGCCCATGGTGAAGTGTAACGTGGTACCTATGGATGGAATTTGTATAAATGCAATATGGTCATAACTGATTTCTGACATTCCAGCATCTCTAGCAAGCCGCCTGGAATCTACATGCGGGTCAATAGCTACAATTCCTAAAACCCCAACTGCCCTATTTTCATTCGTTTTAGTTCGCTTTCGAACTCGTGGTTTCGTCTTCAGGCTGACTGTTGTACGATTTCTGGATTTTAGCCTTTTTATTTTTTATTAGGATTATTAGGGAACCTCTCCGCCCACGCTAATGCAGCTTGGCTATAGTTTTTCTGCACTCCTCCAAAACTAACAATATAATTAACTAACACAATAAAATTCGCTTCCATGTTTAGTTAACCAAACTGAGAAATAAACGTTAAAATGTAAAAAATCTCAACTGACTTTAGTTAAAACAACGCATTTCCATGGAAAGGAGTAATAATTTTAAAATAAGTGACCTTGATTTATTGCTATTTATTTTTTTTATCAAAATTTAATAAATATGTTTTAGTTAAATGGTAAATTCTTTTAAATAAATCATAATTTCGTAACCAGGGGAGCAAATCAAAACATCTTTTGTATACGTACGTAGTTTTTACATGTTAGATGTATTTACCAAAAAAAAGAACATTATCTCATTTAAAATTCCAAAGTTATCCACCACCCTGCAAAAATATGTTTAAACATGTCCCCCCATCTGGGGGAAAAAAGTAGTTTTCCGTTTTGTGTCACAATTAGGAGGTTGCGCGAGATTTCAATAAGTACAAGTAATTGTCACATTATGAACATTATTTTTTGTATAGAAAACTATTTATATTCACTTGTATTCTATAATATACGAGGGGTCAAAACTATTTTCCTACAAAACCCTAAATATCTAAAAACCTATTAAATTTAGGAATAGAGTATGTTAGATAAAATATAACTAAAATTAACTGGGGAATCGAAAAATTAAAAAAGATATAGGGTGTACTATTTAAAAAAACCCAGATTTGGATTTTATCTCTCTTTTTGGCCACCCTGTATATATTAGGGTGGCCCATCTCAATACAGTTTTCTTTTTGAATATCTGTGTTCTTACCCTTCAAAAGTGTTTGCTACAAGATAATATCCTATGAACAGAATTTGTTTAAAATAAAAATGAGTGCTGCCGCCAACAACCGAAAGTATATTGCCTAAAAAAATACCTTAGCTAATTTTATCACGTTTTCTGTTGTTTTGTTGTGCATACTCTATTGCGACTTAAAGATTTTGAAATGGTTGGTATTCCTAATTTTATAGAGCAAGCCTTAGATTCCCAGCAGCCTCGCGACGACTATAGAGAATTTTTACATTTGACACAATTATTTTTAGGAAAGGACAATGTAGAATTAACTATTCGTGCTCCTGGGGCGTTCCATTATGCAAGCTGGATGGAGAAAGCTATTTATAGCTTAAACATATATCTTTATAGGGACAAGTTTACACTAGCAATCAGGGAAAGGAAGAGTATCAGAGATGTGTGCAAACGCGCCTTAGTATACAGGTAAAGTCTGCAAAATATAACAACCCCAACTTAATTAATAAGTGAGCTATAGAAGAAGAGACTGTATAGATTAATTTTATTATCATAAAATAATATTCCTACAGTTATTAAAATATTTTCTTTTAAATTATTACTTAAGGGCAGATTATATCTACAGTTTTAAGTCTAAAAAGATGTGATATTTAAATCAAAAAAATCAGAAAACGAAATATTGTTAAAATAATAAATATTTTATGCTGCTGCATTTTTTAAATTTTCATCGATCTATCTGTTGACTCGAAAGCTTAAAATTTACTTGACAAGAATGACGAAATTTGGCATTCGTTGGAGTTTACGTAATTAGATATTAGGCATTATTAATTTCCTACATTATGTAATATTTTACGTAGGTATAGATATGTATTACCAATTAATAATATTGTGGCGAGTACCATAAAGAAATGAAATTCCAAACCAAACAAAAAATTTTAGTAGGTTCCTACTTTTTTTAACAACAGTATTTAAATATTTTTTGTATATTTTGTATAAAAACCTAATAATCCTTTACCAATTATAATTTCATAATTCAATTTTTTTTTCAGAATTTTCTTTTATAAAATGTACCCCATACCCTAAAAAATGTACGCACTTGGTGACCATAGCGCGCTGAGAGTGTAGGTAGATACGTCTCATTAAGTAACAAACAAAAAATATTCTCTTGTTTATTGAAATAAGTACTTCTAGAAATTTTAATCCTCGCCTGAATGGTCATTCTCCAAAAAATCCCAAACAGTCTAGAATTGCTAAGGTGTTTAATACTTTATTAGCTCATTTTGGGTCATTCCAGTGGCGGCGGGTGATAACTGAAACAGGTAATGCCAAAATATCAAATCAAAAAAAAATCTTTAAAAAAACACTGGAAGAGCAAACTTACCGAATAATTAAATATAGCATAAAGACTTTGTCTTAAATCACAACACGTAAAATAGTGTTTCGAAATTCCAAAGAAACCCATAGATAGAATAAACTTTCCTATTAAAATTCAAAGCCGTAATTTCTGCCCATTTCATTCTTTTTTATAAACAAATTCATAATTTCATTCTTTCACATTGCATTTTTCTCAAGGAAGGCATAACAGATTGATTGTTAATTCAGGTAGTTACTGACACACAATACGAATTAAGCTCTACGGCTAAGCATTACGTCCTTAGATGCAAGGCCCTCTTTGATGCAAATAATTTTTGCTCGCTCGGTATGACAGTCTGGCCAAGTCTACACAATATAGAATATCTTTGGCACGGCAAAGCGATAGGGAGTTTTCGCGGCGCCAGGAAGTTTTTGCCCCGTTAGCCGTTGGGCACCAACTTCTAAAATTTTAAATTATTCACAAGAATTAAGCGTCAGGAGACGCAATAATAATTATTATGATATACAGCAAGGAAGTTTATATCTACACTACAATTTAAGTTGGCCAATTTTTTTATTGTACCACGAACATACTACCACATTTGCCAAATTAATCGATAGGGGTCACCACAAAGAGTATAGTATTCTCTAACCATCTTGAAAATACTCCCCCATAAAATATATTTTTTTTTTGTAAGGCTGGTGTGTTTTTGCAATTTTAGCATGAATTGTTCAATGATTTCCATTGTTCACCATATCAGGTTGTTCGATTATAGTCTTTAACGATAAGTATCAAACTTTAATTGAGCTTAATTCATTTTTACAATAATTTTCTTTACTTTCGCCACTTTTGTTTTAAGTTTTACCAACTGCATTTCTACCCAAACTGTCAAGTGCCAGTTACTTTTGCTGCAGCACGTGTGCTTTTTAAAGTTTTGTAAAAATAACAAAACTATTCTAACAATTTTCTTATTCTTTAGAAAGTATCGGTAATGGATGTGAGTCCTAGCAAAACTAGTACCCCAACCCGCTTTTCTAAAAGTTTTTTTATGTAAGTTAAACTTTAAAAGTAGGCCGACGGAAGGACGTCATAAATATATGAATCGATGACAGATACCTTTAAAGGATTATATTTCAAAAGTTTGGTAAGTCTAAGACATTTTAGCTCAAATTTTATATATCCACTGGTTTTGAGAAGCAATTCAATTTATTTTATTTTTTTAGAGTCCTATTTAGGGAAATCAAAATTTGAAAAGTTAAAACGAATATAACTTTAAATTTTTTGCGATACCAGTCCAAATCATCCTCCAGACTGGAGCAAAACGGCCTAATAAATTAGGATACAATTGGTAAAAACGTAAATGTTAGGTAAATTAGCAGCCAACCTCTCGAATAATAATTTAAAACCGCTCCTTTAATGGGACGAAAAACACCATAACAAAAAAATAACGTGTACTCACTCAAATTTTATTTATTTATTTATTTATTTATGACCTCAAATCAGTACAGAGATATTGGCACCGAGGCCTACACTTACAATCAAAATAAAAATCTTTCATAGGTAACAGTCGCTAAAATTTAGATAGTACACATAATGAAACATAATTATTATGTTAATTCTTTGGAGGGTCTTTAGTTTTAATATAATTTTTAAAATTTACGTAAGTCTTTTTGGCTGCTTTACTAATGATGACCTTCGGTATTTCATTATACACCTGGATGCTTCGGAAAATTGGAGAGTCTTGACACTTTTTGGTTCTAGAGAACTTATTTCTAAGGTTTATGTTTGTTCTTAAGTTGTACTTATGAAAGTCCAAATTTTTGCTCAACACTACAGTTGATTTTAGTAATTTATTTTCTATACAGTATATTAGTTTTGCTTGTTCTAGTTCTTTTAATTGTCTGATGTTTAGGAACGGATAACGTTTATAAATATAGCTAGTCGTCGTATAGTAGTTTAAAGAAAAAACACTTTTTATAGTCTTATTTTGATACCTCTGCAGCTTGTCCAACATATATTCGCCTGTGTTCCCCCAACATGGTATTAAGTACCTTAAATGTGGTTCAACAAAACAATAATTGAGGTATTGTGTATTTTTGTTTAATTGATGAGCGCATCTTCTAATTTTTCCAATATTGGGAGACAGTTTTTGATAATGTGATCTATGTGTGCGTTAAAAGTTAAGTCATTTGAAACGATTAGGCCTAGGTATTTGTACTGAGTAACTTCTTTTAGAACTGCGTTATTTAGTTTGATGTTTAGCTTGATTTTCTGTTTATTTTTTTGTTTTAAAATCATATACACTATCTTTTCGATATTAATAGTAAGTTTATTTTGACACAGCCACTTATAATAAGTTTCCAATTCACTGTTTATAGTGTGCTCAAGGGAGTTTCGGTTATCCGAGGTAAAAACTAGTACAGTGTCATCCGCGAACATAAAATATTTACATTTCAAACCAGCATATTTTAAATTATGAACATATAGAAGGTATTGCAGTGGACCTAGGACGGAGCCTTGGGCTACACCCACTTTGATTTCCTTTTCATCACTTGAGCTTTTATTGATGATCGTACACTGTCTTCGATTGGTTGAGTACGACTTTAGGAGTTTTTGGCAGATTCCTCGAAATCCCATTTTATTTAATTTTTCCAAGAACAGCGGTATATCAACGGTATCAAATGCCTTTTGAAGATCTATAAAAACTGTAGCCACATATTTATTTTGATCGATTCCACTGCTTATGTATTCCAGGAGGTCCACTGTAGTTCCTAAGGTGTTGCTCTGTTTCTGGAAGCCATACTGTCCCTTATCAAAGTCAATAGTAGTTGTAATAAAATTACTCAGTCTAACCTTTATAACTTTTTTCAAAATTTTTGAAAATATACTAAGTAATGTTATGGGTCTATAGTTGTTAAAATTAGTTTGACTTCCTTTTTTATGCATAGGTATTACTTTTCCCACTTTTAACTCATCTGGATAATGTTCATCTTGTAATACCCCATTTATTATATTCACAAAAAAAGTATTTTTTTGTAACCTTGTCTCCACCTGGCGCACAGTCGTTTTTTAGATTGGCTATTAGGTATATCTCGCACCTCATCGATGTTAGTTGGCTGCAGAAAAATTGTGTTTGTGTTCTCCTCTTCCGTGAAAACTTGTGAAGCACTTGTGTTTATACGCGCCGCCAAGGTTTCACCAATCCTTGTAAAATGGTCATTAAACAAGTCTGCCATCTTTCTATGGTTTCCTATTGTCTGTCCTTGCTGATTAGTAATTTTTTTTATTTTTTGTTTTGGTTGTGTGTTTCTGTTGCTTAAATTGTTTAACACCTTCCATGTTTTTTTAGAGTTTCCCTTAGCCTCTTGAAATTGTCTTTCTGCCCATTCTTTTTGTAGCCTTTTCCTTAAATTGTTGACCTTATTTCTTGTTTTTTTAAATTCATTTTCTGAATACACATTTTTTGTTTTTTCCAACTAACATATAGCTTATCTCTTTCTTTCAATTTGCCAAGATACGCATGTGTGATCCAATCGTTTCTTTCCTTGGCCTTTATTGTGCAAAGCTTGGTACAAACTACTTTTTCTTGATTTATTATGTCTGCCAATCTCTGAAAACTTAATATTCCTTCTTGTGTAATTATTTCATTTACCTGTCTTAGGGCCGCTATATCCAAGTCCTGGTAATGCAGCTGTTACTTGCCCGTCGGATAAAATCTATCTGTCGGTTAAAATGTCCGTTAAAAAATTTGTGTATATCCAAGTATGGCTAAGTTCCCGTTAACTAACATTAGCTTTCCAAATACCCATGTTGGAAAAAAAGAAGAAATCCTGAATCAGCTGACGCAAGGGTACGTACAAGAATGTCAACGACAGTCAAAAATGATATACTATTCTTGTTTTCATTTAAAATAGAGAAGGATGTATATATGTTAATTGTTAGGTTATGTATTAAACTTTTTCTTTCGTTCGAAAAGTAATACCGTTGTTATATTATTTTTTGAGTAAAGTAATCCTTAAATGGTTGAGTTTTACACGTTTTTATTGGGTCTTTTTTGATACTGTTCTTTCAAGGTGGTATAAAATGTCTATCAACGAGAAAAAAAGGATCGTGCGTCCAATTTCACATTAAAGGTACCTATTCACGTTCAGTCGGCCGTCAGTCCATGGACTGTCCGTCCTGGCCGGCCGGCCGTTATCGAAAGTCAAACTACACGTACAGTTTTATTCACCGATTACGGCCGGAGGATTTCTGCCGGATTCGATAGCGGCCTTCAGTTTTTGTTATTTCACCATACACGCGCAGTTATTTTGACAGGTCAAACATGTCACAAGAACAGTGCGCAGCGGCAATTGTTGTTATTGCACACGAACAAAGAAAAGGGAAAAGAAAAACAATTTGGATGAAAGACTGGCTAAAAAGACGTTGCACTTTCTCCCACATGGAGCTTGTACGAGAACTGAGGCAATCGAGTGCAAGTGATTTAAAAAACTTTATTAGGATGAATGATCATTGTTTCCAGTATTTATTAAATTTATTAAAACCGTATATTACAAGAAAGGACACCGTAATGCGTTTTTCAGTTCTTTTCTGAACGCACTTTTCATATTATTTATCTTATATTTCACCGAGTCTTTAAGTAGTTTCGACATCTACTGTTTTATATAGTAAAAGTAATTCTTCATATTATGCTTTAATTCGCAAAGCCCTATTAGCATATGAAGAGTCTTTTATTTTCCACAAATATTTATGTTTGCGGTACAACTCAATAAAATTCTTGATGAAGTTAGGATGGTTTGCGATTTTGTTCGGCGTTACTGAATAAAAACTATAAAATTTTAGAAAGGAAAGAAATAAGACACTTGAAGTCTTTCTCTACTGGTATATTAAAATAAAGTTTTAATGAATGGTAAATTATCTACATGTTTCGAATATATCGAATATATAGTATATACATTTGTAAATCTTGGCTCTCGACATTACTTAATTAGAAATTAAAGTTTAAAAAGTTTTAAATGTGAACTGAAGCTGACAGTTCTGAAAAGATAAGGTTAAATGGATGTCTACATGACATGACATGACATGACATGGCCTGCAGTCCAATGCCGGCCGGTAAACTACTACACACGTTAAGTTTTAACAGACGACAGGCCGCCGGCAGAACGCGACTCGTTATTTAACTGCGTGTGTGTAGTGAGTACCGGCAGCCCGGCCATTATCTCTCCGGCAAAATACGGCCGGCCGACTGAACGTGAATGGGTGCCTTAAGAGAAGTTGATTTATTAATCGATTTAGTTATAAAATATCGTCATATGCAAAAAAACAGATGCCTGCTCATGGAAAGACAAAAATGATATCTGGGAGAAGATGTGTTCAGAATTTAATAGCAAGAGTTCATCTGTTATGAGAACAGCAAAAAGCTTAAGATCAAAGTACGAAAGGTTTAAAAAAGAGCTAAGGAAAAAAAAAGCAAAAGAAAAAAACTTGAAATTCCAAACAGGCGGTGGAAATTTCATAGAGGTAATATTTACACCACCAGAAGAAAAGCTACTACCCTACATTGTGCTAAGTGTTGAGGGACTTCCTTCTAGAAATGATGATGATAGTACTAGGGTTGGGCAAAAATAACCGGTTTTTTGATAACCGTTTTTTTAAAATCGGTTAACCGGTTAATAATCGGTTTTTTGTTGCTCAGGTTAAACCGACAAAAGATTATTTATTATGAATAACCGAAGATCGGTTATTAACAGGGATTTTGTTGTATTTATTGTGTCTTTGGTCTCATTATTGACTATAACCCCAGAATAGAAAAAAAAAATAGAGATAAAGGTTCTACTTTGAAGACTGTATTCTTGTGTCACAACGGTAAATTGAAAGGCACGATGGGAAGAAAAATTGGAAAAGGTTAATAACCGGTTTTTCAATAACTGGTAATTTTTTGTCCGGTTAACCTAGTCTCGGTTAACCTGTCGTAATAAATAACCGGTTAATCAATAACCGGTTATTTTCCAATATCCGCCCAACCCTAGATGGTACGCATAAAATAATTAACATATATCACATTGCATAAAGATAAAATATCATTTGTAAAAATTAAATATCTGCAAGTTGGTTTTGAATTAAGGTATTTTTTTTTGTTAGTATAAAAAATTTGTTAGTGATTGAACCAAACTTCAATGAACTACCCGAGGGATTGACAGATAATGTAGAGCCAAATAATTTGTTACCAGTTTTTCTACAAGTGGAAGAACCTAATCAGGTAGATACAATCAAATAAACTAAACTAAGTTGGTATTTAAATGTAGTTACCAAAAATACTTGACTCATTATTGCCGAGACACAATTAAAAAATAAGCATCAAGCGATAAGCAATATGCAACAGAAATAAGTTTCGACACGTAGAAATAAATCTATCGGGACACAATCAAGTTTTGAGCAACAAGCAACCGAAAATAAGATACCGAAATGTTGGATTTCTATTGCATGTTTCTTATTACTGACCAATGAAAAGGAAAAATTCTTAATTTTTGCAAAAAATATCGATTTGTTGACAGTTGGCTATTTAACCATTTTATTGGCCGATCTTTCTTCTTTGTGGTTGGAGGAAATATAGTGTATTGTGTCTTGATAGTTTCTATTTTTTATTTTTTATTACCTATTTTCTTGTTGCATATCGCTTATTTTTTAATTGTGTCTCGGCCTATATGACACAAAAAATATTATTAAAACATACCTAGGTATAAAATATTAATTAAATTTTTTTTTGATTAGTGATTCTGTTTACATATTGTTTTTTATTTACAGAATTTTGAAATTATAAATATTGACAACTTAACCAATCCTAGTAACGCAGTTCTAAACTTGGAGCCAAAAATTCAAAAAACTCCCACTGCAAACCAAAAAAAACTATTACGAGGTAGGTATATCCACTAGCTGTTGCTATATTTATTTAACAATGGGTTTGTTGGACCATGCAATAACCATTGTTCCCTTTTTTAACTCTGATATAATTGCCAAAGAAAATTGTTTTCTGGATACCTATGCATTTGACATAAAATGTGTTAAAAGTAGGTAACAAAACACTTGAAAACCTAAAAAGTTCACCGACTATTATTTTACTTTTCAAATTAAAAGTATTTTACTAATAATTTTAATAATTAGTATTAATAAGTTTTTTACTGTTTTAAAAAGTTAATGGGTAAATATTGCTTTTTTATAACTTTTAGGAAGAAAAATTACCCCCCGACAGGATGCTATAACCACTGTTTCAGCCATGGCTTTGTCAAAAAAAGAAGTTCTGTTACTTCAAAAGAAGTGTTTAATTCGAGAAATGAGACTAAGAAAACTTGAACATGATGCCAAAATGAAAAAAAAAATAAAGCAGAACTTAAATCAGCTTTGTTCAAATTAAAACTATAGAGAAAAAAATAAAATGCACCATGCTTCAAAAAATTTTAAATGGTAATTTAATTCAATAAGTATAATGGTTGTGTTAGGTACCTATAATAAAAAAGTAACATTCTGATAAACGTTGTAGTTATTGTAGTTCCAGCCCAGATAAACCCTTCAATTTTAGGAATCCAATAGTACAATATAGGAAACCAGTTTTCTAAATTGTACCTTTACGATTTTTATTTTGATTTTTTTAAATGGAAAATCTTTTTTTCTGCGGATATTTTAAGAAATAAACATGTTTTAAAATCAGTTTTTTATTTTCAACTGTAACACTTAAGAGCATAATCCCTACAATATATAAAGTTTTCATATACATATATGGTGTTTTAGAAATAAAAATGTGTTTTGTTTATGTTCCTAAGCATGAATTAGTCTAGCAAAATACTGGTGAATTAGTGCGTTTCTGTGTGCATTTAACTTATTAAACAAGTCATGATCAACAGCCTCATTTATAATAGCCTCTATTTCTGGGTTGACACCCAATTCCGGTTCATTGTGTTGAATGGCTATATTCTGCAATATAGCTGTAGCAATTATTATGTCCTGTACTGTTAAAATGTCTAACCTTATGCCATGAGAAAGTACTGGAAAACGCCGCTTTAAAACTCCAAAGCATCGCTCTACCACATTGCGTGTTCTTATTTGGGACTGGTTATACAGTCTCTCTGCCTCTGTCACAGGTTCTTCTAATGGAGTCATTAAATATTTCTCGCTGGCGTATCCACCATCACCAAGAAGTAAAGCATTTCCCAATTGTTCAGCATCAAATATAGCCTTTAAATGTGAATTTTGAAAAATAATACTATCATGGGCAGAACCTGGCCATCTGGCCACTATGTTACGTATTTTTAAGTTGTGATCACAAGCTGCCTGCACATTTAAGGAAAACCAACCTTTTCTATTGCGGAACGTTTCGGCTTGATCGCCTCCTGGCGATTGAATACGTATATGGGTACAATCTATAGCTAAAAGCACTCTCGGAAAAGCGGCAATTTGGTAAAAGCCTTGCTGAACTTGAACATATTCTTCACTATCTGGTTCTGGTAAATATATATGCTCCCTTCTTAAAGAGCAAATAGCTATTGTAACCCCTTTTACAACTTTTGATGCAGTAGTTGGATGAACACCAGAAAAATCTCCCACAGATAATAATGTGTTTCCAGTAGCATAAAAACGTAAGCATATTAGTAGTTGCTGAAGGGGACTCAGTGCGAAGTTTCTGTAAAAAAAATTTGAAGGTTAAAAAAATTATGGAAAGACTGCACTTATGAGTAGCCCGACTTGTTTTTTCTATTATTGATATATTTTAATAATATTCCACTCACCTCTCTGTGTTGTAACGGATTTGAGGCTCAATACGATTAAGTATTTGCTGGACGGTTCCTTTACTCAAACGAAATCGCGCTATAAAGTCAAAATCATCCCACTCATAAATATGGTCGGTTCTGGGCCTTACAGTGTACGGCCTTCTATTTATGATGAGCTCCATTTCATCAAGCTCCTCTTCACTATCCGAAAGAAATATATTCACGTCAAAAGGCAGATCCATTAGTCACCAAAATAGCCTCAACTTTTTAATAAAAACTGGAATGGTTTTCAAGCATTTGTAACTTGATCACAAAAGAGCCTTTTTGGACTTAATTGTTTTTAATTCTTGATGTAAAATAAAATAATAAGAAAATTTGAGAAATGTCACTATTAGGAAATACTCGTGTGAAATCGCCGTTTTAAACTCCCAGATAGCGCTTAGCGGTCGCTTAATTCTACCAGCCGGTACTTTATCTTTCTGTTAGAAGGTATTTAACCCAGTGATAACGATATCGGGAGGTTGATATATTCACTTTTGTTGTTAATAGCTAGATTAATGTAACAGCAAGTTTACCAGGACTTGGATATAGCGGCCCTTATCCATTGATCCCGGTTTAATATATACTTTTCTATTTTTTCTTTACGCTTTTTGTATGTTATCCTATTTACGCTTGTATAGATTATTCTGTGGTCAGATATGAAATGCTCGACTATGTTCAGTTTGCAGACTAGATTTTTGTTTGTTATCACGTGATCTAATATAGATGAAGCTTGCGTAGTTGGACTAACTCTAGTTGCATGATGTAATGATATTTTGTTTTGTATTTTAAAGTTATTTATTTCAATACTGTTTTTGTATTCTGTAATTATATTATTATTTTCGTTAAGCAAATTTATATTGAAATCACCAATCAGTAAACACGGCTTCTCTTGTTTCTCCATAAGTTTATCAAACTCAGCGATAAATTGAGCAATGCTATTTTGAGGAGGTTGATATATACAATAAACTGAAATGTATTGTTTTTTGAGATATATCGAGGCAATGTTGCAGTCATCAAATTGTAAATTTGAAGTCTTGTTTACCGTAAATTCCATATGGTCTCTTATATAGATAGCTACGCCTCCTCCTCTAGTGGCTCTGCATGTATGTACTGCCGAGAAAGATGATATAACAAAGCACTCCCTTTCATTTTCGTAAATCCATGTCTCTGTTAAAACTACAAGATGTATGGTTTTTTGACTGCCCTTTATGATATCTTCCAAATCATCCATTTTATGTCTTAAGCTTCTTATATTTATGTAGAGAATATTAAGGTTTTCGATGCTAGCCATTTTGGAAAAGTGGTACGTATATTTTTATTTTAACATAAAAAACACAACAAGCAAATGGTAAACTTTGAGAGAGTACTTGCAAGGTCATTTTCACTTCTTATTCTGATAGGCATATCTTTCTCATTTTTCTTTAGGTATATTCTACCGTTGAAGACGTATGCTGCTTTGTGGCCTTTGTTCTTCCTTTATTCTCGTGTTTTTTTTTTTAAATAGGACTTGATTTTCTTTGGTTAGGTCATCATTGAAATATATGCTTCTGTTGACTCCCATTAGTCCGCATTCTCTAGTTTTTATGCCCTTTGTCTCCTTTACTCTCCTGAATAATTTTAGTTTGGATTCATGGTCTCTAAATTTCACCAATATGGGTGAATTTTCATTTTTTGATACCTTGTAGACGTCCTTCAAGTCGCCTTCTCTTATTGCTATATTCATGGCTGTAATTACTTCCATGGTGGTTATTTTAGGGTCTTGGTCCTGGTTAGGAATCCCACTAACAACTAGGATATTTTCTTTCTCTTTTTGCTCTGTTGAATTTATATATTATTTATTATATATATTTTCTAAGGGCAATATTTTTTCCTTTAGTGTGGCATTTTCTTCTCTCGGGTGTTTAATTTCTTCGAACATTCGGTCCATCGATTTCTTCTGCTCGTCGAAAATGTTCGACATGTATTGAACAGATTTTTTCATATCTGCAATATCAGAGTGTATAGTTTTCTTAAATGGTGTCAAATATCCACTAAATAAGTCTTCCACAACACTTTTTATTTTATTTTCATCTATTTCCTCCTGTGTAACAATGTTTTCTTGGTTTCTAACCTCATCACCTTTCGCACGCGCGTAACACGACTGTACACGACTTTTGCCTGTCTCGCACAACTTGGGTGAAAGCTTGAAGTACAGTTTTCACAATCGAATGATAAATTTACTTTTTTCTTGCAATGCTTGCAGATTTTCTCGGTTTCTCTGCTGGAATCGATGCTTACTTGCGACATAACCTATAACCTTTTGCTCTGTAAATTGTGAAAAATGTTGAAATTTCTGCAGCTCAGAGTACGGGATATGAATCTGCAGTGTCTCTAAGCTAACCCATCCAAAACGACCCCTATGAGGGGGTGAAACCCAGACAGCAGACTGACGTCAATTTGACGTAACTTTTTCGTCATCTTAAACGTCAACTGTACTTTAAAAATGACGTAATAATTACGGTAGGATGTCGTGATTATGTCACGGACCGATGACGTGACTAGGAAGTCATTTAGTGACGTTATAACGACGTCATTAGTGTCGTTATAACGACGTGATTAGTGCCGACATATCACGTCATCAAAGCGTTAATTTGCCAGCCATTTAATAGCAAACCTTAGTGACGCCTTCGCCATTTCGTTACTTCTTTGTTTCATCAAAAAATCGTCCAAATACCACTCTTTGGGGTACAATTACCTACAGTTATACGTACCTAATAAAAGTGTGAATTTATAAATTAATAAATTAATAAAAGCAGAAAAAGAAATATGCTCAAATTCGACAAAATGTCGTTTTTTGCCTTTATTAGTTAATCAATTAATTTTTCTTAACCTTGAACTGTAGGTACCCAAGGGAGGGGTACCCAAAGGGGGATATTTAGCCGATTTTTGGATAAAACAACGAAGTAACGAAATATTGACCAAAAAACTAAATGGCGAAGGCGTCACTAGTGTTTGCTCTTAACCTGTAGGGGCTTCGTTAGTAGTTAGGTAACCAAGATAGGGTAGAGGATTAGGCACAAAACATTTTAAACTTTTTTTATACGTTTTCACTGCACTTGATGATGATTAGATTATAGTTAAAAAACTGCAGAGGGACCTAGGTTAAAAATATTTTTTCTTCATTTTAACAGCAATAATTATGTGTAATTAAAATATGTAAAAATATAAATTTTACTTAATACTCCAACCAATCATGGTTACACTACCCTGTATATTATATAGTAGAGACACTATACAATTTTTTTAGTAATATGTTGTTTTTTGTTCCTTCTGTACACCTAAACTTAATTTAACTAAGAAAGAGGAAAGATTCAATATTTAATTTAAAACAGTTATATTTTTGAAACATAGTTTTATATGCCTATATATTTAGGGGTCCTTGCAGGAGGGACATATTGAGTTGATGACCCGTCTAAAAATAAAACAGAAAAAAGACAAATTACCAAGCAATATTATTTATTATATAATTTATTTATATATACCTAGTTATTAAAATTCTTACCATGCAGAAAACCATGGGTTAATTCTATTGTACTTACTTAAATTGGGTGGACGTTCATTAAGTATTTTCTTCTTACTAGGTACATCCTCATCGGAACTTTAATATTCGCTTTGGTTTTGGTTTCCTTTTTATAATAGGTTTGTCGGTATCCAAGTTGGAGGTATCCTCTGCATCTTTGCATTTTTTATAGCTTTATCTATATCGTCTAAAAACATGTTTTATATAAGTATAAAATTATCAGAAATTATTTGTTTTGACTTAAATTGTTAATTTGATTTTATTTAATTGTGTATGTGGTTTATGTATGCAAAGTACAGGACCTCTAAGTGGAATACTTTACCTAAATGACTTTTAAATTATTTTCACGACAAATCCATTTTACAACAAGGTATATTTATGTACTAACTTAAATGTAAAATAGCTTAATCAATTTTATTATGACAAAACTTAGTGGGCTTAGTTAAAAATACATTTTACTTAACCTCGACCCATTTCTTGAAAGTCCCTACCTGCCTCAAACATGCATCGCCTGATTTTATACAATTTCCAAGACTCATCAATGTGGACTTCTTTCTCTTCAAGTAATTTATTGAAAATCCTTTGATCTTTGTAAGAAGGCCAAAAGGCTTCTCTTTTTAATGGTGTTCACCACATTTTAGACACCACTGAAAGTGCACCATTTTCCCATTCTACAATGACATATATGCCATCTTTTTCTAAAACAAAAAACAAGTTATAGGTTAGGATTAGGTACAGAAAAGTTTAGAGAAATACCACAGAAAAAAACACAAAAAATAACTAACGGAGAAGCCTAAATGTTATGTTTTCACTTTTTTTTTTCATTGCAACGTATTGCTTTAATAAAATCTAGGGTACTCAGTTCGTCCTTCTCAATTTAAAATGGGAACTGCTATCAAAAATATTTTATTATTTATTAATTTAAATCGCTGCATAGCTAAATTTATTTGGCAGTTAGTGGCACTGTAAATGTTTGCAACGGAAGGAGAACTTACAGCATTATAATTAGAAATTATTATTAATATACTGTTTTTCTTACCCCTTTAACACGCCGCCGTGAAAAACACACACATACACACACAACTGAAAGAACCTCAGACCAAGCACTAGAACAAACCGATGCTATATGGCTATCTTTACTTTATTCTTTACCTACTATTCTTCCAAACAATGATTTCTTTTAGACCAAAATTTACAGGGTTACATTTACAATACGAACAAACACAAAAGGACAAAATTCCGCAAAATGGCGGAGATTCGGAGAGAGGAGAAAGAAACGGAACGGCCGATGCCGAGTCAAAGAGAGAACGTGAGAACGATGGCATGGCGTGCGCGCACATTACGACAGCTGTTTCATAGAAAATGTCCAAAAAACTGCGTTATATTGACGTATAACTTATGTCGTCTAATTGACGTAAAAATGATGACGACATTATCACGTCATTTTTTGGTAACATGACGTCGAAGACGTAAAAATCCCAAAAAATGACGTGATTTAGACGACAGTCTGCTGCTTGGGAAACCATTTCAGTACCAATTAATTATGCATGAATTAAAGTAATATTTTAGTATGCTAAGGTTCGAAATATAGATTTGCAGTAAAGTTAAATTAGCTGTCACCTTTTTGACCTCTGAAGTGATAGAAGACAATAATAAAGAAAAAACGTACCTATTTGAATATTTTTATTTTAATATTTAAGACGATGCATAATTGGGTACCAGATAACAATGACGATGAGTCGTAATAATAATGATTATAACTCCAACAATAATAAAATAGATGAAGTGTCGTGTAAGAATGTTGTACGGTCTTGAAGAGTGACAATAAAACGGCTTAAACAAAAAAACGCTTGATGATGATATAAAGCGAGTTGCCTGATGACTTAATTTGATAATATAAATATATTTCTATGCTTCAATAAGAAGGAAAGATACCATATTTTATGTAAACATATTCACGTCAAATCAAGTATGGCTTTAGATTTCAATATTATGATAAACAGATTTAAAGATAGTTAGGTATTCCTCTTATAAATAGAGAGTTAAATTCACATTCAATATTTGATCTGAACGTTTTAATAAACGTAAATACGAAAGAAATAAAACTTAATTAAGTTTTCCTACTGTCCAAGCACATTGAACATTTTTGACGTTACGTTTGCATACCTTTTCCGAATGACAGTGACAACCGCCATTAAATGATTTTATTTAATTACGAATTTTAAACAAAATGAATGGTTAAAAGAATTAGTAAATATTGTTTCAAAAATATCTTTTGAATAGGTCGCTTAAGAGCAAAAGCTCGTAGCGCATTCGCCATTTTATTTTTTGATCAATATTTCGTTACTTCCTCGGTTTTATCCAAAAAGCGCCCGAATACCCATCGTTAGAGTACAATCACTTACCTACAGTTTTCCATTAAAAAGGTTGGATTTATAAATTAATAAAAGCAGAAAAAGAACTACGGGCAAATTTGTTTTTTTGTCTTTAATAATTTATCAATAAATTTTAATTTTAAACCGTTTCTTTTACCTGTAGGTATTTGCTACACAAAGACCGCTTGGCCGCTTTTTGGAAAAAACGAAAAATAAAAGAAATATTGATAATTAAATGAAGTGGCGAATGCGTCACTTGTTTGTTTTTAAGCGACCTGTTTTATTAGTGTATTATTAAAAATCCCACTGTTTAAACTTAAAGGTTTCATAAGTATGAACCCTCTCGATAATTCAGGTTTTTTTTTTAATTTTGCTATTGAATAAATACTTTACTATATTATAACTCATAATTTAACCCTAAGCAGGTCTAGTTTTAGGATACAAATGTTAAACCTGCACAAAAATCACTCCTCTCTTCACTTACATGGCATTAAGACATAATTAAATATAAACGCAACTCTGCATAGCAAATATATTACCTTCACCTGCAACCAGTAAAAACGTGCATTTCATCCAATTATCCACAGCCCATCTCGACCGTAATCGACGTTAAAGACCACTCGTGGAATGAAGAGATGGACTCCCACAATTTGGTTGTGGATGGTTGTGGGAAACAGGCGAATGGCCCTAATTACAGGGGACCAAGGTTGTGCGATACCGAAGAGATTTACCTTTAATACGATCACGGTGTTGCCAAGTTATTGCCATTTTGGTCGCATACCTACATATAGATATATACAAATACATACAAAGATATAAACAAACCCGTACAGCTTATTTCATGCGCAAACAAAAGTTATGTTTTAAAACAACGATGAGCATGCTCATAACACGGCATATTACAACAATAATATGCCGTGCTCATAACCCGGATCATCTAAATACACTTCAGAACCGGCTCAATGTCATTTTTGTTGCTACGTTTTCCATTTTCTCTGTGGATTTATTTTTGTATTCTCTGCTCTGGTGAATTGTGGTTGATTAATATTTACGGATTTCTAGTTTTTGTGTAGTTTAGTGAATTGTGTTTGGCCTTAGCTTAATGATTCCGTTTGGAATATAAACAATGACAGGTACCGATAGTTGTATGATTTTATTTTGTCAAAATAGGGATAAAATACAGGGTTTTTGGTATTTCGTATTTTCGGTAAGTATTGAGTAGTGATAGTTCTTGATTTATTTTATCACGACTAGAGACCGACCGAAGGTTCGGTTTCGGCTAGTTTCGGCCAAAAAATCTAGTTTCGGTGACAGTTTCGGTTTCGGCCCAAAATCGGTTGAACCTTCGGCCGCGCCGAAACTTTTTTTCTTTTTGGGTGGGAAGAGTTCAATCCGTTCCCAAGATTGATCTCGCCTATATAAAATAAATTAAATTTTAGAATACAATAAAATTTTTAACATGTATAAATAATTTTCGGTTTCGGCCGAAACTGAGACCAAGGCCGAAGATTCGGTTTCGGCTGAAAATCTTGTTTCGATCGGACACTAATTACGACCAATTTAAACAAATCTAATTAGGCCTAGGCCACACAAACAAGATAAAGAGAAATACCAAGGCAGATAACTCGGTATACTTTTTGGTATATTTGCAGCCCTGCAGTAATTCTAATTAGATACGCCTATTTTTCTGGCAGTATCCTACTGCGTCAAAAGTTTTAAAAGACACTTTTCTCTATATTTATATTTAAAAGAAAAAAGTAAATACCTATTGTAATGTTCATATTAATCCAAGTGTGGATCAATTATTATTTTATTAGAAATTATTAGCCTAGATGTCTTAGCATCATTGCAGGCAACCAAGAAAGGTTAGTGCGGGTGGGAGTGAGCCTCGGTCAAACCAGGCTTTATTTAATAGAGTTGTATCGTTAGGTATAATTTCATATTATGATGTTCGAAAAGCATACCTATTCGTTCCACAATATTATTAAACTGTTTCTGGGATTATCAAATTTTTCTCAAACTTACTTCTTGGAATAATATAAATAATTTAACATACAATAAAAAATAGGTATCCCAGCTGGATATATTATTATGCTCTCGGTTTGGATTGTAAAGACAAACAATACCCAATCCAATTTTAATCGCATCTGTAGTGCCCGTGTTGATAAAATGGACATAAATATTACACCACGGGGTAGAATGCTTACTAGTTCATGGATGGAGCTATTCTTAAATTGAACTTGGGGCCTAATGTTCAGTATCATACACAAATATTGTCTTAACGACAATTTTTATGATGTAAAGGCATTTGCTAGAGGCTATATTTCCAGTTACCTTTTACATAAACATTCTTATCGTAAGTATTTCCCGTTGTCTTCTCTGTTAACGTGTTGAGTTGATATATTTTTAGGATATATAAACAAAAGATAGAAGTATCTCAGATTGCTAATGCCTCAACTATTCTTGTACTACTACTATGTCTTTATATCAAAGTTGCTGTTAGTTAATTTTTTGTTTAAAATCTGAACACCCCTACATCAAGTTTCTAGTAACACATTTTAATTTTTTTAAATTTTTAACAAGCCCGGACCTGTCTGTCTATCTTTCCATTTGTTAAATGAAAATTTGGAGTGCGCATGCTCAAGTATGTTAGGCTTTATTTAAATGCGCAAGGCCATAAATTTGCCATTTATGTAATTATTGCTTGTTGATCTAAAAATATATATGTCTAAGGTAAAAGCCTATTGTTACTCGGATGTACGGACCAAGATTATTTTTGGAGATAGTAAGCTAGAACGAAAAATCCAGCAGGTTGAAAAATTTCCATACCTACATAATTTTAAATTTTATCAGATTACGCTTGATGGTGCTTTATTAAAATATGACGCACCATCTAACTTGCCATTTCACATTTTAATCTTACAACGGGGTACTTATATTGTATTTTTTTTAAATATCCCGTTAGAATAGGCCATGAAGATATTATTTATCTTAAAAAAAAACAAGTGTTTGCGGACGACATTCCGTAAAAACTATATATTATTTTTATGGTAAAATAAATCTTAACCGTTACAGCCTGTATCACACTGACAACTTTATATATCGCTTCAAATATTGTACGCTACCAAAAATAGTTTAATTTTACATAATGCATACAGGTAAAAATGAAAAGTTTTAATAAAATTGTCACAGCAGAGTTAAATGTTATAATGGATATACATATACATATTCCTGCTTATATTTTTAAGGGATGTGTTGACATATTTGTTGAACCTCTAGTTACTTTGTTCAATCTGGCTATTAAGACCAATACCTTTCCTAATAGATTAAAAGAGTCTGTCATTACACCGGTTTTTAAGGCAAACGAAAAAGTTAAAATTGAAAATTACAGACCAATAAGTATACTTAACAGTTTAACTAAAATTTTTGAATCAATTCTCTGCAATGACATATTGGACAACTTAAAGCATAATTTTGCTCAGCAACAGCATGGGTTTTTGCAAGATAGGTCTACTGTAACCAATCTATATGTTTTTACTAATTATATAGCTGAGGCTATAAATGGCAAAGGTCAGATTGACGTGATTATGACAGACTGTGCAAAGGCATTTGACAAGGTTGACCATGGTATATTGTTGGGAAAGCTGAGAGATTTTGGCTTCGCTGGTAGTGCATGTGTGTTTATGAGGTCGTATCTTATGTTTAGGTACCAACAGGTTAAAGTTGGCCAATGTTTATCTAGGGAATTCCTGGTGACTTCTGGTGTGCCACAAGGAAGTAATTTAGGGCCTCTACTTTTTGCCATTTTTATAAATGACCTGTCCAACTGCATCAAGTGTTCAATGGACCTTCTGTTTGCTGATGACTTCAAGATCTTTAGACAAATCACTTCATTTCAGGATTCTTACAAATTACAAATTGACTTAGACTCAGTTACTAAATGGCTTAGGGAGAATGGAATGTCTCTCAATGTTGATAAATGTGCTATTGTGACCTTCACTAGGAAGCAAAATTTCATAAACAATCAATATTTTCTTGATAATTCGGAGTTGACTCGGAGGGATGAGTTTAGGGATCTGGGAGTTCATGTGCAATCGGACCTAAAATTTAATACCCACTATGATTGTATCGTTAATAAGGCCTATAGGATGCTTGGCTTTATAATTAGAAATACAAAATTTTTTAAACATGTAAATTCTATTATAAAACTGTATAATGCCTTGGTAAGACCTCATTTAGAATACGCAGGTATCATTTGGGCGCCTCAAGCTAAGACGAATATAGATCTCATTGAAAGAGTACAAAAAAGATTCCTGCGTTATTTGTATGTCAGGAAAAATAATGAATATCCATATATGATATCGTATAGGAGTATGCTTGATTCTTTTAATTTTGTAACCTTAGAAAGTAGAAGATCTATGCAGGCTGTATTATTTGTATTCTTTATCATTAATAATCTTAAGTACAAAGACTTGTGTTTAATCAACAATATAAATATATTGGTACCTAAAATCAATTTGAGAATTAGAAGTATGAGGCTGTTTTATACAAATCCAATGGATTGTTCACCTCTCAACCATATGTTAGAACAATGTAATCAATTAATTGATAGGGCTAATATTGATTTATTTAAGTCAAATGCTATAGAAATTAAGTCTTATTTCCTTAGATAACTACTACAGATCTAAATGTTAAATAGTAAAGCGCTTTAAAAATGTTGAAATTTTCTTTAGTCTTCTAGTCCGTAGTTTTAAGCTCTCTCTTACTTGTTAATACTACCTCTTTGTGTTTGTAAGAGATTAAATAAATAAATAAATAAATAAATAAATAAAGCTGAATGTTATTTTTTTTAAATTTATAATTCTTTTATTCTTAAAAAAACAATTAGGTACTTTGAAATGAGGTAGGAAGATCGAATTTTCCACATACCATTCTAGATAATTCTGAAAATAGCTAATGGCGATCTAAAAACAGTATAAACTATACCATTTTCTTTACTGATAGTAGAGCGGTATCCAGAGAAACAATAATTAAAAAGAAGCATCAGAACTGTCACGTATTTAGTTTTTTTTTCTTAAATGTTTAAAAAATAAAAGCAATTTATAAGAACAAGCTAGAAAAATCATAAAAATATACAACAATTATTAAAATATACAAGAGGAATATTACCAATATGTACAAAATGTTTACATTATAAACCCTGAATCGAGTTATAGAATTAATCTGAAGAATAATTAGTTAATATTTAATTTATATCTTGACAAAGTGGTGACTAAGACGTGAGGGATATCTTATTATGGGTATAGAAATTTCTATTGAATAGTACGTATGGTACCCGCACCTTTACTCGCATATCGAATTGATATTAATTAGTTTGTGCGAGCAAGCTGTACCTCTTAGCAGGGGCGTCGCTAAGGATTTACGATTAGGGGGCGACTGTTATTTAAAATTCGACTAATAATACTGCATAATTACTAGATAGGCAAAAAGCTAACCGCAGGCGGAAAAAAAATACCACGCCCAAATTTTGCTAAATTCGGGCTAAAGTAGCTCAGTTGTTGCGCGTAGATAAAGGTAAGTGGCATTTAAATTAAAATTTGTCGCGGGAATCGGTGATGTTTACCCCGGCGTAAATAAGATGTAAATAGAGTAGTTACACTTATTTTAAAATGTAGTTATTTATTCACTAAATAACCTGATTCACTGAAAAATCCATTTATTTAAAGGGCCAATGGTTTATTTTTAATTTTAAGAAGTTTCAGTGTCAGGCAGTTTAACAAAAATATTATGAAAGTTGGGAAATTTTTTTTTTTTTTTAAATTTAAATTAATCCCACTAAGTAAATTTTCTTATCTATATATTATAATTTTGTACATCTTATGTATGTGTTGAAGGCGAATTATTTTCCAATGATTTAAAAAAAAATTAAAGGTGAGAAAATTACAATATGTATATTATACAAAAAATGTTAATATTACCGGTAGGTACCTATATATACTATATTATATTATATTTAAGGACTGGAAAAGAAATGGCATATCATAACGCAAAATTATTTTTGACTGACAGGGTGCCGCATAAAAGCGTTAAAATTTTACTTTTTTAAATAAAAATATCTTATAAAATTTCTATTAAATAATATTGCTAAAATATATTTCTTATAATTATTTAAAATCTATACCGTTTCTACGATATTAACATTTAAAAAATAACTTTACACCTATGTTGTGGTAGAACAGAAAAACGTTTTTCTCTAGATGTAGGTAATACCTATTCCTATGCTACAATCTGTCAAACTGTAAAAAATATCATAATATTCAAATGTCAATATAAATAAAGTAGGTTTTAGGTAGACTATTTAACTAGAGTGTTTTACACTGGCAAAATGTCATAGCAACGGCCGGTCTTCTACTGGCAAAATTACTACCTGCACCTACCTGGACAAAATTCACATGTGATTTTTGCCGCGGCAAAATTTTAATTTTTGATTGAAAGAAGTTTTGTTACCATGGTTCTGTTAATTATTTAAAATGTCATTGTATTATTTCTTGTTAACAAACGTCAAATTATTTTAGTTCAAAAATGAGTGTTTCTGAAGAAAAAAACAGATTTGGAATACAATCCATTACAGAAATTAAAAAGGCAGTGTCGGAGAATATACCTCCAAATACGCGTATCTCCAAAACTTCCATTTGGCGACAGTTTTCGCAGTTCTTATTGATAAGAGATTATAAGCTTGAAAAGCATACTCCAGCCGAAGAATTAGCAAAAATTATGGAAGATTATGCTTACAACATGAAAAAACTAAATGGAGAGGACTACAAAGAGTCAAGTATCAAAAGCATATGGAATACCACGGCGCAGATGCTACAAGAAAAGTATTATCAAGAATTTAATATAAAAATAGACCCATTTACCGACATTCTTTTTAAATCAGCCCGTTTGGCAAAGGACTTAAAACGAAAACAACTTCAAGGTAACCAAGAAAAAAGAAAAACAAGTTCGAAAGCCCTTACAACACAAGAATTATTGGAAATGATAAAAATTCATGACGAAGACACCCCAGACGGCCTACAGAAAAAAATATTTCACTTATTTTCTTTTGAACTTGCGTGGCGAGGCAACGAAGCAGTGAACTGCAAAGTACATTATTTCCACCAAGAATTAGACCTAAATGAAGAATTTACGGGACGTATCGAATACAATCCCATATTTTCAAAGACTACACAAGGAGGTGCAAAAGCCTTGGCCAGTAGCAAATGGTTGGTAAAAAACAACACTAACAAAGATCTTTGTCCTATTCGTCTATTTTTAAAATTATTTGAAAAAAGAAATACCAATCCAGAAATTACAAGTGACAGGCTCTTTTTGACAGTTCATCCAAATTGGAAAATAGGAATTTGGTACAAAAACATGCCTATTGGAATAAACAGCATGTCGAAATGGACCAAAATCTCAGCAGAAAAAATCGGCGTAAATACCAAAAAATTTAAAGTAACAAACCATTCACATCGCTCTTCCACTATTTCTGCCCTTGCAAAAAATGGCGTTGGTGAGCAAGAAATTATCAAATTAACAGGACATTCCCACGCCAATTCTTTGAAGCCTTATTTGCAGTTAGACTCTGAACATCATTTAAAATTAATTGCAAACTTAAGAGAAAAAGCACCAGATCAAGTAATATCATCAAATCAAAATCAATCAAATAATGCACAAACGTTTAATTATCACAACTGTAACTTTTACATCAATAAATAAGTAATTTTTTTGTTTTATTCTTAAATAAAAGTTTTCTAATTTTATTGTTCTTTGTCTTTTTTCTAGTTAAATAGTCATGTCGAATACCACTCGAGAAAAAATTGTGTAAGCAAAATTGTTCTCAAGGATTTATTTAAGTTTGTTGCTTTTAAGCAATTTCGCTCATGACATTTTCGACAAAATCACTCGCCTGACGGCTCGTGATTTTGTCAAAAATGTCATTCGCGAAATTGCCAAGCAACAAACTTTCATACCTTTCGAAAATTTTGCCGACAAAATTATATCTCTTGTGATATTATATATGGGACTATTTAACTAGAGTGTTTTACACTGGCAAAATGTCATAGCAACGGCCGGTCTTCTACTGGCAAAATTACTACCTGCACCTACCTGGACAAAATTCACATGTGATTTTTGCCGCGGCAAAATTTTGTCTTTTTTCTAGTTAAATAGTCATGTCGAATACCACTCGAGAAAAAATTGTGTAAGCAAAATTGTTCTCAAGGATTTATTTAAGTTTGTTGCTTTTAAGCAATTTCGCTCATGACATTTTCGACAAAATCACTCGCCTGACGGCGCGTCATGTCATTCACGAAATTGCCAAGCAACAAACTTTCATACCTTTCGAAAATTTTGCCGACAAAATTTTATCTCTTGTGATATTATATATGAAAATGTTATTGCTGTCTCACTTGGTTTGATTCAGATAGTGCAAAACTACTAAGTATAATAATAATAATATATAGTATAATAGGTACCATATCTTAAAACATGTTGTCATCCTTTTTTGAGTCACCTTTTAGAGTTAAAAATATTTTAGCGTTTTGGGTCACTGCAACAACTTTATTTTTTTATATCCATAATTACAACGAAGCTCTTCTTATGATATTTTGTTACTTATAGGTTATGGGTAAATTTTAAGTTTATTTACGCATTACTTTATATTCATATTTTGTCATAACTTCTAACATTGCTTCATAGTGAAACACTCATTGCAATTTTATGACGTTTATAAATAATTTATATAAATTAAGTTAAGAAAAGTCGTATAGTTTTTTTATTGCTGACTAGTGCAATAAAGTGTATAATATAGTGACTTGAGGGTTCGATACTTCGGTTTTTGAGTAAAAGCAAATCCTTTCTGCAGTGGAGAGAGCATGTCAATATTAGTAGATTTTTGAACAGACCCACCTCGAAAAGTTATGCTGGCTCCCCCCACGCCCCCCTCAGGTTGTGGATTGGACTGTTATAGTATTTTTTTTTCTCGAGAACCATAAAAGATAGAAAAGTGAGGTTATTGCCATTCGATAAAGCATAAAATTCTACAAGAAAGCTGTAATTTTTGTTTGTTTTTGTGTGCTACCTAAGTTACTACAACTAAAAGAAGTGGAGGGGGGATATTTATATTGGCACATTTTTAGCTATATCATAATAACCGTTAATTTAACAAAAAAATTACAAGAGACAAAAAATAAAGGCTTTAGCTTCGCCTATCGATTGGTATATCATTTAGTTACGTTTTCTTTTGCAATATGGATCCAGAGGCGTACATAGTAATCGTAAATGCATTATAATAGAAAGTTTTTAGTATGTTTCTCCATAATTTAAGAAAACACTTATGAAGATGATTGACGATATTGATTTTACGATATAAGTGTTTACCATACCTCCTCCTCCTTACTTGGGTAGGGGTAAATATCATTTAATAACAATAAAAATACTCAGTAGCGTAGATATTTAGAGTAATAAAAGGATATTAATTCAACGATTTTTATATTTTAAATTTGCAAAAAATGTTAACACAGTTAGGTAGGGATCTAATTACAACATTCCACACACAAACACAGCCTAATGCATTTTAAATTTTTTGTAAAGCACTTGCATTTTGGACCACAAATACAGCTAAACGACCCTTTAAATTTAAGTGAGAATAAAATTGTAGTGATGTTAGGAGGTCTCCATATCGAAATGGCATTGTGGTCTGCAGTTGGAACACTACTTAACGGAAGTGGAATCGTTAATATTTTGATTGACTCTTCTGCACTTACTAGTGGCAAAGCCGATGCTTTCCTGAAAGTCGGCCACCTAACAAGAACGAGGCGAACACATCAACAGATTTTTTTTTTTTAAATGAATCATATGTCTCAGCTTCAACTACTGTAAAATTTAGTGAGTGGTGTAGTGAAAATGCTAAAGCTATCCCCAATTTTAATTTTTGGTTATTAATATTACCTACACTTTCAACTTAAAGTTTTAAAATTTCTTAAGTCTCTTAGAAGTGCAAATTTTCCTGAGTATATTAAAGCTATAGGGGAGCTCTTACCCTACGTCTTCGCTTTGGATAGAATCCACTATGCAAGATGGTTATCAGGTTATTACAGAGATATGTACAATTTAAACAAAACACACGCAAGAGAATGCAATAATTAAAGGAGTTGCAGGCGCTATTGGTCTAACAGAGAACCCAAAGGCTTTAGGGTGGTGGCTGATTTCTGGCCCAGAAATTGCCCGATTAATTGGCGAATTTGAAAATTATAATATTTCGGTATAAATTCAAAAACATCACGAAGAATCCCCTTCTATTCAGAACAGTTTTATATCTACTGTTTTTAATCTTATAGAGTCTTTCAAGGAATATGGAAATCCGTTCCAAGAAACATCCTCAGAATTATTCACCCTTGATAGCAAAGTAGTAGTTAACAAAAAATGTGTAGATATTTTAATTGCCGAAAGCACTAATCAGTGTAGAGAGTTTTTTAATGAAAGATTTGACCAGATCCAAAAAAGTTTATTATGGATCCAATAAAAAAAAATATTCCGTTTCAAAATAAAACCACTAAACAAAAAACCACCTCTAAACAAAATAAACTGAAATCAGATGTTAATTTATTCAGTAGGCTATATATAGCATCCCAAAATCGTGACGGTGATTTAGACAATTTTTTTAAGTTTGAAAATCACCCATATCCTCCCTCGCTTGCCCAATTGGGAAATATGTACCATGGAACCAAATCTGATTTAATACGATGCCTAGATAAATATATAATCAGTGTTGATAGACCAACCAATATTGATGCCGTACTCATAGATGGGGCAGCTCTTGTGCACATACTCCAACCAAAAGCTTGTTTAAATTTTACCCAATATCTATCAAATGTTATAAAACCTTATTTGTTAAGTATTTTAAAATTTGTACAAAGAGTAGATATAATATGGGATACTTATTTTGAGAATAGTTTAAAGGGACAAACAAGGAAAAATAGGGGAAAAGGAAATAGGAAGCTAGTACGGGACACTACAGCAATTCCAAAAAACTGGTACGATTTCTTAAGGGTGTCAGAAAACAAAGAGGGAACTATATGAATTAATTTCCACTTATCTTAGTACTATTTTATTGCCTGAGAATAAATTTATAGTGTGTACGGCCAATGAAAAAGTATTGTATAACCCACATAAAAACAGTTTAGAAAAAGTTTTAATTTGCAATCATGAGGAGGCAGACACGCGAATTTTCGTACACGCGTACAATTGCATTCAAAACGAACATAAAAAAATTATCATAAAATCTGTAGATACTGATGTATTAGCACTTGCAATTTATTACCAGTATCAAAATCAAGATGTGTGGATTGAGTTTGGCACTGGTAAAAACTTAAGATATATTTCCTGTATAGATGTTGCACAAAAAATGAAAGAGAAATGTCTGGCTCTCCTTTTTTTTTAATCATTAATCGGCTGTGACACTACTTCTTCCTTTTTTGAAAAAGGAAAGAAAAAGTGCTGGGAAGCTTGGGAATGTTCTTCGGAGGTTACAGCTACTTTAATTGATTTGGTGCAGCATCCAAAAGAACCCACACCTGAATAACTATGTTCCATTTCAAAATTTGTTATAATAATTTACGACAAACATACTGAAACTAATGATATTGACGTTTGTCGAATGCAACTCTTTGCTAAAAAAAATCGAACTGTCGAGAATTTACCTCCAACAATGAATGCTTTGACACTTCACATTAATCGGTGTATTAATCAAGCTGGATTTGTTTTTTGGTAATCTGTGCCAACCAGTGGTAGAACTTCCATGCCCCTCGAAATGGGGATGGACTTTACAAAACAATAAATGGACGCCACTGTGGACCACTAAGGAAAATTACAAAATATCATCTGGCATTTTATTATTATGCAAATGTAAAATTAGTGGCCAAAAATGCAAGTGCTTTTCAAAAAATTTCAAATGCACTAGGCTGTGTTTGTGCGTGGAATGTTGTAATTAGATCCCTACCTAACTGTGTTAACTTTTTTTGTAAATTTAAAATATTAAAATCGTTGAATTAATATCCTTTTATTACTCTAAATATCTACGCTACTGAGTATTTTTTATTATTATTAAACGATGTTTACCCCTACCCAAGTAAGGAGGAGGAGGTATGGTGAACACTTATATCGTAAAATCAATATCGTCAATCATCGTCATAAGTGTTTTCTCAAATTATGGAGAAACATACTAAAAACTTTCTATTATAATGCATTTACGATTATTATGTACGCCTCTGGATCCATATTGCAAAAGAAAACATAACTTAATGATATACCAATCGATAGGCGAAGATAAAGCCTTCATTTTTTGTCTCTTGTAAATTTTTTGTTAAATTAACGGTTATTATGATATAGCTAAAAATGTGCCAATATAAATATCCCCCCTCCACTTCTTTTTGTTGTAGTAACTTAGGTAGCACACAAAAACAAACAAAAATTACAACTTACTTGTAGAATTTTATGCTTTATCGAATGGCACTAACCTTACTTTTCTATCTTTTATGGTTCTCGAGAAAAAAAATAAATACTATAACAGTCCAATCCCAAAGCTGAGGGGGGCGTGGGGGGAGCCAGCATAACTTTTTGAGGTGGGTCTGTTCAAAAATCTACTAATATTGACATGCTCTATCCACTACAGAAAGGATTTGCTTTTACTCAAAAACCGAAGTATCGAGCTATTTTTGAGCCACAAGTCCCTAAGCTAGTATGGCTTTATTCAGTCGTAATGGGGCTCAGAAAATTATTTTTTTCTTTACCCTCGAGTTAGTACGAGAACCGAGAACTGGCAAGATACCGAAAGTACTGTCAAGCTAATGTTAAAAAAAAAGCCTTATGAAAAAAGGCGCCGAATCTATACTATCTTAAACAGGCCGCTATAATAAAAAAAAACATTTTAAACCCAAAAATAATATTATTTTTTTATATTATGTAACCGTCTTGTATTTCTGCTTTGATGTAAATGAACGCAATTTACAGAACATTACATTAATTTTTAGAAGTTTTGATATGATTATGACTTTGTAGAAGACACAATGGTTTATCATATTTGTAACTTCGTGCCTACAACTACCTACTGTATTAAAACGTCAGTTTGTTCTGATAAACCTCATGTTTATATTATATTTTCGATATCTCCGGTTTTTTTTTCATAACAATATTCGTCCCTTTCAAAACGAAATGGTAGAGCAACAAGTTAAAAAGAATTTTCATTAGACTAAGAAAATATTTCCGTACACCATTTTGAAAAAAATCCCGCTTTTTGATTGGTACCTTAAGTAACGCCCTGTAGCAGCCAACCTAGACACTTAAAAATAATTTCCAAAAAGTTCTCGTAGTCAGTTGTGTAATAATAGTACATTATATACTTAGGTTGAGAAGTGAGCTATTATATAGCGAGCGCTTTTATATACTGAGGCGCGAAGCGCCGAGGGATATAATGTGCGAGGTATATAATAGCCTTCTCAACTGCGGTATATATAGAATTTTTTCTACTACTAACAATAAAATATTACATATTTTAGTTCGTTTAAATCTTTGTTACCCATTTTCACCTAATTTTTTAAAAAATTTGAAAATCAAGTCACTTAGGATTTTACTTGTCAAATGCGATCTTCTGTCAGTATAGTCTGATTTTTGGTAGAACAAAGGTTGACAAGTGACATATTACATTAACAGCTGATTTGGTTACGTCGAAAAAGTTCCCAGATCGACAGTGGGCCGTAACAAGCTCACACATCACGTTGCGTGAGATTATTTTCTTCCGAATTTGGTGTTTTTTAAGTGTTTCTGTGGCTGTTTTTTGTATAGTGTGTGTTTTAAACATTCTACTGTTGGATTTTATATATTTTAAAGACTAGATTTTCACGGTGTTTATTATTTAAGTCTTAATGGGGAGTACAAACATCACTTTGGTTAATTCATCTATTATCAATAATATTTCTGAGTTTAGATGAATATGGATCATGATTATTGTGTGATCAAGGGCCCCGTTGATATTGTTGAAGAAAATAAGGTAAGTTACACCAATTATTTTAATTTAATACTGTAATATTTACTCGTCTAAAATCGAGGTCATTGAAGGTCACCGGTATTTTTTATAGAAAATGTCCAAGCAAAGCTATACACATTTCATTTGCTATTGTAAATAGTCCCTATTATTAGTTTATCCATCTATTTTAGTTACTGAAACGGTGATTCTTGCTTCTTTTAAAGAAACAGGGAATATTCAAAATCGAGGGTCAAATTCAATCTGAAATAATTTTCGCATATTAGATTATTTATTTTCACGGTTTCATAGAGCATTGCTTGCTTAATATTAGACCTTTTATACGCAGTTTAAAAAAAAATCATGGTAGGTAGGTATACACACCTGGAAAGTTACTAAATGTTTTATTGTTTATATTTCAACTGTACCCCTTGTTCTAGGTTAAACAATCTTATTCTATGCTGCAAGGAAATGAGCTGGCACAGAAATTTGTACAAAATGTGTACGAATATTTTAACAACCATCACCCCCCACTAAGCAAGAAACATACTTAGTACGTTTTGTAACGTTTTTAAAAAGAAACCTAGAAAACGTTTTCTATTAAACGTTCTAGTGTCATACTCGTTACTACTTTTTCAAACGTTATTCAAGACTACTGTTTTTGAAACGTAATTTTATTTTTGTACCAATAACGTTATGAAAGTCACGTTGCGGTGCCGGCAATTTCATGTATCTGGGTTGTTACGTTAATAGATTTACGTTTCGAAAACATTATTCGGTGTACGGTTTTGATACGTTCTATGATAAACGCTGCAGATTTAAAACTAAGCCGTTCAATCAAATAACGTTTAACTCGTCCCCTAAATGTAACGACTCAGAACAACAGACATATTACATTTCATAAATGACTTGCATGCTACTCCAAAAAACGTAAATGCGAGTGCGTATCTGGTTCGATTTCTAAAAGTACGTTGGCCAAATCCGTTAGGTATCCTTTTTACCATATGGCAAGTCTCTGACCATTATTGTCATTCACCAGTCGTTCGTCGTGTCAAATATACCGTCTTTGCTTTTTGTTCTCGGAGTTTTTGAAAGGAAATTTTCATTTTCAAGTGTGATTAATAATTCCAGTGCAGTGTTGGAGGTTGGAGTATTGGAGGTTCCAGCCCTGCTACCGGTTCCCGCAGTAAAAATAACTAGTAATCATGGATCACAAAGTAAGAAGTACTAAATTTACTTATTCGATCATTGTTGTATAAGTGTTTCCTATTTTTCATTTCTTGCTTATCAGTGATTTAATAAAATGAACACTGGCCCAATTAACCGAGTTAACTACATTTTGTTCGTCACGTCGAAAACGTTGCATATTATCTACCTACCTATATTTTTAAAATTCTAATTGTTTTAACTGTGTGCTGTGTGCACAAAACACTAAAGTCACATTCATTTTTGCAATTGCTAGTTATGCTTCCTAAATGACGTGTTGACCATATAGATATAGATTATTTTCTACTAAGTATCAAAAGCATGGGCGTTAACAATAATTATTCAGGGACCACCGTATATTCATCCGATACCCTCTCAACCTGAAGCAGATGCTTGTGTCATAATTGTTGATAAAATTTTAACTTATTGAATAAGTAAGTCAGCTGTTAATCCATTAAATTTGTTTAATAAATGTATGACCTGAATAATAAAAATCTAATTGAATTTGTCAAAAATAAACATTGATATCTGGGCGTAGTGACCAAAAAGATTATCGTATTGTTTAAGTTTTAACATACTGCAATTATTTATTTAAAGTAACCCCCACTCATGAAACATTACCACATTTAATAAAAGCCTGCTACTGCTTGGACAAACATTATTATGAGATATTTTTTTTTAGGTGCAAGCCGACAAAACAACCCAATAAGAATCCCTATAGTTTAATATCTATATATGTATAATAAATAACTATATAGGAGTGAATTAGTTTTTTCTTTGACTTAATGATATGTGAACAAACTCACAATACCCGTTACATTTTGTACACTTTGACAAGCTATTTCTGGTACATCTTGGAGAAAAATCGCTGGCATATTCCTGAAACCAGTTTAACGTTTGCACCGAAGTTAGCATTTTTGAATAAAGATTAAAACACTTATTTATGGTTACTGTTAAAGTGGTTTCTTCAAATTGTGCTATTAAAGGATAGCCAGTTAAATTGTGGAAAATGCCACAAACAGCTACGTTTCATGGATTTATACCTAGAATTTAAAAATGCTATAAAATTCATGGTGGCATATTGAAAAAAAGTTATGTAGTTTTCGTACCACATGAAATAACATAAATGTAACAGCACTGTATTTACTAAATAAAAACATCTATTTAATGCTCCGTAACATCCTCTTTTTTACGTTGACTACATAACGAAAATAGTACGTTCGTAAAAACCATCTATCTAATGCTCCATAATATCCTCTTTTTTACGTTGACTACATAACGAAAATAGTACGTTCGTAATAATGCAAACTAAACTAATGCAAAATACGTAAGAGAGCTGTTTAAGTTTCATGACCAAAACGTTATTTTTTTAACGTAACAAAGATTTTGTTGTGTTGAAGGACATATAACGGGTATAGGATGTAGCAGGCGCTGTTATTGACACAAAATAAAAAACGTAACAATGAAACGAGAAAACATAAATGTTCCATACTTAAGATGTTTTTTTGCTTAGTGGGCCTCAGCTCAGCGCTATTCAGGTAAATGTTCTTTAATATTGTTCAATTATTATATGTCCCACTTTTAAATTCTGTTTATAGAAAAGCGCTAAATTACCATGGATTTAAGACCATTCTTCACATTAGATTATAAAAACAGTCCATAAATTAAAATTTAGAAAAATTTGAAATAAAATCAAATCACTATATTTGGCACACCCTGTACAGTATTATTATTTTTCTTTGACAAATTTGAATTTAAATTTTGTTATAATAACCTATGGATGGTACGATCCATGAACTTAAATATCACTCGAGTAGAAATATCACTCGAGTAGTTCCAGCAAAATACAGGGTGGTGCATCGATCCACGCAACATAGGAAATCCCATGCAAATTTTGAGATGGTAAAATATTGGCTCCCCAGTTTATTTTAGAGCAAAAGTTTATTGAACTTTATTAAAGGGAATACTTTGACGAACTAACTGACGAAATTTTAGCGCGATTTATTAAGTAATTAAGGGCATATTTAAAAAAACGTCAATCTATAATTGGCGAAAATTAACAAATACGATTCTAAAGCTTTATAATAAAAACACCAGTAAATGTCAGTAACTGACAAGAAGGATGTATTATGACAATACATTTGTATTCGGGTAAAATAGGTTAAAAGCTTTAAGGTTTAATATTATTAATACAATTTGGTTTGTCTCTCCGTTATACATACAAAAATATATTGGAGGAGATAAATCAATAAAACAGTTTTTGTAAACAAAAGTACCTACTTTATTTTTCGAGACTTTGACTTTCAATGCATCATAAAACAAATAAATTACATTGTTAACTAATTATTTAATAAGATGTTCAAACAACCCCCCATTTACTGCTAGACAATACCCGAGACTATCATCAAATTCATTTCGAACATTTCTTAATTGATACACGGACAGCCTTTCACACTCTATCTAAAGTAATAGCATTTTTTAAATCCTCCAGCGTCTCGTATTTCAAATTTTTAGTATTGAAAATACTATTGGGATCGTGTTTACGCAAACTTTGCATTGCATGTCACTGTCGCTCATGTCGATGTCGCGGCCAACAGCGCAATATCTAGATCGGTCAAAGTATTATGTTACAATACTCTGATAAGACTTGGTAGAAATATAAATATGAATCAGCGTAAAGTCGGCAAGTAAATAATGAATAATGTTTAGTTTAGTTTGTGTTTTAAAGAACGCCATAGTAACTTTGTTAAAAAGTGTTTTATTGAGATAAATTATAACTAAGGTAAGTTCACGTTATTTAAATCGGAATATTATATCGAAAAAAAAAAGCGGGAGGCAAAAAGTTGGAGCACAATAATTGCATATTACAGGGTCCGCCCAAATTTGGTTAACACATGGGATAATTTTTTTATTATTGATTTCTCAGAAAATGTTATTGTACCGTTGGGTAAATAAGTATAATTTAAAAACATAGCATAAGTAGGCTTAGACAATATGACCGATTGAATATAAGGCAATTGTTCACCTTGGTTGGTCTGCTATGTGAATATTATTGTTTATAAACAAATTAATATTAATTATTCTTAGAAATAAAACCATACATTTAATATAATATGTTTTAGTTATGTCCCAAACGTAATGGGACACAGAGCAACAGCAGGCTCCTTAAGGCGAAATAATGCGATTTATTTAAACTTGCATTGTCCCAAAATTGATAACAACCAAGATAAAGGGTGTCAAACTTTTATTTTTGTTTTCGTTTTTTTGGGATTATTTATAATATGTTTTAATTAATATACAGGGTGTCCCAAATGTAATGGGACACAGAGCAACAGTAGGCTTCTTAAGGCGAAATAATGCGGTTTATTTTAAAGCTGTGTCAGGTATTTTCAATACATAGGATGCTTGCGTAAGGTGCAAGATCTGTGAATTTTTTAAATGGTTGTTTTTAGGTGTCCCCATAAGAAACAGTCATTCGGCGAAAGATCGGGAGACCTAGCTGGCCAATTAATTGTGTAATTTAGTCCAATAACGTTACCTACAAAAACATTTTCTAAATATAGGAACGAAAGAAAAAACTCAAAGTCTTCCTCCACCATCAATTATATAATATATATAATATTTAATAACAAAATATTTAAATCTTTATCATTATCTGCATGCATGATTATTACCTTCGTCTTCTCTTTCGCATTTACATTTATTGAGAAGCGTTCCACTATTTTCAAATTTGTTAATTATTTTGATTACTGTGGATATTACTGGAATTGGCCTCTCTGGATAATGTACTGCAAGCATATCGGATACATTTCTGCTGCTTTCCCGCATAATACCACTTAACTATAGCAATCTTTTCAGACGTAGAATAGTTCATAACGAAATCATATTTATGGTTAAAAAAATTGTCAAACTTGGTTTGAATTTGACACTGACATAATCAATCAAAATATCGTCATTAAAATTCAGACCCGTATTATCCATTTTAGGATAATAAAAGATAATATTATTTTTTAAATAACTTTGGATTGACTGCATGAAAATTATTAAAATTTTGCAACTGAGTTTAGTTTATTGAATTCTTTAAAAAGTTTAGATAAACTTTTGCTCTAAAATAAATTGGGGAGCCAATATTTTACCATCTCAAAATTTGCATGGGATTTCCTATGTTGCGTGGATGGATGCACCACCCTGTATATAAATTTAGGACACTCTCTATAGTAAATTAACATTATCCTATTATTAATTCAGAATAATAAAGTCAAAATCCAAGTATACTTGTTACAAACTGTAGCAAAAAAAAGCACTTTAATTTTAAAGTAAAAATTCAGTATTATTCAGGAAAATCTACTCGTAATAAATATTTCAGTAGACGGAACACTACAATGAAGGCATGCAAGAACAGAATGTGCTTGGTTGCTTCTTGGTATTAGAGGCTACTTGCTGAATATAACCTCTCAGCAGTTTTTCCTCTTCCAGGTTTACGGAAGTAGATAGAACTTTCGGCTGGTGCTAAATAGCCAAATAACAAAATATAATACTTTTTTTTTTCAAATAGTGCAACCTCACGGAGCTGTAACTCCTAACAGATGTGTGATACAAAAAATTTTTTTTTACAAAAAATGTAGGAAATTTTATCCTCTTTAAATTTGTATAGAATATCTTTTGTCGTGAAAGCCACTGTTTTTGAGTCATTATCAAAAAACCAAATTTTTGTACCTACAAGCCAAAATAGTCAAATAACAAAATATAATACCTACTTTTTTTAAATAGTGCAACTTCACGGAGGTGTAACTCCTAACATATGTGTGCTACAAAAAAAATTTATCTGGAAAAAATATAGGAAATTTTATCCTCTTTAAATTTGTATAGAATATATTTGGTCGTGAAAGCCACTGTTTTTGAGTTATTATCAAAAAACCAAATTTTTGTAGCTACAAGCCAAAATAGTCAAATAACAAAATATAATACCTACTTTTTTTTCAAATAGTGCAACTTCACGAAGGTGTAACTCCTAACATATGTGTGCTACAAAAAAATTTATCTGCAAAAAATATAGGGAATTTTATCCTCTTTAAATTTGTATAGAAAATCTTTTGTCGTGAAAGCCACTGTTTTTGAGTTATTATTAAAAAACCAAATTTTTGTACCTACAAGCCAAAATAGTCAAATAACAAAATATAATACCTACTTTTTTTTCAAATAGTGCAACTTCACGGAGGTGTAACTCCTAACATATGTGTGCTACAAAAAAAATTTATCTGCAAAAAATATAGGAAATTTTATCCTCTTTAAATTTGTATAGAGTATCTTTTGTCGTGAAAGCCACTGTTTTTGAGTTATTATCAAAAAACCAAATATGAGAAAATAAACATTGAGTTTATGTGGTAAAGAGAGAAATAGCTATTTTAGAGAAACCCACCAGGGCCTATAATATTTATAGTTTACTTTAAATAAATAATTGTTGCTTGGTTTAAAACTAAAATTAGTAAATAAATTTAAAATTTTTAGGAGACGGTTAAAGCATTGCAAATTTCTGAATTCTCTGTACGACGATACAAGGATGGATCTTTGGAAGATCGTCGTACTTTATCCAGAAAGAGGGCCAAACCTTTAAGCGATGACTTACGAGAGGGTGCACGTGTGGAGGTCAGGGATGAAATTTATAATATGTATGCAGAACGTAAGTAATAACTATAATAAATTTTAACCCAACTTAAAAAACAATAAAACTTTTATTTTTTAGCAGTGCATTCCTACCTCTATTGCATAAATTACAGGTTTTATAAAAAAATTAGGAACTGCAGTACTTACTTACTACTTCCAATAAAGGTAAACTGTATCGGTGTGGGAAAATAACAAAATATAAAACATTTTTTACAATATTTAAAAGACAACATAACATTACATATACCTACACACACATAACAGCTGATTTAAACAGTCTCCGATTAGGTTATAACTACCACTTAAAAGTTTGATGTTATACTTTAACTGACTACTTAAAAAGTGCATGCTATAGAGGCTTGACCACTAACTAAGTAATTCAGCCAGAGTGTGGAAATTAATATTTATTTATAGGCATATTTTCGCGTTATCAGAATTATTTATTTCTATATTTTTTGGTTTTTACTGTTTTCTTTACACAGCTAGAAAGCATCTTAGAATCAGGAGGCAGTAGTGTTTTTATTTATAAATTAAGTATATTTATTTTACCTAATTTTTATAAAACTGTTTGTAGGAAAATCAGTTACTATCAAGAGTTTACATGCTCAGCTCCATGAGAGGAATAAGTTTGCTGGAAGCCTTAGCACAGTACTAAAGCTCGTAAAGAGCTTAGGCTTCAGCTATAGAAAAGATGACAATAGACGTGCACTTATGGAAAAGCCATGTATAGCAGACAAGAGACGAAGATTTCTTTCCGCATACATGGAGAATGAAGAGCTAGGAGCAGAGAAAAAGCCATATGTATTCTTGGATGAGACGTGGATTTTTTCAAACGGCTCCTTTCGAAAATCCTGGCAAGATGAAAGCATTAAATCAGTCAGGAAAGAAAAGGGAGAAGGGTATAGGTAAGAGGAGAGACGGCATAGGAATAACAAAAATAATTTCTGGAAATAAATAGTGTTAGCACCTATATATAAACTAGTTGGACCTAGGGGTCCTTGCCCTTTCCCCCGTTGGACCCCCATGCCATTGGGCAAAAAGTGTGGAGCGGCTAACATTCTCTTACTTTACTTAAAAGTAAAAGGAACACATATACTGGCTAAAGAATGTTAATTTTTTGTTTTGCAAAAGTCAACAACTGAAAAATGTTTAAAACAATGTTTTTCTCAAATAATGATTATTGTATACGCTAAATAATATACTTAGATGTTTGTTTAGAAAACGAGGGGTTACTACCTAATATTATTATTTTTTATTTAAATTTTTAATATTTATTTTAGATACATTGTCCTACATGCAGGAGGTCAGCAGGGCTTTATCGAAAATGCTCGGCTTATCCTCAAATCGAAGAGCAACAAGGGAGACTACCATGGCGAAATGAATGCTGATAACTTTGAAAAATGGCTATCCGAATCATCAATCAGCCAAATTTTAACCTAATAACCTGTAAATGTTTTTAAATTTTTAAACTGTTTTGTTCAAGTTTTTTATTTTATTTATTCTATCTATATAGCTATCTTCCCTGCATAAACGATGTCAACTTTTGTCTCGCTGTGACGTCATGCGCGAGCCGGTTAACTAGCGTTTTCTAAAAGTTAAACTAAAACTAATTATAGAATTCTCCTTGTTGCCCTCAAAAATATAACTACACCAAATCTGATTCATATCTGCTTAACATCAAATCATCGCCAATTTTATAAAATTAATATTTACTTCGCCCTGTACACAATTTGTACTGGTACTAGCCTAGCTACAAGCAATAGGTAATAAATAATGGTCCTTTATTTTTCCCATGTTTACTTATTAATACCTAACTATTTTTGTTTTGTATAAATAAACGCTAAGAGAAATAAATGTTGTTTTCTTCTTTTCCTTTAATTTTATGTTTTCACATAATTATTTTGGTAAGTACGGGCCTGTCAATATTTTTTTTTTAAATAATAAGATTAATAACTATATCTTGGTAAAAAATACTAAACTTCCCTTACAAAATTTAAAATATGGCGAAGGCGACGGTAAAATAACTTAGTCCGGTTCTGTTTCTGTAGCCAACCGAATAACTTAAAATATACCAGACTTTAACAGGTTGCCAAAAATGACAAGTGATGCGGCGAGTTCTTTCATTAATTAGACTTTATGTAGAAAATATTCGGGTTAGATAATAATATAAAGTTAAAATTATAAAATGTCTGAAATTGAGAGTGAAAAATTGGAAATTTGTACCCCACCCGAGCTTAGAGAGGCGGCAAATAGCGCACATTGCGATCTGTTACCAGAGAAATCTAAGAAACTATACTTGAATGCATACGCGCAATTAATGGACTGGTGTGTAAGAAAAAAAGCTGGTAAAATATCAGAAAATGTGTTATTAGCATATTTTTAAGAAAAAGCCGATAACAAAAAAGTATCCACATTTTGGGCACACTATTCTATGCTTAAGTCGACTCTTTCAATAAAAGACAATATCGACATTTCGAAATTTTTTAAACTGACAGCATTTTTAAAACAAAAAAACCGTTCCTATAAACCCAAAAAATCATCGGTATTCCAGAATTTCTTTGTTTAAAATGGTCAAAAAAGGCTCAAAATCAATAATATGTTAAAGAAACGGTGAGTTAAGTTATAAAATTGTCTGCAACAACCTCATTGAACAGCTGTTTTTCATTATTGACCTAGGAAATTTTTTATTATTATTATTAACCTAGGTGAAGAAATGTTACTTCTCGATAAAGGAATGAAGTAAATAATGACGATTTCTCAAGTAAGTAGTAGAAAAATATTTTTTATCGTCAACCGTCAGTAAAGCCGTACATTATCAGAGTGACATTGACATTTGTTAATCAAAAATCGTCTGTCACTGTCATGCCTTTCCCTACGACAGCTCCATAATAGTTTTTTCGCGATTTATTGCGATGAGTTATACTTCAATTTTTTATATTATAAATTCTGAACTTTTGGCGATAAAATTTTGTATGCACCACGTCAGTACAGTGTCTTTATCGACTCGCCTGTTATTCGCCTCGCTCGCTCATCTCATAATTTCAGACTCGTCCGATAAAGAATCACTTTACTGCCTTGGTACATAAATAACTATTTGAACAACCCGTATGGTTAAGGTGGAATAATTCTCAACGTTATTCCAACCCATAATCTATTTCGCGTTTTTTTTTAGTTTATTATTTTATTAACCAACATTTAAAAAAAATTAATATCGTCGGCACATTATTTCGGTAATATCTGACATATTATAACAAAAATATCAATTTATTTTAGTGCTAATTTTGGGAGAATTGTGTAGTGAAAAAACAATTACATAATAATATGTTAAAAAATCTTACCCGATATTTTTCGCTATACAATTCTAAAATATTTTATGAAATTCCTTGGTATTTATTTAATATGTCAAATTATTAAAACCTATAGAATATGCAGTCAACGTTGATTTTATTTAAATTTTGTGTGAAAGCTAGAAAAAATAAATAAATCTACACGCTCTAGGTTGGCAAGCATGTTGATGCTCCCACCTTAACGGTTCCAAGATACAGCCGGCGGCGTCCCTTTTTATTTATACACCCGGTATATAACAAACCCGAACTATACCAATACCTAAGTTTAGGAGGTTTCGGGCAGAATTAATACCAAATCCATATTCTACATACAAGAATGTCGTCGTTCCCCGTTAATTTTTAAGCTTTCAGTCGACAGACAGACATATGAACGGAAATGGGAGTATGTTTTTGGTGATCCGGGGACCCTAACACGTCGTCATGCCTTTTGGCATCCGCTAATGTAATCAAAAATCAAATCAAAAAGAAAAATGCGTGAATGTTCAAGACCAAAATAAATATCGCGCATTTGAACTTGCTTCTATTTTATTAATGTGTAATTATGAAAATATAATAATACGATTAAGTAAAATTTGCGCTGTCATAAAAGGTCAAAATGGGGGTATTTGGACTAAATTATATAAACCTTTCGAACAAAAATGTTGGACGAAATGGGTTATTTGGGATCCCTAAATTTTAGTTTGATTGAGAATAAGGCAATATATTATATTGGTATTTTCAATTTTAAAGATACTCTGCAATTTTCGGGTTTGTTCGGGAATATTATCAGTTTCTAAATCGCATACCTTAACTTAACATGAAATGAAGCGTCAGCTGATATTTAAAATATAAAATGAAAAATAAATAATTAACATGGCAAAAATTGATTTTTTGTTAGTCAGAATTAAAAATTCGTGTCACTTTATGAGTAGATGGTTACAGATAAAGCGTAATATTCGACTCATGTATAATAATCCATAATAAACTCTGATTATTACAATATTCGCCGCAAGTAGCTCATCCTCGTTTATTATGGCCTACATTATACGCTTGTTCAATAATATTATTAATTACTATTATTAATTAACTAAATCTACGTACCTTATAAGTTTAATAATATCTTACTATTATTTCATATTAAAAAACAAAATAAAATCACACTAACACCCCACGTATTAAAGCGGCTGTTTTAAATCCAAAAGTACCGCGCCGGTTTAAAATCAACAATCAAGTTGTTCTTTGGTACGTGAAGCACGACATGTGGATCTAAACATAACATTGTTCTTCTTAAGCTGTCCACGATGCAGTGTTGTCGATTCAGATAAAATTCCTCAAGTGAACTGACCTTAGGGTGATTAGTAGTAGTAGTAACATGTTTTATTTAGCAAAAAGCTACAATTAAATATTTTTTAATACATTTTTTTAACAACATTTTTATAGATTTATTTTTAATTTTAAAACGGAACCTTCTTTTAACAGAAACAGACAGTTTTGTTTGGCATTGAGAAAAACAAAATGGCTGCCATTGCAAACACTATTTCTAATTTATCGATGTAACCATTGGAATTACGAAAAAGAGTTTTATACAAAAATTTTTGTTGTATCAATTCTCTACATAGAAAAGGTCATTACCAATTTTTATATAAGACTAACCGTTTTCTGAAAAAGTATACTTTGGAAATTATTTGTAGGCTTTCATATGTATTTATATTGATTTGTTTGAATTAATATTTTTAAAACGGACCGGAAAATAGGCACTTTCTAGATTATTTTTATCCCGAAAATATCACTTTTAGCAGTCTAGACCGGTTGGTTTTCCGCTTTCTATTCACCCCTTGGCTGTACAAAAATTGTCCCGTGAGCCCATTGATGATGCAAGTGTGGAAGTAGTCTAAATATCTTTGTTTGGCATTGTAATTGATTTCGATGTTAGCACTCTCGAAAATAATAGATTTGATTGCTGCATGCGAAAAACAAAATAGCCGTAATGGCAAACACTATTTTCAATATACGTAAGTAACCATTAGAATTACGAGAAAATTTTTCATACAAAAAATATTGCTGTGCCAATTTATTCTACATAGAACTGGTAATTATATTTTTTTATTGAGGACTAACCGTTTTCTCAAAAATTTAAGTTTGGGAATTATTCCGCGGCTTTATAAGTATTTTTATTTATTTGTTTGAAGTTATCTTTTTCACAACGGAAGGGAAAAAAGCAATTTATAGAAAGCTTTTACCCAGAAAATATAATTTTTAGCGGTCTAGACTGGAAAATAATCAATGGGGTACAGTATTTTACAGGTTTTTTTCGCTTTCCGGTTATCATTTAATAAAATTAGCCCATATTAACTAATAATAGGTATGCTTTGAAATGCTTAAGCTTTCTTGCTTCCATACCAACAAATCGTCAACCTAGCCACTTCTTAATAATATTGTGGTATGAGTGAATTAAGTATAAACAAATAAATTGTGGTTTATAAAATTTAAAATATTAAGAGATTTAGTTAACATAAAAAATGTTTAAAATGATGTCCTCATTTTAGCACTAAGGCTATATCTATATCCCCAATTTCTGCAAGTTTGCATTTTTCCTTGGCCATGCCATGAAAAGGTTCATTCAGGTAGATTCAATTTACAGAGCACTTGGATCTCTGAAAGCCTGCCTACCCTGGATTACATGCACTTTCAACAGCAGATGTAACAGAATTTGCTGGAAAAGGTAAAATTAACTAGTGGAAAACTTTAAATTCTGCAAGTTATAAGCTGCTAGAAACGTTGGCTAAATTGGGGACTACACTGTCTCTCACAGAAGATCTCAGGGCTTACTAGAAAACGTTCGTTTGTCAGCTTTATATCCCCATAACAACACTGACCGATTTAGGAGCTGTGAGGTGGTTATTGTTCACCCAGTAACAATGTCAAGATGTTGTTCACCCAGCTTGCACCTTGCTTCATTATTTTGAAATCGGGACCCCATTCAGCATCCCAGTAACTTACTATCCTCTGATTTTGGATGAAAGAAAGATAGAAGAAAGTAGGAAGCACATGCGAGCCAGTTGCTTTTACCAAACCTTGTGCTCTGGACCTTATTTTGAAACTTTGTCGCTGCTCATGCTCCCAAAGGTATTGTTCTTTTCCACATACGTGTCAGTGGACCGAAATGTGTAACCGCGAAGGAAATCCAGGCCGATGTGATAATATAAAAGAGTACGGGCCAGCAATGATGAAGATTTAGCGCTAAGTGAGATTTGTTGTAGAATTGCAAAGTATCGCTAGTCTTTCCTCTGTTTATATAAATGTTTAACCACTTGATTTCTTGCCAAGGGTTTTCGTTAGGTCTTGAAATTATATACGTACTTTTTATGTTTCAATTTCCCCTGCCTAAACAATAAAACATAGCGAAGTATTTGTTAATTTATTAATGTTTGTAATTAATTACTTATAATTATTATTTGTCAGTGGTCCCAGTAATACTGTCAAACGTGTTAATATGCACTGGCAAAAAACTATGAGGGATTGTTGTTATATCCTTTTTTTATTTTTAAAAACTATAAAAGTAAACTTTTTGAGAAAATGGTTAGTCCTATATAAAAATTTGGCATCACCTTTTCTATGTAGAATTATTCACATAAATATTTTTGAATAACATTTTTTTTTCGTAATTCCAAATTCCAATGGTTACTTTACGGATTTCTACCGACTAAAAAACTTCCTCCCCCGGACACTATTGTTTTTCTCCTTGGAACTGCCTTCCGGTATTACTTCAAGAGGGGTGTATCTTTTTTGTTGTTCATTCCTCTTTCTATTTTTTTTCCTGTTCTTTCATTTCCATTCTTTTACTTTTTAGGATTGTTTTAGAGAAATTTTCAACTGCTTCCCAATTTTCTTTTTTAAGTACCATTTTTCTAATTAACAGGTGTTGTTGTTCTCAGTTGGTTTTCCATGGTCTTTCTTTCTTCCTCCCATCTGGCGCATTCAAGGAATGTGTGTTCGAGCGTGTCCGTATTATCGCAGTACGTGCAGATCATCGTATCTGACAGTTTGAATCTGTATAGGACGCTTGGAATGTTCCATGTCCCGTCAGAAATTCTGTTAGATAGATGTCCACCTCCCCATGTTTTCTATTTACCCAAGGTTCTAGTTCTGGAATTAGTCGTCTGATCCATTTTTCGCGAGTCCTTCTTCCTGCTCCCATTTCTCCTGCCATGTGTCTGTTGTTAATTGCCGTGCCGCATTTCTTCCGATACCTCTCCTTATTTGTCCTCTCTCTTCTGCCAATATGTACATTGGTAGTGTATGGCATGATACAAAGAAAGAAAGATATGATCGATCGTATTCCCAATTCGGTCCGGTCCGCGCAATGACGTCATGTGGTGCTAACGAGATTTAAAATTACATAGGATAAGCCGGTAAAAATAGAAATTTTACTGCATATTTTGCAATTTTTGCTTTGGAAGATTTAAGTGCATATTATTTTAAGTACTTTAAGGATAGAGGTTCATAAATCAGAACGTATTTCATGATGTTCTTGGGTTAAATGTTAAAAGTTAGCATATATTTGGTATCAATGAAAATCATTTTCTGCTTATGCTGACATACATTTTATCGTTTAAATGATTACAATAATTGTAATTTACTTATTTATTTTTACAAAATCATAAAAAAATACCCTATATTTTTTGGTCCTTCCACCTTAAGCAATAAATTGTTTGAAAAAAAAAATAGGTACAAATGTGCAGTCTTAAACATTTTTAGAAAACAGTTTCGAGCCTTAAATGACCAAAATCAATTAATTTGCTTATTAAGATTTTTTTATGCTATATGAAACGATAATATTTTTGGAGATGTCTGTTTATAAATTTATATTGTTAACATTTGACCAGTGGAGGACTGGAATCATTTGGCCCCGGTGGCTACATGACCTCTATGGCCCCAACCCTCATTAAGAACATTTTTTGAAAAAAAAAATGGTTGTTTAAATGTTTGGACCAATTGGCCCCTAAAGACCTTCTGGCCCCGGTGGCGATGGCCACCCGGCCACCCGCTCCAGTCCGCCACTGCATTTGACTTTGACTATAATTTGACCAAGGATAAGGATGTAAAAAACTCATTCAGACATTAAAAAAAATATACTAGGACTGGTAATTATCATAATAGTAATAAGAGGTACATATTAACAATTATTAAAAAATAAGGCACACATATAACAGTTTATTATTTTAAACCAATTTCGTCAAATTAAACTTTTTTATCTCACCTATGTACGAGGAAGAGAACAATTTTTTTAAGCTAAAATTTTAAATATTTTACATAGATTTGTATCATAAATATGTAGGTATATACTTTTGGCAGATAATTATAACAAATAAAAGCTGTCATATTATCACTTATGCATAACGCCACTGCACAACGCATATTAACAAATAATTGTCAATAACAAACAACAATAATAATCCAAAAAAACACTAAAAACCTCTTTCTGTATAACAAATAATAACAATAGTACATAAAACCAAACGTAGGTTATACGAAGCCCGCCAGAAAATTATCACCACATGACGTAAGCAGCTGTCGATTTGGCTCCGCCCACATGCGCAATGTCATATCTCTTCTTTCTTTGTATCATGGTGTATGGGCTATCGCCAGCAATGCTTTGGTTGATGTCGTACGGTATGCGCTTGTTATACTGATAGCTGCTTTTCTTTGTACTTTTAGAAGTATGTTTCTGTATAACTTCTTTGACATTGCTTTTTTCCATACTGTGATACTATATAGCACAACTGATTGCACAACGGAGCACATAAATCGTCTGTTATTTTCATTGAACCCTCCTATTTTAGGCATTAGCCTTTGGATATTTCCTAGTGCCTCGGTGGCTTTTTCCGCTACTTTCCTAATATGAGTGCCCATTGACATGTTTCTAGCGAGTTTTAGTTTTATTTTGTCATCCAGGTTGTGCTATCTTTCAGTAGGTACTCTACTGGCAATAACTACCAGCTGTTTAAAGTATTTTGTGAAAATTATTATTCCGAGGTCATCAGCATATACGCGATTAGCCTGACTCCCCTGGAACAGGTAGTTTTAGTATGCTATCGTAGTATAAGTTCCATAATATGGGGCCTAATGCCGACCCACATGTTATTTTTATTTTTCCGTTTTTCCAACGATTAAAATTCGATCTTCCAGGTAGCTAGCCACGATGTTATATAGGTACGGCCTGATTACTCTTCTCATCTCGTGAAGAATTATTCCCATGGGGCCGAATTGAAGGCGTTTTGTACATCTACGGCGATGAGTAGGCATCTTTCTCTCGCTGTTTTCACTTTCCTTCCTTTGCTATCTCGTGTACTTTTTCTAGAGCGTCTATTGTTGATTTTCCTTCTCTACATCCGTATTGTTCGGTAGATAAACCTTCTTTTCTTTGTCTCTCTTTTTAACCTATAGTATCAACTTTTCGAATAATTTTCCAATTATATTTAGTAGGTATATTGGTCGGTAGGCTTTCTCTATTTCACCAGGTTTTTTTTTCTATTGGCACCAGTTTTGCTACTTTCCATTCCTTTGAAAACACTCCCTTAACAAGCATATTATTCAGATATGTGTTTGGGTGTGCTGTTATTACCTCTTTCATTACCTCTGGTGGTAGACCATCGGGTACTGGTGCTTTATTTTCCTTAATTTTATCATTTGCTTCTAGCAGTTCCTGTTTTGTAAATTGTGGGACATCAGAGCTAGCCGTTGTAATCTTGGGCCACTTTACAGTCGGGTGTTCTGGGAAAAGTGTTTTTGCTATTTCGATTTGTTTCTCGTTCGTCATGTCTGTTATTGGTGTTTGTTAAAGTTTCTTCATGACAATCTGGTATCCTTTTCCCCAGATATCATTTTCTACTTCGTCTACGACGATTCCCCATGCCTTTTTTTCACCTCTATTATTGCCTTTTTAGCTCACTTCTAGCTTCCTTATATATACATATCTTTACAGATTATTTTCTGGTGTTTCTCTGTTCTTTTATTTGCTCTCGCCATGGTTCGTTTGCATAAGAGGCATTTTTTTCTTTTTTCTGTTATAGTTTCTGACCACCAGTATACCGGCTTTCTTTCCTGTACGTAGTTTCTGAGCGTAAAGACTTTATTGCAAGCTTTTGCAATTATATCCGTTAGCTGTTTTGTATCTATAGTCTCATTTCTTATTCTTATTTGCCGGCTTCAATCATTTCTTCCATTTTTTCTATTTTAATTACCCATCGTTTTCTGCTCTTATCACCTAATCCTTGTTCTGATTTCTTTCCGTGTATGTCGTAGCAGATGTGTTGGTGTAGACTTAGGTTTTCCTCTTCTATAACTCTCCAGTTCATTACCCGCTTAGCTAGTCCCCTAGTGGTAAAAGTTATGTCGATATTGGTTTCGCTGTCGCCTCTGACGAAGGTTATGGATTGTTAGGTCTTCTTCCATCAGCCATTCGATCAGTATTTCTCCCCGTTTGTCTTCATTTTTGGATCCCCTTATGTGCGACTTTGAATTAAAATCGCCCCCTACAAGTATGTTCTTCTTGTGTTGTTTCATGTCTATTCTTAGTGTAGAGATATAATTTGTCAACTATTGTAAGTTTACGTTTGAGGATAATATGTAGCAGCCGTATATCACCAGGTGCTCTATTTAAATCCACACAAATCCTGGGCCACATCCTGTTTGGTAGACACTGATGTTTTTGTTTGCTATGTTAATGGCAGCGTCTACATTTGAAGTGCTTTGCTTCTGCGAATTAATAGACCATATCCATAGCCTCTCTGCCTCTATCGGTATTGCCTTGAAGTAATGTTGTTTTATGATTATAAGCTGGTTAATGTTTCCTTCTTCTCCTGCCTCTGTTGTTGAACTATTTTCCGGTACTCAGGGCATTCCATACTCTTAGCTCTGTGTCCGGTGTTGCCACATAGATAGCATTTTTCTTCATTATGGCAGTCTTTCTTTTGGTGTTCTTGTTGGCCACACTTGTGACAAAGTTCTATTAGACTCTTCTTTCCGCAGTTTTTCCCTATGTGTCCTACTCTGTGGCAGTTGTAGCACTTGGGGACAGTTTCTAACTCTTTTACTTTCCATCTACTCCATCCTTCGCCTATTTTTCTGCATACTACTAGAATCTGTGCTATGCTGGGCGCTGGCTTCTGTTGTCAAGAATGTATATTATTATTTAAGTCTCTTTTCATTCGATTTTTCGGCAAGTTTTATTTGTATTTCCCTTTGTCGTCCTACGCGTTTATTTATTTCCTTTGCAAAGGTATTTTTGACTCCTTCGACGTTAATAGCTCCTTCTATGTCTAGGATCATTATTGTTTGATTCTTTTGGCTCGTCTCTACATTTGCTCTGTTGCTTAGTTTGGTAGCCAGTAGCTCATTGAATTCGCGTCTTTTATTTTCTTCTCTTCCCAATTGTTACTTAAATTGTAATAGAACGCAAAAATCTATCTTTTTATTTAAAAGTATTTTTATTTAAAGTGCGTTCTCAGGCAAAACAAGATGTTTCCTTTCTAAAATTCAAAGAAGGGCTCTAAAAGCTTTGTTTGTAAAGTAAACATAATAATAAAACCAAATTTAGCTAACTATTCTAAACCAAGGGGTTTTCTTAAACAAATAACCAATGCCCAAGTTATACAAAACTGTCGTTATGTCATAAAGGTTATTTTTTCTATATCCTAATAGCAAAATCTCAAATAAATATCTAGAATATTTAGAAGAGCACGTTTTGTCAAAGATAATGTAAACTTTCTAAGAATCTATAATAAAACAGATGGGAATAATAAATAAGGGAATCTTAGTTGGTGGTCGGAACCATATATTGAGAATAAAATGGAAAATATAGGTAGAACCTGGATTTGTATTTGGACCATTCTATGTATGTGAAAGTCGGATAAGATTTATTCTTTTATTTTCCCTGGATCACCTTAAAAGTTTTTTTTTAAGTAAATCTGATTGCTGTACTTTAAATTTAAGGTTATTTAGAAATGTTATTTGTAAGACCGTTTTTACGGTTATTTTATAAATATACGATGTATTGTTTATCTATAGATATGATTTTTAAGTTGAAAAGTCCATAAAGAGAGAAAAAGTTTTAATTAAATATCGAGAGGGTATAACTAGAGTCACCTAGCGGTAATGTCTACAATCATATATTGGGACGACCCTGTTTTATGATCTAAGGCAGAGTTTTAGAGAGAAATGACTTCTGATTGGTTGGATAGAATAAACTGTTTATACCCTAAGACGTGGTACCGAGGGGTAATAATGATTTTAGTACGTTCTATAGGGTGGAATATCTAAATATTTGAAGTAGCGTAATTTAAGGGGTGTATTTAGAAGTTAGAGGCTTAATCAGGGAATTTTACAATCCAGTTCCTAAAGTTCTTTTGTCGGGTTCGGTTTGACCAAGTACCAAAGATGCTATTTTCGGGTGTAGTCGCGCGGGTTTTTAAGAGTACATATTTTCGGACACATTTCTCTCTTTGATATACCTCTTGTGTAGTGAATCCTTTGTTTCTTAAAAGTGTAAAGTTAAATTGTGGGTCTAAGTATAATTGTTGTTTTACTTATAAGCGTCAGTGTTTTAGTGTTTTTATAAGACTCTTCAGTTTTGGGGATTATCATAAATTAATCTTTGGGTGATTAAATTACAGGGTTGTATTAAATTAAATATAGTAATTTTATCCGTTCACAGGGTTTTAAATATTAAATGGGTAATTTTCTGATTCGTACAGTAAACTCATGTCAATAGAACCATATCTCTTTATTAGTTAACATAAGACATATTTTATATTAGTTTTATAGTATTTTTTCTTGTTCAGTAACTTTTCTTTCTACCTTCCTTTATAATTGTTGTTAATAGATTTATAAGTTGTTGTTTAAACTGGGTGTTGTTTTATTGTAACAATCAATAAAAAGGGTTTCATTAACAAAGGTTGGTTCGCTCTCGCGCCCTAAAGACGCGTCGCTGCGACATTATTGTTAACATCATCACCTGGATATTGCTGTTTGGTCGACATTGGTAAGTCGTTTGGTATTAACAGTAGATACAACTAACAGAACGAAACGACGTGGACGTTATCATGAAGAACTCCAATATCTCCAAGAGTGCCTTTGCTATAAAATTCTCTTAGTTATTTATACTCGTAATTCTAAACTTATGTGTAGGGACCGGTCTGGTATTCTCGGTCAGAAACGCTACCATTGATAATGAATAATGTTTATTATAGTCAGAACGCTACCAAGTGTATTTGTAATTAATTAGTGATATACCAGATCAATCCTGTCACAAAATAAATAATGGGAAGTAGTGTTTGGGATGGCGGCCATCATGTTTCTATAGTGCCAAACAAAAAGATTTAGACTACTACCGCACTTGCAAAGATCCTACGGATGCACATTTGATAAAGGACTGTTAGTTATTTGGCACCTACGCGGTGACTCATAAAAAAATAATTTCATTTTTCACATACATATAGCTTAATGCTTTAGATACTTAAGATATAGTTTGGATATTCTATATACAGAGTAAGTTTTAGTATTATTGCTTGGGTTCATCATTTTGTGCATACACAGGGTCTGTCCCCACGACGGGCCGTTAGCCTTATCTGAGACTGGGACCTATGTAAAAATTTGAAAATCTGCATGTTGCGATTTATAAATATTCTCTTTTTAACTAAAATATTTACAATCTTGTACAACTTCCGGGTATATAGGAAGTTATATGCTACTTCTTTATTTTAAATAGAATACCCTGCATATTAACGTTCTGGATTCTAAGTAATATTTTATCCTACGACAAGTACCTACCTTATAACTAACTTCAACGGTTTTAAAGATATAGCAATTTGTTTCGATTTTTTCTAACATGCAGAACTGGCCTAAAAAAATTTTTAGGCCTATTAAAATGTTAGTACCTATACTTCCTTATTTTTGTCCTTACTTGTTTGTGTATTAATAAATTGGGTTGTGAACAACCGTTTATTTTAAGCATTTATAAAAATTTAAACTTGGTGTTACTGTTTTTTAAGCCTTTAATATTTTGTGCAACCGACATTTTACGCATGCAACTATTTAACATAACAATAAGTGCTGTAAAAATTTAAAAACCTACAAATTATCACGCCCGGCCGGCACCAGTAAGTCAATTCGATAATTAAAAATTAATTGTAAACAATTACAAACTGACAACCTCATTGAAATTTTATTTAGCTTTTAGCCGTAACAACGTTTTTCTTCGTCTTCCCTTTCAGTAGTAGCATAAGTTTATTTCTCTCTTGCACGTTTGCGCATTAAAATTTGTCTGGTAAAGAAAAAAGAGAACTGGTAAATACTCGCTTGGACCGAATATACTGCTGGGACGTACGATAAGTTCCGTTATTTGTGTAGTTTACTTGGCAGAGCCTGGGTATTGTGATCATAAAATTCTCGCAATATTCGAGCGGCAATTTACGAGGAATATTTTAGAGGAAATAGTACCTAATAATATCGAAATAAACGAAGTTTGGCTAATTGGATGGATTTTAAACTTAATTTAAACGTAATAAAGATTAAGTTACATAAGAAAATAATTAAGGTAGGTCATTACCCAAATGACCTTATGGAAGAGCCGCCACTGAACCAAGCACAAGTCTATAACTACGTTTAACCATTTTTTAAATTATTGTATAAGTTGTTTTGTTGGTAATATTAGATCTATTCAAGCTAAAAATTTTTAATTTTTTTTAATGGAATGGTAAATTATTAAATTTTAAATATTTCGGAAAATCTTATTTCTATTTTATGTAGTGTTTATTATTTCTAAATTGAGCAGTTTTTAAAATATTTATGTTTTTTCTTAAAAATGTTTAAAATCGAAAGAAACGGTCAGGGTAGCCAGGTCAACAACAACATTAAATGTCATGCTTATCATATTGGTTTAATTTTATTTTTGATGGTGAAATTGTCTCATAAGCTCCTGTTATTCAAAAAATATGTTTTTTGTATTATAATTTTTAAGAATGAACGAAATTAAGCAGTAAATCATTTAAATATACCCAATGGAAAAAAACTAGGCGATTATCTACTTTGCCAATTTCGTATTTAATTCTGTTGCGTTTTTAGTATGGTTATGGATATGCGATCAAAAGTGTGGAAACTTTTAAGTTCCAAAGAAAACATTAATTTCTCTACAAAATGCAAACAGTTTTATTTCCTATACAGTATACAGTATACAGTATACAGTATACAGTATACAGTATACAGTATACAGTATACAGTATACAGTATACAGTATACAGTATACAGTATACAGTATACAGTATACAGTATACAGTATACAGTATACAGTATACAGTATACAGTATACAGTATACAGTATACAGTATACAGTATACAGTATACAGTATACAGTATACAGTATACAGTATACAGTATACAGTATACAGTATACAGTATACAGTATACAGTATACAGTATATGATCATAAACGTACAAACATTGCAAACTCATTTTTTAATTGTTTGTACCTTCCTGATACATAACAAATAATTTAAAAAACTTGATTTTCATATTATAGAAAAAAATATTGTAGGTCAAAAAATTAATTCTAGGATGTCTAAGTGTTAAACAATATAGAGTCGGGATAGTCGGATATACTTTTGCATCAATAACGGTTTGACATCTTACATTCATAAAGTCAATAAGATTAGCACAATAGTCTCACGAAATATTATGCTTTTTTTAAAGTAATCCATAATTGTTATAAAAAAAGCATCAAACGACGCGACGGTGTCCAAGCCTTCAGATACATCTGGAAAGTCACGAGCCATGGGTACATAAGGCAGTCCACAACCGCCGGTAGAACAGTTTACGATACCACCACGCCCAAGCCATGACTTGTCCATTGTCAAGCTAATGAACGAACAAGCCGCCATTAGTTTTTAAGTAAAAGCCCTGTGTCACCCGATATTGTAAATGTGCATAATAAATAGTGTTCAAAACCTTTATATTTTCTCCGCCTGCCAAACACCACAATAATTCACTTAGGTTCGTAATATTTCTTTTTCTAATTTATGTTATCTAAATAGCTCCAAAGATTCCCTACCTTCTGTATAGGATTAAGTTATGGGTATTATGTTGGATAATCCATTAGGTACCTACCCGAACTTTTGGTAAAGCCAACTAGTTTTGTAGAAAATTTTGATTTTGGCGCTTTCAACGGGATAGTGAATAACTACTACTACTACTAAAGTGCAATATTTTTTAATTGTTAACTAGCATAGCGCTTTCTGCCTTGCGGCCATCTTCTATGCCTTCTGTAAGCAAAGAACACAAAAATTATGTAATAACGTTTAATCCGAATGTTGGAATGAAATTGGGATTCAAAATTGATATTTTGGTTTGCTTAATAATTTTTTTTTCGTATATTTTGAATGATTTCATTTTTCATCAATTTTTACAAGTAGACCTGTACCAGACCGATAAAATACACCCCACCACTAGATACGCACCTGAGTATGCTAAAACCAATTCAACCTTGTTTTACGTTTCTGAGCCAATATGTAATTATTATACACAACCAAGTGTTTATATGTCATTTAATGACGTGTTTATAATCCACCATAGAGGCATACATTTTAAATTAATTTCTTCACTTTTCTTGCTTATTACAGACAGCCGACATTCAAAAATATTTTTTTTGTAATTTATTTTCATATCAGGATGTGTGGGTTTAAATATATAAGTATTTTTTATAACAGCCTGTATGCTTAAGCAGACACTGTAATAAGAATAAAATAATAAAGAAACTATATATTTTTAAATTTATTGAAACATAAATAAGTAATAAACTATACCCATAAGTTTAAATAAATTTGCTCGACAAACCAATGTGAATCAAACCGATTATAGAAGGTCTGATGCGATTCTAATTGAAAATAAATTGTTGACCTATTATTATGTCAGTATAAATATTTTCCGCTGAAAAAATCTACAGAATCAACCTTGACTGCCATCCTGCCAATTACCTACACACTTTTGCCTATTCAGTTTCTTATTTAAAACGCTTTTATTAGGATACCTCTCAGTATACTTTTGTTCTTATTGGTATATTTTCTAAAGTCGGAGTAACAGTTTTTCTTGTTACCATTTATCACTTTACTTACTGAAAAAAAAATTCTAAGAATAAAACAAAAATATTAACGTCAGGTTGCACAAATATTTTTGACAACAATTAACTAATCAGGCAACTAGAACTTTAGACTTTATTTCTACAGCAGCAATTAAATATTATACATAACTGATGTCTTTAAAATAGGCTCACTTTAAACACATTTGGTGCAAAGTTAAGTCATATTTGAGTAAGCAGTAGTTATTAGACTAGGTATAGGTATCTATAATAATATTGATGATTGTGAATTATCACGTTGTGATTAGAATCAGGTGTTGGGAGTATTATTTCATAATCAGCTAACTTTTGTGCACTATACATTGAGGCTACTGTACCGTCCTCTATGAGTATATTCAGTTTTATTATACGGCACTATAAACTTTTCGGTAATTTGCAATATCTTAAAACCCTATTCTGTTCGATAAAGCTTCGGTTTCCTACAAAGCGGCCGTAATTTGACGGCGAGCCTCGCCGCGAAAACACGTGTATATGTATAGTGTTTCCCAGGTCAATTTAATGACATAAAACAGTATGAAAGTCCTAACCATAAGCGTCCCAAACAAATAATTAAAATGCAGGGTATTGTTTTAATTTGGTAATATGAAAATTTTTTGACATTTCTAACAGCCAATTAAATTTTGTTATTACATATCGCGCGAACACGCGATATGTTATTCGTCGCCTTCACGCGGAATCACGACAACCCCGACTGCTTCCCGAAAATTTTGCTCTATACAGGGTGTCCCGAAATTAGCGTGCAATATTTCTAGGGCGTAAACTATATCCAAAAATATGACAAAAATATCCTATAAACATACCCCGAGAAATGCTCCTTTAGGGGGCTAGAGCCCCTCAAAAATGGTTTGGAAGGAAGTCTTTTTTTATAATAGTATGGAAACCCTTAAAGATAATGACATGAAAATTGGTACGTGCCTTCCAACCAATAAACTGTACATAACAGTTAGTTTAGAATGAAAATATTTCTTCCAGTGGCGTCGCACGGAGTGGGGCTGAGGGTAAATATTATCCTATATTTTTTATTTCTAGGATTTTTTAATTTTAAATACAATATTTTAAGAACCTCGAGTTTTTTCTTTAAAAAAGTACCCCTTGTTTTATTTCAATAGGAGGCAGCGTTTTCAAGTAAAATTAATTTTAAAATAAAACGTATTTTTCAAAAGAAAGGTTAGTCCATATGAGTTTAGGTAAATCCGAAAGTTAGCGTGCAATATTCCTAGGGCGTAAAGTACATCCAAAAATATTACAAAAATGTTCTATAAACATACCCTCAGAAATGCTCCTTTAGGGGAGTAGAGCCTCTCAAAAGGAGGCAACAGAGAACTTACAGATATTCATTTTGTGTATGGATTTTGTAATGGTAGTTATACTGCCGCTGTAATAGAGTACAGGAGGCGATTTCCGCATAGAATAATACCTAGCCGTAGAAGATTTGCTACGGTCCATCGAAATTTAATAGAAAATGGATCATTTCAAAGACTTCATGCTATTACGAAAAAAAAATTTGCCCCCCTTTGAGAGGCTCTAGTCCCCTAAAGGAGCATTTCTGAGGGTACGTTTATAGAACATTTTTGTAATATTTTTTAATATACTTTACGCCCTAGGAATATTGCACGCTAACTTTCGGATTTACCTGAACTCATATGGACTAACCTTTCTTTTGAAAAATACGATTTATTTTAAAATTAATTTTACTTGAAAACGGTGCCTCCTATCGAAATAAAACAAGGGGTACTTTTTTGAAGAAAAAACTCGAGGTTCTTAAAATATTGTACTTAAAATTAAAAAATCCTAGAAATAAAAAATATAGGATAATATTTACACTCAGCCCCACTCCGTGCGACGCCACTGGAAGAAATATTTTCACTCTAAACTAACTGTTATGTACAACTTATCGGTTGGAAGGCACGTACCAATCTTCATGTGATTATCTTTAAGGGTTTCCATACTATTATAAAAAAATACTTCCTTCCCGACCCTCTTTGAGGGGCCCTAGCCCCCTAAAGGAGCATTTCTCGGGGTATGTTTATAGGACATTTTTGTCATATTTTTGGATATAGTTTACGCCCTAGAAATATTGCATGCTAATTTCGGGACACCCTGTATAGGCTGCTACATTTGAAATATGTGCGTATGTTGTCGGCGTGGTCGTCGTCGGCGGCGGCGGCGTCGTCAGTTTCGACATTTTCACATTTGCGATTTTTTTTCTCGGAAACGGTTAATGTGTGACGATTGAAACTTTTTGGGTTTACAGAGGAATAGTGGGGGTACGTTGTGTGAAAATTTCGAATATACAGGGTGTGCCGGAAAAAAGTTATTAATTTTTAAAGTCGAGAAATATCGGGATCTCGTTGGCATTCGATACAGGCCACAAAAATTAGTTTTTTCGATTTAAACTTTTTCGACGCGTAGACGACCGTGGGCTACAGAACCCTATTGTTTGTGAGCGCGATCGAAAGTTTGGAAGTAATTTTTTTTATTTTTTCAAAGTCAAAATTTGGTCGAAAATGGTACCTCTTGGATCGCTAATAAGTCGAATTGGGTGCATCCAATCGACATGCGGTTTGGATAATCGGTTAGGCCATCTCAAAATCTACCTTTTTCCAATATATCGTTCTATACCTAACTGGAATGGAAATTGCCGAAAATTGTAAGAAAGAGGAAATCATAAAGTTAGGCCTGATTTTTCACGGTTTTTATTTTTTTTCGTACTGAAAACGACTTTTGATCGAAACGTTGTAAACTTTAGCGGATAGAGCTCGTCAAATTGTATTTAAGAGATATTTTTTCGTTTCTTTATCTTTAATACGGAAAAAACGGCAGCTTTTTTTTTACTATATCGACTGTAGCTTATTCAATTTTTAACAAAACCGTTTTATTTTTTTCTCAAAAAATGCGCTGATTACTTCGCAACACCTCTACATATTCAAAATCATTAAAATATATTCGCAAAATTGAGAAAAGTCGCTTTTTTGGGTGCGGAAACAGGCAATCTTTACAAATTCTAACACCATTCACTTTCGACTAAGAGTGCCTTGATATTGATGTATCTAAATTAATTATTAATTCTCAAAATCCGGCTGTCAAAAATGGCGAAAAATGGGTGTTTTCAGCGTGCTAGAATAATAAGAACATTTCCAGATTTTAAATCGGGTGGAATATCTACCTTGAACCTTCTTCTAATTTTATTGACCAAAATATTTGCCCAAAATGTTTCAGAAATAGTTGTAATTTTGATTTTAAAGATGGCGTTCCGTCATTGATAATCCGTCGCCACGTGGTAGAAGGTTATTCGACATTTCGATATTCGCGAATTTTTTTTTCGGAAACGGTTAGAGCAAAACGATTCAAACTTTCTGGACGTAGAGAGGAATAGTCGGGGCACGTTCTGGGAACAATTTCAAATATACAGGGTGTACCGGAAAAAAGTTATTAAAGTCAAAGTTAAAAAATATATTTTTTTTCGTTGTAGGGCGATACAGGTGGCAAAAATCATTTTAATCGATTTAAACTTTTTCGACGTGTAGACGACGTTGGGCTATAAAACACTGTTGTTTGCGAACGCGATCGAAAGTTGGGAAGTAATTTTTTTGATTTTTTTAAAATCAATGTAGGGTCATATTGGATCGTTAATAAATCGAATTGGGTGCGTCCGATATACTTTTGGTTTGGATACTCGTTTAGGTCATCTCAAATACTACTTTTTTCAAATATATTGTTCTATACCTAAACAGCATAGAAATGGTAGCAAATTATAAAAAATAAGAATTACTATTTAAGTATATATAATTTGACAGCTGTCGTATAGAACTTTGTTATTTTGGTACTGAAAATTTTTTTAATTTAGTTTTATTACAGCTTTAACCCTCGCTACGAAAAAAGTTAAAATAAATTGACACTTACCTGTCAAAATCTGACAGGTATCGTATAAAACTTTGTTATCTAGGTACTGCATTTTTTTAAAATTTGAGATTCTTACAGCTATAACCGTCGCTACGAAAAAGCTAAAAAAAAATTGACACTTACCTGTCAAAATCTGACAGCTGTCGTATAGAACTTTGTTATTTAGGTACTGAATTTTTTTTAAATTTCGAATTCTTACAGCTATAATCCTAGATACAAGAAAAGCTGAAAAAAAACTTGCAATTTACCTGTCAAAATGACAGCTGTCGTATATAACTTTGTTATTTAGGAACTGAAAAATTTTTCATTTAGGATTCTTACAGCTATAAATCTTGCTACGAAAAATCTAAAAAAAAAATTTTAACTTACCTGTCAAAATTTGACAGCTGTCGTATAGAACTTTGATATTTAACTACTGAATTTTTTTTAAATTTTGGATTCTTACAGCTTTAATCCTAGATACAAGAAAAGCTTTAAAAAAAATGACATTTACCTGTCAAAATGACAGCTGTCGTATAGAACTTTGCTATTTAGAAACTGAAATATTTTTAAATTTAGGATTCTTATAGCTGTAACTCTCGCTACGAAAAAACAAAAAAAAATTGAAACTTACCTGTCAAAGTCTGACAGCTGTCGTATAGAACTTTGTTATTTAGGATCTGAAAAATTTTTCACTTTAGGATTTTTACAGCGATAACCCTCGCTACGAAAAGGATAAAAAAAAACTGACTCCTACCTGTCAAAATTTGACAGCTATCGTATAAAACATTCTTATTTAGGTACCTGAAAATTTTTTAACTTTGAATTCTTACAGCTATAACCCTCGCTACGAAAAAGCTAAAAAAAATTACACTTACCTGTCAAAGTGACAGCTCTCGTATAATTAAACGAACGAACTAGAACAGTGCCGTACCCGAAGGGCTCGGCACAATATTAGCTGATAATTGATAGCTTCCATGTAAGAATAATTTTTTGCTTATGTTTTAATCGATTGAATACTTACATATTTTTATAGAGCAAATATGGAAAGTATATCCCACATTGCACAAAGGTGTGCGAGTTTAAAGAGCACCTATACGGCGCCGTCTCAGAAAACTACCTATCTATACGAGAAAACGGAAATTTTGCACCATTGTGTAGTTTTGGTCAGTTGTTATAATGACAATTTGGCGATATGTCTTCCCTTCACGTTCCGCAGGAAGGTGAGGCAAAAAAAGCAATAGTAAATAGAAAAAAAGAAAAGAAAAGTATTTTTTTATTGTAAATTTTTGTAAATCTTTTTAGTACTAATATTAGATGCACTCTCGGCTGACGATTAGCGTTATGTACCCAGTCTAGTTCTTTATCATCTTACCTACATAAATCACCCAATCATATCAACATTTAAGTGAAAACAACACTCCGGGTAGTTTTCAATCACTATGACACCCAGGCATCATTTATTATGACACCAATGATGATGCGATTCTAATTGAAAATAAATTGTTGACCTATTATTATGTCAGTATAAATATTTTCCGCTGAAAAAATCTACAGAATCAACCTTGACTGCCATCCTGCCAATTACCTACACACTTTTGCCTATTCAGTTTCTTATTTAAAACGCTTTTATTAGGATACCTCTCAGTATACTTTTGTTCTTATTGGTATATTTTCTAAAGTCGGAGTAACAGTTTTTCTTGTTACCATTTATCACTTTACTTACTGAAAAAAAAATTCTAAGAATAAAACAAAAATATTAACGTCAGGTTGCACAAATATTTTTGACAACAATTAACTAATCAGGCAACTAGAACTTTAGACTTTATTTCTACAGCAGCAATTAAATATTATACATAACTGATGTCTTTAAAATAGGCTCACTTTAAACACATTTGGTGCAAAGTTAAGTCATATTTGAGTAAGCAGTAGTTATTAGACTAGGTATAGGTATCTATAATAATATTGATGATTGTGAATTATCACGTTGTGATTAGAATCAGGTGTTGGGAGTATTATTTCATAATCAGCTAACTTTTGTGCACTATACATTGAGGCTACTGTACCGTCCTCTATGAGTATATTCAGTTTTATTATACGGCACTATAAACTTTTCGGTAATTTGCAATATCTTAAAACCCTATTCTGTTCGATAAAGCTTCGGTTTCCTACAAAGCGGCCGTAATTTGACGGCGAGCCTCGCCGCGAAAACACGTGTATATGTATAGTGTTTCCCAGGTCAATTTAATGACATAAAACAGTATGAAAGTCCTAACCATAAGCGTCCCAAACAAATAATTAAAATGCAGGGTATTGTTTTAATTTGGTAATATGAAAATTTTTTGACATTTCTAACAGCCAATTAAATTTTGTTATTACATATCGCGCGAACACGCGATATGTTATTCGTCGCCTTCACGCGGAATCACGACAACCCCGACTGCTTCCCGAAAATTTTGCTCTATACAGGGTGTCCCGAAATTAGCGTGCAATATTTCTAGGGCGTAAACTATATCCAAAAATATGACAAAAATATCCTATAAACATACCCCGAGAAATGCTCCTTTAGGGGGCTAGAGCCCCTCAAAAATGGTTTGGAAGGAAGTCTTTTTTTATAATAGTATGGAAACCCTTAAAGATAATGACATGAAAATTGGTACGTGCCTTCCAACCAATAAACTGTACATAACAGTTAGTTTAGAATGAAAATATTTCTTCCAGTGGCGTCGCACGGAGTGGGGCTGAGGGTAAATATTATCCTATATTTTTTATTTCTAGGATTTTTTAATTTTAAATACAATATTTTAAGAACCTCGAGTTTTTTCTTTAAAAAAGTACCCCTTGTTTTATTTCAATAGGAGGCAGCGTTTTCAAGTAAAATTAATTTTAAAATAAAACGTATTTTTCAAAAGAAAGGTTAGTCCATATGAGTTTAGGTAAATCCGAAAGTTAGCGTGCAATATTCCTAGGGCGTAAAGTACATCCAAAAATATTACAAAAATGTTCTATAAACATACCCTCAGAAATGCTCCTTTAGGGGACTAGAGCCTCTCAAAAGGAGGCAACAGAGAACTTACAGATATTCATTTTGTGTATGGATTTTGTAATGGTAGTTATACTGCCGCTGTAATAGAGTACAGGAGGCGATTTCCGCATAGAATAATACCTAGCCGTAGAAGATTTGCTACGGTCCATCGAAATTTAATAGAAAATGGATCATTTCAAAGACTTCATGCTATTACGAAAAAAAAATTTGCCCCCCTTTGAGAGGCTCTAGTCCCCTAAAGGAGCATTTCTGAGGGTACGTTTATAGAACATTTTTGTAATATTTTTTAATATACTTTACGCCCTAGGAATATTGCACGCTAACTTTCGGATTTACCTGAACTCATATGGACTAACCTTTCTTTTGAAAAATACGATTTATTTTAAAATTAATTTTACTTGAAAACGGTGCCTCCTATCGAAATAAAACAAGGGGTACTTTTTTGAAGAAAAAACTCGAGGTTCTTAAAATATTGTACTTAAAATTAAAAAATCCTAGAAATAAAAAATATAGGATAATATTTACACTCAGCCCCACTCCGTGCGACGCCACTGGAAGAAATATTTTCACTCTAAACTAACTGTTATGTACAACTTATCGGTTGGAAGGCACGTACCAATCTTCATGTGATTATCTTTAAGGGTTTCCATACTATTATAAAAAAATACTTCCTTCCCGACCCTCTTTGAGGGGCCCTAGCCCCCTAAAGGAGCATTTCTCGGGGTATGTTTATAGGACATTTTTGTCATATTTTTGGATATAGTTTACGCCCTAGAAATATTGCATGCTAATTTCGGGACACCCTGTATAGGCTGCTACATTTGAAATATGTGCGTATGTTGTCGGCGTGGTCGTCGTCGGCGGCGGCGGCGTCGTCAGTTTCGACATTTTCACATTTGCGATTTTTTTTCTCGGAAACGGTTAATGTGTGACGATTGAAACTTTTTGGGTTTACAGAGGAATAGTGGGGGTACGTTGTGTGAAAATTTCGAATATACAGGGTGTGCCGGAAAAAAGTTATTAATTTTTAAAGTCGAGAAATATCGGGATCTCGTTGGCATTCGATACAGGCCACAAAAATTAGTTTTTTCGATTTAAACTTTTTCGACGCGTAGACGACCGTGGGCTACAGAACCCTATTGTTTGTGAGCGCGATCGAAAGTTTGGAAGTAATTTTTTTTATTTTTTCAAAGTCAAAATTTGGTCGAAAATGGTACCTCTTGGATCGCTAATAAGTCGAATTGGGTGCATCCAATCGACATGCGGTTTGGATAATCGGTTAGGCCATCTCAAAATCTACCTTTTTCCAATATATCGTTCTATACCTAACTGGAATGGAAATTGCCGAAAATTGTAAGAAAGAGGAAATCATAAAGTTAGGCCTGATTTTTCACGGTTTTTATTTTTTTTCGTACTGAAAACGACTTTTGATCGAAACGTTGTAAACTTTAGCGGATAGAGCTCGTCAAATTGTATTTAAGAGATATTTTTTCGTTTCTTTATCTTTAATACGGAAAAAACGGCAGCTTTTTTTTTACTATATCGACTGTAGCTTATTCAATTTTTAACAAAACCGTTTTATTTTTTTCTCAAAAAATGCGCTGATTACTTCGCAACACCTCTACATATTCAAAATCATTAAAATATATTCGCAAAATTGAGAAAAGTCGCTTTTTTGGGTGCGGAAACAGGCAATCTTTACAAATTCTAACACCATTCACTTTCGACTAAGAGTGCCTTGATATTGATGTATCTAAATTAATTATTAATTCTCAAAATCCGGCTGTCAAAAATGGCGAAAAATGGGTGTTTTCAGCGTGCTAGAATAATAAGAACATTTCCAGATTTTAAATCGGGTGGAATATCTACCTTGAACCTTCTTCTAATTTTATTGACCAAAATATTTGCCCAAAATGTTTCAGAAATAGTTGTAATTTTGATTTTAAAGATGGCGTTCCGTCATTGATAATCCGTCGCCACGTGGTAGAAGGTTATTCGACATTTCGATATTCGCGAATTTTTTTTTCGGAAACGGTTAGAGCAAAACGATTCAAACTTTCTGGACGTAGAGAGGAATAGTCGGGGCACGTTCTGGGAACAATTTCAAATATACAGGGTGTACCGGAAAAAAGTTATTAAAGTCAAAGTTAAAAAATATATTTTTTTTCGTTGTAGGGCGATACAGGTGGCAAAAATCATTTTAATCGATTTAAACTTTTTCGACGTGTAGACGACGTTGGGCTATAAAACACTGTTGTTTGCGAACGCGATCGAAAGTTGGGAAGTAATTTTTTTGATTTTTTTAAAATCAATGTAGGGTCATATTGGATCGTTAATAAATCGAATTGGGTGCGTCCGATATACTTTTGGTTTGGATACTCGTTTAGGTCATCTCAAATACTACTTTTTTCAAATATATTGTTCTATACCTAAACAGCATAGAAATGGTAGCAAATTATAAAAAATAAGAATTACTATTTAAGTATATATAATTTGACAGCTGTCGTATAGAACTTTGTTATTTTGGTACTGAAAATTTTTTTAATTTAGTTTTATTACAGCTTTAACCCTCGCTACGAAAAAAGTTAAAATAAATTGACACTTACCTGTCAAAATCTGACAGGTATCGTATAAAACTTTGTTATCTAGGTACTGCATTTTTTTAAAATTTGAGATTCTTACAGCTATAACCGTCGCTACGAAAAAGCTAAAAAAAAATTGACACTTACCTGTCAAAATCTGACAGCTGTCGTATAGAACTTTGTTATTTAGGTACTGAATTTTTTTTAAATTTCGAATTCTTACAGCTATAATCCTAGATACAAGAAAAGCTGAAAAAAAACTTGCAATTTACCTGTCAAAATGACAGCTGTCGTATATAACTTTGTTATTTAGGAACTGAAAAATTTTTCATTTAGGATTCTTACAGCTATAAATCTTGCTACGAAAAATCTAAAAAAAAAATTTTAACTTACCTGTCAAAATTTGACAGCTGTCGTATAGAACTTTGATATTTAACTACTGAATTTTTTTTAAATTTTGGATTCTTACAGCTTTAATCCTAGATACAAGAAAAGCTTTAAAAAAAATGACATTTACCTGTCAAAATGACAGCTGTCGTATAGAACTTTGCTATTTAGAAACTGAAATATTTTTAAATTTAGGATTCTTATAGCTGTAACTCTCGCTACGAAAAAACAAAAAAAAATTGAAACTTACCTGTCAAAGTCTGACAGCTGTCGTATAGAACTTTGTTATTTAGGATCTGAAAAATTTTTCACTTTAGGATTTTTACAGCGATAACCCTCGCTACGAAAAGGATAAAAAAAAACTGACTCCTACCTGTCAAAATTTGACAGCTATCGTATAAAACATTCTTATTTAGGTACCTGAAAATTTTTTAACTTTGAATTCTTACAGCTATAACCCTCGCTACGAAAAAGCTAAAAAAAATTACACTTACCTGTCAAAGTGACAGCTCTCGTATAATTAAACGAACGAACTAGAACAGTGCCGTACCCGAAGGGCTCGGCACAATATTAGCTGATAATTGATAGCTTCCATGTAAGAATAATTTTTTGCTTATGTTTTAATCGATTGAATACTTACATATTTTTATAGAGCAAATATGGAAAGTATATCCCACATTGCACAAAGGTGTGCGAGTTTAAAGAGCACCTATACGGCGCCGTCTCAGAAAACTACCTATCTATACGAGAAAACGGAAATTTTGCACCATTGTGTAGTTTTGGTCAGTTGTTATAATGACAATTTGGCGATATGTCTTCCCTTCACGTTCCGCAGGAAGGTGAGGCAAAAAAAGCAATAGTAAATAGAAAAAAAGAAAAGAAAAGTATTTTTTTATTGTAAATTTTTGTAAATCTTTTTAGTACTAATATTAGATGCACTCTCGGCTGACGATTAGCGTTATGTACCCAGTCTAGTTCTTTATCATCTTACCTACATAAATCACCCAATCATATCAACATTTAAGTGAAAACAACACTCCGGGTAGTTTTCAATCACTATGACACCCAGGCATCATTTATTATGACACCAATACTTTGACAGTTCATATTCCAACTATATAAATTTCAAAATGTCACGTTTTGGCAATGCAAATTTTCATTGCATTAACGCGCTAGTTAATGAAACAATCCCAAAAATACCAGAAACAGTCACAAATACACGTGGGGAATATTTATAGAGTTTTGCTGTGAACGCAAATACGAGTTAAATAAACATATAGAAGCGTAGAAGAGCTGGCAATGATACTGAAAGATTGGGCGGTTAATATGAGAAAAAAAGATGGGACTGAATTCAAAGAAGCAACGGTAAAGACTATGTGGAACGTTTCCTGCAAAATTTTACAAGAAAAGTACTATAATGAATATAAGATTATGATTGACCCGTTTAACAGCATAGTATTTAAACCAGCCCGAGATGCCCGCGATGCAACCAGAAAGAAATTACAAGCAGATCCATGTAAACGTAAGACCAGTTCACTTTCGTTAAGTCTATCTGAAGTAAACCAAATAATATTGTTCTGGAATGAAAATACCCCTGAAGGTCTTATGCGTAAATTCTACCATATTGCTGCAGTAGAATCAGCGTGGAGAGGAGGCGAAGCAGTTGCATATCTCCTGGATTTTTTTCAAATCGAAAAAAATAACGATGGTTCTCCAACAAATCGTATTGAATATAATCCAGTGTTCAGTAAAACTTGCCAAGGCGGTTCAAAAAGCTGTACAAGTAGTAAATGGTTGATTGTCAATAGTGAAAGTCAAAGATGCCCGCCCTGTACGCCGGTTTCATAAATTGATATCAAAACGAGGCGTACATATAACCTCACCACGGCTGTTCTTAAAAGCAATTCGACACTGGAAAACGGAAACCGATAGTTGGTACGATAATGTTCCTGTTGGAAAAAATACTATTAATGGATGGACAAAATCGTCTGCTGAAGCTATCGGCCTGAATGTAAAGGACAAAAAAATAACAAACCATTCAAACAGGTCAACTGCTGTTAGCGAATTGGCAAAAAAGATGTGCAAGAACAACAATTGCTGAAAATCACTGGTCATAACAATCCAAATTCTATAAAACCATACTTAAACATCGATCAAGAACACCACAATAAGATTATTAAGGTAGGAGAATCAACATGCTTGCCAACCTATAACCTATTTCGCGTAGATTTATTCAATTTTTCTAGCTTTTTTACAAAATTTAAAGAAAATCAGTATCGACTTGATATTCTGTAGGTAATAATTGGCATATTTAATAAGTATCAAGGAATTTCATAACTTATTTTAGGAGAATTGTATAGTGAAAAATATCGGGTAAGATTTTTTTTTAACATTATTATGTCATTGTCACTCATTGTTCTTTCACTATACAATTCTCCCAAAATTAGCAATAAAATAAATTGATATTTTTGTAACATATCAGATACTACCTAAATAATGTACCGACGATTTTGATTTTCTTTAAATGTTAGTGATTAAAATAATAAACTCAAAAAATCAACGCGAAATAGGTTATAGGTTGGCAATAGATTGAATGACGTTGAGAATTCAACCTTAATACTATGCGTGGTAATGGATCTTCTATAGTGGAAAAAAATAGCGAATCAAATGTTACTTTAAATTTTAATAACTGCACCTTTACAAATTGTACTTTTAATAAATAAATAATTGTTTGGTTGCGAGAAATTTTATTTTTTTATCAAAAATTTATCAAAAAATTTTCTGACCGAATATCCCTCGGACATTGACGAATGCCTCATAATTTTATCTCAAGCACGTAACCAAGGTAACAACCCTCCGCCTTCAGCGTCGGGTTGTTACCAGGCAACGTGCTTTATACTAAAATTATCTCGTCCATTATCAATGTCCTAGGGTTATTATAGCTGATAATAATATTATAAATAAAGCAACTTTAATACGTAACACTTGTACGGGTATTAGGTATTCCGGTAAGGAAGACCTGTTACGGGTACATGCCAAGTTGACATAGATGGATTAATAAAAGTATAGATATAAAAGTTATACTATTTATTATTTTATATTCATAGTAGTTCCTTACATGGTGTCAGATTAAAATTAATCCAAAATGATGAAAGGAAAACGAAAGAGTCGAGAAGCCAACAAACATGTGAAAAATAATACTGAACAGAAAAATACAAGGGACGATATAGAAGATTTGAAAGTACAAGTAAAAGGTCTGCAAGAATTATTGGTTCAACAGCAATTAGCAGGTGAAGCCAATCAAAACCAATCTCAGTCAACCAAACATAATAGGGATGGTTGCAGCATTATGAAAGGTACCGATCCGCTATAAATTTGGAAAAATGCTCAGAAAAAACACAAATCAACAATATTTTGTTATATATGGGACAAGATGTGGGGAAAATTTTTGATCGATTAAAAAAACAAGAAGATAATTTCCTGACTTATAATAGTCTTATTGCCGATTTTAATGAGTATTTTAAAAAGACTGTTAATATTTTATATGAACGTGCCAAATTTAATTTGAGGAATCAAATAGAAGGTGAAACTTTCCAAGAGTACAGGGTGTCCAGTTTTCGACACTTTTGACGGGTATCTCAGTTATTAGTACAGATAGAATGATGCGGTTTTCGCAAACCTGTGTCACTTTTTTGTGAAACAAACGATGCCCTTAACGGATTTATCATGGCCATCTTGGTTTTTGAGATACAGGGCGAAATTGAAAACGGTGCATTTTCAGACACCCCTTGTATTTTAATTATCTTATACCTTATTGAAAATATAAGAAAAGGGTGTTATACAGTTTTTTACGTAGAATCCAGTGGCGTAGTTAGTATTTTTCCAGGTGTTCCCATTTTTGAGAAATGTACCAAAGTTATGTTTTTTTAAATGGAACGCCCTGTATATTTTTTCATATTTTCATTCTGCTTACTGAGAGCTTTCCAAAAATATATAATAGTTGATACTTTGTTTTAACAGGAAGGTTAAAATTCATATTTTTAAAAAAATTGGGAGCAGGCCTTGGATTTTGTTTCACTAGAACAATTAAATTGTGGATTAAAATGCATACTTTTTATTTATAAATATTGTTGAAAATGGTTGCCATTCTCCCTAATACAACGCTGACACATTTCGGTAATAAGTCTCAAGGCGTTTAAAATTATTATAGGCCTGTGGTTTTGTAGAAATTGAAATGCTAAATGGGTAGCCTGTCGAAGTTCCTCTACAGTTCTGTGCCTGGTATTGTATATCTTGCTCTGCAAAAAACCCCAAAAAAAGAAGTCCAACGCCGATAGATCGGGCGATCGCGGTGGCCATCTTACAGCTCCATTTGTGCCTATCCATTTTTGTTGAAAATAATTTTCTAGAAAATGCCTTACTACGTGAGAGTTATGACTCGGTGCACCGTCTTGCTGGAAATGTATAGCATTTAGCTAGGCAAAGGGAACGATTTCTAATAACTCGGGTATATAACCTCTTCCAAGATTTCCAGATATATATTTGCCGTAAGGCCTCCCTCATAAATACGGTAAGTTATTTGATTACCTAATATGAAGCAAGAAACACCAAATCCAAAGCGCCCTTGCTGCTCCCTTTCGTAAATAACATATTGATTTTCTTCAGACCAATGCCTTGTATTATGCTGGTTAAAAATTCCAGCACTAGAAATATGGTTCTCATCGGACCAGATTACTAATCTTCCAAAATTGGCATTCGCCCGGATTTGTTCTGTATACCAACGACAAAAGATTAATCGCCGATCTGCATCTCCAGGATGTAAATTTTGCACAATTTTAAATTTGTATGGATGGTATTTATATTTTCTTAGAAATGGCATCCATTTTCAACAATATTTATAAATAAAAAGAATGCATTTTAATCCACAATTTAATTGTTCTAGTGAAACAAAATCCAAGGCCTGCTCCCAATTTTTAAAAAAATATGAATTTTGACCTTCCTGTTAAAACAAAGTGCTATTATATATTTTTGGAAAGCTCTCAGTAAGCAGAATGCAAATATAAAAAAATATACAGGGCGTTCCGTTTAAAAAAACTTAACTTTGGTATATTTCTCAAAAATGGAGACACCTGGAAAAATACTAACTACGCCACTGGATTCTACGTAAAAAACTGTTTAACATTCCGTTCATATATTTTCGATAAGGTATAAGATAATTAAAATACAAGGGGTGTCTGAAAATGCACCGTTTTCAATTTCGCCCTGTATCTCAAAAACCAAGATGGCCATGATAAATCCGTTAAGGGCATCGTTTGTTTCACAAAAAAGTGATACAGGTTTGCGAAAACCGCATCATTCTATCTGTACTAATAACTGAGATACCCGTCAAAAGTGTCGAAAACTGGACACCCTGTACATTGAAACAATAATTTTAATGGCTAAAAATTGTAAATATGGTGAAATAGAAAATGAATTGATCAGAGATCGACTTTTAGTAGGAATTTTAGATAGAAATCTTTCCGAAGCTTTACAGATGGATGCATCTTTAACGCAAGAAACAACAATAACAAAAATTAATCAAGCTGAATGTGTTAAAAAACAAAATTTGGAACTCACGCGACATCTTTCAATTCATAAAGACATAGACAATGTAAAAGAACGTAACAGCTACAGATTTAAAGGGCACGAAAAATATTATTCTAAAAAATGTTCTAGATGTGGTTCATCAAAAAAACATTCGTACGAAAGGTGTCCTGCTTTTAGGATTGTTTGTTCAAAATGTAATATTAAAGGACATTTTTCCAAATTTAATATTGTAAGACCAAAAGAAATATAAACGAGGTGAGAGATGCACTGAATTCATCAACAAGTTCGAGTTCTATGGGTTCATTAAAAGAAGTTGATAGTAAAAGCAAAAATACCAAAAATTTTAATGAAATCAAAGTTATTGGATGTATAACTGAAGAATATGCTCCATATACTATAAAACTGAATATAAAAGGACAGATGGTTATTTTTAAAATTGATACTGGTGCGGATACTACAGTTTTATCTTACAATACTTACAAAAATTTAAAAGAGAAACCAAAACTTAAAAACACTAATGTAATGTTAGTTGGTGCTGGCAAAAATTCAAGAATTGAAACAAAAGGAAAAATTAAAATAACTGCCGAGTATAATAAAACCATGGATAAAATCAAGATGTTTGTCGCTGAAACAAAGGAAAATCTTTTAGGCAGGCCTGCTCTTGAAAAGTTAAAAATTATTAAATGGAAAGATGGAAGTTTAATAATAAACAAAGAAGTTAAAAATGTAAATTTGATTAGCAATTCACAAATAAAAAATTATGAAAATTATATTATCGTTTGTTTCCTAATTTATTTAAAGGAATTGGAAGAATAAAAGATTTTGAATACAAAATAAGATTAAATCACAATGCTCAACCTTTCAGTGTAAGTGTACCTATGCCTTTAATGGAAAAAGTACGTCAAGAAATAAATAAATTAGTGAATGATGGAATTATCGAAAAAGTTGATCAACCTACAGACTGGTGTTCGCCCATTGTAGTTGCTAAAAAGAAGGGTGATGGAGTTCGAGTTTGTGTTGATTACACACACCTTAATAAATTTGTCAAACGAGAACTTTATCAATTACCATCAGTCGAGGAGACTTTGGCAAAAATTGAAGATGGCATTTTTTTTTCAAAATTGGACTGTTCAAAAGGTTTTCATCACTTGAGAATTTCGGAATTGTCAAAGTTATTGACGACGTTTATAAGTCCTTTTGGCAGATTTGCCTATAAAACCTGTCCGTTTGGCATTTGTTCACTTCCAGAAGTTTTTCACAAAACTCTAAATCAAATTATAGATACATGTGAAGTTAATTCAGTTATTGTTCATGCAGATGATATTTTAATCAGTGGGAAAAGTAAAGACGAACACGATAAAAATTTATTAACAGTATTAAAAAAACTTTCAGATTACGGAATAACTTTAAACATGGAAAAATGTACTTTTGGTGCCAGTAAAATTAATTATCTTGGATATATTGTGAGTGATAAAGGTATTGAACCGAATAAAGAATATATAGAATCAATACTTAAGTTCCCAAGACCAAAATCAGTGCCTGAAGTTAGAAGATTTTTAGGATTAACAACTTATATAACTAAATTTGTAAGTCATTATGCTGACAAAACATTACATTTAAGAAATTTGCTACAAAAAGATACCGAATTTATAGGGGGACCCGATCAAGAAAAATGCTTCGCTGATGTAAAAAAACTTTTAACTGAAGCATCAGTACTAGCAGCTTATAATGTAAAATACAGTACTAGAATTTCTGCAGATACATCTATGGTGGGGATAGGTGAAATTATTGAACAAAAACAGCCAGATGGAACTTAAAGATCAGTATCTTATTGTTCAAAATCATTAAGCAGAGCAGAACAAGGATATAGTCAAATAGAAAAGGAGACGCTAGGAATAACCCACACAGTTAATCGTTTCAGACAATTTTTACTTGGAAAACGATTTGAAGTTAGAACCGATCATAAGCCACTGGTTGAAATTTTAGTAAACAAACCACTCAATGATCTAACGGTGAGACTGCAAAATTTTAGAATGAAATTACTTATTTTCGATTATTTTGTTACCTATATACCTGGCAAAGAACTTACCGGGCCAGACGCCCTTAGCAGAGCTCCATTACCGATTGGAACAAATGATATAGATATTTTAGAGGATCATTTTAAAACAATTGCAAGTGTGACGTTGGAGCAAGAATCCGAGTTACTTCAAGCTCAACAAAAAAATGTATCACTGAAGAAATTAAAAGAATTTGCATACCAGGGATGGCCAGAACACAAAAATACCTGTGAAAATGACGTGCTACCATATTATAAATACAGAAATGAAATTTCAGTTTCAGAAAACATACTTACATACAATGATCGACCTATCATCCCTATAAAATTAAGAAGCAAATATTTACAATTTATACATACCGGTCATTTAGGAATTACCAAATGTCTTTCAAGGGCAAAGAAAATGGTTTGGTGGCCAGGAATAACCAATCAAATTCGAGATCTGGTAGAAAATTGTGAAATTTGTATTAAGGATAAACCACTTGTCACAGAACCACTTTTAAATTTAGAAGTTCCTAGTTTACCTTGGTGGATAGTTGGGTCAGACCTGTTCCAATTTAAAAACAAGATGTACATGGTTGTCCAAGATTACTTTAGTTTATTTTTGGAAATCGTCGAACTGAAAAATACAAGAAGTGAAACTATTGTTGAAGAATTTAAAAAAATATTTTGTAGATTCGGAATCCCAAAAATATTACGCACGGACAATGGCCCACAATATAATTGTCTACATTTTAAGGAGTTCGCTAAATTGTACAATTTTGAGTGGCGATCTAGCAGCCTGTACCACGCACCATTCAATGGTTTAGCTGAAAGCGCCGTAAAAACAGCGAAAAAAATATTGAAGAGGTCAGAAGATTTCTATTTAGGGCTACTGGCTTATCGTAATACTCCATTAAATTGTGGAGCAAGCCCTTGTCAGCTATTAATGGGAAGAAATTTAAGAGAGCAGATGGAAATTCCAAGATCCTTTTATCAAATGAAAGTACCAAATATGCAGAATATTTATGAACGAAAAGAAAAAGAGAAAAAGGAACAAAAATATTATTTTGACAAGAGACATAGGTCAAAACATATGGACAAATTCGAAAAACATCAAAAAGTATGGATAACAAATAGGCATGAAGATGCACAAGTTGAAGAAGAAGTAGCCCCTAGATCCTATAACGTTAGAACTCAGGACGGTCGTGTATATACAAGAAATAGTAGATATTTAAAGCGCTTACCATAGTATAGTTTATATTATTATTATAAAGAAAGGGGGATGTACAGGTATTAGGTATTCCGGTAAGGAAGACCTGTTACGGGTACATGCCAAGTTGACATAGATGGATTAATAAAAGTACAGATATAAAAGTTATACTATCTATTATTTTATATTCATAGTAGTTCCTTACAACACGTTTTAAGCAAACAATATTGATTCAAAATGCAGTGACAATTTAATTGCTTTTTTTTTCTTTTTTTCGATGAGAATCTTCAAAAGGCTGACCCCCTGTGGTGATACTAACAGAGGAGTGTCGGATTCAACACCCTGTGGGGGGGCCGCCTACCGACTAAACTCACCGTGTTCCTGCGGTTTCCGCGCCGTAGGCGTATAAACCTTCAGACCACTCGGTTCGGTATTTCGGTTCTGCACGCCTAAAGGTCGGGACACACCTATCATGCACCCTTCCGATCCGACTCCGATCATACAGTCGGACGAGTGCCTGGACCTCTATTCTCCAATTTAAGAGAAGTGAATGCTTTCTCGCGAGAAGGGACAATTCACATCATATGCTCACATCGTTTGGTATCGTTCTCTCACTGAAAAAATTCCGTATTCTCCAGCATTCCGAGGCGGTGTTATCAATATTTCCGAGTTTAAATGATAAAGATAATGAAACAATACTTTATTACTATCAGTACCTACAAACATTTTATAAATAATTAAATAAATATTATTTATTTATTGATAACACCGCTAGTAGGTACCTCGGAATGCTGTAGAATACGGAATTTTTACAATGAGAGAACGATACCAAACGATGGGGGCATATGATGTGAATTGTCCCTTCTCTTAAATTGGAGAATAGAGGTCCAGGCACTCGTCCGACTGTATGATCGGAGTCGGATCGGAAGGGTGCATGATAGGTGTGTCCCGACCTTAATGCGTGCTTTACGTCATACTCGCCAACACTTTGGGTACTCGGTGTACTTAAGCTGGCTTTGTCATCTAATTATTCTAGCTAAGTAATAAGCTTACTGTGTTAGTGTTTGTGTTGGTGTTTGCGATGTTTGTGCTCAGATTGTCTGAGCAGTAGCAAGGTGTTGCTTACTGTGTTGGTGTTTGTGTTTGCGATATTGTGCTGTTTGTCCCCCAGCTGAGATTGTTGTGTGCCCACGCATTTCCGCAATGGGGACCCCACTGTTTCTGGGAGAGAACCAACAGCGCTGGTCTGGGCAGAAGTAAGCTTTGTAGGGTGTAGATTGTTACTAGCTAAGAACTTACTTGTGTTAGTGTAGGTGTGTGTATTGGTGCAGTGTTGTGTGTAGTAAGTTCTTGTGTGGTAGGTATATTTTTTTGTAGGCTTTTTGTAGGCTTTTTTTGTTTACTAACTACTTAAACTAGATATGGCAGCGTCGAGTTTAACGACTCCTTGCTAAGTAAGTTCTTATGTGAATTTAATTGCTGGAATCATCAGAATATTCAGAAGTAGAATCGTTTCCAGGTTGGATCACTATTGGCGCTATAGGCGATAAAACAGGATATTCCTTTTCTACTTTTATAATATGAGCTTAGCAGTTTTCCATACATCGCTACTGATCAAGGACAGCTGCGCTTAATGTTGGTGACTGATTATTTTTTCGTAAACTTTTTTTTATGGTACCCCAAACCATTTCGATAGGGTTAAAGATACAATAATATGGGGGTAATCGCAAAAGAGAATGGCCGCGCCTAGTGCAAAGAGTATCAATTACGTATTCATTTTTAAAGTTCCTCCTTTTGATGATTTTAATTAATTCCTTTTTGACCGGAATCCTTTTAGGAATATCCATATTTTTATTTCTCATAAACTTTAGAATATCTTCTTTCTTGGTGCTCATGTTAGGTATTTTATTTAATATTCTCGAGTGATATGACGCATTGTCCATAACAATTACTGAATTCGGAGGAATGTTAGGTAAAAGCTGTTCAGCAAACCATTTTTCAAACAAATCCGCGGTCATATCTTCATGATAATCAGCGAAAGATTGAGTAATATTTTTTGCCGACAAGAGCAACGCATTAGACACAAAGTCATATTTACCTCCGGCATGAAGAATAATAACACGTTTTCCCTTCGAACACGCAGTTTCAAATGGCCGCCAAAAAGCCATTGCTGATAATAAAATATATTAAGTAAAAAAAACCTGACCTTTCTTCACAGTTACAAAGCAATATTAAATACGTTAATTACAGCAAATTAAACCACCTACTACACTGTCCTATTCACATCACAAACTGTCGCGATGACTTTATTATCTGTTAGCAGTTAGAAATACTTCGCTAAAAATATTCCCCCTTCTTGTCTAGGACATATAAATTTGCAATTACTATCTTTGTCTAGTATTATTCACAGACTGTCCCAGACCCCGTTGGCGCTTGTCGCCCATGGCAACGGGAACAAATTATATGCTGTTGCCAGTTCTACCAAATTTTCTGGTTTGTAAATACAATATATAAGTATATGTGAAACAAGGATTGTTAATATGTTGTTTTTTAACACTGAAAATACTTTTTATTTTGATTTCAGTTATATTGTTTCTTAAGGACTAAAGAATGTATTATTATAACAATGAATGGCTTGTTATTTTCTTCTGTCACACTCAAAACTCCTTGGTTTAAAGTATATTTGGAAACTAGCTTTCAAAGAAAGTTACTGACTAACAATTGAATACTGATATAAAAGAAACATTTTTAATAAAAAAAAACTTAAAGAAAAAAGATCTGACAACCCTGGTTCTCTTTCATTTCATCACACTGAGTTTGGAAAGATTATACTTGCAAATCAAAGTATGTTCCTTCGAGCGTTCAGCGCAAAAATACGGCACCGTATTTTCTAAAGCAGCCGCTCTGTACGTTGGGAGATAGCACAAGCACGATTTTTGACGGTGTGCTAGTATTTTATCGAATCGTATGTAATGTTTGTTTGAAGGTGGTAGACAATGAAGTAATATCAAAAAAATAATAACCTTGTCGGACTTCCATTGTCGTTATTTTGTTACTTAACACAACGTTTCGGTTAGTTAGTATCTCTAACCGTTTTCAAGTGTAAACTAAATTATAATTCTAAGGCTACTGTCTTATATACTATCCATGTGCAGTGAAGCTTGATGACTCCGCCTACGTGCTTATTGGAGTGTGAAGTTTGAGCTGTTGGTTTTGGACAAGAAGTGGCTTCCAGGTATTGGGGATATCTATACTTGGTTTACTAAATATATGGGTATTTTGAATCATGAAAGCTGCTTCTTTGAACTTTCGTTTTCTCCAGTGCTGTTCCTTGTCCAAAACCTTGGCTTCTGACCACTGTATATTATGCTGGTTGGTCCATACATGTTCCGCTATACCTGATTTCGAAGTTTCACCTCTTTGAGTATGTTTCAGATGTTCTTTAACTCGTACGGGAAGAGGTCTTTTTGTTTCTCCAATGTACGATTCGCCACACTCGCAAGGAATTTGATAGATACGACAATGGAAGTCCGACAAGGTAATTATTTTTTTGGTATGTAATGTTACTTTCCAATAATATTCACCGTTCAAAGCGACTGTTGGCAAAATCGGCAGTCAAATTACGGCCGCTCTTTTGCGGTGCCGCTTTGTAGGAAACCGAAGCCTAACACACTCTAAGCTGAAATATGATTCCTTAATTTGATATAATATTTTTTTAAGTGCTTGTCTCCTAAGATTATAAGCATTCACCCACAGAGTGATTATACGACACTCGTTTTAAATCAGAGTCACTAAATTATAAGCGAATTACAAATTCAATTATTATTATCTATAAGCCATTGCACTTGACCCTTGACTCAATCCACACGTATTAACAATTAAAAAATTGCCAATTTAAGTCGTCAAAAAAACCAATCAATATCAGTAAAGCCATTTTTTGTAGTGAAGCGGTTTTAAAACGTATTCAAAACATATTGTCTTCTTGCAAACGATTACGTCAGTTACGCTGCGTATTTCATTGCTATTAAAAATATTATGGACCACGGTTTAACACAGCGCTTATGGTAGGGTGACCAGACGTCCCCGATATCCGGGGACCGTCCCCTGATCAAATGTTTGGTCCCCGATTGCTAAACGTCCCCGGAATTCCATAATCCCTCATTAACTATTTAACTATTTTAAAAGGCTTGACAACACCGTAAATTAGCATAACTCCACTCACCGGCGAACTTAAAGAAAATATTATTTTAAAAAAATATTGGCCTTTAAATTTAAAAATTTCGATATTAGGTATCTATTTTTTTGGGTTGGGTTGTTTTGAGAATCAAAAAAAGGGCGTGGCACCTAAGAAAGCGGCGCATTAAGAATAAAAGATATGCATATCACCTTTGTCCCCGGAATCAATCCTGGAAATCTGGTCACCCTAGCTTATGGGAGGAGTTAAATAGTCGATATATGACATGACAAGCTTCGAAGTATCTAACCACAGGATTATCTTAAAAGTATTAATATTATTGATATATTTTGTTTTCGTTCTAGCATTTATACTACGCGACCCAATCTGATGGCAGTCAGTGATTAGAGCTATATGTCAGTCATTGCCATCTGTTTTGGTCGCGGACTATAGTTAAACTGTTAATTTACGCAAATTAGACTAAATTCTGCCGAAAATAAACTGTAACAAACGTTAGTATTGTAATTGTAATACAAACACAACAATAATTTATTTTTCCATTTAGTCATCAATCTCCGAAAAAATCGCAAAACCACTTCAAAATATATATCTTATTAAAATTTATAAACATCTGTCGACCGGCATTCCCATGTTTTTAAAAACTTTTATTTTCGTGATACGCTTGATCGATGACAACAACAAAGAATACGGTTTAAAAAAATCGTTGAAAACACTGCACAAAATAAAATGGCTTAAATGAATATTTTACTAGTACATGCTTTCCGGTGGTTTCAGTAATAATACTAAAGCAGTAATATTGTTGGTTACATTATATCTCTTATCCATCCAGTTATAGGCATGCTCCAAAATGAATACCAATATTCCGAGAACTTGTCCAAAACCTATAACAACAAAAAATTCCCTAAAATTATCCAGCTCCAATGGTTTAGGCCCCGAATCTTCGACAGGAACAATACTGTTATTTTGGTTTGCTCGTTTAATATCAGTGAACCACTTTTGGGTAAAACCTTTTTCAACCATTTCCGTGGTCCAAAATAGAATTGAGTTTTTTAGTGGGAAGTGTGTGCTTATATAAAAAGTCATGAACCAAGTTAGCATTAGAAACGGTTCAAATGGGTCTAGCAATTGCTCCTCGCTTGGATGGACATCCCTTAAGGATCCAAAGGTAAAAGTGCCTTTATCGTCAGAGTAAGGAATCTAGAAATATTAATAAATTTTATTAAAGAAAACGATATTATAAAAATGCTACGTGTATTAGGTAACTTTTTTTAATGAAACCTAACCAATTTTTACATTTTTACATTTTACAATTAATTATAGACAATAAATTATGTCCTGTACCTATCGTCAACCGTTTACGAAATATTAACTTTTAAAACAAAATACACAAACGGCAAAGTATGAAAAGAAACTATTTTATAAGATGTTAAAAATTTCCTTCACCAACTGTTCTGCAGTATCCATCAAGTTGGGTTTAGATTTATAAACTAAATTTTTGACGTACATCCACAAAAAAAATTCCAGTAGAGTTAATATCGAGCGATCTTGGTGACCACTCCATTGACTGTCTGTCTATCCACCGCCCCGAAAAGATTGTATTCAAGCACTCCCTTGCATGAGCAGCATAATGCGAGGGAGCACCATCCTGTTACAACCATAAGATTAAACTTCGTAAATTAGGATCACCATCATGTGGAGAGCGAGCTGGAACCAGATCATTTCAAAGGGAATTTACGTATCTTTTTCCAGTGAGGCTATCATCAAAGAAAAACGACCCAATTATCTGATTTTCAAGAATGTCCATCTGGGCATTATGCTGGGAGTGATTATCTATGAACCAGTGAGGATTTTCCTGTACCCCGTATCTGTAGTTTTATCTATTAATTACTTAAAGAAAACGTAGCTTTATCTAAAAAAGAAATTCTTTGGGCATTTCGTGTTTGATTATCATTAGCTCAATTATTATTTCCCAAAATTGCTCTCGCCTATCAGGATCATTGTCTAATTGATCTTGTACCATAACTGGATTGCAGGAATGAAAATTTTCCTTTTTTTAAATTTATGTGCGTTGGTAAGTATCGCAGTTACAACCAAGTTGTATGGTTAAGCTATGAGAATGTTTCTGTAGTGATAATATTAGGTTTATTTTTTCTCTTCGTGTATACCAGGACGACCACTTTTAACACTATCTTTAAAAGTACGGGAAGTTCTCCACTTAATTGCTATTCTAGACACTGTCGATTGGCCAATAGGCGGGCGATTTGGGTATTTTTTATTGAACATATCATGGACCAACACAATCCAAATTTCTATGCGTTCATCTTCAGCAAGAAACATTTTGTATGTAAGCAATATCAGCAGAGCACAATTCAAATTTAAATAAAATCACTGATAGTCTTTGACGTCTCAAACTTATCTAGCAAATTGTCATTATTAATGCCTTAAAGATTGTGACTTAAGTTCAGAACGTTGCTAAGTCGAGAAACATAATATGAATGGTGCATATCAGCATTAAAGTGTTAATATTTCGTAAACGGTTGAAGTTAGGTATAGGGCTTGATTTATGAAAAATGTATAGAATCGATTGAGGACTGTAAAAATATACAATATGTTTTAATATAAAAGTTAAAGTTAATAAACGTAGCAGTTTTTCTAAAAACAATGTATTTCAATAAAAATTAATTCGACGGGTCCGAGCGATTCTTGATTAAGTGGGCTTTTCTATACAAAAAGTTGATCGACTTCTTTATCATAACGTAGTAGCGTAGCGTAGTAAGTAATTAAATTCTATAAATATTTTTATCTTTTCGCCAAAAAAGAAAGTATTATAATCACTAAAGCGAAACTTTCAGATGTCGACGTTGTACGGTACAATTACTGCATGTCTCTCTTTGCCTGCCTATCTGTTGAATCGAAAGATTAAAAACTACTTAACGATAATGACGATAAAATTTTGAATTTGGCATTAATTCTGCTCATAACCTGGTATAGCTTGCATGGGTTTGATAGGGTTTTCCTGAAGACTAAAAATATGTTTAATTATGCGTCGTTCTCCATTACACGAGGTTGTTATTGTCTACCTAATTCACGATAACGTGCCTCAATTTTGTTAATGGTCCCCATCAAAAATGTTGGTGTTCTTCTTAAAACAAAAGCGCTACCTACTTGTGCTTATCATCTTAACGTAGCTTAAAGTTGATGACCAGAATCATGATACATGCTCCAAGTATTTAAAAGAAATATTCTCTGGAACACTCTACCATATTATGTAACAAGTGTCCAAAAATAATTGAACGAAATATATTGGAGTAAAATATGAATGAAAGAATCAATATACATACAGGGTGTTCTCAAAGTTGAGTCATTTATTTTACCAGGTTGTAGAACTCGTAAAAATAAGTAATTGTACCAAAAATCATTAATATAAAAGTTGCAGAATAAAGAAGTCATTAACAATTGAAAAAACGTAAAATTTAAAAACTTAAGACCTGCTCTTTGGTATTCTCGACCACTAAAACCCGTAAAATGAATGAATGATAAGGAATTTCTATCCTACAAAAAAAATAAGCCATCAGTATCGCCAGTAAACAAAACATTCATAATGCAGTGGTCGAGAATATCAAAAAATCAGGTCTTACAGTTTTTAAATTTTACATTTTTTCAATTGTTAATAACTTCTTTATTCTGCAACTTTTATATAAATGATTTTTGGTACAATTACTTATTTTTACGAATTCTACAGCCTGGTAAAATAAATGACTCAACTTTGAGAACACCCTGTATAAATGAGTAAGCATATAAAAGTATATGCTAAAAGCAAATAATAGTATTACACTAGGAAGAGAGTAGAATTATTTATTATAGGGAATCCTAAAATGGATAAAACAAAACTGCTGGTTAAAACCAGTAACTCTCCATTGGCCCACCTACTTACGCAAAAAAACTCTGGATACGTCACTGCTAGATACATGGCTCTTGACCAAAAACTATTTGCTCACCTCTTTTAGATTTTCCCATTCCGTAAGGTTTGTTTCAATAAAATGTTTCTTGAAAATCTCTGTACTTAATCTTTGCGTAAAACTAAAACGAACAGATAAAAGAAAACCCATACGTGCAGAATATGTGTTATACTTTGTTCTTATTTGTTCATAAAGACGTGGTACGCTTATTCCAGCAAACGGCTCAATAGTCAATATACTACTTAACTTTCCTAGATAAGCATTATCCATTATAATCATAGACATTAAATAAAATATAATTAATATTCGCAAGGTATATGACTTGGGTAAATTCCCTATACCAATTCCAATACTCCAACGCAGTAAGTCCAAAAATGCGTTTTCCACATTTATTTTTTTTCCATTTTCCAGGATAATATAAAAGATGTAATACAAAAAGGTGATGCATCCAAATGCACCACACCAGTATATCCAAAGTTCGTTTTGAAAAACGTGAAGTAACCTTGTTTTAATAATAATTTTTTCTTTTTTAAAAGCAATGACCAGTCGATCTTTAAATATTACTGGACCAAATTCGACGCCATCGTATGAGTTGATGTATAGCGGACCAATAGCTACGTCATGACTGCCATTTTCCAAGTATTTAGTTATAATGGAAACCGTTCCATTGTAAAAGAACTCGTCCAAGAAAGCAGTATTTTCTCTTTCTAAAACATTAAAAGTTTATAAATAATATAATTTGATATTGATATTATCCAAGTGTAAATTACAAAAATATATTTTTAAAGCTGACGCCTTTTTTTTTTGGTAACAGTGACATATTCAGTATGATTATTCAGTGTGAGTTTGTAACTTTGAATAACATCAGTAAATCCAGTATGAGTTGTTTTAGAAAAATGCTCATACTTGGGTATTAACATTTTAAGTTGTGGTATTTTTTATTAAAAAAATATTGATACAATCCATCCCAAATTAGAGAATGACACTATCGATTTATTTAAGTGTAATCCCTAGTTTTTATTGACTGTTTTTAAGAAGCATGTTAAGTTATTTAAATACCAAATTTTAAATTTTATTCCTTGTCATTTAAAAGATATTAAAAAATTCTTTCTATCCATCATTAATACTTTTTCATCAATTAATGCTCAAAATGTTGTTCATTCACAATTTGGTAATATCCCAAACGCCCAAACGCAAGACTCGTTTTGAGCATTTCTAATTACTTCGGGAGAAATAAACCCAAACTCATGTCTATTCGTGCTTTCAACTCCTCAACATTTGACAAGGAATAAAAAATTGAAATTTGGTTCTTATGTATAACTTAATATGCACTTTAAAAATAGTCATGGAAAACAAGGGTTACCGTTTAAAAAAATATCGATATCGTCATATCTCTAATGTAAGACACACTGTATCAGTATTCGTTTTTTAAAAATAACACAACCTATAATGTTAATACCCGCGTCCAAGCAATCTTCGAAAAAAACTATGCTGGATTTACTAATATTATTTCAAGTTACAAAGTTATACTGTATTTAATTAAATGCCCTAATTTTGCCTGATAAATTTGCCTGTTTTATTAAAATTTTTATATTTGTGTCGCACCAGTTGGTACCCGTGGCTATGTCTTCGGAATAAAAATCCATTAAGAATAAATCTTTTAACTGGAATATATTTGATAATAAAAGAATCCATCCGATCACGATCATTGTAATTCTTAGGAAAATCCACAGTCATAGGTATCCGTTTTGATTTAACAGTTTTTTTTTATATTTCTGTTAATTTTACCCTTTATTCAAAGTTGGAAACTATTACAACTTTATTAACGCTTTGACAGCTCGCGATAAAGGGCTAAATATCTAAATTAGAATTTGTATTACCTGATAAGCGACAAAAATTTCAAAATTTATAATTTTTTGATTGTAAATATTATTGAAACTGTATACCCTAGCCTAAAGTAAAATTAATTTGTAACATTCTGTATCATTTCTGGAGATATTTGTCGGATTTGGTTTGTTATTCGTTCCTCCAAATATCCTGGTTTCCTTACTTAAACTTTACTTTTAAGGTGGCCCCAAAGAAAATAATCAATGACTTAAGATTTGGCGACCTTTAGGAAACACTTTATTTATGTTTGATCATCAGAAATATCTGCATCTACATGATAAGGAAATAAGGCGGCCACATGGGGAAAGGAACCTCACGTTAAAAAATCTCATAGCTAGCTAGAATATCTAAAATGAATTTGACCAATGAGAAAAGCTTTTCTGGACGTTCAGTATGAGTTTTCCGAATCCAGTAAGGATTTACAATGGACCAGTAATAACAGATTGGCTTATTTGCATAACCATTTAATTCAAAATTACATTTATCCGAAAAAAGAACCCCGTCTAAAATTATTAAATGCTGACCAAGTAAATCATAATTTAACCAAATTATTGAACTGTCTGGGTTATCATACAATAGCATTTTATATGGATGCATTTTACATGAAATTATTAAATTTAATGATTAAAATACGTTATCTCTTGCCAGTGGTTGCCTAACTGAAGTGACAAGGGTTTCTTGCAGATAAAGCGTTTAATTGTATCTCCATTATACGAGATTGTCGTTTACATGGCTTATTTTCTTAATTTTGTTATTGTAATTATTGTTAAATTGGTAGTAAAGTAGGGTCCTGTTCTTAAAACAAATAAGCTACTCCTGCTTGTTCGCAATCTATCGTCATACGCTGTCATAATTAATATTTTAGTATTGTGCGATCTAGTTCAATAAAGCCTTTTAAAGAAACTTAGTGTGATTGGACTTTCTGATCAATAATATTGACAATCCAGCTATCAATGGTTGTGCCAACCAGTATCAATATTACCCCACCTTCCAAAAATATAAGAAAAAACAAACAACTTTTTTTATTCTTTACTTTAAATTTTAACAACAAAAAACGTCATTCATTTTCCTCAGAGGAGCCGTCCGATAATAATTCTGATAGGTACCCTAGCGCTGGTTTCCAGATTGAAATAAAAACTGTGACATTCAGAATGAATCAGTGGAAGAAGACTAAGAAGGTCCTAAAACATTCGAACGACTGGACTGGTTAAACCAATTCCGACAAGTTGAAACTGTGGCATCATAAACCGATATTATGTCAGACATACCGGGATATACAAACAAATGTTTGGCGGTGCACGACAACACCACAACCCGATATGTCTAGCATATTGGGTTTTGCCAGCGACCAATTTTCATTTATGAAACATATCGGGATCTTATTTTATTAATCCACATTGTATAGGAGTAACAGAACCATATCGGGTTTTGCCATCATATTCGTCACCACTAACTGCATATATCGGCTTTAAAAACGGAAAATGGATTTTTCTTGACATATCGGGTTCTGCCTTAGTACCACAGATTTATGAAGCTGAATGCAACAAAAAAAAAACTGTGTTTGTCTGAAAAAGAAAACCGGCCTCATGAGGTGGGATGTTCAAATTTTCTACATATCTACAGCGCTATGATAAAGAAATGCTAGCCTTTTATCTTAATCGAGAATCTCTCGGACCCGTCAAATTTAATTTTTGAAATGCATTTTTTTTTTAAAAAGATATTATAGCATAAAGATCCTATCAACTTTAATTTTTTTAATAAAACACATATATTCTTACATTTTTACATTCTACAACTCTAGACATCTTTCATTAATCATGCCCTACGTATCTTGGACCGTTTATGAAATATTAACATACTTTAATGCTGGTATGCACCATTGACATGTTTCTCGATTTAGCCTACGTTCTTAAGTCACAATCTAGGGATTTACAATGACAAGTGGATATTTAAGTTTGAGACGTCAAAAAATGTCAAATTTGGATTTTGCTCTGCTGATATTACATCCAAGATGCGTCTCTCTGAAAATCAAAGCATATATAAATTCTGGTGAAAAATGTTAATTGGCTTGCAGATAAAGTTTTTAAAATTGGATAAAATTTAACACCTCCGCTGGGATTTGAACCCAAAACTACTCGATTACCAGTCGAATGCTCTACCAACTAGTAGTACGGAGATACTGAAATTATTTCACTAACTTCGGCAAAATATTAACTAACTAATTCTTAATGCAGCTTCAGATCAGTACTGCAAGTTCTCTCCATAAAACAGTGGGGTCCTCATAGCTGTGAAGCATGCGCAAGTGTACCTCTTCTGAAGCACAAACACCTACACTGCACCAAATCAGACACCTACACTATCACAGTAAGTCGCTAACAATAACAGCTTACTACTGCTTCAGATTATCACTGCAAGTACTCTCCCTAAAATAGTGGTGTCATCATAGCCGTGAAGCATGAGCACGTGTTACCTCTTCTGAAGCACAAACACGTACACTGCACCAAAAACCTTATATACACACAAACAACTTCACAGTAAACTGCAATTTAAAAAAAAAGCACCAAGACAAAACCAAAACCTAGGTACACCGGTTCCTAGGTCTAGGTGAAATACGAAACAAAGCACGCACTCGGCGTGCAGAGCGGAAATACTAAGCGAGTGGTCTGAAGGTTTATACGCCTATGGCGCGGAAACTGCAGTTTAGTCGGTATGCAGGCCCGTCAGGGTTGAATCCGACACTACTCTGCCTTACAGGGTGCCAGTCTTTAGAAGATTCTCCTCGAAAAAAAACTACCGTCATCTGGGGTACTCGGACAAGCCTGCATCTATACATGTTTATTTCAAGATCTTCCAAGCGCGGCGAGATTAATCATTTTTTCGGGTTGGATCATGTTAGTAACCAGTTGGCGACGTGGTACAGGCTATCGCTGCGATTGAAAACGCCGTCAGTGGCGTACAGGTATGTAATAAGTAAATATGGCGTTTTAGATATTTAAAAAAAGCGAGAAAAGAAACTTCTGTACACAAAAAACTTTCAGTGATTTAAATTATGAGTTAGTAATAACGTTTTGGGCACTGTCTTGGCAATGCGTGTACAAAAATTCGACCTCAAATTTCTTTGATTAAAAATTAAAAATCGTTAACAACAAAAAATGGTTTTAGGTGGGGCGAAACCGGTCAAAATGGTGAGGTCATACAAGAGAAAGATTGGAGGTAATTTTATGAACTACAGTAAAGTTATGTTTTTTTTTATAAAAAAATGTTTGAGTTGTGTTCTTTTTTTTTCTGTTTGAACCTACCTTTTACTTAATAATGATTTAAGTTTCTGGTTCTGTTTATTCACGCACTTATTTTTTAGTTTTGATGTTTTGCATTAATTTCCGTATTTAAAATACATTTTATTGTTGTAAACTTATCATGCGTGTTTTATTTTACCTATCAAAATTCCTATAATAATAAAAATATTTAAAAAAAACTTTACTGTCCGAACCCGCCCCAGAGACGGGTTTAAAGCAAGTTTCAATGCAAATAAAGACCTGTCCGTCTTTACCCCTCACATAGGGGCGAAGCCGGACACCATTTGACCAAAAAAAAATTAGGGCTTGTTGACACTAAGGTCAATTTTTTTAACGTAATCTCATTTTGGAGATTCTAAGAATGTTAAATTGTAAATTTGAAGTTGTTTGCATAAAATTTACTACAGTTATCGCAAAAAAACCTCGAAAATCGTCCGCGGTCACCCCAGATGACGGTAACTAATTAACTAAAGTTCAATTTTAAGGGTAGTATTTACAGTTTAAAATACCGTGTGATTTCAAACCAGAGCGGGGATTATTAAAGAGAAAAGAACTCACTCATGACCACTGATCATTAGGATCTATCTTATCAACATCCAAATCTAGCCGAAACAATTTTTTTAAGAAATGGCAGTTTTCATGTACCTATTTATTAAATATATGTTAATCGACATAAAGACAAAGTTTTTAAAATTGAAAAAGTTTTACATCTCTGCTGGGCTTTAAACCCAGAACCTGTCGATTACCAGTCGAACGCTCTAACCAATTGCGCACAGATAATCAAGCATTTAGCTTAAGCCCAAAGAATTTGTATTTTAGATGTTTTCTTTAGATGATCAGGTTAATAGAGAAAACTACAGATACTTGGCACAGGAAATCCTCTACTGTTCATAGAAAATCACTCATTATAATGAAAAGGGGAACGAACATTGCTGAAAATGGGGTAATCGGACTATTTTCCTTTAATAAGAGCCGCACTGAAGAAAGATAATATCTACATTTTCATGCACAATATTTAATTTTCACGATTATAATTTTAGCATTTCACTATACTCTTTAAAGGGAAAAAGGAACGAAATAACAGCTCTCTCCCCCCCCCCCCCCCCCTTCGCCACTCTTATCAAATTTAACCTAACGGTTTCAACAGGATGCTGCTCACGTCTCACGTGAAAATTTAGTTTATGAATCGAAACAGTGTCACCAATAAAGTCCGCATAATATGGGAATTTTTTTATTAATAGCTTAATTCGAAATTTGACTTTAGCATCAAGTTCTGCTTCGATCGAGATGAAAATTAAGCAAAAAAAATAGTAGTCACGTGATTCGCATTATCTGTCAAACTTTAATTTTTTCCAAAAAAATATTCAAAAGTGGGGTTATTTCTGAAAATATCGAAAAAAGTTATAAGAGAAAGGTTTTTTTTAAATGCAGTTTCTAGTCCACATGCAAAATTTCACCTGCATAAGATAATTTTGATTTTTCCCCATATTTTGTAAATTGCACCACTTTTGCAAAATAAGACTCAACCCAACAACGTACATAAAACTTCTTAGTTTTGATAATGCCACATAATATATAGCTACGCAATATATATTTTGTGATAATGCTTTATTTCAGATACATTTTCTTTAAAGTCGTATTTTTGAAAACTTAGTTTGTGTCTGAAAGTAATACACGTTAACGTTATTATGACATAGCTTAATAATAAATTATAATATAGGGGTTTTAAATTAAATCGTTGAAAATAGATAAACTTTACGTTGTTAAACTAAAATTTATTTTCCACTTAAAAAATACTTTACTGAAGACACTGTGTTCTTTTTTGTAAGGTGCATTACCTTCAGACACAAACTACGTTTTTAAAAATATTTATTTTATGAAGTTACCTTATACAGGGTTAAAAACAAATAAACTTTGCATCACATGCGACCAAATTTCATTAGCCCAAATTTTATTTTGTAGAAAAACACACATTTAATATGGCGCTACTTTAAAGAAAATGTATCTGAAATAAACCATTGTCAAAACTAAGAAGTTTTATGTAGGTTGCGTTGAGTCTTATTTTGCAAAAGTGGTGCAAATTCACAAAATATAGGTAAAAAATCCAAATTATCTTATGTAGCTGAAATTTTGCATGTGCGCTAAAAACTGCATTTAAAAAAACTTTTTCTCATAACTTTTTTCGATATTTTCAGAAATAACCCCACTTTTAATTTTTTTTTGGAAAAAATTAAAATTTGACAGATAATACGAATCACGTGACTACTATTTCTTTGCTTAATTTTCATCTCGATCAAAGCAAAACTTTATGCCAAAGTTAAATTTCGAATAAAGCTATTAATAAAAAAAAATTCCATATGATGCGGACTTTACTGGTGACACTGTAGATACGGTGAAGCAGTTCATTGGACGATCTAATACGAGAAATTTTTCCATAAGTACCGTGCGAGCAAAAATTATTTGCATCAAAGAGGGCCTTGCATCTAAGGACGTAATGCTTAGCCGTAGAGCTTATTACCTGTTGGGTGTCAGTAACTACCTGAATTAACAATCAATCAGTTATTCCGTGATCTTTGACAGTCGTTACAATAATTTGATGCATCGTTAATTTTTCCAATTTCTTGAAAAAATCACACAATGGGCTTTACGGAACAGCACAAACCATTCATGGTTGAAGCGTAAAACAGGGTTGGAGTAAATGGTGAATGGTTTACCAAAAATTTATTGGAAAGAAATGATTTATTAGACCTGACATTTTTTTTCGGATGAAGCCTGGTTCCACCTCTCCAGTTATGTGAATTCTCAGAATACATGTAATTATTTTTCTTTTTCTATCTGTATATTCTTACTTTGTTAATTTTGTAAACAACAAAAATAAATTTGTTTTATTACTCATTAGTTTGGCATATCATGTCATAATATGAATTTGACAAAATTTTAACCTAGATTTGGTTAGATATATCGTCCCTATAATATCATTGTGATCTAAACCAAGCCCTACTTTTTTAATCCAATTAAGCCCTCTTTGATGCACATAATTTTTGCTCGCACTGTAGTAAAAAATGTAAGACAGGACTTTTTAGTTCGATTGACCTACTGCAGAGCAGTTGGTGGGGGACATTTTCAATATAAAATAGTTTCTTTTTATACTTTGTCGTTTGTATATTTTGTATAAATAAGTTAATATTTCGTTAACGGGTAAAAATAGGTGTAGGGCATGAGTTATCAAAAATATCTAGAAATTATTATAGAAGTTAAAAATATAATAATATATTATACACTATGTGTCATCACAAATTTAAAGATGATACACATTTTTATAATCCACCCTGTATAATATATTTTTCTAAAAAAAAACATTAAAAAAAAATTGAAGGGTCCGAGCGATTCTTGATCAAATTAGCGGTATTCTATATAAAAGGCTGTAGGGACAAATCTAAAATTTCAAAATATTTAACCATGAGCCGAGTTATAGGCGATAGAAAAGGCAATGGAATTTCTTGATAAAATGATGATGAAGTTGTCAAAGGATCGTCGGCAGCACAATAACCGTCTCGAGAAAAAGGTAGGATGTTTTACCTGATGACAGTGCGACATGCGATAGCGACGTGCGACACTGCTGCATGTCGTCGGGTTACTCTAGCAGTAGTCAAATGAATGTAATGTTTTACCTATCGACTTGCGGCGAGGATATTGCGACACCGCGGTTGTCGCTGCGACATGCCGTCGAGAAATAAAAAATGTTTTCTCAACGGCATCGCATCGCAGTACTGCACTAGTCTTGTAGCACGCTAGTGGAGTAGTTGGTCTGTTTTTAAAACGAGAGGGTATTTTCTTGTCGTTAAATTTATTTTTCGTGTTTTTGTGTGTCATGGCACAAACACTGGATGATGACTTCGACAAGCGTTTAGTAGAGTGTGTCCGTACATTTCCAGTTATTTGGGAGATAAAAAAAGACTCGTGTAAGGATAAGGTGGCTAATGACTTTTCTTCTTCTTCGTCATAGAGCAAGAGAGCCGCAGCAATATTACGACAAATAGTGGTGATCTTGACAACTTTACTGCTCCGAACCTTTTTCTAGACTGAAGTGTCGCATGGTAAAACACACATTTGTCGCAAACTCGCAATCCGCGTCGCCACAGTTCATCGCACGTCGCTATCGCATGTCGCAGTGTCGGCAAGTAAAACATCCTGCCTTTAATGGCGCGGCCGGCGGCAGCGAAGCAAATACGCTTCCTCGAGCTATAAAAACACAGAATTTTTTCTTGTTTCTTTATACACTACAATCAAAATTAAAATGTGTATAAATCTTACACCTTATTCGCTTTCACGGCATCTTTCGTTATCGGTAATAAAAAGTTGAAAACTGTTTGATATTTGTATTGATAGGTAATATGTTTATTATTAACCAGATAAGATAAACGTTTACTGTTAATACTAACCTAAAATTAATTTTACGTGTCGGTAATCTGTGTACAATTTAACCAATGAATAAATTAATCCGGTACTGTAATCGCCATTTTTGTGAACGGCAAAGGTCTCTGCAGGGATCCATAATGCCTTAAGCTGACAAAGAGCATTTGTATCACTATTAGAAAACAAATCCTCCATCAGATAAGATAATTGTGTTACACAAAAGTTATCATATACTTTGTAAAACATCTTCCGAATACAAAGTTGTCTCTCCACTAAATGGAAATTCGTTATTACCACTAAATTTGATGGAGATTTCATTACAATCATTGTTAAGAGATTTCTTCCATTGATCCAAAAATCTAAAAAGTGTTTTTGTAGCTGTTCGCTATCAAAACCTTGGCTACACATTCCAAAAATCATTATCCGTGCATCTTTTGTGTTGTTAAGAATACTTTTTAAATCATTAAAAAGTTTAATATCTTCCAAAAAAATAAACAATTGTCTATTATCCAGCGACCGTTTATTAGTCTCTTCTAAAATGTATTCTCCAGAATATATTTCTGTAACATAATGCTTTAAAATTGTATCTTCTATGTTATAGCTTTCTCCTATTATATTTAAATTAACAATGGGTTTTTCTACGTTAAAAAAAATATCCATTATAGAAAATAAGCATGAATTATTGTTAAATAACAACTCATTTTTAACAACTTTCATCGACACTAGAGGCTGATGAATTATGCTCATAATCATTGCAAATATAAACACCGCAGACATGCTAAAATACATAAAAAAAAATTAAGTGTAGGTACGTATTTAAGGGAAATACCTTCGCCCGGCACTTTTCTTGCTAATACAGTGGCGGTCGCAACTTTTTTCAATCGTCGAGTTACCGTGTTCCAAAAAAAAAAAATGGTGATATCTATTATAAGCTCACCAAGCCGAAATTGACGATTTTTTTAAGAAATACTTTTGGGGCGTAGATGACGAATCTGACAACGATTTTCTCTGGAAACGCTTAGTTTTTGAGATATCCCTTCTTAAAGTTATATTTTTTAATAGGCTATGTCACCACTGCGCATTTTTCCAATTTTTCCCTTATTATAAATTAGTCCGTGATTTCTATTTAAACGTCTTTCGGGTGATGATAATAAAATGTTAAAGAACATTTTATTATTTATATTAAAAACCGAGTGTATTAAATTAATTCCTTTTTATTCGGTCATTTAAAAGGCCAGTTATTCATTTGTTTTAGTTCGTAATAATCTAGTATGCTAAATTATATTAAATGTTATATTTTGGTTATTTTAAGTAAAAAAAAAATCATGGGAAAAAGTACCAAATTGTATAGATCCTGACCGTTTTATTCATTTTTCATTAATTCTTGTATTAGAATGAAAAGGGTATAAATGCAGATTTTGCATCCGAACCTAATTTTTAATATTAGGTAGGTACCTACTTTGAGAAGGAAAAAAAAATAAAGCGTTCCCATTTATAATTGTTTTTAGATTCGTAATCAACGCTTCAAATTTCATCATTTCTAATAAAATCATAAATTTTGGCATGGTGACCGTATAATAAATAGTATTTTTAAAAAGAACAAACGCAAAGAAACTATTTATAAAATCTATTCTTATTTTTTATCAAGCAAATCGGTTAATAATATTCGATATTAATGTTAATTTTATACCTTAATAGTGGCTTGGCTTTACTAAGAAAGAAGAGCGATTGCCCCCACCGCATCCCCCTCCTGGGTCGCCACTGGCTAATATAAATTTATACCCTATATCAAATAGACGCTTTCTCAACATTTTTAAACCCAAAAAACCATTATTTATTTTTTAATTTACCGCTTTACATTTCTGTTTAAGATTAACAGTTGGAATTATTTAAATAATGAATAAAAACCATGGAAGAAATGTTTAAGCGGTTTTTCTCCACGTTGTACCAAAAATATGCAGCCCGGTGTGGGTGGGTGTGTATGTATATGTACGTAATTTTCAATGGCACTGGAAAATTTCCAACAGGCCAGACGGTTTTTGAAGTTTATATATTTTTTTAAATAAGTAATTTTATATATATTATTATATTTTTTTTAAATAATTTTTTATACCAATTTCAGAAATTCCAAAATCAGTTCGTTTTTTTGTCATTGGGAAACTGGGTAGGATGTTTAGTTCTCCGGTCGGCTGCCCCGGATGGATTTACTAACAAGAGGCCGGAGTTTGGGGTAAGGGTAAACGTGGGGTAACACAGGATTCTTATCGTTACTATCCCATTGACCAAATATAAGAATGATTAAACCACATTCAGACAAAGAGTAATTATGATTTAGTATAACGAAACTGTATTAAATTTATTAACGCCGGACAGTAGATTTGCTAGGTTTGTAGGAAATATAGGTAGTTTTTGAATTATTTAGTTGTATAAAAAAGCTTCAATATTATTTGTATAATATATTGAGCATTCAAATAGAATATGTCGATCGGATTTAATTACAGGCATCACAAGAAGGATTATCTCTTAGTCCTATTTTAATTTTAAGCAAGGGCAGAATAATGTAGTTTGATCGTAATCCCGCTATTAGTTGCATTTAAAAACTATGGTCTGCTACACTTAATTTGGGCTTACTGTTACGGAAATACGAGCCTTTTTCCACTAATTCGTAATGGGATTGCCAATCTTTATTTATCTCATCCTTGTCCGATAAAAGTATATTTTTGGAATTTTATAGTTCGTATTCAATATAGTTTGTCCAAAATTTCGTTTTTGTAAATTCCAAACTTTCATTTTCTAGGCATATTTTATATGGCACACTAATTGCATTAAGTTCTGCGAAGAAACTAGAAGGGTATTAAGGTAGTTTAATTTTGATGCTAATATTTTTGCTTGGGTAGAATACAGCGCTTCTGTTCTGAATCCATCTGTGTATATTATTATTTCGTGGTTAGGCTATCTTTTATTTATTTCTAATTTAAAGGTATTATTTCGGGAGCTCTCGGATAAATTTCTTTAATGTTCTATAAAGTGTGTATCCACATTGTGGAAAAAATTTTCATACTAATTTACGACATTAAATAGTTTTCTGTTGGAATAAATTTCCTCGGACTACTCTGATACATAGATAAACCCTTCTACGCGCTCCTTTTAATATTCCAGTATCTGTGGTACACATTTTTTCAAGTAAAGGGTTATCCTTAGAATATAGTTTAATAATGAATTTATTTGCCAGGTACCATCTGGGCAGCGCAAGAGCCTCTGCCGTCAACGCTACAGTCGGCGTTCTTGGTATAGCATTCCCATGCATATTCTAATACATTTATGTTTTTAATCGTTTCAATTTTTAAGTAAGTGCAGAGATTGGTTAATTAAAGTTAATTTGACAAAATAATACGTTGATATTGGGTTTGTTTAGTAATAAAAAAATGTTTAAAGTTCGTGTCAAATTAAAACTCCGTAGTTTTAGGAAAGGAGCCATATAATATATTTAATTTAAATAATTTCATTTTAAGATATTAGTTTTTACATCGTTTCATGCAAGCGTTTACGTTGTGATCCTGATTCCGCCCCTGATTTACGATGGTTGAATTTCGAGGTACATTTATACATTGAAAACAAGTTTAAGAAAAAGTAGTATAAGATTCAGATTTAGTTTACTAATAATTGACGATTAAGGAAATCCATATTAAGAACAATTGTGCGTTCCTTTTTGGTGTAGAGGAATACGTCATTTATTGTAAATCAATGTAGGTAGGTACCATAAAAAAAAAAGATAATACGCATAAGTGTAATTATATAGCTAGTCTACAATAATTTAATCATTAGTTAACGACACTATATTTGTACTAAATATTAAGACCTAATGATTCATTACTAATCGTTATTATATTTTTAAGGTTAAACAATTTTATAGAATAACTAAATTTATAAGAAAAAAATGTTTCCGTATAAGTGACTTAGCTGAAAACATCAAAGTGCCCACCTTCGCGCCGAATGACCGTACCACTATACTATATCTTTCATCAACACACTAATGATCTACCATTTATAACGTACCTATACACAGTACTTCTGCAATTCTTTATTTGAAATGTTTTTTTTTGAAAATAGATATTTAATTGGTTATATAGCGACAAAAAATATTTATTCTGTGACACATCTAATATCGAAATTTCCGTTCTCGCGGTTAGATGGTAATCTGCTTTTGATCGCGTGATCATGTGTTTGGTCAATTCGATTCTTTGATAAGTATTAGTACATTTTTATTAAATTAAAATTACTAGCCTTGATACAAGTTGTAAATAATGTTATATTCAATTATCTAATACATATTGTATACCTACCCTGAATGCCTGCTACAAACATTAAAAGTTTTGAAATTTTATAATATACAGGATGTCCTAAAATTAACTAAAAACATTAAAATAAGTATTTAGTTAAGGGTATCGGAACAATACCAGAACACCAGAGGGTATTGATCGGAAACGTTTTCATCTATCTGTGGGGAAACTGTAAAGTCTCTCCAATAATACCAAAAGTGTGACCAATGTAATTAATGATTGACCAAAAAATACTGGAGGTACCTACTGTTAATCCATAGAGTGGTTCAGAAATTAAAACAGCAGTTTTGAATTTGAATGGTAGTCTGATTTTATTGCTAATAAAAAAATGGGGTAATAAAATATTGCCTACAATGTGCGCAGCCTACACAAAATCTGAAAAATCATTCATACCAGTTACCTAAAAAATACAATACTACACTCACATAGGTTGTACTTGTTTTCGTATAAGCCTTTACTGACTCACCTTGCAGACACAGCCTTGAGGGCAGTTATAAAGGTATTAAGACTTTTAAACTTGGAAATTAAATTTAACATTAGGCTCAACCGAAAAACAAGTCGCCTTACTACGAAACACTAGTCATGATATACATATTTCTTATTTTTTTAACGTCGAGTCGGCCCCAAAGGGGATAAAAAGGGTTATCAAAATTTATATCGAAAAAAATATTTTTTGATGGACTTTCTCGAAACTCACTATAAATAATCTATATCACAAATGGTGAAAAACGTATTTCTTATTTTTTAGACATTCTTGAAACTCACTATAAATACTTTAATATATAGTTAATAAAACAAGTATTTCTTATTTTCTTGGGAATCTGCACTTAAAGGGGTGAAATTTTATATTTAAAAAAATATTTTTGGCCCGAATTTCTTGAAACTCAGTAGAAATATTCTTAACACATGTAATAAAACACTTATTTCTATTTTTTAACATGTGCCTCAATAAGGATGAAAAGGTGTTACTGTTGGAAAGGTTCTGTGAACGTAATTAATGATCTATAGGTAATGAAATAGATATATTTTTAATAATTATGACTCCTACATGCCAACTGATTTGGACCATAGGTACCTTCCAATCCATTTGTTCCCAAAGTGAGCCAATCGTCAAAAAGAATTAAAAATTAGCATTGAAATAGAAGATCCAAAAAAACTAATAATGTGTGGTGTTTGTGACGAACCCTGTATAGTAATCGCAAATCTGATATTCGAAATTGTAGTTTAAGCACAAGCAGAAATTTTTATAAAGAATTACTTTTTCTTCTATACCCACTAATAAAAAAGTTTTTCCTCTTCCAAACTCTATCCGTGTACAAACTGTATATTTTTCGTATTATTTTCGTAAACAAAGCTAGGAGATAAATGACATTTTTATTGAAAGAGAAAGAAATAATGTAAGACACCACGAAAGACATTTATTTTTAAAAATAATACGGGTAGTATGTCATTGTATTGTACCCGCTGCTTAGGTTCGCTAGCAAATTTATAACAATTGAATTGCGCAAACGAAGCCGCGGGTACCTGCTAGTTACTTTATAATACATTCAGATTGAACGAACGAACCAGAAGAAATATTATTTTTAATATTGTCTTGCCTGTGTAATTAGGTATTATTGCTCTGGTTAAACCAAATGGCCAGCATCTCATTTTTACGAAATAATGCACTCATGTTTTATTTAGGAGATAAAATAACAAAATGGAACCTGCAGGTATATTCTGTAAGGGGTTTAGGGGGACTGATTTTAACCCAGGGCAATTAGGGTCCCCGAAACCCCCTATTTACGCCCATGGCCTTCAATAAACCGATGTACCTATAGAGTGTGGATTGGTGGTCATTTAGGGCCCACATATTTGAAACATAACTTAGATTAATAAAACGGCATTTTAAGTATTATTCAAAGATATATTTGACAATGTATAAAGAGCAGTTTGGTTATATTATAATAATTGCAAACTTGTAGTATTTCTATTAATCTTTTAGTAATAATATCTATTCATTTGTTAGCATAGCATTGCTCTTTTAACACTTGCATTGATCTGGAAATCCAAGCAAATCACAGACAAGCGCCTTAAAGTAAACTAAGGATTGATCTTGATTTTCCTGACTAAAAACTCCATCTAAGATAATCGTGGGAATAAAACTAGGCTTGACTAGATCGGTCTTTTTTCCATTAGTTGAAAGAAGTTCATCGCCTTTTCCGCTGGAAACACATTCTTGAATGTCAGTCCATGAAATGCCAACTATTTCTGCGCACTAAAAAATATTGAAACCCGTTTCATTATGCGCCATTAACGATTTAAAAAAGTGTACTCATAGATACTTGAGAAGTTATTATAAGGGTCCAATAAATGTTGCTTCTCTGCCGAATTACTACTAGATTCAATTGATGTGCGTTATGGTATTTCTAATAATAATAAAATCGTTATTTAAAAACAAAAGTATTGTGGTATAATTTAGAACAAAGTTAAAAAATATATATATACCTCCTGTAGGATAGCATCATCAACAGGATCATCTGAACGTTCAGAGCAGAATGAAAATTCTGTGCTGTTTCTAACTGGAAAAAGGTCGATTGCGCATGCGTGAATTTTATTTCCATAGCATTCACGTACACCATGTTGGCAAACAAAAGTTTTTGTTCCATTCGTGTCGGTTTCCTATAAAATATAAATACATTTTTAAACCGTCCAAGACATCGGTCCTTTTTAGCCGCACAATCCCAAACTAGATAGTATCTTTACTAATAGCTTTCCAAGTCTAGTCTAACAGCTGCTCTAGCAGCAGACGGTTTAAAGGGAAAGTTTATAAGACTATGGAAAACATAAAAAATATTTTTTTCAATAAGAAAATTGATTTAAGTCGGGGAAGAAAAACTCAGTTAAAATTTTTTTTAAAATGTAAAATAATGGCTGGGGTACTAGCAAAACTTTGGTTTTTCTTTCCTTTCCTATCTAACTCTATTAGATTTATGTAATAAGACAATTGAATAAAGAAAGTAGAAACCAATAAATTTTCGTTTAAATAATATTAGTTTTTAACGAACAGAGAGACGCGTTAGAGTACCTGACAAGTAGTGAAATTAACCTTTTTGCCTACATAATTTGCACAATCAAACTTACAACTGCTTTTCCATAAGGAATAAGTTCCAAATTGACTTTATCGGTAAGAACAGCATAGGTTGGATAAAGTTGTTTCGTTATAAACGCAATGCTGTCGGGGCACAAAGTTTCATAGTAGACTTGAACTTGAACGGAATCTTCTACGTTTAAACTTTTGGCCTAAAAATTAAAAGCGTCTTAATTACGATTTTTGGTTTGATGAGTTCCAGCCTTTTCCATTTCTCAACATGTTTTGAGCTCTGGTGGACCTATTAATATAATTATTATTATTAGGAACCTTTACAGTAACCATATTGCAAAATTCGCCTGAAATATCCAGGGGTGGAATTGGCGACGAGTACTAACAGTGTGGGATGTGGTTTTTCTGAAGGTGAGCAAGAACCTAAAATTATGTTCGACATACTGAAAATAGGAACACTAAATATCAAGATGTATACTTATACTGGAAAGTTTATTAGGGCTTCTTCAGCATAGTGTACAGTATACCGAAAATAGTGATAATAGACGATGCTAATGATACTAAATGGATACGAATTAATACAGAACAGTATTAAATAATACTAAATTTTTAAATAAACCCATAACGAAAGCTTTTATACTTTCCTCGGATAAGCAGAGTCTGCTGACTATCGGCAGTTTGTTGATATTGAATGGTTTCTAATGCTCCTGAAAATTATTTATACGCAATAATCTTGAATGTTAGGATGTAATATAACCAAAAGATTTGATACAGCGTTCTGATCAAGAAACGGGTCAGTATTTTTTATAGAATACCGCCCACTTTAAAAATCGCTCGGACCCGTCAAATTTATTGTTTGAAATACATTTTTTTTTAAAGGATATTAGACAGGGTGTATCAACTGTAATTTTTGTAATGAAACATATTGTATATTTTTACATTTTACAATCAATTCTAGATATTTTTTATAAATTATGCTCATATAGAAACCTATCTTCAACCGTTTACGCAATATTACCTTTTAAAACAAAATAGACCAACGACAAAGTATGAAAAGAAACGATTTTATAATATTTTAAAATGTCCTTCAGTAACTGTTGTGCGGTATTTCAATCGATCCCGAAATTCCTGTTATACATTTTGTACTATTTGTGGATGAATCAGACTATCTCAGTAGCCACTCTATTGACCCCCATCTTACACCGAAAAGAAAAAATTGTATTTAAGTACTTCCTTACATAAGCAGCATAATGCTTGGGAGCACAATCCTGTTTAAACCAAAAGGTTAAAATTGGCAAAGCAGGGTAACTATCATCTGGAGAAAGAGTGGCAAGAGTTGGAACAAAATTATTTCTCTGTAAGCAGTTCATTTCCAACAAAACTTAGATATCTTTCTTCAGTAAGGCTCTAATCAAAGAAATATTACCCTATTATATAGAATACCTTTTTATTATACTGTGCTCAGTATCTGTCTGTCTATTAATTAACCTGACCATTATTTGACAAAATTGTTCTTGCCTTTATAGAATTATCGTCCAATACCAACAAGCCCTACTGTAGGGCTGAAACATTTCTTTTTAAAAGAATTTAAATACTGTGCCCATGGTTTGGTGAGTATGGGAGTCACGCCCAAATGCTTGAACGAGTAACCCATTGGTTTTATCTTCTTTAAGTAATAATAATGTTTATTTTTTTTCTCCTTGGATATACCAGGACGACCACTTTTCACAACGTCGAAGTTCTCCACTTAATTGCTACCCTAGACACTGTTGATTGATTAATAGGCTGGCGATTTGGGTACTTTTCATTGAACATGCCACGGACTTCCCTAAGATCTCTACTTTTATTTCCACAACCCAACATAATCAAAATTTCTATGCGTTCATTTTCAGCGAGACGCTTTTTGATGTAAAATCAGCAGACCAAAATTCAAATTTTATTTACATTCACCGACAATTTTTGACGTCACAGATTGTGACTTGAGTTCAGGACCTTACTAAGGCAGGAAACATCAATAGCGAATACCAGCATTAAACGGTTTTTCTTTACGTAAACGGTTAAAGGGCACGATTTATGAAACATGTCTAGAGTTCAACAGAATCTAACAATATGCATAATATAATATGTTTCATTATAAAAAAATTAAAGTTGATACCTACGACGTAGCATTTTGATGATCCACCCTGATTGTATATAATGCATTTCAAAAATAAAGAAATTTGTCTCGTCCTTGCGATTCTTGATTAAGTATTTTATATAAAAATCTAATCCGTTTCTATACCAAAACGAGTGTTGCTGGACTGCAATTAACAGCATTACTTAATTGACTAAAATAAATCATGCTCAAACTGATTTGCGAGTTATGGGAGTTGAACATACAAATTCTCGTTTTTTCTCTAACGTTGCCTACATTAAACTATTTAGGACGATTGGTGTCCATTCATTCATAGTTTAATTTTCTTAGCGGTTACTTCCTTCAGAACGCTTTTTCATGCCATGCACCACGTGACCAGGCAAATTATATTTAATTTTATACCATTACCAATTGGAAACTAGAAATTTGTAATTTACTTACATGAATAACTGCTAGGGCAGCTAGAAAAATTAATCCAAACTTATACATATTCTCTCGTTGCTTCTTAGATAAACTTTTAAGTAGGTTCACTGACGAAGTAAATGATTTTGCAAGTTTTTTTAATATTAATACCTGTTCTACTTAAATAAATAGGATTGTTATCGGACTTTATCAATAAGTGTTTCAGACATTGGCATTTTTGTCTTTTGTTTTCAATAGCTAAGTCTTACCCGTATTCTGTATCAAGGAGATACCATCAGAGTTGGTTAAACAAATTCCTGCATGAATTTCTGGTGTCAGGAGTTACGGTCTTTTATATATAATATATCAACATCTCTTTGGAGTTTTCAATGAAGGTGGTGGAGCTTTTATAAAGGGTTGAGATAGAGAAACTGATTACCCTTATACAGGGTGTAACAAATTCGAAAATTAAGATATTGTCTATTTTTTGTGGCGTTATTTACAAGGATTAAACAAGGTTTACACAAAAACAAGGCAAGCAATATGGCTAATTTAAACAACAAACCTGATGTTAGCACCCAGAAGACAATACGTCGGACTCAAACTCTTAGCACATCTACTAATAGGAAATGAAAAAGGAAATTGTCAAACTTGTTATGCGTCAGAGCTTATGCAAAGAGCACTAAACATCGTGCAACGCTGGTGTGAGAAGGTAAACCTCAAAGTCAACGCTGCTAAGACTGCAACATTGCCATTCACCAAACGAAGACAGGCAGGGAACTATAACAACCTAAGAATCTTTGGTGAACAGATAAAAACAGTCAGCGAAGTCAAATATCTAGGACTAACCCTGGATGCGAAACTGACATGGAACCGACATATCAACAATAACCTAAACAAGGCAAAAATGTGTCTAATGAGATGCAGAAGACTGTTTGGGAAAACCTGGGGACTTAAACCGCAGATGGTGCTGTGGTTATACGTCACAGTCATCAGACCCCTGATGACATATGGGTCTGTAGTTTGGTGGACAAAAACACAGCAAATCACGACAGCCACAAAACTCAACAGTGTACAGAGGCTGGCCTGCTTGTGTATCACCGGTGCAATGAGAAGCACCCCCACCGCAGCAATGGAAGTTATACTAGGACTAACACCACTAGATATACACATCAAAATGGAGGCCAACTGCAGCGCTTCTAGGATGAAAGCAAATGGGGAATGGAAACAACGCCCCGAGAAAATAGGGCACACAAGAGCCACGGACCTTATCAACGACGAGCTCTTGGAGATGCAAACCGATCGCATGAAAGCGAGATATAACTTTACAAAACCATTTAATGTCAGGTGCGACCCTGATATGTGGTCCAAAGGAAGATCTCCGTCACTGGACAATGGCCTAGTTTGGTACACTGATGGATCGAAAACGGCCAACGGAGTAGGCGCAGGTGTATTTGGGGAAAGACCCAGAATGGAAATCAGCATCCCTCTGGGAAACTACGCCACAGTATACCAAGCTGAAGTTCATGCGATACAAGCATGCGTACAAAAGAATCTCGAAAAGGGCTACCACGACCAAAAGATACATATCCTGTCGGACAGCCAAGCTGCCCCAAAGGCTCTGAACTCCTTCCGATTTACATCAAAAATCACAATGGAGTGCCTTAACGACCTAAAAGACCTGGCAGCCAGAAACAACAGGGTTGAACTCCTATGGGTTCCTGGCCATTCAGGGATAAAAGGCAACGAAAAAGCAGATGAACTGGCAAGAACCGGATCTGCTCAAAATTTCAGGGGCCCAGAACCCGCCCTTGGAATATCAAAAAAGGCAACCAAAACAACATTAGACAGATGGGCACAAAAACAACATCTATCTCGATGGAATGGTACACCTGGCCAGGCACACGCACGGGCCGTCATCGATAGGCCCTCGAAGAAGCTATCAGCTGGAATGCTGCTCTTGACGCGTACCCAGCTAAAGCAAGTGATAGGCCTACTAACAGGCCATTGTCACTTAAGAAAGCACCTTCAACGAATGGGAGTCTATAATGGACCCATTGAATGTAGACTTTGCGGCGAAGAGGATGAAACCGCCTCCCATATCATATACAGCTGCGAAGCGCTAAACCGTAAAAGATTTAAAATCTTCGGAAACATTCGACGTGGCGATAACCTCCCGCACGACAAACTTGGAAGAAAACTACTGGACCTCATAGAAGGAACAAATCTTTTCTAACAAGACTGGGGCGCACAATAAGCCAGAAGGCTGCAGTGTAAGAAGCTTGGGCCACACGTCGAACCCGACCCCTGCCTTTAACCAACCAACCAACCAACCAACCATCTTTGTTAATAACTCCACAAAAATATACAAACGATCATTTTCTGTCTTACGAATATCTTTAGAAAATAATATTTTCCAAAGGAATGTTAGTTGACTTTAATTAGCGCAACTTTGCCGCCATTTAATCTTAGATGTATCTATTATTGTTAGACACAAGGTCAACGAAGCTGCAATAAAAATATATATTCTTATTTAAAAATACATACCTCATGGTGGTACCCAAAAGACGAAATCTCAGAGTTAATATTTGATAGCAAATTGTTATAAAAAATAAAACGCTGCAATGAAAATGTAAAATTATTTTTTTTCGATCTCTGTCAACTGATCAACTTGAGAAAAAATAAAAACCGAAACGAGAATTTTTGGTTTTTTTTTTCATATCTTAGAAAGTAGGTAGGTACTTGAAATTTTTCTACGGCTTATAATCAAACAGTTACACATCTTATTATAAATGCAAGCAACAAAGGATAATAAAAATAATCATCTAAGATGTTGAAAATATCCTCTACTAACTGTTCTGCAATATACCAAACTGTCTTATGGGGGCATCTTAAAACTCTGGTTTACAGAACTTCAGGTAACTCTATAGAAGAACTAAAGAATCGCATAAAAGCTTCCTGTGATGTAATAATGAATAGCGAAGAACTGAAGCATCTATCCTTGGAGTTGGAGGGCATTGCAACAAGATATTAATTTTTTTTTTGTTTTACAAACATGTAATTAATTTTTTAAATCAATTAAAATTATTAAAAATTTAAATATACATTCTACATAACAAAAATAAAAAATATTTAATAATATACTAAAAAATATGACATATTAGGGACGATTTTTTTATTTTTATTTGCCCATTTCTAATATAGCGGAAAATACATTTTATAACTATACCAAAATTTTTATTCTTTTAATTTAAGTACGTACAGTTTGATCGCCTATAATGTTACCCCCCTTCAACTTCTTTGTTTCAAAATTTTAAAAAAACTGTTAAATACAAAAGTTGTAGGATTTAATGTAAACTTCTTGCAAAATATATCTTCGCAGATACAGGGTGTTGCATAAAAGCGTGACAGATAAAAGTTATATTTTATTAAATAGAATACCCTGTATATTGTTGCATTATTGGATTTTACGGATAATTCTAAACATAATTTATATATACCACTATATATCTAAATTGAACCGTTTTCGACTTATTGATGTTTGAAAATTACTATATTATATTATTTAAGAAAATAAAGTCATTCATAAGTCAAGATGTATCGTTTCCATGGATAATAATATTAACAATGGTAACTTGGTAAATTTCGAAAAAACTTGAAAAACATGAATTGTCAGTTTTGATAAACAGTAAGAATTTCTATTCAAAAATGCCTTATTCTATTCAAGAAAAGCAGACAATTTTTTTTATTTTTGAATGTTCTCTGCTTTTATAGATTGGACAGACTAAAGATGTTTTGAAGCTTTGAGGGACAATACCTGTTTTGAAGACGGTGTTTATGTTATGTTTTAGAGGGATTAGAATATGGTGGTGTGTTTTTTTGATTATACTTGCCGAGACCCGATCAAAACCAGGAGAACTATTATTTTTAAATAATGAAATATGTTTAATTATTTCATTATGGTATAACTGGTCATAAATACATGGATTGTGAGAGTGAATTTTTAAAAGACATGGCTTACTGGGCGTAGGAATTTTCTTTTCCATTTCAATTCGAATTTTGATAAAGTAATAAACTCATTTAATTATCATTATCAAAAGGTTGTCCAATATCGTTCAATATTTCAATTTTATTAGCTTTTTTGTTACGCTTTCGCAAGTGGCGTCTTTTATGATTTCATACATTTTTTAATATTGTTTTTATTTTTGTGTTTTCAGTGCGATAAAAATCATTTTTTTGTTTGTAGATTCGTTTTTTTTAAGTGTTCCTATATTTTCTGTACCTACTGATTTTTTTAGTGCTGCACTATAATTTTTTAATTAATTTTCTTTTTAATGTGTCCCTATGTTAAAAAAGAGCTTTCCATTTGCTCCTTTTAAATAGCTAAGCAAGTAAATATCTTTGCTGAGCTAAGTTATTAAATTAACGCAAAATAGCAAAGCAAAGCACAACAATGATTTTTGCCTCCTTCCTGGCTGCGGTTAAGTATGCCTTTAGACCAAGACCAAGGATTATACGAAGTTGTTCGCGTAGCGTTCCTTTACCAACTTAGCCCAGCAAAGATATTTACTTTGCTTAGCTGTTTAAAAGAAGCAAATGTAAAGTACCTATTTATAAGACGTGATGATAAGAAATATAATTCTTGTGCGCGATTTCAGTATAGTATTATCATTGTTTTAAGCGAATAGCTGCATATTTAACTTTAATTGCCTGGGGCAAATAATACTACTAACTTCTAATAACACTGGTAAAACCGGTATTACAGGTTTAGCCGTTAAGCCAGAATATGTATTTTTTAAACAAAGAATAAAATACTAAGATAGGAATGTGCAAGCAGTTTCTTTTTCAAATTGTACCTAAATGAGATGCGTGATGCGTGTACCCTGCGAAACTTTTAAAATGTCATTTTCTAGTATCAATCTCTTTAACGATAAGTTTTAGACAAAGAAAATAGTAGGCACAGCAACTTTACTAAGTCTAATCTTATTTTTGTTATATTCGACTTTAAAGGCCATTTCACTTTTGCCATATTAGCATTTATTGCGTATTTCAAATAACAACACAGCTATAACTCTTTATTGTTTGTACTAACCACCCTGTATACATGATTTGGTAAAGGTGCTTAAAGTAGTAAGCTAAAATAGCTAATAATACTGATATTTAAAAAAATCCTTGCGGTAGGACAGAACGCTGCGCTGCGCTGGGTTGAGCCTTTCTCAAAGCGCTTCTGGTTTGACCAATATTTGTAAATTTAATAAAAATTGAACAAATTAAAATTCACTTGGCTTACCTAATTCAAACAGTAGATAAAAAAAGTATTAAGAAAACATATTTAAAAGGTTAAAAAGTGTTATCTTAGATTGTAAAATTACCAAATGTGACATTGTAAATGTGAAATTTGCAAATTATAAATAGATGATTATGTACATTGCATTTGCAAGCGTATGTGCACACAGTTATGTCCATATTTATCTTGCCGCAAATGCGTACTTAATTAAAAAATCTGATTACTATGTCAACGCTATTTGTTTTAATTAATTTTATTTAAGCAATTAAAAAAAATATATCATTTATTGAATTTTCTTGAAAAAATGGCATAGAAGAAATTCTAAACAACACGAATTGGAAGTAGAAAAAATATTTATTTAGCTGTAAAGCAACCCTTCTGAAAATTTAAATTGTGTTTGAACGGGACATGTGCATGTAGGAAATAAGATAAAATATAAGAAAAATTAGTCCGCAGTTCAAAAACCCCAGTAAGCCGATAATAATTTATTTTTGTCAGCAGGAAAACCTTTTTACAGAAAGTAATTTTGGACTCAGGAACACTACAACATCAGCGGTCCTAGGTTTAATTTATCCGATAAAGGATTTTTTTTTAGAATTGAGCATACTTATCAAATACATTATGTGTCTCGCGTAAGCTTCTGCTGAGGAAATTAAGAAAATATAACTTTTCTGACGCTAGTATAACAATCATATAGCTACTTGTCAAATGGTCCTTAGATCGCGAGGGTTCGTGTGCTACAGTTATCAATTTTTGATCCTTTGTTATTTCTTATAATATGTATATATTAATGATCTACCTTATGCCGATCAGTTCAGTCGCTATACCATCTTGGCGGAAGACACAAACATTGGCTGTGGCGGTTAGGATTATAAGGAATCTGTGGAAACATCGCGTGAGGCCCTGGACACAGCTGAACGCGGGTATATGGCCAACGAGCTAATTTTAAATATTGCTAAAACACAAAAAATGGTTTTCTCAATGGATATCTATCGTGTTTAAAGATGCGCGGTAAGAATAATTGCGGGCTTATTAATACGAACATTGCAGGCATATTTATATCCTTTGATATTTTGGCCTTGCCGTCGCAATTTATCCTATTGTTTGTCAAAAATAACCGGCAAGTACTAAATAGTCTTGAAGACGTTCATTCTTACGACACACAGATGGTTTAGTTGATGTCAGGATGACCCTGACTTCTTTGGAGTTCGTCTTTTTAATAGGTTGCCTCATCCTGTCAAGGAACTGGACCCGTTTGTTTTCCTAAGGGATGGTAATAATGTTCTTTTCAATTAGGGCCTTTATAGTGTTACGTAATATTTTAACTATAATTTTATTTATTTTTAATCGTAGCTTTTAACCTGTTTTAAATGTTTTTTTAGTAAGCTTTGTGTAATATGCTTTTTTTAAGTTTTAGCTGTAGTTTCATTTTATATTCCTTAAAATGAGTTTTGTTGTAGTTCTTTATTAATTTTTTCTGCTTAAATTGATATATGCATTGTATGATATTTATATTATATGAATATACAATTTGAATCAACGAAATAAGAATACAAAGGAAGTAGGGTATGGTAGATTGACAGTTGTCCGGGATGGGGTCTGATGGCGGCTACATTTAACGCACGCGCGTTTCCGGTTTACCTGTGGCGTATCATTAAAATGGTAATAACAAAATGATTAATGAAATTTTATTTGGACGAAAAAAATAAAAAATATATTTAGATTCATATATAGCTATAAGATACGGTAAGGTTGGTGTAATAAAACAATACAACTATTTCTTTTAATTATTTATTTAAATAAGGTAACGGAGGTGAAAGGGTAATGTAAATATCTGGTTAAATAACTAAAAAACACCTGTTATTATACATTAAAAAAAAATTGCAGAAGACAAATTGTTTCAGATAATCGGCAAAATTATTGCCAAAACGTCTACGTTAAAAAATAAAATTTTAAAAAAACCTTACTCTTTCTTCATGAACCAAATCACAAGAAAATAATAAAATATAATATAATATACCTAGTCCTGTTTATTATAATATGTACCTAAATAATATTAATGAGATTTCTAGTATACAAGAAAATTGTCAAATGACAAACTATGCAGATAATACAAACATTTTATTTATTTGTAGTATCAACAACTTAACAAGTTAATTATAGATACATAAACCCCATTTCTAAAAGCTATCCTAAGCTATAATAAATATTCAATTAGCATTTGCCCAAGCAGTTCATTCCTTAATTTTAATTTTTGATAGTTTAAATTATATATGTCAATGTCTCCACAATATTTATTAAAATAGAGCACAGTCACAGTGGTGAGTTTTTGTATAGATTTGTCCTCGGTGTAGGAAAATAAAATACATGTGCGGATCTAGTATTGACTAAGCCTATTCTAAACGGAAGCAGTCCTAAGAACTCTTTATTATCTATTTTGTCTCTAAATATTTTATATAAGAAAATAATTCTTGCTTGTATACACAATAGTCTTAAAGAAGGGATATTAAACAAATTACACAAAAGCCCTTGATCTGTACCTCTTGGCAGATAAACTGAAAATGACTTGTAGTACAAAAATTTTTAAAATTTACGCTGAATAGATTTTGAAAGAGCAATCTTGTCGGCATACTGAGGATCCCAAATAGTGCATGCATACTAAAGTTTTGTAGCTACCAGGGATTTATATAAAGTTATTATGGCGTTAACATTTTTAAAGTATTTACAAGTTCTTATTATAAATCCTAGCATATAAAGACCATGAGCTTCTCGAGCAACATATTTAACAATTTATGATTGAAGTAAATAATTATTGGTTTTCTAAAGATAAACTGATATTAAATAAATCAAAGACCGTTATCACCTTGTTTAAGACTAACCCATACACTTTGGAGAATCGGGAAACAGTAACCATTAATGATTGTTATATAAGATTAAAGGAATATACTAAAATCTTAGGTGTGTTGTTGGATAGTAAAATGTCCTGGAAGAACCATGTCCTGGAAGAGGCATATCCTGGAAGAGCCATGTCCAATATATGTTGTAACCAGAAGGTGTTCCAGTTAGATTCACAGTAGGATAATTATCTTCAGGCAGGTTTTGACAGGGTGTCTTATAAGATATTGCATAGGAACGTACCTGCCAAAAAATATAAGTTTTTAAATTATTTGTTTGGCACCTTTACCAAATGACACAAAAGTAACTATAACGTGATACTAACTCTCTTTGTAAAATTTTTTTTTTATATTTTGATATGAATTTCTCTAAATGATAGAAGGTTTGGGACTTGCTTTGAATTTATTTTTTTAATCAATGGTATCTCCAGTCGTCCTCAGGTGAATATTGAGAAAACGTTTCTATCATTCTAGAAACATCATTGTCTTCAGTCTTTAAATATGAATTTCTTTGTTTATCGTACCTACACTTCCATATTTTATTACATTCTTTATCCATGGGTTTAAAATTTTAAAAGTAGATTAAACCAATAAAACATCTAAAAACTTTTATCGATACATAATTTATGAAAAAGTGACAAAGCATTCTGACAAAGCTTCCTCAGAAGGATAAATAATGCAGAATTATTTGTATTCATATTCTTAAGTACCTACCTACATATTTTTGCAATATATTATGTAATGACCCGATACAATAGTTTCAAAACTTACATTTTTTAACCTGGCTACTTCAAAAGTAGGCACTACTGCAGTTGGGACCAATCTAACTTTCAATCTTGAGGTTCTGTCAAAGCAATCTTCAGGAAAATGCTTCTAGCAAAGAACTGTATTTCGTGTAGGATCCCAATCACTTCGGTTTACAATTTTCAACCACGCCTTTTTTCTTAGGTAATTATTTGGAAAACTAAAAACCAATAAGTATTTTTAATTTGCTTTTGTAGAAATGGGGTAACCCAGTCGATTAATAAATAAATAATATTTTTCTGGTTTTATAAGACGAACGCCCATGAATGACATGCGAGGTTCGGAGGTTATGTGTATTTTGATATTGAGGGTATGGTCCGAATATCACCACCAGTAACCACTGTTAACCGCGACAAATGACAGATCAACCATAAAAATCCGGTTATATTCGGGACGAAAAATCACCATGTTCGTTAAAAGCATAACCTTTAATTTTGAAAAGTCCATGACAGAGTGATAATTTACAGGAATGCTAAATACACTTACTTTTTATAATTTGATTGAGATTGATTCTCTGAAAAACTTAATAAATTACCAACCAACGGCCAAACATTTTGAAATTAAATTCATAACAAAACAAAATATTTCATAATAATGACAAGTGACAGGAGGAACCGCTTGTAACCAGGCGTTTAAACCGGTGAGCATTTTGACATTTGGATGACGTGATATCCGAAAACCGTGTTCCAAAATAAACCTATTTTTTGGTTACCGCTATCATTTGGTTAATTACGGAACGCTAAACCACGACACTAGTTACTTTCGGACCATACCCTAAATTAAAATATTTTTTTTTCTATACAGATTAAAAAAGTTTATATATCTAAACATAAACTTACCGATGAAATGTAATGCCCAGTTTTTTACTTCATAGCGTTTGGGAGCACCCACAAGCAGCACAACTAACCATATTTAAAGCTTATTAATTAACCCAGAATACCAACTAATTAAAATGTTTTAATCGCTGTCCAGCGCTAAAAGTATACTCCACTGTCACACTAAAGTAATTATAAGTTTACCTACTAGTATTCGTTAAATATGGTTGTTAACTAATTAAAATGCAAAATAACTCAAAAACGGCCAAGAAAGCAGAAATCACAGCTCGACCTGTCAACCACGGTCAAACACCAAAACAAACATGGAGTCATATTGTGGTGTCTCAAAATGGCCGACTTCCATCGGTCGGTTTGTTAGGCGGTTTATGCAAAATCCTACTTCCTTTGTATTCTTATTTCGTTGATTTGAATTTATTAATTAACCTAAAAATCATTACATGTTCATTATATTATTAGCTTTTGTAAATGACCAATTATCTTTAACTATCAACTGTATTAACAACGCCAGAACTTCTATATGATATAGCCTGGTATATCTATACTATTTAATTAAGTACTTATGCCAAAAACGCCCGAATAAAAATAAAAATTGACGGGTCTCAGCGTTCTTTTCTACAATTAATATCGTGCAATATGAGGGACTTTATATGTGGTCACTAAATAATTTTCATATTTGATCGTTAGTAATGTTGTAAACCCAATAAGTTATTTTTAACGTTGGTCACCTTGTAGTTTTGTTTAACAGTCGTTACTTTTAAATAAGGAATGAAAACCTAAGATGGAAATGATTAAGCGGTTTTTCTCCAAGTATTACCATAAATAAGTTGTTCGAAAGAAATTTCAATTTTTGCACATCTGTATCTCGTTAATGGTGGGTTTCAGAAATTTAGGTATAGGAAAAAATAATAGCGACTTTATTTATTTTTATGTATGGAATTCAAAAGACTATAGCAGACCTCTGGAAAAAAATTCATATAACTTTCGAGGGCATACCATCAAAAACTACCGGGAATTACATCCAGACCTATGGGCCCTATATACGGGTTTCAAATCATTAGAAAAATCATGTAATGTGTTTCTCGTAACCAAATTTACAACATAAAACCCGTATGATACCCAATATAAATAAAAAAAATAAACGCCGGTCATCCCCCTATGACGGGGTATACCATCGATTCGACTTGGACTTGTTTCGCCCTAACACGACTCTGAAGCTTCCATATATTGGCAAATTCTTATTTTGCGGGAAATTTCCTATAAGTGTGAACATTTTTGTGGCAATTCCCAACGGGTAAATAACTTCGTTTTACTGAATAAATTGACAAAAATCGCACTTTTTCCATGCCTACCCCGTAGAAAACAGAAAAATGTTATCTCTCCGAATTGCACGAAATCATTATATTATATTACTATATAATAATAAATACAATAGTTATACATCACATTTTTTCGGTTAATTTAAAGTATTATTGAGAAAAGCAGACCTCTTGAAAAGAATTCATAACTTTCAAACGGAAAGTCTAAACTATTTTTATTTTCCAAATCTTTATTTAGAAAAATCTTCATTTTAAAGGTATATCAAAATAAGTATTTTTTTAATGTACCTAATGAAAATTCTGGATAACTTATCTAATTAAGTTTTAACTCTACCTTTTTTTTTATAGGAGGGGACAAATATTGCTAATGAAAAATATTCGCAACTTTGGTTTGGCTTATCGGAATTTGACAAATTTGAATTCGCTAAATAGGGTTTTTTTTTGATTTAACGATTAAATGAAGTCATTCTGAATTTCGCTGCGGCAGCTAGAGGGTACTATTTAAAAAAAATTAACAATTTCTTTATTTTTCTCAAAAATTTTAAAGGCAACGATGTTTTTTATCTTAAGCAAAAAAAAGAATAAATAAGAAGAACATCTGTGAAAACCGCAAACCCATACCTATCCTCTCTTAAATCCTAGATATGGAAATATAATATAAAAATGAACTTCATAAAAGAAAATTACGTTTTAATACGATATTTGAAGGCTACAAATACCCATTCTTCTTTTACAAAGCTATAATCAACACAACACTTCTATAAATTATTAATGTTCTGTAAATTTAAATTATTTACAACAAAAATAATAAATGATGGCTGTATTAATTAAACAAATTGCACTAAAATTGTAAGTAGGCAGTAAACGGTTTCAAAGATAAAGCTGGCATCCCTTTTTAGTTGTACACCTGGTATAACAAACATGACACGTAAAGGAAACAATTTATTTAAACAATACTAACACACCGAAATGCTTCACGTATGACAAACATTCCTAACGTTTTTAAGAAAAAAAAAATGCTATTGTAAACCTGTTTTTTGTCATCGTTCTCAATCAAAACGAAATGGATCAATATTTGAAAACATATAGTAACCTGGGTTCTATTAACACAAACTATGATTGGTCAGTTTTCTATCCTAACAAGGGTGGATATAAAATTGTATCCCTTCAGTTTACTGGAATAGCCTATTTATCTATTCAATGTGGGAGTAAAAAAATTAATTTGATACAGTATGTTGCGTCCCACTATTGGAAAATTGGCTACCGTCAAAGCTATAGAGGTCGCTTAAATTAGAGTTTACAGGTACATTGCATCCAAAGAAAACCGACTAATTTGGCGCCATTGCCAAATTTAAAAGTTGTTAGTATACATGATAATAATATTCAATTTACACTTATTTAGGTCGCTAATAATCTCATTGAAACTTTTCATAGTACATTTCCAATCAAATAATTATTTAATCTTATTCCTTGAAATACTAAATATAAGTATCAATTAATAAAATATAAAAACATATTTCAAACTATGAACTTTAATTAAACCAGATTAATATTGGTTTTTTATCAGTCAGACGTAGACGTACGCAGGCAACAATATATTGGCAAAAATTACAAAATTCAGTGGCGGCTGTAGGATTTGGTTTAGGCTGAGTAAAGCGAATCCTAAATTGCATATTTAGACGGATTTAAATGTTTCTGTGGAGAGGATCGATGCTCCAAAATATTTTTTCAACAAGATTTTAGAAATTGATTGAAGATTGGATGGAATTTTTCTGTATCTAATTCAAAATAAATACTATGATAGGTATGGTACAGTCTTGTTATTATTACAGAATTATTTTTTTCCTTAATGGCGGTTTAGTATACTATAAAATATTAAATAAAGAACATTTTTTTTTTAATTTTATAGTTTTTTCTTAAAATAAAAATATCTTTTCCTATTTGATTGTCATTTTTCCACTTGTTCATTAAATTTCGAAATTTAAAAGATTAAAAAACCGAAGATCCACCTATATTATTTATGTAATAAACAATTCCTGTTAAAGGTATTTTTAATAGGTTTATACGGGATAATAAAATATTTATTTAAATTAAACAAAAACCAAGGCCCTACTGAATATTTTATTTCCTCCAGAATTTAGCTAACCGCCACAACCACTTTGATTGTGAAATAATCATTTCCCGCAATGTGATTCGTGTCACTGTTAAAATCGCCCGATTAGTTTTTGTGCAATCCGACATTATAAGGTTATAAAATGCCTATAATTCGATTAATATATTATACTCTTGAGGAGAAATTTTTTTCTCTAGGCGTTAGGAAAATTAAACACAGGGTGACCCATTTGCGAAAATTGACTTTAAAAAATGTATCTACATGGATATCCGGACCAAATTTTTAAAACTTTTTGTTAAAAAAAATGTTAATCTAAGTTATGGAATCAGAAGATTAATGTAGTCAAAAGTTAATAAAATAAATAAAATTTTAAAAAATTATTTTCTACCCTGGGGTTCTATTTCTTACAAACTTAAAATATTTTTGACTCTTTTAATGATAATATTAGCTTCAAAACTGAACATTCTTTAATATCATTCTTATGTAACTCGAGAGATTCCATTAGTATTAATAATACATCTGAAGTAAAATATTATGGTGTTCCACTGTTGGTTGCTCAGCTTCTTACGTCGGTCAAACTGGACACAGGATGGCTGTCAGAGTGAATGAACATTGTAAAGAAATAGCGATAGCCAGAAATCAAAACCGCTCTCCTTCAAAAATTACATATAATTTTACTAGACACATGCTTTTGACTCTAATTCTAGTACAAAGTTGCTTCATACTTGCAATAAAGGCATTAAATTAGACCTTCTTGAAATCTTGGAAAGGAACAAGATTATTAATAATCATAGCATAGACTATCCCAGCATAGTTATTATAATTAATTCTTTATTTATATCCAAACAAGCTTCACAATGCAAATAAATTACAGGGAAAATTTAAAAAAAGGAAATATAACTTGATAATCCTTGTATGTATATATAAACATAAAGTAACTAATTCCCAAAAGTCTTGTCGAGTATTGTGCGAATGTTGTTTCTCTCAATTCTCTTGATTTTTAAAACTTTTTCTCTGACTCTTCCTTTTAGCCTTTGATTCTTATTTTTCACAGTGCAATAATTTAACTCTCTTTACCAATGAACTTTGGCCCGAAGTGAATTAACTCATGTACAAGCTCTTGTATTTCCTTTTATTATCTTCATTGTATCCAACTCCTTTTGTTTAGGAATCGCCCTCTGGTGTTGCCTGAGCTTTGAGAGGATGACAATTTTTTACATTCTGGTACTACCCCTTTCTAACACTCATATTTTCTTAAATTAAAACACTTTTAATTTTCTCTAAGACACATCCCTCTCTTTCTCTATATTCTCTCTGAAATTTATACAGACTAGAGCTTGTATCTGTAATTTTTGTTTGAAGGTGGTATGCTTAAGTTTTACTCTGTGCCATGCGTACTCTACCATTTTGTTTTGTATCATTTCTGTCTGTTAAGATCTGTCAGCTTTGTATATTTAAAAAAAATCAACTTTAATTTTTCTAATTACGAAGTGTCTTATATCACGATTTTAAATTGTTGTTACTGACATATAAAAGGTGCAAACAGTCTTAACGGAGCTCCAAGATGATAGAAAGATTTAAAGTTAGTATTAGCACTAAAACAGGCAATGTATCAATGTGAAAACATTTAATATTACTCAGCTTTTTATATAGCTTCCAAAAATTCAAAAATATACGATTAATTTTATGAGAAATTCTAACTAGGGGAGAGTGGTCCACAGTGAGACATGTTCCACAGTAAGACAGTACAATTTCTGAGGCTCTGGGAACCCCGCTTTTTACGTCACGCCATGCGCAAGCTTGTTTTTACACGCCAGATCCACCAACGAGTTCTTGTTTCAGTTCAGTTTGTTTTTATCTGTAGAGAGAAAAAACGATGGGGCATTTACAGAGAGCAGCGAGGAAACCCTTAAACTGCTAATAGACGCCCATTTTCCTGGAAACACACTGGCAGCGGAAGCCCTTATTGATCAAGGAGACCCCCCGGATTTAAACATCATTAAATCGGTGGTCACTAGCGAGAAGCTCGAGTGGGCGATTGACTCATTCGATCCGTATAAATCACCAGGACTAGACGGAATAATGCCCGCCATGCTACAAAAAGGGAAAAAGATCCTAATACCTTGGCTCCTGGTGATATACAGAAGCAGCTTGTATTACACGCATTTACCTGCAAGCTGGAACAATATTAAAATAGTATTTATACCAAAGGCTGGTAAAAGCAGCCACACGATTGCCAAAGACTTCAGACCGATTAGCCTATCTTCGTTTCTCATAAAAACGTTGGAGAGGCTGTTAGATACACAAATCAAGAACTCGGTACCAGAAGAAAGGCTGAGCTCCTCTCAACACGCCTATACAAAAGGCAAATCAGTGGAAACAGCGCTACATGAGGTGGTAGGCGCAATTGAAAAATCACTTAGAAATAAAGAGTACACTCTTGGAACCTTCATAGATATTGAAGGGGCCTTTAATAACGTCACGACTGAGGCAGTTTGCGATGCCCTATTAGAATCAGGGGTCGATAACTGCATCTGCCGTTGGATTCACAAGATGCTGAAAGGCCGTAAAATCTGCTCTAAATTAGGAAGCAGTGAGATAGCCAGGATTGCCGGAAGAGGAACTCCACAAGGCGGGGTTCTGTCGCCAACTCTGTGGCTAAGAGTAATGAACAAAATTCTTAGATCGTTAGAAAGGGCTGGATTCAAGGTGATTGCATATGCCGACGATTTAGTTATACTTGTGTCGGGCAAATATTTAAATACCATCAGCGAACTAACAGAAACAGCGCTACGAAAACTCGAACGGTGGGCTGCGAAATGTGGTTTGAAAGTCAACCAAGAAAAAACGGAGCTGGTTCTATTCACACGCAGAAGGGTGATTGAGAACTTCAGGCTCCCAGTTCTGGACAACAGTACTTTAGTGCTGAAAGAAAAAGCAAAGTATCTAGGATTGATACTCGACTCCAAGCTTAACTGGGGCATGAACTTACAAGAACGAGTCAAAAAGGCGTCAGTTGCGTTCTATGCCTGCAAAAAAGCTATTGGTAAGAAGTGGGGACTTAAACCTCACATAGTACACTGGATCTATACAGCCATTGTAAGACCTATACTTACCTACGGGGTCCTGGTCTGGTGGACTGCTTTGGAAAAAGCAATAAACATGAAAAAACTGACGAAGGTACAACGGGCAGCTTGTTTAGGAGTGACCGGTGCCCTTCACTCAGCACCGACGGCGGCACTGGAAGTGATGCTGCATCTTATACCCGTGGATATTTACGGAAAAAGTGTGGCTGCAAAAAGTGCTCTACGACTGAAAGAGTCGAAATGCTGGACCAGTGCCAACTACGGACACAGCAGCATACTAAGGATATATCCAGGCCAAAATTTGCGAGAGCCGACCGATTACACTGTTTCGCTGCCAGACTTTGGAAGGGGCTTTTCTATGCTCATTCCGGGTAGGGAAGAGTGGGAAGGCAATCAAGTAACAATGGAGGCGGATCACTCGATCTTCACAGACGGTTCAAAAATGGACGTCGCGGTGGGAGCTGGCATCTTCTCCGAGAGCATGCCAATACAGAGGTCATACAGACTCCCTGACTACTGCAGCATTTTCCAGGCAGAAATTTTTGCAGTGGATAAAGCAGTCAGTACCCTGCGGGATCACCCTGGCTTGAGAGGACCTGCGTCTATAGCTATCTATATAGACAGTCAAGCAGCAATAAAGGCAATTTGCTCCAGCAGCACTAAGTCAAAATTAGTAAGGCGCTGTCGCAACAATCTCTGCACACTTGGTGCTCAACATCGAATCACCTTGTGCTGGGTTCCTGGACACAGTAACATATATGGCAACGAGACTGCTGATGCGCTCGCCAGGGAGGGCGCAAGCATGTCTGTCGAACTAGCAGAGAATACTGTGGCTAGACCACTGGGATCAGTCAAAGAAGAGATAGATCGAGCAGCTAAACAACTTGCGCAAAGCAGATGGACAGGACTTACAACTTGTAGCATCTCCAGGCAATTGTGGCCCCTACTTGATAACAGGAAAACCGCAGCGCTATTACAGCACAGTCGGAAGGACCTAAGAAACATCACTGCCGTAATCACTGGACATTGCTTGTTCGGTAGACACGCTGAACGTATGCGAATACCAACTAACGACTTCTGCAGAAGTTGCAGAGATGAGGAAGAGGAGGAAAGTATTCAGCATTTCTTGTGTGAATGCCCCGGCCTCGCGAGAAGAAAGTTCAATGCACTGGGTGAACCATTTTTTAATGATCTGGAGGAAATGAGCAGCCTGCAACTGGGTCGACTTACTAAGTTTATTAACAGCAGTGGCTGGTTTGAATGAGCTGTCAAGATTCTTCTACGATCGTGTTAACCATCAGGAAGCTGATGCAATAGGTTCCGCGGAACATGTGTGGTATCACAACGGTCCTATAGGACTACGTGTGACTGTTTGGTCAATTCCAAAGGTCTGCCACTCTAACCTAACCTAACCTAACCTATCTGTAGAGCGGCGTTTATGCAAATTTTGACCGCAAAAGTAATTTTTCGAAAAGCTGTTTTAATTGGTGTTTATTTAACGTGCTTTTAATTAGAACTTTAAGATTGGTGGTAAGTAAAGTTTAGGTATTTGTGTGTTCATTTACGTTGCGATATTATTTTTATTTCGGGTTCATTACAAAATATTACATGATTTTTAAATATGGTGCTTGTGGGGAACACTGAGACAACACTAGGTGGGGCACACTGAGACGTGTCCCACCATGCACAAGAAGGTTGGAGTACCTATCTTTTAAACTATTTTTTTAGAGAATGGCAAGAAATAGAAAAGGAAAAACTACCATAGGGTCCTTTTTAGAAAACCAGATGAAAAGTGCCGTAAAACTGGTTATGGATGAAGGATTTTTATTGAGAAAGACAGCCGAACTAAAAGAAGTGTCACATCAGACCTTAGCAAGGTAAATTGTGATTGGAAAGAGTCTGGAATTACATTGAAGATATTTACAGGATGGCCAATAAGACTGCCAACCGGATTTATCTCAAATAAGTTTTAGAGCCTCTATAACTAAGCTTTGGGAAAGCACACAAAACTTTTAATGAAAAGGCAGGCCCCAATTGAATGAATGAGAAACTAGATAGAATTGTTGTCATTAACGACTACGTCCTAGTAAAATTTTCGTGAAAAAAATAATCAACCAAATATTTCATTGGAAAAATTTTAAACAATATCTCCCATGAATCTGAATATGATATTTGCAAAGAAAAAAATAGATTAAACAAATTCGTCTACCCAAATGTTCCAGAAGTTGCTACTGTTTTGTTTGAAGACATCGTAATGATTTTGCCATTTCCAGCATTATTTAGTAAAACAAAAAGACAAAATCAATGTGTCCAATTTGAAGTTAATTTTGGTCAGCTAGATGTCCAATAAAGGGTTGTCTTCCTGTGGACCACGTTAAGTCTCACTGTAGACCACTATGGGGCACAGTGAGACTATTTGCAATGTCAATAATAAATATTTCTAGAATTTAAGTTTTTAAGTTTTTCTTTATTTTCTTTATGCTTTTTAGGAAAATAAAAGTTACTTTACATTATAAACCTGTTTTCTTTAATAAATGTTTAACCAGTTTTAAAAAAATCTAGAGTAACCAAAAAACGCCTTACTGTGGACCACTCTCCCCTATCGGTAAAACTGGAACTTGAAAATATAACACTATAAAAGTTTTACGTCAATTATTACTTTGCTCGTTTCCAAGGTATTCTAATAAGCCACTAACGGTAAACACCCTGTATAGAGTCGACATCCTCAATTTTTTTTTTCTAACTAATGGAAAACTTTCATTGTTGTTTATTTGTGATAAAAGTTAGTGCTGGTTTCCAAATCAATATAAATATTACATCAATGTTTATGATTTCTTTTAAATAGATATTCATAATTAACAGAACGCACAGGGTAATTTTTTTTTAATCAGAAAGAACTCCAAGGATAGTGGTCACTTAGAAATAAAAAATGATGGTACCTAAGGCTGATGTAGAGTATAATATGATGACCAAAGGTATTGTATAATGGCGAAAAAAAGATTTTATCAGATGACATTTTAGGATCCCTAGATTACAAAAAATATTTTCAGTTTCCCATAGTCTGTCTGATATGAGTTACCTCGAAAGCTTAAAGAACTACTAGATGTGAAATAACTTCATATTGTTTACGGATAGGAATTAAACCTGCTTAAAACCGGCTATATGCAGGGCGAGAATAAAACAATCGTTTTTAGTTTAATTTTAATATTATTACTTAGGTTAACCATATTATGCACATATCTTAATCCTACAGGTATTTTCAATGAACCCAGGTATACAGGATGGTCATTTAGTGGAACTAATCCAATGCGACAAGGTACAATAGCTGAGTTTTCATTATAATTACGTAAAATATATCAATACAGAAACTAAAAAAAAAATAGTAAAAATTACCTATTGCGAAACAATGATTTTTGATTTTACAGGCTCAAAGAAGTGGCAAACAAAATATGTAACTTTTTTAAATACAATACCTTTTATTTAAATGATAAAAGAGTTTTGGTTTGCATTGAATGTCTTTATTTGTTTTAAATCACAACGTTTTAAATGTTTTGTATCTGCAGTCGTTTTTAGGTGAATACTAAATAAGCTAAGTAACTACAACTCTATTTATACTATCATGGTGCACTGAAGCATAACTCAGAATATTCTAAGATTACATTTACATAACAAAATGTTTCCAAGTATTTCTTATATCTAATGATAGCTTACTAAAACAACTTGGGTTCTAGTGTATAGCAGCAGCTTCCTTACTGTCCCTCCAGTGTGGTTTATTATGCGGGATTACAGCTTCTGACCACATGATACGATTATCATACGATGTTTTAATAAAGCATCATTGGATACAAGAAGTATCTGGAAACCTTTGTTAAGTGAATAGTATTTTAGAATAGTACCGCGTACAAATTAAAGGCATGACAGCACCCATCTCAGTTATGCTTCAGTGCACGTAGCTAGTATAAATAGAACCACTTCTTCACATATTTTTTTATATATATTTTTTTAAATGATTAACTTTTATGTTTTTTTTTTAATTTTTTTTGTTGGTTTTTTTTGGTACCACTGGGTAGGATATGTAGTTTTCTGGTCGGCTGTCTTGGATAGATATACTAACAAGAGGCCAGAGTTTGGGGTAAGGTTAAACATGGGGTAGCACAGGATTCTTATCGTTATTATCCCATTGGGCGAATGTAGGGATGGTTAACCAGCATTCAGTCTAAGAGTGATTCATATAAGTAGAAAACATATTTGGTGTACAAATAATTACCTGCAGCTGGTTCTTGAAAATATCTATAACAGGCATACTGTTACCTATTATAGAAAAAATATAAAAAAACTTATTTTTTTGAATTATGTTTCTCTAAATTACGCTTGGAGATGACTGTGCTACCTTAACATTACGAGTTGTTATTTACGTTTCAATATTTTATGAATAAAGTTATTATCAACAACATACGTTGGGCCAATAAGCCTTATTTAAACTGTAGCGCCATTAGTGACGAATTATTTATTTTACGCTTGATAAAAAGAGTAAGAATTTTAACTTTTGACCCAACTATAAATAACTCTCTGACTACCTATACGACTAAAGTAGGTATAGGTAAATTATGGGTGTGTTTGCCTCACACTTTGTTATTTTAATATTTCTTATCATCTTTATTTCTTTCGTAATTGATAAAATTATTATTTCTTAAATACTGTTTTTATTTTGGTCTACAATCTATATTGCATTAAGAAACACAATGATTAGAGAAAATTAAATATAGCTTGTTTTTGTTATTTATAAAGCAATGAAATATTAAGAGTAAATTAAGTCACAATCACATGCATTAAGAAGTCAGAGCCGTACGAAGAAAGAAATCCTTAAAATTATATATTGACTGTCTTTAGGACGGGACCCTTTAAAGTTTTAAAATATTCATAACATGCAACGTGCAATGTTCATTTAAATCTCTTTTGGTAAAAAATATAAGTAATTCCATTTGTTAGAAAAGGAATAATTTAAAACGTTAATATTTTACTAATAATAAACTAACCCCTTTTTTCTACTCTTGCGAATAACCCACTTAATAGAAGATTTATACAGGAAGCTGGGCATTTGTCTAAAAATATCTTCAATCCAGATATTTAGTGTTTAAAGGTTGGGAATAAATTAAACATCGAATCCCTAGTAAAAAATAATAGGTTATTTCCTATCCCATTCCTATATATTTATGCCCTACGGGTTTTCGTTACTAAGTTACAGAGTTTTAAAAGTTTCCAAAAAATGTTTTGTTTAATTACTTTTAAACATTAGAAAATAACAGGCGCGGCTTATACATAAAGTTATTTGGTCACCTAATTAATTAATTTTTCAAAACAAATAAAAATGATTACCTACCTATCCTTCAAAAATTGCAAAAGTTCCAAAGTGTAAGTGTTTATGTTCTTATTAGCTTATGTTATATTAGCTTTTGGTTCTTATTTCCTTTCCATACTTCCAACGCCACTTTAAGCATGGACTATTTCTTTAAATTTAAATGTTTGTTGAAATACTACTGGTTATTTAACTTAACACACATCTAATTCTATGAATATTTTAAGATTAATTTTTACCCTAAATAATAACCACATTATATGGAATTAATTTTGTGATGACGCTTTGTTATTGTGAAAATACTTCGGTTGGCATTAAAGATATTATTATTATTAATATAAGAACCTTATAGTTACCAATAAGCTTAAGTATTTTATGTAAGTATTAAAATTGTTATTTTGGGGAAGATACATCTATAAAATTTTATTTAATGCCAACAAAATTAATTGCCTAATAAAAAAATGTAATGGTTCTACCCACAGAGGTCTATAAAAAAGTGGAATGCTAAATAGGCTGTATAAATGGCACCCTTTAATATAATATTTCTGTACTAATGGGGTTTTTAGTTTTTATAGGTTGCCATCCACTAATTTTTTTAGGGGTAGTCTATTTTGAGGGGGGTACATATAGCTTTCTATAATTTTGGGCTGTATTGCTGAGGGTTGGTACTATGCTTGCTCTGTTGGGATGGGCAGGTGCGAGTTTTGATGTTCTGGGATATTTTGCCCCTAGGGGGTGGAAATGGAGGGGGTAAGTTTCCAATATACACTTTTATACCCTTTTTCCAACCCATAGGGGCAACATTTTTCAGAACATCGAAGCGCGTGCTTGCTTGTTTTGGCAGAGTGGGCATAGTATCAATTTTCAGCAATGTAGCTTGGGATTGTATGTACCCCTCTCAAAATAGCCCCTTGGTGGATTTTGCAAAAATGACGAAACACGTATTTTATTAAAGGAACTTATACCAATTTCTAAACCTCCACCAGTTGTATGGTTGCCAACTTTTTTCTAGAGAAAAAAATTAATCCCCTGACCAGACGACCTTTCCTAGGAGAAGTTATTTTAATAACACAGGTATTGTCAAGTCTCGTGGGGCATTCTACTTCTTTTTAATAAGGGTTCTACCTAGTAACAACTTTTTTGTATCTTGTAACTTGACCTGTTCTATAGGAAAAGTAAATAAGACAAGATAGTTATAAAAATTGTAATTTTATTTAGTTTGAAAAGAATAAAGAAATAATTATAAATTATGTTAAATAGAGGATTACATGAATGAATTGGAAACTAATAGCGAAACAAACAGGCGCTCGCCGGCTGTCGACTTCGCCTGATCTCGGGGTGTTTCGTGCTCGGTCGAAGGCCGTTCAATAGGCATGTATGGAAACACAGTCGAAAAATTACTATTATTGCAACCAAAAAAATACGTTAGACAAAGAAAAACTAATTACCAAATACGCGGATTGTATTTCCAATATTTGCATAAACAGTTTTGTTACATTAGATCAATACAGGTATGCCGATGCCGAATCGCCCGTATGCCGTTAACCGTTTATGTATTTCTTTATGTTTGTGTTTCTGACTTATACTTGTGACTTGTTTTATTAAACAATGCCTTCAACAGTCCAAAAAATATTACAGTTTAAAACAAGCGGTGCATTTAAAACACGTTTAGAAATTAAAGAAAATGGACGCCCCAAACCTCTTTGGACCTTAAACAGATCACAAAAGACAGAGGGAATGACATAAACAGGTATTTTATGCAAACAATGCACTACAGAAAGGTAAGTAAGTTTTTAAAAAAGGCACAGCAAAAATGCAATTTTATTATTTAATGTCTTTGCGGTGTTTATTAATAGGTTGGCTAAACTATGTACTAAACTGCATTTTGCTTGTTACGTAACAGCCATTAAAAAAACTCACTGCCGCGCCTGGAAAATAAAGAAATACAATTTTAGCCGTAACTTTATTTGGTACCTAATGCCCTAGTAAAGGTAAAAAATTGACTTTCTAGGTAACTGTAGCGTGCAAACAAATATTGCCGTAGGGGATTTAAAAAGAAAAGTGGTACGCCACTGATAAAAAATGTGTTTCTTCATTTTTTTAAAGTTGCCTTTTATTTTAAACAGAATTTTCCTCTTGCGTTATCTTTGTATCTCTTACCATTTTCCGCAATTAAACCTTTTATAAATTAGTTGCTTCTTTGCTTAATGAAGGTATAACAGGAACACAAATAAAAAAAATTAAAAATAAACAAATCTATAGGTTTGTACTACCTACCATTTTAATATTTTCCCATAAATTTGGGTGCGGTTAGTGACGAACAAGGAGAAAGATTCCATTAGGACATACTAACAATGGAGAAGCGCTACCAAGGCAGATGAGATCCAGCAATGATGGGGGATTATTGTTGTTTTCTTATGAGAAAAAGCGATTAGGAATATAAACGAAAGTCAGCATTTGCCAAAAAAATATTTACTATAGTTGTATTTTCATGTGTATTTTTGTAAATAAATCCTGTTATCCTTAAAATATCTTGTTTTTTTTCTTGGTTTTTATGTATAAATATTATATGTGTATATTTATGTCTCATTACAAAATAGAGAAACGTCCAGCATGCATTTAAAAACTATAAGGCTCTTGTAAAATATATATGCGGACACCTACACAACAAAATACTAGACCATATACAATATGTTTAAACTTATCCATCAAACATACACATTTCTTACAAATCTTTAAAAAAATAAACAAAGCACCCTCAACCCTCACATGTTAAAAATGCTATTTAATGGATAGATCATTATGCACGCAGCAATTGCGATTAAACTTAATTTTCTTAATGAAAATTGAGAATCGGATAACGGAAACGCCGAATAAGTTATCCATAATTTTAAACCTTAATATTTGAAAATACCACAAAAAGACAAAACCATTGCACTTTGTATTTACCTAGCCATAAAAACCATAGAATATATCTTAAACAATGAAGTTAACCCTTAGCAATTACAAAAATATAATGAAAACAAAGTTGGTAAGTTAATTCCCAACCTAAATGTCACTTTAAGAAACTGCGGAATAATACATAAAGTGACATTTTCAGTGTCATTTATTAGTAAGTTTATTTTTATTTTAAGTTTTAAATTTTACCTTGCTTATTTGTAAGTCTACGCTGATACGTGCAAGCAAGATAAACACGTTAACTTTGATTAAAAAATGAATAAACAATTATTTTTGTAATAATTCATAAAACAATTATATTATTTTGGCGCAATAAAATAATATGTACCTATGTAGAACTTAAAATATTTTTATAGGTACATACGAGTTTAATATTTTTTTTTTGTAACATCGGAAGGAAAGTATGTTTTTTTTTTATGTTTGTTCTTGCAAAGAGAGGCTAGAGTGGATCTCTTAAGGTGCCCACTCACACTCTGGAAATCCTTAGAGGGAAAACTGCACAGTTTTTCCTTGAGGATTTTACTGATACCTATTGGCCTGAATACATCCGGCTCCACACATGCTCCGGTAATCCTCAAGGCCAAGTGCAAGTGCAGTTTTTCCTCTGAGGATTTCTGGAGTGTGAGTGGACCCCTTTAGTCCCAAAGGACTAAAAAACAGATATTAGTTTTTTTTTTAATTATCGACGAAATCTGGTTTATTTAGAGAACCCTGTATGTACAAAGTATACATTTTTTCACCAAAAAATGCACATCAAAAAATAAGAAGGGACTGCTTTAAGCAACTTTTTGAACAGCAATGTGATTTTGTTGTGAATCTTCCATTTAAAAAACTAGCAATGTATCCGAAAAATACAATCGTTTTTGTTTTTTAATTATTTTTCATTTCAGTCAAATTTTTTTATTTAAAAAGTAAGGAAACTCAATTCTTATTGTCCGTTTTTATTAAATACAAAAAAAAATATCTATCGGACCTATTTTTTAATGCACCACTTTTACACAAAGTGCCAATGCCAACGCCATGCACGAATTTAGCCGACGGAATCATTTCATTACGTTGCTTGGCAGAAAATCTCGAAAATGATTATGCATCCGGGGCCCCTAATCATTGGCGCCCATACACTACAGCCAATTTCAGGTGGGGAGGGAAAGGATATCATAAACTAAGTAGAACAAAAAACCTAGTCATCCCAAGTCGCTCAAAAGCGAGACTAGAGGCTGCGATCGAAATCCCAAGAAGAGATGTGCCTTTCGACGAACATTCGCGTTTGCTAAATGTTTATCACAGGCAACGTACGGCGTAACCCGTTACAAATTGGTATGTGTTAAGCGGTAATATATTTTTCATAGCATCGTTTCTCTTGATTTTGTTTCTCTATATGCCAGTATAGTGTCGCTCAGACCTAGCGCGGGGCCCCTCTGAAAGTGGAACCTTAGGCCCAGACCTACCTTGCCTATCGCTACAATAGGCCATGAATCGGTTTGGGGCCAAAAAATTATATTCGGCTAGCCATACCTACATCTGTTAAATTTTGGTAGTATTAGATTAGCCTAATTAGTCTTCTTAGTCCCCCCATTTTAATATTCTAATATAACTGTATATTCTATATCTATAAGCTATTATCATTATAGCAAACCCCAATATAAACAATAAATTTCGTAATATCGCTAAACAAACAAGAATAAGACTAACCTATTATAATCATTATCAATATTGAAAATGGTTATGACACACTTTTGAATCAAATAAAGATTGAAACTTACACCAATGTGATAAAATTATTTGAAATTAACAATTAGGGTTATCGACTTAAATAATCGCGTAAAAACGTGCTTGTCTATATATAACACGTGAGCAGCATGCGGCTGTAATTCTGTTTGTATTGAATTAAATACACTACAATTCCAAAGTTTGGGTACATCTGGATGTGAAGAAAAATGTTAAATCACAGGAGACGTAAGGAATTATAATTAAGAATCAGTTTGAAATCAAAGGGCATTTCAAACTGTATATAGGTATTAAACAATAAAATTGAGTAAGTTATACTGCCGAAGTTGTTAAGAGAATCTCAGTGTCTCCGTAGCGCAATTGGTTAGAGCGTTTAACTGGTAATCAAGAGGATCTAGGTACAAATCCCAGCGGAGGTGTAAAACTTTTTTCAATAAAAAAAAATTTGTCTGCACGCCGATTAACATTTTTTTAAAACCGACCAGAAAATATAAACTTTCTGGACAATTTTTCGTCCAGAAAATAGCGTTTTGTCGATCAAGACCGGAAAATTGACGTTAGAGATCGAAAACGATTTTTCCGGTCTCTGTTTTTTGTTTTTCCAATCGCTACCTTGATTTCGTTACTATGACAACAACATTTCGATGTATTGTAGAGTGACAGTTCGTTGATTTTTAATTTGTTGTTTATGTCAAACTTGTTCCGCGAGTGCGCAAATTTAACAACATGAATTCAGATTTTGAATTATCCGACACGGAAAATGAGATTTCAGAAGAAATTTTGGAAGCAGCAAGGAAAGCGACTTACAATATATTGCCAGTAAAATCAAAAGCCCGTTAGGAAAAGTCATACGACGCATTTAAAAATAATATAAAACAAAATAATTTAATGTAAGTATAGTGTCGGTCCTAAAAAAATATTCTACGTCACGCAACCGAAAATTAGTGTTGTGCAGATCTCTCCAAGCTTCCAGGACTCGCATACCACTCGCTTGCTCGACCTGAAAAACACTATTTTCCGGTCTTGTAACGTAAATTACTATATTTCAGTTCAATCTTAATTACATGGAGCGCCTTGTCCGAATAGATCACTAAATATGGAACGTCTTTTCGTAGGGTTCTTCACGATTTTTAAAGTCGACAAAAAATGTTCACGTCTCTCCAGCTGTTCCCTTGTCCTAATACCTGAATTTCTCTAACATTATCTTCAAAATTTTTAATGTTTTAAAAGATAAAAATAAAGCTCATAAAATGTGTAAAATTATTCAAGACCCTCTTTATAATCAAACATTTTCACTACTGAGAAAAACCTCTAAACAACTGATGCGTTGAGATTACTACATTAATAATATTGAAACTGAAATTAATTCGAATTGAAAAATGTTCTAAAAATTTATAAAAAAAACAGAAATTTCAATTTTCCCAACTTTGTAAACGAGAGTAAGGAAATTTACGTCTTATTTGCATATTATTTTCAGGAGGTACCTACCTAAACAGCATGGCAATAAACAAATATTTCCTGATACTAACAGTAATATTCAAGTATTAATTACAGAAAAACGAATATAAGACTATGAGACACCATTGCTGCTTTGGATAATAAAAAATGTCCTGATCCAGATAATATTCCTGGCTTATTAAATCTCTTTTGCACATCTATAAACTCTTAACTTATTAATACCGGGTATTTTTCCTACAATGTGAAAAACATCTCTTATAACTCCTTTACCCAAGGGAGGGGACAAACATACCGTAAAAAACTTATAAGTAAACAATGCATTTTTGGGAAAATATATGAAAAAATGATTTATAACATTATAATTTCAACAAGTTCATCATCATTTTATAACAAGACGGATTTTTTTCCATGTAGGTTCATTGAAAGTAATCTGGTGGGATTTACAGATTTTATTTTAAGAAGCATGGATAATCGGAAGCAGGTCGGCATTGTGTACACGGACTTGAGGAATTCATTCAACAAAATTAGTCATTCCCTTCTTGCTGATTACGGTGTGCATAGGAGTTTACTGAGTTGGATTTGGTCCTATCTCAGTCACAGACTACAAAATATGGTTTACGTTGGTGTTGTTTACTCTAAACCTTTTAACGTGCCGTCTGGTGTGCCTCAGGGCAGTCACCTTGGTCCCTTGTTTTTTTTTTATCATATATACATTAAGAACATACAACAATGATTTTTTTTTTTGCTCTACGCAGGTGAAATTTCCTAATCTAGATAAGTGAGCATCGATTACGTTTACCAGAAACAAAAATGTATGTAATTTTCGTTATGCTATTAATAATAGTGATCTTAAATCGGGTAATGAAATACGTGATTTAGGTAATATAATGGACACTAAATTAATTTTAGCTCTCACATTGAACGGGTAGTCAATAAGTGTAATTGAGTTTTGTGATATATTATAAGAAATAGTTAAATTTTTTATAATTCTCAAACATTTCCAAACTTGTATTAAACTTTTATATTTAGTTAACTTAATTTAAATCACTTGTTTGGAAGCTTCAGTACATGGTTTACCAGCGAAGGCTGGAACGAAGTCCAAATGAAATTTTTACGGTTCTTATCACGTAGGACGGTCAGTAGCAATTATAAACATATTAACTTATTATGAAAAATATTCCATAAAGACACTTACTGAAAGACGGATGGTTTCTGATCTTATTATGATTTACAAATTGGTAAACTGTCATGTTGATTCACCAACATTATCAAACTTCGACAACAATCAAAATTAAACTATAATGTACCTGTTAGGGACTTTATAGTTTAGGGATTTCTTTAATTTTTAGGTCAACATTTTGGTATGTACTTAATTTAATCGCGGGTAAATTGGGAGGAAGTGGGGGTGATCTATTCGGACGAGGCGCACTATATAATTAAGATAAAACTTCACTTACCTACTTAGGGACTGCCTGAAATATTTATCCGGATATTTATCTTTGGTTGTAATAATAAGATAAAAGTAAATATAGAAAAATTACGTTAACTAAAGAAGTACTGTGCAAATTCGACGATAAAAGGTTACCGTTTGCCATTCGGTAATCGACGAGAACAACACATTTTTGGTTTTTTAGGCCGAAAGGAAAGAGGTTAAGTTTGTTTTATCAAATGGTTACCGATATCATAACATACTGTTGTTGGTGTATGTACTCCACATCCGAAATTACGCTGACAGACTCAAAAAAATGTTTAGTTACAAATTTAGTGCAAAATATTTGTTTTGGCGCATACAGTACTGTAGGTGTAGTAGCAGACATTCCTTTCATGCAGTTTTTGAGCTATCTGCCATCAAACTGATGGAAAATGGCCCAGAATTTTGACAAAAAATAGTTTTTATATATTATATATTATAATTGAAAAGAACTGCTGTCACACCAGCTTATTGTTCACAAGGCAATAAAGTATCCTAACCTTACGTGGTAGATATTTAGAAAAATTCAACCCCTCCCCCCAAATCAACTACCAAGATAAACCAAAGCTCAAATTTTTCGTATTTCCTAATGTAATCAAACGTTTTTTAATATTTATAAAAAAAGAATACCGAAACTAAAAATTGAAAATATTATGTTAACTTATTAAGGGTTTGTTTAGGGTGGGTTTTTTATATGAAAAAATTCAATTTAGAATTAACTACAATATGAACACTAGAAATGAAAATAATTTGGAAGTACCAATAATACATCATAAAGAAATATATAAAACTTTTTTTTAATATAATATTTCAATAATAAGTATATAACAATATACAATCTGATTAAAAAAAACTAAACTATTCGGCTTTAAAAAGTAATTTTAAAAAACATTTTCTTAAGGTCGGATTTGAAGACTTATTAATTGTTAATCAAAATCCTACATTTTGTGCGAAGTGGTATGTCACTGTCACCGATAGTTATTTTTAGTTATTATATTTTATAATATAAAAAAATAATTTTGGTTCATTTTAAGCCAAAGTATATATGAGCTCACTCGAAAAATTTAATGGTAAAGCAAGAAAATGAAAAATGAATGCAATTTTTTCTTAATTCTAGTTTTTTGCTATAAAATTATAGCTTTTTAGCAGATAATACTGTGGCTAGACCACTGGAATCAGTCAAAGATGAGATAGATCGAGCAGCTAAACAACTTGCGCAAAGCAGATGGACAGGGCTTACAACTTGTAGCATCTCCAGGCAATTGTGGCCCCTACTTGATAACAGGAAAACCGCAGCGCTATTACAGCACAGTCGGAAGGACCTAAGAAACATCACTGCCGTAATCACCGGACATTGCTTGTTCGGTAGACACGCTGAACGTATGCAAATACCAACTAACGACTTCTGCAGAAGTTGCAGAGATGAGGAAGAGGAGGAAAGTATTCAGCATTTCTTGTGTGAATGCCCCGGCCTCGCGAGAAGAAGGTTTAATGCACTGGGCGAACCATTTTTTAATGATCTGGAGGAAGTGAGCAGCCTGCAACTGGGTCGACTTACTAAGTTTAATAACAGCAGTGGCTGGTTTGAGTGAGCTGTCAAGATTCTTCTACGATTGTGATAACCATCAGGAAGCTAATGCAATAGGTTCCGCGGAACATGTATGGTACCACAACGGTCCTACAGGACTACGTGTGACTGTTTGGTCAATCTCAGAGGTCTGCCACTCTAACCTAACCTAACGTACTGATATTATTTATATAACAACGAAGATCTGCAGATATTATTTATATAACAAGTATTTCCTGAAAGGTATTAAATTTTTATAAAAATACTATATTATGAGAAAAAACATAAAAATATTTCCATATTAAAACACTATATGAGAAAAAACATACAAACATTTCCATATTAAATATCAAAGGCGCAGCGCTTTGGTGGATATTTCAATAATTATTTAATTCAAAAATGTGTAAATAGTTAAACATTGCGGAACACGCGTCCCCTCCTAAAGCTGTAACAGTTGTATAAGTATCTATATAAATATTTTAAAACGGTATGAAATATATTAACTTCTATACCTACAATTATAATTTTCAAATCGTTTATGCAAATATCACTGGGGGCGCCTCCCACGCCACTCTCTACTAAATCCACTGCTAAACTATCTATGCGGACAGATATCTGTATATTCGGTTGGTAAATAAAATTTTCCCTCTCCCTCCCTATTTTCCGCATGGAAAACGTTTTGTATTTCATCGTCGTATTTGCATGTTATTTCCTTTCTCCACTCAGTATAATATAGCAACAAACAATTTTATCTGAAAATCAATTTGAGTAAATTGTAGGAATGCAAGTGGCGACTGGAAAATACCTACCCAAAAATCGATGGTAACAACAGAAAAGACAAGAAATATATATTATTATATCTTGTGTTAGGGATCCGCTTTCTTAACAGTACCATGTTTATAATAATTTTAGTCCTTATCATAGAATAGGGCATCTTAAGGAAATTAAAAACCGATGCATGACATAGTATTTTCAAACTTAATTGACATGCTGAAGAAACTAATAATTACCCACTTGCTGTTAGCGTTGAAGGTTCTTTGGCCGGTGCTGGCATAACAAAAAACTTTGTAGTCATCAGGCCGACAGATTGTAATAAAATCTATGATTTCCTTTCCAGGAAGCCAATAAGGCTGCATTGATTTTGGTGGAACACTTAGTTATTTTATTCATCTCAATAAGCTCTAGCAAGACTCAGTAATGGTAGACCCTTAAATTAAAAAGGTATACTATAATAATTTACTAATCTTAAAAGTTTTCTGATAAATAAAAATGACACATACATATTTAAAATTAACAATCTTATTGTTATTTAGAGAATATTATAATATAAAACTGTTAAAATGCCCTATTTTCAATTATGTAGTTAAAAGTATAAATTTACCTACTTTCTTGTGCCTTTTAAGTGGAACTTTACTTCAACGAGAGGATATTTCATATGGAAAAGTAAATTTACTTAACAAAATATTACTAACTTGATTGCTTAGTTATCAAATAATATATTATATAGATCATAAGAATATGCACATACATTTACACAGAATTATAAGTTCATGGAAATATTTTTTTTTTAAATTTAAATTTCGGAAATATTATCCTATAATAAAAACAGCGCTTATTTTTCAACTTAAGAATCTATGTGGGTTATTATTATAAAAAAAATGTATATACCCTATGCAGATACAGCACTTTTATTCGGCGCTGCAATGAATAAGGGTAAGTTAATTTTACTGATATTAAGACATCACGTGAACTGACTTTCTCGGGCTGTAAAAAGCATTTATTTATTTTTATAAAAGATTTTTTTTTAATTGTTTTTCTTTATTAACTCCGAAAATAAATCAGATATTTTTATTTACATTTTCAGTTTTAACCAGTGGCGTCACAATTAAAATTTAATTTAAATTAATTATTTTTTTAGTAAAAAGATGATACGCCACTGCTTTTTTTAAACAAAAAATAGTTTATTAGTAGTGGTTTATTTTGTGATAAAAAGAGTTATTAACTTTAAATTGTTTTTCAATAAAAAAATAAAGAACAACAAAACATCCGTGTGCCGTTTGTCCCTGTGGTCGCTGGTTTGGTTGAAATAATACACCCGCAGTTTCGATAAACAATTATATTGACTTTTGTGACGGTATATTGAAAACACTTCCAAATAAAATATAGGAAAAAACTAGGACTTTACCATGCGTAACTATGATAAAGACAGGCAACCTTGTGCCTTGAGGACGAGCTTTCAAGAGCTGCGAAACCGCCCGTGCTACCCTTAAAATCCCCTGGACGTGACTGACACTGACACTGATACCGATACAGGTGCCTGACTGGTAAAATCAGGTGTGTCAACTATATTTACCTTATAAAACTAAACATGCCGCCCCCTTGAAAGCTTGTCTTTCAAACTAACTAATTCTAACCTAACTAAACTAAAACCTAAATATCACATTAATCTAGGTATCCCTATTCATTTTGAACTGCCCTTTCAATAGGTAGTAAACATAGTCAAGATATAGCTCTCTGTTAAAAATACCACTTGAAGTCTTAACCGATACTACTCTACATTTGTGATCACTACCCGGATGTAAGCTCACAACCCGTCCTAACTGCCATTTCATCGGAGGCAGGTTTTCGTCCTTTAATATAACCATATCCCCGAGTTCTATATTCTCCACCTTATTACGCCACTTAGGTCTCTGCTGAAGTTGGCCTAGATACTCCATAGACCATCGCTTCCAGAACCCTTGTACTAAATGTGTCAATAATTGATATCGCTGTAGCCGCGATTGATTATATTGGGTTAAATCTTCCTGAGGTAGGGCGCTAGGTGAAATACCAATAAGAAAATGTCCTGGCGTTAAAACCTCAAGATCATCGGGTAACTCTGACATGGGCGTAAGTGGTCGAGAATTTAAACAAGATTCCACCTGGGTCACAATCGTATAAAGCTCCTCAAAAGTAAGTCGTTGGTCTCCTATAACCCTTTTTATATTTATATGTATATGTATTTTGCTGATTTTACAGCTGATTCCCATAGTCCCCCAAAGTGTGGCGAACGAGGTGGGATAAAATGCCACCTTATTAAATATTGTGAAAAATGTTCCGAAAACTTACATTGATTTTTTTTATTTTGTAAAAATTTGTATAAATTTTGTAATTCGTTATTAGCCTCCGTAAAGTTTGTGCCATTATCGGAATATATATTTGTACATAACCCCCTTCGAGCAACAAATCTTTTAAAACAGTTCAGAAACGCTTCGGTTGTAAGATCTGCTACCACCTCCAAATGGACGGCCCGCGTTACGAAACACACAAATACACACAAATATGCCCTAATAATAACATGACCTCTAGTCTTACTAACCTTAATATTAAATGGCCCAGCATAGTCCACACAGCAGTTCGCAAACGGCCTGCTTGGAGTTATTCGCGCACTCGGTAAATCCCCCATAATTTGTTGTAAGGTTCGAGGTTTCATTCGAAAACATACTAAACATCCCCTTAAAACACTTCTTATAGTTTGGCGGCCCGATATGAGCGAATACCTAAGACAAATTTGTGCTAATAAAGCCTGTGGCCCGGCATGTAGATGCTTATAATGTTCATGTAGAATTATCAACTTGGTCACAGCATTTTTACTTGGCAGAATGACCGGAAATTTTTGATCAAATCTTAAATCTGCCTTAGACAACCTTCCCCCCACCCTTAGCAATCCCTCCGAATCCAAAAAAGGGTTAAGTGCAATTAATTTACTAGCCTTGTCAAGTTGCCTTTCATTCGTTATCGAATGTATTTCACATCCAAATTCCTTAAGTTGGACCAATTTTATTATCCTAATCCAGGCCTTATCTAGTTCTTCGACAGTTAAAGATCCCCTTTCCCGTAATTCTTGTGAAATCTTGCTATTAGAAAAAAAACGAAAGCAATAAGCAATTGATCGAAGAAGCCTTGAAAAATTAGAAAACCTAGCAAAAATTTCTGACGAATGATTTAACAAAAGCACCTGTCGAACAGTTCTTTGTTCCGGGACATTAACCTCTACATTTTTGTTATCAGGCCAATGTACCTTATTCCTGGATAACCAACCCGGTCCCTTCCACCATATCGTACTCATTTGTAATTTCTCACAATCTGTACCCCGAGACAACAAGTCAGCTGGATTATCCTCCGAAGAAACATGACTCCATGAGTGACCTTGGGTAAGTAATTGAATTTCCGCAGTTCGGTTTGCCACAAACGTCGTCCAGTTTGAGGGTTCCCCGGCCAACCAGCACAAAACAATGGATGAATCAGACCAAAATCTAACCTCCGATGGTTGCAAATCAGTGGACTGTAACACTAACTTAGTTAACCTTGCTAAAAGCAAAGCTCCGCATAGCTCTAGCCTCGGAAGTGACACAATTTTAAGAGGGGCAACTCTGGACCTTGAACACAGCAAACTAACCTTACAATTTCCTTCTTGATCGACCGACCTAATAAAAATGCAAGCCCCATAAGCTCTTTCCGAGGCATCACAGAACCCATGTACTTGTATATCCTTGGGATTTTTACAAATTGCATGCCTTTCTATTTTAAGTAACTCAACATTTTTTAAATCAGACTGCAACCCCAACCATCGTTGCAAAATCTCCTGTGAGATATACTCATCCCATCCTAGCTTTTCTTTCCAAAGAATCTGCAAAATAAGTTTGGCCCTGATAATAAGAGGAGAGACTAACCCTAAGGGATCGAACAACTGGGCGATCAATGACAAAATTTGTCTTTTCATAAGCCGCTGATCATCGATACTACTTTCCATTTCCATTGGACAATCATAATGTATTGTATCCGATGTTGTGTTCCAACGTAAACCTAGCGTTTTCGATGTATTACCTTCGCCTGAAATATAGTGTTCAATATTTTGTGTCCTCTCATTATCATTATTGAAAACTTCAGGTTTGTTTGACCCCCATTTCCTTAAAACAAATCCCCCTGCCTCAAGTAATCGACTAACCTCTACCTTCAACCTCATAGCCTCATCAATAGTCTCCGCCCCTGTCAGCAAATCATCCATATAAAAATGCTTTAAAATGACCTTTTCCGCATTGGATTTGTTCGAGACAGCAAGCTGTCGAGACAGCAAGCTTTCGAGACAGCAAGCTGTTGCATACTTTTAACGGCGAGATAGCCTGAACAAGCCATTCCATAGGTTACAGTATTTAATCTATAATGGTCCATAGGATCATCCGTACTAAATCTCCACAAGATTCGCTGAAAATCTCTATCTTCCTCGGCCACCAAGACTTGCCGATACATTTTCTCCACATCGGCAGTGATTACCACGGCGTATTTCCTTAAACGCAATAAAATCGAAAATATGTCCTCCTGCAATTTGGGTCCCACCATTAAAGTATTATTTAAGGACACACCAGTAGTGGTGGCTGCACTGGCGTCAAATACCACCCGAAGCTTGGTGGTCAATGACGTTTTCTTAAGGACGGCATGATGCGGCAAATAATAAACTCCTGAACGTTGAGTGCCTAAAATCTTATTTTCATCGACCTTAATTTTTGACATATGCCCTAGATCGATATATTCCCTAATAAAACCATGATACGAATCCCTTAATTCCTCATCCTTATTTAATTTTCTTTCCATAGAACTGTACCTTTTTACAGCGACGTCAAACGAATCACCTAACTGTGGCGCCCCCTTGCGAATTGGTAATTTAACTATAAACCTTCCATCTTCATTCCTCTTAGTTGTGTCTGCAAAGAAAGTTTCACATTCTTCCTCTTCCCTTGTTAAAAACCTTTCCTTACCCACCTCTTCCAATATCCAAAATTTTTCCAATTGATCTTGAACTGAAAGAGTAGATACAAAATTGCAGTTCTGTTCCCTATTAAACTCAAATCCTGAACCTACTGGACCTGCAACTACATATCCCAATTTAGTGCCCTGAATGAAAGGCTTATGTTCACCTAAGCTAATCTTGCCCCCTTCCAGAATATCCCAAAATACTGAAGCACCCAGTAAAATGTCAACCCTTCCTGGATTTCCAAAAGATGCATCAGCCAAAATTATGTTTTCTGGAATTTTAAAACCACCTACCTTAATAGTTCTAGAAGGAATGTTATTTGAGATTGTATCGATTAACAAAAATGATGTGTTTACCTCATAATCCGAGCAAGCTAAATAAATTCTTGTATTCAATGAATGAGTAATGTTAGTGACGCCCGGACCTATACCTAAAATGGAAATGTTTATCCTTTTTGAAGGAATACCTAACTTATTTCCGAATTCCCTAGTCATAAATGAGGATTGAGATCCACAATCCAACAATGCCCTGCAATTATGTAAATTGCCCTTATTATCCTCAACCTTGACAATAGCAGTACATAAAAGTACCTCTGAAACTAGTTCCCCACCTTGTGCCCGATACGCACTAGATGTACTGCTATGCCCAATAAAACTCGAATTATCGTTACCCCCTCCATTAATCCCAGTTTGCTCATGCCCTTGTTGATTCAAGCGTCCCCCGCTAGTATGAGACTGATCAACATGTAATAAAGAATGATGTTTCCCCTTGCAAAGTCTGCAACCGTTAAACGTACAAGATTGCACCCTGTGCCCATGCCGCAGGCAATTCCAGCACAAATTGGATCTTGTGACAAACTCTCTCTTTTTTTGCAAAGTCATGTCCAAAAATGTTTTGCATTTTTGTATATAATGATCCATCGATTTGCAAACTAAACAATGTGGTTTTTCAAAGGCACCGTATGCCTTTAGTGGATGCCTATGACCTTGGATTGGCTTTGCCTTGCTATTATTTTCACCGATATTGCAAGTTGTTTCTAAAACAGTACATTTTTTTGCTAAAAACTTTAAAAATTCCTCAATAGTAGCAAAGGTATCCACCAAACTCTCCCTTTGCCATTCCTTCCTGGTCACAGGATCTAGTTTCCTTTCAAAAATATAAATTAATAAGGCATCCCAATGTTCAACACCTAAACCTAAAACCTTTAGCGCTCTTAAATTCTTTCGGATTTCGTCGACAAACTTTCTCAAATCTGCTTGAGATTCCTTGATCATAGAAGGAAAGGTATACATTGATTCAATGTGACTCAAGGCTATTAATTTTTTATTTTCAAAACGCTCTTTTAATAGAATCCAAGCCTCTTTATAATTTGCCGAAGAAACCTCCAAGGAGTGAATAATATCTGATGCGCTACCCTTAAGAGCACCTTTTAAATAATAAAATTTTTGAATGTCCGATAAATTTGTGTTCGAATCTACAAGTGTCATAAATGTATCATAAAACTCTAACCATTGCTTATAGGATCCATAAAAACTTGGAATTTCCATAGCTGGAAGTTTTACCTCCGTTTTTGAAATATTTATCTGCCCATGCGCCGGCCCTCCGCCTAGAGATGGTGGCAAAGGATTAATCAACTCATTTAAACGCCCCACTACATCAAAAAATGAAGAATAAAATAATTCCCTTTCATTTAATTGCTCATTAGAGCTATCCTGTTCCTCAATTTGATCCTGAACTTCTTCAAATACATGCCACAAATCGTTCGTCTTTGCAAGACGTATGGGAACCTCGACCCTTTTTGCAACATCAAAAGATTGTATAAATTTATCTTGTCGCGTTAAATTTGCTTTAAGAACCCCCCTTTTACGTTTTAACGCAGCTAGATCAGTCATTTTGACAGTATAATAATATTTAAAGCGATGCAACCCAAAATAAGCCTAAGCTACCCTAAAATGTGCATTGACTTTATACCCAAGTTTTGCCAAAAACTAATTTAATATTAAAAACCCAGGTGCAATCCTCACAAATAATATTTCAAACTTGTAACCGCAAAAATAAAATACCTATTATATGGTACTCACCCTACAACTGCGCCGCACCTACCTCCAAATTACCTTAACCCAAATACCTAAAACTCCGTTGAGCCAGCCAGTGAATTCACAATATCGCCAATGTCCTTATAGCACCTTTGCTTGTACTTGCAATCTAGAATTTTCCATCCACCTAGGTATACCGTCACCAAAATGTCTCCTTCCTTAAACTGGGGTTGTCCTTTCTTCAAGAGCCTTCTTGAATGCGGCTCGTAGTGGCCAAAATGTGCCGTTTGTCCCTGTGGTCGCTGGTTTGGTTGAAATAATACACCCGCAGTTTCGATAAACAATTATATTGACTTTTGTGACGGTATATTGAAAACACTTCCAAATAAAATATAGGAAAAAACTAGGACTTTACCATGCGTAACTATGATAAAGACAGGCAACCTTGTGCCTCGAGGACGAGCTTTCAAGAGCTGCGAAACCGCCCGTGCTACCCTTAAAATCCCCTGGACGTGACTGACACTGACACTGATACCGATACAGGTGCCTGACTGGTAAAATCAGGTGTGTCAACTATATTTACCTTATAAAACTAAACAATCCGCATGTCCTTAAATTTAAAGCAGAGTATTGAAATTTTTTATAATTTTTTTTTTACTATTAACAAAATAATTAGGCGTTTTTTAAAAGTTACCTTCGTCATTGAACATTATTTCGCAGTCAAACAAGGGATTCGGCCCAATATTCTCCAGAAACTATTGATGAAAATTGAATTCCAAAGGAAAATCTTGGGGAAGAAAGGCTTGGACCCGTTGAATGTTGAATGTAATACGGGTATATATAAAGAGTATCATAAGAATTCTCCAAAATACAATGTGCGAGATGTTCTAGTTAAATTTGATTTTTTTAATGGATTCGTCGGGATTTTCATCAATTGAATTTAAAACTGCTTCAGTAAATATTCTATATATATTTAAAAATATTTGTCTATCTGGTGTGAGTCTATCTGGAAAGAGCTCTTGATACAATTGCCTATACCTAACGATGAGCTCCCATCAGCCAAACCATACATATTATGAATGTCTGCCAACTCCTGATTACTGAATTTAACCCTATTTTCGAAATATCATGTGAAAATGTTTTAACTATTAAATTAACTGTCAAAATTAATAAAACGAAATAATATAAGTCAACAACAACAGCCTATTAAAAAATTTAAATGTCCTGATCTTAGTTTTATGACATACAGCTATTTTGATCTTTATTATTTATCTGAACAACAATTCAAGAAAAAAACTTAAGCGATATTTCTTTATTACAAAATGAAGCTTACGAAGTGGCGTATCATTTTTTTACTCAAAATAATATTAATTGGGACGCCACCGGTTAAATTTGAAATTTTACACGAAAGATTTTGCTCTTAACCTAGGTTATACCTACCAACGTTAATAAAAATACCTTATGTAGGTTCGGAGTTAATAAAAAAAGATAACCCTGTACTTAAATATATAATAATAAAAAGAAAGTGAACACGGACATTCATGTTCATATGAACTCCTCGTCTTTGACTGGGGATAATTTTTAAAAAATGCATGCTCCCAGGAATATTTCCGGTAGTAATTCAAGTACTAGAGAGATTACTAGTGATAATATTTTTATTTGCGATAAAACCAATGCGCAAAGGTAAATAACAAAGGACTAAATTTTAAGAAGATCTAGAAACGTTGCAAAAATTTAAAGCTTTAAAATTAAATGTTAATCGTATATAACCCGATTGTTTTCCATGAAAAAAATAACTTACACTGGTAGGTATTTTTCCATAAGTTTATTAGAATCGTATAAACGCTCATTATCAGGAGGTGGCAAAAATAAATAAAATATAAATATGTTGCTGTTGTTAAGAAACTGAGAAAATGGTTGGTGGTATGTAACTTTAATGGGGCTTCGAAAAAAGGTGTAATGCTCTTTATAATGGTAAAAAAAATGAATATTTAAGGGGAAAAATTCCAAGCATACTGAAATATTGTTCAGCAAGAAAATTTGAATAGGAACAAAATACATGGCCGGTTGAATAAAGATGTTCTTCAAGAGAAGAAGGTCATGAAAATTATAGAACCATTTTGAGTATTGATCATTTTATGGGAAAAGAAAATTTTTAAATTTTTTTATATTATCATTGTAAAAATTTATAATTTGAAAACCTGTTTGAAACCGGAAATACTTCAGGGTCGATATACAGGGTTAAGTACTTATACAAACGTTAAAGGGTTAATCTTTGACCAATTTTAAGATAAAATTTATATCGCAACTGCTTGGTTCTTGAGATACAGGGCGCATCAGTTTTTGAAAAATAGGCGAAAATATGTGTCTTTTATTGATTGTATTGTGATGTGACAAACTTAGATCATTTACAAGATTAAAACTAAACTACTTCTACAAACAAGTTAATAACATATACAATAATTGTTGAAAATGACCGGCGCTTACTGCAACGCATGCATCAATAATTCGCTTCAACATTGATTAACGAACTCTTTTGAATATACCTGGTTTCTAATTAATTATTATAAATGTTATTAACTTATTTGTAAAGGTATAAATATGTATAAATCTTGTAAAAACGACTTTTTTAGACGCCCTGTATCTCAAGAGCCAAGCCGTTGCGGACCCATGTTCATACGAACGTTTTATCTTAGAATTAGTCAAAGATTAACCCTTTAAAGTTTGTATATATGTATTATACAGAGCAAGTGTTATAAAATAATAAAATTTTTATAACTATTACTTCTAGAGGAATAATATTTTGAAAGAGCTTACTTAAGTTTATCTTTTATAAATTTTTACATATTTTAAGCCAAAACGTTAACGGACAACGCTAAAAAAATAATTATATTTTTTTAGCTTAGAGAGTCTGTTATACATGGTGTTATAAAAAAGACTTATTATATTTATACAAGTAAATCCTAATATTAAAATTTAAATTATTGGAATGCAATGTTTTAAAATATTAAATTTTAAAATATTGCAAGAAATATTTTTAACGTCTATTTGCGTGAGATCGCTCACCAATTGTCTTTTGACATTTATCACCTGCCGCTTCTGGTGGAATTATAAACACAGCCGCTTGGTATAAAAAAAATAAAAATAAAAGTGAACATAAAAAAGTAGCTATAACCCTACAAAGGTTTCGAGAATATTTAGAAGAAAAAACATCTTTAGAGGACACAATTTTATATGAAGTTCGTACTTTATTTTTAACCAATCAACTCAATCGGAAATTATTGGCTACACCTGTAAATATAACTGAAAAATGTTAAGCAGACAAAGTTTTTTTAAAATTGAAAAGAATGTTACACCCCTGCTGGGATTTGAACCCAGAACCTGTTGATTACCAGTCGAGCACTCTACCAAACGCTAAATCGGATTTCTGCAGAAGTTGCTACATACAGTGTGTCTAGTTAAGTTGGCGACATATCGAAAACTTTTTTATTATTAATTTTACGAAAAAATTTTTTTTTCTTATAAAAGTTCTGCAGGGTCCAAAACCTAACAAATCATATTTTTTGACAAAATACGACTAAAAAAAATTTAATATCTGATGGTTGCATTTAAAGTTTTGGACCATGCAGAACTATTTATAAAGAAAAACTGGTTTTCGTAAAATTAATAATAAAAAAAGTTTCCCTTATGTTGCCAACTTAAGTAGACACACATGTCGACAACGCACTTGGATAAATGATAAAACAGACCTTAATGAATAGTTGTCAAGAGTGAGTTCCTTTTCCTTAATATCTCTTCCCCGGTTTGAAACGTTTGATAACGCCTCCTGTATCGCAATGACGTATGCCGCAAAAAGACATGGAGTCGACGATACCACAGGAAGATGGATCCACAACATGCTACAATACCCGGAGAGTCAAAACTAGCTTACAGGGAGATTCTATAAAGGCCGATGTAACGCAGGGTTGTCCTTAGGGAGGAGTATTGTCCCCTCTCCTATGGAACTTGGTGGTAGATGAGTTACTAGCATGTCTTAATGCAGAGGGCTTGTACGCCCAAGGCTATGCAGACGATCATCGGTAAACATGCCACTATATTAGCAGAGCTTATGCAAAGAGCATTAAACACTGTGCAACGCTGCGCGCTGGTGTGAAAAGGTAAACCTCAAAATCAACGCTGCTAAGCTAAGACTGCAACATTACCATTCATTAAACGAAGACAGGCAGGGAACTTTAACAAGCTAAAAATCTTTGGTGAACAGATAAAAACAGTCCGCGAAGTAAAATATCAAGGACTAACCCTGGATGCCAAACTGACATGGAACCGACACATTACTAATAACCTAAACAAAGCAAAAATGTGCCTAATGAGATACAGAAGATTGTTTGGGAAAACCTGGAGACTCAAACCGCAGATGGTGCTGTGGTTATACGTTACAGTCATCAGACCCCTGATGACATATGGGTCTGTATAGTTTGGTGGACAAAAACACAGCAAATCACGACAGCCACAAAAGTAAATAGTGGACAGAGGCTGGCCTGTTTCTGCACTAACGGGGCAGTGAGAAGCACCCCCACCGCGGCAATGGAAATCATACTAGGACTAACACCACTAGAAATACACATTAAAATGCAGCACCTCTAGGATGAAAACAAACGGAAAATGGAAACAACGCCAACGCTCCGAGAAAATAGGGCACACAAGAGCCATCAACGACGAGCTCTTAGGGATGCAAACCGATCACATGAAAGCGATATATAACTTTACAAATCCATTTAATATTAGGTGCGATGCTGATATGTGGTCCAAAGGAAAATCTCCCTCACTAGACAATGGCCTAATTGGGTACAAAATTACTTGTACTTACAATAGCTTTACCTGCTATTGACTTATTGATGTAATCTGCAAAATATTTTAGAAAATAGTAAGGTAAGTCCGGTATAAATAATGTGGAATATATTTTACCTCTGCCAAGATAATTTAATTTAAAAGGCAGTTTTGTATAACATGGATTGTGTATGAACATTTGCAATAAATATTGTTGAACAATACGTAGAGCTGTAGTAGTACATTAATGTACTTATAGAAATGCCTGAAGGTACAAACATTGTCTAAATAAATAGAGTATTCGGCATCAGATTTCACTACATATTTAAATTTGCCCTTTTGATTTTTTCAAATATTGACATCAAAACTGTTTAAACAGCGCAACGACAATAGTAAATTCAAACCTTCCCAAATCATTCAAAGAAGTTGCACATTTTACTAGAGCAACAGATTTGTAGTATTTTTTGACCTCTTATGTAAAAAAATTCTGTGTTCAAGACCTATATTATCTTTAATCATCATATAGTCACTATTCAAGCCCCCCAAGGATATAAAGAAATAAAACACTCCATAAAAATCCTATGTATGTTAAAGATAACATTATTATCTTTACCCGCTTTACAAGAGGTTTAAAGGGTAAATGTTTGGAAGTACTTACTTATTTTAAATCACACAAACATGCATGAATAAAACGTACCAATAATTATTTGTTTGTATAATAAGGATCTTATTGTTCCATCCTTTATTTCAAGTGTTTTATTTTAATTTTTATGTCATATGACATGCCAAAGTCATAGGTCTATGTTCACACGGTTATGGAAATAACAACTATTTATTATTATGATAAGTATGCAAAAATATACGTCAATGTAGATATTTGCGAAAACAAACCACTATATTATAACAAAACAGTATATTATGTGGGATATGTGAGTACATACAAAGTAAAGCATACATAGTTTAACAGTATGTAATAAAAATTCTAAAGGATCACCCTATTTAATCATAATATTTTCAGTTCTTTATTCTTCAACAAGTTATAAATTTTTCACCGTACCGAAAATAAAAATTTAAATTAGTTCACACAAGTGTACTTTATTAAAACGAACAAATTACCTAGTCATCTTTATAGTCAACTGACCAGAGGCACGAATGTTCATGATACACGTTTTCGGGGTCTGTACAGTATCAATTGACATAGTATTGCCTTGTATTAACTTTCATTTTCTTACAACTCAGTCTCGACCTTTCACACCATTCCCAATGATATCAAAACAGCCCCTAGTGTTGCTAATTTTTGAAGCAAATTAACAATTTTATTATTAACAACCATAATTAGATGATTCGATAAGATAAAAATTTAATACAATATTTTACCAGATAAATTTGGACAATATATCGGTGTGGTTATAGTTTTGAATTTATAACTATAACACTTATATTTTCTTCCATTATTTGTATGACATATATGTATTTTGAATATTATTATTAACATTTCATTAGTATACTTGCAGGTTCTTTTTACTTTTGCTGCTACTTTAAATATTTTTCTGCTATTTTATTTTTAACTAATGTACCTAATTAGAATGTTTAGGTATTGCTATAGCCATATAGCAGGTACTTATTTAATTTTTTTTCTTAAGGAATTTTGGTTGTATGAGTAACGCATGTTGGATACCTCCACCATTTTTCTAAAAGAGTTGTGAAACTTGTTTAATAAAGGAATAAATTCACTTAACAACGAATCAAATTTATTTACCAGATTTCGTGAAATCAAAAATAATGTTACTTATATATTTAAGAGAATTCATCGTTAAAAGAGACTCCATCGTTTCAAATGATATTGTCCGGCATTTTCGTCGCCATGTTAAATTGTTCACCTTGTATCAAACAGAATCAGATAAAAACCTAAAATAGGAATGTGCAAGCAGTTTTTCTCTAAGTTGTAGGTATCATAAATAAGCAGTCTGAAGTCAAAATGTACCAAATGTAATTTTTTAAATGTCAGTATCTTGTAATGTATATATCTGGTATATTATATTATTATCTGAATATTTTTCACACACCAGGTATATATCGATGGTTTCTGACTCAAAAATCCCCAAAGAACCATTTTTAAAAAATCCTTTTTTTTTCTTTTGATATACATAATTCTCAACATGTTTGACAGAATAGGTTTTTCCAGTTCCATTTTTATTTAAGTTCATTCTAAATAGGAGTTGAAAATCATTAAATTTATTAAATAATAATTGAAATAATAAATATTCTAAAATTGAGATTAAAAACAATTTTGCAATGTTAAAAAAACTATTGTTTTGGATTTTTGCATGAATCTATACAAAGATATAGTTTTTAAATTTAGGAGTATAACATCATGTACTCATGACATTATGTTCTAAAATAATACATTATTTCTCTTCTTATTGGCTATTTCAGTTGCCGTCATAAGTATCAATAAGTCAATATTATTTGCTGAAAACAGAACTTTTGAGTTAAATTAAACAAAAAGGCGACCTTTTACAGACACACGGTACACGATGTTAAATTTTCCATTCTATCCTGTTTTTTTTGTACGCATTTCGATACCCCTAAACTAAAACACATATTCCCACTGTTTTTGTTTGACAGTGTATTAATTTAAGCTTATTTTGAACCTTATCATAATTACACAGCTTTATTAAGCAAGTAACGTGCTCAAATAGTTGCGCGCGCTTTGTCGGGGACTAATATAAATATATTAATAATTACCTAGCCCAAAGTACAATCATTACTTCATAAGTAACTTCTAAAGTACTTCTTAGCGACTTAAGAAACTTTTTTTTAATTCTTAACTTACTTAAACTTTAATAAAAAATGGAACAAATTCCAAAAAGCCAAACCATCGCGTTGAGACAAAAGCTGATTGGGTAAGATTTTTTTTATTTTAAACTTAATTTTACGATGTTTATTGTTGTATTCTTGCTACTGTAAATTATTTTTAGACGATTATTTTATTTTTAGAAGAATTATTTTCTTTTTGAATGAGATCTGTTTGCACGTTATGTGATTGTTGAATATATTATTATTATTGACGTCAAACTTCTCGTGTAAGAAAGTAAGGTCAGTAATTAAATTTGTAAAATGCTGTATTAACATGATGTGGTTTTTTGAATTGTTTTATCAGTGGATGACTTGACTATTATTACTTTAAATGCATTAAAATGTTTCTGTTTCGTGTGTAATTTATGTTTTTAATATGTGGTGTGAATGTAACTGTTGAATATTACATAACGCCAATTTAGCTATTTTCCCACGATTATATCATTAGCAAAAATCGCCGAAGAAAGTATTACGCTAATTTTCGGGTATAATAAGGGCTCCCTGTCAAATGTGAGGTCGTTGCTTAAAAACCGCCGGCGCCGATTTTACGTTATTTTGTTTGAAATATTAAAAAAGCTAGACTTTAAAAAGGAGAAGAAGTGCTATTTCATGTCGCACACTGTCACATTCATTTTGTAGAAAGAATAAAATTTGGAATCAATCACGCAGCCAGAAATTCGGTCTGTGTGCGTGTGTGTTAGTTTCAATGGCAATAGAGATAGCGCCAGATATCGTGAGGTTGCCTTGATTTAAATTTACAATAATCCATAAATGCTAGTTATTAAAATGTTTGTTCTTTGTTCATAATATGCAGTGTGATTTAAAAACTAAAAATATAGCTACAGTGTGTCACAAATAGAAATCGATATCGATAATTTTTTTAAACGGCTACCCTAGTTTTTCATGTACTATTTTTAAAGTGCTTATTAAGTTATACATATCTTCCAAAATTAAAATTTTTTATTTTGTGTTGTTTAGATATGAAACAAACAAAAATTAATCGCAAAATAAAAAAACCTTCTGTCAATCTTTAATACTTTTTCATAACTAAATAAATGCTCAAAATGATGTCCATTCCCCATTTGGCAATATCCTAAACGCAAGTAAAACTCGGTTTGAACTCACGTCTTATTCTTGCTTTTAACTCCTTAACATTTGCCGGTTTCGTACAAGGAATAAAAATTTGAAATTTGGTATTTATTTTACCTATATATAATTTATTATTATAGATATTTAATTTAAAAATAGTAAATAAAAAACTAGGGTTCTCATTGTAAAAATTATCGATTTCGTCATATATTTAATTTGAAACACATCGTATCAATATTTTTATTATAAAAAACACTGAACTGTTAAGTCCCGTGCCCAAGCATTTTTCTCAAAATAAAAATTTAATATCCAATTCGAAAATTTAATATCAAAAATTGCGGAAAAATCAGTTTATTTTAAAAGAAAAAGTTTTAATTTAAAATTTTATTCAAAAAAAAGTCTATACAATACATTAATTTAACCACATTTTTTATATTGTTCTACAATAATTTTTTCATTGCATATAAAGATGTAGGTAATAAAGAGACAAAGCTTTACCTAATACGATAAATGTAGAAAAATTTATGTAATTTAAAAAAAATTAGAATGGTAAATGTAAAACAAATTGTTTTATTTTTGGTTTTGATATTTATTTTTAAAGTTCAAAAGTATATGTTGCCTTCCCATTTAAAGAAATCGACGTTTTTAAATTTTGATCAGCACGTAATTATTTTACACAAAAATATAATACTTTTTTTATTAATTACTTAATAATTTTTCAAAAAAACATCATATAATAGTAATCAGTATTTTATAACGGACTGATTGGGTTTAATAAATTACACAGGTCAATTAAAAATCTATAAAGCTTAAAATCATTTAAAAACAGCTTCAAAAAAATAATTATTAACGCAAAAGGACAGTAGGTATTATTATTTTTTAATTATATTACTATCTTAAACGTAGATACATTTATTCAAAAAAAGTTCCTGACTTACCACGATGCCTACAAATAATTTTAAATATTTTTCAATAGACTTGCAAGTCCAAAACTCTTCTATCATTAAAGAAACATCATTGTCTCTAACTTTTAAACAGACAGCAGTAACATTTTTTGTAGATCAGGTATTTACTGGCAGACGTTATATTTTGGATTATCTTATAAACCAATTTTATATTTCTAGCTATATAAAATATAAAATAATTTATTTTTAAAATTATAAAATACAACTGCTAAAAATAACTATCGGTAACAGTAACATACAAGTTGACACAAAAAGGTAGGATTTTGATTAACAATGAATCAGCCGTCAATCTGTCCTTAACATAATTTTTTTAAAAGAATAGTTTTTTTTATATATCGGTATATAAATGTAAAAGTAAATAGTGGTTCGTATTCCTTGTTTTAAGCCCTTTCCAACGAGCTGTCACAATACTTACCTCTACATTTAAAAAAAAATAGTTGGGGGCGGTTTCTACCCCAAAAAGAAGGGTAAACTTCGTTTATTCGAATTTTTTGGGGTTTTAACACTAATAAAAAATAAAAGAAATTGGTTTATATTTGATAGGTCCTTTTTTAAAGTTTTCGTTTAAAAGCTTTCATAATACTGAAGGCTAAAATTAACAAATTAATGTAAAAACATAAATGGAGGAATTCGTTTCAGATGACATTCATCGTAATTTTTTTTAAAACGGATTATTGATGGTAATTGCTATATTGGTGATTGCCAAAGTGATATTAATAAAGAAGGAGAGGTAGGAATACTGTTCCTAAAGCTGTATTGAAAATGTAAATGACCAGGCAGATGTGCCATTTAATAACATTATCGCATAATTAGATGTGCCGAAAGTAAAGAAAGTAGGACCCGAGATTTCTTCTATAATCGATGTTTTCGAAATCAGAAACATATAGGTATGATATATGATCATATCTATAAATTGATCACGGGATTTATGATTATAGAAGCTTATACGTAGACGTTTAGTATCTGTAGTTCTCGTAACACCCGCAACGTTTCGACTGTAGTACTCGCGACCTTTTGAGTATAGAATATTATTTCATTGCATTTTTGCAATTGTGTTTATTTTATTCCCTGATTTCTTAAAATCCCAAAGACATACCAATATCTTAATAAATGAATGCCAATTAACAGGCTTTTGTATTTTTCATGAACGAGGTTTAAAAAGTGGGTAAATTTTGTAGCACCCGCGACGGCAAGTGTTGTTGCTGTAGTGCCATAGTATCAATTTTATTAAAATGGTTTGTCCTTATTAAATAACATTAGACAAAAAGCCAATCCTTCATAAAATATTTTTCCTAAAAATGCCTTTGGTTTTTTAATTATAATAATTTTAACCGTCTAACTGTGACGTCCGTTACAATGGATTTATTTACTAAACGTATTGCCGGCTCGGGTCCTGTGTATTTCGATGCTGCTCCTCTCTTAGCGAGTCTGTTAATGCCTCGTTACCTTCTAGACTAGACCCATGTGTCCCGAAATCCATATTAAGGTGATTTTATTATTTGGACTTAGTTCTATAGTGATACTTCGCGACAGCTCTATACCGTTTTTAAAATACACCGTTTCGATTCAAGAGCTTTTAGAGGGGCTTAACAGTCAGAGAAAATATTGATTGTCTTATGCGTATACTGACGATTTTTATTTAAAACTTTCCTAACGAAAAATATTATTCAGGATCTAAACAGCAATAATGCATTACATATTTCAATTACCTCTAACTCACATCTTTTTGTTCTTTATTTATGATCAACATATTTGATTTCAGGCCCTCGTGTCAACTTTTCTTTAAAAAAGATCCTCTAAAGATTGTCAGAGCGAAGGACCAGTACATGTTTGATGAAAGGGGGGACCGTTACCTGGACTGCATCAACAATGTCGCTCATGGTAAGTAAATTGTGTGAACTGAGCCTAAGGTAAACTTCACAAATAAATAAATCTGTAAAATCCTAAGAATAACAAACCACAATTATTTTCAGAAAAAAGGTGTTTTAATGAATTTAAGAACATTACTTTTGGTAACAAGTATGTAACTTCGGTACCATGGATTTTACTTTTATTCTTTATAACTTTTTTGTTGTTAATACGATTTTTACAGTTCTTTGATCATTTTATTAATAATTTCATTAGGAATGTGCTGTATATTTTTAATATTAGGCCATGTTTAATAGGGCGATATTATATCGGGATGAATCAATATGTGTTTTTTGTCCAAAGTTTTAAACAGCCTCTGGTGAAATTGGCACTGTTAGTTTTTTTTACTTAAAATTTTTTTGGTCATCACGTTATCTTGATTTTTAGAAGACAAATAAATACAAATAACAATTCTTTATAAGGAACTAAGTTAATTTCTTAAGAAAGTGCTATTCGTAGCTCCTGTAATATGTCTGGTTGCATGTGATGAAGAACAGCTATTTTTAATTCATCCTCGAAATGTTCGATAGGTTTTAAATCCGGCTACATGCAAACCAATCTAACCGTCGAATCTAACCTCTTCTAAATATTCAGTAACCCGATTACAACCCGTGCGTCAATATAAATTAGTCACCGTTTAAAGGGACAAGAAGTGGGATAGCTGTTTCTTGAAGTACATCTTCAATCAATGCGCATTTAATGCTTAATTTTTTACCAATATTAGTTTAGTTCGCGCATCCAAAATGCCCGTCAACGATCGCAGTTAACTCATCAATTTAACAATGACTGGTGGTCTAATAAAATTATATAATCTGTAAAAATGTTTGTAGCAAATCGGATTTTTGTAAAAATGGAGAAATTGTGCTGATTTAAAAAAATTAAACACTAGAAATAAATGGAATTTACTCCAGAAATTATAAGTATGAAAACTAAGAGCCCAAAGTTCTTCTAAGGATATTTTAGAACAAAAAACACATAGGCACAGGACAAAAACAAATTTTAAATTAGCCCGGTATTATATCGGCTAACCGAACATGGCCACAAAATGTTGTCATCAAACAACACATCATCGGTATTTAAAATATTATTCTTCCTTTCAATGTCAAAATTACATTACAGATATTTAAAACCTATCGTGTTTAAGCCGTTTACTATTTCAATAAAATTTCAATCAGAAGCCAGATTTACCCAAGCTATAATCAAGGCATGGAGTAATTCTTGTTCTTATTGGTATTATTTATTTTTTAATTATTACATTTACCTTAATTCCTATGTTGTTGACCATAGACCTCGAAATATTGTAAAACAGAAAACAGTGATATTACCGTCGAGTGAAAAAAATACATAGAGGTAGCGTAAGAATTAAAGAGAAATTAAAAAACCTTTGACTCGCATTGAGTGTCTAAAGCTTAAGAGTCCCTAAAACCATATTTAAAATGTCAGGTTCGTACTTAAAAACTTTGACACGGACGGTGATAAAAGCAGTAAAAACACACAGCACATTTCTGATAAAATTATTTATAAAATAGTGAGAACTATAAAATCGGATTAGAAGAAAAAGTTATAAAGTATCAAACTTAGTAAAATATTCAGGGCGCCGTATTTTTTCGTCCTGAAGTTCAGTAGTTGCAGAGATTGATGCATGGACACATTTTAATTTTTTTTAAATCAGAAATCTTATCAAAATACCGAAATTTTAACTAATAAACACTCTTGGGCATTTTTTTACAAAGTATAACGCCAACTAACTAATATTAGCACGAAATTAGCGTGATTTATAAAAATAAAGAAAATTAGCATAAAAAATTATATAAAACAAATTATTTAATTAATGTCACGTATATATTTAGGGGAGTGATCCTCAAGGTAGGAAAAGAATTTATAAACATGCGGTCAAAAAGGCTACATTCTTGATATACATCAATGTTTTAATTTTTTTCGTTTTTCTCACACATTTTCCGAGATGATTATTTCTAATTTGGTACAGATTTTTGGAATCTCTACAAGAAAATGTCAAAATTGTTAGATGCAATATACATGGTAATTTATTTTGTGTTACCGACAATTTTAACCTCCTGTACTTTTTTTGGAAAACCATAATACTGATATTAAATTTAACTTCTTGTTCTTTTCTCATTCTTCTTAGTCTCTTATAATTTTATTGTATCTGTCACCGTTTTCTAATTACTTGCGAAAATAGCCGAAAAAAGTTGATGCAAACCAAGTATTTTCGAAGTAACAAAAGTTTTAAAAATCTACTTTACTAATTAATAAAAAATTGAATTCTAACGTTACATGACAATCTCAAAAAAAAAATAAGAACTGCTGAAAATGACCTCCTCTTTAGGTTATCTGTGCTAATATGCAGGAATCATTTCTTCGTCTCATAGACTGGCGAACCACTCGAATATCCCAGGAGTATCGCGAATTGTTTACTCAATCTTTCTCTGTCTGGATAGGAGTATAATACACCAACGATTCTAGATAAATGTCCTATCTTGGGAAGCTTAATTATCCACGTGACATTCATTAATTAAATTTTTTAAAAACTAGAAAATTGCCGGTTGTTATCTCTTATAATTTTCCGCAGTATACCGAGTTCTGCTTTTTAAAATTCCCGGCAATGAACGGCGAAATGTTCTGCACAAAACCTGTTGAAATTGAAGCGACACTCTTAAAAGTTTTAAATATGGGTAATTTCCACTCACTGCTCCTCCTAATCAGTTAATTAGCGCATGGCAACGACATAGACCGATCGTAATTAAAAAGCTTTCAGAGAATATAAGAAACTTTCCGTTTGCACACATCAACAATAATTGTTTGGTTTAAACTAGATTTTCTGGACTTATCGCTTTGTAAACAACTTTCGCTTTTAAAAATACACTCCATTGAATATATTTTTAAAAGATCACAAGAAAAAGATTATTTAACAATTACATTTACTATTTTAAGAAAAGTCAATATACTGGGATAAGTTCACTAGGCAACTAATAATAGTAATAGTTGTTTGCGTTGTTAAGCGCAATCATTACACCTACTTATTTTGTCTCTTTGTGGTAAAAACTTAGTTTACAATTATTGTTCAAAAATGCTTGGGTATTTTGTTTCCTTTGGAGGATTCGCGTCGAGTGACCTAGTAGACGTTATAACTTTTTTAAAATTTGATAAGAAATAGGTATAATTTGCCATTTGTCTATATCATTCCTATATTTTAGCATTTTTGGATTCCTTACTAAACCCTCAGTCAACTTTGTTAATATAATATTTTTTAGAAAAAAATTATAAAATATTTTTTCATTTAAAAAAAAATACCGTGAGAAACGTTCAGTAACTTTAAAACTAATAAATCTAAATATTTATAACTTTGTTAGCTTTTGACCAAAACAAAAAAATTTTGATTCCATAACTTAGGTTTTATCACATTTTTTAGTCATTTTGTGTCGTGTGTCGTACTGCAACAGTGCGTCAGGCTAGCTCCTATATGGATTAAGTTAGAATTCTTTTCATTTTTGGGTTTATATTAGTGTCCTTTATAATTATTTATAATTGTATTGAATTTGCGTCAGTAGTTAAGGAGTAATAAATTAAAAATTAAATATTTTGCAGCCCTGAAAAAAAAAATAAAAAAAAAACAATCCAAAAACGTTTTTTTAACTATGGTATTTGTATGAGATTAGTGGTAACGATTCAAAAGATACTATAAATTGAATACATTTTATACAGGGTGTTAGAAATAAAGTTTCAAAAATGACACATTTTAAACTATTTTCTTTTCAAAATTTTTAAATGCAATTTTTTTACTATTTGACGAAGAAAACAAACAATATTTGTATTTGCAGTTTATTTAAACTTTCATAAAACATAAATATCGCTATCCATACTAAAGCTTTATAAACGAAATAGCTAGGCGGCCATGAAAAAAAAATCAAATTTAACATTAAAATAAACTCTGAACTAAAAGAAGCAAACGAATTCTACCAATATAACATAAGACAAAAAATGAATTATCGTACTGATTTTGCAAGAACCAAGAAAGCTCAGGATTCTCCAATTTATAGAAGCATTCAAACATATAATACCATGCCTCACGAAGTTACATCACTCACTGAAAGAAAGAAACTATGTCACGAACTAAAAACATATTTAAACTCAAACTAATAGACTCACTTACCTACTGTTTGCTATAATTTGAATTATATATTAATATTATATTACTATAAAATTTGTAACCTACCTTACCTATTGTAAATACTTAATGATTAGGCCTTATTATCAGTATTGTTACTGTTTCAAGGTCAGAAATAAATAAATTAAAAAAAAAAAAAAAAAAATACATTTTGATATTATTTGTCAAAAATAAGTAGTTTAGGATAGTTGAAAATATAATTTTTTGTTCTAAAAATGATTTTTTTAATGAAGTAATTTTCAACCAGAGCCTGGTGCAATTAAATGTGCTTGGCGGGCATAAAAATGTTTTTTTATAATTACTGAATTCCGACTTGCATCACATAAACTTCATTAAATTTTACCTTTTTAATAATAATTGTCAATAAAACTGCTAACTGATTTTCCTCCTGTAGTGTCGTCTTTGTTTTTTCTTCTTTTTTTGATTCAACACAGCGCTCAATACGTCTACTAAAACACTTCTGGATGGAAACCGATTCCGATTAATTCTACTAGCGAGAAAACCGTGTTTCTCATTCTCGCCCAATAAAAAAAACGCTGTACTTAAACTGCCGTCAAATGGTAGCCTACTAAAATGCCGTTAACAAATATGACGTCATTAAAATGACGCGTCTGACGGCTTTTTATTCGCTATGCTAAAACTGCCGTCGAACGGTCGCGTACTAAAATGCCGTTAATTAATTTTCGTGTTCCAACAGCTTATCTGTATGTTAATGTTGCCATTGCATATATCCTCTTGGCATTTGGCTGCCTTCCTTATGGGCAATCGGTTTGTTCGTTGTTACCCAGATCATTTTTTTTAAATTTAATTAACATTTTATGAAATATTATGAAATGAATTGGATTTAAAAAAAACTGCTCTGCTAACAACGAACAAACCGATTGCGGATATACCTTTTTGCCCATAACAAATGCCAAGAGGACATATGCGGCGAGACACTCGTCATTTTAGTACGCGACCGTTCGACGGCAGTTTTAGCATAGCGAATAAAAAGCCGTCAGAGGCGTCATTTTAATAACGTCATAGTTGTTAACGGCATTTCAGTAGGCTACCGTTTGACGGCAGTTTAAGTACAGCGTAAAAAAAACACATCAATGGGCTTTCTTAAAAAGATTATTTTCTAAACAAAAAATAAATATTATCCATTGCCTCATTGCCATAAATGCATGATGCGAGTAAAAGCGATGGTAGACTTTTAATCATTATACGCTTAATAATATCAATGATAAAAAATATAATATACATTATTATAGTCATATTTACCACTCATATCTATAATATAAGTTTTGCATAATTTTTAGTGGGCCACAGTAACCCAACAGTAGTTAAAGCTGGTTGCGATCAAATGGCAATTCTAAACACCAACAACAGATTTCTTCATGACAATATTGTCCTCTGCGCAGAACGAATAATAAGCACCCTCCCTGACAACCTCGAGGTTTGTTTCTTCGTCAACTCGGGATCAGAAGCCAACGACCTGGCTCTGAGACTTGCTCAGATCCACACTGGGAACCAGGATGTCATAGCTCTGGAACAGTAAGTGTCTAACCAAAGTTTGCATTATAGATTTAGATGTAGAATCGTTTCAGCTATTCTGGCCATCATCAGGAGACCAGCCCGATGATCTTTTGATACTGCTGCAATGGTTTAGTTATTAATTGTTTCTCTCTAAAGGTATCTTATACAATGAAAGATGGTTTTTCGTTATAAATTTTGCAACCTAAAGATGGTGCTAGTTTTTTAAATGGAAATGAATTGGCATGAAAGTGGTATTGTTTTGTAAAATGTCTCGGACTGCTTTTTTGCCTGGACTATTCAAAAATGTCTACCTACATTCAAGTGCATGATAGCTTTGTTAAATTAAAATTTTTATAACTTAGAAGCAAAGTTATGACGCAATTGTCTGGTATTATTTAGTAAGTAGTTGTTGGACTGCTTCCTTTTTAGATTGTAGCTATAGCAACAAGTCAGAAACCCTTCTAATGTAGTTGTTTTTATTTTTCTCTTTCAGCTTAATAAATTATAAAAACAAATGAAGATCCACGACAGATTGATGTTCTTCAGTGATGAATCAAGACGGCAGGCCTTTGAGTAGCCTAACACGACTGCCAAACGCGCGAAATCGAACGCATTCAAGAATATTGATAGAATTTTTATGAAGAGAGTGACTGCTTGTACGGCGTTATAAAAAAATAAATGAATATTTTTTTTTAGCGTAAGCGAAAAATGTTTTTTCTAACAATAAAACAAAATACGATTTTCTGGATAATCTTTATTAACTTGCACGACAATTGAAATAAATTTCGGCCAGGTTAAAAATTAAATGTTAAACAGATCTAAGCCGTTTTTTCTGATATACCTGCATGTAAAATTAATAACCGAAATACGCTAAATATAAAAAAATATTTTTTTATTTTTTTTTAATGAATACTGCTTAAATGTGTTTTAGAATAGATAATTAGATCGATAAATGGTTTTTGCGACTGTTAGTAAAATGATTAATTAAAAAGGACAACAAACCTTTTACGGTGTATCGCGAAGAAATTGGAAAACTACTTTTAAGAAGAGTTTTTTATTGCCAGTGTTTCATTTAGAAGAATCCAACTATTGCTAGACGACTTTTATAAAAGCTTTTGGCATATAAATGTCGCTTTTTTCATTTTTCTTTCATGAACTTTAACCAACCTATCTCTATTCATTATTGTAATTATTTCAGTATACTAGAAATCATTGATAGTGATGGTCGCAGCAGCTAATTAAATGAATATAATTGTTCTAAAATCGGTGTTATTTGCAAGTTCAATATAGGTATGATTACCAACGACCAGAAATTTGTAAGCTATTTTTGAAATAAAAAATGGACGAACACCAATTTTGGAAAAGTTATATTGTCTCCCTGGAGTTTGGGTTTGCCAGGTAGATACGATGTCCGTATTTTTTTAGTGCGTACCATGGCCACTTGACCTCTTTGATTGATATTTCTCACTACAAATTTAACCTCCCCGGAGGCGTTGGACAAAAGGAACACGTTCATGTGGTAAGTCACCTTCATTTTGGCCATACAATTAATTACTATATAACTTAACTTAACTTTATTATTTAAAGTCGAAATAAAAACATGGATAGGTATTAAAAACAGACAATTTGAAAATATTTTTAGAAATGCTTTAAATAATTTATATTAATATTTTTTAATTAAAAATTATAGATTAATAATTTTATTATAGGAAATATATTTCTTCTAAAAGATTACTATAAATTAACATTTTTACTTTAAAACTTAATTTTTAATGCATATTTATGATTTATGATTTTACATACTAAAACAAAAAATAAGATTTGCCCCTAACAAGCTCAGCTTCAGGGGATTGAAGAATAAGTTTATAGAAAACAACATAAACATATTTATTATATTATGAAATTTTAAATAAACTTATTATATTATTATTAACTTATTCGAGGTCAGGGTACCTAATCATTTCGTTTTCAAGTCGGTTCGGAAGTTTTGTTTGTTTCAACCCTTAATGGTAAAAATTGTCATTGGAAACAATCCACCATAATTCCCTACTCTATTTTCCATCGTGCTTAGCATCCTTAAAAAAGTGGGAGGGGGGGCACACTTTGACCTAATATTCTAAAATATAATTTGACGGTACTACTACTGATTGGTAGGAACACTTACTACAATAAAAAGGTCGTCTTACTTCAGAACCACTTAATGTTTTCAGTTAAATTAAGTTTTATTATGGGTTACTATGTTAGTCCGATCTAAAAAACACATAAAAGATTAATTTTTAAGTAGTAGTTTTAAGTTCAAAAAATACTTTTTCTACTACTTACTTGAGAAATCGTCATTATTTACTTCATTCCTTTATCGAGAAGTAACATTTCTTCACCTAGGTTAATAATAATAATAAAAAATTTCCTAGGTCAATAATGAAAAACAGCTGTTCAATAAGGTTGTTGCAGACAATTTTATAACTTAACTCACCGTTTCTTTACATATTATTGATTTTGAGCCTTTTTTGACCATTTTAAACAAAGAAATTCTGGAAAACAGGATTAAATTATCAATAAAATAGGACTTTTTATTATAATTTTATTGGGAAGATACTTTCAGAAATGGTTCTGTGACCAGCTTTTTTTCTTACATACCAGTCCATTATTTGCGCGTATGCATTCAAGTATAGTTTCTTAGATTTCTCTGGTAACAGATCGCACTGTGCGCTATTTGCCGCCTCTCTAAGCTCGGGTGGGGTACAAATTTCCAATTCTTCACTCTCAATTTCAGACATTTTATAATTTTAACTTTATATTATTATCTAACCCGAATATTTTCTACATACTGATAGAAGATCGCATTTGACAAGTAAAATCCTAAGTGACTTGATTTTCAAATTTTTTAAAAAATTAGGTGAAAATGGGTAACAAAGATTTAAACGAATTAAAATATGTAATATTTTATTGTTAGTAGTAGAAAAAATTCTATATATACCGCAGTTGAGAAGGCTATTATATACCTCGCACATTATATCCCTCGGCGCTTCGCGCCTCAGTATATAAAAGCGCTCGCTATATAATAGCTCACTTCTCAACCTAAGTATATAATGTACTATTATCGTATCATTATAGATTAAGTCATTTTTATATTATATCTTTATTAATAATTATTAACATCATAAACATACTAAAACCTACATAAAACCTTAGTTACTCATAATACATTAGTTACAATAATTTAATATGTTAGTTACGAAAGAATAATACGTTAGATACCAAATAATATTAGAACTATTTTTTATGAACATTTAAAACAATATTTTGACAGTTTTCAAATTTGATGGATACACCTTTGTCTTTAACGTGCACGATCTTAGGTATGCCCTCTGAAGACTGATTAATGACCGAGAAAGCACTCCTTTCGATTTCGTGCGGTTCCCCAGTACCTAATCCACTGCCGGAAACATCGCCGATTTGAATTTTGCGAGCAATGGAAACTTTCTTGGTCACACTTTCTTCTAAATACCCTCTAGCAACCTTCGACGATTCCCATCCACCAAGTTCTTGTAGTTCTAATATATCTCCTCCAGCATTAACAAGAAAATTTGCCGAAGATCTTCTAACGCAGTGACCAGTATACAAATTAGGATTTTCAAGTGAGAGATACTCAGCTATTTTTTAAGGTATTTTAGAGAAGAAATGAATGCCGCAGGGCTGTACCGTACATTTCCCTTTTCTATATGATACAAACAATCTTTGGTGAGTGACATGGTCTGGCCTTAACATTGCGTACTTTTTAAATAAAAGCACAGGATTGACGTCGCCGTAAAATATCACAGCGAAAATACGTTTCTTGTGGGTCTTTGAGTCGGGAATAGTAACAATCAGCTTGTCCTCTAAAACGTCAACGTCTTCCGTGGTTATCTTCGCTAATTCATTAGTTCGACAGACTCCTCCAATTCCAATTAAAAAAGCCACTTTCATCATTAAAAACTTCTCGTCTGAGGCAGAACACACAAATTCGTTGACTTGTTCTCTTGTAAATACTTTTGATTTTTTTGCTCTATATCCAACATTTTTCTTCTTGATGAAAGGTATTAAGGGGCCGTATTTGTCGATTTTCACTCTTTCCTTCAGTTCTAAAGTCGCTCATAACATGGAATATTTCGGCCATAAGGACGAAGCAGAGTATTCCTCAGAGAGTTTTGAGAAATACGCCAGCAATACCGTTTCTTCTGCATCTTGAACATGTACTTTGTTTCGCCTCTCACAGAACTGCCGATATTCTTTTTCATAATGGATTTTAGATTTGTCCGGAAGCAAGTTCAACCTTATAATGTTGGTTGCAGCTAATATATCGTCAGGAATATCAAAATCTTGCATGATTTTAATGATGACTTTTTGAAATGCCAAAATGAAATGTCAAAAACCTTGTTTTTATTTTCGCATCGCCGTTGTCAATGATACGATAAAGCTTTGAATATAACTCGATTATTAGCGATTTAACACCGTCTCGGACATTGCGGGTGACTCGGCTGTCGCCTCGTCACCTAGCAATGTCGACTATTATAAATCGTATAATAATCTCGTTATATTAATAGCTAATGTATGAGATGCATATAAGTGTGATGTGTTAAATATAAATAATTGAGGGATTCTGGTTGGTCCTATTATTATTTAACTTATATAAGGTCTTAATGTGTATTAAAGATAATAATAAGACCTTAACGCACCTTATTAAAAAAAACGGAATATCAAATCAAAAACCATATTTATAGGGTGGCATATTATTTGAAAGGTACATCGTATAACTTATTAATGGCTCGTTTAAGCAACGATGATAAAGCAAAGCTAGACCATGCATCTCATTCATAAACGTACTTTTGTGCCGAGCCGACATACCACTATTTATAGAGGACATTCTATCATACTATGACATGGCTATGAACATGAACTTACTTGTAAAAGGAAAATCCTGGCACTAAATCAATTACTATACAGACATTCAGCACTGTCGTGTAATAGTTTTGGTTAAAATGTATATACAACACGTGAAAGCGTTTCAATTTGATTACTATTTTCGCCATACTATAACCTAACTTTTTTTTATCATTCAAGGGTCGCTATAGATCATTTTCTTATTGTCACTTGCTGCCGCTAGAAGACAGACGTTGCTGTGTCTTGCGGATTTTACATCAGTGTGGAGTATTCCGAATAATATACATACTGTTCTGAATGTAAAGTTAAAATTTTGATTAGCTGTCAGTCAACAGCTTTTCTTGAAACCGGCATTAGGCACCGCCATAGAACTGGTAAATTCTTAATAGTTACATATTAAGTCAATTTAAGCTCAATTAAAGGGGTGCGTCTTTGGAGTCTTCGGCAACAGCGTATTATTCTAGTGTAAAAATTGGTGTTTATTTTCACGTGCTTTCATTGCGGAACTCGTGGGGAACCTGGTGGTCCATGCATTTGACCACTTGTCGGTTTCTTATGGTAAAGAGAATGAGATGTTTATCTTACTTTGTCATCGTTGCTTTTGAGCTATACAACGTGCGTATTTTTAGTGTATTTTTAAGGAGATACATCCTATAACAGTTTAGAACACGGCTCATTGATGCCTCCGCTAGCGACAGTTTCAACCGATCCAAAATAAACGGTTATTATTGATGATTTCACTTTTCTTTACATTACCACCTGAACAAAAGTGCTTATGTATGACGTTTCAGTCTACCTTGACATAATAATTGCTTCTTCTAGTTTTTCCTCGTAACGAAGTTTATCATCTGGTTTCACCACAATATTGCCTTTTTTTATTTGATGAACTTAAAAACATTTTTTATTATCAGTTTGATGTATTGTATATTGAAAAAAAGGTATGGGAAAACCTAGCTTCAGAACTATAAGTAACCTCGTTTTTATCGCCTAATGTTGCTAATACTTAGCTATTGTTGTATCTTAGGCTTCTTGCCCAGACAGTTACCGCGGCAAATTCAGCGACAAAGGAAACTGCTCGAAGGAAGAAGTGGGACACTTGTACGCAGACGAAATCAAAGGATTTTGCGAAAACATAAAAAACAAAGGACGGGGAGTTTGCGCGTTTATTGCAGAAAGCTTTTTAAGTTGCGGAGGACAGGTCATTCCACCCAAGAACTACTTTGAGGAGGTGTATCAGCATGTAAGGAACGCTGGTGGAGTATGCATAGCTGATGAGGTAAGAAACAGATTATCTTTCGTAATTTAGTAAGGTATGCCATTAATTTAGAGCAAATAACAAAAAACAACAGCTGGCCTATTAAAAATTGAAAGTTAGGTATAACTTACCTAGCTTATTAAATATTTAATTTACGAGTATATATTGTTAAAAATTATCCAAAAAATATACAAAAAGCAGACTTTATAAACTTTTTCGTGTGCTGTTAAAATTTGAAATAATTTGACTAGTTATAATAATTGCCATAATTAATGTAAAATCCAACTATTTTCCCTTCTATCCTTTACATGTCTTCTTTCTTGCAGCCGACGGAGCCAAAATCTATATTTTTTGTTTTAAAACAAAAATATCGTCAAAAAAACAAAATTTTTATGTCGTTAGGTCATATTTTATTTAGGTTTAACTGATATAACTGATTTTTAAAATTTTAACTTTGCAGAATGTTTATAAAGGAATAATTTAATTTTTTAGGTTCAAGTGGGATTTGGAAGGATCGGCAGACATTGGTGGGCTTTCCAACACTACAATGTAAAGCCTGACATCGTAACCATGGGTAAACCAATGGGGAATGGACACCCTGTGGCATGTGTAGTAACAACTAGAGAAATTGCTGACAGTTTCTTTAAAACTGGAGTGGAATATTTCAATACGGTAAGAAATAATGATAATGAAAATCTACATGCAATAAACGAATGAATACTTTGTTATTTTTGACATTAGTTTATTTTCAATTTTTCGACGTTACGGCTTTGTAGTACTACAACTTCATGACAATGACGCCAATAGAAAATTAACAAAACTAACAACACCTATAATATATAGATTTACAGAGTAATTTGTTTTTACAAAAATTAAATCAGTATTTTGACAATGGCACAAAATATATAGCTACTAATGCTATATATTTTATATTATATTTTTGGGAGTAATTTGCTTTATATGTGTAGCTGACGATCGCGATGACTTTTTGCAGTGAGCTGTGGTAATGAACTTTAATTTATTTTCTTTTTAGTATGGTGGAAACCCTGTATCTTGTGCCATAGCCAATGCAGTTTTTGACATCATAGAAAAAGAAAATCTCAGGGAGAGGGCACTAGTAGTCGGTGAATACCTGTTGGACTGTTGTCAAATGTTGGCCAAGAAACACAAATACATTGGTGATGTTAGAGGGGTTGGATTGTTTGTTGGAATCGACTTGGTGGAAGATCCCATTACGAGGAAAGCAAATAAGGAATGTGCTCAGTACGTTGTTCAAAGGTAAAAAAAATACAAAAATACCTTCCTTTTGCTTTTTTAAAGCAGCAAAGCAAAGTAAAAATCGTTGCTTAGCTAAGTTGTTAAAGGAACGCTTCGCGAACAATGTTGAATAATCATATGACTAATCTAGAGGGGCAAGTGGGGAGAAAAAAATCTTTGCTGAGCTGATTTAAATCTTTAAAAGGAACGCTCAACTTAGCTGTTTGCTTTGCTTTGCTATTTAAAAGTATTTAAAGGAACTTGGCTATTATTTTGTCATCAAAATGTGCCAGATGTCATTTGTCTATACCATGGCCCTCCAGGAGTAGACAAAGATCCGGCCACGGAAATATAGCATTTTGACAGATTCCGGGACCGAGAAGTTTGAGGGGTTGAGAGACGCGACGTCCGGGGCTCGCTTGTCGTCCAACGTAGACGGCTGGTTCATAACTTAATTTTATTAAAATAAAGTTAATTTTTAAATTAGGTATTATTTAAAATTTTTCTAATTTAGAATTTTTTTCCAGAATGCGAGAAGAACATATTCTACTAAGCACAGATGGTCCAGAATGCAACGTCATCAAGCTAAAACCCCCCATGGTGTTCACCAAAGAAAACGCCGATGAAGTTGTATCAACTTTAGATCGTGTTCTTAAAGAAGTGAGACACAAAGAACAATTGGACGCCAAAATTAAAAGCTTACAACAGATCACAGCCCCCTCTATTGTCGATGCTCATGCCAGCAAAGACCATAGACCTAGAAGACCGTTATATGAACAAACTATTAAGTCAATTTAAGTATTTTATGTATTATTGCAAACTTTGTACATAGTTATAGTTTAAGTGTTTAGTTTTTAATTTAATTTATTTTTTTTAAGGTTTATATATTTACTTATATTAAGTAAAAAAATATAATTATTATTAATTTCAAAACTGATATATTTTCTAATTTATATTTAAAGGTTACGCTTTACGCTATTTAATTTCAACATATAATAAGATATATAGTTAACAATCAGTGGCGTAACTACAGGGGGGCAGAGTCTCTACGTATTTTTTGCGAATAGTATTAAAAGGTGGGCAAAATTAAAAGCTGAAGACACCACTAAAATTTCGCTCAAGAGCCTGTGTACTACTCGATGGTCGCCCAGGAATGATACTCTCTTATTGGCGCTACGTTTGCTCTACCATACATTGCCTTCGATGGGTCGTAATAGCGGCGAAACAAATGAGGCAACAGGACTCAGAAATTTCAGGCAATATTAATTTTAACTATTGAGGCCAAAATCTTGAATTCATTGAATACGGTATCTATCCATTTGCAGTCAATCGATTGCGAGCTTACCGTTGCTGTAGATTTACTTGAAACTGCTCTAAGCACGTTACAATGAATGCGTGCAAATTTTATAGAAATTGTTGAAAGTGCAGCTGCTACGGCACGATCTTAGGAAATTCAACCAGTGTTTGAAAACAAGCGCCTGAGAAAAGTTCCCAAATTTGCTGACGAATTAAGTTCTGATGAAAGATTATCAGATGCAAAATCCTATTTCAAAACGCAAATATTTTATGGAACATTGGATATAGCTATCCGCCAGTTGGAAGTGCGATTTAGGAGTTTACATGACATTGCAAGACTTTTTACACCGATTTTTCCTCAAAATAACCTGTCGGAAAGTAAACTTGAACAGTTCACTTTAAACTTGGTAGAAAAATATAGTGATGATTTGTCAGTTGACCTTGCGAGCCAAATTGTGCAACTGAAGCTATCATTTGGCAAAAAGCTAATTGAATTGAAAACTGTTCAGGATTTAACAAAATCCTTAATAGTGAACAATTATCTGCTAGCACCAAATTTTTCAGAAGTTTGTACAGCCTGTAAGTTGTTTTTAACTCTGCCGGTGTCAGTTGCATAAACAGAACGTTCATTTTCTAATTATTGAAACCCATTTGCGAAGCTCAATGAGTCAACATCGCTTATCCATACTTAGTATAATATCTATTGAAAAATGAAAAGCTAAGGCTTTGAACATCGACGACATAATTGAATCCTTCGCTAGCGCTAAATCAAGGGGGAAGATGTGAAGCATAAACGTCAATTAACTATGTATGTTAATTTGAACTATCTTTCAAAAAATGTTTTTTTTAAATTTATTTTGTAAGCCATAATATGTGAAACTGAAAGTACTGACAACTTTAATTTGATAATTTAAACTGTATTTGAAATAATTTGTTGCCTACCCATTTTAGTTTTTTTCGTATCTACTGATTAAGTTACGTATACCCACCTAGCACTGTTAATTTAATAAAGATATTTTAGTTGTTCGTTTTTTAACCAAAATTTAAACTTATAAATTCTTGGCGCCGTGGCATCTTTACCCCTCTACTGCCACAAGTGGCATGTAATATTTGCATCTTAGGTCTAGGCAAGTGTACGAGTATGGTGTATCGTAATTGGGCCTCGCCAAACCACTCTGCCCCCAGGTCTAAAATCTGAAGTTACCCCACTGTTAACCATAGTATAATTTCGTTTAACATTGCTGGATTGAATTAATCAAAGCTCTAACGTATAATACTATCATCACTAAAAGTTCAACAAAGTGTTATATATTCTTCGCTATATGTATTTTCAGTGAATCGACCTCTGTATTGAATGCAGTGGCGATAATTGAATTAGGTAGGACCAAAATATCAAATCAAATTAAAAAAAAACTTACCGGATAATTAAATGCGACATAATATATCTTTGATCACAACATAAAATAAAATGTTTTTCTCGTATTCCAAAAAAAAACATAGATGGAATAAATATTCCTATTAATTTTGAAGCAGTGACTTCTGCCCATTTTGAGTTTTTGTTATAAACGAATCAGGTAAGGGGCGGAATTCTTTAACATGGAATATTATATAATAGAAAAGCGCGGAGAGCCGCCAATATTTTGAAAAACTGATTTTATTCATTTTGAAAGTCAACAAAGGATTAAAACCAACTGAGCAACTTAACCCCGTATAACCCACCGACCAGGACGTCTATTCTTGAAATAGGCGAATGATCATTTCAAGAGAAGTGATTACTTTTTCTCTTAAAAATGTTTAAACTGTATTCTTGAAACTTAAAATGACTATTCATTTCCATCGAAAGTTCAGACGATGCAAGCATATGATGTGAATTGTCCCTTCTCGCGAGAGAGCATTCACTTCTCTTAAATTGGAGAATAGACGTCCAGGTGTTTTAACCTAAAACAATTATTAAAGTTAATATTTCGAGAGGGAAAACGTACTAAAAACAGCTGCCATCTAGTAGCGGTAGCAAAGACCGCCAATCACGGCCTGATTTGGAGATCTGGTCAAGGCAAAAAAATCCTCATGGGCCAGTCAGAGACGGAGATAAATTTTTCGGCAACCGTCCGGGAAGTACCCACTTCCCGGACGCTTTTTCTTTGAGAAAGTAACATTTCTTCGGCCTAGTCCGGGAAGTAAGTGCCTAGTCCGGGAAGCACGTACTTCCCGGATTAGGCCGGGAAGAATCTCATCAATATTACCACTTGCTCGAATTTTAATTTAAATATTAATATAAATAAGAATTAGAATGTTTTTGTTAGTACCTATCTTCTGTTCGAATTTCAATATTTAATACAAATAACAATTGAAATGTTCGAAATTTTGTTCTACAAAGAAACATAATAAAGAAATGTCTCATTGATTGGTTATTCTACACGGTTGCCGAAAAAATAGTGTACGCAACACGTCCGAAAACAGTTTTTTTGGACTCGCAGACTTCCAGGACTCGCCTACGGCTCGTCAAATAACAGTATTTTCCGGACTTGTAACGTAAATTACTATTATTGTGGTATATTATATCTCTCTATCTTATGCGAATAATATTCACAAAAAAAAATTAATCGTCGCTTCGGGAGACAACTTAATTATTAGGAGCATGTTTGGTGTACAGATGGTACTTAAAGTCTTTGAATATACAGGATAATGCAAGACAAATTCAAATGGTATTTTTATTTTTAGATTGATTTTAAACTCAAAAAAGAAAATGTTTTTAATGTATGCCCAGTTTTAAAAGGGTTAAACTAGAAGTTAGCATTTTTAAATAAAGAATAAAAAACTAAGAGAAGAATATGAAAAAATATGTAATATTTCAAATGTCAGTATTTCATTTGGTGGATTTTAGCTGTAATTTTAGGATTATGACAAAACGCTCAGTTGGGCTGAAGCCCAAGGTTCAAATAAAACACATCGTCTGAAACTAAACTCTTTCACGTACGTACGTAGGTCACAAGTTTTTCAAAATAATTTATTTCGTAGTTAATACAATCCTCAGACAAATAAACCAGTTATTAAATAGTTTCTTCCATTTTTCTTCCCGAAGATTGACGCATCTTTCGGTCCAGCTATTCGTCGCCAGTTTCAATACAATAAAGATAGTTGGATGTACCCTCTTCGTATGTCCACATTTATTAACATCAATTTATTGCATTAAAACTGTTAGTAATTTGATCCAAAACTTGGGGGACCCGCAACGTTATATCAAAAAAGCATTTTTCCCAAATCAACATTTTATAAACTTTATTTATTATTTTAAATATTTCCATTTTGAGTTTGTTGTTAAATTTTTTCATTGAACAGGAATCATTACTTTTAAAAATTTTGGTAACGGTAACATGTTTTCTCAGGAATTATGTATTTTTAAGATAATATACCTTATATTGCTCATAGTGCCGTTTTGCAAAGCTTAAATTTCGGGCACATAATTTCGTATTTATTATTTTCTGATGCAACACAACACTCGTTCAGTCAGTCTATTGGAGACAAAAAGTAATTTTAAGCAGTCTATTGGACACAAAATAATTTTAGGCAGTCTATTGGAGACAAAATAATTTTAGGCAGTCTATTGGAGACAAAAAGTAATTTTAAGCAGCAAATACATTTTTCTTGTAGGCCTATTACTGGCAAAATAGAATTATAGATAGTTTATTTAATTTAACATTTGAAATTCATTATTCTTAACAAAATGAGTAAATCACAAGTGACACCAGCGGTACAACCGGCACAAGGCCCACTAGCTGTCAATTGGGACCTTTTTAAATCAAAAATCGAAAATATAAAACCCTTTGATGGCAATAGTAATCGTTTAAATAAGTTTTTAAAAAGATGCGACGACCTAGTCGCCAAATATAAACCGTTTAACGATGACGATTTAAATACGCATGTACTTGAGTGCATAAATGAAAAACTGACAGGTAGAGCGGAAAACATGATTGCAAATCGAATGGAATTAGAAGACTGGGAAAAGTTACGCGCAGCGTTAACCCAGACTTTTTCTGATAGGAGAGATTTAGATTGCTTAGTACAGGAACTGACCCGTACTAAACCCCTTAAGGGAGAACATATTCTAAATTTTGGCAGTAGACTACAACTACTACGTAGTAACGTTATTCAAAGAATAAGCAATAATAACCAGTTAGGCGAACCCGAAAAATTGTGTCATATTAAATATCATGAAAGCACAGCTTTAAATACATTTATTGCAGGGTGCACCGGCATATTAAAAAATAACATGCACATAAAAAAAACAGCAACCCTTGAAGATGATATGGCTTATGTAAGTGAATTTGAACATTTTGAAAAACTATATGAAGCTTCGGCGAAATGCAAAAAATGCAAAAAACTAACAATTGGCCCATGCAAAAACCAAGACAGTTTCAAAATTTTCAGAATCAAAATCAAATGTATAATAATTTCCCCGTATTACCGAATAATACACCGAATCTGAATATGCAAAACCATTTTCAGAGACCCTATTTCCCGAGTCAACCTATAAATATACAACCCCAGTATTTACCCCCGCGAAATTACCCCACTAATAGCCAAGTTTTTGGGAAACCACAAAATGTTTTTCGACCTAACCAAATTCCACCCAAAAATTTGCCACGCCCAGAACCAATGTCAACGACCTCTAGAAATCCGACGGTAAATACAAATCGCCAAAATTCATATAATAATCAACAGAATTATTTTAGAAATCAATACCCAGATCAAAAACCAAACTTTACCTTTCAAGAACTTTATTTTAGTAAAGAAGGAAATTACTATATACAGGGTGAAAATACATACGATAACAATCTCGACATGTATGGTAGTTATGCTGATAACTACCAAGACTATCAAACCACCCCTGAACAAACATTACCTGACCAAAGTTACAACGACACCCCATATGCAGGGTACAACCAATACCCCATTTACGAAAATGAACAAACTATTACACACGAACGACCATCTGTCCAAAATGAAATTTCAGAGAAAAATAACGAATTGCATTACCAAAATTTTCACGAAACGGGGCCAACAAAAGAACATATATGACCGAAATCAATAGTATATTCTGTAACGGCTCACTCCCATATGTTAAAATCAAAAAATCAAACTTAAAGCTTTTAATCGACACCGGTAGCCTACGGTCTATTTTAAAGCCATCGGTTGCGAAACAATTTTATGCCAATTGTATCTATCACTCTAACAATACGATAAAAACGGCCTTAGGAAGTCAATCAACACAATTCGAGGCATCAATACCGGCTCTCGCAGAATTCGGTACAAATTATAAAATAAATTTGATTCTTTTCGACTTCGACGGAATATTAGGCCTAACTGACCTAATTAATATGCAACTCAATATTGACCTATGTATTAAGAGACTGATTGGACCCAAACTTAATATACCATTTCTTTATCGCCAAACACACGAATCATGTTTTCCATTTTCGGTAAATCCAAATGAAAAAATAGTAACAAACGTTCCTGTCAACGTACTAGAAAGAAACAATTTGACAAAACCCGATAAAATCGACACACTCTTTTTACCACAAATATTAAACCATGCAAATAACGCATACGCCTTGTCTAGATATCCGACAGACAACGACCTTAACGCCTTAGAAACAACGTCGACAGACAATGACCACGGTAACATAGACAACATGATAAGCGAATACCTACAAAATCAAGATGATATCCCGCAATTAGACGAATCAACTACAAATAAAATTCTTGTTACATACGACGAAAGACAAACAGATACGAACATACCAAAAATCAATATAACATCCGACATGCAAATTCGACCCCTTGAAAAAAACAAGAAAGACGATAATAAAACAGTGCATACGTCATTAGAACACCCGATAATAAATATACCTATATCCGAACGATGTTTAAATGTTTATAAAAATCAACTCGTTATCACTGCTGGTGAAATAGACAAAATGCAATGTAAATTTAATAAAATCTTTAAAAACACATGCCTAACGCCACAATATCAAAACGAGACCCACGCGAACATATAATAAAAATTTTAAAAGAATTTGTTAACCCGAAACAAACGTTTGCTATATATTCTTGGGACCCAGGAATAGCCAAAATATTCATCACTACAGTTAACAACTTTTATCGAAATTCATCGTACAAACTAATTCAATGTTCAAAATTTTTGGAAGACGTCGAAAAACTTAAAGACCAAAAAGAAAAGCTCGAGATGTATCACACAACTAAAACGAGTCATAGAGGAATTAACGAAACCAAATTAGCCATTTCGCGAAAATACTATTGGCCAAAAATGTCAGCAGAAGACATCGAAAATTACATAAACAACTGCGAAACATGTCTAAAAGAGGAAAATAAAAATTTTACACCCACGCAACTTATGAAACGCGTAATAATTGCATACAATAACTCAACCCATAGTGTAACCAAATATACCCCATTTGAAATATTAAAAGACCTGCCGAAATTTACAAAATTTGCGACTAAAAGTCAAACCAATAAAAAGGAATTACACAAAAAGGCGCGTACCATAAAAACAGCGCTAGAAAACCCCGAATTAAACGACTATCGAATTTTCAGGTAAACAATGAAAGGGACAATCCTGATTTTAACCACGACACTCCAAGTACTTCAAATATATTGTAACCCTAATGACATACACCTGACGACCCTTAAAAATCCTATTCTCCCGATAGAATTAGGAAACTCAAAACTTATATATAACAAACATACATTTTTGCATTACGTAGACTTAGAACCTATTTTAGTACAACTTGTAAATATAGAAAAATATTTCTTTACAATTAAAAACCACTTAAAGCACGAAAACGCGACAAATCCAATTTCTTATCACGGGTTATCAGAAAGTGCAATACTTAGAACGGAATACCTCATTCAAACAACACAAAGTAAACTAGAAAATCTCTACCCACACGTAAGGAACAAGAGAGGTCTAGTTAATATCGTAGGTAAAGCAAATAAATGGTTATTCGGCACATTAGACGCGGACGACGGAAAAAGATACGATAAAACCATTAAAATTCTCGAAACGAATCAGAAAAACATCATAAACAAACTAAATTTACAAGTTTCCTTATCAAAAAACTTAATTAATAACTATAATAAAACAATATCGATTCTCGATGCAAATCAAAAACAATTACAATATGGTCTAAGAGTATTTAAAGATGTCATCGAACGGACAATTAACGATCTAAATGATTACATAAGCTTTCAAGGACTAATTTATCAAATACATTTAGATTGTCAAAATTTAATCACCTTTATTGACAACCTAGAGGACGCTATTATGTTTGCCAAATTAAACGCACTGCATAACGCCATAGTGCCAAGTTCAGAATTATTACAAATGCTAGATTATCTAAGAACAATCTATAATAATGAAGCAATACCAAATTTTAAGAACATATTGTCGTTTTACCAATTTTTAGGGACTCAAGTTACTTTTTCAAAAGCTAAAGTGATATTTGCGATTCATGTTCCTGTGGTTAGACCAGAAAGGTTTACCTTCTACCACCTATATCCTATTACCTAAGACCATAAAATATTCGTTCCAAAATACCCTTATTTGGCACAAGCAGAAGAAAAGGTCCAATTTAAAGAAACTAGTTGCCCCCAACTGGAAGAAGAATACTACTGCAATGAAAATCTCCACCCACAAGACCATTGCACCCTTCAACTACTAAAAGGCTCTCCGCTAGAAAACTGCCCTGTTCTTGAAGTCAAAATACAAGAAATAATAACTGAACAAGTTACACAGGAAGAAATACTCATCCTTCCCAGTAAAACAGAAAGACTTTTTTCTAAATGCACTACCGACCAATATCTCCAAATTAATATGCCGACGCTAGTGAAAATTCCGAAAAATTGCCAAATTCAAATCAGAGCGAAGAAATTTGTCAACGACGTGAGCATTAAACAAGGAAAACCGCTAATCTTACCCGACGTCGAAATAGGAAATTCCACCCTATCAACCACCTTCAAAACACCAAATTTAACGAAACTGAACTTTGAAGATATCTATCGATTGAAAGATATGGCCAACCAATTATCGCCAATCACCGCAATCGAAGAAAAAGAACAATTATCGAACATTATGTCCTACTTAATAGGAAGTCTAGCCATCCTGTTGACAATGTACCTACTATGGAAGTATAGAAACCAACTTAGACCATTTTCCAAATTTTGTACAAGGACCAAAACCAATACCAAATTGCAAGAAATCGATGCCAGAAACGAAAATACCAATACCTCGCAGAATACCTCCGGTATCTTCTCAGCTTAAGGAGGGAGGAGTTACATACTGTGAAAACGATGAACTAGACGATTCCCAGGCCAACCTTTCCGAGAAGCCTTATCTCTTGATGATGCTAGTTTTTACAATATTGTTAATGTAATTTTTAAATAAAGTATTCTTTGACTTGAGCTCGTTAAAGTCAGACGCTGTATTTTCCAAAGTAAAATAAAATTGTTTTTAAAAATAGTTTTTTCTGTTTTTCAAACTTAACTTGATTGTATATAGATTAAATTATTTTAATATAATATTTGTTTTATCTTACGAGAGCGGTAGGGGAAGCAGTGCTTCCATCGCTTCCATGGACCGCACGCCCCTGCCCAATACCAAATATAAGCGATATATTAGATCGATTAGGCCGAGCACAATATTTTACCACGCCTAGCAAGCGGATTCATAAAATCGAAATGGATAAAAATTCTATAGAAAAAACAGCTCTTTCGGTTAATAACGCACACTATGAATATATAAGAACGCGCCCTTCGGTTTGAAAATTGCCCCCTTCACTTTTCACATGGTGATCGATAAAGTGCTAAAAGAGCGGCAAAATAAAATCCGCATGGTTTTTATGGATAACATAATTATCATCAGTGTAGGACTGCAAGAACATATACAAAATTTAAAATTAGTATTCTCAAAATTATCCAAGGAATACTTGACACTCATTTTAAACAACCCCGAATTAATTTAAGTAATTTCGGACATTCAAATTGCACCCCACTAGTAGGCCAAGATATCACGACCAAAATATCACAAGACTCACAAACAGTACCTACTTTGTTAGAGGAACGAATCCTTAATATACCGATATGAAAAAATTATCTAAATACATTTAAAACCCAAATAATAATAACCGAAGGCGACATAGACAAGATTCAATATGTAAGTTTAATAAAATATTTCAAAATAGGCGATTACACATATCCGTTCCTAGTACAAATCCAATCCCTCATTTTATACAAATTTTAAAAGAATATATACAACCAAAACAAGTATATGCAATCTACTTTAGGAACCCAAAACTTGCCCAAAATTTTGTTATTACGGTCCAAAACCTATTTCAAAATACCTTTAAATAATCCAATGTGCGAAATTCTTACAGGATGTCGAAATTTTAAATGATTAGAAAGAAAAAACTAGAATTATAAAACACCACTAAAACTTGTCACCGTAAAATAAACAAAATGAAAATTTCTCTTTGTGCTAAATTTTATTGGCCCAAAATGCCCACCGACATAGAAAATTATGTTAATAATTGCGAGATATGTTTAAAAAACAAATATGACAGTACCCATTGTAATTAAATTTAATTTGACACCCACTAGCACAAAACCTTTCGAACACATTCATATTGATACTTTTAAAATTTCAAACGAAAACTATTTAACTATAATAGATTCTTTTAAGATTAGGACAAGCCTATTATTTAAAAAACCTAACAGGACCCATGATAATAGAAAACCTTCTAAATTTTATATCACACCATAGATTACCACAAAAATCAACAGCTGACTCAGGCACTGAGTTTAAAAACAAAGAAATCGAAGATTTCTGTAAGATATATAAAATCGAATTACATTATACCACCCCCAAAAATAGTAATTCAAATTACCCCGTAGAAAGATTTCACTCCACGATAATCGAACACTATCGGTGCCTTAAGGAGGAAACTAGTACTTTTACCCCTGAACAATTGATAAAACAAGCAATATTAGGCTATAATAATTGTAACATAGCGTAACGAAATTAACACCTTTTGAAATAGTTAAAGGGCATATAAATAGTACCGATCCTTTTGATATTAATGACCAAATAATTATATCGAATTATGTAAAGAAACATAAAGAAACAGCTAAATTCGTCTTGTAATACATTTTCTTTTAAAAATAATGTTAGTTTACCCCCCATTCTAAACTGTACCAGGTGGTTGATACTTTAAATCTCCTAAATTAAAAAGTCCACCTTTTTAAAATAATACTAATGAATTATGCCCTTTTTCAAACGCTACACTTTGGCACTTAAACTTTCAATATTCATTTGCTCTGTCTGTAATGAATAGTTACCCAGGTTACATAGTTACATCACTTGGTATCAGAATCTGAAAGTTTTACGGCGCGCTGTGCATATAGTTCGAAATTATTCCTGCAAATGTTCAACTAACTCTTATAAACTTTTTCAACTGACTTTTTATTTTAATTTATTTTTACATTATCTCAATTGAAAAATATCAACCTTACAAGTTAAGATTATGTTCTAACAATTCATCTGGTTGATTTTCTGTAACCTAGCTTCTAGCAAATCTCTATTTAACCTATGTTTGCACAAGAACTCTCCATTTAAAAATAAAACAGGAATTTCATATCTATACAACCTTAACCATCTTACATTTTCCTTAATAGAAATATCCACAGTTTCAAATTCTACCAAATGCATATAAGGGGATAACTCTGCTTTTAAATCGTCGCACAGGGGGCAGGGAACTCTAGTATAAAGAGTCAACGTTGGTAACGTATTTGTGCGAAGTGGTTCCGCCCTACCAAAAAGAAATTATATAAGCAACATAACAATATATTAGATTTTATTTTTAAAATAAGTAAATTAATATTTTGGCTTAATATGTATAAATAAAATGCTTTTCGTATGTATATAAAGAAAGAAAGGAAAAAATTACCCATAAAACAATCAGACATTCCTTAAACTATCCAAAATTTTTGAGACGTAAAACTTACAATCTTTCGATCATGATGGAAGAAGCCCCACCGCCTCCGTTACAAATGGAAGCTACGCCTTTCTGTCCAGGTTTCAAATTGTGCACTAAATGAACCACGATCCTAGCCCCAGACATTCCTATTGGATGACCTAAACTAACTGCCCCTCCATGAACATTTACTTTGTTCGGATCTAGCTCCATCAACTTTTCATTCGCCAAAACTACCACGCTGAAAGCTTCGTTGATTTCCCACAATGCCACGTCATCTTTATTGACGTTTAGTTGTTTCAGTAGTTTGGAAATAGTAACAAACGTTCCTGTCAACGTACTAGAAAGAAACAATTTGACAAAACCCGATAAAATCGACACACTCTTTTTACCACAAATATTAAACCATGCAAATAACGCATACGCCTTGTCTAGATATCCGACAGACAACGACCTTAACGCCTTAGAAACAACGTCGACAGACAATGACCACGGTAACATAGACAACATGATAAGCGAATACCTACAAAATCAAGATGATATCCCGCAATTAGACGAATCAACTACAAATAAAATTCTTGTTACATACGACGAAAGACAAACAGATACGAACATACCAAAAATCAATATAACATCCGACATGCAAATTCGACCCCCTGAAAAAAACAAGAAAGACGATAATAAAACAGTGCATACGTCATTAGAACACCCGATAATAAATATACCTATATCCGAACGATGTTTAAATGTTTATAAAAATCAACTCGTTATCACTGCTGGTGAAATAGACAAAATGCAATGTAAATTTAATAAAATCTTTAAAAACACATGCCTAACGCCACAATATCAAAACGAGACCCACGCGAACATATAATAAAAATTTTAAAAGAATTTGTTAACCCGAAACAAACGTTTGCTATATATTCTTGGGACCCAGGAATAGCCAAAATATTCATCACTACAGTTAACAACTTTTATCGAAATTCATCGTACAAACTAATTCAATGTTCAAAATTTTTGGAAGACGTCGAAAAACTTAAAGACCAAAAAGAAAAGCTCGAGATGTATCACACAACTAAAACGAGTCATAGAGGAATTAACGAAACCAAATTAGCCATTTCGCGAAAATACTATTGGCCAAAAATGTCAGCAGAAGACATCGAAAATTACATAAACAACTGCGAAACATGTCTAAAAGAGGAAAATAAAAATTTTACACCCACGCAACTTATGAAACGCGTAATAATTGCATACAATAACTCAACCCATAGTGTAACCAAATATACCCCATTTGAAATATTAAAAGACCTGCCGAAATTTACAAAATTTGCGACTAAAAGTCAAACCAATAAAAAGGAATTACACAAAAAGGCGCGTACCATAAAAACAGCGCTAGAAAACCCCGAATTAAACGACTATCGAATTTTCAGGTAAACAATGAAAGGGACAATCCTGATTTTAACCACGACACTCCAAGTACTTCAAATATATTGTAACCCTAATGACATACACCTGACGACCCTTAAAAATCCTATTCTCCCGATAGAATTAGGAAACTCAAAACTTATATATAACAAACATACATTTTTGCATTACGTAGACTTAGAACCTATTTTAGTACAACTTGTAAATATAGAAAAATATTTCTTTACAATTAAAAACCACTTAAAGCACGAAAACGCGACAAATCCAATTTCTTATCACGGGTTATCAGAAAGTGCAATACTTAGAACGGAATACCTCATTCAAACAACACAAAGTAAACTAGAAAATCTCTACCCACACGTAAGGAACAAGAGAGGTCTAGTTAATATCGTAGGTAAAGCAAATAAATGGTTATTCGGCACATTAGACGCGGACGACGGAAAAAGATACGATAAAACCATTAAAATTCTCGAAACGAATCAGAAAAACATCATAAACAAACTAAATTTACAAGTTTCCTTATCAAAAAACTTAATTAATAACTATAATAAAACAATATCGATTCTCGATGCAAATCAAAAACAATTACAATATGGTCTAAGAGTATTTAAAGATGTCATCGAACGGACAATTAACGATCTAAATGATTACATAAGCTTTCAAGGACTAATTTATCAAATACATTTAGATTGTCAAAATTTAATCACCTTTATTGACAACCTAGAGGACGCTATTATGTTTGCCAAATTAAACGCACTGCATAACGCCATAGTGCCAAGTTCAGAATTATTACAAATGCTAGATTATCTAAGAACAATCTATAATAATGAAGCAATACCAAATTTTAAGAACATATTGTCGTTTTACCAATTTTTAGGGACTCAAGTTACTTTTTCAAAAGCTAAAGTGATATTTGCGATTCATGTTCCTGTGGTTAGACCAGAAAGGTTTACCTTCTACCACCTATATCCTATTACCCAAGACCATAAAATATTCGTTCCAAAATACCCTTATTTGGCACAAGCAGAAGAAAAGGTCCAATTTAAAGAAACTAGTTGCCCCCAACTGGAAGAAGAATACTACTGCAATGAAAATCTCCACCCACAAGACCATTGCACCCTTCAACTACTAAAAGGCTCTCCGCTAGAAAACTGCCCTGTTCTTGAAGTCAAAATACAAGAAATAATAACTGAACAAGTTACACAGGAAGAAATACTCATCCTTCCCAGTAAAACAGAAAGACTTTTTTCTAAATGCACTACCGACCAATATCTCCAAATTAATATGCCGACGCTAGTGAAAATTCCGAAAAATTGCCAAATTCAAATCAGAGCGAAGAAATTTGTCAACGACGTGAGCATTAAACAAGGAAAACCGCTAATCTTACCCGACGTCGAAATAGGAAATTCCACCCTATCAACCACCTTCAAAACACCAAATTTAACGAAACTGAACTTTGAAGATATCTATCGATTGAAAGATATGGCCAACCAATTATCGCCAATCACCGCAATCGAAGAAAAAGAACAATTATCGAACATTATGTCCTACTTAATAGGAAGTCTAGCCATCCTGTTGACAATGTACCTACTATGGAAGTATAGAAACCAACTTAGACCATTTTCCAAATTTTGTACAAGGACCAAAACCAATACCAAATTGCAAGAAATCGATGCCAGAAACGAAAATACCAATACCTCGCAGAATACCTCCGGTATCTTCTCAGCTTAAGGAGGGAGGAGTTACATACTGTGAAAACGATGAACTAGACGATTCCCAGGCCAACCTTTCCGAGAAGCCTTATCTCTTGATGATGCTAGTTTTTACAATATTGTTAATGTAATTTTTAAATAAAGTATTCTTTGACTTGAGCTCGTTAAAGTCAGACGCTGTATTTTCCAAAGTAAAATAAAATTGTTTTTAAAAATAGTTTTTTCTGTTTTTCAAACTTAACTTGATTGTATATAGATTAAATTATTTTAATATAATATTTGTTTTATCTTACGAGAGCGGTAGGGGAAGCAGTGCTTCCATCGCTTCCATGGACCGCACGCCCCTGCCCAATACCAAATATAAGCGATATATTAGATCGATTAGGCCGAGCACAATATTTTACCACGCCTAGCAAGCGGATTCATAAAATCGAAATGGATAAAAATTCTATAGAAAAACAGCTCTTTCGGTTAATAACGCACACTATGAATATATAAGAACGCGCCCTTCGGTTTGAAAATTGCCCCCTTCACTTTTCACATGGTGATCGATAAAGTGCTAAAAGAGCGGCAAAATAAAATCCGCATGGTTTTTATGGATAACATAATTATCTTCAGTGTAGGACTGCAAGAACATATACAAAATTTAATATTAGTATTCTCAAAATTATCCAAGGAATACTTGACACTCATTTTAAACAACCCCGAATTAATTTAAGTAATTTCGGACATTCAAATTGCACCCCACTAGTAGGCCAAGATATCACGACCAAAATATCACAAGACTCACAAACAGTACCTACTTTGTTAGAGGAACGAATCCTTAATATACCGATATGAAAAAATTATCTAAATACATTTAAAACCCAAATAATAATAACCGAAGGCGACATAGACAAGATTCAATATGTAAGTTTAATAAAATATTTCAAAATAGGCGATTACACATATCCGTTCCTAGTACAAATCCAATCCCTCATTTTATACAAATTTTAAAAGAATATATACAACCAAAACAAGTATATGCAATCTACTTTAGGAACCCAAAACTTGCCCAAAATTTTGTTATTACGGTCCAAAACCTATTTCAAAATACCTTTAAATAATCCAATGTGCGAAATTCTTACAGGATGTCGAAATTTTAAATGATTAGAAAGAAAAAACTAGAATTATAAAACACCACTAAAACTTGTCACCGTAAAATAAACAAAATGAAAATTTCTCTTTGTGCTAAATTTTATTGGCCCAAAATGCCCACCGACATAGAAAATTATGTTAATAATTGCGAGATATGTTTAAAAAACAAATATGACAGTACCCATTGTAATTAAATTTAATTTGACACCCACTAGCACAAAACCTTTCGAACACATTCATATTGATACTTTTAAAATTTCAAACGAAAACTATTTAACTATAATAGATTCTTTTAAGATTAGGACAAGCCTATTATTTAAAAAACCTAACAGGACCCATGATAATAGAAAACCTTCTAAATTTTATATCACACCATAGATTACCACAAAAATCAACAGCTGACTCAGGCACTGAGTTTAAAAACAAAGAAATCGAAGATTTCTGTAAGATATATAAAATCGAATTACATTATACCACCCCCAAAAATAGTAATTCAAATTACCCCGTAGAAAGATTTCACTCCACGATAATCGAACACTATCGGTGCCTTAAGGAGGAAACTAGTACTTTTACCCCTGAACAATTGATAAAACAAGCAATATTAGGCTATAATAATTGTAACATAGCGTAACGAAATTAACACCTTTTGAAATAGTTAAAGGGCATATAAATAGTACCGATCCTTTTGATATTAATGACCAAATAATTATATCGAATTATGTAAAGAAACATAAAGAAACAGCTAAATTCGTCTTGTAATACATTTTCTTTTAAAAATAATGTTAGTTTACCCCCCATTCTAAACTGTACCAGGTGGTTGATACTTTAAATCTCCTAAATTAAAAAGTCCACCTTTTTAAAATAATACTAATGAATTATGCCCTTTTTCAAACGCTACACTTTGGCACTTAAACTTTCAATATTCATTTGCTCTGTCTGTAATGAATAGTTACCCAGGTTACATAGTTACATCACTTGGTATCAGAATCTGAAAGTTTTACGGCGCGCTGTGCATATAGTTCGAAATTATTCCTGCAAATGTTCAACTAACTCTTATAAACTTTTTCAACTGACTTTTTATTTTAATTTATTTTTACATTATCTCAATTGAAAAATATCAACCTTACAAGTTAAGATTATGTTCTAACAATTCATCTGGTTGATTTTCTGTAACCTAACTTCTAGCAAATCTCTATTTAACCTATGTTTGCACAAGAACTCTCCATTTGAAAATAAAACAGGAATTTCATATCTATACAACCTTAACCATCTTACATTTTCCTTAATAGAAATATCCACAGTTTCAAATTCTACCAAATGCATATAAGGGGATAACTCTGCTTTTAAATCGTCGCACAGGGGGCAGGGAACTCTAGTATAAAGAGTCAACGTTGGTAACGTATTTGTGCGAAGTGGTTCCGCCCTACCAAAAAGAAATTATATAAGCAACATAACAATATATTAGATTTTATTTTTAAAATAAGTAAATTAATATTTTGGCTTAATATGTATAAATAAAATGCTTTTCGTATGTATATAAAGAAAGAAAGGAAAAAATTACCCATAAAACAATCAGACATTCCTTAAACTATCCAAAATTTTTGAGACGTAAAACTTACAATCTTTCGATCATGATGGAAGAAGCCCCACCGCCTCCGTTACAAATGGAAGCTACGCCTTTCTGTCCAGGTTTCAAATTGTGCACTAAATGAACCACGATCCTAGCCCCAGACATTCCTATTGGATGACCTAAACTAACTGCCCCTCCATGAACATTTACTTTGTTCGGATCTAGCTCCATCAACTTTTCATTCGCCAAAACTACCACGCTGAAAGCTTCGTTGATTTCCCACAATGCCACGTCATCTTTATTGACGTTTAGTTGTTTCAGTAGTTTGGAAATAGTAACAAACGTTCCTGTCAACGTACTAGAAAGAAACAATTTGACAAAACCCGATAAAATCGACACACTCTTTTTACCACAAATGTTAAACCATGCAAATAACGCATACGCCTTGTCTAGATATCCGACAGACAACGACCTTAACGCCTTAGAAACAACGTCGACAGACAATGACCACGGTAACATAGACAACATGATAAGCGAATACCTACAAAATCAAGATGATATCCCGCAATTAGACGAATCAACTACAAATAAAATTCTTGTTACATACGACGAAAGACAAACAGATACGAACATACCAAAAATCAATATAACATCCGACATGCAAATTCGACCCCCTGAAAAAAACAAGAAAGACGATAATAAAACAGTGCATACGTCATTAGAACACCCGATAATAAATATACCTATATCCAAACGATGTTTAAATGTTTATAAAAATCAACTCGTTATCACTGCTGGTGAAATAGACAAAATGCAATGTAAATTTAATAAAATCTTTAAAAACACATGCCTAACGCCACAATATCAAAACGAGACCCACGCGAACATATAATAAAAATTTTAAAAGAATTTGTTAACCCGAAACAAACGTTTGCTATATATTCTTGGGACCCAGGAATAGCCAAAATATTCATCACTACAGTTAACAACTTTTATCGAAATTCATCGTACAAACTAATTCAATGTTCAAAATTTTTGGAAGACGTCGAAAAACTTAAAGACCAAAAAGAAAAGCTCGAGATGTATCACACAACTAAAACGAGTCATAGAGGAATTAACGAAACCAAATTAGCCATTTCGCGAAAATACTATTGGCCAAAAATGTCAGCAGAAGACATCGAAAATTACATAAACAACTGCGAAACATGTCTAAAAGAGGAAAATAAAAATTTTACACCCACGCAACTTATGAAACGCGTAATAATTGCATACAATAACTCAACCCATAGTGTAACCAAATATACCCCATTTGAAATATTAAAAGACCTGCCGAAATTTACAAAATTTGCGACTAAAAGTCAAACCAATAAAAAGGAATTACACAAAAAGGCGCGTACCATAAAAACAGCGCTAGAAAACCCCGAATTAAACGACTATCGAATTTTCAGGTAAACAATGAAAGGGACAATCCTGATTTTAACCACGACACTCCAAGTACTTCAAATATATTGTAACCCTAATGACATACACCTGACGACCCTTAAAAATCCTATTCTCCCGATAGAATTAGGAAACTCAAAACTTATATATAACAAACATACATTTTTGCATTACGTAGACTTAGAACCTATTTTAGTACAACTTGTAAATATAGAAAAATATTTCTTTACAATTAAAAACCACTTAAAGCACGAAAACGCGACAAATCCAATTTCTTATCACGGGTTATCAGAAAGTGCAATACTTAGAACGGAATACCTCATTCAAACAACACAAAGTAAACTAGAAAATCTCTACCCACACGTAAGGAACAAGAGAGGTCTAGTTAATATCGTAGGTAAAGCAAATAAATGGTTATTCGGCACATTAGACGCGGACGACGGAAAAAGATACGATAAAACCATTAAAATTCTCGAAACGAATCAGAAAAACATCATAAACAAACTAAATTTACAAGTTTCCTTATCAAAAAACTTAATTACTAACTATAATAAAACAATATCGATTCTCGATGCAAATCAAAAACAATTACAATATGGTCTAAGAGTATTTAAAGATGTCATCGAACGGACAATTAACGATCTAAATGATTACATAAGCTTTCAAGGACTAATTTATCAAATACATTTAGATTGTCAAAATTTAATCACCTTTATTGACAACCTAGAGGACGCTATTATGTTTGCCAAATTAAACGCACTGCATAACGCCATAGTGCCAAGTTCAGAATTATTACAAATGCTAGATTATCTAAGAACAATCTATAATAATGAAGCAATACCAAATTTTAAGAACATATTGTCGTTTTACCAATTTTTAGGGACTCAAGTTACTTTTTCAAAAGCTAAAGTGATATTTGCGATTCATGTTCCTGTGGTTAGACCAGAAAGGTTTACCTTCTACCACCTATATCCTATTACCCAAGACCATAAAATATTCGTTCCAAAATACCCTTATTTGGCACAAGCAGAAGAAAAGGTCCAATTTAAAGAAACTAGTTGCCCCCAACTGGAAGAAGAATACTACTGCAATGAAAATCTCCACCCACAAGACCATTGCACCCTTCAACTACTAAAAGGCTCTCCGCTAGAAAACTGCCCTGTTCTTGAAGTCAAAATACAAGAAATAATAACTGAACAAGTTACACAGGAAGAAATACTCATCCTTCCCAGTAAAACAGAAAGACTTTTTTCTAAATGCACTACCGACCAATATCTCCAAATTAATATGCCGACGCTAGTGAAAATTCCGAAAAATTGCCAAATTCAAATCAGAGCGAAGAAATTTGTCAACGACGTGAGCATTAAACAAGGAAAACCGCTAATCTTACCCGACGTCGAAATAGGAAATTCCACCCTATCAACCACCTTCAAAACACCAAATTTAACGAAACTGAACTTTGAAGATATCTATCGATTGAAAGATATGGCCAACCAATTATCGCCAATCACCGCAATCGAAGAAAAAGAACAATTATCGAACATTATGTCCTACTTAATAGGAAGTCTAGCCATCCTGTTGACAATGTACCTACTATGGAAGTATAGAAACCAACTTAGACCATTTTCCAAATTTTGTACAAGGACCAAAACCAATACCAAATTGCAAGAAATCGATGCCAGAAACGAAAATACCAATACCTCGCAGAATACCTCCGGTATCTTCTCAGCTTAAGGAGGGAGGAGTTACATACTGTGAAAACGATGAACTAGACGATTCCCAGGCCAACCTTTCCGAGAAGCCTTATCTCTTGATGATGCTAGTTTTTACAATATTGTTAATGTAATTTTTAAATAAAGTATTCTTTGACTTGAGCTCGTTAAAGTCAGACGCTGTATTTTCCAAAGTAAAATAAAATTGTTTTTAAAAATAGTTTTTTCTGTTTTTCAAACTTAACTTGATTGTATATAGATTAAATTATTTTAATATAATATTTGTTTTATCTTACGAGAGCGGTAGGGGAAGCAGTGCTTCCATCGCTTCCATGGACCGCACGCCCCTGCCCAATACCAAATATAAGCGATATATTAGATCGATTAGGCCGAGCACAATATTTTACCACGCCTAGCAAGCGGATTCATAAAGTCGAAATGGATAAACATTCTATAGAAAAAACAGCTCTTTCGGTTAATAACGCACACTATGAATATATAAGAACGCGCCCTTCGGTTTGAAAATTGCCCCCTTCACTTTTCACATGGTGATCGATAAAGTGCTAAAAGAGCGGCAAAATAAAATCCGCATGGTTTTTATGGATAACATAATTATCTTCAGTGTAGGACTGCAAGAACATATACAAAATTTAAAATTAGTATTCTCAAAATTATCCAAGGAATACTTGACACTCATTTTAAACAACCCCGAATTAATTTAAGTAATTTCGGACATTCAAATTGCACCCCACTAGTAGGCCAAGATATCACGACCAAAATATCACAAGACTCACAAACAGTACCTACTTTGTTAGAGGAACGAATCCTTAATATACCGATATGAAAAAATTATCTAAATACATTTAAAACCCAAATAATAATAACCGAAGGCGACATAGACAAGATTCAATATGTAAGTTTAATAAAATATTTCAAAATAGGCGATTACACATATCCGTTCCTAGTACAAATCCAATCCCTCATTTTATACAAATTTTAAAAGAATATATACAACCAAAACAAGTATATGCAATCTACTTTAGGAACCCAAAACTTGCCCAAAATTTTGTTATTACGGTCCAAAACCTATTTCAAAATACCTTTAAATAATCCAATGTGCGAAATTCTTACAGGATGTCGAAATTTTAAATGATTAGAAAGAAAAAACTAGAATTATAAAACACCACTAAAACTTGTCACCGTAAAATAAACAAAATGAAAATTTCTCTTTGTGCTAAATTTTATTGGCCCAAAATGCCCACCGACATAGAAAATTATGTTAATAATTGCGAGATATGTTTAAAAAACAAATATGACAGTACCCATTGTAATTAAATTTAATTTGACACCCACTAGCACAAAACCTTTCGAACACATTCATATTGATACTTTTAAAATTTCAAACGAAAACTATTTAACTATAATAGATTCTTTTAAGATTAGGACAAGCCTATTATTTAAAAAACCTAACAGGACCCATGATAATAGAAAACCTTCTAAATTTTATATCACACCATAGATTACCACAAAAATCAACAGCTGACTCAGGCACTGAGTTTAAAAACAAAGAAATCGAAGATTTCTGTAAGATATATAAAATCGAATTACATTATACCACCCCCAAAAATAGTAATTCAAATTACCCCGTAGAAAGATTTCACTCCACGATAATCGAACACTATCGGTGCCTTAAGGAGGAAACTAGTACTTTTACCCCTGAACAATTGATAAAACAAGCAATATTAGGCTATAATAATTGTAACATAGCGTAACGAAATTAACACCTTTTGAAATAGTTAAAGGGCATATAAATAGTACCGATCCTTTTGATATTAATGACCAAATAATTATATCGAATTATGTAAAGAAACATAAAGAAACAGCTAAATTCGTCTTGTAATACATTTTCTTTTAAAAATAATGTTAGTTTACCCCCCATTCTAAACTGTACCAGGTGGTTGATACTTTAAATCTCCTAAATTAAAAAGTCCACCTTTTTAAAATAATACTAATGAATTATGCCCTTTTTCAAACGCTACACTTTGGCACTTAAACTTTCAATATTCATTTGCTCTGTCTGTAATGAATAGTTACCCAGGTTACATAGTTACATCACTTGGTATCAGAATCTGAAAGTTTTACGGCGCGCTGTGCATATAGTTCGAAATTATTCCTGCAAATGTTCAACTAACTCTTATAAACTTTTTCAACTGACTTTTTATTTTAATTTATTTTTACATTATCTCAATTGAAAAATATCAACCTTACAAGTTAAGATTATGTTCTAACAATTCATCTGGTTGATTTTCTGTAACCTAACTTCTAGCAAATCTCTATTTAACCTATGTTTGCACAAGAACTCTCCATTTAAAAATAAAACAGGAATTTCATATCTATACAACCTTAACCATCTTACATTTTCCTTAATAGAAATATCCACAGTTTCAAATTCTACCAAATGCATATAAGGGGATAACTCTGCTTTTAAATCGTCGCACAGGGGGCAGGGAACTCTAGTATAAAGAGTCAACGTTGGTAACGTATTTGTGCGAAGTGGTTCCGCCCTACCAAAAAGAAATTATATTTAAGCAACATAACAATATATTAGATTTTATTTTTAAAATAAGTAAATTAATATTTTGGCTTAATATGTATAAATAAAATGCTTTTCGTATGTATATAAAGAAAGAAAGGAAAAAATTACCCATAAAACAATCAGACATTCCTTAAACTATCCAAAATTTTTGAGACGTAAAACTTACAATCTTTCGATCATGATGGAAGAAGCCCCACCGCCTCCGTTACAAATGGAAGCTACGCCTTTCTGTCCAGGTTTCAAATTGTGCACTAAATGAACCACGATCCTAGCCCCAGACATTCCTATTGGATGACCTAAACTAACTGCCCCTCCATGAACATTTACTTTGTTCGGATCTAGCTCCATCAACTTTTCATTCGCCAAAACTACCACGCTGAAAGCTTCGTTGATTTCCCACAATGCCACGTCATCTTTATTGACGTTTAGTTGTTTCAGTAGTTTGGGAATAGCCGTAGCCGGCGCAATAGGGAAGTCGATTGGATCGCATGCTCCGTCTGCAAAACCAACTATTCTTGCAAGAGGTTTTACACCTAGTTTATCTGCTGTAGCTTGAGTAGTTAAAATCATAGCTGCGGCCCCATCGTTTAAGGTCGAAGCATTTCCTGCAGTAACGGTACCGTTTTCCCTTTGGAACACAGTAGCGAGTCTTCCAAATTTATCGAAATTTACCCTCTTGTACTCCTCGTCTTCGATAAACGCCAGGTCCGGCTGTCCTTTTTTTTGAGGTACCTTTACAGAAACAATCTCGGAATCAAAAACCTTACTCTTCCACGCTTCAGCGCTTCTTTTGTACGATTTGATGGCATAGTCATCTTGTTGTTGTCTGGTAATGCCCAATTTTTTCGCCGTGTTTTCTGCGCAATTGCCCATGTGGAACTTGTTGTAGACATCTGTCAGTCCATCGAATACGATCCCGTCCGATAAGGTAACGCCACCGTAAGGAGTTTGTCCTCGTTTCATGTAGTAGGGGACGTTTGACATGGATTCCATCCCACCTGCTAATACGATATCATGAGCTCCGCATTGTATTGATTGGGCTCCAATCATGATCGATTTCATTCCCGACGCGCAAACCTAAAAAAAAAAACTTTTAGAACCCACAATTGCATTTTTTTCTGAAAAATTAAATAAGTATAGGGGTGATGAGCCCCCTTTGCTCAAGTAGCATATTTAAACAAAAGTGCAGACATTAAAGCTAGATATTGATGTCTAAAGAATAGCATGCATCTGACTTTGAAGGGTATGATACAACTGTAACCTAAGAAAATGTGAAAAGTGTTATTTTTCAAACATTAATATAATTTAAAAACAAATAAGGTTGGACTTATAATTAGTGTGTTATATTCAACAACTGTAGAATTAAAAATATTGATAATATACAAGGTCTCCTTTAAAAAAAAACTTTGTCTCCGTTATTTACTTTACAATAATTGGTGTTCAAGTTTGTAAATATGTTTATTTTTATATTTATTTACACGTAAATTACTTTACGTTAGGATTCATTTCGGTACAACAATAACATAGGTGTACTTCGCGCAGCAATGATAGCTAGTCCCTTTGACGAGCAGCCGCGTGAAATTCCAGGGTAACGTTTGTTGGTTGTTGTTTAAGTCAGTGTCAGTGTCAGTCAAAAAGACACCTTAAAAATGTGCCATTGCCGCACATAGTGGCCATAACGAGCCGAATTTTGCGGACCAGGAGTCTTTACAGGACTAACAGGACTTGTATACCAGGAAAACAGCTTTCTCAAGTACTTACTATACTTGAAACCACGGGATTGGAACTTGATTCGGCTAGACTTCGTAGCAAGTTAAACAAGAAACAGTTTGGAACTACGTGATACTAGTGATCAAAAACAAAAATGTGAATTTAGTTTATCCATTAATAGGACAGGAGATAGCAAGGTCAGATAACTTTAATTATTATTTATTTACACTACTGTCAAATTGTAAAGCAAACTAGGGACGTTTAAATAATAATACCTAATTTAGGTTGTGTTTTTAAGACAGGAATATTTAAACTTATATTTTTGTAAAAATATTTATTGTCAACATGAATAATTCACCAGAGGATCTTGCTAAATTAAAAAGTCAACGGGCAAAAGCCAAACGAGGTATAACTAGGGTTAACACATATATGAGTAATAACAAAGACAATTTATCTGTTAATGTAAATGAATTTGTAACTAGGGACATTTATTTAAAAGAAGCTATTGAGACTTACTGCGACATTCAGGGTAAAATAGAGGATATTGACGAAGAGGAAGAGCAAGATAGGGTTGATATGGAAGACAAATATTTGTCATTGTTAGCGCAATTTAAAACAATCATTCAATCACGCAGTGCGACAAGCACAGGTACAAACTTGCAACAATCATCACAACCGTCCCCTTCTTCGGACCCCCTTAGAGTAAGATTGCCCAATTTGAGCACACCTTCTTTTTCGGGAAAATATGAAGATTGGCAGGCTTTTTTTGATTTATTTCGGGCACTTATTGACAGTATATAATAATCAGCTGACCGCCGTACAAAAAATTTTGTATTTAAAAGGGGCTTTGTCCAATGAGGCGTTAAATTTGGTTAACGATCTTTCTCTGACAAATGCTAATTACGCAGTTGCATTAGAATTGCTAAGGAAAAGGTATGACAATAAAATAGTCATAATAAATTCTCATTTAAAAGGCATGCTGGATGCACCGGCTTTTACCAAGGGAAATGGGGCTCAGTTAAGAGCATTTTTAACTCAGATTAGACAACATCTAAATTCACTAAGGGCGCTTAACTTACCTGTGGGTGAATGGGACGTAATATTAATATATTTGTTTTCACAAAAATTGGATTTTCAAACTAGGAAAGCGTATGAGCTAGAAAAAAGTAATACCGGGTTGCCAGTCTTAACAGAATTTCTTGAATTCTTAGAAAAGCGTTGTGTTGCGCTCGAAACTATTTCGGTTCCTGAAATGCCACGTAGGAAACCTCAAAATACATTTTTGGTAAATGAAAACACGAGGAATGACAATTTAAATCAAAAATGTGTTTTTTGCAATCAGGACGGGCATACTGTAAGTAGGTGCTATAAATTTAAAGATATGTCGCTAGATGATAAAAGGCAATTTGTACAAAACAAAAGAATGTGTTATAATTGTTTAGGGTTTAAACATTCTGTTACAAAGTGCACATCTAGTGGGTGCAGGGTTTGTAAGAGACGACATCATACATTTTTACACCCAGAGGGTTCAGGTAATGGTGGACAAAATTCTTCATTACAAACTAACGCAAATAAAATACAAAATAAGGGTCAACAACAAAACCAAAATTGTGAAAATACAGGGGTACGCGCAGGTACATCAACAGGGACGCATGTAAATTCGACTGTTTTACATTCTCAGGGACAAAATCAAATATTGTTAGCAACCGCTGTAGTTAATTTAGTTACAGGAGATGGTAGAAAAATACAAGCACGCGCTCTCTTGGATTCAGGCTCGCAGACAAGTTTCGTAACTTCTAAACTTTTAGAGCGGTTAAATTTAAATACTTATAAAACGAAATTACAAATAGGAGGGATAGGTAACAACATTACTCATATAAATAACATGGTAGATATTACTTTAGAATCGGGAATTAATAATTACGCTGTACAAATATCATGCGCTGTTTTAGATAGCATTACTTGTCGGTTACCTCACGCATTAGTAGACATTAATAAAATAAAAATCCCTTTAAATATTGAAATGGCAGATCCATCATATCATCAACCCTCAAAAATTGACATGTTGATTTCGGCAGACGTATATTTTGATTTAGTATTGCCAGGGTTAATAAAACTAGGTTCTGATCTACCTACTTTACAGAATACTAAGTTGGGGTGGTTAATATGCGGTAGAGCACCTACAGTAATGACTAATCAAAATAGGCAAGGTACGCAAGTAACTAATTATTATACCGCAACAAATATTTCTTTGTTTTGTAATAACTTGGAAAATGTTAATGAAATCATTCCCAGGTTTTGGCAACTGAAAGAGGTATCCAATAATAGGTTTTTGTCACCAGAGGACAAATTATGCGAACAGCGTTTTAAGGAATCTGTTAAACGTCTAGATAATGGAAGTTTTCAGGTTAAAATTCCATTGCAAAATCACGATGATCATAAAAAATTAGGTAGTTCATTATCATTGGCTACAAAAAGATTTGGGTTCTTCGAAAAAAGGTTCAAAAATAATCCACAGTTATTTTTACAGTATAGGGATTTTATTCATGAATATGTAGATCTTGGGCGTGGAAAATTTGTTAATATTAACCAGAAACAGGTTGAGCAAGTATTTTTACCGCATCATTGTGTTGTCAGGGAAGCTGCGAGTTCCACAAAATTAAGGGTTGTTTTTGATGCTTCGGCAAAAACGTCATCAGGCAAGTCTCTTAATGACATCATGTTAAAGGGTCCTACAGTTCAGCCTGAACTTTATGATATCTTATGCAGGTTTCGGTTCTTTCAATACGTCATTACTGCGGATATTCAAAAAATGTATAGGATGATCGAAATTAATCCAGATCAGAAATTTCTACAAAATATTTTATGGCGGGACAGTCCAGATGATTTACTCAAATGCATTGAACTTCAGACAGTAACTTATGGGACAAAGGCGGCTCTATACTTGGCTACGCGCTGTCTGAATGAACTAGCAAATACGGAAATATCCAACTATCCATTGGCTGCTCAGGCAATCTTACAACAATGTTATGTTGATGATATTCTTTGCGGGGCTAACTCACAAGATGAACTTGTAAAATTAAAGGACGAATTAGTAAATTTGTTAAGTTCAGCAGGATTCACATTGCACAAATGGAGTTGTAATAATGTTTCATTATCACAATCTTTGGAATTAGGAAACCAGGATGCCGAGGTGGACATTTATGATGACAAATATTCTAACAAGATTTTAGGTTTGACATGGCATCCTTTTCAGGACACATTTAAAATCTCTATTCCAAAAAATATAGAGACAACCAAAGTTACAAAAAGGCAGGTTTTATCAAGCATTGCGCAGATGTTTGATCCTTTAGGGCTGATAGGGCCAGTAGTGTTGATTTTTAAAATTTTAATGCATGAAATTTGGGCAAGCAAAATAAATTGGGATGAGGAGTTACCAACTAACTTATTACAAAAATGGGAAAAATTGTCTAGTACATTTTCTGAATTATCAAGGTTAAAAGTTCCTAGATATCTTTTTTCTTCTATAGAGTTAACTGAAGTGCAAATACATCGGTTTTGTGATTCATCGTTGGCAGCATATGGAGCATGTATATACCTAAGAGGTATCTGTGCTGATCAGCAGATTACTTGCAATGTTTTGTGTTCAAAATCGCGGGTAGCACCTCTAAAAAGCGTAACTCTTCCTCGCCTTGAGTTATGTGGGGCATTATTACTTTCACGTTTAATGCACAAGGTTTTGGCTGTTATTTCAATTAAGTTATCAAAAATAGTTTTATGGACAGATTCAAAAATAGTACTTTGTTGGATTGACTCTTCTCCTACAAGATGGTCTACTTTTGTTGCCAACCGTGTGTCTGAGATTCAAGAGCTTACGACAAATTGTGAATGGCGTCACGTTAAATCTCAGGACAATCCAGCAGATCATATTTCTCGTGGTCTAACGCCAAAAGAAATTCTAACAAATAGTCAGTGGTTTCATGGGCCTGACTTTCTTTTAGATTGTAATTTAGATCTTAATATTTCCTCTGAACGTCATGAAGAGAATTCATTACCTGAGCAAAGAAAAGTTGCACTTACACATGTAACTGTAGATCAAGGTATCGATTGGTCCAGATTTTCTAACTATTCTCGTCTACAAAGAACAATAGCTTATTGTTTTAGGTTTATGCATAACATATCAAACAAATCTGACAAAAGGGTAGGGTCATTGAATATTCAGGAGCTTAAGTATGCTGATGTTAAAATTATTCAATGTATTCAAAAAGATAGTTTTTCTAAAGAAATTGCACATTTAAAATTACAGCCAAGGGATGGTAATCAAACATGTGGTGTATATAAAGACAGTCATCTTAGGAATTTAAATCCTTTTATTGACAATGATGGGTTAATGAGAACAAATGGCAGATTAGCTAAAGCTAATATTAGTTACAATCAAAAATTTCCAATAATACTTCCAGCAAAACATAATGTTGTTAGATTGCTCATAAAATTAGAGCACATAAACTACTTCATGCGGGTCCGCAGGCTGTATTAGCAAATTTAAGGTTAAGGTACTGGCCTATTCACGGATTGCGTGAAGTAAAAATGGTATTGAAAAATTGTGTCATATGTCATAAGTTTAAGGCACAAGCGTCACAACAATTAATGGGTGCGCTTCCATTAGATAGGGTTTCTATTTCTCGCCCTTTTTTAAAGGTAGGGGTTGATTTTGGTGGCCCTTTGATGGTTAAACAATCTAGGCTACGAAAATCTGTTACTTCAAAGGCGTACATTGCGTTATTCGTCTGTATGGTTACCAAAGCAATACATATCGAATTAGTTTCAAGTTTGACAACAGATTCATTTTTGCTAGCTCTGAAACGCTTTATTTCGCGTCGTGGTAATCCTATGGTAATTCATAGTGATAATGGTACAAATTTTAAGGGAGCAAATAATAAGTTGAGGGATTTTTATCTCTTTTTCAAATCTCAAGAAAACAAAGAATATATTAAATCATTTTTGTCTCAACGGGAAATAGAATGGCAATTTATTCCCCCTAACAGTCCACACTGGGGTGGCCTATGGGAGGCGGGAATAAAATCAACAAAATATCATCTTCGTAGAATAGTGGGAAATAGCTGTCTCACATTTGAAGAACTTACGACAGTTTTGGCACACATTGAGGCCATATTAAATTCTAGGCCATTAAGTCCAATATCGTCGGATCCATCAGATTTTAACTGTTTAACTCCTTCTCATTTCTTAATAGGGGAACCTTTAACTTCTTACCCTGAAAGAGATGTATCCGACATGCCAGAAAATAGATTAGCTTTTTGGGAAAAATGTTGTAAAATTCAACAAAATTTTTGGAAACGTTGGTCAGTCGAATATTTGAATCAGTTGCAAAATAGGCCAAAATGGTTTTCTCCGCAGAAAAATTTAAAAGAAAATATGGTAGTATTATTAAAAAAAGATAACGCTCCTCCGCTTAAGTGGCACTTAGGTCGAATTGTGGAAATTATTACGGGATCGGATGGAAAGGTTCGAGTTGCAAAAGTACGAACAAAGGAAGGAGTGTTCATTCGGACAATCACAAAATTATGCCCTTTGCCACATGAAGTAGGTTAAAGCCATCGCTTCAACGGGGGGGAGTATGTTCAAGTTTGTAAATATGTTTATTTTTATATTTATTTACACGTAAATTACTTTACGTTAGGATTCATTTCGGTACAACAATAACATAGGTGTACTTCGCGCAGCAATGATAGCTAGTCCCTTTGACGAGCAGCCGCGTGAAATTCCAGGGTAACGTTTGTTGGTTGTTGTTTAAGTCAGTGTCAGTGTCAGTCAAAAAGACACCTTAAAAATTGGCATGTTGCATAGGTATCTCCCATAATTGTGGGATTCGTCTTTTCTCAAGCGGCTACCTTTTTTACTTCTGTTTACTGTTGCAGTAATTGCCAATAGTGGGACTACATCCTTTTTACAGTGGACAGTTAGTAATCCACCGGGTTTTATAAATCAATAAACACGTATTCAAGAAAAATGGGTTTCATTGACATCCATTTAAAACAGTAGGAACTCTACAAGGCGACCTATGGATGGAGATGGATGGTCCTTCATTACAGTTTACTGCCTAATACACTGGTCACATCTATTATACTAGGAAATATGATCAGGAAAGAGCGACGTCACATCGTGACAACAAAAATGTGCCATTGCCGCACAATTGGAATGTGATCCTTAGAGTCCCGTTCAATTTCTTTATTTCATTTTTTTTTGTTTCAAACCACAATTATTGTATATAATTTTAATGAAAAAAATAGTGGCTGTATATCGCTCCTGTTTTTTGACCAAAAACGCATTGATAATTTCGAGTGTATAAGACTATAAAGAGTTTATTCAAAATTATTTACTCAAATATAATCAATATAATATACATACAGCCGAATTTCAATACATCGAACTTCGATAACTCGAATTTTTGATAACTCTAATCACATTGTTTAGAAATAGAGTTAAATTACGTGTAATTTTTACTTGTACTCGAACAGAATATTTGGTGCCACCTTCGAAAAGTCGAATTCCGGGAAAATCCCTTACATAATATACGTTTAGTATAGTGCACCTTGTACCTTATTTAACTTTCTTTTGATAGAAGAGTGTTAAACTTGCATTGTCTTTGTTTGTTTTAAATTTCAACGTTTCAACTGGTATGTATCTCCAGTCGCGCAAAGTATCACCTGAAGACGACTGGAAATACATACCAGTTGAAACGTTGTGATTTAAAACAAATTGAAAAATGCAAGTCCAAAACTCTTCTGTCATTGAAGAAAAATCATTGTCTCCAACCTTTAAAATATCTTATATTAATAATAATAAAAAAATATAAAAAATATATTTTATATATTTTTTTCCCAATTTTAAGTTTATAAATTATTATCTGCATGGTGCCTCACAGTGACAGTCCATTAGAATATTGCGGAAAGGAACGCCATTTTTGAACCCTGTAAATTTGGGGGGTTTAATGGGGTTCTCGGACAAACTCTCTTCAAATAAACGAACAGAAACCATATGCGACTTCCGATTATACCGAAAGTTGCCTTAAACAGAATACCCTGTATAATATATTTTTTCTATTTGACGTTCATAATAAGTTCATTATGAACTTGAAATGAAGTTCATAATGAAGCTATTTCGATACGCGTTTTGTCTTTATTTGATGTTGGTAACATTGAAATTGAAAAATTGAAAAATTGACGTAAAATCACGTCTTTTGAAATTAAAAAAAAAATAGCAAAATCGCCCGAATTTCCGAACGCTCTGTATATGTACCGAATGTACAAGGATCACACAACGTATTCCGTCCAATTTCAAATCTCATATCGCTAAAATAACTTTAGAATCTCGTGGTGAAAATGGGTCAATAAATCAAAAAATGACAGTTCGCAAAATAATTTTTGTTGTCCAGAGGTTACTATGATAAAAAATAGTATTACCAACATAAAATTTAGACATAAAAATTTAAAGGATTTATTTTCTTTTTAAATATGTATTGTTTATTGAAAAAACTACAAATAGAAAAAATAGTATAAAGCACGCGGTTCATAAGGCGTTTTAGCGCACGTGTCAATTAAAAAACTTGCCACTCACAACACGCGTGCGCTAAAACCGCTTCTTATGAAACGTGTACTTTAATATATTATTTTGTGTTTCGGTCTTTAATTCCAATAAATTATACTGACAGTTTTTATATCCTACTCTAACCGTTTCCGAGAAAAAAAAAATTCTCAAATTTTGACCTTTAACAAGGTGCCGCCTAAAATTGAATATCTTTTGAAAGCGCGGAAAGAGTAAAACTCGAAATTCCGGTTGTGGACTTAAATTTTATTGTGTTTAATAACGAATTATCGGAAAATAAAACGTTAGATACAGGAAAGTCCAAAGTAACAATTTCTGATCTTTATAAAAAAAAGTTAAAAATCTTTATTTTTTTAAATACGGTGCTACGATACTGGTTTATTCAATGGATAGGGGAAAATATTTTCTATCTATTCACATCTAATGTTTTTGTACCTAACTAAAATAGTTTTAAACTTAATTAGGATTTTCCGCAAAATAATACAACTATTTTATTTTTGATGCGCTTCATCCTCTCGGCTGATCGTCATATTTACTACATTTAAGTAGTACACACGTTCCTTTAATTCGTAAGATTCTAGCCTTACTTATGAGCCATGATATGACAAAACGCGTCTAGGGATGGATCTGACGAAATTAAAGGAAAGATTTTCTTTTGTCTTTATTGATTTTTGACACTAGGGCCATGATAAACAATATAATAATAAATATGTAACTACAGACGCCTATTATTTTCAGTTGAAATTAAATATTTATAAACTATTATTTTTAGATATGGGGAGATTAGAGTGATCCATTGAACCAACCAGCAACGTACGCTTTTTAAAATTTTATGATCAAGATAAAAAATTGTTACTTTTCCATCTCAGTGTATATACCATTTCATTTTCTGAAAATTCATTATCGAGCATAATAATATCTAATTCCACAACCGAAATTTCTAGTTTTACTTACTGTTACTACTCTATTAAGAAGACAGACGCAAGATATAATAATATTTCTTAAATAATTATAAGGGTATTATATCATCAATTCTTTTGGGTATTTCCTACTAAACAACGACTTTAGCTATTAAAGAATTATTCAAATATAGTATTTGTTTATTGAACATATCGAATTTATTTCTATATTGAAATAATAAAATAGTTGCAGGTGATCGGCTGTTACTAAGTATCACCAGTAAAATATAGTTAAACAAGTATAAATTTGGTATCACTGCATAGCTACAGGTTTAAACTTGTTTGCCTTGTACCATATTTTTATTTTAGGCCTTTCTTCTGTAGAAAATATTTTTTAAAATTGGCCTATTTATACTGATTGAAATTATACATTTTGAAAACAAAAGGGTAATGGGAAAATCTGCTACATGAGAAACAGAGTATAAAAATAGGTATTTTTTATATTTTTAAATTAAAGTAAATGGTATGTGAAATTTCGGAGCAATTCGGTGACAGCGGAGGGCAAAAAATGGGTATATTTTACATGCGATGATGTAATTAAATGGGTGCTACGCTAAAAACAAGCTGTTATGTTGATTACACGTTTTTTATTATTTTAGTTTTAATTTTTAACACGCTTTTATTAGCTTCACCTGTATGTAAGTATGTTTATTTGAACTTTGAACCCAATTTTAATTTAAATTTTGTAGACTTATCAACAACCGCTGACAATACAATAATCTAATACGCAAAAAATTCTCCTGTCAAATTTTGACAGCTGTCAAGTATAAAACGAAGATGCGATTTTTACGAAACAAATTATGGGTTAGTATAGTATTCAAAGCGGAGACTTCGGGGAAAATAAGCAAAAAATTCTCCTGTCGAAATTTGACAGCTGTCAATATGTCAAATCGTTTAAAAAAATAATATTAATGAAAAAACTATAAGGTCTATATATTGACGGTGGAAAGTTAAAAAAATACGCAAAAAATTCTCTTGTCAAAATTTGACACCTGTCAATATGTCAGAATTTTCAAAAATTTGCAAATATCGTTCTTTGTTATAACTCGGCATAAACGATTGGGTTTGTTAGGGTTTGTATGTATGTTTGGTTGTAACCGACTTCTTTGAACCCGATTTTGACCCACTTTAAATAGTCAGATTTAATTTAAATTTTGTAGACTTATCAAGAACCGCTGACAATACAATAATCTACTAATCTAGCTCAATCTACTCAAAAACATTTTTTTTTCTTAACAATAACTTAAACTAAAAAATGAAAAATAAATATAGTTTAAAAAAACTAAAAAACAGGCTTTAATAATAATTAATCAGACTAAAAAGCGGAAAATAAATAGACTGAGGATTTAAGCGAAAATATTAAAATGGGAGTTCGAAATGTGATTTACGATTTATACAAATCAAAAACCAATGTAACTCTTCCAGTTTTACAAAAAACATTAAAAATTCGGGGTGTTTTGGAAATTGGACTTGAAGCGTTATCAAAAATAATAAAAAAATTAGGTTTTCGCTATAAAAAAGACTGTAACCGAAGATTTTTATGTGAGCAGCCACAGATAGTGAGTCAGCGTGTTCAGTTTTTAAAAAAATATACGGACAATTACAAATCGAAATTTAGAAAAGTGGTATTTTTAGACGAAACGTGGATATTTTCGAATGGAAGTGGTTCAAAATCTTGGCAAGATGAGTCTGTAAAAAGTGTTAAAAGGAAAAAGGGGTGCGGTACGGGAAAGCGTTTTATTATTTTGCATGTCGGTTCTGCAACAGGATATGTTGCAGGTGCGAGTTTAATTTTTTCTTCAACATCAAAAAGTGCTGACTATCATGATAATATGAATTGCGAAATGTTTGAAAAATGGTTAAAAGTTCAATTGATACCAAATTTGGATGCTCCGTCTTTAATTGTATTAGATAATGCATCATATCATTCAAGAATTTTAAATAAACAGCCTACTTCATCTTGGAGGAAAAGTGATATTTATGAGTGGCTGGAAAAACACAACCAAAATCCTTTACCAAATATGCTTAAATCGGAACTCCTATCAATAGTAAAGTATCTTAAAAAACCCAAAATATACGCGGTAGATGAAATACTGCGTGAATATGGTCATGAGGTTCTACGACTGCCGCCATATCATTGCCAGTTTAACGCAATAGAATTAATATGGGCTGTTGCAAAGTCTTATTATGAAAAACATGTAGGTGATGGTCTTAAATCCGACCAAGTGGCAAGATTCGTTAGATCATATTACACAAGAGTACTGGAAGAAATCGGTGGAACATACAGAAATGTTAATAAGGGATTGGTGGGATCGAGAACAAGTACTAGATGTCGAAGTAGCGCCAATGATAATTGCTCCATTCGAAGACGACTCAGACGACGAGGACTTTTCAGATTTTATAAGTGACGATGAGAGTTTTTAGGCTATAATTATAAACGGTGTTTTTCGTTTACATTTTTTAGTATTCTTGGGTATTATATTATGCTTTTTTTCATGCACATTATTCTGCATAGTCCTAACTAATTCCCAATGTTTTCATTACGGTTTCCTGCATATTGGTTTGCGAATTTCCACTTTTTCTTTCATTATCGAAATAGTTTATCAGACTAAATACCATTGTATTTTTAGGTTTTAATAGTAAAATTGTTAAAATAAATTGCACTGTTTATTATTGTCGTTTTTAATTAAAGGGTACAGTAGGTATATAATTAACGATTATATAATTTTTTTGTAACTTTTTCAACTCCCCTGTACATAATTTTTACAAAACTAATAATATTAGGTATATGTGGCTATCTTCGCGATAGCTAAAATAATGAAACTATTTTTCCTTCCTTCGGTATATTTGTAAATAATCTCACATCATTTTAATAGCCTCGTTGTCTGATTGGACGCATATGATCAGTGACCTTTGGACCCGCACGTTAAGACCAGATCTGACTATAGTCAAAAATGTATGGTGTTTGTGTAGCCTGGTGTAGATGACGAATTGGTGCATATATATTTTCTTTTAAAATTTGTCTTAATAGTTTATTTTGTAGCCTTTGTATTTTTCTAAAGTGCCAATCCGTCATACTACACCAGACCGGTGCAGCGTAAGTCAATGTCGGTTTAATAATTTGGTTGCAAATTATGAGTTTATTCTGCGGAGAAAGTGGCGAGTTTTTATTTAATAATTTATTTAAAGTGTGTGTTATTGTTATGTACTTTGAAATTATTTTATTTGTGTTTTGCCTAAAAAGTAGTTTATCGTCCAGTATTACTCCTAAGTATTTTAGTGTGTCTGTTGGTTCAATTTGCCTTCCGTTTATTATAATATTTTGATTGATTTTGGTATTAGTTCTCTTTCTAGTCAGTATTATACACTCACATTTGTTTTCGTTTATATCCAGCTTCCATTTTTTATACCAAGGTAATAGTATTGTTAAGTGGTTTGATATTAATTGTCTTGCGACATTGGCGTAAAAGGAACTAGCGTATAATAAGACATCGTCCACAAAAATGGCAAGATCAGTGTTATGGAAAAATGGGATATCAGCTGTATATAAGTTAAATAACAGAGCTGCCAAATTTGTGCCTTGTTGTAGGCCGGCATGTAGGGCTACCGGTTCAGAGAAGCTGCCATTTATCCGAACTTTTAATGTGCGTTGCGTAATATACGAGTGCAAAAGCGTTATTAGATACAATGGAAAGTGGCCTAACGTTTTTCAAAAACTTGAGAAAGGTTCAAAAAGTAAAAAGGTTTTGGACAAGAACTTGGCCCGTGGAATATGGGCTTTATTACAATAGAATATAACACATCGCGAGCTAAAACTATCGTTATATCAGATTTTAAGTGAAAATACAATTTTGTAAATCTTTCAGAAAAAGGGGTTCTGGGAACAGCTGCTGTTTTAATAATAAGACGCCTACTTTATAGGTATTATATTACTATTGACAATAAATATCTTAAATTCCTATAATCTTATCAAAATTGTTTATCAATACTTTAACAGACAGGTTTTTTTGTATTAAACTTACATACTCGTTTGTGATACATGCAAAAAAAATTTCCTTCTAGCGTTAAGAAGGTAAAATTTTAAGTTATTAATTTGGCAATTTATTTGTTTGCAGTTACGAATATCCTAGACATACAACCATAAAAAGTAAGTACTCATTGTGTACTTATTATTATTACACCTTGAATATGTGCATTAATACAGTTTTGTTCATATCAAAAAATCAAATTCCCATAACTTTTTCAAAATCTATAAAATAACATCGGTTAATATTGCACTTAAAGTAAAGCAGTTAAATAAAATGTCACCTAAACGCATTTAATGTAGTTAATGTTTTAGTGTAGTTTGATTAAGTAAGTCATTATATTGCTTTAGACTAGACCTTTGTGAAACAAGTTTTTCTGATCGAAAATTTTAACGGAAATATATTCTTATTACGTCAGCAGCAGCACAGCAGGTAAATGTGTCGTCAGCAAAAAGTTGAATTTGAGCTTTTTTTATACAATTTATTACATATTTTATGTAAAAAACAGAAAAATTCGGTTCTATTACCGTTCCCTGGAGTACAAGGAAACATATAGCTCCTTCTGAACACTAACTGTTATTCAATCGAGTTATTTGGCATGTTTCAAACAGGTAGTTTTCCATCCATTAAATAGCTTATCTATAGTTATAACACTTGGATCTTCCAGTCGATCGTCTCGAATGCTCTTGCGTAAGTCTAAAAGTAGGTACCTACTGCACGAATTACTAACCGGCCCTCTAATGAATCTTTCCATTTTTTTGACACTGTTTGTAACGGAAGATTGTTTATATCTAAATCCTGCCTGAAACTTGGCTAAAATGTTATTTTGTTGTATACATATAATGTATAATTATTGATTATTAACAATAATTTCAATTAATTTTTCATCAACAGGAACAACATAATATTGTGCGATAGTCTTGACATAATCTGGAATTATCTTTTCTCAATAGGCTCAATTAATTGCATTGTTCATATTTTCCACCTATCAGGAAATTTTCCATTTCCTATGCTTGCATTTATAACCCTTAGGATATGGTGGCCTACAGCTTCAAGATATGTTTCTTGTAGTTTTGGGTTTATATCAAAAAACTGCATATTATACCTAGTGTCTCGGACAAGAATGTACTGTACCGGGTGAACAACTAAGAATGGTCGTCGGCTATATCTTAAAAACGAGCAGTCATGGAGCTTCGAGGTAAAATATTTTTTGGTAAAAGTGCCTAAGAAAAAATGCTGGAAATTATTTTCGAGTATCTAAAACGTCCGGACGGGGGCGTAACAGTCACGACCAATGTTAATATTCAGGATTTCTTCGTGTTTTGACTAAGTGAGAGGTACCAAAAACATATTTGTTTTAATCTTTACCCATTTCCTAATAATATTTGTTAAGGACAAAATTTTCTATCTATTAAAATAAAGTGGTGGGGGGAATTTAAATATTTTCTTAAAAAAAACTACGATTACTTCCGTTTGACATGACCGATTTTAACAAACTTGATCTCATTAAAAAGAGCTTTATTTTATCTACAAATTGCGTGTTTGTTGTTTTATCCATGAATTTTGCCGTCGCCGCTAGATGGCGTTAACTGAAAAAAAGGCTTAAATTAGGGATTTGTGCAAAAAAGTCAAATACAATGATAAGTCTGTTTTAACAGGGTCTTATAGAGAATTAAATCCTTAACATTTTCGTGAAAACTCCAAATTTGTATCTTTTTTAGAACCGGAGATATTTAACAAAATAAATTACATGTGCGAATTATATCGACATACGGGCGTTTTTAAGCAACCTATTATATCAAAAAATACTTTCAATATAATATGAACATCTACTAATCTTATAACATTGATTTTTTATGCATTAATTCTCCGCTTTTCTATTAAAAACAGATATATTGGACTTCGTCGCACTAATGGGCCAACCTTGTTTTTTGGTCAAAAATATACCATTCAAATTGTAAGTAGGCTTTGACAAAATAAAACAAATGAATTTTGTTAAAATGAGTTGTTGTCATAACAAGTAATAATATTGTCAGATTTTCATTGAAGGAATTTCTTGCTATTTTATGTTCAAAAAAAGTTGTTTATTATTAAGATGCATTCAACATGGTAGGCGTTTATATGCATAATGCATAAAAAATCAATGTTGTAAGATTAGTAGATGTTCATATTATATTGAAAGTATTTTTTGATATAATAGGTTGCTTCAAAACGCCCGTATGTGGATACAATTCGTATATGTAATTTATTTTGTTAAATATCTCCGGTTCTAAAAAAGATACAAATTTGGAGTTTTCACGAAAATGTTTATGATTTAATTCTCTATAAGCCCTGTTAAAACAGACCTATCATTGTATTTGACTTTTTTGCACAAATGCCTAATTTAAGCCTTTTTTTCAGTTAAAGCTATCTAGCGGCGACGGCAAAATTCATGGATAAAACAACAAACACAAAATTTGTAGATAAAATAAAGCTCTTTTAAATCAGATCAGGTTTGTTAAAATCGGTTATGTCAAACGGAAGTAATCGTAGTTTATTTAAGAAAATATTTAATTTCCCCCCACCACTTTATTTTATTAGATAGAAAATGTTGTCCTTAACAAATATTATTAGGAAATGGGTAAATATTAAAACAAATATGTTTTTGGTACCTCTCACTTAGTCAAAACACGAAGAAATCCTAAATATTAACATTGGTCATGACTGTAACGCCCCCTTCCGGACGTTTTACAAACTCGAAAATAATTTCCAGCATTTTCTCTTAGGCACTTTTACCAAAAAATATTTCACCTCGAAGCTCCATGACTGCTAGTTTTTAAGATATATAGCCGACGACCATTCTTAGTTGTTCACCCGGTACAGGGATTTCGTAAACCGTAGAAGATGGTTAATTTAGAAAAAATTGCTCCCTACTATTTCTGCAATGTTGTGTTTTTGAATTAAAAAAATGCCGAATCCTTCCAAAGATATTTGGGCAAAATCGAATTTTCGCGATTTCGTTTTTATTTTTTTCTGACTCTATTTGAAGAGATAATAATATGTCACAATAAAGGTTACATCGTCATTGCCATTTTTTTTCCTTTAGAAGATGGTGTAATTATAGTTTCCATCCGTCATTTCGTTTTCTCACAACCACCATCAACCTTGTTTTTTTAATAATTGGAAAATTTTATTTTATTATGTTTAAATTCCCCTCCTCATTCCAAATTCAACGACGTATCATACCTAGTATTAATAACACGTTTCGTAATTAAAAGCTTATCATCCAATTCATGTTATTTAAAACTATGTATATTATTTTCAGTGTCCGTAACCTAAGCTAATTATCAGCTGTCTCAACTGTAAGGCACTTGTTTAAATACATTATAAATGCTTGCTAAATGACAGATTAGGTTAGGATAATCGTTTAGGTTAAGGGCAAATTAACTTTTCAAGATGTGGTTTCAGCAAAGTAGAGCCCCCCCCCCCCATAATTCTCGCTATAATATGGAATATTTAACGAAATGCTTTACCAATAGATTAATTGCCACTAACGGCTCCATACGGTGGTCTGTGCGTTCTCCCGACCTTACACTCTTGGATTTTTTTTTCTGGGGCTATCTTAAAAATAAGGTCTACTGGAAAACCTATAAAAATGCTGACCAGTTCAAGCCGCCATTAGAAGAATAACTTCAAGAATGTTAGAGAACGTAATATTAATCGTTGCTATTTGTGTTTAGAAATTAGAAGGTGGCCTTTCTGAAAATTAAATTAAATAAATTTGATTGCTGAAAACACTATTAGGTATTTAGTAAATCTCAAAGAAATTACCTTGTCGGACTTCCATTGTCTTTATTTTGTTACTTAACACAACGATTCGGTTAGTTAGTATCTGTAAACTTAGTTTATACTTGAAAACGGTTAGAGATACTAACTAACCGAAACGTTGTGTTAAGGAATAAAGTAAAGACAATGGTAATTTCTTTGATATTACTTCATTGTCTACCACCTTCAAACAAACATTTAGTAAATCTGTTGTATTGAAATTGTTGAACTTTTTTATGGGTAGCAACGAATAAAATGGCATTTAATTTTAATGAAAAAATAAATTCAAAGTACAAATTTGGTTTTTAAGCCATATTTAATAAAAGTTTATTGTTTTCCAGAAGCAAATAATTTTTAGTTGGCTTTGAAAACAAAGGAATGTTTATACAAGATAAATTTGCACTTATTCTCATTAATGATGAGTTTTTAAGTGCGAAACGTGTTATTAATACTAGGTGTGATACGTCGTTGAATTTGGAAAATTTTGCGACTATTTAAAAAAACAAAGTTGATGGTGGTTGTGAGAAAACGAAACATCGGATTGAAAATATAATTACACCCACTTGTAAAGGAGAAAATGGCAATAAAAAATAACCTTTATTTTGATATATCTCTTCAAATAGAGTCAGAAAAAAATAAAAACGAAATCGCGAAAATTCGGTTTTGCCCAAATATCTTCGGAAGGATTCGGATTTTTTTAAATTTTACAACATAACGTTGCAGAATTTAGTAGGGCGTCACTTTCTCTAATTTAACCATCAATGTATCTTCTACGGTTTACGAGCTCCCTGTGGAGTGCCTTCTTATCCGGGACACCCGGAATCTCTTAATATTTTTTTTTTCAAATTCTATATTTTTAAATTTGGTTAGACAACATTTTGGTTGCATTATGACGGACTCATAGTAAGTATTATAGTTTAAAGTTCTTGTTATAATATCACCGATTAAAAAAGCTGTAAAAGTGGTGCGCTATTAACTTTTGTTTTTAAGCACAAATAACTCCAATATGTTTCTTGGGTCTAACTGTTTTACTTCTTAATAATTCTTTGGGTAGGTATCTTTATTTTAAATCATTGATATACTTTCTCATAGTAATGTTTGTTTTTGCACTTTTATTTTTATTTAAAAATGTTTTAATCTTCTTCCAAATGTGGTATTATAGCTTTTCTGTAAAGTCTGTCTCTTTCCTTAATTTTTGTGCCAATTTCTGATGTTCAACATTTTTTGTCCCATGATTCAGATACCGTTATTTCTTTTAACTTGCTGTACAGCATCTGTACGCTCCTACTTTCAGTTTTTTCCTGTTAGTTAGTTCTAGTTAAAACTTTATCTCATCATTAAAAAATCCAATATCTTTTTGTTTGATTTCCAATGTCTAAGGGCTCTTTACTGAATAATTTCTTATTGATATATTATGATGCCTTGCAAATGTGTACCATTCATAAGAGAGTTGATATAAAAACGTTTTTTTTTATTTATTAATTTTATTTTCTTTGATATTCTTTGGTTACTTTTTATCGTTTTTTTATAGTATTTTCATTTTTAAAGTGTACTGTCAGTAATTCGTTGTTAAGTTTAAACCTTTCGGAAAAACTCAGACGAAATTTTAGCAGCGACTTAGTTACAGACAGTATCCTGCAAAAATGAAGATACTATAAAAAAGTATTTACAAAACTAAAACATCAACTCTTAAAGATTTAGAAAGTAATGTCGTTTAAAAAATTCCTTGATCGGAATGTGACGGCCAAGCAAGTAAATACTTAAAAACAAGAGTCTCGGAACATATAAGAAGCGTCAAATCTACAACTTTAATAAATTAATGCCAAGACAGCTTTAGCAGAACATTTTAAAAATTATCAACATTAATTTTGTTTTAACCAAGCATCGATTATTGCAAAACAGAATAATTATAAAAAAGATGTGAAGAAATGAAATGATTGAAATTCATAAACATTAAAAAAAGTTAATAAAAAGCAACACATTGATAATTTAAATGAATCTTATTTTAATGTAATTAATTTAATACAACACCATGTAAACATATTTTAACGCACATTCTTAATAATAAAAAATAACCAAAGAATATCAAAGAAAATAAAATGAATAAATTAAAAAAAAAAACATATTTCATATCTACTCTCTGCATTTGCAAGGCAGCCATTACTGGCATCACACATATCAATAAGAGGTTATTCAGTAACGAGCCCTTAGACATTGTAAATCAAAGAAAAGTATATTTTTCCAATAGTTATACCCAAAAAATAAAATCTTTAACACAAAGGATCTAATATTAAGTATGATTTTTTTTTATTAATTATACAATATTTTATTTATTTTATTTAATTTATACATAATATTTTTCTTTATAGATCCTATAAAGAACAACTATATTTGTGAATTTAATTAGCATTTGGATGTAAAAATAAATTACTTTCCGGTTCGTAATATTCGTAGTATAGAAAAAAAATCCCTTTAAGCGCCCTGGGGATGACCTCATAGAGAACGAAACGTTGGCAATATACAAATCAATATCTTCTAAGGTGTTTTATTTACCTCAAATCAACTAATATGTCCTTTTAAATAATTAAGACTTTGTTTTAGACACAAATTGCTGACAAAATGTTGCCTTCATCAGCTCTCCAGACATCAAATTGTCCCGAGTGTTCGAACGAATCACAGGTGGACAATTACCTACGAGACGTAGTGAAAAAAATGGCATATGATCTCTTTACATGCATGAAATGTAAAAGAATCAATCCAAGTATAGTTTATTTTTGCAGAAACAACCATTGCTACTGTTCAAACTGTATTGCAAATAAATGCCTGAAGTGTGACGATTTAACTGAGTTTTCTAATGGAAACGAATTGAAAAATGTGAAGGTTACATGTGATTGGGCAGCATGTAATAAAATGATCATTCTGAAAAATTACATATCCCATAAAGCAAATTGTGACTCAAGACCTTACAAATGTCCTTTGCAACAATGTCAGACAACAGTGCTTTCAGCGGCCGAATTAAATATTCACTGGCACTGTACAGTTCCAGCACTAATGCCTGTACATGTTGTAGGTGAAATTCAATACGATCGATACAATTTATATGAATTTTACTGGCTGTTCGGTAAAGAACTCTATCGCGTTTTGATCGACTTTAGAGAAGAAAAAACCGATATATTAATTGAAGAAATAAATGTCCTGCCTAATAACATCTCGTTTTGGTTTCGTGGATATTGCACCGGATATAAAAAATGGGAAAATCAAATAAAATTAGGTAATATTGGTGGTAAATATAAGCTAACTCAAGAAAAATCACATAGCAAATATAAATTGGGGAAAATAGAAATAAAATGTGAAAATAATAATTAAAACAATCATAAACGGTGAGTGGAATTAAAAGGATTAATCTCTTCCGTATATCCAGTTTTAAATTAAGACCATTAAAATAATTAGATCTTATCAGCCGTATTTACCAAGGGCTTCCATCAGTCAACAGCCCCTAAAAATCAGGAGGTGTTGATCCAGTGGCGGCGGGTGACTTTTTAACTTGGGGGCACACAAAAAGCTCGTCAAAATTTGGTCAATAATTTATAATCAATACCTACTAGTAGTAGTATTAGTGATACTAATTAGTCGTTTATCCAAAAGAGATCCTCATGAAAGTTCTGGTTTTACAAAAACCTACAAAAACCAAATCGAATTGCCTACGTAAGTGCAAGAATTATTATAGAATTTTTGGGAAAAAAAATCTAACATCGGTACCTTATCAAATACTAAGTGTGTTTTTTACAGGTAACAGAATATTAAAAATATAATGAGATTTATGTTTAATAACATTATACAGGGTGTCCGCGAAAATGTGAGAAATCTCCCGGCTATGAAAAAAACACGTTAAAAGAATGCCACAAGTTCATATAAACTTCTTTCGTATCGGCCTCCTTTTCGGAGATATGGGCTCCCAAAGAGCTCCCATGGAATTAAGTTTTTGACACATAACTATTAAACCAACAGGTATATTTCATTTTTTTTCATATGATCTAAACCAAGTAAGACGCTTCAAATTACTATCCCAAAAAGTGTTGCGAATTACTCACAGCTGCAGGGACGGACTAGCTGTGACAATAATGTGCCCATTTTTTTACACCCTGTATGATAAAAACTTTGGACAACGTTTTTTACATACCTTTAACTATTGACTTAATATTAAACAGTTAAAAGCGAACATTTATAATTTATAGGAACAAAGATGTATCTTTTATTGAAATAATACGCTAAATATACATTATGTAAATATGTTAAAAATGACGTTTTTCCGAAAACGGTTAGGATTAGCGACATGAATGAAGAGTACTTAATTTTTAGTCAATAGTTAAAGGTATGTAAAAAACGTTGTCCAAAGTTTTTATTATACAGGCCGTAAAAAATGGGCACATTAGTATCACAGCTAGTCCGTCCCTGCAGCTGTGAGTAATTCGCAACACTTTCTGGGATAGTAATTTGAAGGGTCTTACCTGGTATAGATCATATGAAAAAAAAAAATATATACCTGTTGGTTTAATAATTATGTGTCAAAAACTTAATTCCATGGGAGCTCTTTGGGAGCCTATATCTCCGAAGAGGAGGCCGATACGAAAGAAGTTTATATGAACTTGTAGTATTCTTTTCACGTGTTTTTTTTTCATATCCGGGAGATTTCCCACATTTTCACGGGTTGTTAAAAAAACCGGAATTTTGATTTTACATAATAACTTTTTTATTAATGGACCGATTATATTGATTTTTATCTTATTTGAGAGAGGATGGATCAAGACAGACCGACAATTTTATATTTTTGACATTTGTTAAAAAATCAAAATGGTTAAACTTTAAAACTTGCTGTAACTTTTTTAAATAGGACTGTATATCTTTACGTGCAAGTTTCTGAACAGAATAAAAGGTCGTACATGCAAATATGTTGATTTTTGTCTTGTTTGAGAGAGAATGAATCAAGGCAGACCGCTAATCTCATATTTTTGACATTTGTTGAAAAAACAAAAATGGTTAGGTAAACCTGAAAACTGACTGTAACTTTTTTAAAAGCACTGTATATCTTTACGTGCAAGATTCTAAAATCTTAAACATTTCTGAACAGAATGAGAGGTCGTATAATGCAAATCTGTTAAAAAATAGCTTACGTATGACAAAAAAAAGACATGTATGTTTTAACATGTTTATTTTGATTTTTCTATTGTTACTTTAAAAAATCAAGTGAGCGATGACAAACATCGCATATTTTATGTTTGTCGTTGCTATTTGCGTTTTTTGACAGTTGGGAAATTTCACTTATTTTGATTAAGTATCAAATTTTTTTAAATGCTAATTTCTAATGATGATAAAATGTTTTAAAACACTTTAATTTTAAGAGGAGTTTTTGATCATGTCAAATAAGAGCATGTTTTTAGAATGGCGCTCCGTGTCATATCATTGCCCATACCCTTAATTATTTAAGAATGTTGCCGATTTTCTAGAAACCCGAATAGCCTTCAAATAGCCCTGATTTAAATTCCTGCGACTACTTTCTGTGGGGTGATTTAAAGGCTAGAACTCATAGAAATGGAAAAGTATTTGAAAATGTCGAAGAACTTTGACAACGAATTCTTCAATGTAGGGGGAAAAACTAGTTAAAAGGTCACATGAGAAGAGCCATCGACAGTTGGAGACGACATGTAGAATTAGTTAAAGCTAATGGGGGTCATATAAATATCTAATATTTTTCTATATTTCAAGTCTGTTTCTTGTTTAAATTTTTAATTTCCCTTTTGTTTAAAAAAATTGTTTCAATAATAATTATTCGTCAAATGTGCAATGTTAAACATTTAATTATATTAAAATTAATTGAAATAAATTAAAAAGAATTGTTGAAGAACAATACCATATGTCATGTTGATTTTCAATAGTAATAATAGAAAAATCGAATTCAACATGTTAAAACATAGTTACCTGTCTTTATTTTGTCATACGTCAGCTATATTTTAACATATTATTTGCATGTACGACCTCTTATTCTGTTCAGAAATGTTTAAGATATTAGAATCTTGCACGTAAAGATATTAAAAAAGTTACAGTCAGTTTTAAGGTTTAACTAACCATTTTGGTTTTTTCAACAAATGTCAAAAATATGAGATTAGCGGTCTGCCTTGATTCATTCTCTCTGACATAAGACAGAAATCAATAAAATCGGTATATAAATAAAAAAGTTATTATAAAAAATTAAAATTCCTGTTTTTTTTTAACAACCCTATTAAAAAAACATTTCAATTAGAAGGTATATACTCGTTTATCTTATGAGCAGGGGGGTTGAATCCGTACGAAGTCGGGACGGGCCGCTGGTACATCCCATATACCTAGACTAAAACAATCGGAGCCATAATAGCTATCATATTTATTGTGAAAGATTTGTGTCAATCAGCTTAGTCGTATTTTGCATGTAGATACCTATCTTTCAATACAAGCAATACTTTCCTCCTTATTTATTAGTTAGATATTAATTTATACATAAGCCAATCGAAGTTAAAATATGTTTTCAATTCTGTTAAAATATATTATTTTTACTAAATTTGTTACTTTAAATAAATCGAAATTTTTTTTAGAAAAGAATTATGATGGAATATCCTAGATTCTAAAAAATAAAATCTGTTATTGTCGTTTTAAGCTGTAAACATACTTAGATATCATGAACTAATCTAGTTCCATCATCGATGTCAATATATACAAAAGAGCCGTATGTCACATGACATTTAACGGGCCACATTCGCAGCCGCACCGCTTGCTGCTTAATTGGCTCACAGCAACAATATTTTAGCGCCGTGTTGTTAATATGATCAGATTTATTGGAAAATTTAAAAAAATGAGGTATGATATTTTAATAGGAATAGAAAGGGAGAATTTCTAAAATAACAATAACATAACATTTAGTTTACCTATTTAAAAAATTTTGAAATTCATTAAATCGTAAATATGGTACACTATACAATATTATTCAAATTTTTTTTTAGAAAAAGTATTTTCCAATTCGACAATTCTGTTACATCTGGTAATACTGTTAATAACAAACCGTAAATGCGTACCAACGCCTTCTGAGATTTAAGGACGAGTAAGTGAAACAGAATACAGGCCTGTTCATAAAAAAATTACTAATGAAATTTTGACGTTTAACTCGTGGAGCAAAGATACAAACCAAACTATATAGTCGAGAAGCAAACCAAAATGGCAATTATTGTATTTTGATATTTTTGTCCCAGAAAAAAAATGGGTTTATTTTGCGTATTAAGTCTCAAATTTTCATTAACATTAAACCCTTAAACAAAAAGTGTATAATAAATCGTATCAAAAAATCTATTTTTAATCCTTTGTATGGTTTTTAATCAGGGTGTAAAAACCTTTTTTTAAAGACCTCTTTAGTCTTTACCCATATTAAAGTATGTATTTACGGACATCCAAATTATTATATTTTTACAAGTAATATTTGATGACTCACATATTATAGCGAGAATAATAAGATTTTATATTATCCATTTATGTGTTTTAATGTAAATTACTAATAAATAATTAAACAAATATTAACTTTAAAAAATATTGGAGCATTAAAGGAAGTAACTTATAGCCCTAGAAGCCCTAATCAATATCCATTTGCCTGTTGATGCACTTCACTAACTTACTTATCTCAGTAAAATACCAAAACTTGTGTGAGCGTGAGCGCAAGGCTTCGAGATGAGTTCTAACTTTTAATAACATCTGCCGGTTGCCAACGTCTGCAAAGGACTTCTGCCGATTGGCCAATATTTAAAACTTAGGGGTAGAAGGGGTAAATGAGATTCGTGATTCAAGCCAGTTAGGAAGCCACGATTTTTAAAATTAGTAAATTTTCATATTTTTCTTCTTATTTTGAGAGTACCTATAAAACATTTAGAAGGAATAAAGTTGTAGCTTAAATAACGAATAATCTACTAATAAGTAAACTAAATTGAAAAAACATGAATTTTCAAATAAACACGTAATCGATATGTTTGGAGAATGTTATTTTTTCTTCAGTAAATGTACGACAGAGTATTTTTTTTGTTGGAAAAGGATCATACTAACTTCAAGTTTATGGTAGGTATTCTTGAATGGAACCTGATACAACAACATGAACAAACCCTAATAATTGATAGAATTTATTTCCTTAACCGAGTTTGTATGTTATTAAAACAAAAATGTTAACTCATATCAAGAAAGTTAATTGAGTAATACATATACTAAATTCAAATAAATGTGTACATATCTATTATCAATTACATAATAATTATATTATAATTATAATAAAATGGTTTGCGAAAAAATATTTACTTAACCCTTGAATGCCTAAGCGGGGTCCTTGCGGGACCCCAGTACAGTATTTTCCTTAGTATTTCTGGAATAAAAAAAATCTGGCAACTGCGCCTTTAGGTATGTGCTTGAAAATAGTGTTAGCACGTGTTAGTTTGGTTTGAGCCGCCGACGCCGCGACAGTGCCAGGTTATAACGCTATTAGGTAGGTGGGGTCCCTCAGAGATAATAGTATAATACCTACATATTAGTATTTGTTTTGCTTTTGTTAATATTCTTCAGAAGGTGTTGTAAGTTAATTTTTAAATATTTAATAAATATTTTGAACACTATAACCTTAAGCTTGTGTTTGATAATTAAAATACACTTTAATGCATATCCATATGTTTATTTACTATGGGGTCCCTTGGGGACCCCGGTTGGGCATTTACGTTGCTTTTAGTAGGCTGGGCGCTCAAGGGTTAAATAAAGTATTCTTTTTGCGTGTATTGGGGGTTAGAAAAGACATTTAAATTTGGGGGTGCACGTGGACATGTTGTGTACTTATTGAGAAGCCGCTACTGAGGGGGTCAAAATTAAAAACCGTTTTAAATCGACACTTCTGGGTTTAAAATGACAAGTATTAGAATCAGTTATATTAAAATAATGACACCGTGAAAACCCAACTGGGAGACTATAAGATCTAAATATTTTGATGGACTAAATCTAAAAATAAAGTTAATATGGGTGTAAACGTCGGCGTCGGTTTGCATTACCATTTTGAATAATAATTAACTAACCAGGTAACTTTGACTGTGACATAACTGACATTAGCAGAGGTGTTTTTCTTACAGTCAGAGTGGTCCAATTACCTTATTTCTTGATTTACTAATCAAGCAACATTGATTGTGAGTAATAATATAGCTTGCCAATGTCATGCTTTAAACAATAATTAATTAACAAACCAGGCAATTTTGACTGTGACATAAATGGCATTATTAGCCAGTATGTGTAGTACTTTTGTAATACATATCACCTATTGTTTTTGTTATAGCTATAAGTTAGAGAACTATAATGTATTTAGAGATATGACAGGAACGAATACCTACAAATTTTGTGCTATGAAGGGTTGTCGCTTTGCTTTGCAAGAAAAGTAACAGTTTGTATTTTAAAATTTATAGCTCGCCATAACTGGTAGATTTATAAACGCAGCCGCATGGCGTTAAATTATAATAAGCACTTGAGAGGCAAATATTTTTTTTATATTCTCCATACTTAGGTAAGAAGTAATTTTAGGGAATGGATTGTCCTATTCTGTAGTCTTTGGTTTTATTGTAGCTGTTAAAGCATTTTCCCAGCAGGGGAGAAGATATTTTATGTAAGACTAAGGCTCGACAAAGCTATTGTATAAGAATTTTCTTACTTTGTTATTTAATAGATCGAACATCTCTTTATTGCCCCTAACATTGGTGATATTTTTGATAAAATCATATCAATATGGGCATCCCATGATAGATAAAGCTTGATTATTAGTCCTAGGTAAAGTATTTTTCACAATAAATGGTTGACTCCGTTTAACTATCTGGGACGCTTTGCAAGGGCTCGGCCATAAAAATGCAAATAAACTATCGGTCAGGGTCGGATTATAATTTGTAATTATAGCGGGTAATATTTAACTTTTTTTAACTAATCTTGTGCTTGCGATAACATCTTTCAGTCTTTGTGTTTCTTGGGAAGTGTTCAAGTTGTGCTACGGTTACGATACAATAATTTTAAATTATTTACGAAAAATGTATACGTATAAAAACAGATATTATGTGGCGTTCGTGGGTAAATATTAATAGTGGTTCTTCTAGTGTTCCGTTGAAGAAAAACCACTTATCTCTTGATGCTGAAAACATTGTAAAAAATGTATATAGTTCTTTACTTGACCAAGGACTTGAGGCGAGTGCTGCCGCAAGTGTAACAAGTGATATGACTAAGGTGCCTCTTACTACAGTAAGACGAATTGCAGTAAATCCCGTCAAATCAAGAAAGAAGCGTATAGATACCGGTTTCAAGAAAAGTATCGATGAATCGAATCAAACCGATTATAATTAATTTGAATGATAGCGATAGCGACACAGAACTGAATATACAGGGGGTGTCCCAAAAATAATGGGACACAGAGCAACAGCAGACTCCTTAAGGCGAAATAATGGGATTTATTAAAACTTGCCTTATCCTAAAATTGATAACAACCAAGATACACGGTGTCACAGTTTTAATTTTGTTTTCGTTTCTTTGCGATTATTTCTTAACGAAACGACATAGCAGCACGATATTAAGGATTTTGGGGTTTTTTGAGGTGAGGAATTCAAAATTATTTATAAATTTTGTGTAACCAGTAGAGACCGCTGCCTACCACATGGCCCACTCCTTTTAGCTGGCATAACTTTGTGCCTCGACATAATTTATTTTCCAATGCGGAAATGTGCGAAATTATCTAAATCAACAGTTCCCTGAACGTTGGATAGGCCGTGGTTGGCGCGAAGTCCGGATTTTAATCCAATGAACTTCTGCATTTAGGGTTATTTGAAAACCAATGTTTATAATGAGTAATAATAAGTTAAATCAAAAAATTATAAATTCTCTTAATCTGCTCAGAAATGATGAAGATCTCTTGTTTAAAGTCCGACAGTATTTTGTAAAACGTATAGCGAAATGTATTGAGGTCAATGGTGGCCATTTTGAACAATTGCTATCACGACGTTACAGTTTTTATTTCTAACTATTTTGTTACTTTTAAATGTTATCAAACTAAGACATAAATAAAATTTTTGATTAGAATAAAATTAGTAGATAATTCCGTATACGAAAAAACGTTTTTATTAGAAAAAAATAGTCAACCTTAAGTATCTACATTAACTTTCATTTAGCAAATGTAGCTGATTACAATAATTTTAAGTCAGAAATTCACCGTTGCTTGATTTTCCGTCGCTTTTGGACTACGTACTTAGTTGCATTGCACATATAAAATGCGATTCTCTCGAAAATGGTTGCTCCTAGCGACTTCAATAAGTTATACGTTTTTGATGTAAAAGAAGTAAAGTATCTTATTTTTTTAATAGTCCGATCGATATAAGAAACCTAAACAAAGTTATGCCAGCTAAAAGGAGTGGGCCATGTCGTAGGCAGCGCCCTCTACTGGTTACACAAGAACTTTGGATAATTTTGAATTCCTGACCTCAAAAAACCCCAGAATCCTTAATTTTGTGCTGCTATGTCGTTTTGTTAAGAAATAATCGCAAAAAACGGAAAAAAAATTAAAACTTTGACACCCTGTAACTGGGTTGTTATCAATTTTGGGATAAGGCAAGTTTAAATAAATCCCATTATTTCGCCTTAAGTCTGCTGTTGCTCTGTGTCCCATTACTTTTGGGACACACTGTAGAATAGCATTGTATAGCATACCTACATAATATATAATATTATATGTGTAATATAATATAAGTTTAACTACTAGGTATTGCGGCTTGCGGGACGGGAGGGGCAAAAATACATGGGGGCGCTTTATGTTTTTTAGAACCACTATTAGTATTAAAAATATGGTGTTTGTTTTTCAAAATATGTTACCAAATATTTATCAATTTCAATAAATATGTTACAGGGTGTAAAAATTGACAATAAATTATTTTTGATTTGATATGTATTATATATTTAGGATATTTCATGCCATGAAATATTATATTATTAATAACGAATTAAATATCTAAAGTCCTACCCTGTAGTGTATTTGCTTGTTGATTGTCTATAAGAATGGGATTAAACCGATAGTTTTATTGCAGTCAATAAGTCGATACCATTTAAGGTGAAAAATACTTTATTTATATTGTTGAGTCTCTTTTAAGTTTATAGTATTTAAAGTTATTTCTATGTCACATTTTTTTTTGGTTTTATTAGCATATTATACTGCCGTCATAAGGTAAACCCCCGTATTTGAATTCGAAGAGAAATGGCGGAAATCTGCAGTTGAAATGAAATGCATTATACAGCTTAGCAAAATCGCTTTTAGTTAGTTATTATACGAGAATCTAGGTAAAGAGATGAGAGAGAAACGAATTTTGATTAGAAAACGTCAATATTTGAATGTATTCCTAGAATTAGAACCCTTACGGGTAATAACATTAAGTGTAATCCGTCAATATGCTAAGGTGAATACCCGTATTTTCAAAATACGGTGATTTATCTTAGGCAAAACCAAAAATATGCTAAGAAAAATACTCGTATGAAGAGAATATGGTGATTTACGTAAGAGTTTTCTTAATACAAATAGGGTCAAATAAAATATAAGTAGTATTATTTATAAACATATTTTATTTTCATCAAAATTCTCTAAAGAACCAAATATTAAAATGAACGTAAAACATATCAAAATAAGTACAAAAAAACTTACGTTTACACACAAAATACTAAAAAATATAACAAAATTAACCCGAACTTCTTTAACTGTTTAAAAAATAATTATATCAGGAAGCTCCAGCCAAAATTTTCGTCTATTTTCTGGAATTATAAAATATATCCCAAGTTCTTAATAATATTAGCCACTTTCAGCTTTTCGAAGCCATTAGGTTCTGTTTTTATTAAGGCCAGTGGTATATTGTTTGGAAGACATTTCCTTTGCAAGAAGTCCAGTACTTTCCAGTCTTTATTTTGGTGTCGCATGTATAAAATAAATTGAATTCATTTCGCTTAACTAAAACCTCTGTAATTTTAGAAATATATAATTTTGGAGTTTGCTTTTTGACTTTGCAAGTGAAGGACAAATTTTTGCACATTTGAAAATCTCCCAAGGACATTTTTTTGACATCAACTTTACCCTTATTAGCTGCTTCTACAGCATTACCGTAGTCTTCAAAGTCATAAAATTTTTTATGTCTTTTAAATGATTCTTCGACTTGATGGTGGAAGGAACCTGCGGACATAAACGTGCGTAAGATATGTACATGTCCAAACACGCGCGATACTATTGCGTGCTACGCCATGATAACCCGTATTTGAAAAATACTAAGCGATATCTACGTATTTAAATTTAAATACGGGGATTGCTGTTAGCAAAATATACATACGGGATTTGTGCTAAGTATTTGTGGAATTATTTTGAAATACGGGCTAAAATACTACAAGAATAAGGCTGCATAATAGCAAATACGGTGTTTTGACTAAGAAAATCTGATACATTTAAGTATAAGAAGGAGATAGATCAAAAAATCTCATTTTTAATTTTTTTTTCAAATACTTTATGACGGCAGTATACTCCGATGTATTTATATTGATTGTTAATTTTTTACAGCACAGCCACTGACAGTACAGATTTTAGTCATTATTTATATTTTTCTAACACTTTTATGTCCTTGCCGATTACCACAAGTCAAGTATCGTCTGCAAACATGTAATATTTTGATTTCAGCAGAACATATTGTAGACTATGTACGTATAGTAGTATGTACGTATAGTAGGTACTGTATAGGTCCTAGTACTGAGCCTTGTGCAACTCCTACTTTAAATTTGACTTTTTAACTTGTACAGTCATTTATTTCGGTGAAGTATTCAAGGTCAGTTGAATACGATTTCAGCAAATCCAAGCATGCACCACGTAATTCCATTTTGTACAATTTTTTTTCCATAAGATCAATATCCACCGTTTCGAATGCTTTCTGCAAGTCGACAAACACTAATACCACGAATTCATTTTTATCTGATTTACCTTTTATGTGTCCTAAGAGGTCTACCCTAGTATTTAGTGTATTGCTTTGCTTTGAAAAGCCGTATTGCTGTTTATCGAAGCCGAAATTTACGTTTATGTACGATATTAATAGTTTTTTATGCCCTTTTCTACAATTTTTGAAAACCTGCTAAGTAGTGATATCGGCCGATAATTATTTACGTAACAGTTTGGACCTTTTTGTGTAAAGGTATTATTTTTGCTATCTTTAGTTCATCAGGGTATCTTCCACTTTCTAGTATTTTAATTTATAAGTCTTACTAAGTTTTCTCCAATCACATCAAACAGCATTTGTATATCGAATTTTGTCACTTGATCTTCACCTGGGACACTGTTCTTTTGTAGGTAACTTACTATGCCCCTTTTTCCATTTATTAAAAATCTTCCATGTTTTCCTTGTATTATCATTAGCCTCCTTGATTTTTTTCCGTGTAGTTCTTTTGTAATTTTATTCTTAGGTTATTAACTTGATTTTTTACCTTTTTAAATTCTCTTTCTTTATGTCCATTTTGTACTTTTTCCATCTTGTGTATAATTATTAATCTCTTATCTTTAGTTTTTTTAAATATTCAATGGTTATCCATTTATTTTCTGGTCTATCTTAACTGCATATTCCATATGCATTATACAGGGTGATTCATTAAGGGTGGCGACCGGCCATATCTCGGAAACTACTAGGCATAGAAACTTGGAGAAAAAAAAACTATGATTAAAGCGGTCATGAGAAAATTCTGGAAATTACTTTTAAGTTCCTCATTTCGCCGCAAGGAGGCACAATTAAATTTTTTTTTTTTAATTCTAAATTTCTCCCAAATTTTCCATATTAAGGTATAACTCTGATTACATCATCAAAAAGCTTAGACAATTATGCATCATTTTGGTTTAAGGCTCATTGGCGTACCGGCCTTGATAAGAGTGGGGGAAGCTATTGAATGTGCAAACATTAAAATCGCTGTAACTTGTAAACGACATCCGATTTTACTAAATTTAAGCTTGTTTGGAAGGGAAAGGTAAGTATCTTCAATCGCCGTATCCAATAGTACACGATAGTGTTTAATAAAATTGCTAGAGGGCGCAATTTGTAATAATAATAGTTTTTTCGATTTTATCCCGGAAATTCAAATCATACGGTATAACTATGACATCATAATCGAAAAGTAGATGAAATTTGCAAGAAAAGATGTGAAGACCGCAGTTTGATATCTTTGTTCGTTTCAGAGTTATTGCCAAAACAATAATTTTTAATACAAATTGCGCCCTCTAGCAATTTTATTAGAAATTATCTTGTACCATTGGATACGACAATTGAAGGTACTTACCTTTCTCTTCCAAACAAGCTTAAATTTAGTAAAATCGGTTAAGTCGTTTAGAAGTTACAGCGATTTTAATGTTTACAGTTTCACTTGATAAGAGTGGGAGAAGCTATTGAAAGTGTAAACATTAAAATCGCTGTAACTTCTAAACGACTTATCCGATTTTACTAAATTTAAGGTTGTTTGGAAGAACCTTCAATTGTCGTATCTAATGGTACAAGATAGTTTCTAATAAAATTGCTAGAGGGCGCAATTTGTATTAAAAATTATTGTTTTGGCAATAACTCTGAAACGAACAAAGATATCGAACTGCGGTCTTCACATCTTTTCTTGCAAATTTCATCTACTTTTCGATTATGATGTCATAGTTATACCATATGATTTGAATTTCCGGGATAAAATCGAAAAAAACGTTATTATTACAAATTGCGCCCTCTAGCAATTTTATTAAACACTATCGTGTACTGTTGGATACGGCGATTGAAGATACTTACCTTTCCTTTCCAAACAAGCTTAAATTTAGTAAAATCGGATAAGTCGTTTAGAAGTTACAGCGATTTTAATGTTTACACATTTAATAGCTTCCCCCACTCTTATCAAGGTCGGTACGCCAATGAGTCTTAAACCAAAATGATGAACTGTCTAAGCTTTTCGATGATGTAATGAGAGTTATACCTTAATATGGGAAATTTCGGAGAAATTTAGAATTTAAAAAAAAAAATTTTATTGTGCCCCCTTGCGGCTAAATGAGGAACTTAAAAGTAATTTCTAGAATTTTCTCATGACCGCTTTAATCATAATTTTTTTTTCTCCAAGTTTCTATGCCTAGTAGTTTCCGAGATATGGCCAGTCGCCATCCTTAATGAATCACCCTGTATAATAATATTATGTAGTAGTACAATTTTAATAGTTTTTGATATACGCACAACTCTCACAAGTTTCTAAAATATACTGCATAGTCCAAAAAAAATTATGAACTTCTTATAAAAAAATGACGTAAGACTGGGTACAAACTGTAGTACTAGTTGCCCCTTAAGTACCCTCTTAGTGTGTACTTGTTATCGCTTCTAGTTTTCGAGAAATCGACAAAAATGAGTTAGCGACCAAAATAAAGTGGAATTTGAAACGGCTTGCAAGGAGACGCCACTGCGCGCAAACTGTTCGAAAAATTAGCAAAAATGACTTAAGATGGTCACTGTAGGTCAGAAAACCTTGTACGAATCTTGTATATATTTAAATTTTTTCTTTGAAAAAATATCCCGACGCCACTCTGGGCGCAGGGGGCCTCCTGAGATTATAACAATAATTGGCAAAACAAAGCCAAAACTTTCCATAAAGGCATATCTCGCAACAATGTAACATGTAAACGAAAAGTGGATTTTGTTTTATAATAAAATTAACCTAATCTTAGAGAATTTTTATATTTTCCTGTTTTTGTTTCGTATTTTGTAACTGTAACAATTTCGTTTTTATTTTATTAATAAATGTAACAACAAGTAACTATTCGAGGTTATGCGTCGAAAACAACAAGTGAAAATTGTCTGGAAAAAATGGACAAAAAGTGTGTAAACTGCAAGAAAAACAGTAAATTCGTCTATAGATTGCATCAGATGCAATTCTAGCTACCATCTAAGCTGTGCAGAGGCGAAAGTTAGAATCGTGAAAATAATGTAATCTGTTGCAGGCACGTGACAAAAGTGAGATTAGAAATGTAAAAAAAAGGAAATTTCAACAAAACAAAACAAACAGTAGAAGAACAAATAAAATCACAAACTATTGAATCAACTCAGACAACTGTCAGAAGTAATAACACTGCAGCAAAGTATACAGTTAAGATAGGACCAGAAAATAAATGGATAACCATTGAATATTTAGAAAAACTAAAGATAAGAGATTAATAATTATACACAAGATGGAAAAAGTACAAAATGGACATAAAGAAAGAGAATTTAAAAAGGTAAAAAATCAAGTTAATAACCTAAGAATAAAATTACAAAAGAACTACACGGAAAAAAATCAAGGAGGCTAATGATAATACAAGGAAAACATGGAAGATTTTTAATAAATGGAAAAAGGGGCATAGTAAGTTACCTACAAAAGAACAGTGTCCCAGGTGAAGATCAAGTGACAAAATTCGATATACAAATGCTGTTTGATGTGATTGGAGAAAACTTAGTAAGACTTATAAATTAAAATACTAGAAAGTGGAAGATACCCTGATAAACTAAAGATAGCAAAAATAATACCTTTACACAAAAAGGTCCAAACTGTTACGTAAATAATTATCGGCCGATATCACTACTTAGCAGGTTTTCAAAAATTGTAGAAAAGGGCATAAAAAACTATTAATATCGTACATAAACGTAAATTTCGGCTTCGATAAACAGCAATACGGCTTTTCAAAGCAAAGCAATACACTAAATACTAGGGTAGACCTCTTAGGACACATAAAAGGTAAATCAGATAAAAATGAATTCGTGGTATTAGTGTTTGTCGACTTGCAGAAAGCATTCGAAACGGTGGATATTGATCTTATGGAAAAAAAATTGTACAAAATGGAACTACGTGGTGCATGCTTGGATTTGCTGAAATCGTATTCAACTGACCTTGAATACTTCACCGAAATAAATGACTGTACAAGTTAAAAAGTCAAATTTAAAGTAGGAGTTGCACAAGGCTCAGTACTAGGACCTATACAGTACCTACTATACGTACATACTACTATACGTACATAGTCTACAATATGTTCTGCTGAAATCAAAATATTACATGTTTGCAGACGATACTTGACTTGTGGTAATCGGCAAGGACATAAAAGTGTTAGAAAAATATAAATAATGACTTAAATCTGTACTGGCAGAGTTTTCTCATGACCGCTTTAATCATAGTTTTTTTTTCTATGCCTAGTAGTTTCCGAGATATGGCCGGTCGCCACCCTTAATGAATCACCCCGTATAATGCATATTCCAATATACATTTTAATCACTTTATTTTATAGCGACATTCTTTAAATAAATTATTATTTAAGTAGTGAGAAATGAATGAATAATTATGCATGTTTGTAGTTATGTGCAAATTTCCTTTGATAATTCCGTCACCTTTTTATCAAGTACTTAATATATTACATTTTCTAATTTCTATAACTAGGCTCATCGTAAATTTTTTTGTAATTTCCGATTTTTCTTTATACAGTTGTTTCATTCAGCTTTATATATGTATAGATAATATATTAAATTTTGTTATTAAAAATTAAATAATAAAAATTGTCGAAAATATCAGTTAAATTTATTTGACCTAAGACGATTTCTGAGTTTTAATGCATTCTTTACACTAAGGCCGCGTGGTTTGGCGGTATAGTAGCTACGCCACTGGTTTAGTGCTGTATTGCCAAGGAGGTGTCTCCTTCATTGGTGTATTACTCTTGACAATAAACACATATTTCTTATCATCTTATCGCATAATCTTTTAAAAAAGTTTGTTTATATTTATCTCATAAACTCATTTGTAATAAAGTCAAACATTGTTCGTTCTAGCCATAAATTGGCAAAAAATAATGGTGTAAATTTAGCAATTTATTTTGCTCAATTACGGATAACGTAGTCATACGACAACCCTTAAAAAGTAAGTACCAATTACATATTAATCACACTATGCAACACTAAAAAATTCACCAGTATCACAAATAGTGATTTATGAAAATATGGGGGACGTCACCGACGAACATGGTGGACGTTTTCATCAAGATGTAGCTAGGTTTGAAAAGCGTTACCAAGCCATTCGATCGAAAAAATCCAAATATATTAAGAAAAATTAATTGTTCCTGTTATAGCGTTGCGAACAATTTGATGATGTGATATCGACATTTGGTTTATTATACTTAGTTGTGTTTTGAAAAATAATTACATATAATAGTTATGGTGAAATGAAAAGTTTTAAATTTGTTGCATAGTTATATATTACAACTTTAATATGAGTAATAATAAACACGTTACATATCTTGGGTCAAAAGCTAAAAGAGTGAAAGCAGTTTATGCCTCCGAGGGCCTTTGGTACGAGGGTTTGTAAGTTGCCCTAGGGTCTAGACATCAAGTAATGCACGTGGTACATACAATATTTTATGTATTACTTCAGATAATTCCAAGTTAAATTAAAAGAAAATTCAAAATCACATAAAGTTTTTTTACCTATAAAGTTGCTAATTAAACAAAGGTAATAAGTGTTCATTGTTGTGCTGTGTCAAAGTCAGAAGTTGTTACTTTGATTTTTCCTATTTCTTTCTCTTAATGCCGGAGGGCATTAGAAACTTCCATAATGCCCTAGGGTATTAAATAAATAAATAAATAAATGCTTTATTTCAGATTTTTACTGATTATGACATACATAAAAAGACATAAAATGAAAATGACGTGACACAACAACTTCACATCCTGGCAAAAATCTTTAAGACAATACGGTTCCAAATTTATTAGCAGATTTTTAACTTTTAGTTTAAATTTTACCTGATTTGTGATAACCTTTATATTATTTGGGAGACTATTGAATAATTTTATGCACATGTACTGAGGGGCCTTTTCAGTCAGACTAAGTCTATGAGGAGCGTAATTAACATTCAGTGTTCTTATTATATACGATTCTGGTATACGTATCTGGTAACTATGGTATTATGAAACAATAATATTCGAGTAGGACATAAAAGTTATTAACGTTAAAGTATTAGATATTAAAAACAATTTAGCGTTCCGGCGCAGAAGAAAAGTCACACATGCGGAAAGCGGATGAGCTCCTAACATTTATTGCCCTTATAAGTTATGTGTTGTCAAATATTTGTCATTAGAGGTGACCTGCATGTTCACTACAGGACAATTTTATTGTCTCTCAGCTTTTCACCATACTACGCAGTATCATCGTACAAAACGTATACGTACATCTATCGACATATTAGATAACTAAAATGACAAAGTTAATAATAATACGTATGTACAAGGATATGGAACGATATGAAACAAAATAAATTTCAGATTAGGAGGGGACCAATCTGAACCAGAAAGTGGTCACCGACCAATAATAAACCTAAAAAGGGGGTTTTAGAAAAGACAATCGGTAACATTATTGTCGCAGACGTAATTGGTAGTGAAGGTCAATCAGGATTACTTATTGTTATCACAGACATAATAACAGGTATATATGGGAATTACGTCAATATTCTATCCGACAGCTGGTGTTGGTGCAAACGGGTAAAATTATAGAACATAGACCATCATAAACTATGATTCATGATTACAATGTTTATTTATTTATTTGAAAGTAAGGCGCATCGACCTCTTGGGTCATTAGCGCAATGTATAACAGTATTTAGTGTGGACACTAAGTTGGGATTACATTATGGTTAAATCTGCTTAGGTAAGTTGCAGTCTATCAAAAAGTTTATTACACTATCGTTATTCACATTAGTTTAAAACATCGCTCCTGGTCTTCTTGATATCGTGCTTTTGTCTGTGGGTGCTGTATATTGGACAGTAAGTCTATAAGGATATGTTTTACCGTAACCACTTCAAGACATGTATCATATATAGGCTAATTGTTTCTGGAGAGTAAATGTTCGTGTGTCCTTTTTGAGTTGCCGATTCTAAGCCGGCTTAGTACCACTTGAGCTTTTCGAGTGGCAGGCATTAAGTTGCCATGGTCTAACAGACGGTTTTATTTCAAGAAGTTTGCACTGTGAACTATTCCAGTCAGTTTGCCACGCGTTTAACACTTTGTTTTTAACGTAGGCTTTAAAGTCGTAAATTGTTGTTTGTTGGACTATTTGTGAGTTTAAGTCTGTAATCGCTGATCGTGCTGCTTCATCCGCCTTTTCGTTGCCGGGAATTCCAATATGTGATGGTACCCAAACAAATACTACCTCCGTTCCAACGCTGTATATATGGTGTAGTGATTTTTTGATCAGTTGAACAATAGGGTTGGGGGAGAATATTTGTTTTATGGCAAGTATAGAGCTGAGGGAGTCTGTGATTATAGCTTAGAGTGGAAGGTTGTATTGTAGTGCATGATTTAGGGCTGGTAGTATAGCATAAAGCTCGGCTGTAAAGCTGCTGGAGTACTCAGAGAGCTTATATTTCAGGGTCTCATGTTGTGTTATTGTGTTACTACGGCCGTTGCCGTTCCATTTGCTGTTTTTGATGCGTAAATTGTTTCGTAGTTGGTTAGACTATTGAGAATGGCTCGGTAACTTAATAAAATTGTGATTGGTTTCGGTTTTGCTAAATTGATTAAGAGTAGTGATGCATTGGGCGGGGGGGGGGGGGTTTAATTGTCCAGGGAGGGGGATTGTGGGGTCTTGTTGGAAAAACTGGGGAAACGTTTGTTGGAGACTAGACTGATATCTGTTGATTCTTTCGTAGAATGTTGTTTTTGCTCTCACTTTGAGATCAAATAGGTTGCTGTATCTGTTGGAAAATGTATTATTGTAGGCTGGGTTTTTGGGGTTTGAGGCGATTGTCGTGGAGTAGAACAGGCTTAGGAGTGCCCTTCTGTGTCTGAGTGGGGGCTCCCCAGCTTCACATAATAGACTTGCTACAGGACTTCTACAGTAAGCCCCAAGAGAAATCCGAACTGCTGAGTTATGGACTGACTCTAGTTTTTTTAGATATTTTGTGATGCGGAGTTGTATGCAATGCTGCCATAGTCACTTTTGGATCTAATCAGTGATCTGTATATATAATTAGGAGAGTGGTGGTGTCAGCTCCCCATGTTTTGTTCGAAAGGATTTTGAGCAGATTGATTCCTTTTTGACAGGAGGCAATTAAGTTTTTGATATGCGGTTCCCGTGTGAGCTTTCTATCAAAGATCATTCCTAGGAATTTTATGGACTCGACAAATTCTAGGTCCTTTTACTCCTTTTACCATATAGTTTTAAAGAAGGTATTGAACTTCGTTTCTTTTTAGAAAAAAAAAATACATTTGGTTTTTTCAGTGGAGAATTGGAAGCCTGAAGAATGTGACCAGCTTTTTAGGTTGTCAAGTTGTTCCTGAAGAATTGTTGCCATGGATAGAATATTTTTTCCTTTGATAGTGAGAACTAGATCGTCTGCAAATAGTCTACGTTTAACCGGGGCTTTCATTCTGTTGGTTATGTTGTTTATTGCAACCAAAAAGAGCGTGACACTAATTACTGAACCTTGAGGTGTGCCATTTTCTTGAAGTAAAATACTGTTGGGGTACCAGGCTTTTTACGGCCCAGTTACCCCGGCAGAAGTCAAAACATACACATTTTGCACAAATGATGCTTTGACTTTTATGAATAACAATTTTTTTTTCTTTTTCTTTCCCTCTTATTTCAGTACTTTTACATGTCTCTCTCTGACAAAGCTGAATTAAACTTAAGATTTTTCACTACTTAATAAATGATTTTCACAAAGTCTGTTAAAACTCGCTAATTTTTCTTTTGCTCTCTTCATTTTTCTGCCCAAGACTGCACTAACCCTTGACTTTCCAGTTTGCTGAAGTCTTAATTGTCGGTCTTTTGACTATTCAATTTTTACACCTCTTGTACACCATCGAAAGCTCCTTTACGGCTCAATCCCATGCACTATTATTTTCTCTATTGCTAACAATATCAGCATTGTACCTTTCACTTCGTTTTCCTGATGATGAGTGTTTCTACACTTGAAACATGTCGAAGACTTTGTGCTTTTCTTTTTTCTATATCATTTAACTTCACTTTGAGTATGGAATACTTCTTCAAAAGAAAACAATTAGTTGAAATGTATGGCTCTAAATAATCTCAATACAGTGTTACTTCGGGCGTCCCCCAAGGATATGTAATAGATCCGTTACTATTTATTATTTTAATTAACAATATTTAAACTTTCCGTAAGCCCTTTAAAGTATGAGAACGATATTATACGATAAATTATATAAAAGAGTAAAAAATATAGATGACAGTGTCGAACTTCAATCTAATCTTAATCTTGGAAAGATTAAAGTCGTATCATGTACTATTCAACAATTCTATATGATTATTCAATAGCAAATAGCTCAGTTCCAGGAGCCTTGGTATAACTTTCGATTCGAATTTTTCTTGTTGTTCTTACATCAACAATGTAATTTCTGAGGCATCAGGGGCTTTATGACTTCATTCTGTGATGTATATGAATATTCATACTCTTATCATATTTTATAATTCGTATGTTAGATCAAAGTTGAAGTATGAGTCAGTGGTGTGGTCTCCAGGATACGCAGTACCATGATAGTATAGAAAAGGTTCAACGCAGATTTCCAAAATATATCACTTTAAAGAGAGATGGAGTTTAACCTTATCTAGGTTTTCCACATAAGCAATTGCTTAAAATGTTTTACTTCTCTTCTCTTAACAACTCAGTTTAAAGTATTAAATAATCTTATTGACTGTTCGAATATTCTATGCAAAACTAAATTGTGTATATCTCTTTTAAATAGTCGTCATAATAACTATTTTTATTTGACCAAGCCTGGTACAATTATTTTAAGGTCTTCTCCGCTATACGCAGTGTGTGATTAGTATAATAAAGAAAACGGTCTGGACTTATTCAAGTCGACATTATCAAAAATATGTCTCTAATCTAAAGCGTTGAAAATCACTGGTTTAATATTTCAGTATATTTAATTAATATTGTAGAGTAGTAATGTACAGGGTCATCCAACCAGAACTGAACAGGGGTCTATTTTTTGAGTTTTCCTGTATTTTTATTTAAACCAATATAGCCATTTAGTTTATGCTTTGCCGTAGAATCTAAAATAACCATTTAAAAAGCGATCTGACTTAAAACAAAGGAACTGTGGCGTAAAGTTGTTGTTTTTTCAATGGAACACCCTGTACATAATTTATTTTTATGAAACGCCCTTCTTGCCTAATTCCATAAATATATAGTTTGTCCATATTAGCTCAAACCGTTTTTAAGATATGAGCAATCAAACATTTAAAAAGCTGTATTCATTTGAGCTTAATACGTCTAGAATGCCTTGGAAAAGAAAATCCCCGTAATGGCGATGCATTAAAATAACATCCTAGGAGGTATTGGAAAATAAAGTTTATATACTGGTATATTAATAACCTTTAACTCATCTAAACGTCAAATCGCTCAAAATTTAATCGATTTTTATTAAAAAGGAAAGCAAGAAAAATTATTTGAAGTAAAGAAAACAATAATACAATAGTCCTAATCCAATAAGAAGAAAAGATTTAGTAAGATAAATACCTTGAAAGCCATTTTTGGAGTTTTAATATTTAAAATTGACGTGTAATTATTTCAAAAGTCATTGTCAGTCAAAACATCAAGTATACCAGGAAAATGGGAAGAAAACCAACTAAATCTCAAAATAATAAATCAGACGATGAGGAATCTTCATATCTTCCATGTAAATACCCTCAAGCTAGCCAACGATGCCAAAAAAAATTACAAGAATTTATTATTTCATCACAAGATAAAAAGGAAGCTGGTCAATCTAATGTAGTACAAAATGAACAACGTAAACAAGTTTGTCGTATATGTAATAAAAATATGACGAAGAAACAAAATACTATTTTGTGCACTGGACCTTGTAGCCAATGGTTTCATAAAAACTGCAGTGGATTAAATGACGAAGAGTATATTAAGTTTGGAAAAAATAAAAATTTAAAATGGATTTGCAGATCCTGTGATTATTCAGAGATAGAAAATAATAACGATAAAGAAAATAAATTAATAAAAAATGTTGTAATTAAAAAAAGGAATATAGTAAGTTCTATAAATGAAGATGCTATTTTAGCTAAATCGAACCCAACAAAAATATTAGAAGTTCAAGATAAGCAAAATTTAAAAGGTTTCGAAAATAAAAATAAAATTGAATCAGAAGAAAATATGGCGAAAATAGTAATTGAATTGCAGAAATCTGTTATTTTTTTATCAGAAAAATTTGACGAGATGGAAGGAAAAAATAAAGAAATATTTAAATTATTAAAAAATATAAAAAAGGAAAAAGAAGAAATGAAATTAGAAAACGATTCACTAAAACAAGAAGTTATAAAATTTAAAAAGGAAATTAATTTTTTAACCACAAACGTTGATATTCAACAACAAAATAAAATTATAAATAATATTGAAATTAAAGGAATTCAAAATCAAGAATTTAAAAATGATGGGAATATAACAAAACAAATTTTAAACAAAATTGGAGTCGACATTAAAAAAGAAGATATATTAATGATACAACGAAAAAAAATTAAAAAAGAAGGAGTCAACGATACAATTCAAATTAATTTTAAAAATCAAGAAACAAAAGAAGAAGTTATTAAAAAAACAAAAGAATATTTCAAGAAAAATGGAAAAATCACTAGTTTAAATCTTAATCTACCAGGACCAGAAACAAATATTTATATAAATGAACATTTAACAATGAGAAACAAATTTTTACTTGGAAAAGCTAAAGAATTAAGAAAATTTAACTATAAATTTATATGGTGCAAAAATGGAAAAATATTTGTCAGGAAAAATGAAGAAGAAAAAATAATTCAAATTACAAATGAAGAAGAAATAAAAAAACTTAAAAACAGGGGGTACATCTTATAATTAAAATATTATTATTTTCTATTGATTTTTAAATTTTATTTATTTTTCTGTACTATAAGTAAGTACATATATATTTTCATTGATTTTCTATATACTTAACTTATTAATATTTCTAATTAAAGATAGATAAATATATTTCAAATTTTAAAATTACAAACGTTGAAACACAGCTTGTTGAAGATCAAAATTATTTTAATAATAGTGTTGATGAATCAAATAATAATTTTTCATTATATCACAATAATATTAGAAGCATTTCTAAAAACTTTGACGAAACTAAATTATTTTTATATCAACTCGATCAGAATTTTGATGTTATCGTATTAACAGAAACTTGGAAAATTTTAAATACCGATTTATTTAAATTAAATAATTATGATATAATTTATAATAATGGAAATTTCAATAAAAGTGACGGTATTGTAATGTATGTTAAAAATGAACATAATTACTTTTTTGATATTATATCTATGGGAGAAATAAAAATAATCTTTTTGAAACTATCAATCGGAAAAGAAAAAATTAATATTATAAGTATCTATAAACCTCCTCCACTAGATGTTTTCGAATTTACAATGAATTTAAAAATTTTTTTTGATAATATTAAATATACTTGTAAAAATGAAACAGTAGTTCTAGTAGGTGATATAAATATTGATATTTCCTCAAACTCTAAAAACAGTAACGAATATTTAAACTTATTAAGTGAATATAATTTTGTATCATTTATAAATAAAAACACAAGAGAAATAAAAGATCATAACTCTTGTATTGACCATATCTTTGTAAAAACAAAAGAAAATTTAGATAATTTCCAATCAATAATCATTAAATATCAAATAACGGATCATTACCCAACCATTTTACAAAAAAGACTTATTGATAAAACTAATAATGAACCTTTACCAATGTATAAAAATTTTATTAATTATTACAAATTAAAAGAAAAAATGACAAAAATAGATTGGACAAATTTTTACTCTTATTCTGAAACGAATGACTTATCCAATAATTTAATAAAAGAAATCCAAAATAATGTACAACAATGTACAAATAAAATAAAAATAAAAATAAAAAAGAGAAAAGAATGGATTACGAACGGCTTACTTAATTCTATTAAAACAAAAAATGAACTTTATAAAAAATTACAAAAAGATAATGACCGATTTTTATTATATAAATATAAAATTTATAAAAACAAACTGACTAAACTAATTAAAGAAACAAAAATCAATTTTTATAAACGTGAAATTAATAAATGTAAAAACTCTAATCAAGATATGTGGAAAACTATTAAAAAAATATGTAATACAAATCAAAAACATAAAAATATAAAAGAAATCATAATTGAAAATGAATCACTTACTGATAAGAAAAGTATAGCTAATTGCTTTATTGACTATTTTTCTGAAGTGGGAGAAAAACTAGCGAATAAAATCAATAAAGGTAATAACACATTTTCAAATAAAAAAATAAACAATATAAATTCATTTTATTTAGAAGAAACTAATCATAAAGAAGTTGAAAATGTTATTGATAGTTTAAAATTAAAGAAATCTCCTGGTGCCGACGGAATAACAACAGAAATATTAAAAACTATTAAAACTTCTATTTCTAGACCACTAACATTTCTTATAAATAATATTTTTAAAACCAGTATATATCCAGAAGCTTTCAAAATTGGTATAATAAAACCTATTTTTAAAAATGGAGATTCTAGTAAAACTAGTAATTATAGACCAATAACATTAATATCTTCGATAGCAAAAATATTCGAGAAAGTTTTAAAATTAAGAATCGAAAATTATTTGGAAAAAATAAATTTTATTTCTAATAAACAGTTTGGGTTTCAAAAAAATAAATCAACACAAAATGCTATTTGCTATCTAACAGAACAAATATATGATGCACTAGATAATAAAAAACCTTGTATTAGTATTTTTCTAGATTTAGCAAAAGCCTTTGATACAGTTAGCCATAATTTACTGTTAAAAAAGTTTGAAAATATTGGATTCAGAGGAAAGCAATTAGAATTAATTAAAAATTATCTGAATAATAGACCAACTTATGTTCAAATAGATAAAGAAAAAAGCTATCCAAAGGTATTTAAATATGGTGTTCCACAAGGAACAATTTTAGGACCATTATTTTTTAATATTTATATTAACGACTTATTTAGTATAAATTGCGATGGACAAATTCATAGTTTTGCAGATGATACTACAATTTTTTATACCGATACAAATTGGGAAAACTTAAATAATAAAATTAAAAAAGATTTTAAAATTATAAAAAATTGGTTTGATAACAATTTGTTAACAATAAATTTTAATAAAACAAATTATATTCCTTTTACTTTAAACCTAAATAACCTACCACAAAATATGAATAGTATTCAAATAAATAAAGACATTCAAATTTTTAAAGTTAATAAAATAAAATATTTAGGAATTATTTTTGACAGTAAATTAAATTGGAATTTTCACATAGAATACTTAATTAAAAAATTAAGAAGTTTACTACCGATTTTTAAAAACATTAAAAAATTTTTAAATGTAAGACATATGGAAATATTATATTACGCGTTAGTTAAAACTCATTTAAATTACGGAATTTTAGGTTGGGGAGGAATAAATAGAACTTTAGTTAAAAAATTAGAAATATTGCAAAAAAGGTTTCTAAAAATTATATACAATAAAGATTATCTTTATCCTTCAAAAGAATTATATTCAGAAACAAAAAAGTTGAACATAAGACAACTTTATATTTATAACATCTTAATATATATATTTAAAAATAAAAACCTTATACAATTTAAAAACCATAATCATAATACACGTCATAAAAATGAAATAACCATAAAACCTAAAATAAATAAGTCCATAGGACAAAAAAATTTCAAATATTTATGTTTTTATTTAAACGATTATTTACCAACAAAAATTAAAAAATTGATTTCATTAAAAAAATTTAAAGTCGAAATAAAAACATGGATATTAAAAACAGACAATTTAAAAATATTTTTAGAAATGCTTTAATTAATTAATATTGTTCTGAATAACTTATATAAGTAATATTTTTTACTTAAAAATTATAAATTAATGATTTTATTATAGGTAATATATTTCTTTAAAAAGCTGCGTTTATACTATGAATTAACATTTTTTACTTTAAAAAACTTTATTTTTAATGCATATTAATAATTTATGATTTTACATACTAAAACAAAAAATAAGATTTGCCCCTAACAAGCTCAGCTTCAGGGGATTAAAAAATAAGTTTATTGAAGACAACATAAATATATTTATTATATTATTAATTTTTAAATAAACTTATTATTATTATTATTATATTATATGTCTAGAATGCCTTGAGAAACAAAACCATGTTAAACCAATAATAATTATTATGTAAAAGTCTAGATTTTTTATAACATGTATATAATAACGATAAATAAATATTACAATAATAATTTATAACTGCAGTTTATAAAATTAGTAATAATTAATAATTTAAATGTTCAATGTGGCCCCCATTATTTTCAAAGCAGGCTCGGTAGCCCCTTTTCAGTCGGTCGAAACTTGCTATTAAAGTATCATTTTCAACATTAATTCTATTAATTTCATTGGTAATTTTAATGTAAACTCAATATTTTGGCTTCTATGGCGGTAATATCGGCGTTGTGGTCTATGGTCAGCGCAGCGGCCTCACAGATCGTAGGCCCGGGTTCCATTCCCAGTGCCGGCAACGTCGATGTTTTTGGAAGAGACGTTAACTGTGGGCCCCGTGTCATGGATGTTGGCACGTTAAAGAACCCTACCCTCGACAAAGAGGGATTCGGCAAAATTACCAGATAGTGTGCGACAAATTCCCTGGCGTCGGTGATTGGCCTCGTTGCGGAAAAAGGCCGATGTAAAATAAATAAAAAAAATAAAAAATGGCGGTAAACAACATTTTTTAAATGTCCCCATAGAAATGTGTTTATCATTGTCATATCAAAACTTTATTTTCCAATACCTCCTATGATGGTATTTCAATGCATCGCCATTACGGGGAGTTTCTTTTCCAAGGCATTCTAGATGTATTAAGCTCAAGTGAATACAGCTTTTTAAATGTTTGATTGCTCATATCTTAAAAACGGTTTGAGCTAATATGGTCAAACTATATATTTATGAAATCAGGAAAGAAGGGCGTTTCATAAAAATAAATAATATACAGGGTTCCATTGAAAAAACAACAACTTTACGCCACAGTTCCTTTGTTATAAGTCAGATCGCTTTTTAAATGGTAATTTTAGATTCTACGGCAAAACATAAACTAAATGGCTATATTGGTTTAAATAAAAATACAGGGAAACTCAAAAAATAGGCCCCTGTTCAGTCCTGGTTGGATGACCCTGTACATTATTTTAGTACCTTTTAATTTATCTTAGTTCTTAGAATTAAAATCATTATTTTGTTATTTAATAAAAGTCTTGTTTACATGTTTAGTTCTGCCTTGTACTGGGGTTTGTAAAAATCTGTAAAGTAAGTAATTTTTTAGGAACCCTAAAACCGCAAGCAAGGTACTAGGACATGTATTTATTTATGTGCACTACCGACTTATCGCGACTTTGCTTGCTTAATAATATTTCTTCTATGTTCGTAAATGGATGGAACCGCAGGTTGTATACAACTAACGCTTTATTTTAGAGGTAGATAGCTGACAAAATGATGTCTTTACCAGCTCTCCCAACATCAAATTGTCCCGAATGTTTGAGGGAATTAAAAGTAGACAATTACCTACGAGAAGTACTGAAAAAAATGGCATATGCTCTGTTTGCATGCATGAAATGCAAAACAATCAATCCAAGTGAAGCTTATTTTTGCACAAACAACCATTGCTACTGTTCAAAATGTCTTGAAAGTAAATGTCTTAAGTGCAATAGGGATGGGGTATCAGAGTTTTCAGACGACAATGAATTAAAAAAGGTGAAGGTTACATGTGATTGGCCAAGATGTAACAAAATCGTCACTCTGGAAAATTACATAACTCACAAAGCAAACTGTGACTCGAGACCTTACAAATGTCCTTTGCAACAATGTGAGATAACAATGCTTTCAGAGGCCGAATTAAAGATTCACTGGCACTGTAGAGTTCCAGAGCTAACTCAAATAGATATTTCACGTAGCATTTTATATGATAAACCCGATTTATATGAATATTACTGGCTGTTAGAAAAGGACCTTTACCACGTTTTAATAGACTTTGGAAAAGAAAAAACCGATATACTGATCGAAGAAATAAATGTTTTGCCTAACAATAACACATTTTGGTTGACTGGATATTCCGCTGGACTTAAGGATTGTTGGAGCACCCCGATAAAATTGTGCAATATCGGTGGTAAATATAAGCTTACTCCAGATAAATCAAAAAGAAAATATGACATGGTAAAAATAAATATAAATGGTAAGGAAACTTTTTAAAAAAATAATCACTAATAGCCGTATCACAAAATCGGTCTAAATAAAAAACCGTCCTAAATTGAAAGTCCTAGGTTTAAAATGACAAGTGTCAGAGCAAGTCAACTAAGTCTTGTATTGTAAATATTTTTTGTTTTTTCTTTAAATTCATATAAAGAAAACAGTTTTTGTGCGTACTGTGTCATTTAATAAAACTAGAACTATTTTGGCAACAACATCCCGGTAAAATTATTTATCGCTATAACGATTTAATTGCAAAAAAAAAATCAAATTATTGCATAAATGTCATATTATTCATTGTCATATCGTGCACCCGAAAGAAGAGGGTGACATCTCAAAATTACTCATTTTTCAGGAGAGGTGTTTAAAGATTATGTCTTTTTTATTTTTGCTAATATTTTTTTAAGGCATTAATAGGATAATGATTTTTTGACTTGTGTTACAGACTTTGTGCCTCCATTGAATTGTAAAATGCATTGTTTGTTACTGCTTAACATCAGGAAGAATTTGATAGAAGTAACCTTTTTGAATATAAAATAAGCAAATATAAGTACATATTTCGTCTTGTCACCTTATTGACTATAAATAAATCTATTTTTCTAAACAGAAACTATCTTTTGCCACATGACAACTAGAAATGTCACCTTTCTCTAAGATAATTCGCGACGTGCTCTTCACAAAAAACACAGGCAAACTGAGATAACACCATCTTCTCGATAATCCCGATACGTGCTGCGTAAAAATGGCGAATTTAGTAAAGCGACAACACGCCATCTTTCGGTCAATAAGTAAAGCTCACATGTAACTTTTTTTTTCATGATAGAATACAATATTTAAAATTGATTTCTGTATATAACTTAATTTTGCCGAATTTTGAGATGTCACCTTCTTCTTCCGGGTGCACGATATATTAAAACAATTACACGTGGGAAACACAATCAATATCGAGCCAATGCACGCGCGCAAATCTGACCGCGTGTGGGGCAAAACTGACAGCTCTGTCAGGTTTAGGCATGGCTATGGAGAACTATAGGATAGGAGGCCGATCGACAATGGCAGCATTTTCAAATTATGTCCCGGTTTTTTGATTAGTTCGCTAGTTGGCCGGTAGATGGCTCTCGCGTCCGAAGTGGGCTGATGTTGTCTTCTTCTTCTTCGTTTTTAATATGGAAAACTAGATCCTTCATAGTTTTTAACTTTTACTTAAACCCTTTACTTTTCTGTGCTTTTACTTTTGACAATTGACAATTTATTTTTCCAAATAACAAATAACGTTTGAAGGCAAGACAAGACAAATAACGTTGTATTGTAATTAATTTCCATATTTATAATGAATAATGGTACAATTTATAAAAGTAGAGTTTGCTTTGTGTCGGGGTGGTAAGACAGGATCTTCTTCAGAGATGAAACGCAGCCAAATAAGTATCTTTCTAGCTCCAAAGGTAAAACACTCTAGCTAGATCAGCTAGAATGTTCCTGTATTTTAAAAACGAAGCATCGTTGGAACTTTATACAGGCCGAGTTTACTTATAAGTATAACAAAGTAAGTGTAAATTCATATAAAAGTCCTTATTTGTTCCTTAAAGAACTAATTTAAATAAAAATAGTTATCGCATCCATAAGAAACCATTTATTTGATAGCCCACTTCGAACACGAGCGCCATCTTATGGCAACTCGTAAAGCTGAATTACCGATGCTAATTTGGGACCGAATCCAATGCATTGCGATCGGCCTCCTACCTCAAGTCCTCCATAGGCATGGCATGATGGAATCTGACTGACAAAGAAAATTTATAGGGTTAGAAATGTTAAGTCCTTGTTAAAAAATCGCAACACAGTAGAGGGAGAAAGAAGAGAGAGAGAGGGGTTTTAGTGTGCCCGCCGGCCATCAGAGGCGCAATGGCGGGAAATTTGAACAGCGGTTTTAGGACTTTTCAATTTAATTATTAACTTTTGAACGAGTTTTTATTGATTTAATTTGTGATTCAATATAAATATTATTAAATCACAAATTAAATCAATAAAAAGACGCACAAAAGTTTTTATTTTATGGAATAAATAATGCACGTTTTTATATTAACCAAGATTTAGAAAATAAAGATGGAAGCACTTTATCCTAAATAATGTTTTCTACGTTTATTTATAAATAAAAACTGCATTGACAACCATAACAAAAAATAACTGTTTAGAATAAACTAATGTCCTTAGGTTAAGTCTCACAGGTCTCACTAATCTGGAATTGTCTCAATTCATATAATATTATCACAAATACGGTATAAAACACAAGCACTAGGATGCATTGAGACACGTACTAAAAGATCCATAAACTACCAGGTGATTCTTACAGCATTCTCTGAAACAAAAGAAACAGTATCGGGTAGACATTAAATTTCTCTGTAAAATATTGGCGATGGCCAAGTATCTACATATCGAGTTAGCTCAAACCATTATCTTTGTGCCATTATGTTATACTTCTAATCCATTCAGTAAAACAAAAATGTTAAAATTATCATTTCAAGAGACTAAACTTATCTGTTCGTAACTGATAGATTGTTAGGTAGGTATTACCTCGGGCACAAATGTGTTGCAGTTATCTGCAGGCTGCCCAGTGATATTTTGTTAAGATTGGCTTGTTAACCAACACCTATTATGTATGTGAAACATTTCATGTTAATTTATTTATTGTAAACCTACATTTCCTATATTCCTATATAAAAAATAGGTAAGGAAGTGTAAAATCAATTTGATAAACAATAAAAAATAATTACCTGCATAGTAGGCTGGAATAATAACTGAAAGATTACACACATCGGCGAACTTTTCTAGAATAGAAACTAATAGAATTGTATATTAAAATGATAATAAAAAATTAATTAATTTCCTCAGAAAAAAACGTGGACAAGAAAAATTGACAGTTGTGACGTGACATGGATGGCGGGCCTGGCGGCTGGTTGGTTTGTTCCAATTAGCACCTGGAGCAGTTTCGGAAGCGTTATAGTAGGTCAGAATATTCTCTTCTATACGTCAAAAATATGCGACAGCGACGCTTCAAGCGACAACAGCGTCAATTTCTTCCTCTGATGACCGGCGGGCACACTAACACCCCTCTCTCTCTTCTTTCTCTTTCTACTGTGTTGCAAAATCGTCCATTTAAAGTTTCACCGGGGTGCTAACTGAGCTTGATTTTGCATGGCGCGTTGCTTATAAGCTTGGAACGTTTATAGTGGATTTGCCAAGCATCTCAGTTTAATTTCGGTTTCTGTGTTTGTCTTCTTGTAAAACGGTTGTTCGACGTCAAATAATTCCATTATTTTCGCTTTAGGAGCCCAGTTTTTACCCATTTTGACTTTTCTTTCTTTTTTTGCTCTTCGTAACAATCGCGATGCCGATAACAGTCAAACATAATTCAATTCAATAAAAGGAGACTCCAATATTTATTTAAAAAAATTAAATTTTATTTTCGATTAATATGTATAGTAGGTACAAGGCCTTTGAATATATATCAACATAAAATATGTTGATATTCAAAGGTAGCGCTCACCATTTGATACCAAGTTTTAAAGTTTTGTAGGTATTATCGTATCATCCTTCCGCCGTTTTGGGCAATAGAAATGCGCAAGCAGCCTTTGTGGCTGTGTTAACATCCATTTTATAGTTTTTCTGATAAAACTCTGACACTGACAAAATGTTTAAACAAATAAATTAATTCCATAGCAACCAGTCGTGTCAATGGAAATATGATTCCTAATTTATCATGCGTTTAGGGTGGATATATTTCGTTTTAAACCTAAAAAAGGCAAAATTAAATTATTTCATTTTATTTAGTTTATTTTAAATTTTACCGCATTTATGAACAAAAACAAATGTGTAGAGTCTGTAGAGAATGGAATTCTAGACAATTTTTTTCCTAACCGTTTTTCTCCCGGAATTAATATTTAAGGTCCTACGTCTGGAGTAAACAAAAATAAGGGTGTGAAAAAATTATTTCACAAATTTTATTATTTACTTCAAACAATGTATTTACATTTTTCTTCTTTTTAACGATGGTCCTGCTAAGTTGACATCATCGGTTTCATCATCGCACACTTCAAGAATTTTAATTTCAAAGGTGTCGGTGTTAAATGTTGATTCCGCAGAAATATCTATTATTATAAAAATGGTAGTTTTTTTTTAGCGTCTGTATTAAATATAAAATGAAAAATGTTAATCCGCGTGCAGACGAAGTTTTTAAAATTGACTATTTAACTAGAGTGTTTTACACTGGCAAAATGTCATAGCAACGGCCGGTCTTCTACTGGCAAAATTACTACCTGCACCTACCTGGACAAAATTCACATGTGATTTTTGCCGCGGCAAAATTTTGTCTTTTTTCTAGTTAAATAGTCATGTCGAATACCACTCGAGAAAAAATTGTGTAAGCAAAATTGTTCTCAAGGATTTATTTAAGTTTGTTGCTTTTAAGCAATTTCGCTCATGACATTGCCAAGCAACAAACTTTCATACCTTTCGAAAATTTTGCCGACAAAATTTTATCTCTTGTGATATTATATATGAAAAAAGTTTTTCACCTCCGCTGGGATTCGAACCCAGAACCTCTCGGTTACCAGTCGAACGCTCTAACCAATTGCGCTACGGAGACACTGAGATTCTCTCACCAACTTCGGTAATATAACTTAATTCAATTTTAATGTTAGTTTATACGGTTTTGAAATGCCCTGTGATTTCAAACGGATTCCTGCCGAAATCGCTATATGTCGATGACACGGGATGAACGATGAAAATAGATCTTATTGATCAGTGGTCATGAGTGAGTTTCTTTCCCTTAATAACCCCCTCCCCGGTTTGAAATCACAGGGCATTTCAAAACCGTATACAGGGTGATTCAAAAGTACTTTGACAAACTTCGGGAGGTAATTGCTGGCAATATTTTAACATGAAAAGTTCTTATAAACAGTGGTCCTTGGCGACTTCGTTACGGAGATACAGGGTGTTGAAATGTTGAAAGGAATAGTAATAATTTTTAAATAACTCCTTAACGAGTTATTTTTTTTTAATGAAATTTAGTGAATTTATTAAGCATCTAACGACACTTATTTTCAAAGTACCACACGTTCGTTAATTTAACCAGTGGCGTCGGTAAAAAATGTTACTATCATATTTTTTGTGAAAACTATGTTACACCACTGACTTATTTTATTTTAATTTTCTTCTTATGAATCCCCCCTTCATTTACAATAAAAAAGATCACCTGTGTTTTTTTGATACGATGGACGGTTTAAAGGTAAATATTTATTTTATTTGACTATACACAAATATTAAAAAAGTGTTTTAAACTGATCAACCACTCAAATATTTATTAAAGTATTTTAACGAATACCTACATACATACTTACTAATAAACAAATATGTATATGCCTAAGGAAGGTATCTGAGGATGCCTATTTTCTAAGTATAACACGTTTTCAGTGGCATACATATTTATTTATTAGTATGTTATTTTTTAACATTTTGTATTTTGACATTTACCTTTAGATAAAAAAACAATAATCACGAAAGTGGAAAATTTATGGCCTTGCGCATGTAAACAAAACCACACAGGAATAGGCATGCGCACTGAAAAACTATCGTTTAACAAATGGGATTATTATAATCTTCAGATTGGAAGATCCCTGAAATAAGTACTGAACTGGACATTAAACCTTTAACGTTTTAAATTTTTTGATAAAGCTAAAAACATAAAAATATGTTCTTAGTTCATAAATGACCGATAAATTTATTGCGTTTATATTACAGATTTCTTTGAATCCTCAGATACCTTCCTTAGGCATATACATATTTGTTTATGAGTAAGTATGTCTGTAGGTATTCGTTAAAATACTTTAATAAATATTTGAGTGGTTGATCAGTTTAAAACACATTTTTTAATATTTGTGTATAGTCAAATAAAATAATCATTTACCCTTAAACCGTCCATCGTATCAAAAAAACACAGGTGATCTTTTTTGTTGTAAATGAAGGGGGGATTCATAAGAAGAAAATTAAAATAAAATAAGTCAGTGGTGTAACATAGTTTTCACAAAAAATATGATAGTAACATTTTGTACCGACGCCACTGGTTAAATTTATGAGCGTGTGGTACTTTGAAAATAAGTGTCATCAGATGCTTATTAAATTCACTAAATTTCAAAAAAAAAATAACTCGTTAAGGAGTTATTTAAAAATTATTACTATTCCTTTCAACATTTCAACACCCTGTATCTCCGTAACGAAGTCGCCAAGGACCACTGTTTATAAGAACTTTTCATGTTAAAATATTGCCAGCAATTACCTCCCGAAGTTTGTCAAAGTACTTTTGAATCACCCTGTATACTAACATTAAAATTGAATTAAGTTATATTACCGAAGTTGGTGAGAGAATCTCAGTGTCTCCGTAGCGCAATTGGTTAGAGCGTTCGACTGGTAATCAAGAGGTTCTGGGTTCGAATCCCAGCGGAGGTGAAATTTTTTTTTCAATTTTAAAATCTTCGTCTGCACGCCGATTAACTTTTTCATTTCTATTATTATATTCGTAACAATCGATATCATTATCATCAAACAGCTTCTGTAGTTCCGTGACGTTCTCGTATGTCGCTCTGCAGCAGTTTTGGCATGAAACAGAACATTTAAACCCTGATTTTCGACATTCACACATTTTCCCATAATTTGTTTTGCATTTACAAAAGAACATCTTCAGCAACCATTCGGCGCGGGATCTGCAATGGTGGTAGATTCTAACCCGCGATGAGTTTTTATCCAGCCTCATTCCGTGACATTTGTTTCGTGTTAAAGCCACATTTTCACCAGTAGGTACATACGTCATATATGTGTGTTGTTCTGCTGTTGCTGAGGTAATTAGAAGCGTTGCGAAGAGTATTGAAGAATTTAATTTTACCGACATTGAATACAGCCGATGTGGTGTTGCATCCACTAAAGGCATGCAGCAACAACATGTGTTTAACTATAGCTTTTCCGTATTTGAAACTCGTCGGCGAGTACAATACTTGTTCCGGAGTCCGCCCTCTGCTTGGTTTCTTAAAGAATATATTCGTCAAGTGATTGCTCAAGCCAGTCAACAGTACGAGAAGGTCTAAGTCTAACTAAGGGTGCATTCTCAAAACTTGCTGTCAGAACATGCCATTCTGTTCACCCAGCTGACTTTGATATCAGTCTTTCGGGTACGCTAGGTACCCCTATGGGGAAAAAACTTACAGTCCTCTCCACAAATAATATACAAAAAGTCAATTTATTGGGGTGCACATGTTTCGGTACTAGAAAGTACCATCATTAGCACCAAAGGGCCCAAGTGCCACTTACACGAAGGAATGTAAACAAATTTTATAAACATGAAAAGGACAAAAACATATTGTATAATTGGACGAAAACAAAGTTAAAATATTTAAAAATATGTTAAAAATTAAAATCGAAAGGAGTTTCCTCGTTCAGGTTTGTTCGGGTTTGTACGGGAAGGAAAAGAGAAGGAAACTCCTTTCAATTTTTAATATCGATTTTTTTTTTTAATATTTTAACTTTGTTTTCGTCCAATTATACAATATGTTTTTGTCCTTTTCATGTTTTTAAAATTTGTTTACATTCCTTCGTGTAAGTGGCACTTGGTCCCTTCGGTGCTGATGATGGTACTTTCTAGTACCACACCCCAATAAATTGACTTTTTATATATTATTTGTGGAGATGATTGTGAGTTTTCTACACAGCTCCACTCTGAGATAATGGACTACTTCCGTAAAATTAAGTCCCTGTTTAATTTGTCATATTATAATAGGCATAAGAGTTAAAATATTAATCCTGGGAGAAAAACCTTTGGGACCAAAATTGTCTAGAATTTCATTCCTCATAAAATTATGTATGTTCAGTCATAAATTCGCTAAAATTTAAAATAAACTAGATAAAATGAAATAATTTAAATTCACCTTTTTTAGATTTAAATCGGAAAATATCGATCTTAGACAAAAGAATATTAAATTGAAAGTTGTAGAACAGCAGTCGGCATTCTTTTGGCATGCAAGGGCCACATAGTGGCAAAATGCGGCAAACTTGTTAATAATTTTGATATCTATCCATAAATTAGGTATAAAAAATGGTTGACCTTAAATTTGTGTTCAGAGTTCAGAGGTTGCCCATGTAAAGAGCTTAAAAATACGGACCGAATTGTTTAGTACATTTTTTTTCTGATGAGCCAAATTAGATCTACGATACAGTAACAGTATCTAATATAATTAATAAATAAATATTTTTTACATTTGTATCATTTCTACCTTATTTGTTTTTTGTGAAAATTTTTTTTATTAGTAGGTAGTTTTACCGTCACAAAAATCCGTGCACTAATCTGACAGCTGACTTTTTTTCCTGAACTTTGGTAATTCAGGCTTTTACCTTTACTACCATAGATTGAAAGGTAAAAGTAGTGGTAAAGAGATTTTGGTAAAGTAAACTAGACAATAATAACTTGTTATTCAATACTATAAATAGCTTAAAAAGAGGGAAAGTAACTCTACTACTACAAACTTATGGCAATATAAATAAACTGAGGAGGAGATAAAACCAATAGTATTTAATATTTTATTGCCCTTCCATTACTTTGAATAACTGAAGTTAATATTTTAGGCAAGTTATATACTAGATACCATTACAGTATTCTTGCGTTAGTTGATTCCAAGTCTCCTGTATTTTCAGCCACAATTGTTCTTTATTGTCTGAACGAAAATCATTATATTTGTTAATTCTCTTGATCATGTAACCCCAAACATTTTCCATCGGATTTATATCTGGACTCCTAGAAGGCCAGGGCAATACTTGAATGTCCCATTGTTGCATCCAATCAGATACTGCGTGGGCAGTATGAACGGGGCAGTTTTCATGTTGGTAAATGTAATTAGTATTGGGAAACATATCATTAACCGATGGCAACATCACGTTCTCCAATATTTGTATTAAATTTGTGCATTAAATCTACCTTTTATGCGCGTACAAACTCCTATACCATGTGCCATCCACCCCCAAATGTTGACAGAAAAATGGCCGCTTATTGAGTGTAGCGTTCATCAAACCGGGTATTTGGTGCTCAATATACCCTTACTCTCCCGCTGTAACATGATTGGAAAATCTTTTCGTCTGTGAAAATTACATTTTCCCAAGCATTTATACCACCTACGTAATGTTGTAATGCAGAACCCACTCTTTGCTCTTTGTTAGCTACCGTTAGGAAAGGTTTTTTATCTGCAGGGTTAGGTTAGGTTAGGTTGAAAGTGAGTGGGTTACAGCCAACCCTCCACCGCGACCATGCGGTCTATTGTGGCTCACAACTTATTTATATTTCCCCCAATAAGTCCAACCTTTTAATAAAGGTGATGAGGGTATTGGGGGAGACATTTTTCATGTCATCCGGCAGCAGAGTCATCTCGCCAAATAGGGCGAATCTGATTTTTCCTGCTGCGGGGCAAGCGCACATTACGTGTTCTGCTGTTTCTGCATCTTCCATGCAAAGCCGGCATTCATCAGTTGGGGCTATTCCAATATATAATGAGATATACTTTTTGCCGGCTCGGGTCCTGTGAATTTTTGGGCTGTACCTCTCTTAGCAAGCTTGTCGGCAGCTTCATTACCCTTCAGACCCATGTGTCCCGGTATCCATAGTAAGGTTATTTTGTTGTTCAAACCTAGTTCGGATAGTGCCTCGCGACAGCTCCACACCGTTTTTGAGGTACACCATCTCGATTCAAGAGCTTTTAATGCAGCTTGACTGTCGGAAAATATCTTGATTGATTTATGTGCATACCGTCGGTCTATCAGCAGTCTTGCACACCTTTCAATTGCATAAACCTCTGCTTGAAATATGGTTGTCATAGTTCCCAGGCTGATCGTTAGTTCTGTTTTTGGGTTTTCGCCATAAATTCCGGCTCCAATACCTTCTTTAGTTTTGGAGCCGTCTGTGAATATTCCAAATTCCGCCTTTAACAGGTCGGCGCTGTTACTGACCTATTCATCCCTTCTTGGGTGGATAATTTTGTAAGGCGGTTCGTTGTTGAATTTTCTTGTCATTATGTCTGAGGGCATATTCAACATGTCACAGGTTAACATGCCGCTCAACAAGTTGGTGTCCTCCATGATACATGACTGCGGCCTGTTATTAGCTGCTTGATATAGTCTGTAGGTGGCCCATTTGGCCTCCTTCTCCAGATATATGTGAAGTGGTATAAGTCCTAATAGGACTTCCATCGATGCCGTTGGTGTTGTGCGAATAGCTCCAGTGATCGCAAGGCATGCATGCCTCTGCAGCCCGGATAGTTTCGCTTGGGCCTGTCGTTGTTGGCCCTTTTTCCACCAGACGACAGAGCCGTACGTGATCATTGGTCTGATAACCGTCACATAAAGCCAGTATAGTATAGTTGTTTTGGTGCCATGCCCCAGGATTTTCCGCAAATTCTGCGACATATCCATAGAGAAAGATTTGCCTTACGGATAGTCTTTTCTATGTGAGAGTTCCAACTTAGCGTTTTGTCTAGGGTTACTCCCAGATATTTCGCTTCTCTTGCAAATGGTATACTCTCCCCTTTTAAGGTAGGCGGTCTTAGATTTCCCAGCTTCCTTTTCTTGGTAAATGGCACAATTACCGTTTTGTGAGGATTGATTGACATTTCCTCTATCAGGCACCATGCATAAATAGTGTTGAGGATATTTTGTAGAATATTAGATATTCGTTCCTCAGAAGTTCCTTTAATTAATATGACTAAGTCGTCCGCATATGCCTGCAGACTGATGTTCCATAGGGAGAGTATGGCCAGCAGGTCATCCACCAGTAGTGACCACAAGAGGGGCGACAGGACACCCCCCTGCGGACACCCTTTGGCAGCCCTAAATCTGACCTCTTCTCCCCGCAGCTCAGTGGTGATAATTCTGCTTTTTAGCATGTTGCGTATCCAGTCACAGATTAAAGGTTCAACTCCCCTAGAGATTGCGGCATCATATAGGGAGTTTGGTAGTGCATTGTTGAATGCTCCTTCGATATCTAGAAAGATTGCCAGAGCTTTCTCTTTATTATCCAAGGATTTGGTTATGCCCGCTACTAGGTTGTTAAGGGCTAGTTCTGTCGATTTGCCTGCCTGATAAGCATACTGGTGGATACTGAGTGGATTATCGCTTAGCACTTCCTCCCTGATATGCACATCCAGCATCTTCTCGAGGGTCTTCAACAGAAATGAGGTCAGGCTAATTGGTGTGAGCGAGTTCGGGTGCGGTTCTGGGCGACCAACTTTGGGTATATAGATTACCCTGGTCGCCGACCAGCTAGTTGGTATGTAGTTCTGCAGGGTGATTGCGAAGATTTAAACCATCTCTTATTCTTCGTTGTGCGGTTCTAACGGAACCCGGAAAATCAGTTACATTGGGAGCTAAAACAGCCGTTTTAAAAGGATTTTTCCTTAGGTATTGAATTAGAGTATTGTCATGTTCGTCTGTCGATGCCCTTTTAAGGCCTGTTCCTTCTATTTTTTCCAGCGAATGTGTTTCCATCCATTTTATTTTGATATCATGAACTGTACTTTTTGGCGTTTGAAATCTTTGAGCCACCAGTCTCTCTGACCATCCTTCTTCCTTCTTCTAGCAGTGTCACAATTTTGGCCTTTTCCGCAGCATTTTAATGACGTGGCATATTTGTAAATTTATTTATTTCCCTAGCCGTAAATACATTTCAGTTGACAATTTTTGTCAATGTCATCAAAACAGGTAATTTTTAGTGATTCGAGATGTATAAAGGTCGGCTTACAATAGAAAAAACTGCTGCCCGGATTTTTGTGGCGGTAACTGTACCTACTCCATTCTGTTTTTTGATTTATGTTTTGAATTATTGTTGGTAGTTTCATTTCTGGGTAGGAACTAATATAGTCAATAATTAAAAGAAAAACTAAGCAAATGCTGGGTACCCCGGTTAGCTTGATTCTTGATTTACTAATTTTTATTTTTTTTTAATTTTACAGAAGTAGTCCATTATTTCAGAGTGGAGCTGTGAAGATATGGGGAAAAAACACACAGTCATCTCCACAAATAATATATAAAAGTCAATTTACTGGGTTGTACATGTTTCGGTACTTGAAAGTACCATCATCAGCACCGAAGGGCTAAAGTAAATTAAGAATAGAAAAGAAATGACAAATCAGATTAATTTATGTACCTACTTGGAATGTAAACAAATTTTAAAAACATGAAAAGGACAAGAACATGTTGTATAATTGGACGAAAGCAAAGTTAAAATATTTAAAAGTGTTAAAAATTAAAAATCGATATTAAAAATCGAAAGGAGTTTCCTCCTATTTTATTTCCCGTACATAGTAAACAACTTGATAAGTAGACGATGACAAGTTAAAACGAAGGATAAGTAGTGACATCGGACAAAGTCACGCAAAAGCAGAAAGTTCCCAATATAAATGGGAACTGGCGTGAAAATGTGGTTCTTGGGGCAAGAAACGGACATCTTGTGGTTAGAAGAAAAAGTAACAAATAACAGTTATCGGCAAGAAGGCGAGTAACCTGCCGGGATAAAGGTAAGGATAAAACCTGCAAGATGGATGGTCATCTAGAACAAGTGAAGTAGGAAACAATCTAGTCATTTCAACATTTAGCAATAGACGGAGGAGAAGGAAAGTACACGTTAATGTGGCCACCTAGTAGCAGTAGCAGTGTCCAAATTAGAGGTCGGTTCACTTGTTCTCGATGACCATCCACCTTGGGGGTTTTAGCCTTACCTTTGTCCCGGCAGGTTACTAGCCTTCTTGCCGATAACTGTTATTTGTTACTTTTTCTTATAACCAAGGTTTCTTGCCCCAAGAACCATGTTATCACGCCAGTTCCCATTTATATTGGGTACTTTCGGCTTTTGCGTGACTTTGTCAGAAGTCAGTACTCCTCCTCCGTTTTGACTTGTCATCGTCGACTAATCAAGTTGTTTACTATGTACGGGAAGGAAAAGAGCAGGAAACTCCTTTCGATTATAAATATCGATTTTTAATTTTTAACACTTTTTAAATATTTTAACTTTGTTTTCGTCCAATTATACAACATGTTCTTGTCCTTTTCATGTTTTTAAAATTTGTTTACATTCCCTCGTGTAAGTGGCACTTGGGGTAAGTACATACATTAATCTGATTTGTCATTCCTTTTCTATTCTTAATTTATTTTAGCCCTTCGGTGCTGATGATGGTACTTTCTAGTACATGTACACCCCAGTAAATTGACTTTTATATATTATTTGTGGAGATGAATGTATGTTTTTTCCCATAGTTTGTTTTTTGTTCACGTGTGCGTATGCCTGTATTTAAATTTGCCGCAAATATTTTAGGTCCGCCGCTCCAGACTTTCCGAGAAACCTTCCCCCTGTGGGCCGATATAGCGATTGAAGCATTAGCAGAAGCCTCCCGGCAATTTACCATTGTTCGACATTAAAACGAAATATTATTCAAAATATTAAATAACGAATGTTCCCCATTTGTATTGATACCTATTTAAAAATTTTATTAAAAATTTAATTTAATCACTTTAAATATTTTTACATTTTTAATTATGTAATATATTATTTATTTTCACTGGTTACTTAGTCGCGTAAATTTAGCTTTTTTCACTCAGCCTATAGTGACGAGTATTTTTGATACTGCGATCATTTTATCAGATTAGTCAGTCCGAGTAAAATCAAATTAATAAAAGGGGGCTTTTTGGAGCCCAGTGAAAAAAAAATAAACCATGCTTTGACAAGTCTTGACAATGTTTGATACCTGCGGCTTGCTTGTCACATTAGACAAACGGCCTCAGTAGATTTGTGACAAGTCCCACAACCTGATATATTTTAAGGTTTATAAATTCAGAAATAAAGTAGATTAAGGAAAAATAAGTACATCAAACCGTAGGTAAATAAATAGTAACCAATATTTATGTTCTAATTTTATGAAAATTTTTCATTTTTGTTAAAAAAAACATCAAATCTATGTACAGGGTTATCCAACCAAGACTAGACAAGGCGATTTTTTGACTTTTCCTGTACTTTTATAAAAAAAACTTAAATAGCCATCTTAAGTCGTTTTCTCCCGCGAATTCGAATATCTTCAGCAAAAAACAATTGAACATCAAACAAAAGTACTAGGGGTCACTTTGATATTTTTTTAAATGGGATGCCGTATTTTTAATGAGCTTATCCGATTTCTCATATAAATTTTGATCTAAAATGTTGGATTTTTAATTCAAAAACGCCTTTTTTCTTCAGTTTTAAATTCGGAAAATGTTCGTCTACCGTTCGATTCATACCTGATAGATGGATACCCGTTTCACCTGTTCACCCTTTAACCTACTTTAAAGCGTCCGTCAGTTAGACAAAATAATCAAGTGTCAAATTTCTATATATTTTTCACGAATTAATTACAAATTTATTTTGTTTGATTAAAGTTATTCACTTTAGTTTATAGTTTTTTCTAATATGTCATACTTTTTTTATACGTAAGCAATAATAGATTTATCATCAACGGGATTTATAAAATCCCGTTGATGATCGATCCTGACAAGTGATTTGTCTTTGAGTCCTGTTTCCTTCTGCCAAACCGAGCCTCACTGATGAGCCGTAATAACGGCGAAACGCGTCTGGGGATGGGTTTGGCGGAAGGAAACAGAAAAACCTTTTTCGAATTAATAATAGATTTGCAAAAACTACTAAATTTGTAATTAATTCGTGAAAAATATATAGAAATTTGACACTTGATTATTTTGTCTAACTGACGGACACTTTAAAGCAGGTTAAAGGGTGAACAGGTGAAACGGGTATCCATCTATCAGGTATTAATCGTACGGTAGACGAACATTTTCCGAATTTAAAACTGAAGAAAAAAGGCGTTTTTGAATTAAAAATCCAACATTTTAGATCAAAATTTATATGAGAAATCGGATAAGCTCATTAAAAATACGGCATCCCATTTAAAAAAATATCAAAGTGACCCCTAGTACTTTTGTTTGATGTTCAATTGTTTTTTGCTGAAGATATTCGAATTCGCGGGAGAAAATGACTTAAGATGGCTATTTCAGTTTTTTTATAAAAGTACAGGAAAAGTCAAAAAATCGCCTTGTCTAGTCTTGGTTGGATAACCCTGTACAGGGTCATCCAACCAGAACTGAACAAAGACCTATTTTTTTAGTTCCGCTGTATTTTTATTAAGACCAATATAGCCAGTTGGTTTATGTTTTACCATAAAATCTCAAATTGCCATTAAAAAAGCAACTTGGCTTAAAACAAAGGAAATGTGGCGTAAAGGTGTTATTTGTTCATTGGAACATATTCTTTATTTTTATGAAAAGTATTTCTTTCCTGATTTTATAAATATATAGTTCGTCTATATTAGCGCAAACCGTTTTTGTGACATGAGCGATTAAATTTTTAAAAAGCTATATTCGTTTGAGTTTAGAATGTATTGGAAAAGAAAAGCCTTCTGTAATGGCGATGAATTAAAATAACGTCACGGAGGTAAAGTGTCGATATGTCTAGAATCATCAACTCCTTGCTAGAATACCTTGAACAACAAAATCATGTAAATAATAATAATAATAATAATAATATGTAAAAGTCAGGAGTTTTTATATAATATGTGTATAACAATGATAAAAACTTACACTACACATTTAACTGCAGTTTACAAAAACTATAGACTTTGACATATTATTAATATTTACTTACCTTTCATTTTGTTTTTCAAGGCATTCTAGACGTATTAAACTACTTAAATGAATATAGCTTTTTAAAAATTTGATAGCTTATATCTTAAAAACGGTTTGAGCTAATATAGACAAAATTAATATTGTATAGAAGTAGCCGTTACTTGATGAAGATCCATTATAAAAACTATAAAAAAATATACTTCGTGTATAAATCTTCACTAAATTTTATTGTTATACCATAACAATTGTTTCGACACACAGTGTTTTCGTCAGATGGTTACAAATGAATGAATGATTTAAATTATTATCTTAAACTATAAAATTTACTCTAAATATTTACCTATTTTATTATCACTTGGAAATACCAAATAACCCAAACTATCCGTTTCTATCGAAAAATAGTCCTGAAGAATGGGTCATTATACAAATTTTCTTATATGAAAAAACCCTAACAGATTAAATTTAAATTTTACAAAGGGGAATTGTTCAGGTCCATCTGGTAATTTAATAAAACATTTGATCTTTTGTATTTGTTAATTTCCATACTTTCTAATAAATTAAGTTTTGTTGACTTATTTTCTAAATGTAAAATTTCAAAATTTTCAAAACTGTTGTTCACTATTTAAATGTATTGCATAATGGGAATTACTGTGTTTTTTATTGTAACTATTTTTATGTTCTTTAATTCTTTTTCCAAAACACCTGCCTGTTTGTCCTATGTAAATTTTTGAACGACTACCACATTTAAGTTTATAAACACCACATTTTTGATTTTTTCCGGTTTTGTTTTTATTATTTTTAATTAATGAACTTATTGTTAGTTCTATCAGCAATTTTAAAATTTTGTGTTTTCAATATTTTATTAGCCTTGTCTGTGATATTTCCATTATATTATGTAAGAGTTTTGTATTTTATTTTATTTGGTTTTAAAACTGGAAATGCTAAATTAATTGCTTTATTATATTGTTTTTTATTGATAATGTGATCTATCATGGAAGCTTGATATCCATTGTTTATAACTAATTGTTTGATTATATTTAATTCTTTGTTATAGTTTTGTTCCGATAATGGTATATTAATTAATTAATTAAAATTAATATTTATGAAATCGGGAAAGCAATGCCTTTTATAAAAATAAAAAATTTACAGGGTGTTTCATTGAAAAAACAATAACTTTACGACACAGATCCTTTGTTTAAAGTGAAGTTGCTTTTGAATTGGCAAATTTAGATTCTACGGTAAAACATTAACCAAACGACTGTATTGGTTTTGATGAAAATACAAGGAAACTCAAAAAAATAGGCCACTGTTCAGTGGTGGCCTGATAATATAAAAAAATTGTTACTTCTAAATTAATAATAGCTCAAGTTTTGTGTTGGTATAGAAAACAAAACATCTTTATTTTGTTTTGTTCCTAGAATTCTTTGCAATATGGTATCCTTTAAAGAACTATAACATTATGCCCTTAGGGCCCCTTATAATGGGATTTTTCGCTAAATTTTAATTTTGACCCTACCAGGCACCTAGAGAAGGGGGTACTGGGCAACAGTACCCCCCCCCCTCCCCTCAGAGCCAGAATTATTGCTTGTATTAACCAACCTCATTATGACTATGCTAACTTATAAATGATTTATAAAAAAATAATAGCACATTTTATGTGGGAGTACCGGCGTAGCTAGGGGATAATCAGCTTGTTTTGCTTTTATTCATGTTATCAATCAAATATTTTTTTTAATTTAAAACTAGGTAATTGCTACTTAGAGTATTTAGCGGCTTTTTGCGGTGGGCTTTACATCTCTGTGGTACCTGTCTGCCCTCACCCCCATGATAAAATCCTAGTTATCTACGAGCCTGGATCCTACCAAGAAAAATTTCTACCGTTTCAATTTTTAAAATTTTGAATTACTGGGAAAATGATTAAATAAAACACGCTCCCTAATAAAAACACGAGAAAACCTAATACCGACGTCATCCCAAACCAACGAATCGACGCCGAAGGCCGCATGGCGATAGGATTCAACGCGATGCGGTCTTGTTTCCCGCTTCTAGCTGTTCTTTTTTATTTAGGTTATTGAAACAAAGATAACTTTAAAATCAGCAGCTCGGTTGCCCAATAAAAGATTTTTTTTAATAGGATGACGTCGATTGGTTTGTGTGCAAACTTCATTCCTTCGCCGCTGTTTTCAGTTGTTTCTAAAAAAGTTTTGTGACACTTCCGGAAGATTTTTATTTTTTAGAAATATTTTCAATACGTTTAAATTTACTATGTCAGCGCTAAATATGATACATTCCGGTATAGTGAAAAAGCCCATTACTGTATAACTCTGTATCTATTCCATTCACCACAAGAGAGTTATTTTACATGGTCGCTTTATGTATAAAACTATAATTGCAAGAAACAATTTCTTTTTTAAATTATTAGATTTGTAATACTGGGTAGTCTTAATATATTATTAAAATACGCTTCATCTTCACAGTAAAAGTAACGCAGTTTATCGTAAAAATATCACTATTTTTGGACTATCCAGTTTATATTAGAAACTTATGGGGTATTCAAAAATGATTGAAACCATATAAAAATGTAATTAAATTTCATATAGTAAGAATGTAGCAACTTACTTTTATTTAAAAGGGAAAGAAATAATGCACTTTTAGTCTTCCTCCACTGGTATATTAAAATAAGTTTTAAGTTTTATTAAAGGTTAAAGTGCCTTATTTCTTTCCCTTTTAAACATACACTTCACTTAAAGTATGGACTATTTTTTCAAGTTACTTTACCCGAACAAATTTTGTTAAACTAATATTTCGGCCAAAATAAATTAATTGAAACTATTTTATCTTTTATTTAATATTATAATACTAACTCCTTAAATAAATATTTATTTAAGGATTTTTTTTAAAAAGTATTTTTTGTAAGGGTATTTCAGGTAAAATGTATTTTGGGAATTAGAATTTGAAAACGACGTCGGAAATAATAACTAAAACTAGCAGTAGTAAAAAAACTAAGCAGTTTTTAACATATTTCTTCTCAAAGTGCTATGTCTTCTTTTTTGGATCAGAACTGCATTAATGCACTGACTCAGCTACTGAAACAAGCACGTAGCCAGGGGGGGACCAGGGGGTCCGGACCCCCTCCCCGAAATTCTCGTCTAATGCCGCGTAGCTAGTGACGAGACGTCCACTTGAGCGCGCCGCCTTATGGTTTAGTAGCAATCGCGACAGAGTAAAACATCTCCGTCTGGCGCATTATTTTTGCCACGCTTTCTATCGTAAGGTGCGTATCTTAATAATTTCTTTAATCAACGATTTGAGTGTACCTATATATTTTGCAGTTGTACTTAAATAAAATAATAAATAATACCAAACAAAACCGTTTTTTATTTAAATAAGCAGAAAATGCTTTTGTCTTCATTCTAAAATTCCGGACCCTAGTGACGTATTTACGGGGGAAGTAAGCCCCCCTAGAAATGCATTTTGCATCTTCTCTTCTAATTTAGGTAAGGAAAATAACACATAATATTATACATAACTTAAAGAAAATAATTTTTAAAATAAAAATTTAAAATTTTCTATATAAATATAATATCTACGTTTTTTCGGGTTAGGCTATCGAAACTAAGAATTTTCAAGTTTCGAGAGTCAAAAAAAGGGAGTGGCACTTAAAAAATTTTGCCTGCGGCGCATTTTTTAAGAAAGAAAGAAAGGCCACCCTCGTCAAAATCCGAACTACGCCACTGCCGGATCCCCCCGAATACATTTCCTGGCTACTTGCTTGTACTGAAAATTTTCTTTGACTTGTCAGTGTGTCCAATGTGTTTCCTTTATGGAAGGAGGCAAAAATGTCTCCAGTTTTTTAAGACGGAAATCGCGAATGTATAAAAATATAAATAGAAAAAGATGGCAAAGACAAAGAACAATACAAGACTATATAACAATGAGACAATTAATTAATGAAATTAAAACAAAAATTCAACGACATAAAAATCAAACATGGACAAATATCATAACAAACCTTACAACTACAGACAACTCTTTGTGGAAACTAATAAGACGTACAAAAAAGATAGAGACAAAAATACCCTCTTTTGCACAACACCCACAAACTAACAAAGAAAAAGCGCAAACATTAGCAGATCATTATGGACAGACATGCGCAGGAAAACCAAACACTACCATTGAACAAGACGAAATAACAAACCTTGCAAACAAATTTACAAAAAACAAATACGCAATACCACCGATAGTATTACAAAAACTTTTTACCAAGCCAATAGAGGTCAAAGGGGTTATAAGGGAGCTGCAAAATAAAAAGGCACCTGTAACGAACCGCAGTCATACAGACCAATAGCTCTCGTAAGTTCGCTCGGGAAGGTAGCAGAGAAAATTATTTATAAACGATTAAAGATTGGCCAATTGGACCGAAATATCCCTGAACAACAGTTTGGCTTCCGAACTGGCAGGGGTGCTGTGTTGTTAGTAGCGCATGTTGCGCAACAAGCTATTAAAAAGTTCAACCAACAGCAAACAACAGTACTCCTGTCGCTTGACATAAGACAAGCATTTGATAATCTTTGGTACAATGGGCTAATCTTTAAATTAATTACAGTGCATCATTTTCCATTACATCTAATTTCATTAATATATTCATACATCACAAACCGCACCTTAAAAGTTAAAATCAACAGTACTTTCTCCGAACCAGTAGCTCTACATGCCGGATTACAACAGGGCACTAATCTTGCAGCTCCCTTGTTCAATTTATATACGACAGATATACCATTCTACCACAATACAAATCTCGCCATTTTTGTGGACGATGTGTTATTATACGCTAGCTCTTTTTATGCCAATACGGCAAGACAATTGATATCGAGCCACCTGGCGGTACTACTACCTTGGTACCAGAAATGGAAGCTTGAAATAAATGAAAATAAATGCGAATGTATAATACTAACCAGAAAAAGAACAAACAATATAATAAATCAAAATATCATAATAAACAGAAAAGAAATAGAACCATCACAGACACTAAAATATTTGGGGGGTAGTACTTGACGACAAACTTTACTTTAGACAAAATACAAATCAAATAATGGCAAAATTAATATCAACAACTCACGTACTAAACAAACTATTAAATAAAAACTCACCACTGGACACCACATAACAAACTAACAATTTACAATCAAATAATTAAACCGACTTTGACTTATGCAGCACCAGTCTGGTGTAGTATGACGGACTGGCATTTCAGAAAAATCCAACGTTTACAAAACAAAGTCTTAAGACAAATACTAAAAGAAACTAGATATGCACCGATCCATCATCTACACCAGGCTACTCAAACTCCGTATATTTTTGACTATGTACAAGACATCTCAACGAAATTTTATCAAACGCAACCCCAACAAACAAACATGACTCGAAACATACGACAACCCTGTGCACAAACCTTTACTTTACACTCAAGACTATCCCCTATATTTCCAATAAATAATAAATAACAAGTACATAATATAACACATCGTCCACTAAAATGGCGCGGAGATTTAAACGCAGCCCACAAATTTGAGACCTGTGAGACCTGTCTACTAAACATTTTAAGTCATATTATGGCAAAGCTCGCGCTACCTTCGGCCCTGAACCTGTTTAAAATCAAGCTGGTTTTTTAATACATTTTTCCAGTCAACAATTATCCAGAAGCCTTAAACATTCAAACAACAATGCTTTATTTTAAGGTGGGAGTATCAACATGCTTGCCAACCTATAACCTATTTCGCTTAGATTTATTTATGTTTACTAGCTTTAATACAAAATTTAAAGAAAATTCGTATCGACTTGATATTCTATAGGTAATAATTGACATATTTAATAAATATCAAGGAATTTCATAACTTATTTTAGGAGAATTGTATCGCGAAAAATATCGGGTAAGTTTTTTTTTACATTATTATGTCATTGTCACTCATTGTTCTTTCACTATACAATTCTCCCAAAATTAGCAATGAAATAAATTGATATTTTTGTAATATATCAGATAAAAACCTAAATAATGTACCGACGATATTGATTTTCTTTAAATGTTAGTTATTAAAATAATAAACTCAAAAAATCAACGCGAAATAGGTTATAGATTGGCAATAGATTGAATGACGTTGAGAATGCAACCTTAAGGTGGGAGTATCAACATGCTTGCCAACCTATAACCTATTTCGCGTAGATTTATTTATGTTTTCTAACTTTTATACAAAATTTAAAGAAAATCAGTATCGACTTGATATTCTATAGGTAATAATTGACATATTTAATAAATATCAAGGAATTTCCGAGGGGTGTCTCACTGTGGCAGTAGGTGTAAAAATGTTAAGGCAGGACTTAGCAGGACCGTGGCTGGACTGTAGAAGGACCTGGCAGGACTGCAGAAAGACTGTGGCAGGATCGAAGCAGGACAGGCAGTACCTTTCAGATTCAATCAGGTTTCTCCAATAACTTTAGGAGTAGGGATAAATAGCGGGAAACAAAAAATATTTTTGTTTGCTTTTGCTTATTAATTGAAAGTGAAATGGAAATGCGTGAAACAAACGTCACAGTTTTTAAAGTTCTCGGCGCGCGTCGCCGCATAATTTTCCTGTTTGAGTTCTGTTGTAAACACCAGTGAATCACAACAGTCGGCTAGTCGATTTTGCAGTCTCATTTATTATGTTCATGCAAGTTATTGATAAAATATATTGTTTATTTCCGAGTTTATTTCTTTGTTAAGAAAGAAGATAAATATTTAAAAGTTGTGTGTCGGTTTTAGGACAGTAACAGGACCGTGGCAGGACAAGGGCAAAAACGACAAGTCCTGCCAAATTTGGCAGTAGGTGTACAAATTTTGACTAGTGAGACACCCCTCGGGAATTTCATAACTTATTTTAGGAGAATTGTATAGCGAAAAATATCGGGTAAGATTTTTTTTAACATTATTATGTCATTGTCACTCATTGTTCTTTCACTATACAATTCTCCCAAAATTAACAATGAAATAAATTGATATTTTTGTAATATCTCAGATACTACCTAAATAATGTACCGACGATATTGATTTTCTTTAAATGTTAGTTATTAAAATAATAAACTCAAAAAATCAACGCGAAATAGGTTATAGGTTGGCAATAGATTGAATGACGTTGAGAATTCAACCTTAAGTTCATTATGAACAAAATATTCTCTCATGGCGGTAAAGAGATCACGGAACCGACCATTCCAATTGCAAACAAGCGTCAGTTTAATTAACCAAAGGGTCAACACCAACCCTGCTGGCGGTGCCAGTGCCTGTCCTAGGTAGAGACAGTTGGAAAACTGACCTATCCTATCAGGGTGACCACCTCTCCGGTTTTCACCCGGAGTCTCCGTTTTTTTATACTTGACCTCCGGGCTCCGGTTTTTTTAGTAACAGCTCCGGTTTTTAACAATTTTCGTATTTTTCCTACAAAATAACTTTAGTGAAGAAACTTTATCTTTTTATATTCTCTTGTATTTAAGTAGGTAACTTACTTAACGTGATTTTAGAATTTATTTTATGTTTGTGTTAACTTTTCACTAAGAGTTTGTTTGTTGTTATTTTTTTAATTTGGACCTAAAAACTTATTTTGGAATTTATCTAGATGTGGCAATTATTATTAATAAAAATGTTTGAAAACAATAATCCTTACCTGGTTAAAGAACCGCCCATAATAATTATTAGTTTTTAAGGCAATTCCTGACGTATTAAGTTTATTTATGTTTAATTTGTTGAGTTTGTTTTTCTCTGTATTTGATATGTCCGACGCCTTATGGGCAAAATTTTGTGTTGTATGTATACATATTGGACAAATATAGATTTTTCATTTCATTTGATTTTATATAAATAAAAATAAATTTTTTATTTCAGCTTTTATTGTGTACCTACTTATAATTATTATTAAAGTTATTGACCGTTACTCATAGAATCTCTAGGGTTTGATAGCCCAAAAAAGGGCGTGGCACCCAAAAATTTTTGCCTGCGGCGCATTTTTAAACGAGTTTAAAAGAAAATTTAATATCTCCGGTTTTCAACTGGATACAAGGTGGTCACCCTGTATCCTATGGACAACTTGAGTACATTGTAGTATATTTTTTTTTATATATTATGTATTATAAAATGTATTAAGTCAAGTACCTGACATGTCAAATACTTGTAAGAAATATAGACCTTTGAAAACAAACAATTTCTTTAATCAACGATTTGAGTGTACCTATATATTTTGCAGTTGTTGTACTTAAATAAAATAATAAATAATACCAAACAAAACCCGTTTTTTATTTAAATAAGCAGAAAATGCTTTTGTCTTCATTCTAAAATTCCGGACCATAGTGACGTATTTACGGGGGGCGTAAGCCCCCCTTAGAAATGCATTTTGCATCTTCTCTTCTAATTTAGGTACGGAAAATAACACATAATATTATACATAACTTAAAGAAAATAATTTTTAAAATAAAAATTTTAAATTTTCTATATATAATATCTACGTTTTTTCGGGTTAGGCTATCGAAACTAAGAATTTCCAAGTTTCGAGAGTCAAAAAAAGGGCGTGGCACCTAAAAAATTTTGCCTGCGGCGCATTTTTTAATAAAGAAAGGAAGGCCACCCTCCAAAATCCGAAATACGCCACTGCCGGATCCCCCGAATACATTTCCTGGCTACGTGCTTGTACTGAAAGTTTATTTTGACTTGTCAGTGTGTCCAATGTGTTTCCTTTATGGAAGGAGGCAAAAATGTATCCGGTTTTTAAGAACGGAAATCGCGAATGTGTCACGAACAATATTGATACTGTGTAATTTTTCGAAGGTCTTAGAGACAATTTTCTATCAAGGCTTCCACCATTCGGTCAGGTATTTTATTTGCTTGAGCAGCATGGATTATGCAGGAACGGTCAACAGGCTCTAATTTAACACTTTTAATACAGTTTGTTGCTACTAAATTGGATAAGGAATGGCAGGTGGGTGTGATTTATACCGACTTCTCGATGACCTTCGATAGAATTGATCATAATGTTCTTCTGAGGAAATTGAAAATGTATAGCTTTGGTTTCGATGCTATTGCCTATACCTATCAAATCTGCAGCAATTTGTTGTAACTGTTAACGCAGCGTGGGTTTTTTATCTAATGCACGCGTTCGTTTATGTTTTTAATAGTAAAAGAATAAATGGCCATTAGATTATACCGGGTGTTCCAAATTACAAAGATGATTGCGTCATTTCGATTGAAAACCTCTAAACTAAGATATTTTAGCTATTAAATGGGGGGGGGGTCGTAAAAACATTATCCTTAGGCTTTTATCGACTTTTGGGTAGTGATAAATGACAGAAAGATTCCCAGTGGAACATTTCGGTAAAAACAGAAATTTCATTAAAAATAACAGAATTCATATTAGGGCTGACAAAACTCTTTAAATCTGACAACCACGGTACTCTTACTCTTTTACATGTTTTTTTTTTCAAGGATAATCTTCTAAAGAGGCCCTGTGAGGCAAGGTATTGTCGGATTCAATCCCCTGATGGGGGGCCGCTAACCGACTGTGTTCCTGCGGTTTCCGCGCCATAGAACTAATTTTTTAACGAACAAAATGAAACATATATTTATAAAAAAAAAATTACATAATTTGTTTTAATGTTGTCTAGCTTAAGGACTAACATAATAATAAACGGAATTTAAAATAATTTGAATTTAAAAAAACAATAATTCCTGGGAAAGTTTCCCGAATATTCCAATCGCGAGAATTTACCCATCATTTTGGAAACGTCTTTGGCAGTTTTTTATTTCAAGTCCTAGGACCAACGAAATAAGAATACAAAGGAAGTAGGATTTTGCATAAACCGCCTTACAAACCGACCGACGGAAGTCGGCCATTTTGAGACACCACAATATGACTCCATGTTTGTTTTGGTGTTTGACCGTGGTTGACAGGTCGAGCTGTGATTTCTGCTTTCTTGGCCGTTTTTGAGTTATTTTGCATTTTAATTAGTTAACAACCATATTTAACGAATACTAGTAAACTTATAATTACTTTAGTGTGACAGTGGAGTATACTTTTAGCGCTGGACAGCGATTAAAACATTTTAATTAGTTGTTATTAGTGCTGGGAAGTTTAGTTCATTTTGCCGATTTCAATCTTTCGTTCTCGTTCAATAAAGTGAATAGTTCAAAAGACTAGTTCGTTTAGTTCATTAGTTCACTGATTTATACTGGCATAGTGAAGTAAAAGAAATATTTTAAAATTTAAAGTATATATTAAAATAACAAAATATACAGTAGACACCGACAATATTTTTTATTCATTTCAATACCGAAATAGTCCGAAATCATCGCGGCATGCATCGGTCGGTCAGGTGACAAAACCTATAATCTCGATCGTCTCGCTCTCGCTTGCGTAGTACATTAGCTGCTTAGTACATTCCTTTTAGACTTTAGTTCGCCTTGTTTCAATCTCTCAGTAATTACTGATTGAATCTTTTAGTTCAGTTGTCAGATTCGATCTTTTGAACTAGTTCGTTCGCGAACTACACAACTCTAGTTGTTATTCTGGGTTAATTAATAAGCTTTAAATATGGTTCGTTGTGCTGCTTGTGGGTGCTCCCAAACGCTATGAAGTAAAAAACTGGGCATTACATTTCATCGGTAAGTTTATGTTTAGATATATAAACTTTTTTAATCTGTATAGAAAAAAAAAATATTTTAATTTAATATCAAAATACACATAACCTCCGAACCTCGCATGTCATTCATGGGCGTTCGTCTTATAAAACCAGAAAAATATTATTTATTTATTAATCGACTGGGTTACCCCATTTCTACAAAAAAGCAAATTAAAAATACTTATTGGTTTTTAGTTTTCCAAATAATTACCATAAGAAAAAAGGCGTGGTTGAAAATTGTAAACCGAAGTGATTGGGATCCTACACGAAATACAGTTCTTTGCTAGAAGCATTTTCCTGAAGATTGCTTTGACAGAACCTCAAGATTGAAAGTTAGATTGGTCCCAACTGCAGTAGTGCCTACTTTTGAAGTAGCCAGGTTAAAAAATGTAAGTTTTGAAACTATTGTATCGGGTCATTACATAATATATTGGAAAATATGTAGGTAGGTACTTAAGAATATGAATACAAATAATTCTGCCTTATTTATGCTTCTGAGGAAGCTGCTTTGTCACTTTTTCATAAATTATGTATCGATAAAAGTTTTTAGATGTTTTATTGGTTTAATATATCTACTTTTAAAATTTTAAACCCATGGATAAAGAATGTAATAAAATATGGAAGTGTACCCACTAAGCAAAAAACAGCTTTGGTACGTTTCGTAACGTTTTTTAAAAGTAACTTATATAACGTTTTAGTTCAAACGTTCTTTTATCATCGTTTTTACATTTTCTAGGAACGTATTTAATATTTACGTCTCTCTAACATAATCTCGTTACTGTACTTGTTTCATTGAACAAATAAACATATTAAAACCGTATATTTTATGTACTCTTTTATTAACGTCAACATGTTTCCATTAAAAGAACGCTCTTTTAATTGCGTGCTCGTTATGCTTTTTTCTAAACGTTTCAGATCAGGAACTATTTTGTTAACTGATAGATTTCGTCGCAAAAATGTAAAACAAGTTTCATGTCAGTTTCGTTTTCTGAACGCAACCCTGAACGGAACTCCACCGTTGACGCCAACAACCATTCACCGAACTAGTGCTGGGAAGTTTAGTTCACTTTGCCGATTTCAATCTTTCGATCTCGTTCAATAAAGTGAATAGTTCAAAAGACTAGTTCGTTTAGTTCGGTAGGTAGGTCGGTCAGGTGACAAAACCTATAATCTCGGTCGTCTCGCTCTCGCTTGCGTAGTACATTCCGTTTAGACTTTAGTTCGCCTTGTTTCAATCTTTTAGTAATTACTGATTGAATCTTTTAGTTCTGTTGCCAGATTCGATCTTTTGAACTAGTTCGTTCGCGAACTACACAACTCTACACCGAACTAACCGAACCTCACTTTTTCCTGTCCCACGCGTCTGCATTTATTTGTCATCGGCTGTGCTATAATTTATTTTTTGTGGTTTTGGAGGTTTCCGAAAAGAACAAAAAATGGTTAGAAAGGTAAGTACATTGCATTAGTTTCTATAAAACCAAAGTTATTGATATATTTGCATTGTAACCTACAACCTACGCCGCTACGCCTACAGATAGGTACCTACTACCAGCGAGGCTACAAGATACATGTATATAATTTTCTTTTAGTTTAAACTTTATGCTAGTAAATTAAGGTCTCGTTCTAAAGTGCTGCATTTATATTTGAAATTGTCTGTTTCTATGTTTGGTACAGGTCTGCAAGTAAACGTACAGGTTGGTCAATTCTAAGTGCCAAGACCCGAGACTGAAAGCCATTAAAATTCGTTAAGAATAAACCACATGTATGAATTATTGAACTTAAATAGCCCTGCCCCTATAAATATTTTTAAAACTATCTTTAAATTAATTGCTAAACATGCATATATAGTACACATGTATGGCTGAGGGTTGTTACTGTTTCCTCTTGGTCTGACCTGGAGATTTTTAATTTGATTAATGTCTAGGCTTGCCAGGGCCAAGCAATAGGTAGGTTTGACCTGGAGAAGTTGTTGCCAAATTATTCATCAATAAGTTAACATAAATTATAATAAGTTTTAATTTCCAAATATTTAGATGCAGTACAACAAGTATTCACAACCAACGACCGGGACCTAGAGTCAGGGAGTCAGTCATCATGGAGTGGTTTCGTCGCGACAATCAACGACTCAAGAGAGAAGAGGTATGTGTAGTTAGTAAGAAAGTAATATAATTTACTAATCAAACTTAAAATTATTGCTCTAATAATCACCATTTAAAAGTACATATTTTTACTTGAACTATTAAAGAATTTTAATTTTTAGTTAAGACTTTAAAATAAAAAAAAAATACGTTTTTTTTACCAAAATCTTATTGGCTTCAGCTGTCATACACTGGAATATTTTGTAAAATAATAAAAATATAGAATCTTGGTTACGAAGTATTTTTTCTAAATTTTTTTATTAGTTTCTTAAAGAACCCCGCACTTCTCTTATGGAAAATGGCCCTCGGTTAAATTTTCTAAATTTTTAGTATGTTGAGAATGCCATTCTGATCAAAAGTGTTCATGGCCAGAACAATATCTGCCAACCAGTTTTTGAGATCCAAGTTGCAAAATATGAATTCTCAATACATTATATTTTCCTAGTTTATAATATGAATTCGTTTTGTTTTTCTAAATTTTTTATGGCCCTGTCGTAGATAGGACAGAATACTATAAAAATAGTTAAAAAATTTTTATTATAATATACCGGGTGAGTGACGAAAATTATTTAATATTTTGTGTTAAATCATTGTATTTTCGACATTAAATTAAATGTTTACAAAGTAATACTGTATATGACATTAGCTTGGAGCAAGCTATCAGAATTTATATTATTTATATTTTTTACAGGGTAACTCAAAAAAGTTTATATTTTTTTTATTAGTTTTAAAAGAAATTTTGTAGATATTTCTTTATGTACTACTTGTCGCCTATCGTATGCTTTCAAATATATATAATTATCAAGGTTTTACAGGGTGTTTCCGTGTTTCCGATGCTAAGCGATAAAAAAATAACATAAAAATGCATTTATTTATAAATCACCCGGTATATTAAAAATGGATCGGTTAAATTTCATTATTTTTTAATATTTTTTGCATGAAGTGTCTTACTTACATGTTTGCTATTGATTTCCCTTTTCCTATGACCAGTTCTGAAGATATACAGCGTCGAACATACTCAAAACTCAAAAAATAGGCAAATAAAATAGCAATTTTTATTAATTTCAATAAAATTTGTTATGTAAGTTCATTTTATGGTTAAATATAAATATATTTAATGCTGTACAGGGTGTTTCAAATAATTATGAGATTCTAACACTGTTTTGCAAATAAGAAATATATATATATATATATTTGATGCCATTTCTTTTGTGTTGGGTATGTTATTTTTTATGATGTATTAACACAATATGAAAAATAAAGTTTATTATTATAAAAACTATGAACAATTTATTATATCCAAAAATAATAAGTAGGCCCCTAATTATTTGAAACACCCTGTATAGCATTAAATATATTTATTTTTAACCATAAAATAAACTTATATAACAAATTTTATTGAAATTTAAGAAAAAATTGTTATTTTATTTGCTTATTTTTTGAGTTTTGAGTCTGTTCGACGCTGTATATCTTAATGTTTTGTAATGACATGAAATAAACAAATACAAATTACTAAAGAACTGGTCATAGGAAAAGGGAAATCAATAGCAAACATGTTAGCAAAACACTTCAAGCAAAGAATATTAAAAAATAACGAAATTAACCGATCTATTTTTTATATACCGGGTGATTTATAAATACTTGCAGTTTTTTGTTATTTTTCTATCGCTTATTATCGGAAACACTCTGTATAACCTTGATAATTATATATATTTGGAAGCATACGATAAGCGACAAGTAGTACATAAAGAAATATTTACAAAATTTCTTTCAAAACTAATAAATTTTTTTTTAACTTTTTTAACTTACCCTGTATAAATATAAATAATATAAATTCTGATAGCTTGCTCCAAGCTAATATCATCTACAGTATTACTTTGTAAACATTTAGTTTAATGCCGAAAATACAATGATTTAACAAAAAATATTAAATAATTTTCGTCACTCACCCGGTATATAATAAAAGAGTTTAAACTATTTTTATAGTATTCTATTCTATCTACGACAGGGCCATCAAAAATTTAGTAAAACAAAACGAATTCATATTATAAACTACGAAAATATAATGTAGTGAAAATTTATATTTTGCAACTTGGACACCCTGTATCTGAAAAATGGTCTGCAGATATTGTTTTGGCCATGAACACTTTTGATCAGAATGGCACTCTCTGCAACATACTAAAAATTTAGAAAATTTGACCGAGGGCCATTTTCCATAAGAGAAGTGCGGGGTTCTTTTAAGCTCTTCAAATTTATTTGTAGCTGATTATATTGTAAAGTATATTAATTTATAATTTTTTTTTCAGGTTCACAAGACGTTGATTTATTACTTTTTTAATTACATATTTATAACATTACATGTATATGTTTTTTTAATATAATCTTTTAATCCATGATGTGCCTAATTTACTTTAGGAAATAATTACATTCAACGGTTTACAAAAATATTACATTCTCGAAGGATGAATCTAATTCGTCATCAATATAATGTTTATTGTGTCTGCATTTATTGCCTTTTTAAAACAAAATTGGTTTGTTATAGTTTCGAAACAAAAACATCTTATAAGCAACGTAATTGTAACTTTTTGAAAAGTCCTTAATATAAACATCTCAAAAACGAAACCAGTTTGTTATAGTTTTCGAATCAAACACGTTGATTTCTAAATGCAACTGCGATTTTGTTATGTTGGCGGACATTACGACCAGTACGTTTCGAAATAGCGCCGTATCAAAACCTTTTTGTACAACGTAACAATGTAACGTAAAAACATAAATTTAACGAAATTGGGTTGTTTTTTTGCTTAGTGGGTAGGTACGATAAACAAAGAAATTCATATTTAAAGACTGAATACAATGATGTTTCTAGAATGATAGAAACGTTTTCTCAATATTCACCTGAGGACGACTGGAGATACCATTGATTAAAAAAATAAATTCAAAGCAAGTCCCAAACCTTCTATCATTTAAAGAAATTCATATCAAAATATAAAAAAAATTTTACAAAGAGAGTTAGTATCACGTTATAGTTACTTTTGTGTCATTTGGTAAAGGTGCCAAACAAATAATTAAAAAACTTATATTTTTTTGGCAGGTACGTTCCTATGCAATATCTTATAAGACACCCTGTCAAAACCTGCCTGAAGATAATTATCCTACTGTGAATCTAACTGGAACACCGTCTGGTTACAACATATATTGGACATGGCTCTTCCAGGATATGGCTCTTCCAGGACATGGTTCTTCCAGGACATTTTACTATCCAACAACACACCTAAGATTTTAGTATATTCCTTTAATCTTATATGACAATCATTAATGGTTACTGTTTCCGGATTCTCCAAAGTGTATGGGTTAGTCTTAAACAAGGTGATAACGGTCTTTGATTTATTTAATATCAGTTTATCTTTAGAAAACCAATAATTATTTACTTCAATCATAAATTGTTAAATATGTTGCTCGAGAAGCTCATGGTCTTTATATGCTAGGATTTATAATAAGAACTTGTAAATACTTTAAAAATGTTAACGCCATAATAACTTTATATAAATCCCTGGTAGCTACAAAACTTTAGTATGCATGCACTATTTGGGATCCTCAGTATGCCAATAAGATTGCTCTTTCAAAATCTATTCAGCGTAAATTTTAAAAATTTTTATACTACAAGTCATTTTCAGTTTATCCACCAAGAGGTACAGATCAAGGGCTTTTGTGTAATTTGTTTAATATCCCTTCTTTAAGACTATTGTGTATAGAAGCAAGAATTATTTTCTTATATAAAATATTTAGAGACAAAATAGATAATAAAGAGTTCTTAGGACTGCTTCCGTTTAGAATAGGCTTAGTCAATACTAGATCCGCACATGTATTTTATATTCCTACACCGAGGACAACAAAAACTCACCACTGTGACTGTGCTCTATTTTAATAAATATTGTGGAGACATTGAAATATATAATTTAAACTATCAAAAATTAAAATTAAGGAATGAACTGCTTGGGCAAATGCTAATTGAATATTTATTATAGCTTAGGATAGCTTTTAGAAATGGGGTTTATGTATCTATAATTAACTTGTAAAGTTGTTGATACTACAAATAAATAAAATGTTTGTATTATCTGCATAGTTTGTCATTTGACAATTTTCTTGTATACTAGAAATCTCATTAATATTATTTAGGTACATATTATAATAAACAGGACTATATTATATTATATTTTATTATTTTCTTGTGATTTGGTTCATGAAGAAAGAGTAAGGTTTTTTTAAAATTTTATTTTTTAACGTAGACGTTTTGGCAATAATTTTGCCGATTATCTGAAACAATTTGTCTTCTGCAATTTTTTTTTAATGTATAATAACAGGTGTTTTTTAGTTATTTAACCAGATATTTACATTACCCTTTCACCTCCGTTACCTTATTTAAATAAATAATTAAAAGAAATAGTTGTATTGTTTTATTACACCAACCTTACCGTATCTTATAGCTATATATGAATCTAAATATATTTTTTATTTTTTTCGTCCAAATAAAATTTCATTAATCATTTTGTTATTACCATTTTAATGATACGCCACAGGTAAACCGGAAACGCGCGTGCGTTAAATGTTGCCGCCATCAGACCCCATCCCGGACAACTGTCAATCTACCATACCCTACTTCCTTTGTATTCTTATTTCGTTGCCTAGGACAGAAATTATTCTAATTTTTTAACAAGCAGCTGTTTTAAACACAGATATTGATATTAAGTATTACTAATCCAACAATGAGACTGTAACATAAATGACATTAACAGAAATAATTTTTTTACAATCAACCCAACCAGTTAGTTTGGTTGTTGATTAACTAATCAGGCCACTTTGATTGTGAGCAAATAATTTCTGTCAATGTTATTTATATTACACGTCAAAGTTGTGTGGTTAGTTTATTATTATTTAAAATGTTTTTGCATCTCAACATTAACGAATTAACGGCTAATGGGTTCAGTGCTCAACGAGGTGCTCAATAATAAGTGTCTCTACATTAGAAACAGGAATTTGATCTGCTGCAAGAATGTTGTATTCATTTTAAGGGAAAAAGAAATATATTATGAATATTTTATTATAAACAAACAGATATCTATTTTTTTTTAATATTATAGTTTATTATTACTGACCTCGAATCAGAAATACCTTGATACCGAGGCCAAAGCATACAATATTTGACAAATAGTTATGAATGTTACAATAATTATTAATAAATATCATGTACTCAATTTAAATTACATTGTCTCTCTCTTCTTCTATTTCGTTAGGGTGGCTTTAGTTAGTGGTGAAACTATCCGGCCATATTGTCTCTTTAATATACGAGTATATGTTTTTAGGTTATGAACAACTTTTTGTATTGTCACTCCAGTGGTCGAGGGGGTATGGTATTGTAAACTTGAATTATTATTTTTTTGATAAGGCGAATTTATTTTTTTCATTGTTCCTGCAATAGTATTTCTGAGCGCAAACCTGAACCTCACGTTATAGTTGTGAAAGTATTTACTTTGTTTTAGTTCTATGTATTTTCAGCAATTTGTGTTGTACCTACACACTACGACCAGTGAAAACATATATTATTTACAACTTAGGTTTACAAACTATCTAGGATCCTATATTCCCCCACTGGGGAAAATTGGGGGTTACATTTCTGCAAGTGAGCTTGCTAGAAACGTTAGTATAAGCTTTGAATATTTATAAGTACTATAATAGCCCAATTTCATTAGGTGCAGTTCATGCAATTGCGGGAAAAAATTACCTCAAAGCATGCGCTTTGGTGACTTTCTGATCAGCCGACGCAATTTTATTTGCATCGCATGAAATTAGGAAATGTTCTAATTTGATTGCAAATAGCATGAAATTTTAGTGGTTTTTCTAGTAATATTTTCAATACCACCCGATAAAAAAGTACCTAAATATAACCTCTACAAAAGTATTTGCGTGTGTTTAAATCGTTGAGTATATTTTTTTGTTGATTGTTGAATATTAAAATCAGTAAGATAACTTCACGGAACTCACCACCTCTGTATCTATTGCTAAATGTGCTATTGTATATTTTTTTAAAGTTGGTTATATCCGTTGTCAAGATAGTTGCATAAAAATGATCGCTTCATGTTTAAACGGTCATGTCAATTAATTGCCTCGCTATAACTTGCATGCAGTGGCTACGCCTAATGTAAACAGGATTTAAGTTTTAGCAATATTACCTTATTAATAGTTGTGCAAATTGTAGACGTGGGAAGCCCTGCAAAAATTGTAGCTTGTCTAGCTGGAGCTTGTCCAGCCCCTCCTTGGCACACATGTCCCATAAACACTTCTTTAACCTCTTCTTTGGGTATTCCCGCTCTCTCGATGGCACCCTGAATTGCTACAGCACCTAATCTGGTTGCAGACAGGGGAGCCAGCGATCCTAAAAAGGAGCCCATGGGGGTACGAACTGCTGAAACTATGACTACATCGCTGGATCCTGCGCTTGTTGCGTAACAGCGCGCACTTGACTTTATAACCTAAAATATTGTGTGGATGTATTATATATACCGGGTGTCCACGGAAGGTGGTTCGCGAGTGGGGGCGTGGACACCCGGTATTTTAATTATTTACTGGATTTTTGGTTATACAGAATGTCCGGAAAATAAGTATAGTTTAGTAATATTTGAAATTGCTTTCTTTAGTCGGTAGAGAGCGCCAAACACTTCATTTCTTTTTTTTTTCTTTTTTTGCCAAATTTTCATGAATTGAATTTAAGGTGGGAGTATCAACATGCTTGCCAACCTATAACCTATTTCGCGTAGATTTATTTATGTTTTCTAGCTTTTATACAAAATTTAAAGAAAATCAGTATCGACTTGATATTCTATAGGTAATAATTGACATATTTAATAAATATTAAGGAATTTCATAACTTATCTTAGGAGAATTGTATAGCGAAAAATATCGGGTAAGATTTTTTTTAACATTATTATGTCATTCGGCAATGGTAGATGCTGGCCCACCCGGCATCGCCCGGTGAGATACCATTGCATCGGCTTAGGCGGCGTGAAGTTGCTCTTGAGTTATTCTTTGAGTCAACGTTTCGTCGCTGTGCCGATGTTCCCGGTTTCTAGGGTGGGAAGAAAAAGCATGATGGAAGCTCCAGGACCAAAATACTCCGATCGGATCTCCGGGTGGGGGCTGATCCTGTGGCCTCATCAAGCGATATTAACCGAACATCCACTGTCTCCGACAATATACTGGGTTCCCCTAACAACACTCAACGGAGAAATAGTGTGGCACCTACAGTTGCTAACACACCCAAAAACAGCAGCTTCAAAATTGATTTCTGCAATATCAGAGGGCTTAATACCAACATCAACCAGTCCACCAGCACTTACAATCATCCAAGCCCCATGTGCTCGCACTGACCGAGACAAAGGTCAGATCGTCAACGAACACCGTCAGCTATTTATATCCTGGATACGATTTTCATTTCCGATTTAGACGCAACTTTGGGGTCTGTCTCTTTATCCGAGATGATCTTTGCTGCCAACGAGAGGACACACTTGAACCAGCAGAGTTTGATGTAATCTGGTTTAAAATATCAACGCAGAAAATCACCAAGTTTATCTGCTGCCTTTACCGTCCTACAAGTGACTCCCATTACAGAGCACTCTTCTCGTCACTAGCAAACACAATTGACTTCTTGCAAACCAACCATCCTAATGCCGAAGTCGCTACCTTTGGTGACTTTAACGTCCACAATATCAACTGGCTCAAATACTCAAATACCAACGATGAACAGGGTCGTGAGGCGGAATCTTTTGCGATCAGTTCTGGTCTAACTCAACTCGTGGAAGAACCAACGCGAATTCCAGACCGAGATGGAGATTTTGCTAGTCTTTTAGATCTCTTTTTGACATCCAACCCTGACCTATACACAGTCACCGTTCATCCTCCATTAGGATCTTCCGATCACAAACTTATTTCAACTCTAAGCGAGCTGCCAATTTGTTCTGAACAACCTCCTAAACCTCGTAAAATTTGGCACTACACATCAGCTAGCTGGGAAGACCTAAGGGACCATTTTCGCACTTTTCCTTGGCTGGAAGTATGCTTCTCTTCAGATGATCCATCCGCTTGTGCTCAAGAGGTCTCCGATGTCATTCTTACTGGCATGGAAGCCTTTATTCCTTTCTCCAAGAAGCGCCCTTCTAATGGCAAGCCCTGGTTTAGCAAGAACTGCGAGCGTGCTGTCAGAGCTAAAAAACTAGCTTACCGACAATGGCGTAAAAATCCTACCGATGTGAATCGCACCATCTTTGTTACCACTTGAAACCAGTGTAAGCAAACGATAGATCAAAACAAATAGGCTCACAACATGAGGATCAAAAATAAACTTCTCGCCAGTCCTAACGGATCTAGGTCCTTTTGGTCAGTCGCTAAGGCCGTCAGTCAAAATTTTACCAAATCAAATATTCCACCGCTAACACGTTCTGACGGCACAATAGCAACCACGGCTGAAGATAAAGCGAACTTACTCGCAGAACTCTTTGCTTCACACTCCACGGTGGACTTTCAGGGAAAAACACCCCCGAACATTCCAGCAGTTCGATCGGAAATGACTGATATCGTATTCCGTCAGCGTCCTGTCAAACGAATTCTGAAGGGGCTCGATGCCAAAAAAGCTTCTGGTCCAGATGAAATTCCTATTATAGTGCTCAAGAAATGCGCCGATGAACTCACACCAGTATTTTGTAGACTTTTTAACTTATCCTACAAAAAAGGAATATTTCCATCTTGCTGGAAAAATGCGCGAGTCCAGCCTATACCAAAGAAAGGCAAGAAAACCCTGCCAAACAACTATCGACCAGTCGCATTGCTTTCAGTTATATCAAAGGTGATGGAGAAAGCTATTAACCAACAACTTCTAAAATACCTGGAAAGCCTTCAAATTATCAGCGACCACCAGTATGGCTTTCGTAAGTCCAGATCAACAGGAGACCTGCTAGCCTATGTCACTCATCTTTGGAGCAACGCAATCGAACATCATGGGGAGTCCCGGGCTATTGCACTGGACATCTCTAAAGCCTTTGACCGTGTCTGGCACGAGGGGCTCCTAAGCAAACTGCGTTCTTATGGTATGCCCGGCCGATTTTGTTCATGGTTGTCTAGCTTCCTCAAGGACCGCTCTCTGCAAGTGGCGATTGACGGGTTTCTCTCAGACACCTTCACCATCAATGCTGGTGTTCCTCAAGGGTCCATATTATCCCCCACTCTCTTCTTACTGTACATTAACGACCTTCTAGCGAAAACAGAAAATCCATTATATTGCTTTGCTGACGACAGCACACTTATCTCATCTTTTACTTTGAAATCTCAAACATGGGCTGCTGACGCACATCTTCGCAGACAACATGAGGTATCACGCCTCAATAAAGGCCTGGAAGAAATTTTGTCTTGGGGTGACAGTAACCAAGTCGAATTAAACGCTCAAAAAACCCAGGCTGCAGTTTTCTCTAAGAAGGTCAACATTGCAGAACCCGATATCGTTATGGCAGGACACGCAATTCCACTGACTTCGTCTATTAATTTGCTGGGTGTCAACCTGGGAAGAAATATGTCTTGGCATAATCACGTTGTGGCAATCGCCAGGGCAGCTTCTCAGAAGCTCGGTATACTTTTCCGTACCAAAAAGTTGTATACACCTCAACAACTTTTGACACTCTATAAAGCCCAGATTCGACCATCACTGGAATACTGCTCTCATATCTGGAGTTCTGCACCGAAGCATACCCTTCGGTTGTTGGATTCCATCCAAAGGAGAGCCGTTCGTCTAATCGGCGACCACGAGCTGACTAAGAACCTCGACAGCTTAAAACGTCGAAGACAGGTTGGTGATTTGACTCTCTTCTACAGATATTTTCATGGCAAGTGTTCGACAGATATTGCCCGCTCGATGCCACCTAGAGTAATGCATAGCAGAACCACACGACCAACCACTGCTGCCCATCCCTATGTGGTTCAAATTAGTACACCCCGAACTACATCATTGTTTCAGAACTCTTTCATTTGGAGGACGTCATCTTTGTGGAACGGCCTTTCTGAGACCGTGTTTCCAACCGAATATAACCTCCAACGATTCAAGAAAAACGTGAATCGCACACGCACCGCTCCCAGAGCGCCTTAAAGGATTTTTCCTATAGTGCTTGTGCTCGATCATAAAAAAAAAAAAAAAAAAAAAATTGTCACTCATTGTTCTTTCACTATACAATTCTCCCAAAATTAGCAATGAAATATCAGATACTACATAAATAATGTACCGACGATATTGATTTTCTTTAAATGTTATTTATTAAAATAATAAACTCAAAAAATCAACGCGAAATAGGTTACAGGTTGGCAATAGATTGAATGACGTTGAGAATTCAACCTTAACGATTTTAAGTGTTTTATATGGTATAACATATACGACAAATTGACGTTTTCTAGCAGGTATACCTGAATTATAACAATTAAACGTTTATTTATAGCGGCGGTAACCTCGCTGGTAACTATACCTACTACTAGAAAACGTAATTTTATAGTTTAATATTATTGGTCGTTACTTGGTGGAAATCCATAATAATATTGTTTTATTACTGTAAGTAAAACACTTTTTTTACTTAAATTCCACTTTTTATTGACAATACGACATGTTTCACTGCACTGCAGCTTCGTCAGGTAATGTAGGTACATTTAATTTTAAAGATACGCTATATATAGATGCCTGTATAATAACAAAAGAAATTTTATTGTAAAGGGTGGTATAAACGATGGGATTTCCTAATATTTTGTATAATTTATTCTAGGATGACAAACAATTTAGTCCTAAGAACAGATCAAAGGTTTGGGGTTTTCCTATCTTAATTTTATTTACAAAATTTATGAAATTGGGAGTTATATTGACTGACAAGAATATTAAAATAAGTTCAATAAAGGTGAATTGTTTAGGTCTAATTGATTATTTAACAACACATTTGCATTTTTAAGCTTGTTTATTTCCAGTGATTCGAGATGGTTTAATTTTGATCCTTTATTTTCTATATGAAGTATTTTAAATTCTTCTTTAAAAGAGTGGTTGGATTCAATAAGATGATTCGCGTAATTGGAATCATTTTTGCTATTTACAAAACTATTAAAATACCTATATAGGTCAAACAGGTAGAAGTTTTTCAAAAAGAATCAAAGAACATTTTAATAGTTTTGTAAATAGCAAAAATGATTCCAATTACGCGAATCATCTTATTGAATCCAACCACTCTTTTAAAGAAGAATTTAAAATACTTCATATAGAAAATAAAGGATCAAAATTAAACCATCTCGAATCACTGGAAATAAACAAGCTTAAAAATGCAAATGTGTTGTTAAATAATCAATTAGACCTAAACAATTCACCTTTATTGAACTTATTTTAATATTCTTGTCAGTCAATATAACTCCCAATTTCATAAATTTTGTAAATAAAATTAAGATAGGAAAACTCCAAACCTTTGATCTGTTCTTAGGACTAAATTGTTTGTCATCCTAGAATAAATTATACAAAATATTAGGAAATCCCATCGTTTATACCACCCTTTACAATAAAATTTCTTTTGTTATTATACAGGCATCTATATATAGCGTATCTTTAAAATTAAATTTACATTACCTGACGAAGCTGCAGTGCAGTGAAACATGTCGTATTGTCAATAAAAAGTGGAATTTAAGTAAAAAAAGTGTTTTACTTACAGTAATAAAACAATATAATTTTATAGTCTTGCTTAATGGGTTTTTTCGCTAAATTTTAATTTTTCTATCCGACCTATGTTATATGCAATAAAATTTTCTACGTTTTACTTTTTAAAATTTTGAATTATTTACTAAGAAAATAAATAATCAAGCTCTTTAATAAAAACAGGTGAAAAGCTGATGGATGTTTGTTTTCCGGCAAACTGTTATAAGATTATTGTGGTGCCTTGTAACATTTTCCAATAAATTTATAAGGCATGTTTAAATAAAATTGTGTTTTATTATTGATGATAGCAGTTGTTAATTGCACGCGTATATAATTTTTGTTCATAGTTCGTCTACTGTGAAAATATGGTTAGGAAATTTAAACATAACTTTTATGGGTAACCTGATGCGTATAAGATGACGAGATCGTCGTCTTACCTTACCCGCATATTTTTTTTAAATATTGGTAATTTTCATTTCTCATATTTCTGGCGAAGAAGATTACGCTGCAGCTAAAATGTCAGGAAGACACATTTTTTCTCAAGAAACTGTTCCAGAACCAAAAAATTAAACAGTAACTGCACAAGCAGTGATAAATTCTCCAGAGTATTCATCGGAAGATGAGCTGCCCTTAATTCACTTTGTATAGAAAAAATCCTTATCTGTTCCAGGAGAAAAATTACAAACTGAGAATAATATTCAAGCAATCATAACTTTACACCACAAGATAATACTAATGACGAAAGCTTAGTACGCACAAATGTATCAAGTGTTAAAAGAAACATTTTTGGATCATCTTTTAATGAAAACGCCGAGTGTTTCAGTCCTAGTGGAATCCAAAGAAAAGATCTCATCCCAGTGTAGCTTTAAAAAGGTAAAATAGAAGAAACGATGTCGCTATGGAAAATACGTACTTTTCCAACATATGAAAGAAAACAGAAAAAGGAAGGAAAATTGTTGCAAGTATTATTACCGGTAGGTACTCTATTAAAGACAGTTAGAGAAAAAGTTAGCGGCTGAGAAGCAAAAAGAAGATGCTAAAATTTTAAGAAAGCAGAAAAGGCAGGAAGTAGCGACTATTCAGGAGAAGGAACGTACAAAAAAATGCGTTTTAGGTTAATAGGTACTTCATCTTACCAGTATAGGTTCGTAATATTAACCTAGTAGTGGGTATGATGATCGATTTTTCATACAACCCGAATTGTTATTTGTTTAAATAGTCTGTTTTAGTTTTTGATAACTTATATTATATTTTTATGTGCATTAAACATTAAGAATTGCATGTAAATTAACGCACATTAAAAAAAAATGTAACCAACATAAAAAAATAAAAAATAACTGTTAACACCGCCAACTTACCCGACTTTCCCCTACTAACGTTTTGATCTCATGTTTTTAAACTTTCCGCTTTCGGCGTCTTTTTAATTGTTTCTAGAAAGAGTTTGTGACCATCTAGGACGATTTTTTTATTATTGGGATGTATTATTAATAGGTTCTAATTCAGGATGTTAATGCTGAATAATATGACGATTTCGGTTATAACGAGGAGGCTCATTATACAGGGTGATTCATGGTGTTGGTACGTTAGCCGTATATAATAAACCCGGTAACGATTCGTTCTGAAGATTTGGTTATTTAAATAAACGGACATGCAACAAAAATTTAACAATACATGCAGTGTTGCCATTTCTGCAAAAAAATTGTAGCAACTTTAATATTTTAACTAGAACACCCTGTTTTTCTTTTCGAACTCCCTATTAATTTCCTAACAACTTTCTTTAACATTATCATCTCTTTTCTAAATTAATAATTAAATTAAAATTTTTTGGATGAAAAACGGAAAACTTAAAAAAATGTTTATATTTTTTAAGAAATATTAAGACCCTGAAATTTGGTGGACAATTAAATAATACCAGAGGGCTTTCAACCCTACACCCAAATCGTAGTTGGGATATACAGAGTGATTTAAAAACACAGTTAATTTGGTTACTTGAAAAGGTAACCATAAGTATATTTTAGATAATAGTCTGATTATGTAAATGACAAAATTTTCAGAACGATTGGTTACATGGTTCGTCATAATATACGTCTAACGTACCATCCACCGTGAATCACCCTGCATATACACACAATCATTAAATTGAATTTGCCCGGTATCAAGAAATTTGTGGAAAACAATTTTTTTTAATTTCTGACGCCCTGTACCGGCCAAACGAAGCAATTTCGATTGTAACTTTATAAATTACCTTAAATCGACCTTTGAGGCCATCAGAAGTCGATCAAAAACGTACATGTATTGCCCAGAAACTCTGTATTTTAAATGAGGACGAAAATTGCAAACGAAAATTTTCTGACGTTGTGTTTCCCAAAACTTTACCCTCGGACTCCATTATGATTTTAGAACTTTGTTGTACACCCCCAGCCGCCCGCTATAATATGTTGGAATAAGTTCTAAGACAGGATAATATGTAGGTAATGCATAATTAATTACCGTTAGGAAAAATTAATTTAAATCAAAAGAAACAACTCCTCCTTTCCCGTTTTCGAGAATAGAAAACACGAAAAACGGGTTAAAGTTCTCCACACCTCTTTACAAACAATCAAAAACGACCCCTTCTTAGTGTTTTTTTGGATAATATATGCAGCGGGACAGGGAAAAATGTTACATTGAAAGTGTTTTGGAGGCAATGGATTCCCACCAAGGAATTTTACCAACAACCCCCCTTTATGGCCGAACCCACCTTCCTTTACTGTTTTCTTCGGATAAGTTTTATTATATGGACACGGAAAATTGCAGAGGTTTTACTCTTTACCAATTTGTTTTCGTATTCTCCAAATTCGAAAATGGAGGGCAGGGGAATTAGTGCATGGTAAAGTAGATCGCGGACCCCTAAGGGGTTGCTCGTTTGCACAGTTTGAGAAATGCTAGTCCAACCGAATAGAATCCACCAAAAATCAAAGATCTTAAAACTAAGCGAAACTAGCGTTGTTGGTGTTTTTTTATAATATTTCAAAGAATTTTATCCTGTTTTCGAATATTTGTGTTTTTTGTTTTTAAAATGTTCAAAATTAAACTAAATTATAAAAATTGATTGTAATTAAATTGCTCGAATTACTTCAGTAAACATCCTGAAATTGATAAAGTAAACAGGATGAATACCCTAAAAAATTATACAGGGTAAAATTTACGGTGATTGGCATATTAGAAGAGTTTTGGAGACTTAAAAAAAAAACGGTTAACTTTGATTTAAATGCAACAAGCTTTATTGAATTTCAATTTCAATTCCTAAAATATTTAACAAATTAATACTCTTTGTTTCCGTCGGCGTCGCTTATGCATGACTTTGGAACGTGCGAATAACTAAAGCTGGCAACTGGTAAGTTGTGTGATATTAGGTACCTAAGTACTACTTATTATAATAATATGCTTTTTCACTATAACGGAATTTATCATATTCAAAATTGACACCCTAAATTAGAACCAATTGATAATACACCCCAATAGAAAAATCTTCCTAGTGTCACAAACCTTTCCTAAAAACAATGAAAAAGACACTGCGTATGAAAGCATAAAGTTTGAAAACATTAGATTAAATACTGTATGCGACACATTGTCTGCGGCAATTATTTTATTTGTCTGTGGTGAGACCAATTATTATAGTTCTTTGTTTTGATAAGACTCGAGATAATATTCAGGTAGATGCTGGAGGGTCGACCATCAGCCCTGGGACGGTCGATTTGTTGGTAACGTAGATAGCTAGTTTCGCGAGTGTTTATTAGAAAGCGTGTTTTACTTAATTACCTATTTTTTAAGTAAATATTTTAAAATTTGGAAAAATTAAACCGTAGAAATTTTTTTTTCCTCTATGCGATAGAATAGAAATTACAACTTCTTGAGAAAGTCCATTCCTTTTAGGAATTTTTTTCAGAAATTAAGAAAAATTCTGATATAGGTAGGTACCTACTAGTTCTAATTTTTATATCTTCTGCATATTTTTAAAAGTACAATATTGGCGTCCACATAATCTAAAAATTTTATAAATAGCTAGCTAAGTATAGAGAAAGTAATAAGAACGTAGTGTATTACATAAATTTGTTATTTGTAACTTGAAATAAACAAAGGGATTATCTTATTTCATCTTGTTTATTAGTTTATTGCTATTAAACCGAGATTAAATTAAAAATTAAGTCACTTCACTTTCTACGGCTTGCTGGGGTAGGTAGGTATTACCTGCTAAGTCTGAAAATATACACACAAAAAAAGAAATACTTTACTTTAAAAATATAATACTGAAATAGAATAAATATATATTCCAAATAAGTAATTCCAAGTATTTGGAATATCAAAGCAGAAATGTATTTGAAGTAAGCAGGGTTGTGATTTTGTCCACTTTTTTTGATTTTGTCCAGGACATGGACAAAATTGGACAAAAACGGACAAAATCGGACAATATTGGACAAAATCAAATTTCATTACATTTTATTAAATTTGTTGATTTAGGCAACCCAAAATACACGTTTGTATTGTGTATTTTATAAACAATAAATACCAAATTAAAAAATTCCAGAAAATGGCTATTTGTTATTTCATTATGGGGCCTTAAGGTAAATTTTCATGCGTCCGTCATCCGACGGCACGATGATCCGACGGTATCCCGTTATTGTTGTTTAAGTTTTGTTTGACACCCTAATCCTAATATAATAAAGTTTTTTTAATTTTATATGTGTTTAATTTGATTTTGTACAATTTTGTCCATTTTGTCCAGAACAATTGATTTTGTCCGGACGGACATAATTGGACAAAATCGTCCAATTATGTCCACTTGGACGAATTCAACCAACCCTGGAAGTAAGCATAGAAATTTACTTTAAATAATAAAAATTAAGTTTCTTTTCGAGTATATATCGAAATTATTGATTAATTATTATTAAAATATATTTAATTAAAAGCTTACTACAGGGTTTCCCAAATGTACGTTATTAATTAAGAACACAAATAAAAAAAGTTTAAGCCGAGGTTTAAACATCTGAATGAAGTAATTAAGATACTAAAGTAACACTACACATTATGCTGATCGGCTCTAAAAGGTGTAACGGGGCTGGTTTCTACTTTGTTCTTTGTTGTACAGATTTTGTTTTTAAATATTAAAATCTCAATTAAAATTCAAAAGTTTTGTGAAGAAAAACAAGTCCAAAATTTTCAAAAGACAATAATTTCTATAAATGTGTAAGAATACTTTCTATAGGTAATGGAGAATTTTGCATTAATATTTATTGAAGATTTAGTTATGAATTTTTTTTTTTTTTGGGTAAAATCTGCAGATTTTTTGCTTTTAACTTTGTTCTGTGTACCTACAGCTTAGGCTATGTAAAAATTTTTAAAAAATCAAAATTTGCCAGGCGCATTGAATAACAAACTATAGTTTATTATTAAATTATAGTTTGATATTCAATGCCAGGCGTTATATGACACCAGACCCTCAATGATTTAATAAATACAAGCCCAGGCATATGGAATACCCAGCATAATATGATATATACTTATACCACAAACCACAAAATCTCATTATTTCTACATGCACGTTAACTGTGTTGCAAAGTTTAATATAAGTATTATGAACTACCTATTTACCTTACAAAGTTTAGAAAGGGACATCGTACAATACTAAACAGCCCGTCACAAAAAAAAACAACAATGATATAAAGCACAGAAATATTTAAATATGAGATGAACTTTGATCGCTAAAGATTAATAAACACACAGCCTATGGATATTTTTCGCGGGTATTTTATTTTTATCACAGATAGTTACAAAAAAAAACAATATAAATAGGTGATGTAAGACATTTAGAAATTTGACCCAAAATGTAACTTAAAACGAAACCTTTTAACTATATAATTTTGTTTAGGGGTAGAAAATAAAACGAAGTTCCTGAAAAGGAAATTAAATATTTTATTTAATTAACAAAAACTAGGTTAGAAAAGCTGTCATCTGTCGTAGCTCGTAGCCACAATCCGCCACTACCACAGAAAAGAAATGGAAGCACTTGGTTTGACCTATAGCATTGCACTTTAGGATTGGGATAAAAAAGGATAATAAGAAATCATGTGATCCGAGCTCCAATAGTTTCATCGATTATCAAAACTATTTTCCGTATAGGTCATTTAAAACTAAAAATTATTAATAATACCTAGGGATCTACTGAAATTTCCCGTAATGTTATTTAATAAAATTATATTATCGCCTCCAAACAAAAATAGACAAACCCAGAAATCCGGAATAATGAAATTAATTTACTTTACTTTCGATGTACCGTAGTGCTGGTAAAGTTAGCAGATGATAACTATTTACCCCCCTATTTTTACAGTTATAAGAAACGATATATATAGACAGGAATATTCCTGCATGTTGATCTGCATCATAAATTAACCGATTTTCCATTGTAGCAAATAAATAGAATGGGCTTAATAACTAAATTATGATTTTGACCCTACCGAATAAGGCAAGAAAAAATAATTCTTACAGCACAGCTTCAAATTAAATATAGTCTTAGAGCGTCATACGTAAAGCCTGATGTCGACAGCATCCCAAGGGCGTTGTGCCCGGCACTCTTCCATCTATAAAATGATAAATTTGTTTCCTGTTGTAAAGTTGTTCTATAAGTAAAAATTGCTCGACCACAACCACCTTGAAACGAAGCCACCAAGTGACATCGGGCAACGCCGCATCAGCTGGGAGTTGATTGCTAGTAGATTTATTTGATCGATCAAAAGTAATATTCTATTATTCAAATTATTATCTCCTGCGTTTAAATTACCGGATTGACTATCGACTTCTGAAGTCTCAAAATTTAGTAAGCTTAAGGCTTTGGTTAAGAAATGTACGCTTGTCTTAAGAAAGTCAGTCACTATTCACAATGTATGAAAGTATGAACTGGTATCGAGACAATAAGTTTTCAAGCTGAGACCACCTGCTTAGTTTCATTTCAAAGGGTAAAATTCATTTCTAATCATTGTAAGCCAATTCATTACCTTTTAAAAAAACCTTTACCTTCATATCAATGTCCACTGAAACCTGATTAACAATATTTATACAGTCATTGGTCAAATCTAAACTATAAAAAAATATATTACACTCTCTTCACCTGCTTTTAAAACACTTTTATAGTTTGAGTTACACCCAGGATTCCCAGGAATACAGCAGGGGCTTGGCATATTGATAAATAAACAAATAACTAAAAGAAACAAATAGTACTTACCGAATAAAGTACGTATAGGTAGGTATCTAGAGGTATCCTACCTACTTCCCAAGCAGCAAGGGGTAGTTGAATCGACGTTGATTAAAGGTTGATTGGTGTCGTAGGCGTTGATATACCAAAAATCAACGTTGAATAAACATTATAAAAGCAACGTAATCATCAACGTATAGTTTAAGTGACGTTTATTCAACGTTAAATATAGGTTGTTAGAGACCTTCAAGCTATTTTGTAAAAATAATTCTACTCATTGGCACCAGTATTTTTCAAATATATACTAGGTATAGCAACTTTAAATAGTTTTAACACAGATTTAAAAATTTTTTTTTTTTAAGTCGACTAAAGACGTTGAATAAACGTAGCATCATCTGAAATAAATACTGTATTAATAAAATTTAAGATATCAAAAAAAACCGGCTATTGCCGTTTATATCTTATTGGATGCACGTGTAATGTATTATAGCAACATGATTATACAGGGTGGCCCTTTAGTGTGGCAAAGTACAATAGCTCCGTTACTATTTCAAATACATTAAAAATATTAATACAAAAGTTGAAGGGCAGTAAGTGACTTATAACGTAAAATTATTTTTAACTCTATAGGGTGGCTCAAAAAAGCGGAACAAGAAAAAATGTACTTTTTTCAAATGGAACACCCTGTATATTTTTACATTTTTAAATTCCACATAAAATTACAATTATTTTTTATCAAATACATTATTAGTCTATACTTTATAGTTTCCGAGATATTGACTCTTGAAAAGTGACTTTTTTGAACTTTGACAGCTTCTAACTTTCTAACACTACGTCTTAGAGCAAAACGGCTTACATGTCCCTATCTTCAATTTTTATTATCTTCCCAAAAAAATCAACTTCCAGTTAAACCGGAACAACTATATTTCCTGCTTTCGAGTAACATCCGGTTTAACCGGAAGTTGATTTTTTTGGGAAGATAATAAAAATTGAAGATAGGGACATGTAAGCCGTTTTGCTCTAAGACGTACTGTTAGAAAGTTAGAAGCTGTCAAAGTTCAAAAATGTCACTTTTCAAGAGTCAATATCTCGGAAACTATAAAGTATAGACTAATAATGTATTTAATAAAAAATAATTATAATTTTATCTAGAATTTAAAAATGAAAAAATATACAGGGTGTTCCATTTAAAAAAAGTACATTTTTTATTGTTCCGCTTTTTTGAGCCACCCTATAGAGTTAAAAATAATTTTACTTTATAAGTCACTTACTGCCCTTCAACTTTTGTATTAATATTTTTAATGTATTTGAAATAGTAACGGAGCTATTGTACTTTGCCACACTAAAAGGCCACCCTGTATATCAGTTACAAAGCCGACTCTATGTCAGTTACTTAAAAGTGGATAACGTTGTACTTCCATGCAAATTAATTCAAATTTCCCGCCAGAAGCGGGAGGATTGAGACATCACATGCAAAAACGCAACGCAACGCCGAGCGTCGGACAACTTGGTCTTTCCTTACAAGAAAGACAAAGATAAAGGCGATCCTTGACATTTGAAAAATCCGAATTTTACACGCGACCGCGTCCCTCCAAGTGACATGTGACCGTGTCCTTGTTGTTTGTTTGTAGGTGAGAACTGAGAAGAGAAAAGTGTTCAAATTAATAATTGCATTATGGCTGGTGTTATTATGGTACATTTATTAATGTTTCCACTATTTCCAGCCTGGATTTAACATTGATTGGTAAGTGAAATGTATAACATTTACATAAATAGAAGTATATAATATTAACAAAATTTCGTATTACGGATGGCGTCTCTTTCGATTTTATATTATTACACAAAAAGTAAAAAACGGGTTTACTTTAGTTAGTTACTGGAATACAAGAATTCCTTCAAATATTAGTCACAAGTCTTCTGTGCGGAATTTTATTTTTTTACAATTTTTCAAGAAAAAATAAGATACCTAACCTCTAACCAAAATTCACAAGGTCACGGGACCTGTGAAGCAAGCAGGGGCGCTGTTTTTCTACAAAATAGTAATAATTCTTCCTAGGCTCCTATAATAATGCCACCTTATATATTATTCTGTTGTCCATAAGTAGCTATTAGTCTAATAAAAGATAAGGTACCTAAATAAGTTAAATTTTTAATCAAGTATTAGTACAGTAGTAAAATTGGTAGTTCTTTTTCTACATAAATATTCATAAAAAAGTGGTTTAATGTTAAGTTTATGTGTTGACATTTTTCAATGGAATGTTTAAGAGTAGGTAATGTGGAAAATTTCGTTTATATAGGTACTCGCTGCTAATTTTAATGCGAATGATCATTCATTACATTACGAGCATGGAAAGTGAGACATGACACTTTATATCATTTTTTTAACCTATGTTTTTACAGTAAGGCTATTCTGGTATGGGTAATTTGCTTAAATATTTGATTATTGTATGAATATTCTAATTTGTGTAGAATATTTTAAAGTGCAAGTACAGGGTGAATATCTTAAATTTGTCACCCCTTCTTTACTTTGTTATTTTTGAAAATAGAAAAACTTTTAAAAAACAAAAACAATAAATGATTTTTTTCAACAATCAATCAATTAATCAAATCAGAACTCCGCAAATTATATCATAAAAAAATTTTGTAGAGGAATGTAATGTCTGATGTTTGGTAAGCAGAAATAAATAAATTTGGATTATGATTGAGAATGTTGCCTTTTAGATGAATACGAGAAAGCTAAAGAAAAGAGAAGTGAAGCCCAATTTACATCTGATATTAAATCAGACTTCAGACAGTGAAATAGACTTAAATAATAGGACAAAAAGACAACGTAAACCTCCATATGTATACAGCGACTCTAGCGATAGTGACAGTCAAATTCAAAGCAAATTAGTCAACAAGAAAAAAAAGCTTCCAAGACCTCCCCCTATTGAAAATGAAAGTGATGGTAAAAACTTTTCAGTACTTTGCTTTTTTGTTTTTAAAATTTAAATTGAAAAAGTATATTTTAATTTTGTTTGTGCATTTATTTTTAAAAAGTTTTATGTATAATGCCTTATGCCTCAAATAAAGTAATCGCAAACATCTTGGTGATTTTATTTTATTTAAAAACTGCTTTAAAATAGCTACATTATTTTAAAACACTATCTTTAAAGGTAGCACTTTTTTGCTGCCAGCGGGATATAAGGATGGACATTTAAAATAGTATATTACTAAACTAGTTTTGTAAGACATGTTTACACTCGATCAAAATAGCACTCGTATACACCCAACAAACATGGATTGAGGGATTTTAAATGGGCCATTGATGGTATTGATGGTTTCTTGCTGTTGCAAATAAGCCAACTATGGTCCACTTATTTTTTTTAATTGGCTGACCGTTATATTTTTGCCATTTAAAGAACATTAACAATTGAACGTTGGCAAAATTGTGATTTATTGCCGGCAAAGGAACTTAAATGGTTTAACGTTGGTAAAAAGTGAAGCCATCATGTATGACGTGTATTGTCGTTTCCCGGCTCCCGCTTTGGTTGATTCGGACGGGTTGGTAGTTTAAGGTTAGGTATTTGCGACGAACAACGGCGACGAACATGTATGGTGACGATGTGCTGTTTATTTTAAATATATTTGTAATCGATCTAAACGGTAAGTTTTTATAGTGATAACAGTGATTGGGGAAGATATTAGTGAAAGCTTAGACAAAAAACAGCATGCTATATGTGTTTTTCTTTTAATTTACAGGTTTGGGTCGGTGAGATCATTCAGAGTTTTTAAAGCATGTCTCAACTCAAGAAACAAAAAAGTGAGTATTTCTATACTTTTTTCTTAATAATAGATATAATAATAATGCCATTACCAGAAACTAGAGGTATTTATAAAAAGTATGGTGCTAGACATTCTAGGAGATTTCTTAAACAAAATGTTAAGCGAATTGTTGACTCGGTTAAAACACAAGTTATCGCACCTTAATATTATATAAGTAATTTTATCTAAACCAAGCCCTACGTATTTAATTGCAGGCCTTCTTGGATGAAAATATTTTTTGCTCTCTCAGTATAAGTCTTTACTAGAACCTGTGTGTTCGGGTTTATTTATTTTTATCTATATTACACTACGTTTTACGTAAGTTTTTGGGGAGTAAATATTTCTTATAGATTTTAGAAAAGAGGTTCTGTGTCTTTAATTTTGTACAATGAATTGCAGATACACGGTAAGAAACAACCTTTTGGCTCACAATACTACGCAGCAAGAAATATATACTGTTATAAAGCAGTGGCTGAGGGGAGCTATAGACCGAGGAGGTGGTCGACAGCGAAGGCAGAAGGTAAAATTTCACTTTTTCTGTTACATATAAGAGGTGAGATTACAGAAGGCCCTGCAGGTCAACTTGCAAATGCAAGTTATTTAGAATATTGCCTATATATTCTTCTCTTTTTAAATTACTGTGGCAATAAATAGTCTAATTTGCATTTGCAAGTTGGCCTGCTTGACTGTAGTCAGTAGGAAGTTCGCAAGCGTTTATATATTTTAAACCACTGAAGGTAATATTAATTAGAAACTAATAGCAAAACTTCTCTAAATACTTCTATAAACCCTTTATATTTTTACAGTTAACTGATTAAATTACCTACACATTGGGTTTAATTTAGCACCAAAAGTTAACTTATATTTTTGAACGCGTTTTAAGAAATTTTAAATTTATTAAAAAGACAGATATTGCACAAAACGATTGACAAAAAAATTTGACCGCAACAAGCACCCCTTCAGGGGATATATTATGTACCTACATGTAAAGTTTATTATTATTTTTGTTAAGCTTATTAACCAAGGCATAGTAAAAATTACGTTGTACAATTTATCCCAATATTTATTAAAAGGGAAATATGAATTGCTATTCAACTCTTAAAAGAGGCTATGACCTATGAGGTCTGGCCAAGTAAACGCCACCTAACTCATAGTAGGTAGTCTACTCCTTTTGAGCGGCTGCATTATGGTAATTTTATTTAATTTAATATATTGTAGATTGTAGTCACATATCATGTGTTTTTAATTAATACAACTAAATAAACTTACCTAATCAACATTATATTTAATGCACCTAGGTGTTACCACTTAGACTGTGTGTTTTTCGAGCTATTTTGAGCAAGCCTTGTATATTGCTTTTTTTTTTGCAGGGAAATGAGTAATGAATCAGGCGACGATATTCACGATTATTACCTTATGTTAATGTATAAAACTGTTTTTATAAATATAGAGGCTTGCTAATGTATAATATTGTTATTCAATTTTTTTTGTTTAAAAGCCTCATCCTATGGTTTACATTAAGAATTAAAACGTATTCGCCATTTCTTTTTTTGATCAATATTTCGTTACTTTTTCGTTTTATCCAAAAATTGGCTATATACATACCTATGTTTCGAGCATAATTACCTGCAGTTTAAAGTTAAGAGTTTAATTTATAAACAAATAAAAGCACAAAAAGAAATATCGATAAATTTCACGAAATTTCGTTTTTTACTTTAATTCATCTATAAAAATGGCTACATATTAAAACTGTAGGTAATTGCTACCCTACTTTTTGGATAAGGGAAAAAGGATACGAAATATTGAACAAAAAATAAACTGGCGAATGCGCCACTAGCCTTAACTTTTAAAGGCTAAATACTGGAGCGCCATAATCAGATCTTAAGTGGCCTTACCAAGTAACTGTAACGTATCTTCATTGGTAAATGAAAAACTAACCAGTGATGGCCCTACAGTATTAAGCCGCAAGTGTACCATTAATGGTTCTTTGGTGGACCACAAAAACCCCTTAATCACGATCCTACTGATGGCCCATAAGGAAGCCAGCGGACATAATGTAGGTGGTCCATAAATGGTTGCTATTTAAATGCCCAACAGTTCAATTGTGGCAACTGTTTGCGTTTCCGTTAAGGGGCCATTTATTCATGTTTGTTGGGCAAGTTCTAAAGAACAAGTGTTGTCAAGTCTTATGGAGCAGTTCTCTTCAATATTTTTTCTACTTTTAGTATTTTTATGCCTTACTTTTAAAAAAGATGTCATAAACATGTAAAGCAATGTTATCTTAACTTTCAAATGAAATGGACATTTTGGATTTCATTATATTGGCTACTCATTATAAAACCTAAATTGTTATTACACCGAAATGAAGCAATAAAGTAGAAAAATTATTTTAAATAGGTAGATTATCTGACGTCTTAAAGACATCTGGTCAACGTAAAATACGACGTAAATCGAGACGTTGATTCAACGGTCACATTCAACGTTGTATCAATTATGACATTGTGCCGTCCTGTCAACGTAGATTCAACTGTTGTTACAACGTAATGCAACGTTGGGAAGTATCGTACATTCAACGTTGTATCGACCAATCCTTGCTGCTTGGGTTATGAACTATATCTCTACTAGTGATATTTTTAAACTAATTCACATATACCTTCAATAAGTTAAATAAACACTTCAATATTTAATAAATGAACTGTAGCCACAAAACAATAAAGTTTATCCCAAAGAGCTGACTAGAATACAAAAAACACAATAACTTTTAAATTAAAACAAATAAAATTCTGCCGCCATTTATAAGACCCGTAAGCAAACCGCCAGGCCGGCCAGGCTGTTGGATTTTTCACTTTATTAATGCAATTAGAGCAAACCCGCACCAAAAATTTTCATCAGTATTTTGTAGAGGTTCTTAGCAATCATGTCACTTAAATTTTCTATTAGATATCAATCGAATACCGGATAAAAATACAAATTAATACGACACCTACACCTAGTTCGAACGTAAATTACATACTAAACCATGGCTAACACATAGACAATTTACCTTTAGATACCTACAGCTTATCTCCTGCGCAAACAAAAGTTACGTTTTATAGGTGAAAAAATACGTCCGAGCGCATGACTCGTCGGTCAGCTGTCTTCATTCGGGGAACCTTCGTGCATGCGCACAAATCTCGTGTTATCGGCCGTCCTACTTTATCGACAATAATCGACGCGCTCAAGAATACTCTCCAGAACCGGCTCGGCCGCCATTTTTGTTGTTGTGTTTTAAGGTTTCTTTTCTCTGCGGATTCCTTGTAGTTTTCTAAAGTTTTCAGCTATCGGATCGGCTATCGTGGATTGTGGGACTGGTGTTTAATATTTATGGATTTCTGGTTTTTGTGTAGTTTAGTTAGTGAATTGTGTTTGTGCTTTTAGTGACTCGGATTGTAATATAAACAATGACTAGTACTAGTTGCAGCCGTTGTATAATTGTATTATGCCCAAATAGGGGTAAAATAAACCCTCTATGATGGCATATGAGCAAGAATTTAAATTTTAAAGCCCGGACCTGTCTATTTTCCCATTCGTCAAACGATAATGTTGCAGTGCGCATGTCTAATAGTTCCCCGTTTTGTTTACATGCGCGAGGCCATAAAACTGCCACATTCGTGATTATTGTTTGTTTATCTAAAGGTAAATTGTCTATGGGCTAACATCAAAAAAGTAACGTGACACATGGATCTTCAAGCAGTGTTGTCGATGTTTCTGTTTCACGGCTTCTTTTTAAGGTGTTGTGACTCGACTGTCAAATAATTTTAAAAAAGTATGTGGCTATGACGGAATTAGAAGTGTTATGATACTCAGGAATATCTTTAATATTAGGATATATTTGCAATAGGTTCTTATTCTAATAATTATAGTACTTCAGGATGTATTACTTATTTTTATTCCAATTATATTATAATATTTGTTGAGTTCCTTTTAGTTACTTTTAAACAGCAAAGCAAAGCCAAGCCAACTACTAAGTTGAGCGTTCCTTTTAAAAACTTTTAGCACTGCGATCAGAGGTGGGTAAAATGGTTTTAAAAATGCATTTAAAATGAAAATACAAAATAGATGCCTCAAAAGCCATTTAAGATAAAAAATAGAAAATGGTTTTTAAATTTTCATTTAAAATATAAAATGGAAAATAGGTATTTTAAATAAGTTTCTATGGAAAATGCTTTCTCTTTATTAATGTACTTTACATATTATGTAACACCGAAGGTTCTATATTTCTAAAAACATTGTTAGCTTTAATTATCAATAATATATAGGCTTGGGCGGACGATTTTTTTAAATTTAATTTCAGTTGTTTCTTGCCTCTTTACGGATTTCACAATTTTTCCCTCGCAATTTGACAATTTCTCACAACGTCATCATAACCACAATTCAATTGTCGAATGTCAATCATTTGTCAGCTGACAATCGTTAGAGACGGCGAATTTCGTTCGTTAATCAGGTAAAATCGGGTGTACGAAATCACGCATCTATATGAACTAAGTTTTACCTATTACCTATAACTATTTTAAATAGAAAATTGTTCATTTATTCTATTTTAAATATAAAATAAAAAATACTTTTTTCGAAAGTATTTAAGATAGAAAATAGAAATGCCATTTTCTATTTTGCATAGCCATTTGAAATAATTTTATTTCAAATAGTTACCCACCTCTGACTGCGATGATTTTTCCTCCCCTCTTGCCGCGGTTGAGTATGCTCCACTCTATTACACATGCATATGAAGTTGTTCGAGAAACTTTCCTTTTACAACTTAGCAAAGCATGGATTTTTACTTTGCTTTGTTTGAAAGAAATAAAAAGAAGGTATCTTGATGTTTATTTTAAACTGCTCAATCGTTGCCGTTCTTAGGGCCATCACAAATGCGCCCTACTACATATTAGGGGAGCGGCGATCCACCGCGACCTTAAGGTAGAAATCATACATGAATTCTTAAACAAAAGGCAGTGCTAAATCAATTGGCCAAGACTGGCCAAACCTGGAAAATTTGGCCAGTTTCCAGGAAGGTGAGGGTTTTGGAAAATAAAACTTTTTCTTCTTGAAAAGGAAAGAAAAGAAAAAAGAAGATTTATTTTCGGAAATCCCCGACTACAAAATCACTAACGTCCACCAAAAGGACAACTTTCTCTTTTTAATTTCAGTTTTTTAAAAGTGTGTTAGAGTGCCCAACGGCACTAGCATAATAAAAACAAGTAAGAAGAAAGGTAATCGTTGCCGACATTCCGACCTTAAAAGATTGATAGTATCTCTCTAATGAGATAGTGACCTTGTGCAAATTAAAATACCTATATGGCTTATAAAGTGATGTGATAAACATAAACCCTTTATTTTTCTGTGTGATAAATTGGTTGCCTATGTACTAGTTAGGACACATTATATTTATAAGGGCCGAATTTATAAAGGAAGATCTATGGATGGAGGCTTTAGTCCTCATAGAAAAAGCCCTCTAAAACACTACCCCTCCTTCTATTGTATAGTATTAATTTAATATTCATTATAACAAAGACAGAGACACATGTTCCTGTACTTTAAAAATTAGCCCGCCCCGTTCTAATCAACAAAATCAGCTGTTTTTCGCCGAGCACAGCAGCAGACGTCATTCATAATTATTGTCAAATGTCAAAATCCATATCAAATAAAATTGGGAAATTGATTATAATTACTTAAATTATTACAATAAATTATAGAATTTATTTTGAATGGGGCACGCTGAATCCATGTATCGGTTTCAATATTGATATAAAATTTAAATAGTATGTGTATAATTTTTTCAAGAAAGTGCGTAACGACTTAATCAGCATGAACGTGGAAGAAAATCGTCTCCAAACTTTCAGCGACTGGCCAGGAGATTCAGCGGTAAGCCCTCAACGAATTGCTAAAGCAGGCTTCTATTCAAATAGACAAGGCTACAAAGTAGAATGTTTTGCGTGCCATTTAAAAATATCTAATTGGAATTATGGGGATCAAGTAATGGCAAGACATAGAGCTTTAAGTCCTCAGTGCCCTTTCGTTCTTAATCCTTCTACCTCAGGGAATATTCCTTCAATCGTATCTCCTTCAATTGCACCTTCATCTTCTTTTATAGACTATAGAAATGAAGCTGTGAGGTTGGCTTCATTTGAAAGTTGGCCAGTCTCGCATATAGTAACGCCAGAAAGTTTATCACTGGCAGGATTCTATTCCTTAAGAGATGGTGATAACACTAAGTGCGCATTTTGTAAGGGTGTTGTTAGAGCATGGGAACCAGGGGATATCCCTGACATAGAACATAAAAGACACTTTCCCTCCTGTCCATTTGTCATTACAACAATTAACCCTAGATTAGAGAACACCCATGACCCTACAAGAATTACTCATGATAGAGCTACCACCAAAGCCCCTTTTCAAAATGTCAATATAATTAATAATGATGTAGATGGAAACTTAGACGAATTAGGAGTTCAAAAGCATAATGGGCCAAAGCGAGGGGATTATGGTACTGTGGAATCTCGTTTAAGATCGTTTGTTTCTTGGTCGCCAAATTTGATTCAAACTCCTGAGTTATTAGCTCAAGCTGGGTTTTATTATGAAGGTAAGGATACCATAGCAATAGAGTTTTGTGCTAGTCCTGATAAGAAAATTACTAACCTAGTTTGTATTTTACTTCAATCAACAGTAAATGCAGTAAGCAGTAATAAGTACATGTCAAATGTATAGATTTATTGTAAGAAATACCAAAGAATATACAATTCCAAAGTGTTTAAAACAGTTGTTCATAGCCTTTGTAAGAAGCATACTGAAATATGCATGTTTGATATGGTACCCATATTATGGTCAATACAAGTATACAATTGAATGCATACAAAACAAAATGATCTGTTATATAAATTATATTACAGTCGACATGTGGTAGTCAATGCTCTAAGTATACAATAGATATAGGTACACTTGAGTCTCTTAAAAAGCGCAGACCCAGGTTTAGCATATTGTACTTGTATCTGGCTGTCAGTAGGCTTTTAGCTTATCCGGATTTTGTATCTAGAATAATATTCTATAAGTATGTATAAATGTCCCAAATTATCATAGGTACTCGAAATCCTGTCACTTTATTTCTGCCAGGTGTAGTCCATAACAATTGGCACTTAGGCTTGCCATTATATAATACATGCAATGTATACAACCTCATTCAAAATATAGATATACTTACTTAGTTAATATTAGTTATAGTAAACTGAAATCAATTCTAACAGAAATTTTGTAAGTTAAGTTGTTTTTCTACTGTACTTTAATAAAATTTTAATTTAATGCAAATCTGTAAAGCACATAAACTAAATAAATAAATAAATATAATTCTAACATAGGTACCTACCAATCAACATAATAGGTAGGTATGTAGTTTTAATGAAAAATTTAATTGCATACGTAGACCTTAATGAAGTTAGCACAGGAACTTGCTTTGAAAAAGATGGGAATGCTTATAATGATTATACTTACTTTACTTTTTCAATGGACGCTGGCCCGCGAAAATTTATAATTGATTTATTTTTAAACAAATTGTGGGCAAAAAAATCTATTGTATGGGCAAAAGTGGGCATAAGATGGGCAATCATTATACGCATTCCCATCTTTTTCAAAGCAAGTTGCTGTGCTAACTTTATACACCTCATATATCTACTTACCTACATTGGTAGGTAAGTAGGTAGGTACCTACCTATGTATTGGTAGGTAAGTAGGTAGGTACCTACCTATGTATATGATGTTATTTACTCATGTTTTGGGTCTCCAATCTTAATATCTGCAATTAAAAAAAAAATTCTATTTTACTGTAGACAGAAATGATAATATTTGTACAGAGTTAATCACATTGAGCGGCCTATTAAAGGATCTCTGAAACAAGTGTTAAAAATTTGGCAAACAGGCAAACTTACACTTAATTTACTTTAAAAATATATATTTATAAATGTGTATTTTGGCATTTGTGGATACTGGATACCCTATTAAAAGCAAAGTAACATTTGTTATTAATAATATTTACCCATCTCTATAGCCATCTTTCAAATAAAAATTATAAAGGTACAGGGAATTTTTTAAATTGGTGCAATATTGCCATGTAGATAATTCTGCATATTATGTCAAGTTCTTTTTTTTTTTGGTTTATTTTACTCGGGATTTTACTATTGTGTAGAGAAACAAATTCCTTATTTAAAAGGCCGATACGTCACTACTTACCCCTATATTTAATGATTTTGGAATTATAGGCATTTTAGAGCTCTATTTGGGATGCACAAAGAACTAGAAAAATTGTTAACTCTTCAGGCAAGTTTGCTTATTGTGATATCAATGACTGTGGCTTGAAAAAAATGTATTATAAAAATCAAAATTGTTTGATAGATGGTAAGAAAAAATAAAAGAATTAAAGCTAACCACTTTGATGAGGAGATTATCATTTCAGTCAATGTCATTCATGTCACAGTCAAAATTGCCTAGTTCATTATTTTATTTTTGGTGTTAAAATACCTACAATTCAAAGATAGTTACTTATACAGGCATAAGATTCTTAGGTAGAATTTTGCTTTTCTATACATTTACGAAATTTGTTTGAAAAATGTGAAACATAATTTGTTATGTAATTAAAGTAGGTAGGTAATGTATGTTTTGGTCAAAAACTAATAAAATTTTCAATGTCTTTCTTTATTGGTTTCAAAGGTACTGAACTATTTCACCTATGAAGTACATAAATAGGTACCTAAGTATGTAAATTTATCAATATTTTAAAATTTGCATTAACTTAAATGGCTTTTTATAATATTAACATAATATTAAGTAAGATTATGCATTTCACACACCTACATGTGTCATCTCATAAAAATACAATAGCACAAAAGTAAATATTGGGGGCCCTTAGAATAATGTTTTTGACATACTCCTGATAAAAGGTTACTTCTTTAAAGGTATTGGTGACCAAGTAAGATGTTTCCACTGTGACGGAGGTCTAAGACACTGGGATCCTGATGATGACCCATGGACGGAACATGCCAGATGGTTTCCGAGATGTTCGTTTGTTAAACTAGTTAAAGGACAAGAATTTGTGACTGCATGTGCTTTGGATAATACAGATCAGAGTAATGTGGTGAGTAGTTTTTTTTGTAACTATTAATATACTTTATATACCTACCTAGGGAAGTACTAACTTGTGAGCACAAAATTTTAACAGAAATAGGTTTGATGTCAAATAAGTGTTTAAACTTTAAACCTATTTTAATAAAATATTTGACACATTTTCAATATTTGGTTTAATCACCACAAAAAATCCGAGAAAAATCATTCACTACTTTTAAAATAAAATCTAGGCAACTGATTTTTCTTAAAGCTTATAAGAAGGTATGAGTAGGGTAGGTATGTCATTGGTAGATGACTAGTAAGTAGGTATCTACAATTTTAAATAAAACAACAAGTATATTAATTTAAGCATTGATGAAAGCCATATAAAAATCTAAATAATTTTTAGTAAAATTAATCTAGGTATATTCGGTTTCACTAACCGTTTTTGATATAAAAATTACAAAATAATTTTGTTATGGTAAACCCGAGGGTAAAACTTAACGGCAAGAAAGTTTAGTAACTTTGAAATCAAGAAAGATAAACATTTAAAATTTTATTAGCTTTTGACAAAAACCGAGACAAAAACATAAATCTGTTAATTCCATAATTTATGTTTGACATTTTTAGCATTGAAAATACTACTGGGATCGTTTTTAGGCAAACTTTGCATTGGTGTCGCGGTGTCGATCTGTCGCGACCCAACACCGCAATATCTCGAGCGGTCTTGTAACATAATACTCTGATAATAAATATAAATATGAATAACAGCGTAAAGTCGGCAAGTAAATAATGTTGAGTTTTAGTTTGTGTTTTAAAGAATGCCATTATAATTTTGTTAAAAAGTGTTTTATTGAGATAAGTTATATAATTATGTATATTTGTGTTTTGAAGACTGCCATAATAATTTTGTTAAATAAGGTAAGTTCACGTTATTTAAATCGAAATATTATATCGAAAAAAAAGAGTGGGAGGCAAAAAGTGGGAGCACAATAATTGCATATACAGGGTCCGCCCAAATTTGGTTAACAAATGGGATAATTTTTTTCGTATTGATTTCTCAGAAAATGTTATTGTACATAAAAGTTTTGCACCTTGAGTAAATCATTTTGACGTATTCTGTGGCATATACAGGGTGAATATAAAATAGAAAAATATGACGTCAGTGACTCAAAAATTTTTAAAAATTTAAAAACTGAAACAGCCATATTAAAGAACTAATAAATCCAAGATAAAACGTTAAATAAAGTTTTTTTCTAGTGCTAATAGTTTTCAAGAAAAATCAAGTTAAAAATCAAATTTTTGCTCTTATTGAATTTTTACACTTTTCATATTAACTTTACATTTTAACTGTTAATATGGCTGTTTCAGTTTTTAAATTTTTAAAAAATTTTGAGTCACTGACGTAATATTTTTCTATTTTATATTCACGCTGTATATGCCACAGAAAATTTGAATACGTCAAAATGATTTACTCAAGATGCAAAACTTTTATGTAGAATAAAATTTTCTGAGAAATCAATAATAAAAAATTATACCATTTGTTAACCAAATTTGGGCGGACCCTGTAGAATTAAAGAACATTTTTTAAACTTTTACAAAATACAAATTAGAATGTGGGCTTTAATTACATCACATAGGACATTAAAATTTTAAAGCTGTGTCAGGTATTTTCAATACATAGGATGCTTGGGTAAGGTGCAAGATCTGTGAATTTTTGTACTAGTGAAGGTTTTTTAATTGTTTATAATAATATGTTGATAATTTTGCATATATCATTTTTCGCTAATGTGTTTTATTTTACTAACGTGTAGAGAAAATTTTTCTATATTATAGTTGAATATGTCACCATGCCTTCCTTTAATTATTTTGGAATTATTGTTATTATTATTATTATTATTATTATTATTATTATAGATCTGCCAGCATTGGCGGCAAACTATTCAAGCTGGTTTAAATTATAACTTAGATAAGCTGTATAATCTATATATATTAAAATGAATGTTTGTCTGTCTGTCTCTATGTCCCGTATGCCTTCCTATACCATTTATCCGATTACGATAAAAATTTGGTGAGTTGTTGTGTGCAGGCCGAGGAAGGTTTCGGCATAAAAAAAAAGTGGCGCAATGGATGCCGGGTACTAAATAATAATATAATAAAATATTTGTTGACGCGATGGTGAACCCGCCTTATTATTAGCGTAGCAACGCGCGCAGGGTATAGCTAGTTTAAAATACAATAAACTTATTCTAGCAATTCGAGTGAGAGTTGGAAAATAAGTTAATAAATGAAAAATGATAGTTGGAAAATAAGTTAATAAATGAAAAACCATTATTACAATAGAAGCCCTGGCACTGTCTTATGCTCGATCCAGAAGATAGGAGTCATGCATTTTCATTACTGTTAACTGATTGCGCATTCACCACCGCGTTCGGAAGTGAGTTCCATGCTCGGTATACCAGATTTGAAAGAAAGTATTGTCTACAAAGTTTATGGAATCATTTACGTATTAACTTAAGGTTATGCCCTGCAGTCTGTCATCACCACCATGCACAAATATGTCTAACTTAACCGAATCCTACCCATGAAGAATTTTATAAGATTCGATTAGTAGTAGTAATTAAGGGCAGGCTCAGAAACATGGCAAGCAGACCAAACCGATCACTTTTATCTCCTCTAAATCTTCCCCCAGCTACTCTAACCACCTGGACCCTCGCCTAACCTTCCTGATCTCGTTATAAAAGTCAGGATATCTTTTCGGGCGACGACAATAACTTCCTGTCTCCGGAGAACCGCCGAGCCAAAGACCTAATGTCTTAGTCGCCCCAGAGCCTCACACGTCCTCAGAAAGTGCAGCAGTGTCTCCTTTTCCTGACACCCAAAACAAATTCGGTCCTTCGACAGTTCCCAGTCAAAATCCCTAATAATGGATTGAGGGCCAGCCGTTTCCTGTCCAGGAGCCACTCCAATCTGGATTTGTCTGTTATTAGCCGCGTTCGGCAATTACCTCAGACCGCTTGGATTGATCTAAATCGTTCGTTTATGACATCTAGATGGAGGGGAAATAAATCTCAACAGTTCGGCAATTAAAATCGGAGCGCTCCGAGGATAATCTTTTTGCTCGGAGTATTTTGACCGAGGAAAGCGATTAATCTCAGCTGAATTTGTGAGGTTAAGTTTGATGTTTATATTTAGGTTTAAAATTTTGGTAGTTTAATTGAACAAAGCCTTTATTTTTCTGTGATTTGACTGAAAATAATATGCAGGAAGTGGAACTATATGATGTGGAAGAACAAAAAAAATTCCAGGGTTTTCATCATCTTCATCGGTAAATATAATCCAATAATACCAGCTGGTATTAGATCGCTGGGAACCCTTAAAAAATGTAAACCGGCTGTGAAGGCGTTTTTGCTGGAAAAAGCCTAAATCCTTCTATACAGTGACCGAATTTTTTGACGATCGTTTTTAAATAATTTTGTAGGTCTTGTTTAAGTTTTATCATTTTAAATATATTATATTGACTTTGTTGTAATTTGTAATGTACCTATATTCCTTTTTTGCTGTTTATTATTGTTATTATATATATTTGTGTTTTTGGTAGATATGTTTAAGTGTATGTATTTTGTAATTTATTTGTTCACATGTTTATATTTATTTTTATTTATTGTTAATGTAAGGACACACTTTGTCAATAAGAATGTAATTTTCTTTGAACAATAAAGTATATTGATTGATTGATTAATTTGTTGTCCATGAACAATAATCACTACGCATTGTTCAATAGTCACATTTATCTGATTCATATTCATATCGTGAAGAAATTAAATAAAAATTTGTATAAACTATAAAAGAGGAGGTTAGGTTTATCTATGCCATAAAACAAACATAAATAAACACCACGTCACCCACAAATCCAATTCGTTCGTTTATTACCGATCGCTCCGTCTAATCTAGAGTCACGTGACTAAAAATCGCTCCGTATCCAGATTATAATACCAAACGCGCCTCCTGTTATGAAATCCTTGGCCTGTGTGCATCCTTAGCTTTGCCCCCATTGTTCCGTAGAACGCCGTATGACCCTCTTCCGAACTTTCCTTTTGGCTATGCCTGCAATTCTCGTATTCACACGGATAAGCTAGGCAGTCCCAGTAGTGTGTCCAGTTCTGCGGTGGGCGTAATTCTTATGGCTTATACCAAAGCTCGCCAGTCTTTGTACTTTCGTTAGCCGCGTGGTGACTTTTTCCACACCAGACCGCAGAACGGTATGCAACTCTAGGTCTAATGACTGCCGTCCATCTCATTATACGAGGATTTAACGCCCAGCTGGTCCCCACAACGCGTCTTAGCTGCCAAAAGCTTGCTGTGTCGACTTGTTTACAACATTATCAACATTGTGTCATGACTTAGTCCAATATAAGGATGGAACTCGAGTATGGTAAGACATTGAGGGGATGAGCCAAATAGATTAATATGGTGACGGTTCATCAAGAGTAGTCAGTCACTATTACCTATTGCAACAATTCGCCAAGGAGCTTCTATCCGAGAATGAGAATCGTGAAATATATGGATATCAAAAAATATATCCTTTTAGATACATATCTACACGTACCTCCACCGGTCATCATTTGGTCTAAATAGGCTACACTGTGAATTAGGTATACCTATACTTATAGAAATTTTAAAACTCTGATTTCAGGTTAAAGATTTTAAACAGTAATTAACCAACCAGGCAATTTTTACAATCAAAGTAGCCCCAGTTAGCTTAATTCTTGATTTTACTAATCAGACAACTTTCATTGTAAGTAATAATTTCTGCCAAAGTCATTGATGTCACAATCAAAGTTGACTGGATAGTTAATTATTTTTTAAGTTTTTTCTGATACCCAACATTAGAATTAGAACGTTACTAAAATAAAACGCAGGATGTTCCATTTGCGAAAATATACTTATGTACAAATATTCACATTACATATTGGCACAATTTTAAAAACCTATTGTTTGAAATGAAAAACATTATGTTTTGGTTAAAGCTAACACCATTTTAAAAATTTAGTAAGTAGCTATTAGTTTCAAAGTTAACCTTCTTGCATGTTTTTACATAAAAAATTTTTAGTTTTATTTCATATCACTAGTAAAATTTAATTAAACAGGTATAAATTTGGTATCACAATGGCACATCAATGAACCTTGAAACGTAAAATAGAAAACATGAAACATATTTTAAAAAATATTAACATATTGTCTTATCAAATTAAATGCATTTGCTGATGTGCGGCCTAAAGGTTCTAACAGTGTAAGGATATGTATTTCAATATTTTTAAATTGAAAGATATTGCATGTGCGGCTTCGGAGTAATACGGTGACAGCGGAGGACAACAATTGTGTTTATTTTACATAAGATGATAAACCCTTATTCAAATTAATTCCTTATAACTAACCAAAATAACACCGAAAATGGCGTGTTTATGGTCAAATTGATTTTAGGTTATGAAGGTACATTATAATTCAGGCATTTTGAATGAAAAAAATGTTTTAAAGTTTGTCAATTATGCCTGTTACCAAATTTTTAAAAATAACACTTCTCGGCTTTTCCGAGAAGTTTTAATATATCATTTAAGGTGTATGTATCAGATTTATATCTGTTAATAATTATTTTTGAAAACTGGCTTTAGAGGTAATTAGCTTTCCATAGGTCTATGCTATAGGGTGATTTATACCCATTTTTTTATATTGTGGAAGCCATAAACCCGATGTCTTTCGGAAAAAAGTTATTTACTAAATCGACCAGGACCATTTAATAAAGGCAATGAAAATCTTATTACTTATTGCGATAGTTTGCTCTGAAGACTTTTTTCGTATCGTCGAAAATAAGAGTGGGGAATGATTGTAAAAAATATTTAAAAATTGCTGTATCTTCCATTCCCTTTATCCAAATTTAATCAACATAGGCTCGTTTTAAAGATAATTTTACACTTCGAGAAAATCCAACTGTTGTCGTGATCGCTAGTTCATCTTCTAGATGACCCTGTTTACCCAAGATTTAGTTTTTAAAAGTTTTCTTAATACAATTAAATAGCATGATATATTCTGTGCTTAGAGAGCACAAGGTAGCTACATTTTGGCGCCAACCGTAATTCAATATCTTTATTTTTTTCGAGTTATTTACAAATAACCATTCTATTTAAAAACATGAATGTAACTTTACTCCAATCATGTTATTAATGAAAATAAATTGTATCCAACCCTGCTGGTTGATAGGCAACTTCGATATTTAGATTCAAGCTTTGTTTTTCATTTTAAAAATTTCAAAGCTAGTTTCATTGCCTTTGGGATTTCAAATTTAATTCCTTTTACACACTTTTCTAGCAAATTAAAGATACTTCTCGCAGTTCGGTTTTTGGCTGTTGGGTGTTTTCACACCTACCAACACGGCCACGACAACGGTAGTTAGTAGATCTTCACGGCTCTGAAATGAAACAGCGCTTTACAAAACAGCGTAGTACAAAAGAGCGGTTACAACAGAGCGCTGTAACAAAATAGCGTGTAATAGAATAGCGCTGTAACAAAACAGCGCGTAATAAAACAGCGCAAGTAGCAAATAGGCGCCAGTAACAAATAAGCGCTTGTAATAAAACAGCACGAGTAAAAAATAATCGTTTATTATTAAAAAAAAAGCAAATGTAGTAACAAGTTTACAAAGACAAATTGTTTGAAATATAAATTAAATAGTTTTGAATGTTCCTTAATGTATAGTCTTCTGTTATGTTCAGAATTCTTCGTTTTTGTTGAACATATTTGCATTTTGGTGATTCTGTTGTTCTAAATCCTGAACGGTATCTAACCATAAATGATTCGGTTTTACTTTGTTCTTGAAGTAATTTTGAAAGAAGTCTTGGCATTGATGGACAGCAACAGTTTATCGTTTGCTGGAACGCGTTGTGCCACGCCTCGAGCGAATTATTGCTTCTTGGTAGATTGGATTGTATTCGGTTATACATATTCCACAAAGAAATTGGAAACATTGGCGGGATATTCTCTAATCTTTTGCCAACATAGGTTTTTTCCCAATAGTTTACTACTTGTGTCATTTCTTCTGGAAAACCATGGTCTTTAAGAATTTCAAAAGCAAAGGCAACGTCTCTTTCGGGTACAAAACTGAGTGCCAGAAGGTTTTTACATAAAACTCTAGTTTCTTCACGCTCTTTATATAATGCAGTTAGCCCTGGTGTTTTCTGTATTTGCCGCCATAAGTTTTGCGACAAATGAAAGAAGCATCCGACAATTTCTGTATCGGGAAAGGTTTCTCTTAAGGCTAAAATAGCTGCCACTTCAAAATCTGATAAGACCGATGTAGGATTTAAATCGGGAGCCAACTCTTTAATTTTTCCAAAAAGCCTTATGTAGGTTTCTTTTGATTTGTTGCACAATAATGCATAGATCATGGGGATGGCTTTAAAATCTACTAAACAATGGACAGTGTATACCTGCTGAAAAAACTTTGGTGCAATTTTAAGGCTCTGAAATGAAACAGCGCTTTACAAAACAGCGTAGTACAAAAGAGCGGTTACAACAGAGCGCTGTAACAAAATAGCGTGTAATAGAATAGCGCTGTAACAAAACAGCGCGTAATAAAACAGCGCAAGTAGCAAATAGGCGCCAGTAACAAATAAGCGCTTGTAATAAAACAGCACTAGTAAAAAATAATCGTTTATTATTAAAAAAAAAGCAAATGTAGTAACAAGTTTACAAAGACAAATTGTTTGAAATATAAATTAAATAGTTTTGAATGTTCCTTAATGTATAGTCTTCTGTTATGTTCAGAATTCTTCGTTTTTGTTGAACATATTTGCATTTTGGTGATTCTGTTGTTCTAAATCCTGAACGGTATCTAACCATAAATGATTCGGTTTTACTTTGTTCTTGAAGTAATTTTGAAAGAAGTCTTGGCATTGATGGACAGCAACAGTTTATCGTTTGCTGGAACGCGTTGTGCCACGCCTCGAGCGAATTATTGCTTCTTGGTAGATTGGATTGTATTCGGTTATACATATTCCACAAAGAAATTGGAAACATTGGCGGGATATTCTCTAATCTTTTGCCAACATAGGTTTTTTCCCAATAGTTTACTACTTGTGTCATTTCTTCTGGAAAACCATGGTCTTTAAGAATTTCAAAAGCAAAGGCAACGTCTCTTTCGGGTACAAAACTGAGTGCCAGAAGGTTTTTACATAAAACTCTAGTTTCTTCACGCTCTTTATATAATGCAGTTAGCCCTGGTGTTTTCTGTATTTGCCGCCATAAGTTTTGCGACAAATGAAAGAAGCATCCGACAATTTCTGTATCGGGAAAGGTTTCTCTTAAGGCTAAAATAGCTGCCACTTCAAAATCTGATAAGACCGATGTAGGATTTAAATCGGGAGCCAACTCTTTAATTTTTCCAAAAAGCCTTATGTAGGTTTCTTTTGATTTGTTGCACAATAATGCATAGATCATGGGGATGGCTTTAAAATCTACTAAACAATGGACAGTGTATACCTGCTGAAAAAACTTTGGTGCAATTTTAAAGGTGCCATCTGCACACCAGTCACTAAATTCTTGCATGAGATTCAGATTAGTATTCGTGCTAAAAATTACGATTCTGTTTCCATCTTCTTTTCCAGAGTCATAAAGCAAAAAAACGTCTCCTTTAATAGTTCTGTGAAACTCTTTTGCAATGTCAACTTCGAAAATTGAGGTCGCGTATGTACCAGCATGACCTGATTCTTTTTTTCTTGCACGGTAGATCATTTGTCTAGCAGCGTCGTAGGTCTGTAAAGCCGTGCAACTTTCATCGGTAACGTTACGGGAACAATGAGCTATTATGTTCCTTGGTCGATCTTCACTGCTTTTGGCCATGTTTCTTATTTGATTTTTTATAATGCATACATTATTTTGTGGTATGTTCGGTCCGTGATCATGTTCTTTTCTTACAGTGTGCACACCTCCCTTAGTAATAACTCTTCCGTTACACCCACTTTTCGAACATCTCCAGGTTTCACTGCAGATATTTATTTTGTCCCTTCTGTATTTATATCCATCTAGAAGAAGCATTTTCTTACCCTTTTGGGATTCAGTGTACTCTCTGTCTGACATTTTTTATAATAACTTGACACTAAGTAAACAAATTTTAAAAAGACAGTAACTAATAATTCAACAAAATGAAAAACAGGTATTGACTTCATTGTTGCAGCGCTCTTTTAATGTATCGCCATTTAGCTACAGCGCTATTTTGTTACAGCGCTATTTTGTTACGTTTTTTTTTATTACGCGCTGTTTTGTTACAGCGCTATTCTATTACACGCTATTTTGTTACAGCGCTCTATTGTTACGCGCTATTTTGAAAAGCGCTGTTTTGTAAAGCGCTGTTTCATTTCAGAGCCGATCTTCACTATCGCCGGAATGCCGATGGGCTGCCGGTTCAAGTAGACTGCTGTCTAGTTAATTTTTATGATTATCATTTGTTTTTCCCCAAAAACAGGGTTTTGTCTACATAAGTTCGATTAAACTAAGTAGCCATTTAAATTAATTAACCTTAGTGTTTTGACGCATAAAATCAAAAACCACACAAATTATGAAAAATCGGCGACGACATGAGTGGGGTGGATGCTCCTTGACGGCAAGTCCACGCCAGCAACGACACGACACGATACTGATAAATCGGTAAGTGTGAAAGAATAGCATGTATTTTCTTATTATTAGATATTTTTCTTAAATAGCTAACAAATTATGGCAAAACAATCTTTGCATTCCGTTAGTTTAACGGTATAAAATAAGACATTGTTAACGGGTAAAGAGAATTAAATTTAAAATCTCAATGACAATCAAACTAACTTTATATTTTTTTAAATAATAAGCAAAGCTTTAAATAAATAAAACAGGCAAATTAACTAAATATCATAGTTGCATATCAACCAGCAGGGTTAGCTTTAATTTGTTTGATTTGATTATTAGAGTAAGAGTAAAGTAACATTAATTTTTTTGAATAAAATGTTTATTTGTAAAGTACTCGAGAAAAAATCAAGATATCATTACGGTTAGCGCTAAAATGTCGCTACTTTTATGCTCTTTAAGCATAGTAATAAAATAATATGTCATGCTATTTAATTTTATTGAGAAAATTTAAAAAACTGAATCTTGATTAAACAGCATTTTCTAGAAGACGCAATGTGAACTATTGATCATCACCACAGTCAGATTTTTAATTTTTTTTTAAGTTTGAAATTATCTTTAAAACGAGCCTATGTTGATTAATTTTGATAATGGGTATGGAAGACAGCAACTTTAAAAAATAAGTTTTACAAGCCTCGCACCACCCTTATTATCGAAGATACGAAAAAGTCTTAGGAACGAACTATCGCAAAAACTAATGAACTTTAACAGCGATTATTGGCAAAAAAATTGATTTTTTTGGTCGATTTAGTCGACAATTTGTTTTCCCAAAGACAAGGTTTATGGCTTCCCTAATATCGTACTTCGCCGACCTTAGTGGAACACCCGGTACAGAACTCGGCTAAATACTCCTCTTTGAAGTATAATTACCGATAGTTTTACGTTAAGAAAGGTGGAATTTATAAATTATTAATAAAATCAGAAAAAGAATTATTCCCAAATTTGACAAAATTTCTTTTTATGTTATGCTTTTATTAATTTATCAATTATATTTTTTCTTAATTACTATTCAAGGCTCCAAACCACTAGGAAACTAGTACTAACAAGGTAACTGCTACCCAAACATGTGTATTTTGCCTCTTTTTAGAGAAAACTAAAAATAAACGAAATATTGATAAGAAACTGAAATGGCGAACGCGCCACTAGTGTTTCCTCTTAACCTGAAACTAGGTAGCAAATGGGTATTTGGCCGATTTATATCAGATCCAATAAATAATATAGGTTAAGTTAGGTTAAAAGTAAGTCGAATACATTTAACCCTCCCCTGGGACATATTATTATGCTGTATAACGATAAGTTTATAATGATAATAGGTAATAACAAAAATCATACCGGTAATGGTCCCAAGTCCATTATATGTCGATTTAAATATTTATTTTCTGCAATTCGCTTTGATGGCTAAACTTTACTACATCCACTGCACTTTTAAAGTTTTGTCTTTATCGACGTGTAGCCGTACATAATATGATGCAATAAATTGGATATGGAAGACAGGGCTGGTTTGAAACAAAAATTTTAAGGATGCAAAAAGGGCAGGGAGAGTGTTTTGTTCCAGTGCTTTACAAGGAATAATTTTAGAACCATTATTTTAGTATTTTTTTTATTGATACCCTATTTCGCTTATTTAAAGTACGCCTCAGCGTGTTTAAATCCCACTTTCAAAAACGCGCGTGTTTTAAAGTTACCATGGCAACATCAACAACCCATGAAACGTGCAGTCTAAATATGTCGACTTTTTAATTATTGATTTGACAGAATTACCTTTTAAGGTCAAATAAAATATTTTTGTAAGCAATACACAACCAATGTCAACGGTGACAACAATGAATCTTATGTGACAGATTGGAAGTTATTTTTTGTTCTCATTTTCATGACAACGATAGGTATATCACATCACGAATTCGACCATTTCACTTATTTACTAAGTTATTATTTCCATTTTTTGTAATATAAATACCAATAAGTGTACCAATAAAAAAAAATTTTGTAAAGTATTCGTGGATAACTGGTCTTTAAAACACTTGCTCTATTTCAAGCACTCCGGCTGCGCCGTCATGTTTGCAAAATCGCGCATGTTTTAAATACCTTAATATCCACTTATACTTTAATATACTAATTTGATATTCCCGTAGTGCAATTTTCATAATCATTAGTATACAGTGTGTTAAAGAAACTTATTATATTTTACTTATTATTTTTGGTTGGGTCTCCTAGTGAAACACTTAATTTTTTTTAAATCGACCGTCAAAAAGTCGGCGAAGGACCTCTAATCACACCGAATGCGCCACACGTCAAATGATGAATTTATTTTGTCGCTTATTATAGCAAAGGGATGCGATGCCTGCAATACCGTTTCATATAAGGATTTGCGGGTTTAATTTGCATAATACCCTGTATTTAACTGCCCCTCCCCACCTCCCGTCTGCCCCGAAAATACCATTTTACCACTATAAGATGCTCTTCTAACATTCATCGAAATTTTTGATTTTTAGATCCAAACCTGTACCGGTAATATGTCAACACATAAGAAGCTTTTGTTTCTAAGCGTCATAACAAATATCAATTGTTTATTTTTTATACAGCGTTATGATAAAGAAACGGATCAGTCTTTTATATGGAATACTGCACACTTAATCAAGAATCGCTCGGACCCGTCAAATTTAGTTTTTTGAAGTGTATTTTTTTTAATGATATACCATAAAAATGCTACGTGTATCAACTTTAATTTTTTTCATGAAACATAATATTGTATATTTTTACATGCTACAATAAATTCTAGACATTTTTCATAAATCATTTTATATCCTATACCTACCTATCTCAACCGTTTACGAAAATTAACACTTTAATGCTGGTATGCACCATATTGATATAGGTATGTTTATCGACTTAGCAACGATATGAACTCAAGTCACAATCTTTAAAGCATTGACAATGACAATTTGCTATGTAAGTTTGGGACTTCAAAAAATGTTAGTGTCAGTTAATTAAATTTGAATATTGCTCTTGCTGATATTACATCTAAAATGCGCCTCGCTGAGAGTTATTGGACGATGATCCTTATAGGCTCCTGTAATTTTGTGAAATAATGATTGAGGTAACAAATAATCACGATCGAATTGTCCAAAGAATTTGTTTTTCGAATGAAGCTACGTTTTCTTTAAATGGTCAGGTAAATAGACAGAACTACAGTTACTGGACACAAGACAATCACGGGCATTGTTAAACATAGGGTAATCGAACCATTTTTCTTTGATGAGAGCCTCACTGGAGAAAGACATCCAAATTTACTTTCAAATGATCTGGTTCCAGCTCTTGCCCCTCTATATTCAGATTAAAATGATCCGATTTATCAAGTTTAACCTTATGGGTTTAACAGGCTCCTCTGCATTATGCTGCTCATGTAAGGGAGTACTTAAATACAATTTTTTCAGGGCGGTGGATGAGTAGACAGGGGTCAATAGAGTGGCCAAACAGATCACCCGATCCTAACTCACTATACTTTTTTTCTGAGGCGTCAAAAATTTAGTTTATAAATCTAAACCCAAATCGATAGATACGCTTAAGAAGTCCATTCGACGAGTATTACGAGAAAGTTCTCCTCAAGTAGTACAAAAATTACCACAGAAATTTTTAGATCGATTGATTTACAGTAAAACAGCAGTGGAGGATATTTTCAACACAACTTATAAAATAGTTTCTTTTTTATACTTTTTTGTGTGTCTATTTTGTTTTAAAAGTTAATATTTCGTAAATGGTCGAAAATAGGTATAGGCCATGATTTATGAAAAATGTCTAGAATTGATTGTAGAATGTGAAAGCCTACAATATGTTTTATTAAAAAAAAAATTAAGTTCATATACGCACCATTTTTACAATCCACCCTGTTTAATGTATTTTTTCTAAAAAAATGCACTTCAAAAAATTAAATCGAGTCCGAGCGATTCATGATTAAATGGGCGCTGTTCATGGGCGCTGTTCCATTTATAAGGCTGATCCGTTTCTTTATCATAGCCCTGTATAATGACTAAATAATGTGGAGTCTGCATTCTTACTATTTAGTTAAAAATATTTGTAATTGACAGTAGAAAATGACATTTCAGAATAACCTATAGCAGGTTTTAAGGAGATTAAAAATTATTGCCCAACACTGTGACCTATTACCTAACTAAACTTAAATCAAAAGAATTTCCGTTGCACGTCATCAATCAGCTGATAATTGAAAATCGGTCAGGAAACATAAGAAAATTAAATTTGGGCAAAAAATATATAAATTTCATGCGATATTGAATGTAAAAGAAACTTAATGTATTCTTCTTTGATACTAAGCCGCTTAAAGGAGATGTTTTTTAAATTTAACATTTTAAAAATTAATATCATTTGATTTTTTTGGGCTGACAGTTGGCAAAAGAAGTGTCAACGCATCGGTGATGCCAGTTTATTTCTTGGCGAATTTTGATTGACGTTTATTGTTTTCATTTCGTGTTTTCGTGAGTTTATTTAAGTCGTTTTTAACTAAAACTGCAAATCCTTTTATAAATAGGATTAAAAACTGATCTTTTAAGAACAACAAAGGGATTCATACACATTTCTGTTGATTACGTTGTTTACCTTTATTGAAAAATGCCGAAGCATTTCCTTACGGGGTATTTTGATTACAAACTGGCAACATTGCTGATACTCGAAGGTATGACGTGCAACGGAAATTCTTTTAATTTAACTATAGTCTGAATTGATCAGTATTTTTTTTATTTTGTATTAAAATGAAATGCTTACTCCAATTTTTTAATCTGAGCTTCTTGGCTCTGATCACGTAACATCATTTTTGGTCCTTGAGAAAAGACAGCTTCAAATATTTTAAAATGTACTCTTCGTTCTAACTTTTTATTTTATTGATCGACCTTCTAAAAAGTTAGGTGAGGACCCCTAAAACCCGACCAATTGTGCCACACGCCAGTGGAAATCTCAACATCCCCGTCCTTAGCGGTCTGCATTTGGCATCCGGCCAGTTGGATAGTCGCGCTGGCGCGTCGGTCGGCTGCGATCTAACAGCCGTTGGCAAGTAGTTAAAATGGCGGTTCTGACGTAACTAAATTATTTTAGCTTTTAAAAGCAGCTTTAGTGTGGAAAGTAACAATAATCTTTTAGGGGGGGATCAGCAAATATTCCTACCTGCAGGCATCAGTTATTTATTACTCCAAACAAAAGTTTAGTTTTGTATTTTGGATGTGTAGAATGTTAATTGCGAGAAAAAAATTTAAATTGGATCGGTAGTTTAGATTTATACCGATTTTTTGCTTATTTATTAAGGGTTACATTTTATGCCAGTCCTGGATTTTCGGTGCAGGTCCAATTTTTATTTACCTGTCAAGTGTTAACTTGTCATTTTATGCAATTCAGCTGTTTATGAATGAAAGTAATTTCGATAACACCCTGTATAATTATGTCAGGATATAGTCTCTCAAGCAGTTGCCCTCTTAATTCTTAATGTGTGATTTGATAACTGTTATGGGTTTTAGCAATAAACATTGTTTAAATAAGTAAATGTTGTAGTTTTTGGAGGTAAGGTGGTTTATCGAATAATGTAAAGCCAACAAAAAGAGTTGAATGTAATTCAATGAATTAAAATACATATTTTTTATGATTTCTCTTTTAAGCAGATCAACGCCAGAATTTAACCTGTTGCTATCTTTAAAATGTGTATTTTATTTTGTCATCATAATGTTTTAATAATTATTATGTAAACTGTTATTAAAACTGAAAACTGTAATATGTACATTATGTCAACTCTTATTGACGTTGTTTAACCCTTAGGTTTTATATTCTTTATTATAAACATTTTGAGCATTCCTGACCAAATCTTTATAATGAATAAAGGTTTAGAAATCATGAAAGGCCAAAGGCCTATTCTTTCTGACAAGTTCTTAATAGTAATGTCAAATCAGTGTCATACGACTCGCTTTTATATTTTCACTTTAATTACTGCGAGGCCATGTTGCCATGAACTAAACAGGAAATGACATCATATGTTTGCACTGCAGATTTATATACAGGGTGGCGCACCGAAAACTTTTCACCCAGGTTTATTTTCTTGTTAATAAATAAAACAAAATTTGCTCGAACACGGGAACCTTAGTTCTCAGGGGGGCATATTTTTTTGCTATTTTTACCCCCCCCCCTGCTGGAAATGGAAAGGGGGGGGGGGAAAGGGTTATTTTAAAGGGAATTGAATTGCCTTCCAAACGCGACCTTGCTGGTTTAGATCGAGTGAATAGTTCCTGAGAAATAGGCCTTCCTTTTCATTTAAGAGTTAAGGGTGAAAGCCCATATATGCTCCATAATGTTCGCGAACATTTTGGAACAGTGCCTTTACAATTGCATCGAGGTTGGAGGTGGACATTTTCAACATAATTTACTTGATTGATACAAGCGGTAATAAATTTTATTACTTTTAAATTTTCTTTTCTTTTTAGTCCTATTTCTCAGGAACTATTCACTCGATTTAAACAAGCAAGGTCGCGTTTGGAAGAAAATTCAATTCCCTTTAAAATAAGCTACCTATCACTCGACCCCCTTTCCATTTCAGATTTTAATGGTGGAAGCTACCCCGTCGTAGGGGTTCCAGCAGGGGGGGGGGGTGTGAAAATAGCAAAAAAATATGTCCCCCTGAGAACTAAGGTTCCCGTGTTTGAGCGAATTTTGATTTATTTATTAAGAAGAAAATAAACCTGGGTGGAAAGTTTTCGGTGCGTCACCCTGTATACGAAACCTGACTATACAGGGTGATTCACGTTGAGTTGCCTATTAGAAGATCTCGGAAACGATTAAAGTTTTATTTCTAAAAAAGTAATTATTTAAGGCATAATTCGCTTTGAACTTTTAAAATATTATATTTTGACGTTTGTATCACTTTCGGTTATACCGAAAGTAATGGCCAACTTGGGTATTTCAAATGAAATACCCAGTATATTTCAGAATTTTAGGATACCTTATTAAAACCTAAGTTACTTTTGTTAACAATGATCTATACCGTTTTTGAGATATGAATTATAAAATGATTTTTTTTTTAAAACACCTTACCGAGAAGAAAGTTCAGTTATTTTGAAATTAATAAAGTTAAACATTTAAAATTTTGTAGCCTTTTCTTTTAACTTAAACATATATCTTTAGATTACATTACTTCGGTTTCATGTTTTGTATACAGGGGTTTTTTAAAAGTGTGCCAGTGTGGCCATTTCGATATATGTGCATAAGTCAATTTATGCAAATGTTTTTTTTATCTTAGTAGATAACCTGTAGCGAATCAAATTTTCTATCTAAATGTTTATTATGCCAGTATCAATATTTTAAGTCGTTTTGGAATTATCAGCAATTAAAAAAAATTTAATTTTTGTACAAAATGCTTAGACTCCGATTTTTGTTTGACTTTGAGCTTTGTTACCAATTTGACAAAATATGCTTTAATGGCAGAATTTTATTAATATAAGTGCCTACCTACTTTATTTGTTACTTAGCTGTTACTGCTTATTTTTTAAAATAAAATTATCTTAATATTTGATGATAGAGCATTACCTAAGAAACCTGACAAAATCTTCTTAAAGTCTTTATACTTGAAACCAAAAACAAATATGATTGCAATTTATTTAACTTTTTTTCAACAAAAACTATTTAAAGTTATTTTAATAATTATTTTGTTTAAAATGAGCTCCATTAGCTCTTAAGCAGTATTCAATGGAGTGCACAACATTGGAAATTGTTGTCCTTTGAATGCTCCTCGGAATGCAAGTCTAACTCGGTTTTCTAAATCTTGTTTCGTTTCCACCGGTGTTTTATAAACTCTCTCCTTTATGACATACCATAAATACTTATCAAGCGGTGTGAGATCTGGTGACCGCGGGGGCCAGCCCCACGGACCTATACGTCTTATCCACCGATCTTCAAACAAATTAGTAAGTTCTTCACTAACTGCATGGGTACAATGAGCTGGAGCACCGTCCAACTGATACCGAAAACTCAGATATAGTTCCAGTAGTCTCCAAAATGTCAGTAATATTTGTTCTTAAACTTTCCAAATATTTCTCCGAATTCATAAATACAAAAAGCCAACTTATTGTTCCATTAAGAAACAAAAACCATTAAAAGTAAACTTCTGTTGAAGTCCTCTTTCTCTAACGAATTTTGGGTTTTCGGATGCCCAAAAATGAGAATTCCTCTATTAAAAATTCCCTCTCGCGAAAATTTTGATTCGTCAGTCCAAATTACCTTTTTTAAAAAAGCAGCGTCTTCTTGCGTTCGACCTAACATCATTTCGCAAAATTCTACTAACTTTGTATGATCCTGAGGCAAAACAGCTTGAAGGGTAATCCATTTATAACAATGCAATTTATGTTTTTGTAGGATTCTTTCAATTGAAGGAATACGTTATACCCAGATCATTTTCCGCACATCGAATAGACACATTTGGATAGGCATGAAATTATCTTAAAACAGTAATTTACTTTTTTTCAGAGTTTAGAACAGACATCGCAAATTCCCTTTTGGCTTTTGTATGACCAAACTTATAAAAATTGGACTCAAGTTTTCTAAATTGTTTATCGCTAATTGGTAGTAAATGTGGATATCGTTCATTAAACATTATTCATGTTCTGCTTATGATTCGTAGACACTCTTCATGAATATAAAATAAATTTAAAATATCGTTATTAGAATAATTATTATTTGCCATTCTCAGATTATAAAGAATGAAAGTAATTTTCAATACCTAAGTAAACTAGAATGTGACAACAGACCTAAGTTGAGTGTCAACTTTAAAACCTTTTCAGTCAACTTCACTAATTGGTAGCAAAGCTCAAATCGAAGTCAAAGCCTTCTTTAAAAAAATAATGTCTTATGAACTTAACACAAACACATAAGATTTTTTAAATAGCTCATAATTCCAAAACGATTGAAAATTTTGATTCCAACATATTCGACATTTAGATAGGAAATTTGATTCTCTACGCGTAACTAATATAAAAAAAAAACAGAGTGTTCCATTGGCAAAAATTGACTTATGCACATTTATCTAAATGGCCACTTGACAAATTTAAACCCCCTTGTATGCACAAAACATGAAACCTAAATAATGTAGTCTAAAGATCTATATTTTAGTTAAGAGGCTACAAAATTTTAATTATTTCGCTTTATTAATTTCAAAATTAAGTACTGAACTTTCTTCTCGGTAAGGGTTTTACATAAAAAATGCATTAAATTTTTTTATCATATTAAATATATAGTTTTATATCATAATAGGGAAATGATAATATAAAAATGAGGTCACTAAGAATAAACAGACGTTTAAATACAGTATTTGTAGGCAAGACGTAGACATAGGATTCTAAGCAAAAGACACAATGCTCAGAAAGAACAGTTCTTTAAATTAATGTTCTGTAAATTGCCTTTCTTTAAAACAAAAATAATAGAGGATATGGTTGTATTAATGGAACAAATTGCAGTAAAATTTTAAGTGGGCTGTGTGTGTTATAGATTTGCAAACATGCTACCTTTGATACACTTTATTTGTCACGCCCCCTAATGGCCAACCTAAACACTTTTTCAACAATTTCCAGAAATTTCTCTTGGCTATGTTTCTAATAAATATTTTTTTCTACAATCTGTACGGTAAGCGGCTCCCAAAATGCAGCCGACGTCCCTTGTAAGTTGTAGGTACACACGGTACAAATAATTACCTTTTATCAAATTTTTTGAAATATTTATTATAAAAGCAAAAAAAGGTATAAATCTGATACATGTAATAACGTAGCCACAATAAAAATCTTTTATACCTAATACTCGGATGTATGTAAATTATTCCTTAGCAGTGAGTGATTGATGTCTTTCATTAGTTTTTCTCAGCAAATCTAAAGATTTATAGCTTAAAGTAATTATATCTTCAAATTAAAAGAAATACAGTATTTTCTCTTATGGTAATTTATTTCCTACTTAAATGTTTAATAAGGTATAGAAATAACAGACTCTATAGTTTACTGCGTGACACGTAGGTAATTACTATTAAAACAAAACAGTACAGGAACAAACCTGAAATAAAGACAGAGCTGTCCGTAGGTGTGAGATTAACATGCTTGTTTTTAATGCCTTTTGTAACATCTGTCTTTCTAGAGTTCATCACCGCATGTAAAATAAACCCAATATTTGCCTCTTTTGTCATCAAATTTCTCCAAAACCGCTCATACGATTTACTTCATTTTAAAAAATGGAAAGACTTATCCTTAAACTTTGTTTCTCATGTAGCCGATGTTCCTATTACCGTTTCGTTTTTAAAAGATACTGTAATTTGTGTTAGTTTAAATAGGCCATTTTTAAAAATCATTTTCTCCCAAAGATAGGCCTAAATTAAAAATCTGTTGCAAGACAAACAGCGCCTAAACCTTTGGCTACCCAGTGATACCATATTAACTTTTTCTGGCGATGTTAAGTGACAGCCAAGCGCCTGCAACTATTTTTAAAATATTTATCTTGGCGATGATTATAGTCAAATGTTCAAATATTAATTGATTATTTCCAAATAAACAAATAGAGACCGACCGAAGGTTCGGTTTCGGCTAGTTTCGGCCAAAAAATCTAGTTTCGGTGACAGTTTCGGTTTCGGCCAAAAACCGGCCGAACCTTCGGCCATGCCCAAACTCAGTGTTCGTGAATTGTCGCGCACCGTTGGGCTAACTTTGCATGGGTTCGTAGGCAATATTGTCTATATAAATAATAGATTTTTTCTCTGTCGGTTTTTTTTTCTTTAGTGGAGTTCAATCCGTTCCCAAGATCGATCTCGTCCTATATAAAATAAGGGAAAATAATAACACACAGTCTGCTCCACTAGTTTAATCGAAGAATTCAAAAAATCCTTAGACCGTACATGTTTCGAAGGCAAAAACCTTCATCTTCAGCGGTATATTGTTAATTAGTTACATGAAGATAAACCCTGACATTGTTTCGTAGTTGAGAAAACTAAAACTAAAAGAAACATTTTTTGGGTGATTAAAACTTATTGTACCTGCTTTGATAATTTATAAAGGAGAAAATAAATAAGTGAAATTTAAATGTGTGTAAAAACATTTCTTACCTGTGGGACAGAAAAAGAAAAGAATTTTGATTCATATTTTTTAGAATAATTAAATATAGGTAAAAAATATTAAATTTTTGTTTTAATTCGTGCTGTCAAAAACATTTTTAGGAAAATTATTGATTTCATTTTGAAGAACGTGCCAGAGCCAACAGTTTCTAGGCACAAAATGGGAGACTTTAAAGAGAAAAATAAAAAGTATGGAGAACTAGAGGGTAGGAGGCCGATCGCAATGCATTTGATTCGGTCCCAAATTAGAATCGGTAATTCAGCTTTACGAGTCGCCGTAAGATGGCGCTCGTGTTCGAAGTGGGCTATCAAATAAATGGTTTCTTATGGACGTAATAACTATTTTTATTTAAATTAGTTCTTTAAGGAACAAATAAGGACTTTTATATGAATTTACATTTACTTTGTTATACTTATTAGTAAACTCGGCCTGTATAAAGTTCCAACGATGCTTGGTTTTTAAAATACAGGGTATTAAACATTCTAGCTATACCTTTGGAGCTAGAAAGAGACTCATTTGGCTGCGTTTCCTCTCTGTAGAAGATCCTGTCTTACACCCCGACACAAAGCAAACTCTACTTTTATAAATTGTACCAGTATTCATTATAAATATGGAAATCAATCATTGTTATTTTGAAAATAAAATGTCAATTTGTCAAAAGTAAAAGTAAAAAACGAAGAAGAAGAAGACGACACCAGCCCACTTGCGACGCGAGAGCATCTATCAGCCAATAGCGAACTAACCAAAAAGAATTTGAAAATGCTGCCATTGTCGATCGGCCTCCTACCCTCTAGTTCTCCATAATAAAAAGTTATAATGTAAAAAAGTATGCATACAATGCCAAGGCTATGGAGAACTAGAGGGTAGGAGGCCGATCGACAATGGCAGCATTTTCAATTTCTGTCCCGGTTTTTTGGTTAGTTTGCTATTGGCCGACAGATGGCTCTCGCGTCCGAAGTGGGCTGATGTTGTCTTCTTCTTCTTCGTTTTTAATATGGAAAACTAGATCCTCCATAGTTTTTAACTTTTACTAAACCCTTTTTTTTCTGTGGCTTTTACTTTTGACAATTGACATTTTATTTTTTGAAATAACAAATAACGTTTGAAAAGGCAAGACAAGACAAATAAAGTTGTATTGTAATTAATTTCTATATTTATAATGAATAATGGTACAATTTATAAAAGTAGAGTTTGCTTTGTGTCGGGGTGTAAGACAGGATCTTTTTCAGAGAGGAAACACAGCCAAATAAGTATATTTCTAGCTCCAAATGTAAAACCCTTAGCTAAAATGTTCCTGTATTTTAAAAACGAAGCATCGTTGGACCTTTATACAGGCCGAGTTTACTAATAAGTATAACAAAGTAAGTGTAAATTCATATAAAAGTCCTTATTTGTTCCTTAAAGAACTAATTTAAATAAAAAAATAAAAATAGTTATCGCGTCCATAAGAAACCATTTATTTGATAGCCCACTTCGAACACGAGCGCCATCTTATGGCAACTCGTAAAGCTGAATTACCGATGCTAATTTGGGACCGAATCCAATGCATTGCGATCGGCCTCCTACCTCAAGTCCTCCATAGTCAAGGCTAACAGACTTAAGATTAGTTTGGACTAACAATATGAAAGAGAAAGAAGATTGTAGTAGTGTATTAGATAAGGAAAGTTGTAATGTATTTAATGACAGGAGTAATAACAGGTCAAGCGAAACCAGAACGTCTATTTGCGTAGAGTGGGTATAGAAAACTGTAATGGCAAAAGGTTGACGTTTACTGTATTGAACTGACGAAATATGAAGTTTGATTCATAGGTGGCATAGTTATAGCAGTCTTATAAGAGAAGTGATGACAAGAAATTTATATAAAGTAGTGATGATAAATCAGAGAATTGGGTTATGAAGGTTATAAACTTCTATTTATATTATTATCTATTATTTATATTAATCCGATAGGAGCCTGCTTTCATCACTGTCAATTTTTGATCTATGCGGACGATCTAAAGGTTTTTAAAAAAGTAGAAAATAATTTTGACTCGCTATGTATTCAGAGGGATCTTGACAAATTGGTGAGGTTTTGCGACGAAAATAATCTTTTTGTTAATTTAAGTAAATGCTTATCTATTACTTTTTCCCGCAACAGATATGAATATGTTTTTGACTATAGAATTGGCACAACCATACTTACGAGGGTTGATCGCGTGCGAGACCTGGGAATTCTGATAGATTCAAAGCTGATTTTTGATCTACACATCGACACGGTTGTCAACAGTGCTTCCAGAATGTTGGGATACATCATGCGCAAGTGCGCTTCTTTTTCTAATATTAAAGCAATCATATGCCTGTACAACTCTTTTGTTTTGAGTAAGTTAAATTTTTGTAGTGTGATTTGGAGTCCGAGATACTCTGTTTATATTAAACGTTTAGATCACATTCAAAATAAGTTTTTAAAATTCATCTCGTTTAAAGCCCACCTGAACGACATTGCCATTGCTCAACGACAATTTCAAATTACTCCCTTGACAGTTAGAAGAAGTATATATGATATACTTTTTTTGTACAAAATCATAAATAATATCATACATAACCCCGATATACTATCTTTGATTCGTCTTAACATACCTCAAGTCAACCTACGATCAAACGAAATTTTCTATGTTCCATTCAGGAACACCAATTGTTCACAAAACTCACCATTATGTAGAATAATCAAATGTGTTAACCTTTATAGTGAAGTAATAGATATGTTTTCGCAATCACCAGCAACCATTAAGAGACTATTAAAAAACATTACTTAACAGAATTTATGTTATATTTTTTTTATGTTAAGATATTTTTTTTTCTTTATATTAGGCAAATATCATGCGTTTAATACAGTATTGCGATTTATGTAAGAGATTTATTTAATAGTTGTATTTCTTTCGAATAGGTAGATTTATGTAATTTTGAGGGTACTTTTTTTGATTATTCCTGTTTGTATCCCTGTTGACCGTGAATAAATAAATAAATACATAAAAAGAAAGTTTATTTATTTAAAAAGTTGAGAGAGTTAAAAAAGGGTATGCAAGTAAAATTAGTTTGATCATTAATTCAAGTTAAATTGGGGTTTTCAAGAGCTTTTTGTATTTCAAGGATTTCGAGAAGATTAATTGTGACACCTTTGCTACAGACGTGAAGAACCTTAGTGCAAGTATCTAGGTCGAAAGAGTGGTTGGAGTTGATAATGTGGTTGGCAAAAGTAGATTTAGAGTTGATATCAATTTGGTTGTCGTTTTTCTCGATAATTTTTAGGTGTTCATTTACTCGGGTTAGAATTTTCCGTCCACTCTGTCCAATATAACATGTAGTTCAATTAGCATGGTTGCACGAAAGTGAATACACCCCAGATTTGTCTAAAGGAGGTATTTTGTCTTTAGAATGAGCGACAAAACTTTTTAGCGTGGATCTAACTTTGAAGCTAATGTTTAGGTTAAGTTTTTTGAAAATATCTTGAATTTTATAGGAAATGTTATTAAAGAAAGAAATTGAGTAAAATTTTTGTTTTTGTGGTAGGTCAATAATAAAGGTAGTAGTTAATTTTTTGTTGAGAGATTTAGATAAATGTTTGTAATATAGTTTATTGATGAAAGAGAGAGGGTAGTTATTATTGATTGCTATTTGTTTAATGTGATTTAACTCTGTGGTAAAGTTATTGTGAGTGAGGGGTAAGTTGAAAAGTCTATGAAAATAGCCATAAGCTGCCGTTTTATATGAGGGTGGTTAGAAAAGTACGGAATTACAAGGTCTGTGCTTGTAAGAATTAAAACAAAAATTTAATATTTTTTACCTATATTTAATTATTTTTAAAAATATGAATTAAAACTTTTCTTTTCTTTTTCTGTCCCTCAGGTAAGAAATGTTTTTACACACATTTAAATTTCACTTATTTATTTTCTCCTTTATAAATTACACAGGCCTGCATGAAATTTGTGATGACGTGATTTATGTTTGTTGAGTTCAGTTTTTATATAAAAATAACTAATTAAAATACAATTGGTCTCTATCACCCACAGATTTTTTTTTTGCACAAAAAAGAAAATATATAAAAAAACTTGTAATAGGCGTTTTAATACATTTTAAAATGAATGTAGTACTTTAAATTCTAAATGATTGATGAATAAAAAATTATTTTCTGTGGTGCTACACACCTTCCGACTGGAGACTTTTTATCGACTTCAAAAAGGAGCTTTAAAGCTGTTCTTTTACATAATGACAGTGTTTTTGCTTCTGTTTCGGTCGGCCATACAGTTAAGTTAAAGGAAAACTATGAAAATTTGGAGGAATTACTTTTAAGAATACAATATAAAAATCACAACTGGGAAGTGTGTGAAGATCTAAAAAATGTAGGTCTTCTCTTAGGTCAGCAGTCTGGATTTACTAAATTTCCATGTTTCCTGTGCGAGTGGGCTAGCAGGAATCGAGAACAGCATTGGATAAAAAGAGACTGGTCACAAAGAGAGACTTTAACACCTGGAAACAAAAATGTAATTCGCGAAAGTCTTATTGACCCTCAAAAAGTTTTACTTCCACCACTTCACATAAAATTTGGACGTATGAAACAATTTGTTAAGGCATTAAACAAAGAAGGAAATTGTTTTAAATATTTGTGTAAAACATTTCCGGCTCTGTCAGAGGCAAAATTAAAGGAGGGAATCTTTGTAGGGCCGCAGATTAGCAGCTTGATAAAAGATACAGAATTTGAAAAGGTAATGGAAGATAAGGAAAAACATGCATGGAATGCTTTTAAAGAAGTTGAACCTACATTACTACTATGTTGAGATCGTTGAAAATATGCTGGAAAATTTCAGGAATTTCAGAATATGATCATAAAAATTCACGTTTTACATTCCCATTTGGACTAATTCTCGGAAAATCTTGGGGACCTGGGCGAAGAGCAAGGTGAAAGATTTCATTAATATATTAAAGAGATAGAAAAAAGATACCAGGGGCGCTGGGACACGAAAATGATTTCTGTTGGACATTGAGATCTTCCTTTAGCTGAAACAGAAAAACAACCAAACGAAGCTTTTCTGAAAAAGAAAACGTTTTTTGAAGAAGCGTAACGAATAAATAATCATTTATAATAGTTTGTATGTGTATATTTTGTATATTTTTGTCTTTTTTTCCTTAATATATTAAAAAACTAGCTTATAAATGAAATAAATCGTGTTTTTTCTATATTTTTGGATTTTACCGGTTTGAAAAATAACCTTACGTGATATAAAAAAACTGAAAGCAGATTTAAAATCAGCGCTACCCAATTACTAGAAAACAGTTAAAATTTTAAAATCAACCTTCAAAGTGTTAAAAAATGCAGGCCTGTGTTATCAAAGTACAATAAGTTTTAATCACCCAAAAAAATTTTCTTTCAGTTTTCTCAACTACCAAACAATGTAAGGGTTTATCTTCATGTAACCAATTAACAATATACCGCTGAAGATGAAGGTTTTTGCCTTCGAAACATGTACGGTCTAAGGATTTTTTGAATTCTTCGATTAAACTAGTGGAGCAGACTGTGTGTTATTATTTTCCCTTATAATATCACTCCACTGAGAGATGGACTACTTCCACAAAACTATATAAAATATATTAAATTTCAGTACTTAATACAATAAAATTTTTAAGTTTCGGTTTCGGCCGAAACTGAGACCAAGGCCGAAGATTCGGTTTCGGCTGAAAATCTTGTTTCGGTCGGACACTATAAACAAATATGTTTTGAAATAAATTCGATAAGTTTAGCGAGTTTCGAGTAAATGTTAGTATAAGGGCATATCGCGAGTAAAAGTGATGATAAACTCTTAAACGGTTATTATCTTATATTGGACAATCTTGGACAAAAAGAAAAATCTTCACCTCCGTTGTCTCCTAGCTAAACTCACTTTCATTATAAAATTATAGTAACATTAGGACGAGGGGGCTAAGATTTGGGGACTGCGAATAATAGCTGCAGTGGCGGCTCGTAATGCTAAGATGCAGGGGAGCGACAAGCTTGGGCCCACGCCCAAAATTTAACAAATTTGGTCAATAATTTATAGTAAATACTCATGATACAAAGAAAGAAGAGATATGACATTGCGCATGTGGGCGGAGCCAAATCGACAGCTGCTTACGTCATGTGGTGATAATTTTCTGGCGGGCTTCGTATAACCTACGTTTGGTTTTATGTACTATTGTTATTATTTGTTATACAGAAAGAGGTTTTTAGTGTTTTTTTGGATTATTATTGTTGTTTGTTATTGACAATTAGTTGTTAATATGCGTTGTGCAGTGGCGTTATGCATAAGTGATAATATGACAGCTTTTATTTGTTATAATTATCTGCAAAAAGTATATACCTACATATTTATGATACAAATCTATTTAAAATATTTAAAATTTTAGCTTAAAAAAATTGTTTTCTTCCTCGTACATAGGTGAGATAAAAAAGTTTAATTTGACGAAATTGGTTTAAAATAATAAACTGTTATATGTGTGCCTTATTTTTTAATAATTGTTAATATGTACCTCTTATTACTATTATGATAATTACCAGTCCTAGTATATTTTTTTAAATGTCTGAATGAGTTTTTTACATCCTTATCCTTGGTCAAATTATAGTCAAATGCAGTGGCGGACTGGAGCGGGTGGCCGGGTGGCCATCGCCACCGGGGCCAGAAGGTCTTTAGGGGCCAATTGGTCCAAACATTTAAACAACCATTTTTTTTTTCAAAAAATTTTCTTAATGAGGGTTGGGGCCATAGAGGTCATGTAGCCACCGGGGCCAAATGATTCCAGTCCTCCACTGGTCAAATGTTAACAATATAAATTTATAAACAGACATCTCCAAAAATATTATCGTTTTATATAGCATAAAAAAATCTTAATAAGCAAATTAATTGATTTTGGTCATTTAAGGCTCGAAACTGTTTTCTAAAAATGTTTAAGACTGCACATTTGTACCTATTTTTTTTTCAAACAATTTATTGCTTAAGGTGGAAGGACCAAAAAATATAGGGTATTTTTTTATGATTTTGTAAAAATAAATAAGTAAATTACAATAATTGTAATCATTTAAAAGATAAAATGTATGTCAGCATAAGCAGAAAATTATTTTCATTGATACCAAATATATGCTAACTTTTAAAATTTAACCCAAGAACATCATGAAATACGTTCTGATTTATGAACCTCTATCCTTAAAGTACTTACAATAATATGCACTTAAATCTTCCAAAGCAAAAATTGCAAAATATGCAGTAAAATTTCTATTTTTACCGGCTAATCCTATGTAATTTTAAATCTCGTTAGCACCACATGACGTCATTGCGCGGACCGGACCGAATTGGGAATACGATCGATCATATCTTTCTTTTTTTGTATCATGGTAAATACTACTACTAGTTCCGTTCCGCCTACAGTATAAACTTTCCTTAATATTTTTTATTTAAATGTTACTAAATTTTGCACAACAACAAAGTTCCTCATTTCTTTCTATTAAGCATGTAAAAATGTCTTTGACATTTCCGTGTTAAAGGAATCTGTCGTTTGTTTTATTGTTGCCTTGGAATGCTAGCTCCTCTTTACCTAACAAAATGTTAACATCAATAATCTTATTGAGAGAATAATGTCATGAGCAGGATTCATATTTTTTTAAACAATAAAAGACTCGTTTATATATTTTAATATTAAAAACGTAAACTTACCGGTATTTTGAACACCTAACCTTAATTGCCGCCGTTTCAATTACAGTGACTCACAGCTTAAAGGATGCAGTTGCAATAAAAACTAAATAAGTGCTGCCACGATTAAACAATATTTTTAAATATATATTTGTCACCTTCTTGAAATATTATTAGCTTATTTTAACAAAAAGTTTTATACAAATCATAATTAAGTGTTACAATATAAAATATGGATGAATATTTTGTCACAGCTTAAATGATGCAGATACCACAGAACAGTATAAACCTTATGAACTCAAAACTTATGTTGCATTGGCTTATTAAATAGGTATGGCCAGAGAAATATAGCCAAAATTGTAAATAAATGTCCATTAACTCTGCAGCATATAATTGAACGCTATAATAATGAAAATAGAGTCGCGAATAAATCCAGAGTGGCTCCAAATAAGATTTTCAACGATCGAGAAGAAAGATGGATTGTTAGATAAATCGCCAATAATCCAAAGAAAAGTGCTCCACAACTACGAGATGAAATGGAAAGACAGTTTGGGAAAAGGTGTAACCCCGAAACATTTCGGCGAGTGTTGCGGAAAAAAAGTTTTAATGGTCGAACTACAAAAAATAAACCCTTTATTAGCCAAACAAATGGGCGCAAAAGGTTACAGTTTGCTCGGGAGCATATTAACAAGAATTTGGACTTCTGGAATTCGATAATTTTTGCGGATGAGACTAAAATAAATTTATTTGGATCGGAGCGAAAAGTTTCAGTTTGGAGAAAGCCAAATGAAGAACTAAATATGAAAGCTACGCTAAAGCGCGGTGGGGATGGAGTGATGTTATGGGGCTGTATGTCGTCTGCTGGAGTCGGTAACATACATGTTATTGAAAGTAATATGAACCAATACATGTATATGGATATATTAAGACAGCATCTTGGAGCTAGTGCTGAAAAATTGGGTATTAATGGCAATTACCGCTTTTAGGGCCAAATTATCAATCTCCTGGTAAAGTTACCAAGAAGATATTTTCCATAGATACAATTGTCTCAACAATCGTTTCCACAGTAATTATGTCCTTGGTAAAGATACCAGGAGATTAATAATTTGGCCCTTATCAAGACAATGACCCTAAGCACACGGCATACCGTATTCGTAGTTGGTTGTTTTGGAACTGCCCACAAGTTGTTAAAATCGCCAAATTAAATGTTATTGAAAATTTATGGTTAATGTTAAAAAAGAAAGTCAACAGTCTAACAAAAATGAATTAAAAGTCAAAATTACGGAAGAATGGAACACAATATCTCCGGAATATACAAGAAAGTTAGTCGAATCAATGCCTAGACGCCTACAATATGTAATTGACAATGACGGAGGACCGACAAAATATTAGCAGTTGATTCTTAATAAATAGAGTTGTTTTGTTCCTATTAATTTTCTTAATTTTATACTCTGCATCATTTAAGCTGTGACATAATATTTATCCATATTTTGTATTGTAACACTTAATTATGTCATGTGTACAACTTTTTGTCAAAATAACCTAATAAATAATAATACTTCAAGAAGCTCGCAAATATATATTTAAGATACTTAAAATCCGCAAAATATTATTTTTTTTCTCAGGCAGGAAAAAATTAGTTTTTATTTCATTTGCATCATCTAAGCTGTGAGTCACTATGACTGTATTATTATATACAACGTGTTACCAAAATACTGTTAGTTCTACTTTACACCCACTTACACCTGTGTATCCCTTGCACCACAATATTAATATAAAACAAACCAAGACACAAAAAGAATAGGCAGAAATTTTTAATTTACAAACTGAACAAAAACAGCAAACTGCAGGCGTTAAAAGCAGGAAACACTACTTAGGCGTCATGTGATTTAAAACTACCAATCAAGAAGTACCCCAGCGCAAATTTCATCGCCTCCACAAGCCACTACCCTCCGTGCTTATACGACGTTGCGTGGTGCGATTGTCTCTGTTTTAAGGTTGAATTCTCAACGTCATTCAATCTATTGCCAACCTATTGCGCGTTGATTTTTTGAGTTTATTATTTTAATAACTAACATTTAATGAAAATCAATATCGTCGGTACATTATTTATGTAGTATCTGATATATTACAAAAATATCAATTTATTTCATTGCTAATTTTGGGAGAATTGTATAGTGAAAGAACAATGAGTGACAATGACATTATAATGTTAAAAAAAATCTTACAAGGTGGGAGTATCAACATGCTTGCCAACCTATAACCTATTTCGCGTAGATTTATTTATGTTTTTTAGCTTTCATACAAAATTTAAAGAAAATCAGTATCGACTTGATATTCTATAGGTAATAATTGACATATTTAATAAATATCAAGGAATTTCATAACTTATTTTAGGAGAATTGTATAGCGAAAAATATCGGATAAGATTTTTTTTAACATCATTATGTCATTGTCACTCATTGTTCATTCACTATACAATTCTCCCAAAATTAGCAATGAAATAAATTGATAGTTTTGTAATATATCGGATACTACTTAAATAATGTACCGACGATATTGATTTTTTTTAAATGTTAGTTATTAAAATAATAAACTCAAAAAATCAACGCGAAATAGGTTATAGGTTGGCCTTAAGGTTGAATTCTCAACGTCATTCAATCTATTGCCAACCTATAACCTATTTCGCGTTGATTTTTGAGTTTATTGTTTTAATAAGTAACATTTAAAGAAGATCAATATAGTCGGTACATTATTTAGGTAGTATCTGATATATTACAAAAATATCAATTTATTTCATTGCTAATTTTGGGAGAATTGTATAGTGAAAGAACAATGAGTGACAATGACATAATAATGTTAAAAAAAATCTTACCCGATATTTTTCGCTGTACACTAAAATAAGTTATGAAATTCCTTGATATTTATTAAATATGTCAATTATTACCTATAGAATATCAAGTCGATACTGATTTTCTTTAAATTTTGTATAAAAGCTAGAAAACATAAATAAATCTACGCGAAATATGTTATAGGTTGGCAAGCATGTTGATACTCCCACCTTAAAGGAAATGGGAAGCTTCCCAAGCTATTTCGCTGTCGCTTCTATCAACGGAGTAGAAAGCGGATCGGTTAACGCCGACGTTGATTGTAGTCACAGAAAAACGGGGTGTTACGGAGGGTCGCTGGATATAGCAGTTTATAAACTATTATTTCATATTGAATTATATTTACAATTTATAAATACTTAGTATGACGGCTTAAATATTGATTTCTTACTTTTTTTAATGTGTAAAATTAAATAATTTAACACAACATCCCTTGAAATAAAATAAAAATTACAAATTTATTTGGTTACACAAAACAATATAAACTAGTTTCGTATCAACTCATTCATTCATTTTATTTATCAATTTTATTTTATTAATGGTGGCAGAAACGCATTTTTTTTAAGGAATTAATTTGAAGCGGTATCAGTAAAATTTAAATACAATTATTTATGTACTTCTATACAGCACGAATATAAAATAAAGCTTTCAACTTAAGTTAAATTAAACTATCGATCTTTACTGTACTGGCAGAAATGCAGAAAATTAAACAATTTTCCTAGTAAGTTTAACTCACACTTATGTCATAAAAGCATCTCTCCCCTACGCGTCATGTTTAACCAAAATTAGCTTTATTTGTTAACTTGCACCTTTCCAATGGTTTGATATACTGGCTTATAATAAAGAAACTGATCAGAATCTTATATAGCATACCGTCCACTTAATCAAGAATCGCTCGGACTCGTCAAATTTTCTTTTTAGAAAATATATACAAATGCTACGTGTATCAACTTTAATTTTTTTTATGAAACATTGTATATTTTTACATTCCAGACATTTTTTCATAAATCATGCCCTATACCTACCTAGTTGAAGACAACCATTTACGAATTATTAACTTTTAAAAGAAAATAGTCAAACGACGAAAGTATGAAAATAAACTATTTTATAAGATGTTGAAAATGTCCTCCACCAACTGTTCTGCAGTTAGTGGATCAATCGATCTAAAAATTCCTCTTGTACTACTTGTGGAAAAATGTCTCGTATTACTCGTCCAATGGACTCATTTAACGTATCTATCGAGTTGGGTTTAGATTTATAAACTAAATGTTTAACGTAGCTCGACAAAAAAAGTCCAGTGCGTAAAAATCCGGTAATCTGGCTGGCCACTCTATTGACCCCCGTCTACCTATCTACCGCCCCGGAAATATTGTATTTAAGTGCTCCCAGACATGATCAGCATAATGCGGGGGAGCACCATCCCCGTTGAACTTGGTAAATCAGGATCATTAACATTTGGAAATAGAGTGGCAAGTGCTAGAACCATATTATTTCGAAGGCAACTTTAGATAGATATCTTTCTCCAGTGAGGCATTGAATGAACCATTTAAATAAAACGTGAAACGTGTCTTCATCTGAAAAACAAATGCTTTGAACAATTCGATCGTGATTGTTAGCTCAATCATTATCAGGATCATCGTCCAATAAGGTTTGTAGGAATGAAACTTCTCGTTTTAAAAAAAATTAGATACGGTGGTTTGGTGAGTATCGAGGTCACGCCCAAGTTGTACACTTGAGCCATGAGAATCTTTCTATAGTGGTAATAATATGTTTGTTTTTTTCTCCCCAAATATAATATATATATCACAATAACATATCTAAAAGCATCGTCACGTCAACTCTATATATTAATGTATTCATCATTTATTTAAGTTATTATAAGTAATCAATGATATCCTGAAATATTTGTCTTGGATTAGATAATATCCAATTTTAATTTTATATAATGACTTAATTATTTTAATTGACTGTGGTAGTATATCAAAAATATATGGATAGATGTTGAAGAAATGTTTGTGTTCTATTGTTCTGTTTACTTATGTTTTTAATATGTAATTGTATTTTTTCTAAAAAAAAAAGCATTTCAAAAAAATTAATTTGACGGGTCCCGGCGATTTTTCATTAAGTGGGCGGTATTCTATATAAAAATAGAAAATACTTTTATGCTTTACGTTTGCGAGAAATTAGGTTTCTGTTTATTTTGTTGCCAATCAAATACTGTAATTTTAGAATGTAACCATGACAACCCCAAATTTTCAAAAAAATTTTGTTTGGTAACAGTTACTCTGGTTGAAATTAAGGTAAAGGTTCAATAAAATTGTCCAATTTATTGGTAAATTCATATTATTCATTGCAGTCAATTTAACACGCATTAAATTCCTTTATGTGCATCCATATTCATTAAGTCTAATTTAATTTTAAGAATAAATTGATTAATTAATGACTAATTGTGAAGTCATGTGGAAAAGCCAAGAAATAATAATAATATCGGTTTGTAATATGGATTTTCCTGAATGTTATAGTGTCCTAGAAAATAGCTTCCAAAATTAATTGCTGAGATTTCGATTAGAAATACATTATACTACTTTTATAGTCTGTTTATTTTCAAAATAGACTGGATATCAACAGATCCACGCTGTCTTGCAAGCAAAATACCGCAGATATTGCACGCCTATTTCAAATTAATGTCCGATCGGCTAATAAGAATGCAAGCTGGTGGAGACTCGACTTAAATAGACCTTAGGTAGGTACATATACTAGCAACGCTTAAATATTACTATCTATATACTTACTAATTTATGAAAATTTGAGAATTTGTTTAGTTTATTAACCGGGAAAATTTAATTTGGCACACCAATGTTTACTTAATAACAATGAAAGAACTGACTAAAATAAGCATGATTTCAAAAATACTGGTCTACAATATGACAAAAATAACCGTGTGTATAGGATGTGACTAAGTAACGTGTTCAGGCGTTATTGAACCTATAAAGTAACAAAGCCGCAATTGTTAATTTATTTTAAAGGACTTATCAGACATAATTTTACCACTTTTTTTTCCTAGCCACTTTAGAATTGGTACACAACGATAGCATATTGCTTTTAATAACACCTCGATATGTGGATGTATCTAGGGATGTATCTATCAATTTGTAATTATTGAGGCGCTTAAGGTTGAATTCTCAACGTCATTCAATCTATTGCCAACCTATAACCTATTTCGCGTTGATTTTTTGAGTTTATTATTTTAATAACTAACATTTAAAGAAAATCAATATCGTCGGTACATTATTTAGGTAGTATCTGATATATTACAAAAATATCAATTTATTTCATTGCTAATTTTGGGAGAATTGTATAGTGCAAGAACAATGAGTGACAATGACATAATAATGTTAAAAAAAATCTTACCCGATATTTTTCGCTATACAATTCTCCTAAAATAAGTTATGAAATTCCTTGATATTTATTAAATATGTCAATTATTACCTATAGAATATCAAGTCGATACTGATATTCTTTAAATTTAACGCCCGGGGTGAAGCCCTTACTCAGTTTCTAGCGCATACTAACCTTGAGGTACTAAATAAAGGTAGAAAGGCGACGTTTGTTAATAGAATTCGCAAAGAGGTCATTGACATCACGTTAGCCTCGAGAGGTATTTTAAACGATATATCGGATTGGCGCGTATCGAACGACATATCCATTTCTGATCATCGAATGATCAGAATGGAGCTAAGATCCGATAAAAAGGTTGCTACATTGCGAAGAAACCCCAGAGCCACGGACTGGTAAACATACATCTCGGTCCTTCAACGCGATACGGGCATTCCTCGAAGTAAGTTAGAAAGTAGAGAAGAAATAGACAAGGAAGCGGATGCATTAAGTAATCTGATCGCCTCAGCGTACGAGCGGTCCAGCCCGCTTGTGGCAGTAAAGGAAAAGAGGGTTCGCTGGTGGAATAACGGCCTCGCGAAACTGTGTGGGCTAACCAGACGGGCCCTTAACCGAGCCACTAGGGAGGGAACGCAAGACGCATGGGACGCTTACACAGAACAGAAGACTCAGAAAGAGAAAAGCCTGGCGGGCGTACTGCGGGAAATTAGACTCCCTACCAGAGACGGCCCGACTGACCAAGATACTCAGCTGCGAGAGTAAAGGGATAATCGGATCCCTAAAAAGACAGGATGAGACATGGGCTACCTCCAGCGAAGAGTCACTTAGACATCTGCTGGAGGTTCACTTCCCAGGCTGTGAAGCAGCGCCGGTTGCTGAGGAGGACGATCCCCCGATCCAAAGAGCGGATTGGAGGACGGCCAACAAAATTGTGACTAGTGCTGCTATAGCCTGGGCGGTCAACGAATTTAGTCCTTATAAGGCAGCGGGGCCAGATGGCGTTTTCCCGGCTTTGCTTCAGAAAGGCCTGGAAATTCTACCTCCAAGGCTGGAGAGAATCTTCCGGGCTAGCTTAGCCTTGGGATACGCACCGAAAGCATGGCGGTCGGCAAGAGTGACGTTCATCCCAAAGAACGGAAGGACGGATTACTCCATAGCCAAAGCTTTCAGGCCAATAAGTTTAACCTCCTTCTTGATGAAGACACTAGAGAAGTTGGTTGACAGGTATCTCGTGGAGGTGGTGCTAAAAGCACGCCCTATGCACGATAATCAACACGCCTACAGGCGCGGGCGATCAACAGAGACCGCACTGCACGCCGTGGTAACAAAGGTAGAGAGGGCCCTACATTATAAGGATGTTGCCTTGGCAGTATTCTTTGATGTTGAAGGGGCCTTCGACAAGGCAAAACCAACGACAATTTGCGATTCGTTGAGAGCAAGGCGGACGGCTCCGTCCATTATAGAATGGGTCAGAACAGCATTAGAGGAACGGACGGTGACTGCCGCCGTCGGGGACGCTCAGCTGGACATCGGGGTGAGGGGCGGCTGCCCGCAGGTGGCTGCCTATCTCCACGCCTATGGTGCCTAGTGATGGACGGCCTGATGGTCAGGCTCGCCAAAGCCGGCCTCTACGCACAAGCATATGCGGACGATGGCCTCGTACTGGTTACGGGAAAACATCTGAACGTGGTGTGCGACAGAATGCAACTGGCCTGCAGGATAGTAGAAAGGTGGTGTAGAGAGAACGGACTTTCTGTCAACCCAGGTAAGACTGAGATGATTCTCTTTACAAAAAGGAAGAAAATAGATGAGTTTAGAGCGCCACAGCTTTACGAAAAATCCCTAGACTTGGTGCAGAAGGTTAAATACTTAGGAATTATTTTAGACAATAAGCTCACATGGACGGCGCACGTGGACCACGTAGTGAAAAAGTCTACGGCGACCTTCTTTCAGCTTAGACGGGCGGTGGGAGCCAGTTGGGGTCTCAACCCCCGCATTATGCACTGGCTCTTCACAGCGGTCATTAGACCGAGAGTCGCCTATGGCTCGATAGTCTGGTGGCCTGCGGTAGAAAAAACCACTGCTAGAGCAAAACTTTCGAAAGTGCAGAGATTGGCTGGCCTCGGTATAACCGGAGCCATGAGGACGACCCCTACAGCCGCGCTTGAAACTCTACTTGGGCTGCCTGGGCTCCCACTCTGGATACAGAAGGAGGCAATGGCGGCCTACATGAGAATGAGATGCACTGACTGCTGGAAAGGTATTGGAGACGTAGGACATAGCCCGACTAGCGGAAGCAGAGGTTCCGATACTGAACCTCGCAGCGACCCTGACAGAGGACCCGTTAAGGTTGAACAGGAAGTATTCCCTCACGATCCCTACCAAGGAACAATGGGAGAGAAAAGAGGTTCTATTCCCAGAGGATGCTCTGGTATGCTACACCGATGGGTCGCGCATGGCCGGAACGGAATCCTCAGGAGCCGGAGTATATATTGAAAAGACTGACACCCGAGAGAGCTACCCACTAGGACGGCTCGCAACAGTCTTTCAAGCAGAGGTGTTTGCCATCTTAATGACGGCCAGCATGACAGAGGTCAGAGACTGCGAAGAGCGTGCAGTATATGTATGCTCCGACAGCCAAGCTGCCCTAAAAGCCATCTGTAAACCAAGAGTCACAACCAACCTCGTCAGCGAATGCGTCGATGCCCTGGAGAGACTCTCGAGGAGGAAAGAGGTAAACCTGGTTTGGGTCCCCGGACACCAAGGGGTTCAGGGTAACGAGATGGCAGACGAACTTGCCAGACGTGGAGCTGAGACCCCATTCCTTGGACCTGAACCGGCTATAGGAATAACAAAAAAGCAGGTAGGATCCGCACTCAACGAGTGGGCTGAACGCCGCTCTAAGGAGCAATGGCGGACGATCCAGATTGGATTCTGAATAGAAGACGATGTGTCCTGAATCCCTTGATTGGGATACTGACAGGACACTGCAAGCTGAGGAAGCACCTAGCACTGATTGGTGTCGAAGACGACCCAATCTGTGCCGGATGCCTGGAGGAGGAGGAGACCCCGCTGCATTTTCTGGGTACCTGCGAGGCCCTGGGAAGACTCAGGCACCAGGTCCTGGGATCGGCTCTCCAGAAGGAAGAAATCACGGCCCTGGCCTGGAGCGACATACTCAGCTTCATAAAGAGGTCGGGACGCTTTGGCGGGGGCCAAGGTGGTTAATGTGATTGGGGGAAGACTCTGGGGTAGGCAAAAAGGATCGCTGTTGGTCTACTTGCCAGGTTTTCGGAACCTCCCCTCAATTACTACTACTAGAAAACATAAATAAATCTACGCGAAATAGGTTATAGGTTGGCAAGCATGTTGATACTCCCACCTTAAGTAAAAGTACAGTAAAGACGCTACTTCTAGAGGGCAGAAATAAGGAACACATTACTAATCTCGTCCCTACTGTCAGGCCACGCCAGTGGAGCGGTTTCGAGAATTGCTTTTGGCTGCTCACAAATAAAAAACTATCCAAACAGAGATAGCTAACCGTTAACTATAAAGATATCTATAAAACTGTCGGTTATACATACAAAAAGTCATAAAAACATCAAAACCGCCACAACATTTTCTAACTTTAAACTGAGGTAGCGTCAAAAATGTTTAGGTAATTTCTACTACACTGCTAACAGCTAAGAGAGCTTTTAAGACCACCAACAGAGGACGTATTGTTTACGGTAAATCGCCATTTTTTGTTCTTTTAATTATGACCATCATAATTATAAAACAACAACTAATAAATAATTTTATGGGGATAGGTGTCTAAAACATTCATAAAGGTTTGATAGAATATAACAATTTGGAAAATTCCATTAAATTAAAGCTGCCAACCGTCCCGCAATAATAGTCCCGTATTCTTTAGAATTGTCCCGCCTCTAAAATTTTACCTAAAATCGTCCCGCATTTGTTAAATCTGTCCCGCATGCATTTTTGTATCGAGCGTCCAGTAAGCCGCATTCGTGATGTTCGACCTCGGCACGTATCGAGCGTTCGGTACTACGACAACAGTCGGACTACCGTACGCTCGATTAGGCTGAAATCTTGGTTTTTTTTTGGTTTTGAATTTACAAAAATTGCTCTGGGTAACAACGAACCGGTTGCCAATATACATTTTAGACGGAATTTGTTCCTCTAGTTATTGCCTCCTTATAATCCTCTACTTATAAGAAAAAAGCTAAAAAAAATTTACGCTTATCAGTCAAAAGTTGACAGTTGTCGTATGGTAGCTTGACAATCGACGATAGACAGACCTCGGTTAATGCGAAATTACCCGATTGCGGTGTACTGGACGCTCGATACAAAAATGCGTCCCGCATGTCCCGGAATGAACATATTATTTTGCAGTTATCGACATTAAAAATATCGATGGATCTCGCCCAACCCAAATTTCATGGAGTTGAAAATATGATTTTATTTGTTTAATATACCTTGTTAAAATTTTTTTGTATTTAAATTCATTTTCTTTAAACAAATTTTACTTTGGTTGTTCTATTCGATTAAATTAAAGAAGAATTTGATGGCCCAAGCGGTAGACCATCCTAACCCTATACAAGTTTACATGTAATGGTGAAAAACCGAATATTGTCCTGCTGTCCCGCATTTGTCATTTTAAAAATTGGCAGCCTTATATTAAATCTCAAATATCATTAAAACTTTTAAATAACATTTAATTAGAAAACAATATGACATGTAATATTTAATACAATTTGCAATTTGTTAAACTTTTCTGTCTGTTTTTGTTAAAAGGAAGTTGCGTTTTAAAATTTAAAAATAAATCTATAATCATTTGTTTAAAAAAAATGTATTAAAAAAATATTTTGCTGTAGCTTTTTGCTAAATAAAACATGTTACTACTATTACTACTACAAAGTGTGACTATAGAAAAATATTGTCCCTTGTCCTTTTAGAATGCTCTCTGGTTCAGTGATATGCCTCAAGTTATTGCTAGCTTTTAAGAACTGCCACCAAATTCAAGACTTGGAATATGACATTTTCCATCAGGATAATGCACCAGAGCATAATAGATCTTTAAACAGCTGAATTTTTGGAACACTTCCTCCTTTCTGATCTTGTGTACCATGTTACTTTGGGTTATCTTTTGTTACAGCTGGTAATGCATCTACTAGCATTTTTCTTTATATTTTTGTCGATATTAAAGTATATCATTGCCTAAAAAGCTGTCGTCAGTTAGCCATAAAATGGTGGTGATAATTCTTATTCTTGACAAATGATGACAAATTGAAAAAGTGTTATAAACTATGATATCTGTGATATAATATAATTTTTTTTTAAATGGTTAAAACTACCAAAATATACAGTTTCATATGATATATGTGATATAATATATATATATTATTTAAATGGTTATAACTACCAAAATATACCGTTTTAAGTTAAAAAAAATGCATTTGCTGATATTATTAAAAAGCAAAAAACGAAATTTTGTTATGAATTTATTTTCTGCTTTTACCTTGATACTGAAGGTAATTTGAGAGTCTAAACGTTACTTTAACCACAAATCAGTGGCGGCTCGTGACCTGAAATGGTTTCAAATTTCTATATTAATGGAAAATGTAAAATAAAAAAGGATACCATTTATTGATTCTTTTAATATATTTAGGAGGTATGAGATACATTTTTAAATTTTTTATGCAATTAAAGATAAAAGATGATGCCAAAAATCATCATCTAAAAAAAATCTCTTTAGTTTTCTGAAAAGTTTTATTTTATACAGAAATTAAAATTAATAAAATAACTACACACACATAACAGCTCATAAAATTAGGTTTGATATCTTAATCCTTATATTACCTATGTGTACTAAGAAAAATAATTATGGAAACTTGACTTATCCAAAGGTAACACATTTTCCAGGTAACTTTTTGAGTTATTCAAAATATGTCACTAGTGGCACCACTTGTATGTCACACTTTAATTATTGTAGGTAGCAAGGCCTTCTGGGATTTAAGGAGGAGTAAATGAAACAGAATACAGGCCTGTTCATTAAAAAAAGAAAGGTAAAATTTTGGTGTTTAACTCGTGGAGCAAAGATGCAGTCCAAACTGTATACCAAAATGGCAGCTGATTTTTTGATTTTATGCCGTCTTGTCATAGTTTGACAAACAAACTAACATGAAATATACCGATGTCAGCGTCCTGTGATAAAACTACCTCTAAAATGTTAAATTAATAAACAAACGGATGTCAACGTCCTGGCGTCTTTTCATAATTTGATAAGCAAAACGAGCCCCAAACTATTTAGTTGAACTCCGTGTCGTGACCTCACCCCGCGGAGACGCCGACATTTTCCATTGATATAGAAATTTGAAATTGTGTTCCCAACCATTTTAGGTCACGAGCCACCACTGATTTGTGGTTTAAGTAACGGTTAGACTCTCGAATTACCTTCAGTATCAAGTTAAAAGCAGAAAATAAATTCATAACAAAATTTCGTTTTTTTTTCTTTTCAATAATATCAGCAAATATATATTTTTTAATTTAAAACTGTATATTTTGTTAGTTTTAACTTAACCATTAAAAATAAAAATTATAATATATCACAGATAGCATACATGTCCTTTTTAATACATAAAACAGCCGTACTTCTGAATGATCGGATTGGACAAATTTTTTGATTTTTTTCACGATAATGTTTAGTTAAACTTTTTAAAAAATAAAGGAAAGGGGGTACATTTTTTGGCAGTGGCGTATTATTACCATAAGAACTTAACTTCGTACATTTTTTTCGTATTAAATACCAATAAATCCTAAAACTAGTTTGTAGTTGAGTCAATTTTTGATGCACTTTGGGCGTGGACCGAATAATCATCGCATGCGGCGCATGTGCTGCGAAGCTTTTCCACCGCCCTGATTTCCATTTAATGGCTGACCCATCCCCCACCTCCCCCGAAATATAATCGTAAATACGGCATTGCGCAGACAAATAGGCGAGGGGATCATCAGCTATTTTGGGGGCCTAAACAACCAACCGTCACAGAAGAGACAAGAAAAATGGAATAAAATTATTAGAATTATCTAAATCAGGCATTGGGCATTATTCATCAATCATGTCTATAATAATCGAGGAATATTTATATCTATATTTTATTTATTGCTTTTTGTCAAGGAAAGAGAACCCTAAACTTGATATTGCAGGGGGGACATGTAATTTTGCTTTACGCCACTGAGCATAGCAAACTAATTAATAGATTAAGTATTAGCATTCTAAGCCTACTATAATTTCCTTTCAATAATATTATTTTATTGTGGAGCGTTCTTAAACTCGGTTTTATATTTTCCAAATTAAATTTATTCTGGACCACCTCATATAATAATGACAATTTTTATTTGAAGTAGTCGCGTCGCCTTCAACGTCTTTATTATTTGCATATGAAATTGGTTTAGTTAGTATTCGTTGCTAATTATGGCATGTGCAAGTATGCGATGAGTCATACTTTAAACGCCTATTTTTATATTCTGTGACTGGCACAGTCGTCACAAATGTTTATTGCAGTTGCAAGTCGGGTTGGACAGGCAAGTCCATAACAGTAAACAATTCCAAGAACGTTTGTTATAATAATTGTAAAAGTAGGTTGCTCGTATGCAATGCGTGTAGTAATATCAAACAAAATTTAATTCTTAAAAAATGAAGAAATTTTCCATATTTCCCAATGGTACCTACCCCATAGAAGTTTCGGAATAGCGGCAAAACGACATAAAGTCGCAGTTTAACTGTTTATATAACTCGTCATTATTAAGATCGAGACTTTGTGTTGTGTCTTGTTCCCCCTTCTTGAAAGTTGTATTATTATTTTTTTAAGTTCTGGCTAACCCTGTACAGTTTCGTTCTTCCTAGGTGTGCGGTTTTTAACTATATGAATGTGTCAATTTTAAAAAAATTGTACGTTCGGTAGTTTTGAAGTGTTTGCGATAGTCCAAATTCCTTGACACCCTGTATAAGGCTAATGAACGATTTCTAGTCACAGGAACATGAATTTATTATTTTATTCGCGAAAAAAAGATATACAATACCGGCAAGCTTGAAGGCTTTTAATGTAAAGAAATGAATAGAAAATGGACTTGGCGCGAGTTAAAAAGAGATCCATCAAGACTCCACGTTGCCATTCCACTTTCGTTGCAGTCCCCCTCCATAGCAGCAAATACCTTAGTATATAGTAGTATCATGCGTTCGGATTAGCGGCGAGGCGTCCATGGCAATGTTAAATGTTTCAATGAAAAATGAAAAATTGTTACGGTGAAATATCTGTTTTGAAATGTTTATTAAAACTTGCCAGAGGAACTGTTAGGTGGTAAAAATGTTATTTTCTTTTTCTATTTTTTTAGGCATTGTACTAATTACAACACAACAAAAAACTCACTGTGTACTCGACGGCACAATAAAATGAACTAAGTAAGGGTAGTCTGGTACATGCTGGCGACTGGCTGGGATATTTTTGTATTCTTAATATATGCCTTCGTCTGTATGTCGATAGGCCTTAAAGTGAGACACCAATACTATCATAGAAGAACGGAGATGCGAAGAATAATTAACCCTTAACTGGTATCGTCGGGTCACTTTGGACCCGAGCTGATAAATTTCCCATCGTATTTTTTCCAAATAATCGCGAAATAATCACAGCTATCGGGAGTTCTCCTAAAACACGCAGATGCGTTAGCCTGTTGAGTGGCAGTCGATTACTAAGTCGGCGCGGCGGTTCTAGTGTCTAATCTGGTAATATGTCTTAAAAGGTCCTTGCACATTTTTTTATTTTTGATTTTATATCAATAAGACTTTAACTATTTGAAAGAACAGCACGTTCTTTGAACTAACAAAAAAAAATTTTTTTGAATAATTTACATTTTTAGTTTTAGTTGGTACATTATTATAGATCAGTACATTTTTATATAAGGAATATACAGTTTTTTTTACTTTTGCACGATACATTTTTATGTTAAACTTTTGCAGCCAGCTCTTTGTTTAAAAAATGCTCTTACATAAGGATATAATAATAAATATATAAGAACTTCAATTTGATTTAGTCTTTTTTTTTATATACTTAAAAAAAATGTCGGGTCAGAATTGACCCGACGATACCAGTTACGACTACTAAAATGACGATACCAGTTAAGGGTTAATTAGAAATGAAAGATACGTAAAAGAAATGCGTTAGTGTTGCCGCCGAGACGAGAGATTCTCGTCTCGTCTGGCCCTCTCTCGACGAGAGGAGAGAGATATTTTCTCTCGAATAAAGCTCCGAGACGAGACGAGAGAAGTGCCCTCTCTCGTCGAGAAATTCTCGTCTCTTTCGATCTCTCTCGAGCAAAAAACTTTATTTTTTTTAGCTTTTTTAAATCTTCTTAAATTCCTCTTTGCAAAAATATACATAATGTCTATATTTGGACCAGCGGTTTTCGAGTTATTTAACTGCAAATAGTTTCATCTAGTTAGCCTTGCCTGGCCATTCAGAATAACATATTATTATGACGTTTTATTTCTGGATAAAATTATTTGCATTCAAATAACTCTAAAACCGTCGGTCCCAATATGGACATTATATTTTTGATAAGAGGAATTTAAGAAGATTTTAAAAATCTCATAATAGACAGGGTGTCCCAAAATTTTTTTTTTTTTAAATTTGCTGATTCTACATAAATTTATAATTACTTTTATTAAATGCATTATTAGTCTATAGTTAATGGTTTCTAAGATTGACTTCTGAAAAATTATATTTTTGAGTTTCGACAGCCTATAGCTTTCTAACAGTACATCTTAGAGCAAAACGGCGCATATGTCTATATCTTCCATTTTCACTATCTTCCCAAATCAATCAAACTTTCGGCTAAACCGGATGTAACTCAAAAGCAGGAAATATAGTTCTTCCGATTTAACCGGAAGGTGATTTTTTTGGGAAGATAATAAAAATGGAAGATAGGGACATTTGAGCCGTTTTGCTCTAAGACGTACTGTTAGTAGATCTGTCAAAACTCAAAAATGAAATTTTTTAAAAGTCAATATCTTGGAAATGGAAATGTCTTACCATGCTGGTGTTTTGGAGCACCCTGTATAGACAAAAATAATTTTATAAGAGGCACCTCTTAACCCTTAATAAGCTTCGTCAAAAGTTTTCCGCCATCTTAGTGGTACAGGAGATATTGACCTTTGTCGCACTAATGGGCCACCCTGTAGTAAATACCAAGCAAAGTTTTAACGCATTTAGGTTAGGTTCTGTCATATTTAACATATATTGCACACAATTTATATCAAATATGATAGAACCTAACCTAAACGCGTTAAAATTTTGCTTGGTTTTTACTATATTTGGTTTAAATCACGAGAGAAGCGAGACGAGACGAGAGAAGGTCGTCTCTCGTCTCGTCTCGCCCTCTCTCGACGAGACGAGAGACCCATTTTATCTCGTCTGACGAGACGAGAGAGAGAAGGCCTTCTCTCGTCTCGTCTCGCGGCAACACTAAAATGCGTGGTTCAACCCTAACCAAGTTCCAAATATTACTGAATTTCTGTCGATAAAGCGAGGCGATAAGGTAACTAAGTCAAACGTAGCCAGCACAAGTCATCCCATATCTTTAACCGAGAGATGGTTTCGCCATGCTTTGTTCACGCCGGCAACACTGATTGATCTGTATTCCTTATTGCGGGCATTTAAACATTTAAATTTACTCTCTCATACTCGCATAAGATGCCACTGTAACTTGGAGTTTGCCAGTACGGTATTATCAGATATCGACGTTTTAGGAACCCTAGATCACGAAATAGCATGTTTCCCATTTTTGTCGGTTAGTCGCTTTGTCTGTTGGATCTAAATCTTAAAACCTTCTTGACTGGAAATGTATATTTTTTTTTATGTGGATAGGCACTGGCATCGGCGGCTCATGCAGTAGGGTCACAGTGCCATGGCCCTATCTACCTACATATACACCAAATTATTTATTCATAATCATGATTATTACTTTGCCATCCGACGCTTAATTATTTTTATAAATAATTTAAAATTTAAGACGTTGATGCCTAACTGCCAACGTTGCAGAAACTCCCTGGCGCTTCGTGTGCCAGAAAAACTCCATATCGCTATAGGCGGCTAGGCGGGCTAGGTCTGGGCAGGCTATTAATTTCATAAGATAGAGCGAAATGAATGTAATAAACCACAATAAATATATCTTCCTCTCTTACCGGATAACAAGGAATTTTGTGGCTTAGCCAGATCCCCAAATCAGGCCGCGATTGGCAGATTTCCACGTGGTTTATTTTGTCTGGCCGACTAGTACCAATCGGGCTAGTCCTTCGTCTTTGCTACCGCTACTAGATACCAACTGGCAGGTCTTTTTAATACGGTTTTCCCTGTCAAATATTATCTTTAACATTATACATTTCTATGATAATTTAATTATTGTTGTAGGTTAGGTGTTAAGTTAGGTAGGTGGGTTATCCGGAATGAGGTTGACCAGTTTGTTTTAATCCTTTATTGCGTTTCAAAATAAAAAATCAATTTTTTAGTAGTGCTAGGAACTCTGTATCTCTCGCTAACAGGTCTTCTTACATAGGTACTGTTGTTACCGAACACTTACTTACTTTCGTCGATAGTTAAAACACAGTAGCGGTAACATATTGGTGTGGAGTGCCTTCGACGGTCTAGTACTATTTGTAAAAGTCGATGGAAAAATAAGTTCCAAAACGTATATACCTACAGATCCTTGACAATCATTTGCTATCATACAAAGAAACTCTGCCATAAGTTTCCGCAAGCAAGTGAATATGCAACATGAACCATCTATCTGTGACAGAGAGTAGCCACCCTGTATATTTGCGCATTATCTAGAATTAAAAATAAGAGTTCATTGATCTAGTTCCTCCATACAAGCGTCTCGGCCAACGCATTCATAAATACCGCTTTCTACTTTCCTTGTGGGGTACGGTACGAATATACCTGAATAATCATTGTTGGTTTTGCAAAAAATAAACAACCTATTCTTTGAAGAAACGTTAATGTTTATTTTGGTTCAAGGCACGTTCGTGCGTGCGTTTTTTATCAAATCGAAAACATATTTTGATTGGCCAATGCTTAGGGAAACTTTAATTGGCTGGTAAGTGGTATAATATGATGTAAATCATATCTAATCCATTCGGTAGGATTGAACCTCGTTTTAAACCTAATTAACACACTTCACTTACTGTAGTAAACAGTATCGGATCTGGAGAAACAGCATAGCAGGCGCCGCGACGAAAAATAACATATTTTCTTTTTGTTTACGGACAGTAATCTGACTGCTGTCAAATTACTAAAAATAGATTTTTTTATGGTTTTAACTTGAACAGTTTTCTCTTTAAATGCATAAAATGGAAAATTCAACACAGAGTGCCGGCGCACCACACGACGAATTTATGTTGACGCATATTATAATAGTATTAATACCCATTCCTAATATCGCGATCGCAATATTCGTAATCGCCAGCTTGAGCTTGAAAGAGAGGCGTTCCGATTCGGATTTTCGATTCAGATTCCTGTCCCAGTCGTCTCAAGTTTCGTCGATCTGGGATCTGGTCAGTCGGCCCTTGATACTCTAGCGAGTTTCTCGGAAAGTATTCAATAATCGATTTCCAGAACGGTCGGCATTCGAATACCACCGAATTATTAAGGAATCTAATACTAACCGGTTCTTGTACTTGAGTACTCCCATCACTAATTAGTAGCGGTGTACTGCGAAATATGACATGTGGGGTACGGTTAGCGGTTCGCCGCTAATTTTTTTTGTTCTTGTCCCTGATTGAAATGATTTTTTTCTTAAATTCATCTTTCACCGGCCAAATTCTTGTCCTTTTTCCAAATTTTTGAACATAAAATTGTGCTTGGAAATGTTGTTATACACGTACACACGTTTTTGCTAAATTGTTAAAATCAATACAATGTTACCAACTAATATTTCATTTGAGGTTATGTGCACATGTAACATCGAAGATTGCTGTTTTTTTTTTCGATTTGATAAGTTTAATTGAGTTGTTTTCTTTCTTTTCGAACTAAAAACACGACGACGAATCATTTTTAAACAAATTTTAGAAACGAAACAATAAAAACAATTTTTTAAACTCACAATCTGATAGGTTGGCTCACTGGCACCCTTCCTTTTCCCCCAACTTGATCAAAAAATTAGAAGAAGTTCCAATTTAAATTCACAATAAATTGTAGCAAGAACTTGGGGCAAATTTTAGCTGTTTACACTTAAAAATAAATTAAAGGTCAACTTTTACAATTTCTTGACCAAAAATTTGGCCCGTGTAATACGGTCTTTAGGGTATACGTAGTTATTTAGTTATAGCGTGAATATTTGGACATGGTAAATAAAAATTGAAATACAAATTTGTATTACAATTTTGTACAGTTAAAAATTATAAACTACAGCTCAAACGTTTATATTACTTTTATAATCGGATTTATATTAAATATAAATCTGCCTTTATTTGCTGGCCTTGCCTATACCTACGATATGCCAATGGTAAGCATCGAATTTGGGACATACTGTAAATATCCATTAATTTTGTCTATAAGTGTATGATTACCTTAATGATTGCACTAATTAATATTATTATTTACATTAAAATTAAGCCAGCATCTGTGCTTAAACCGCTCGCTGACCCGACTTATCGGAGATGCGGAAATACCAGATAATTGATGTCGTCGGTCTGCCGGAACCCTGCTATTTTGTACAGCTACATGTCAGGAAAGGTCTGTTAAAATTACCACTACGAATCAATTCGGAAGGCGTGACACGTTTTGAACTTTATCGTTTTCCTCAGATTTTATTTCATTATATGGCTATTCATCGAGAAATAATTAATATTATTATTGGGTTTTGTTTTATTTGCCGAGAGATCATAATAAAATTATCATATTGGTTTACGAGGCTACACTGTGAACTCTGAGTCAAATTAAAGTTGTACCCATCTTTAAAAAGGTTAAGGGGAATCATAGGCTACAAAAATTATTAAAAAATATTTTAATCGTCACACAGAAAAAGCTAGAAGAAAACACGGATTTGTTATAAAATAATTTGCCGATTATTGATTCTATGGGGAATGATTATTGTAATCAACTGACTCGATTTATTTTTACTTTATGATCTTTGAATCCCCAGTAAAAATCAATCAAAGCAGTTGACTATTGTTTACATAACTTTGAACTCTATTTTAAGGGCAATCTGCTACATTCCCTCAGAGCTTAAGAATTTTAATTTCGGACGCCATCTATCTCTGCTTTTACTAGGTAGTTCTCCATCCCTAGAAAAATTCCGAAATTTCCATAACTTGCCAAGGGATTTGAATTTTTTTTCTATCTCCAACTCTGGGTAATGGGTAATTATTAATAATTAATCGTTGATAGTTATGCTGAAAAAAAATTCAATTATGTATGTAAATATTTTTTAGAAATAATTTTACATTAAAATATAACACAAGCAATTAAAAAAAATTGCTTTTAATAAACTCATGGGTTGTATTCGGTTTTTTTCACAATAATATTTTTTCTAAAAATTGGAATTTGAAGTTTAATGGAAGTTTTTAGGTTCTTCTGAAAAAATAGTTTTGTAAACCAAACTTTATTAAATTATTTATTTTTTCTAATTTTGACATATAAAGTGACACTTGTTAAAACTGATTGACATTATGAAACGTCTTACTTTTTGTAACTAGTTGCATAAAGTAAAATTTTATGCAATTGGTGACGAAAAATGTATTTCAAAATTAGTGACAAAAAGAATTATTCTATTTATTAAACTGTTATAATACAAGTTAAAAACATAAATTATAAATTAATTAATTATTATAAATATTGATAACACAATTATTGCAATTATTCAAATTAATTCCCGACGACATATTTTTTTCATTTCTCGAACTTGCTGTTATTTGGGAAGCGACGCACATTGCATTAGATGTTTCACCAAATATTTCTTGCGCTATAAGTTTTTTATTATTCATGGAATTTTCAACATATCCCTCCGCAACAGAACTAGATTTCCAACCTCCGTGCCTCTTTAATTTTAAAAGATCAGCGCCACTGTCTGCTAGGAAAGTGGAAGAGCTTCTTCTGAAGCAGTGGCCAGTATATAGAACAGGATTTGAAAGACCAAGAAATTGTGCAATAACTTTTGGCAGACTGCTAAATGTGTTAATTCCCACAGGATTTCTGGTACATTTTCCATTCGCATATTTTACAAAAAATCTGTTGTGTTTAAGAATCTGGGGACGCAACTTAATATATTTTCTTAATATTTCAACAAGATTCGTATTTTCAATGTCTCCAGTGGTAATTGCACACTGCCGTATAACTTTTGTTTTTGAAGGTGGGATATCAACACGAAAATGGCTTCCTTCGTCTATAACATTTTCAACTGGAAGAAAAGTTAATTCTGCTTTTCTGCATGCTCCTGCCATTCCAATTATCATTGCAACCTTAGCCATTAAGTATTCTTTGTCATCAGCTTCCAATAAAAATTTGGCAAAATCTTTTTTAATAAAAACTTTTGACATTTTAGCACTGTACCCGTCCGCTTGCCTTTTAATATATGCTACCAAATTTGTGTATTTTTTAATATCAATATTCCTTTTCAGATTTAGTTCAGACCTTAACATTGAGTAAAGTGTCCATAATGTGGAAACTTTTAGATCTTTCTTACCCTCGAAATATGCAAGTAAGAAATATGCAAGTAAAACTTTCTCATTAACATGTTTAATTTTCTTCTCATCACACCACGTAACAAATTTTTCGTATGCCAAATCATAAACTGCCTTTGACTTTTTGGGAATTACTGATAATAGAGCATTACCTGCTGCCTCTTCAATATCGCTTGGTAGATCTTCAGAACTTGAATGACTCATTTTTTAAAAATAAAACTAAAAATATATCAATCTCGCTAAAAACCTTCCGTCTAGACTTTTTTACAAAATGTCAAACTGACAACTAACATGAAGTAACAGCAACAATAGCTATTTATGCCATCAGTTATATGTCAAAATTAGAAAAACTAAATTTATGTTTTCCAAATTTTTATCAATTATATTAAATTTTATTTTTTTATTACTTTCTTCAAAATTAGAAAAAATCTTGTATGCAATACGTTACGAAATGAAATTTTGTGTAACTTGTGAGTTTTTGCGAAACTCACTTCGTTCGTTCTGCAAAAATCTCACGCGTTACACAAAATTAGGCATTTCGTAACTGATGGCATAAATAGCTATTTCTTTATTTTCATTGTTGTAATCTGCTCAAAGCCGGGTACAATTTGGGTTTGCTATATACTGGGTTTAAATACATATAACGTACAAAATCTGTGTTTTTATAATCAATACACAAGAATATGGCCCACAACTGAAAATCATGACTTTTTCTGATCTTGTTGGTACAAATAGCCTGAAAGGTCTAGTTTTTCCAAATTGGGTTTGAAGTTTTTCGCCATATCGATAATATTATTATTGGTATTATTTCTATTTTTTCATATTTTTATTCTCGTTTCTGCACACATCTTCCACATTCCTTTTTAAGATGACCTTTTCATAGTTTCTTGTTCGAATAACACGGTCTTGGATAGAAATTATAAATCCTTTTCTCAACATGTAGTTGCTGTCTTTCTAAACATTTCTCCATATTATTATTAATAATATGTCTGGATTTTGAAGTGCAGATATTTATCGTGTAGAGGTTTCTCTTGCCAAGTTACAAGGTGTGGCCTTGGTGGCGCACGGATTATATTGGGTAATCTAATTAGCTGTAAGTTAAGGGCTGTATATCCAGCGTCTGCTGCTAACACTTTTTCTAGACTTTCCCCATTCGAATCTTGGAAGTGCTTTCTCATAGAGGCCTCTTGCACAAATTTTATTATACAGTGACCGGCAAAGAGTTCGCAACATATGGGAAAATTTTTTTTTAGCGGAATATTGAAAAATCTTTTTTGGGGGATTGGATGTGCATGTCCCAGAACCTTAAAATCGATTTTGACATACGTCACGTGACCAATGGTATGGCGGAAAAGTTGAAAAAACCAATATGAAATCATCATAAATCAGATAAGTTGATGAGATATCGAAAAAATTCCAAGAATAAAAAGTGTTTAGAATTCCATTAGAACCTTAAATACAATCATTAATTTTTAGATTTTTTAAAGATTTCTGCGAAATTCAAAATTATTTTTTACGGTTAAAAATAAAATTTTCTTTGGATTAATGAATTTAAGGATTTCTTAACATAATAGAATATTTCGATATAAAAAATATCGATAAGGTTATTAGAAATAGACTATTGCAACAGCTGGTATCCAAGTGTAAACGATTTTTTTGAATTATTGCTCCAAATTGTCAGAAAAACAAAAGAATATTTCTAGTTGTGGTCACCAGAAGTCAGTTTTACTTTAATGAAGCTTTAAGAAAGGAAAAATATGGAAATTTTTAATTCGGTAAAAAAATATTTACAAAAATATTCGATTTTATGTTTTTTTAAGTAGATATCCCAAACATTGTATTTAAGGTTCTAATGGAATTCTAAACACTTTTTATTCTTGGAATTTTTTCGATATCTCATCAACTTATCTGATTTATGATGATTTCATATTGGTTTTTTCAACTTTCGCGCCAAACCATTGGTCACGTGACGTATGTCAAAATCGATTTTAAGGTTATGGGACATGCACATCCAATCCCCCAAAAAAGATTTTTCAATATTCCGCTAATAAAAATGTTTCCCATATGTTGCGAACTCTTTGCCGGTCACTGTATATTAATGTTACTTGTTTCCCCCTCCTTTCGTGTTTAAATTTTATCAATAGCCTGCGCGTATGTCTATCTAGTTCGTCTAAATCGGTGTCGGAATATTATTTGATTAGGTATTATTATCCTGTATATTTTAAGCATTGTCCATTCAATATCCAACAAAAATACCTGGGTTGTCAAGAATTAATGTTTACGCGACAGGACTTTTATAATTATAACACTTTCGCTTACTACCACTAGGTCGTTAGACTATACATTAAAAATCATTAAAATCACATTAAATAAATTTGGGAAAAGCTCAAAAAAATGTAATCTTTGGCTGCCTCTACTAGGCTAAACGAGGCCACCCTGTATATTAGAAAAAGTATTAAGGTACCGATTTTTTGCTATTCCGAACATTTAACTTTTTTCTACGGTATTGAATAGACTTTACCTACAGTAATACGCTTACACAATAGGGAACTTGACAAAAATTTTAAATGGTGAAAATATTCTATAAATCATAAGTAGGTATATATTGTAATAAAACATATGGCAGCAAAAAAAACAACATATTTCGTCCCAAAAGACCACTAGAAAGATTTAAAACTGCCCCAAAATTCAAATTATCTCAAGCAGGTAAAAACGGGTTGTGACGTCACGAAATATTATTTGTCATGATGACATCCACGAAATAGGTTATAGGTTGGTAATAAATTGAACGACGTTGAGAATTCCACCTTAAAACAACAATACAATAACACACGGCAATCCAAATACAAGCAAACTCGGTAGCTCGGCCACCGGTCAGGATGACGGATGACGGAAAAGTCATACTTCGTGACGTCATCGGGCTTTGCGTGCTTAAAAGGTCGTTTGAAATGCTTTTGACACGCGCGAAACTTTAAAGAATTTTTACCAAGTTATTACTGGTTTTTAAGGAGTAATAATTGGGGAATATTTTTTTTAGGCCTAACTAAATAATATTATTGAAAAAAAAAATTGGAAAGTTCCCTATTACATTACCAAACTGTCCTCCTTCAGAAATATCTGCAAGTTTACAAAGCAGACAAAGTTCAACGCATGTTCCGCGGTGTAACTTTATTTCGTTTTTCATTGCGCCTCGTATTATTTCTTAAACCCCGGTATAGGTTTAGTATGTATCTTAGAATCTTAGTTAATTCTAGGACTTCATAATTCATGGTCAATTTATGAGCACATTCAGCCCGCCAGGAAGTAATCTCGCTTTTACGAAACCGTCACTTCCTGCAGAAACTGTGCTGGCTCGATCGAAATCGTGCCGCGGGGAGGCTTTGCAATACCCCACGAAAACTGTCCGAAGAAACGTTTTTAGTTAAAAAGATTTATAATAATAACGCAGCTTATATAAAAGATTTTTTAGCACAAAACCCATTACAAAACCTCAAAATGAAGATAAAATGATGTCCTGCAGGACAGGAGTAAATTTGAAGATATTATATAAAATCATATTGCGGAAGGTTAGTAAAAAAGCCAATAATATTATCTATGGCGTAAATGACAGAGAGAAAATGTTTAATTTTCACCCTACTAGGTAATGAGTTTAGTTTCTTCCGCAGTCGAGTTACCATTCAAATAAAAAAAAGTTTTATAGGACACTGTTTACTTTTTTTTTGTTTGTAACATCTGTAAATCTACGATTATCCCCAACTAGGTTCAAGAATTCGTTAAAGCCCTGAAAAGGCTGTCAGGAATAAAGCGACTCAACCCGGTCGCATCTAGACATTCCGCTATAGGATTCGGCACCCGTCTCTTCTGATTGGATGATTTCAAACGTTCCGTCTAAAAGGTATTTTGGCAACGGGTTTGTTCGTTGTTACCCAGAGCATTTTTTTTTAATTTAATTAAAATTTTATAAAATAATATTAGTTGAAAATATTGAATAAAAAAAATGCTCTGGGTAACAAAGAACAAACCGGTTGCCAATATACCTTTTAGACGGAACGTTTGAAATCATCCAATCAGAATAGAGACGGGTGCCGAATCCTATAGCGGAATGTCTAGATGCAACCCGGTCGCGTGTTTTCAAAACCTAGTTAATCACAACACCAACACGCCCACCGAGTGCTCTAGGGGAGAGCAAGGCAATATGACATACATCTTTTGAAAATCAATTTTTACTAACCAAAAGGTATATTAGGTTTTATTCTTTTCTTTTAATATGGCCTCTTAACGTTTTAAGTGAATTAAAATATTTTACTTGTAAGAATTGCAACATTTAGGAAAAATTTCAAAAAATAACAAGCATTACAAAAAAGGCAAATTGACATACCAAAATTTTCCCTTAAAGGCATAATGACATGGTTGTATGAAATTAACTGTTCAGTGAGTAAAAAAAAATAACAATGTAGTGTAAAATGTAAAAAGTGTAAAATGTAGTTTCTGCTTATATTTTAAGTTTGTTGTACATTAACGAAATAAAAAAAAAAATATTGAAACAAAATATGAATAAATTAAGAACATATTAATAAAATATAATAACATAGAATTCACTCTTTACAAGCATCGCAAATAAATTGGTTGGTTTTTAACGATATGTCTGCACATTCAGTAGGAGCCCAAAGATTGCACTGCTGACATCTTATCCACTGCTCTCTGGATTTTGAGAATCTAAATAGTTCATTGCAATAAATGCACGCAACATTTGAGTCGTCTTTATCATTTTGGAATGGTTCAGGCTCATCGTCAGATTCCACCAACACACGTTTTGTAACTCGGAATCGGTTACTCTTTCTAATTGCCTTATACATTTTTTGGGCTTCTTTTTCTTTTAACTCGCTGACATATGGAGTGCACGTTAGAATGTTTTTTAACACTTTTTTACGCCTGTTGCACTCTTGTTCTTATCTTGAGCACGTCTACGTAACGTTGCCTGAGGAACGTTAAACATAATTGACGCCTTTTGTCAGCCCATTTTTTTCTTCTAAACAGCCTCAATTGCTTTCTTCATGTCTTCAGGAGACCATGATTGACGAGTACTTTTTCTTTTGTACGTCGACACCATCTAAAAAAAAGTTAAAATGTCGTACAGGCAAAACGACACAGTGCTATACAGGTAAAACGACACACTGCTATGTCATTTTGCCCAATGTGCAATATAAAGAATAAATATATTTTCTAGCTTATAATTTTATTCAATCATTTAAATATTAGTGTAATATTTAAACTAGAGGGCTAATAGTAGTTGTGAGTTAACACTAAAACATTGGCAGCGACCTTATATATTTTAACCAAAAATAGTTCAACAATCACTTACCTTGATATTTTACATAGGAAAATACACAAACTTTGTAGAAAACAACAAACGATTGACTATGCTATTTTATTACGACTGACCAGAGAACTACCTACCAAGTAGTTCTCTGCGACTGACGATCTTAGCGGTAATAAAATGTGTTTTGTAGTAGAGAACTCAACACGAATGTAATCGAACTGGGCCGAAAACAGGTAATATGTCATTTTGCCTGCTATGTCATTATTCCTATTTGTTATTTCAAAATATACTTAAGCGCAACGCTATCTTTCAAAGCATACGCGATTACAACGCATCCCAAATTATTGCACTAATGCGGAAATAGTATATTAACGTACACGTTTTATAAAGCATCATTTTATAGCACGCGTCCATGTTATAACGGGACAAGTGCTTAAAGCTGCTTTATATAACACGTACGTTATACTATTTTTTCTAATTTGTAGTTTTTTCAATAAAAAACACATATTTAAAAAGAAAATAAATCCTTCAAATTTTGTAAATTTTTATGTCTAAATTTTATGTTGGTAATACTATTTTTTATTATAGTAGCCTCTGGACAACAAAAATTATTTTGCGAACTGTCATTTTTTGATTTATTGCCCCATTTTCACCACGAGATTCTAAAGTTATTTTAGCGATATGAGATTTGAAATTTGACGGAATACGTTGTGTGATCCTTGTACATTCGGTACATATACAGAGTACAGAGCGTTCGGAAATTCGGGCGATTTTGCTACTTTTTTTCGAATTTCAAAAGACGTGATTTTACGTCACGGCATTGCAATTTAGTATAGGGAAGATGGAAAATTCAAATAAAGTTAAAGTTAAAATCGACATTGGAAGGTTAGTATATTGAATTTTGGATAGGATTTAGCAGAAAATGATAGCTTGAAGCATCTACAAAAGATTGATTTATAGATTTATGCAACCAACATACATGACTGTTATCCACACAGAATAAAAAAGTAGGTTATCAAGCTATTTCATACATCAAATAAAGAAAAAACGCGTATCGAAATAGCTTCATTACATTACGCAAATATCGTAATAGACTTGTTATGATACCAAATTAGAAAAAATATTTTTTAACATTACACTTTATTCGTCGACGACATAATATACAAAATCGACCTCCTGTTATTTTGAATTTATAAAATTATTAATGGTTTATTGTTTTTGGGATCGTAAAAATGTCTGGAAATAACAGTACGTAAAACGACTGCAATACCAAAACTGATAATTTCCTTGCATTCACAACAACTCCAGCGTTCTCAAAACACGAAATCTATTCTGGAGGCCTTTGAAATAAAACGGTTGTGAAATTGCCTGTTTTATTTACTTATATACGGTTAGTGTCTGTCCTTTCACCACTTGTAACTGTTTTTTTTTCTTAAGGGTCTTTTAACACCAATACTATAGTATAATTCAGGAAAGAGTTGGCATTTCATTGCGCATGTTTGTATACATATACCCTTAGTATGTTCTAAAATTAAACTTTGTATTCAATTTCTGTGACTATAATTTAAATTTACCATCGGCTTCAGAAGCAAATTACTTCCGTTCGCCAAATGACACACCAATTTCAGTAATATGCATGGAAAGTGTAATTTTATTGAATGGTTTTACTATGGCTGAGGATTTTCCATGTACTATTATAATTAATTGTACCGATGTCTTTTCCTGTAGGTACATAATATTTGATAAGCAGTAAAAAATATTTTATAAATGTGATTATACCTATTTAATTAGAAAGTATATCAAATGGCTGGCTAGTTTTTAGAATTGCCAATAGATGGCTTCCGATAATTAATTTTTTTTGCATAATATGTAAGATGGTGTTTTAGTTATCTACACAAAATATAAATGCAGTCAATTCAATTATTACTTCTTCTGTCTTCATTGGTTTCGGTTCCCTAATCGACGACCTACGAGTCTTAGCGCTGCCTTTAATAATATTGAGTTTGTTTAGAGGTACTGGCATGCGTTAGAGGTATTTAAAATCGACGCAAGATGTCGCCATGCGTTGCCTTATCGCGGCTGATTACCGTTTTTACTACACCTAGTAGTAGGTACACACTTTCTTTTATTTCTTTGGTTGGATCCTATAGCTAGCCTTACTGATGAGTCATGATATGGTTCTGACGAAATTAAAGGAAACGTTTTCTTCTGTAATTAATAATTTGCCTTTGACAAGCGCGGGAAGGTATGCGAAATCTTTGTGGAAGTTGTCAATAATTATTGATAAAAACATAAAATCGATTTATGGGTGCGCCGCGCCGCCGCCTATGGTATCGCTGATTAAGAATATTTTTTTAATCATTGTTTTGTATTATTTTTATAAGGTGTCATTGTTTTCCAAAATATTTGTATAGGTTTTTATAACCACAATTATGATTTCTTAATTTTTCTGTCAATATAGTCTTATATTTTGATATGATAACTACAAAATATAATAAAATTTATTGGTATCATAACATGACTTATTTAAAATTTGTGAAAAAAAAAACGATTACCTTTAAATCTGGCATTTATCTTTATAGGTATGCAAGAATAAAACGTTTTTTCCAGCAACTAAAAAATAATGTAAAAATTCTCGTAAATTTCCAAGGGTTTTTTTGACGTACACCTACTCTACTATACACATGCTCAACATGTAAAACAATCACAAAAATTAAACTAATCGATTCTTCAACATCAGTGTGTTATAATAGTGCTATACGACGCCTTTCTTGGGCTACGGTGTCTGAAGGACAGGGCGCTAAAATGCATAAAATGTATCGAGTATTGTACCATGAGCGTGCCTAATGATATTTTACTTTAATGTCTTCAGTCTTAAATTATGTAAATTAAAGAAATTCTCAAAGAAACGTAATATAAATTTTAAAAAGATGCGAAAAAGACTTTGATTGTTTTTTAGATCTTTTCAAAACTTTTATGAAATTTATGTAAATTATAAAAGCAAATTAAAATGTATTAGTATTATTATAAATAATTAAATTAACTTATTACACTCGTATTCACCAAAGATTTTTAAATTTAATCCATCAAAATATTTAAATCTTTGTGTCCCAGTGGTGTTTTCACCGTGTCATTGTTTTAATACGCCATATTATTATCGCGTTAATTTGATTTTTTGCAATTAAATCGTTTTACCGGGATATTGATGCCAAAATAGTTTTAATTCTATTTTATTAAAGGAAACAGTACGCGTCAAGAAACTTTTTTCATTCTGAATTTACAGTAAACCAAAAAAATATTATTCGCAATACAGGACTTATTCTGGCACTTTTTAAACCTTGAACTGTCAATTTAAGACGGTTTCAAATTTAAACCCATTTAGTGAATAATATTTTGTTGTTCAATGTCCGAATCACTGTCACTACTACACAAACAGTCACTATTATTTGGAGAAGTCCATGGTTTCCCGCAACTGTTGCAATAGCTTTCTCGTCGCAGGAACAATTTACAATTCTAAATAAAACGTTTGTATTGTGCGTCTATTTCTGAAAAATCGGCGTCGTCATACTTGTCTTTGGGATTAGGACGAGGTATTTTTTCCCTAGTGATGACAGAAGTTGCTCGAGGTGATCGTTATTTCTTTCCTCATCTTCCTTGTGAATTATTTTAACCGAATTTAGGCTTTGTGAGTTTCTATACTCCAGTGTAAAGTTCAGTCCGTACAATCGTCCGTCTAAGTGGTGATTGCTATTGGCTTTTTCCCCACATACTATATAATCGTAGGCAACCACTTCCCTAGCTTGACCATGGAGAGTTTTTCTCTTTGTACATTCATTTTAAATTTATTTTATTAAATACTAGCTATACCCCGCGCGCGTTGCTACGCTACTTACTAAAATAAATTTGAAAGAAAGATATTACAAAAATCCCGGCATCCCAGCATCCGTTGCGTCACTTTTTATGCCGAAACCTTCCTCCGCCTGCACACAACAACTCACCAAATCCCGGCAACCCGGCATGCTTTTCGCCACTTTTTTTATACCTAAATTTTCCTCGGCCTGCACACAACAACTCACCAAATTTTCATCGTAATCGGATAAATGGTATAGAAACGCATACGGGACATACATACAAACATTCATTTATATATATATATATATATATATATATATATAGATAAATCACCATAAAACGTTAAATCATCTTACTGCTTCACTGGCAGATATAGGCGACTAAAGATTTATTGACTTATTAACGTATTAACGATCAATGTGACACGTTATTAAATATTATATCTAATAAAATGAGACGAAATAGTAACCGGAACAACTTCTCGCACGATATGGACTTGCCTGATACCGTGAATATTACCGGAATACCAGATTTAACAAAATTGTCGATTTTATAAAGATTTCTTTAAATATATTTTAGGTATATCGCTTTGTGAATTTACTTTAAACGATTGGTGTTATTTTATATGTGAAAAAATATAAACAGGGTATGTTACGGGCGGAGGAATAAGTGTAAATAAACTATTTATAATTAATAGTATAGTATAGACAATATATTTTCACATCCTTCGGTAGCTCAAGATTGGTGAAATTAGCAATGAAATACATTGATATTTTTGTAATAGGTCAGATATTACCTAAATAATGGGTTAACGATATTTATTTTATTCAAATATTAGTTAATTAAATAATAAACTAAAAATAACGCGAAATAGGTTACAGATTGGCAATAGATTGAATAACTTTGAGAATTCTACCTTAAATGACATCCACTCGCAACAACAGCAAAAGAGTTTATTAATAAATATTGTGCCATTATCTGCATCGCACTAGAAAGTAGATGTTTTCAATAATAGCCAACTTCAAAGCACGAACCGCTAAGATCTCAATAAAATTATCACGACGAAAAACGCAATTTTTATTTTATTTTGACATAACATAATGATTAATTATTTCCATCTGTCGCTTTGTGCACGCACGCTATTTAAAGCGCGTCGCGTCGCAATTTTGCATACCACTTAAAATTGAAAATTCAAATATGAATGGGATATATACCTATTATCCGTTCTTTTTTGGTCAAAATGGAAATTTAAGGTCTCAAGAATAATGTCACCCAAAGCTTGAGGTGAGATGATACCCAAAAATTTGAAATCTGCCTGTAGCAAGGAATCTTAATGTTGCTGCTGCAAGTCACTCCTGTGGTGTAATAGCGTGTCTTAACTTCGTGTCATGTTTGATTGTAAGAGAGGTTACTAATTTTAAAATAATACAATAGGTCTCGTAATCCATTCGCAAATAATTAAACCAATTTTCCGGGTCCAGTTTCAGCTCGTTTAAAAGGTTAATATGGAAAAACTGGTTTCTCTTCAAAAGCAATTCCTTCGCCCACTTTGTTCTTTTCTTTTTTGTTTTTATGGCTAATGCCGCCGCCACTGCGGCAAATATAACTTTAAAATCTAGAAATTAGAATCTCCCACGCAGCAGAATTAATTCCCGATAATTTTTTTCTCGGTTTCACTCATGTTTTTGTTGATAGAAAATTTCCCTCGTCTTCGACTGTCAACAAAACCATTCGTGACCTTAAAAAAAATGTATCGGTAATAATTCTGCTGCTAGGGAGATTATAAGTGATAACAACATTTCGATGTATTGTCGTGACAGTTCGTTGATTTTTAATTTGTTGTTTATATGTCAAACTTGTTTCGCGAGTGCGCAAATTTAAAAATATGAATTCAGATTTTGAATGATCCGACACGGAAAATGAGATTCCAGAAGAAATTTTGGAAGCAGCAAGGAAAGCGACTTACGATATATTGCCAGTAAAATCAAAAGCCCATTACGAGAAGTCATACGACGCATTTAAAAATAATATAAAATAAAGAATTACATGTATACCGAAGTGTCGCTCTAAAAAAAAATTGTACGCCACTCAACCGAAAATTAGTGTTTTGCAGGTCTCTCCAAGCTTTTAGGGCGAGCCGTCTCGACCTGAAAAACACTACTTTCCGGTCTTGTAACGTAAATTACTATTTTTTCATAATTACGTAGTTTTTTTGTTGAACTTGTGAACAAAACGGCAGTCTCCCTTTCGCCATTTTGTTCGTCGAGCGGAACCCGTGCGACTGTGTTTATAATCCACGCACTCGAAGCTGCGGACCTTAAATTTCAAAAGACAAATTTTCTCTGTTATTATTCTAAATTCTTCTTAAAGGCGACATTGAAAAATATTTTTCTGTAATTTGTCTTTCTATCAGGATTTGCGAGGTTAAAGAATAGGTCATTTACATTATACCCTGTATTTCTGCAGTGACTTTATTTTTTTTAAACAAAGATTCTTTTATTTGTTACAGGCAAATAATGACAAAATACAAACGTCAAGAAAAAAACGAGAAGTTACGGAACGAGAACTTCAAGAGCACATGATCAGTGCCGCAGCGCTAGCAGCTCTAGGAATAGGAATCGACGTTCAAAGAGTCAAACGGGCCCTCAAGGAGAAATTAGAACAAACGGGCAGAGGCTACTCTCAACCCGATGCTCTCGTTGAGGCTGCCCTAAACATGCAATTGGAAGAGGAAGACGGATTCGAGAATAATACTCCTCACAATAACCAAATACGAGACACCGTATCAGCAGTACTTAGTGATATTACTAAAAGAACTGAAGTCTGTAACACATGTGTAACTTCTAAGCCTCACACTCCGCCGCATCTAACGGAAAAGATGGAAGAACCTCACATGATCCCAGAAATACCAAGTGATCATTCGTCACTTCACAAGCCTATCTCTTTAGAAGAAGAAAATAGAATATTGCGCGAGGCGAGGCAGTGCAAGATATGCATGGATAGCGAAGTGGGGATAGTTTTTTTGCCTTGTGGACACTTGGCAACGTGCGTTAATTGTGCCCCGAATTTGGAAGATTGCCCGGTGTGCAGGTCTTCGATCAAAGCGACGGTTCGGACGTTTTTGTCCTAAGTTGTTAAATGACGAAATATAGTTTATTTATGTTGTTAAATCAGTGTTTATTATCCCTGTCATTCCCGTGGAATTCGTTTTTGCATAGAGTAAGAGGAGGAAAAAGAGTAAGGAACAAAGGTGGTCCCTGAAAATACAGCGGGACGTATTCCAGACAGCGAAAAGAAATATTGACAAAACAAGTAAGTCTACTACTTTCAATCCCCTACCTATGTAACTCAGGTTCAAGGTTATAATTTTCGTACAGTGTAAAGTTGGCTATTTCTACAAATACAGGGACAAAAGAGGTATAGCGTTACAAGGAAAACTCATACCGATTTTTATTGTCAATTTTCACTTTTCACTTTGTTCGTTCAGGGTACACTTTTAGGCATGTGGTATAATATTCGGCCAATACAAATATTAGTAGATTTTTTTATTGGACTTATCTAATTATCGTTGACTTATCTATTAATCTATTTCCAAAAATAATTAAACTATCCATAAAAAAAAACCTTCGCCCAGGAGCGTCCTGGATACGACCCTGTTTCTATCCGACTTCTCCAAGAAGGCGCGGCGTGAACAGGTGAGTCTCGTGTAGGGATGGGAAGACCTGGTTCTTTTTCGTGACCCGGGTCTCTGTAGATCATTCATTGAAATGACCCGTTCATATAAATGACTCGCAGCTCGCACATATACACCAGGTCTTCAGGGTCATATGAACGATAAGGTCACAGCACGTGATTGATTCAATCACGGGTCTTTCGAAAGATTCGGTCTTTGTGAACGACTCATGTCTAGTCTCGTGGCATTTTATTATTTGAACGAAAATATTGCAAAGTGTTGCATCGATTTACCTGTCACCAAATATCACCTCTAATATTTAATTAACTAGAAATAAATCGTTGTTTATCTTGTAATAGATTTTTAATTTAAGCTTTTCTTTGGAAGCATATATTTTTTAAAGTTGGCCTAAGTATTTGTACTAACACAAATTATAGAATATTTTGAAAACCAAAGGGTACCTAATCGGAAAATGTGCTACATGAGAAAGGATAAGTATTTCAATATTTTTAATTTTAAGTAAATCGTGTCTGCGGTTCCGAAGAAATTCGGTGACGGGAGGGTAAAAATTGGGTTTATTTTACATGCGATGGTACGGCTCTAATACAGAAATATTTATAGAGGTCGTGTCGGTCGGGTAGCATCGGGTCGCACAAACATTTGAAGCAATTGTCCAGTGGTTCTCAACCGTTTTGTGGTGGCGGAACACTTTTGATAACAATAGGAAAATGGCGGAACACCACCTTTGTCAACATATTTGCGGTAAAGTAATCAGTATATCAAATACTATCTCATGATTCAGATTAGTTGATATTAGTAAATTATTTCGCGGAACACCTGGAAGAGGTTTGCGGAACACCGGTGTTTCGCGGAACGGCGGTTGAGAACCACTGCAATAGTCCATGCTTAAAGTAGAGTTGGAAGTATGGAAACGAAAGAAAAACTAAGTCATCTCCGCAAGGTTATTAGAATAAAAATATGCAATTAAAGATCTCTACATGTTTCGAACGTAGAAACGTTCATCATCAGGAGACAGAAAAAGCTTTGCTGATGGTTTTAGCATAAGATAAAATGGTAAAAGGTATATCTTTTATGGATCGAAAGTGTTGTGTTGATATAACATAATATATGAATAGTGACGAAAAAATTAGAAAAAAATGTATAACATACTGAATATGTGGAACAATAATTAAAACATTTGTTTAAGAATAATGTGCCAAAAAGAATATTTTTGTCTATAAGACATTGTACTGATGATGAACGTTTCTACTTTGGAAACATGTAAAGACATTTAATTGAATATTTTTATTCTAATAAATTTGGGCAACTTTGACTGTGACATAAATGACATGGGCAAAATGGGTTTCCCTCAATCAAAGTGGCCCGGTTAGCTTAATTTCTAATCTAATCATCAATCACTTTGATTGTGAATGCCTAAATAGGGTCCGCCAAAGTCATTTATGCCACAGTCAAAGTTCTTGGGTTAGTTAATTATTGTTAAAAATCTTTGCGCAGCCCAACAATAAACTACTTAATATGTATTTTATTAGGTTTAATAATTAATATTAATAAGATACCTAATATGTAGAGAGATAGAAAGATTACTGCCTTTGTCCATATAAGTAATAAGCAATAATTGAAAGGATTCTTTTGCAATTATACATCAATAGTAATTATATTATTATTGAATTATGCATTATAAGTTTAATTTTCTGACTCACTGACGCCAACAGGCATAGGCGAATGACGTTTCGTTAATTATAACTTATATGTTAATTTCTGCACTGGACAATAAACATAAACAATTCTGAGAAAAATTAATTGTTCCAAACTATTCGGGTGTAACTTATCGCACAAGGTACTTCCGCTTATAATTTTGGCAACTAATATTCGAAGAAACAGTGTTGCCATACCAGTTTCATAGTTTAGCAGTAGATCTGCATAGAATAAGTAGATTGATAAAAAGCTACAGTATAATAAGAAAATAATAAACTTTATTAAATTGAAGTTTTAATATTTATTTTTACTGAAAAATGTGAATTGACGTGCAGACAAAGTTTCTAAAATTGAAAAAAATGTATGGTTCCGCTGGGAATCGAACTCAGAATCTCTCGGTCATCAGTCGAATACTCTGCCAATTGCGCTACGGACACTATAAACTTCTCTCACCAATTTCAGCCATACACCACAAAACACCAACTAAGAGAAACGTTATTTGCATGTTAATGGAACGTCTTAGGTGGCAGGGGATGAGGAAGGCAGGGGAACGCTGATTTTAATTGCAGGTTAGTAAATTAATTTCTTAATGTTTGTTTACTTTGCTTTTTACTTTTGTGAGAAAAATTATGTTTATTCTACACGATTAAAAACAGCAAAGCAAACAACATTAAAAAAATTTATTTACTACAAAAAAACAATAAGACTTCTAGAAAAAAAAACGACCATATTTTGTTTATAATTTATTTCAATTTTAGATCAAAAAAGATCTGAACGCAGAAGGCATAACTTCCAATGAATCTAACACAAGACAAATTTCTTATAACTATATGAAGTTCTGGTACTTACGAAACTAGTTACGGAACATTGTACTATCAAAGATAAAAAAAAGTTTACTAAGGGCGGCTTCCTGGGCCTGTACAAAAATATAGGCCAAGGAAGCATCTAAGGTGTCCATCAATGATTCTTATATCACCCTTAGTAGGTATAAGTTTAGAGTGACAGTGGTGTCGCTCAACGGCTTCCTTGCCTATGCTTTTCTATAGACCGAGGAATTTTGTTGAAATTAGGAAAAAGTTGTATAACCAAAATTTTAAAGTTATGGGTTAAAAGGATGTAACGTAGCAATTAAGTAAGATATGTGACGAGTCGTCAAAAGCAAACTGTAAAAACATGGTAGTTATCGTGTTACCAATCAGGTCATAATTTAATAGCTACCATTTGGTTTTGGTAGTTCTTTTGGTAGTCAAACTTGATCTAAGACAATTGAATATTATTATAACCATTGACAAAGAGATTAATGCATTAGATCTATACATCAGGATCTATACATGTAGTATAATAGAAAGAGTTGGGTATGCCCAAAAACCATCAATTTTGTGTAGCATCCATAGAAAACTTTCAGGAACATTTATCAAACTATAATGCAAAGTTGTCTTACGACCCTATATGGTGCCTTCTTTGGTATATACAAAAGCATAAGCCCAGGATACCTTCAAGGTGTCCTCCAACGACTCTTCAAAATACATTTTTACTTAATTTAGAAAGTAGGAATGTCACTAAATGCTTGGTCTGGGACAAACCGAAAGTAAACTTGCAAGGGCGAAACCTAATATCATATAAAAAATATGTCAAAATTTAATAAACTAAATAGAAACTAACAAGTTAACTACACAAAATCACAAAAAAATAATAAAACATTTTCACGAGGCGTTCTAAAAAAAGAAAGGTTACGAAAACGAAACGTCAACAATGTCAAATTTTAATCGCACGTACGTCTCAATTGCTTTTGCACATACGTTCAAATATGGCCAGGTGGCTGACATATCCGGTGGCAGGATGTTGCGGGTTGCCCAATCCCACATTCATCCCCGTGCCATACACGGTGTACCATAGTAAGTGGGCACTATTGCTAACTCTTTTATTATTAGAGATACAAAGTCGGTTAAATTAACAAAGTAGTAGCATTTTTTATGCTGATTATGATTATGAAAGAAGAAAAACAATTGAACGTGGCGTTCCCGAATAAATGATTAAAATACTGTTAGAAAGTTAGAAGCTGTCAAAGTTCAAAAATGTCACTTTCGAGAGTCAATATCTCGGAAACTATGAAGTATAGACTAATAATGCATTTTATAAAAAATAATTATAATTTTATGAGGAATTTAAAAATGTAAAAATATACAGGGTGTTCCATTTAAAAAAAAAATCATTTTAATCATTTATTCGGAAACGCCACGTTCAATTGTTTTTCTTCTTTCATAATCATAATCAGCATAAAAAATGCTACTACTTTGTTAATTTAACCGACTTTGTATCTCTAATAATAAAAGAGTTAGCAATAGTGCCCACTTAATATGGTACACCGTGTATAACTAATTTAATTTGTATTTAGTGTACACAGTTTCAACTACCTTGTGATTTTAAACCGGGAAGGGTGTTATTAAGGAAAGGAACTCACTCGTGGCCACTGATCTAAAGATATTTTTCTACTCCCTGCTTGGTAAGGACTCCTGACTGACACTGATTTGGGGGAGGTCATTAAGTATTTACTTACTTACTCCCTAGTGACGTAGGTAAATAAAAAATAGACTGCAATAATTATTTAAAAATACACCAAAAATGTGTCCATTTCTTTTCGGGTGTAAACACCGGACTTCTTTGGCTTATTGCCATCATTGTTTAGTTTCAGAAAAGTATATATTTTCAGAAATTTTAAGATATCTATGTGGTCTTCAATGGATAAAGTGGAATTCAGCATGGACTACTCACTCCATAAACTTACAGGGGACTTAAGGATCTTTAATTTCTCCACAAAGTAGGCCAGCATAGAATTTTCTGTAACGTTTTTAACGCGTACCATTTGACACCAAGTTTTAAAATTCTTGTAAGCATTTTCGTATCTTTCTTTCCACTTTTGGGGCAGTAGAGCTGCGCAAGCAGCCTCGGAGGCTGCATCGGAGGCATCATTTTTTGATGACTAAACTCTGACACTGACAAAATGTTGAAACAAATAAATTAATACCATAGCAACTAGTAGTGTCAATGAAAATTTGATTCTTTAAATCTACCATAATATGTACCGTATAGTACGTAACACATTTGCTTGGATTACCTGAATAATAACATTTAAAAAAATAATATTTTCAATCGAAGTATAGAAAAATATAATACACAACTCGGGAGGTTGAACGACCAGTCTCCGACTTTTTTCCCAGCCAACCACGTTCTCGACTTATAAGTGCTACCTACCTCCCTTGTAGTGTAAATAACGATTTTACCTGCTTGCACGAATTTTTTTATATTTAAACATTTATTATTTAAATAGTTCGTATGCGATTGTGAAATCATTTTTCCTACACTGCAGTGAAAAAATTCTACCAAGAATATAGGCAATCTTAATTTGTTTGCTACAATAAAATTCTAATACTTCATCTCTTTTATTGACAATGATACCGTGTCTTAGCTGTCCGTACAGCCAGTGGCGCAGCGAGAATTTTGTATTAGGGGGGGTTTTCAAAAAAAAGAACAGGATTTCAAAACTTTAAAAACTAAAATTAAACCAGGCTCGATAATTTTTGAAACCAAAAAAAATAATAGGATGAAACCCATTGGAAAAGGAAGAGAATATAACAAAAATGTAAGGAAAAATAATTTACGGGCGATTCGAGGTCGGGAAGTGGAAGGGGGTGAGTTTTTAAGGGTAGAAAACGATTTATCTCGATTTCCGGCAAAACTACAAGTCCTATGGAAAAACGTTAAATGGCAAAGTTGTAGGTAATAAAAAGATTTACAACTTTTGTATTTACACTTTTTTCACATAACCTCAAAATTTATGTGAAAAATTCAAATAACCAAGTTTTTGGTTTTTTATTTTTATCTTTTACAAGAAAAATAAATTTGTTGAAAATTTACCTCATTATGTCCCAAACACACTGTAATTTTTTTGATTTAAAATATTTATTTTTTCACCTTATTTTGACTTAATATCGAAAAAGCACCCTGATTTTCAATCGAAAATTCTCACGTCAAAATATCTGCTTTTTTGAAAAAGTCGGTGGGCTTTTTGTTCGTTGAAATCTCTGCTTTCTGATGGTGTAAAAAAATATACATTACTATGGTAAATGTTCTCAAAAAATGCAAGGAAACGAAAAAAACTCGTATCCGAATTTTTTAAAAAAATTATTATGTACAATTTTGAGCTATTTATTAAAATTTATACTTTAATTACTCGAAAAACGTAAGATTCCATGTTACATTGATAAACAAAAAAATTACAAATCCATAAAACATAAAGATCGCAAAAAATATGCGAAAATAGTTGTTCTAAATATAATTATTAAAGGTAGGATTTAAAGGAGATTTCATCACATTTGCCATAGTAATGTATATTTTTTTTACACCATCAGAAAGTAGAGATTTCAACGAACAAAAAGCCCACCGACTTTTTTAAAAAAGCAGATATTTTGACGTGAGAATTTTCGATTGAAAATTAGGGTGCTTTTTCGATATTAAGTCAAAATAATGTGAAAAAATAAATATTTTAAATCAAAAAAATTACAGTGTGTTTGGGACATAAAAAGGTAAGTTTTCACCAAATTTAGTAAAAAAAAATTTTTCTTGTAAAAGATAAAAATAAAAAACCAAAAACTTGGTTATTTGAATTTTTCACATAAATTTTGAGTTTATGTGAAAAAAGTGTAAATACAAAAGTTGTTTCTTCCCTTTTATTACCTACAACTTTGCCATTTAACGTTTTTCCATAAGACTTGTAGTTTTGCCGGAAATCGAGATAAATCGTTTTCTACCCTTAAAAATTCACCCCCTTCCACTTCCCGACCTCGGATCGCCCGTAAATTATTTTTCCTTTCATTTTTGTTATATTCTCTTTCTTTTCCAATGGGTTTAATCCTACTATTATTTTTTTTCACTTTTTACCATTTTCAAATGCTTAGCCCTGGTCTAAACCGTAAAAAACCATCTTAGTCTGGGCGTCTGGGGGGGGGGGGGGTTAACCCCTAAAACCCCCTTCCCCCCTCGCTGCGCCACTGCGTACAGCGTACAAAAATGCCCTAATTCGATTGGTACCAAACCAATCGTTCCAGAATACAGCTCCTTTAGAGACGCCATCAGAAGTAGCATATTGAGGTGATTTTCAGCCATAAATTTCAACGTATTTTTTTTCTGTTTATTAAATATAATTGAAGCAGTGCAACTAGTGAATCAGAAAACCCAAAATTAGATAGTTTCTGAAGAAGTCGTTGGTCTACTCGGTTAAATGCCTTAGTAAAGTAAAAATAAATTACATCTGTCTAGAGAACATCGTCAATTGCTTCTGCAATGTTTTGCCCTATAACCATAAGATTAGACATCGTTGATCTACTTTTGTAAAAGTCGTGCTCAAAAAGGGATATTGAGTTTTTTAGTAAAGGCAATATAAGGATACGAATAAGGATTTCAAAATTTGTGTATTAATGGACACAGGTCCATAATTGGTCACTTCTGATCGCCCTGCGGTTTTTTATAAGAAATGCAGGAATAAGATCAGGATCCGTACCCCAATCGAAATATGGTACGCATAACTAATATAGGTACGTGTAATTAGGGTTATTAATTTTCGTGCAACATCATCATTTTTCGTGATGCTCTAACATACGAACCCTAATACATTTAGAAAAACTGTACCAATTCCATTAAGGAATTTAACCAGATTAGTAAGTTAAGGGTTCTCAAAGCCCGTTACGGAACTTTAAGAAATAACAAGTTGTTGCGTGTTACCCCACCTCATTTCACCCTTCGTTTAACATACGCATAAAGGGATGTCTTACCCTGTTGGACTTATATTTAATATTTATTATTCTATTATTACGACTTAACTGGCAGTTGGATAGATCATTACAGAGTCAGCAAATCTTATTTTGCAGTTGTTACCCTCGCATGGAGTGTCTGAAGTACACAGAAAAAACACTCTCGCGTATTAAATTAATTTATATCCTTTATTACAATACAACTTTGCTTATAATATTAATTCAATAAATATAAATGACACCTATATTAATTAATCTCATCTTAAATATACAAGAAATATTAGCTGATAAATCTAGATTCGTTTAGAAACAAACGCGGCCATAGGCCAGTACTAAACTACTAAACTTATAAATGGAACCATACAACCTTATTAAGAAAGGAAAACAGAAACTACCGATTCGGTTAAATAATAACTAATCAACAGTAGATGGCAGTAGGGAATTCAATCCCGGGATCCCGGACATTTTTTCGATCTCGAAATCCCGGGATTGTCGTTTATTTAATCCCGGGATTTTCGGTATTTATCTTTGCATTTTTCATTAATTTATATCGTGCACAAGGCCTAGGTTGAGTGATGACACTAGATCAACTTATTTTTTTAAGAAATTTTTTTAAAAAACAAATTTAAAATAACTTTTTTTCCTACTATAAGAATCGTTTTTATGTTATGTTTTAACATTTTTTTTATTTATAGGTTATATTATTATGTTATAGTGTACTTATATGTTCATTGTTATTTTTTTTTAGTTATTAAAATTAAATGAAGAGAGTATGTTTTAGTTTCATTAATAGGAAAAACTCCAAGGAAAATTATTTTTTTATAAATCCCGGGATCCCGGGATTGAAAAATTATAATCCCGAAATCCCGGGATTGAAAATTTCCTCCGGGATTGAATTCCCTAGATGGCAGCCTTCGTCAGTACCGCGCAAGCATAGAGCTGTACTTTGATGCTGCACAGTGGAGCCATTTGCGTTTTTTGTCTTCGTTTTTCTACGAAAAGTGGATTTCAATGGAATGCACGAAGTACTGTACCTACCTACCACTCATTTCGCTTTGGATATTCCTACTTACGCATTATTTAAAATTTAAGGAGAGGTAATGCCGATGTTCATAGATGTCTATTGTTGATGGTCGATATTTCGAATAATGGTCAACATCAACGTTGATTTTCGATGTTATTATGCTGTATCTAACCTCCCGGTAAAAAGAACAACATAGATTTCATGGCGTATTTATTTACCGATATTCCATCCATCTCGCTTTAAAGTGATGTTTTAGAAATTTCCGTTGAACCTTTTCTAAATTCTCATTATGAGCATTGTTTGTATCCTGGAGACCACACCATACTCCAGCTTTGATCTCACATACGAATTATATAAAGTTATAATAGCTTGAATACTCATGAAGTCCCTTGCACATCGCAGAATGAACCAGTAAGCCTTTGATGCCTCAGAAATAGCATTGTTTATATGCATGAAAGCAAAAAGAAAGTTCCGAAACAAAAATTATACCGTCTTTAAAAAACTGAGCGATTATCTATTAATTCATGTATTAAAATTATTGATATTACTTGGTAGTGAAGAATACATTACACTTTCCAACGTTAAGCTATAGATTATTTACCACACACCATTCCACAATCATATTAAAGTTAGAGTGAAGTCGGATACAGTCATCCATTTTCAAAATCCATTTATATAATTTAATATCGTTCGCATACTTTAAATTTTGTGACGGTAAGTTTGAACCCAATATCGTTAATAAAAATAATAAATAGTAAAAGAATACAGATCCTTTGGGGACGCCAGAAGTAGTATATTGAGGTGATTTACAGCCATAAATTTCAATATATTGTTTTCTGTTTATTAAATAGGATTTAAGCAATGTATCAGAAAACCCAAAATTAGAGAGTTTCTGAAGAAGTCGATGGTCTAGTCCAGCGTTTCTCAAACTGGGGTCCGCGATCAACCCGTTAGGGGTCCGCGAGTTATGTAACCTGTAACCACTGAAAAAAATCATGGAAAATTGGATTTGGCCGCAACGCCACTGCAAGCAATTAAATTACGTACTTATCGTTTGAGCGCCAATAAAAAAGATTTGAGGATAAAGAGTGGCTATTTAGGCTTGCATATTTAGCTGATATATTTTCCAAAATAAATGAGGTAAGTCTTGCCATCCAGGGAAAAAATATGACAGTCTTTATGGCTAATGAAAAAGTGGCTGCTTTTAAAAAAAAGCTTAAGTTTTGGGCAGAATCCACTAAGAAACGCGACGTTGATTCATTTCCAGCATTAAAACAGTTTTGGGAAGAAGAATTAGAGAGGAACATACCCGATCAACTTTTTAATGAAATCTATCAACATTTAAATGACGTGCTTTATTCAGTAAAAGAGTACTTTCCAGAGAGCCAGGAAAAAAACCATCAAGAATATAAATGGGTTCAAAATCCCTTTGAAGTAACTGAAAAGCCAACAACCCTCCTAGCAGCTCAGTATGAATCGTTGATCGATTTAACGTCTGATTCAGTTTTAAAGACGAGATTCATAAAGGAGCAATTGGTAGATTTTTGGTGCAATATTGAAGGTGAATACCCAGATCTGACTCAACAAGCAATTTCAGTCCTACTGCCATTTGTGACAAAATACTTATGTGAAGCCGGATTTTCGACATATGTTGCAACAAAAACAAAATATCGTAATCGACTTAATGCAGAACCAGACATAAGGCTGCAGCTTTCTTCAATCAAACCCAACATAAGGAAATTATGTGGAAGTAGAAAGCAGTTCCATCCATCTCACTAAAAACATTTGCTGCAACCAGCTTACTGCTTACTGATGTTTTTTGCTTTGTTAAAAAAAATAACCTTTGAATAAAAATAATGTGTAGATTAACTACTAACTGTAAATTATTGGGAATATCATTCTGTACTGTGTCATTTTGTACTAATGTAGCAAGCGCGGGATGGGGGTCTACAACAAAATTCCGAAATCAAAAGTGGTCCGTGGTCAAGAAAGTTTGAGAAACGCTGGTCTAGTCGGTCAAATGCCTTAGTAAAGTCCAAAATTGCTTCTGCAATGTCTTGCATTATAGCCATAAGATTAGAGATCGCGTCTCTTTTGTAAAAGCTGTGTTGAAGTGATATTAAGTTTTTTAATAATAGAAATACTATAGAGTTATGTAGAATGATTTCAAAAATTTGACAAAAATTGTATATTAATCATAGATATTTACCTTTAGATAAGCAAACAATAATTACGAAAGTAGCAAATTTATGGCTTCGCGCATGTAAACAGAGCCACACACGATTAGACATGCGCACTGTAACATTATCATTTGACGAATGGGAAAATAGACAGGTCCGGGCTTTAAAATTTAAGTTCTTGCTCAAGAAATTGTAAAAGTTGACCTTCAAATTATTTTGACGTGTAAACAGCTAAAATTTGCTCCTAATTCTTGCCAAAAAAGTGGAATTTCTTCTCAATTTTTATTACCTACAACTTTGCCATTTAACGTTTTTCCATAAGACTTGTAGTTTTGCCGGAAATCGAGATAAATCGTTTTCTACCCTTAAAAATTCACCCCCTTCCACTTCCCGACCTCGGGTCGCCCGTAAATTATTTTTCCTTTCATTTTTGTTATATTCTCTTTCTTTTCCAATGGGTTTAATCCTACTATTATTTTTTTTCACTTTTTACCATTTTCAAATGCTTAGCCCTGGTCTAAACCGTAAAAAACCATCTTAGTCTGGGCGTCTGGGGGGGGGGGGGGGTTTAAACCCTAAAACCCCCTTCCCCCCTCGCTGCGCCACTGCGTACAGCGTACAAAAATGCCCTAATTCGATTGGTACCAAACCAATCGTTCCAGAATACAGCTCCTTTAGAGACGCCATCAGAAGTAGCATATTGAGGTGATTTTCAGCCATAAATTTCAACGTATTTTTTTTCTGTTTATTAAATATAATTGAAGCAGTGCAACTAGTGAATCAGAAAACCCAAAATTAGATAGTTTCTGAAGAAGTCGTTGGTCTACTCGGTTAAATGCCTTAGTAAAGTAAAAATAAATTACATCTGTCTAGAGAACATCGTCAATTGCTTCTGCAATGTTTTGCCCTATAACCATAAGATTAGACATCGTTGATCTACTTTTGTAAAAGTCGTGCTCAAAAAGGGATATTGAGTTTTTTAGTAAAGGCAATATAAGGATACGAATAAGGATTTCAAAATTTGTGTATTAATGGACACAGGTCCATAATTGGTCACTTCTGATCGCCCTGCGGTTTTTTATAAGAAATGCAGGAATAAGATCAGGATCCGTACCCCAATCGAAATATGGTACGCATAACTAATATAGGTACGTGTAATTAGGGTTATTAATTTTCGTGCAACATCATCATTTTTCGTGATGCTCTAACATACGAACCCTAATACATTTAGAAAAACTGTACCAATTCCATTAAGGAATTTAACCAGATTAGTAAGTTAAGGGTTCTCAAAGCCCGTTACGGAACTTTAAGAAATAACAAGTTGTTGCGTGTTACCCCACCTCATTTCACCCTTCGTTTAACATACGCATAAAGGGATGTCTTACCCTGTTGGACTTATATTTAATATTTATTATTCTATTATTACGACTTAACTGGCAGTTGGATAGATCATTACAGAGTCAGCAAATCTTATTTTGCAGTTGTTACCCTCGCATGGAGTGTCTGAAGTACACAGAAAAAACACTCTCGCGTATTAAATTAATTTATATCCTTTATTACAATACAACTTTGCTTATAATATTAATTCAATAAATATAAATGACACCTATATTAATTAATCTCATCTTAAATATACAAGAAATATTAGCTGATAAATCTAGATTCGTTTAGAAACAAACGCGGCCATAGGCCAGTACTAAACTACTAAACTTATAAATGGAACCATACAACCTTATTAAGAAAGGAAAACAGAAACTACCGATTCGGTTAAATAATAACTAATCAACAGTAGATGGCAGTAGGGAATTCAATCCCGGGATCCCGGACATTTTTTCGATCTCGAAATCCCGGGATTGTCGTTTATTTAATCCCGGGATTTTCGGTATTTATCTTTGCATTTTTCATTAATTTATATCGTGCACAAGGCCTAGGTTGAGTGATGACACTAGATCAACTTATTTTTTTAAGAAATTTTTTTAAAAAACAAATTTAAAATAACTTTTTTTCCTACTATAAGAATCGTTTTTATGTTATGTTTTAACATTTTTTTTATTTATAGGTTATATTATTATGTTATAGTGTACTTATATGTTCATTGTTATTTTTTTTTAGTTATTAAAATTAAATGAAGAGAGTATGTTTTAGTTTCATTAATAGGAAAAACTCCAAGGAAAATTATTTTTTTATAAATCCCGGGATCCCGGGATTGAAAAATTATAATCCCGAAATCCCGGGATTGAAAATTTCCTCCGGGATTGAATTCCCTAGATGGCAGCCTTCGTCAGTACCGCGCAAGCATAGAGCTGTACTTTGATGCTGCACAGTGGAGCCATTTGCGTTTTTTGTCTTCGTTTTTCTACGAAAAGTGGATTTCAATGGAATGCACGAAGTACTGTACCTACCTACCACTCATTTCGCTTTGGATATTCCTACTTACGCATTATTTAAAATTTAAGGAGAGGTAATGCCGATGTTCATAGATGTCTATTGTTGATGGTCGATATTTCGAATAATGGTCAACATCAACGTTGATTTTCGATGTTATTATGCTGTATCTAACCTCCCGGTAAAAAGAACAACATAGATTTCATGGCGTATTTATTTACCGATATTCCATCCATCTCGCTTTAAAGTGATGTTTTAGAAATTTCCGTTGAACCTTTTCTAAATTCTCATTATGAGCATTGTTTGTATCCTGGAGACCACACCATACTCCAGCTTTGATCTCACATACGAATTATATAAAGTTATAATAGCTTGAATACTCATGAAGTCCCTTGCACATCGCAGAATGAACCAGTAAGCCTTTGATGCCTCAGAAATAGCATTGTTTATATGCATGAAAGCAAAAAGAAAGTTCCGAAACAAAAATTATACCGTCTTTAAAAAACTGAGCGATTATCTATTAATTCATGTATTAAAATTATTGATATTACTTGGTAGTGAAGAATACATTACACTTTCCAACGTTAAGCTATAGATTATTTACCACACACCATTCCACAATCATATTAAAGTTAGAGTGAAGTCGGATACAGTCATCCATTTTCAAAATCCATTTATATAATTTAATATCGTTCGCATACTTTAAATTTTGTGACGGTAAGTTTGAACCCAATATCGTTAATAAAAATAATAAATAGTAAAAGAATACAGATCCTTTGGGGACGCCAGAAGTAGTATATTGAGGTGATTTACAGCCATAAATTTCAATATATTGTTTTCTGTTTATTAAATAGGATTTAAGCAATGTATCAGAAAACCCAAAATTAGAGAGTTTCTGAAGAAGTCGATGGTCTAGTCCAGCGTTTCTCAAACTGGGGTCCGCGATCAACCCGTTAGGGGTCCGCGAGTTATGTAACCTGTAACCACTGAAAAAAATCATGGAAAATTGGATTTGGCCGCAACGCCACTGCAAGCAATTAAATTACGTACTTATCGTTTGAGCGCCAATAAAAAAGATTTGAGGATAAAGAGTGGCTATTTAGGCTTGCATATTTAGCTGATATATTTTCCAAAATAAATGAGGTAAGTCTTGCCATCCAGGGAAAAAATATGACAGTCTTTATGGCTAATGAAAAAGTGGCTGCTTTTAAAAAAAAGCTTAAGTTTTGGGCAGAATCCACTAAGAAACGCGACGTTGATTCATTTCCAGCATTAAAACAGTTTTGGGAAGAAGAATTAGAGAGGAACATACCCGATCAACTTTTTAATGAAATCTATCAACATTTAAATGACGTGCTTTATTCAGTAAAAGAGTACTTTCCAGAGAGCCAGGAAAAAAACCATCAAGAATATAAATGGGTTCAAAATCCCTTTGAAGTAACTGAAAAGCCAACAACCCTCCTAGCAGCTCAGTATGAATCGTTGATCGATTTAACGTCTGATTCAGTTTTAAAGACGAGATTCATAAAGGAGCAATTGGTAGATTTTTGGTGCAATATTGAAGGTGAATACCCAGATCTGACTCAACAAGCAATTTCAGTCCTACTGCCATTTGTGACAAAATACTTATGTGAAGCCGGATTTTCGACATATGTTGCAACAAAAACAAAATATCGTAATCGACTTAATGCAGAACCAGACATAAGGCTGCAGCTTTCTTCAATCAAACCCAACATAAGGAAATTATGTGGAAGTAGAAAGCAGTTCCATCCATCTCACTAAAAACATTTGCTGCAACCAGCTTACTGCTTACTGATGTTTTTTGCTTTGTTAAAAAAAATAACCTTTGAATAAAAATAATGTGTAGATTAACTACTAACTGTAAATTATTGGGAATATCATTCTGTACTGTGTCATTTTGTACTAATGTAGCAAGCGCGGGATGGGGGTCTACAACAAAATTCCGAAATCAAAAGTGGTCCGTGGTCAAGAAAGTTTGAGAAACGCTGGTCTAGTCGGTCAAATGCCTTAGTAAAGTCCAAAATTGCTTCTGCAATGTCTTGCATTATAGCCATAAGATTAGAGATCGCGTCTCTTTTGTAAAAGCTGTGTTGAAGTGATATTAAGTTTTTTAATAATAGAAATACTATAGAGTTATGTAGAATGATTTCAAAAATTTGACAAAAATTGTATATTAATCATAGATATTTACCTTTAGATAAGCAAACAATAATTACGAAAGTAGCAAATTTATGGCTTCGCGCATGTAAACAGAGCCACACACGATTAGACATGCGCACTGTAACATTATCATTTGACGAATGGGAAAATAGACAGGTCCGGGCTTTAAAATTTAAGTTCTTGCTCAAGAAATTGTAAAAGTTGACCTTCAAATTATTTTGACGTGTAAACAGCTAAAATTTGCTCCTAATTCTTGCCAAAAAAGTGGAATTTCTTCTCAATTTTTATTACCTACAACTTTGCCATTTAACGTTTTTCCATAAGACTTGTAGTTTTGCCGGAAATCGAGATAAATCGTTTTCTACCCTTAAAAATTCACCCCCTTCCACTTCCCGACCTCGGGTCGCCCGTAAATTATTTTTCCTTTCATTTTTGTTATATTCTCTTTCTTTTCCAATGGGTTTAATCCTACTATTATTTTTTTTCACTTTTTACCATTTTCAAATGCTTAGCCCTGGTCTAAACCGTAAAAAACCATCTTAGTCTGGGCGTCTGGGGGGGGGGGGGGTTTAAACCCTAAAACCCCCTTCCCCCCTCGCTGCGCCACTGCGTACAGCGTACAAAAATGCCCTAATTCGATTGGTACCAAACCAATCGTTCCAGAATACAGCTCCTTTAGAGACGCCATCAGAAGTAGCATATTGAGGTGATTTTCAGCCATAAATTTCAACGTATTTTTTTTCTGTTTATTAAATATAATTGAAGCAGTGCAACTAGTGAATCAGAAAACCCAAAATTAGATAGTTTCTGAAGAAGTCGTTGGTCTACTCGGTTAAATGCCTTAGTAAAGTAAAAATAAATTACATCTGTCTAGAGAACATCGTCAATTGCTTCTGCAATGTTTTGCCCTATAACCATAAGATTAGACATCGTTGATCTACTTTTGTAAAAGTCGTGCTCAAAAAGGGATATTGAGTTTTTTAGTAAAGGCAATATAAGGATACGAATAAGGATTTCAAAATTTGTGTATTAATGGACACAGGTCCATAATTGGTCACTTCTGATCGCCCTGCGGTTTTTTATAAGAAATGCAGGAATAAGATCAGGATCCGTACCCCAATCGAAATATGGTACGCATAACTAATATAGGTACGTGTAATTAGGGTTATTAATTTTCGTGCAACATCATCATTTTTCGTGATGCTCTAACATACGAACCCTAATACATTTAGAAAAACTGTACCAATTCCATTAAGGAATTTAACCAGATTAGTAAGTTAAGGGTTCTCAAAGCCCGTTACGGAACTTTAAGAAATAACAAGTTGTTGCGTGTTACCCCACCTCATTTCACCCTTCGTTTAACATACGCATAAAGGGATGTCTTACCCTGTTGGACTTATATTTAATATTTATTATTCTATTATTACGACTTAACTGGCAGTTGGATAGATCATTACAGAGTCAGCAAATCTTATTTTGCAGTTGTTACCCTCGCATGGAGTGTCTGAAGTACACAGAAAAAACACTCTCGCGTATTAAATTAATTTATATCCTTTATTACAATACAACTTTGCTTATAATATTAATTCAATAAATATAAATGACACCTATATTAATTAATCTCATCTTAAATATACAAGAAATATTAGCTGATAAATCTAGATTCGTTTAGAAACAAACGCGGCCATAGGCCAGTACTAAACTACTAAACTTATAAATGGAACCATACAACCTTATTAAGAAAGGAAAACAGAAACTACCGATTCGGTTAAATAATAACTAATCAACAGTAGATGGCAGTAGGGAATTCAATCCCGGGATCCCGGACATTTTTTCGATCTCGAAATCCCGGGATTGTCGTTTATTTAATCCCGGGATTTTCGGTATTTATCTTTGCATTTTTCATTAATTTATATCGTGCACAAGGCCTAGGTTGAGTGATGACACTAGATCAACTTATTTTTTTAAGAAATTTTTTTAAAAAACAAATTTAAAATAACTTTTTTTCCTACCATAAGAATCGTTTTTATGTTATGTTTTAACATTTTTTTTATTTATAGGTTATATTATTATGTTATAGTGTACTTATATGTTCATTGTTATTTTTTTTTAGTTATTAAAATTAAATGAAGAGAGTATGTTTTAGTTTCATTAATAGGAAAAACTCCAAGGAAAATTATTTTTTTATAAATCCCGGGATCCCGGGATTGAAAAATTATAATCCCGAAATCCCGGGATTGAAAATTTCCTCCGGGATTGAACTCCCTAGATGGCAGCCTTCGTCAGTACCGCGCAAGCATAGAGCTGTACTTTGATGCTGCACAGTGGAGCCATTTGCGTTTTTTGTCTTCGTTTTTCTACGAAAAGTGGATTTCAATGGAATGCACGAAGTACTGTACCTACCTACCACTCATTTCGCTTTGGATATTCCTACTTACGCATTATTTAAAATTTAAGGAGAGGTAATGCCGATGTTCATAGATGTCTATTGTTGATGGTCGATATTTCGAATAATGGTCAACATCAACGTTGATTTTCGATGTTATTATGCTGTATCTAACCTCCCGGTAAAAAGAACAACATAGATTTCATGGCGTATTTATTTACCGATATTCCATCCATCTCGCTTTAAAGTGATGTTTTAGAAATTTCCGTTGAACCTTTTCTAAATTCTCATTATGAGCATTGTTTGTATCCTGGAGACCACACCATACTCCAGCTTTGATCTCACATACGAATTATATAAAGTTATAATAGCTTGAATACTCATGAAGTCCCTTGCACATCGCAGAATGAACCAGTAAGCCTTTGATGCCTCAGAAATAGCATTGTTTATATGCATGAAAGCAAAAAGAAAGTTCCGAAACAAAAATTATACCGTCTTTAAAAAACTGAGCGATTATCTATTAATTCATGTATTAAAATTATTGATATTACTTGGTAGTGAAGAATACATTACACTTTCCAACGTTAAGCTATAGATTATTTACCACACACCATTCCACAATCATATTAAAGTTAGAGTGAAGTCGGATACAGTCATCCATTTTCAAAATCCATTTATATAATTTAATATCGTTCGCATACTTTAAATTTTGTGACGGTAAGTTTGAACCCAATATCGTTAATAAAAATAATAAATAGTAAAAGAATACAGATCCTTTGGGGACGCCAGAAGTAGTATATTGAGGTGATTTACAGCCATAAATTTCAATATATTGTTTTCTGTTTATTAAATAGGATTTAAGCAATGTATCAGAAAACCCAAAATTAGAGAGTTTCTGAAGAAGTCGATGGTCTAGTCCAGCGTTTCTCAAACTGGGGTCCGCGATCAACCCGTTAGGGGTCCGCGAGTTATGTAACCTGTAACCACTGAAAAAAATCATGGAAAATTGGATTTGGCCGCAACGCCACTGCAAGCAATTAAATTACGTACTTATCGTTTGAGCGCCAATAAAAAAGATTTGAGGATAAAGAGTGGCTATTTAGGCTTGCATATTTAGATGATATATTTTCCAAAATAAATGAGGTAAGTCTTGCCATCCAGGGAAAAAATATGACAGTCTTTATGGCTAATGAAAAAGTGGCTGCTTTTAAAAAAAAGCTTAAGTTTTGGGCAGAATCCACTAAGAAACGCGACGTTGATTCATTTCCAGCATTAAAACAGTTTTGGGAAGAAGAATTAGAGAGGAACATACCCGATCAACTTTTTAATGAAATCTATCAACATTTAAATGACGTGCTTTATTCAGTAAAAGAGTACTTTCCAGAGAGCCAGGAAAAAAACCATCAAGAATATAAATGGGTTCAAAATCCCTTTGAAGTAACTGAAAAGCCAACAACCCTCCTAGCAGCTCAGTATGAATCGTTGATCGATTTAACATCTGATTCAGTTTTAAAGACGAGATTCATAAAGGAGCAATTGGTAGATTTTTGGTGCAATATTGAAGGTGAATACCCAGATCTGACTCAACAAGCAATTTCAGTCCTACTGCCATTTGTGACAACATACTTATGTGAAGCCGGATTTTCGACATATGTTGCAACAAAAACAAAATATCGTAATCGACTTAATGCAGAACCAGACATAAGGCTGCAGCTTTCTTCAATCAAACCCAACATAAGGAAATTATGTGGAAGTAGAAAGCAGTTCCATCCATCTCACTAAAAACATTTGCTGCAACCAGCTTACTGCTTACTGATGTTTTTTGCTTTGTTAAAAAAAATAACCTTTGAATAAAAATAATGTGTAGATTAACTACTAACTGTAAATTATTGGGAATATCATTCTGTACTGTGTCATTTTGTACTAATGTAGCAAGCGCGGGATGGGGGTCTACAACAAAATTCCGAAATCAAAAGTGGTCCGTGGTCAAGAAAGTTTGAGAAACGCTGGTCTAGTCGGTCAAATGCCTTAGTAAAGTCCAAAATTGCTTCTGCAATGTCTTGCATTATAGCCATAAGATTAGAGATCGCGTCTCTTTTGTAAAAGCTGTGTTGAAGTGATATTAAGTTTTTTAATAATAGAAATACTATAGAGTTATGTAGAATGATTTCAAAAATTTGACAAAAATTGTATATTAATCATAGATATTTACCTTTAGATAAGCAAACAATAATTACGAAAGTAGCAAATTTATGGCTTCGCGCATGTAAACAGAGCCACACATGATTAGACATGCGCACTGTAACATTATCATTTGACGAATGGGAAAATAGACAGGTCCGGGCTTTAAAATTTAAGTTCTTGCTCAAGAAATTGTAAAAGTTGACCTTCAAATTATTTTGACGTGTAAACAGCTAAAATTTGCTCCTAATTCTTGCCAAAAAATTGGAATTTCTTCTCAATTTTTGATCAAATTGGGAAATAAGGTAATTATTTCTGGCATTTTTAATAGTTGCAGACTCAGATTTTGAGGATAGGAAATTGTTTTTAAGGGTTTGTTTCTACAATTTGTTTAAAAATGATTCGTCATGTTTTTAGTTTAAAAATAAAGAGAACAAGTCAATTAAACTATAAAACTTATAAAATCGAATATAAAAAGCAAACAGAACCAGCAAAATAACCAAGCTTCGATGTTATTGCGTACCTTACCTCAAGTCAAATATTAGTTGGTATATAACTTGTATTGATTTTTACACTATGGCAAAAACTTGGGTACGTGTAAAACATTTTCAAGCACAATTTCTTGTTCAAGAATTTGAAAAAGTGTTTGCCCGAGAACTTGACCCGTGGAATACTTGCACCCTTGGATTAATGTAAACATACCTAGGTATATTTACTTTTTTCTTTTATATAATATAAGTATAGACTAAAGTGTCTTTTAAACTTTTTGAAGCAATATATTGCCCGAAAAATAGGCGTACCTAATTAGATTGCAGTGCTGCAAATAAAATATACCAAAACATGCATCGGGATAATCTTTCTTGGTGTGAGTTTCTCTTTATTTTTATACCTTATTTGTGTAGCCTATGCCTAGTTAGATATATCGAGATACATTACTTCTCCATATTTACTGAAAATACGAAATGCCCGGTATTTTACCCCTATTTGGGCATAACAAACTAATACAACGGCTGTTGCTAGTAATTGTTTATATTCCAATCGAAGTCACTAAAAGCACAAATACAATTCATTAAACTACACAAAAACTAGAAATCCGTAAATATTAAATACCCACAATAAACAACAAGGAATCCACAGAGAAAACTTAAAACATAACAATAAAAATGGCCCCGAACCGGTTCTGGAGTGTATTTTGAGCATGTCGATAAAGAACGATAGGCCTATAACAAGAGGTTTGTGCACATGCCCAATGCTGCTTCACCCATAAAACGTAACTTTTGTTTGCGAAGGAGATAAGCTGTACGTATCTAAAGGTAAATGTCTACGATATTTATACACAGGTCTATAATTAGTTCTTCTGATCGCTCACTTTTTTTGGACACTCCTTTAAGGTAGTTTATAGCGCAGGAATCGTTTGAGTTTTTAAGCATATAGGTAGGTTAGATAATTTAAAAAGTGGTTTTAAAAGTACAAATCTGCAATTTTTTATAAGAAACATCGTTCAGTAAAGGAACCATAAAAAATTACCTTAAAACAACGCGTTCACAACGGTTGCAAACCGGCCGCCTTACATTAGTCACATTATCTTACGACTAATTGGTTGTTTGGTTGGTCGGGACTAATCCCGGTCATAGATGATGTCACTGAATATCATGGGTGTTGTTAAACGGTTTCTTAGGGGGGGGGGGAGGTAATGGGGGTGCACTAAAAGCCCGCCCAAATTTGGTCAATAATTATTAGTAAATATTTTAAAAATTTATGATTACCTTCTTATTTTATTGAAAATGAAATAAGATAAAAAATAAAAAAGCCAATTTATTTTTCATTAGTGGGTACATTGTTTAAAAGTAAAGTTCATTCTTCTGTTTTTATTTGCAGCAAACTTATCAATAACAATAAAGTCCCTAGATCTACACTTTGTGACCTGTGTCAAGTTAATTTCGAGTTTAGGTCTTCCCTCAATTTTAATTTCAATTTTTTGCTCAATACTAAACTTAATGAGCTAAAATTGTTTCTCAAATATTCCACATTCATAGTCGCCTTGGCGTTAAAACTGTTCATTTTTATTAAAATAAGTCTTTACTACCCCAAAATAATAACAAAAATATAAAGGAAAACTCCAAATAATAAATTCATACATTCAATCAAACCATATTGATTGCCAGACTTTAAAAATAATACGATCTTTCTTTCTTTTACTGCTAACTTGGTAAAACAGAAATAATTGTCAATAAGTCAACTTCCAGTCTGTCCTTCTAAAAGATAACGATTAATAAATTTATTAAAAAGTATTCTAATTAATATTTGTCTTACTAGAATAGGGCAAATGCCCCACCTTGCTGAATATAGACGGGATTTGTTATAAATACCGGAATTTATATGCAAATAATACGTTGCCATCCGGGATTCACCGGGATTTATAATAACCCCGGTTGCTACTGAAGTAACTTTAAAAGCGTCATAAAACAGCCGAGATTTGTATGAATACCGGAGCCGGGAGGCTATAGTCACCCGGTATATTAAGGTCTAAATTCTGAAGAAAAATAAAATATTACCATGAATATTACAAATGCCGGTAGGTCATGACGTTATTAATAGTACGTCACTGTTTTTGAGATGCTAATATATAGTCGGATATTTTAACTGGTTTTCTCTATAAAAATCTTTTTGGGTTTAGTTGAAACGTATCTCCCTGAAGTACGAGTTTATTAAAAACAAGTTTGCGTTTTAGAAAACCTGCTCTTTGTTAAAATGCCCTAATAACAAGCATACGGAATACATCAGAATAATAAAAATGCTGCCGTGTATTTTATTCTGTGTGGTCTTGCCTTACATTATGGCGCAATTCAAATTTGAATCCACCACTGAAACCAGATTCTGTAAGAAAATGGTGTATACCAGGGTTGTGTTTAAGCTGGTGGGTCGGTTCAGCAAATAAAGGTGTAAACCATAGGCATCTAAAACTTGTTTTTAGGTGCCTGTGGAGTAAACACAAAATCGCTTGTGAAGACGCAGTTAACTTTCTGAATGTGCGTGCAAAAACTAAAATACAAAGAAACCTTAAGAAGGAATTATTTTCTTTGGGTTAACAATATGACCCCACTCGGCTTACATATTTTAGGTATAATGATAATAACGGAAAAGTGTATTTCAAACATAAGAGTACCACTCACCTAATACCAGGCAAGAATGCCGAAATGAAACAATTTACGTTAATTTGGCAGTCGGCACCAGACGGCTAATAGTTTTGCAAACAGCAGAACATGATAGTCGTACCTGTGGTACTATCGAAACGGACTCCTCCGACGATAACGAGTACCCAAAAAAAAAACACCATAAAACTGCCTACTTTAGCTGAGCCGCGTTAAAGCGTCGAATGGAATGGATAACCATCCAGTGCCGGCGTAGGGGTATACAAACTTAAAACTCCGAAAACTTCCCTGTATTTAATAGTAAAACTTTCTCAACAGTCTATTACGTATTTTTTTTGTTCTAAAAGTAAAATTTAAATTTCGGCGACCACCACTCTCTGTTATCCCTTTGGAGATTTAAAAAAAATTCTAAGCCCATAAAACATATTTAAGAAATTAGCAAAAAAATACTGGATTAAACAGGTTTTTAAACACAAATGAAACAATTGATGACTTTTCACATTCGTTTAGTTTTTTTTTTCGCAAATTCTTACATTAACTTACACAACAGCTGTTGTTATACGGCGACTCCCGATAATAATCTAAAAGACCGACGATCTGTTGAAAAAGGTACTTTTGTGAATATCTATATCTGCTTTTAATTACAAAATTCCAAAACCCCAACTTTAGTATCGATTTTAATGGTTTATATTGAGTTTTCATACAAAATGAGCATGGGAGTCGTAGACCTCACAAAGATTATTAGGAAACCGTCAAAACATGATTTTGTGGTAAAAAAAAGATATAACTGGCTTTGAACGCGAACTTCTCGATTATTCTTAATGTTGCGTATTTACATTAACCCTTAAAAAGCGCGCAAAATTATTTAGGACCACGCCTAATATTTGTCAATAATTTATTGTAAATGCTAGTCAGGCGTCCTTTCAGAAGAAGATCATTGCTTCCATGTTCCATAGTTAACAACTAATTTTATAAAGTTCGTATTTTAGATTTTTTGTCCTAAACTGAAAGACCTAAAATTATTTCTTAAATAGCTCACATAGTCGTATTTTTTTATTAGAATAAGTATTTACTATCTATAAATAATAATAAAAATATGAAGCGCAACTCTAAATAAGAACGGACTCGGCGGAGCACACTCAACTGTGTTTTCCTATTCATTCGTGATTTTACTGATTTCACAAAAAAATATAGAAAATCTGCAAAAGTCCCGCCTACTTTACCTCGCGAATGTTACGAATTCATACGACCGAGACCACGTTTAGTTATATTACCGTATCTTATAAAAATTTTTAAAAGGATCGTATTTTTTCTTTGTGTTTTTTTTATGGGGGTGCACGTGCTCATGTGCTTCTGTGGAGAAAAACCGCCACTGAGCTATAAAAATTATATTTTTCTTCCAGCGTCAATAAACCTGACATTTTTCTACTAATTTTTTGACTAAAGTTCTGCTTTTTTGTCAGAAGGCGGTCTTAGTAAGTATCGTTAAAAAAAGCATTGTTTATTACTTTTAATATCATATTTATAAGTTTGTTATGTTGTATTATAATTCAACACTTCTGATGAACATCTAATAAATCATTATGGGAAGCCTATCTGTCTGTACCACTAACTATTTTACTTTTTAGTTAAAACAACGCATTTTATTCCCCTTCTCCTCAGACGTTGTCGTGGCCCGCGCTCTTTGCTTGATGCTTTAGGATGCACGAGACTTCTTTTATAGATTAAAACACCATATCTTTTTGATTGTCCAACTACTTTTTTTTATTTCTCTTATGACAATGACATATTTTTCAACAATAACAATTTTACCTAACATGAATAGGTAGGTTGCAACATTCCGCCGCCCTTGAAAGGTTGGCTTTCAAAAAAAAACATCAAAATAAACAAAAACATGCTACTAATCTTCGGTACTTCGGTAGGTAGCAAACTCAGTTTGGTTAAAGCTCGTTTAAGAACACCATTTTAGTTTGCAACGCGCACAATATGGTCAGCACCAGGATGCAAGTCTACTATCCGTCCAAGAGGCCAGCACAATGGAGATGTATTATTGTCTTCTTTTAACATTACCATTGAGCCCAATTTCAACTGAGGATCCTTATCGAACTGTCTATGCAAATATTCCTTTAACCAACGGGACCAGAAATGCTGGAAAATTTGTTGCATATGCTGGTATCGTTTGACATGATTAGTTTTAGAAGTAGTCAAGTCCCGTTGCGGTACAGCTGTTAGGGGTCGACCGATCAAAAAATGGCCTAGAGTCAAAACTTCAAGGTCAGCAGGATCAGACGACATCGGAATCAAGGGTCGAGAATTAAGAACTGCTTCTATTTGAGTTAGAATCGAGTAAAATTCCTCATAAGTTAGAGGAGTTTGTTTTAATACACGCTTTAAATGATGTTTACAGGACTTTACGGCAGCTTCCCACAATCCGCCAAAATGAGGCGAGCGAGCAGGGATAAAATGCCAATTTACTTTAGACTTGTTTAAATAATTTTGAAAAAAATCACTTTTTACAAGGCCTTCAATAGCTTTAAGCTCGTTATTTGCTCCTGTAAAATTAGTTGCGTTGTCCGAATACAAATCACTACAGAGACCACGTCTAGATACAAATCGTTTTAATACATTTAAAAAGCCTTCACTCGTTAAGTCTGAAATCAGCTCTAGATGAACAGCCTTTGTTGACAAACATACAAAAACACTAATATAAGACTTAATGAATTTTCTATTTCTTGTTCTACCGTCTTTTAAATCAAAAGGTCCTGCAAAATCAACTGCTGATGAAATAAATGGACTTGATGGAGTTACTCGAGGACTAGGAAGTTGTCCCATTTTAACAGATATTTCACCAGGTTTAGCTCTATAACATTTAATACATTTGCGTATGCAGGCCTTCACTGCGTTTTTCCACTTATTGGCCAAAAATTTTGTCCAATATGAGACAGAGTATTGTTTACACCAGCGTGTAATGAGCGTTTATGTTCTTGCATGATTAAAAGTCTAGTAAACGGGTGTTTTCCGCACAAAATAATCGGGTGCTTCTGATTATTCGAAAGATTTGTATTTTGGAGTCTACCGCCAACTCGCATTATACCATTAATATCTAAGAAAGGAGATAATGACTTTAAGTTACTTTTAGTATTAACAGACCTATTTTGCTCAAGGTGCGTTAAATCTTTGAAAAAACATTCATTTTGTTGAATTTTTATTAAAACGTTCGTACTGTATTATATTTCTAATATCGTTAAAAGTCCAACTTGTCGACTTTCATTTGGACTTCTTGAATTATTTATAAATCGTAAGCAATATGCGGTTACGCGAACTAACTTATCATAATCCGAAAAACGTTCAAACATATTTATAGTTTCGCGCGCTTCATTGCAAAGGAAAGAACCTAATGACGTTTTATACTCGGGTATTTTATTTAAATTTCGAGAGAAGTTTATAATATTTGAGTCTTTGGGAAAATTTTCGAGATTCTGTTTAAGGAAAAGTGGACCATGCCACCATAAATCAGAATGTACGAGGTCAACAAGATTAGCTCCACGTTAAATTATGTCCGCGGGATTATTCGCTGAAGAAATATAATTCCAATTATTTCTATCGGATAACTCCTGAATTTCTGCCACCCGATTTGAGATAAATATTTTCCACATTCGATGTTCGTCGGCTATCCACGATAAAACTATTGTAGAGTCCGTCCACATAAAAATATTGTTTATTTTAGGGTTTAAAGTATTTAAACATTTATATACTAACCGAGATAATAAAAGGGCTCCACATAACTCCAACGTTGGTAAAGTAATCGACTTTAATGGAGCTACACGGGACTTTGCACAAAGAAGATTACACTCTATCTTACCTGTACAGTCCATAGATTGAAGATATACGGAGCAAGCGTATGCTTTCTCACTTGCGTCAGAAAAACCGTGAATAATAATTTGTTGAGGAACCTTTATAAGGACATGTCTTGGAATTTTAATTAACTGTATTTGTGATAATTGTTCTTGAAAATCAATCCACTGACTATAAATATCGAAAGGAACGGGATCGTCCCAAGCAACCTTTAACTGCCACAATGTTTGTAGCATAAATTTAAATCGAATTAGAATAGGACCTAGAAGACCAAGTGGATCAAATACCTTTGGTATAAAAGATAAGATTGTTCTCTTCGTGATTTGATTTGTATTAGAGCAAAGTTCATTACCCTTATACAAGAAAACATCTAAAGAAGGTATCCAAGATACGCCTAACGTTTTAGTAGAAGAATCGTCCGTGATAATATATTGAGAGTCGGTACTTTGGCTAAGATTTTCCAAAAAATTTCTATCGTTAGACTGAAATTTCCTTATCTCAAATCCATAGTCTGCTAACAGTTTTGTCAAATTTTCACGTATTTTATTTAAAGATAGACTATCCGAAGAACCAGTCAGAATATCATCCATATACATATCTTTATTAATTACGTCACATTCAACGGAATACATTTTATTGTTTTCAATAGCAATTTGCTTCAGGCAACGCGTGGCCAAAAATGACGCTGGCTTAGTACCATACGTTAATGTTTGTAAAGCAAAATGCTTAACTTCTTCGTTGGGGCTTTCTCTCCAAACTATTCGTTGAAGATCTTGATGCTCATTACATATTAAAATTTGTCTATACATTTTGGTCAAGTCGCCTATAAATACAAATTCGTGTTTCCTAAACCGTATTAGAATAGAAAATAGATAATTTTGAAGCTCCATTAATACATCGTTAAGTGATCAATTTGTTGACGATTTGGCGGATGCGTCAAAAACAACCCTAACTTTCGTTGTGAGACTATCTGGTTTTATTACGCTATGATGCGGTAAATAATATACGGGAACATTCGATTTTTTATTTGGCGAAATTTCATTCATATGATTCAGACCTTCATATTCCACTAAAAACGATTTATATTTTTCGTGTAATGTCTTGTTATTTAAAAGTTTTCGTTCCATAACATATAAACGGCTTAATGCGCGTTCTTCCGACTTGCCTAAATCAAAAACATTATTTTTTAACGGCAATTTTACTATAAATCTGCCTTCGTCGTTCCGGCTGAAATTTTGATCAAAATGTTGTTCGCAATCACGTTCTTTCTTTGTTAAGATGGTTTTTGTATTTGGAGATACCTCTTCCAAAAGCCAAAATTTCTCGAGCTGACTATTTAAATTTAAGTCTTTATTCGAGTCTATAAAAAAGCATTTTGATAGTTGCTGCGTGACAGGAATATTTCCTGCTATAATCCAACCCAGTAAACTATTTTGTAAAATCGGTAAATTTCTCCCAAGTTTAATTTGACCAATCGATTAAAGTTCAAATAAAAGCGAACAACCAATCCAAATATCAACGCTGGATGCAATGTTAAAATCAGGATCAGCTAATGGTACATTTGGAACAGAGAACTTACTTTGGAATCCTAAAATTTGAAATGTCAAAGGTCGCTTGAGGAGAGAGATCTGTTATATTTTTAATAACAAGGCATACTATCCGAGTTTTGAAATTATGGTTAACTGATGCTATGTTTAAAGTAGCCTGTTGAGAAATATTAGTTTTAATTTGATTTATGCCAGAAACTGGTAAGTTAATTTTTGTTATAGGCAAATTTAGTTTTTCTATCTAGCAATACGCGACAAGACAAGGCGCGATTCTGTGAATCAAAAACCTGTACGATTGCAGTAGACAACAAAACTATATTTTCGGGTGATTTTCTTACATAATGAGACAAAACTGCGTGAGGCTCACACTGTAAGTAAGTTTCTGTATTATTCTGCGCGACTAAAACATCATTTTGCTTTTCTTTATTACTGTTTAAAGGTTTATTTTTATTATCGAATGGCACTGATTCGTGTAGCCAAGTACTATGCCGACCATTACATATTTTACATCCCATGGATTTGCATTCGATATTTTTATGATTTTTACGTAAGCAATTAGTGCATAAACGCAATCTTTTCACTTCTTTAAATCGAGTTATGATGACGCGATGATTTCCGGCCGATTTGGACTCTAATGCTTTCAGCATTTGACATCTTTGATTTAAAAATGTTGTTAAGTCATCTAAACTTGGTTGAACTATTTCTTTACTGAAATGTTCCCATTCGCGCTTAGAGTGAAAATCGAGCTTGGACATGAGCATGTATTTAAAGATGGTGTTCCAGCTACTTACTGGCTCTCCCAAACTTTCAAGAGAACGGCAATTCTTTAAAAACGTGTCATAAAACTTTCTTAAATTTACGGGGGATTCCTTTGGTATAACGGGTAGACCAAAGATTTCCTTTAAATGAAAATTTATGATAGCTTTCTTGTTATCGTACCGATTTTGCAATAATTGAAATGCCTTTGAATAATTTACATCGGAGATTTGTAATGAAACTTGGGCTGCTTCACCCTTTAATGAGCTTTGTAAATAATAAAACCGTTCAATATTGTGCAAATTACTGTTATTATGTACTAAAGCGGTAAAAGTATCAGAAAATCTTTGCCATTCACTATAAGAACCAGAGAATTCGGGAATTTTCAAAGGAGTCAGTTTAGCAGACGCATTTGGACCTGAAGAAATTAAGCCCACATTACTAATTGAATTGCAAGGCGCATTTTGTTTCATAAGACTTTGCATTAAATCTTCAGCTCGAGCAATAGCATTATAATATTTTGTTTCGAAAGGATCTCGTTCTACAAATGAGGCCTCTTCATCGAGAGCGTTATTTTCTAAGAGGGATTCCTCATAGTCACCCTGTACTTGTTTAAATTCATGTAAAATATCAGAAATTGTATCAAAACGTGCCTTTAACGGAGTTAAAGATTCGGGTAATGAAGTAAATTTGTCTAAAAATGTATAAAGTCGTGTTAATTCTGCTTTAATTTGCGTGCGACGAGCTTTAAGCTTTATTACCTTGTCATCTGCCATTTTTCGACTATTTTCGTGAATTACGTTAACAAATTTATATTTTCGAGTTTTATGAAGTTTATATAACGAGATTAATAAACTTAATATTACGAGATTATTAAACGTGGAAATAACCAAATCCACTGACGTATCAATCGAGGTTTATGTCAAAATATCGTGAGGTAGGTATACCTGAACAGTGTTCAATACGTGAATATACCTAATCCATAATTAACCTTTATCGAGAATTACGAGTACAATATATACGAGTTTTTGTTTAAATTATTCTCAATCTAAACTAAATAAACATTTATAAACCTATGCAACTCGCCCAGTTTTTTTTTTAATTCGAGTAAACATCATTTAAATAAATAGTCAAACAAGTGACGGAACGATAGGTAGATATAGACAAATAACTTAAGATATTTAAGTTAGAAACAGAAGCGATCTGACCTGAGACCTGACTAATGCTTCGTATTCGTGGTTTGCTTCTTCTGTTCACCTGCTAGCTGAACAACTACAAAAACATATGGCCGCGAATTCTTCGATAGTTGGATATAGTTGCTGTTTCATATCCGGCTCGAAGGACCAATGTCGTGGCCCGCGCTCTTTGCTTGATGCTTTAGGATGCACAAGACTTCTTTTATAGATTAAAACACCATATCTTTTTGATTGTCCAACTACCTTTTTTTATTTCTCTTATGACAATGACATATTTTTCAACAATAACAATTTTACCTAGCAACATGAATAGGTAGGTTGCAACAGACGTTGTAGCTGTAAAATCGTGCGGAGTTATATCAATGAATAAATCAAAAATGAAATTAAAATTTCAATATTTATTGGTTGTAGGTAAATATATCATTTCAGTGTGCAGTAATAGTAACAATATAAAATTTCAAATAAAAATTTCAAAAGGCATCGTCGGTTAAACGTTGACTCACTAACTAATAAAAAAAAGAACTAAAACTATATTATTATAAAAACAATAGAACTTAGGTACTAAAAAATTCTTATGGGACCAAAAGGCGCTAATCAGAATCTAATAGTATATCTTTAGTTTCTGATTTTATTTCGAAAAAGTCTTCATTAATACTATGTGTTTCGAAGCTAGAAGTACACACGTCTTCGGTCATACTATTAACTTTTCTTTTTCTACCTCTTCTTTGACTAGGTGGCGCAACAGTCAATGAATCTGATGCTTGTGGGCGAGTAGCACTAAATTCTGTGGTTGTATTATTGACAGTACCACTTGTTGACGGTTTGCATATAACATGTGATTGAAAAGATATTCCTTCCGCATGTTGAAGCTCTTCTTCCATGATTATTTGAGCGATCTTCATCTTGACAATTGCCTGTTTGGTTGGGGCAAATGATTTTACTATATTCGAGTAGCCTAAGAAAATTAAGTCGGTAGCGTCCAGACCATTAACAGTGCTTGTACCCTGCAAAAATATCAGTACTACTAAAAAGAAATCACCGGCAATTATTCCGTATACGGTATTCCACGGTTTTTCCGAATTTTCAAAATCTGCCTTTACCGACCGCGGTAATATTGGTCGTTATAATTAATTAACATATATAACGTTTCTATAATCTTTACTATTATCCAAAATTGTTAAGTGGCTGACTGACTTTCTAAACCCCTAATCCTAGAATCTAGAATCACAAAATTTCGAGGATGTTTAACACAATATGAATAATAAAGTTTATTTTTATTATTATTATTATTATTATTATTATTATTATTATTATTATTATTATTAAATGACTTTAAAAAGCCGAATAGTTTAGTTTTTTTAACATCAGAGTCTATATTCCTGTATATTAGGTATTGAACTATTATATTTAAAAGAAGTTTTTTATTTTTCTTTATGATGTATTGGTGTTTCCAAATTATTTCCATTTCTAGTGTTCATGTTGTGGTTAATTCTAAAATAAATTTTTTCCTATATTTAATCTGGTTTTTTAGTAGAAATTATTTTATGAATAAAACAGTTAAAGTGAATTTCGCCTCTAGTTTTATAATATTACGTTGTGTATAGGTTGGAGTAACATGGTAACAAATATTTTTTCACTCTTTACGGCTTTACCTTACCGACCTAAAAACAAACCAGGCTAAGGAGTTCCAGCAAATCGCGACAAAGCAAACGCTTGTCAGCTCCTGTGCTTACACTACAATTCTATAAATGATGTGTTTGATGAAAATATAAAAAATGATTATTTTTAGATATAAAATATAAATAAATGAAACGCTTTAGCCCCTGAATTCTTAAACATAACCACCGAAAGAATCCATGAATCCATGAATAGTTTCTTAAAATACGCAGAAACGGCAGCAAACCGTGTACGGAATAATTACCAAATCACCTGTTGATAAAGTAAAGTACCAGGATGTCGATTTTTTAAACAATAAAAATAACGATTTTTCAAAAATTGGATATCGTAGTGTAGTTATTGGTACACAAAATATGTTTTTTCTTATTTTGTTGTCATTTGTGTCATATCAAATTTCTTTTTCAATATCATAATAAGCTTATTACTACGAAATTAATTTCTTTTATTTTTTAAAACTCTTAATGATTGATCAAATATTTTATTTTGCGAACGTCTAGCATTGCCTGTTGTGGCATTTAATAAAATTTCCGACGTCTATCAACAATTTCCATCATGCCTTTTTAACAGAATATGCCATAAATGAAAAAGAACAAAATGACAAATTATGTGTCTACGGTTCTTTAATGAACAGAACTGTGCATACTGTTGTTAAATCAAATTAAAAAATCTTAAATCTTCCATAAGACTAGATTTTTTAAAATTGCTTTAACTCACTTTAATTTAAATCATGGTAAACCGATTCAAATCATTAATAAATCACCGAAAATTTGTTAAATCATTAACAACATAACGCCGGTCTGCGCGTTACGGCATAATATATCTACATTAAATCAGATTAAATCAATACTGATTAAAAATCTATGATGGCCGTTTTCAGCCTCAGCCTATCTTATTCTGTGTACATGTTTTAGTATTGAAAATACTATTGGGATCGTGTTTACGCAAACTTTGCATTGCATGTCGATGTCGCTCATGTCGATGTCGCTCCGCCGTCTGTCGCGGCCAACAGCGCAATATCTAGATCGGTCTTGTAACATAATACTCTGATAAGACTTGGTAGAAATATAAATATGAATCAGCGTAAAGTCGGCAAGTAAATAATGAATAATGTTTAGTTTAGTTTGTGTTTTAAAGAACGCCATAGTAACTTTGTTAAAAAGTGTTTTATTGAGATAAGTTATAACTAAGGTAAGTTCACGTTATTTAAATCGGAATATTATATCGAAAAAAAAAAGCGGGAGGCAAAAAGTTGGAGCACAATAATTGCATATTACAGGGTCCGCCCAAATTTGGTTAACAAATGGGATAATTTTTTTATTATTGATTTCTCAGAAAATGTTATTGTACCGGGTGATTGGTTATATTTTGCACCCCTACCTATCTCATGAAAATCTTCATGGTCTATTTTGAACGCTTGGGTAAATAAGTATAATTTAAAAACATAGCATAAGTAGGCTTAGACAATATGACCGATTGAATATAAGGCAATTGTTCACCTTGGTTGGTCTGCTATGTGAATATTATTGTTTATAAACAAATTAATATTAATTATTCTTAGAAATAAAACCATACATTTAATATAATATGTTTTAGTTAATATACATGGTGTCCCAAACGTAATGGGACACAGAGCAACAGCAGGCTCCTTAAGGCGAAATAATGCGATTTATTTAAACTTGCATTATCCCAAAATTGATAACAACCAAGATAAAGGGTGTCAAACTTTTATTTTTGTTTTCGTTTTTTTGGGATTATTTATAGTTCACCTTGGTTGGTCTGCTATGTGAATATTATTGTTTATAAACAAATTTATATTAATTATTCTTAGAAATAAAACCATACATTTAATATAATATGTTTTCGTGAATATACAGGGTGTCCCAAACGTAATGGGATACAGAGCAACAGCAGGCTCCTTAAGGCGAAATAACGCGATTTATTTAAACTTGCATTATCCCAAAATTGATAACAACCAAGATAAAGGGTGTCAAGCTTTTATTTTTGTTTTCGTTTTTTTGGGATTATTTATAATGTTTTAATTAATATACAGGGTGTCCCAAACGTAATGGGACACAGAGCAACAGTAGGCTTCTTACGGCGAAATAATGCGGTTTATTTAAACTTGCATTATCCCAAAATTGATAACAACCAAGATACAGGGTGTCAAAGTTTTATTTTTGTTTTCGTTTTTTTGGTATTATTTCCTAACGAAATGACATAGGTAGCAGCACGAAATTAAGGATTTTGGGGTTTTTTGAGGTGAGGAATTTAAAATTATCCATAGTTTTTATGTAACCAGTACTGTAAAATTAAAGAACATTTTTTAAACTTTTACAAAATCCAAATTAGAATGTGGGCTTTAATTACATGACATAGGTCATTAAAATTTTAAAGCTGTGTCAGGTATTTTCAATACATAGGATGCTTGCGTAAGGTGCAAGATCTGTGAATTTTTAAATTATTTTAAATCTTCCTTAAATTAGTAGGTATCGTTTTTTAAATCAATTTAAATCACTCCAGATTAGGTACGTTAAATCGATTTACAACATCATAAATCACAAAAAAATTACCTAAGTAAATAATCACAACTGTACACACCGACTGTGCTTGGCAGCGCACAGCATGGCGGCCCAACCACTTTAAATCAAAAATCCTCATTTAAATTATGATAAATTATATTAAATCAATACTTATGTAAAATATAATATGTACAGTTTTTTTGGGAGTTAGAAGCCCCAGCCCACAACTTTCTAAATATGTGTACCTACAATTTATTAAACTATTCCTTAAATTACCAGACTTTCGAATTACTTTAATCAAATTAACTAAATTCATATAAATAATCAATAAATCACAAATCACAATTTGGCATTACCGAGAGATACTTTAAATCATAAATCACTAGAAGTTGTGTTAAATCGAATTAAATCAACACTGATTTAAAATCTATGCACACTTTTGTTTTGGAATGATCTGCCCCTCGAATTGTTCATTGTATTTTCCGAATTATCTTTACTTAGTGTGGTACTACGAAACCTATTTTTTCTGCAAATAATTACCCTATGCCAGTTTTTGAAAACTTCTAATTATAAAATTAATTACATTATAATGTAACAGCACAATTAGGCATAAATCTGTTATTACAGAAAAATTGTAAAAATTCCTTTAAGTGAATCGCTACTTTATTTTATTAAGAAGAAAACTTTTGTACTGTTCCTAGTTTGTAGTTGGATTATACATGGGTTAAAAATTTATAATTTAGATATTTTTGATCTTGCGATATTTTTACATTTTAAATACCTGTTCTTTGATGGTTTGAAACTGATTGATGATTTTGTTAGCACTTGTTGATTCAAAGATATGCTTTACTTTCGAAATGCGTTGATTTTCCTCTGCGTTCTCAAAGACTGCAGCAGTAGTATTTTCTGAAAATTCGTCATCTTGATCATCAATGGTTTGATAATCTGGTTCCTGACGATTGTTTACATCAGATTCCATTAGTGTAAACGGTTTGCAGAACTCCATGGTATCCGCCCATTGCCAATTTTTGTAACTCCGTAATGCATGTGGGGCACCAGGAGTAATGCTTCTAAGATATTTTTTGTAACAGTCCCTGATATTTTTCCATTTCTTTTTGAGCTCAGTCTCTGAAAAAAAAATTGATTAAGTTTGTTTGTTTGTTTAAAGATGCAAGCAATATACAGGGTGTTTAAATCCGCGGGAACTTTTTTTTTATTTAGCATTTTTTTTGCATTTTGCAATCTAACCTTTTTTTTGAAACTTAAATGCATGTAGGTATTGCGAAAAGGGCACAAAAGGTAGAAAATAACTCAATATTTACTACCTGATAAGCGAGAAACAAAATTATAATATTTTCATTGTTCATATAATTATAACTAATTACAGTAAAATTTATTTAAAACTCTGTATTTAATTTTAGTGTGTTTATCGTTGTCTAAGTTCCTTAATCTTTCTTGCTTTTGTCACGTAAATTTTACTTTTAAGGTGGCCCCAAAAAAATAATCAAGAAAGTTAAAAAATGGCGATCTTTCCAGCCACTCGATTTCCCCTATCTAAGCACCGACTATTTAGAAAAATCTTCTTTTATAGATTATCGAACACTTGGTGCATAATTTCTCGGTACACCATCCTGCTGAAACATATACATAATATACAATTATTATAAATATCTGCATCTGCATGATGAAGAAAATAAAGCAGCGAAAGCTGAAATAGTCTTAAAAAAATAGACATAAAAAATTATTTATATTATCTTCAAGAAATATTGGCCCAATAACTCGGTCACCAATTATTATTATACCTGATGCACAACATAGACAATATACCTTTAGATAAGCAAGCAATAATCACGAAAGTGGCAGATTTATGGCCTCGCGCATGTAAACAAAGCTATACTCAAAACCCAATATTACAGGCAGTGACGTATTATTCGAAACCATGGAAACTAATGCAAACCGCCAATGACCCTACAGTATTTTGGTCGTTTCCATGGTTATGAGAGCTACGTCACTGCCTATATTTTTGGTAATAGACTATAGACACTATTTGACATGCGCACTGCTAAATTATCGTTTGACGAATGGGAAAATAGACACGTCCGGGCTTTAAAATTTAAATTCATGCCAAAAAATTAGACTTACTTCTCAGTTTTTGATCAAGTTGGGAAAAAAGGTAGTGATTTCTGGCATTTTTAGTAGTAGCAAACCTATCAGATTTTAAGGATATAAAATTGTTTTTAAGGTTTGGTTTTCAAAATTTGTTTAAAAATGATTCGTCGTCGTGTTTTTACTTCGAAAAGTTCACATTTGAATTCACAAGTGAATTAAACTAGTCTTATAAAATCGAATATAGAAACAAACAAAATCAGCAAAATAACCAATCTTCGATGTTATCGCGTACCTAACCTCAAGTCAAATATTAGTTGGTATATTGGTAAAAACTTGGGTACGTGTAAAACATTTTCAAGCAAAATTTCTTGTTCAAAAATTTGAAAAGTGTTTGCCCGAGAACTTGACCCGTGGAATACAGGCTTTATTAATAGCTTAATGTCGGGGTGTACAGATTTTAACCAAAAAATTAACCAACCATCACCTTTGACAAAATTAATTTTTTCACGATCAGACACAATTCACTAAACTACACAAAAACTAGAAATCCTTAAATATTAAACACCCACAATCCACGATAGCTAAGAAAACTACAAGGAATCCACAGAGAAACCAAAACACAACAACAAAAATGGCGGCCGAGCCGGTTCTGGGAGGGTATTTTGAGATGTCGGTAAAGTAGAACAGGCCGATAACACGAGGTTTATGCGCACGCACAAAGGTGTCCAGAGGGAAGGCAGCTGACCGGCGAGTAATGCGCTCGGACGTATTTTTTCACCCATAAAACGTAACTTTTGTTTGCGCAGGAGATAAGCTGTACGTATCTAAAGGTAAATTGTCTATGATGCACAGCCATTATTCATTATGACCAATTTATACACTTATCCAAAATTAAAATAATAATTTCTGGTTTATTCTACACACCGTTCAACTTAAATAATAAACACCAAGAAAATTTAGGCTCTAACATCTTACGCTTTAGCTTGCTACGACCCATTACTGAACTAAGAACTTTTAGGAAGAAATCGGTATCAGCTGTGGACGTTGAATGTGAGTTTCCCGAATATAGTGAAGATTTTTATTCGACCAGTTTTGATTATTCAATATGACCAATTTATACAATCATCCGAAATTAAAATAATATTTCTGGTTTATTCTACACACCGTTCAACTTATATAATAAACACCAAGAAAATTTATGCTCTAATACCTTACGCTTTAGCTTGCTACGACCCATTACTGAACTAAGAACTTTTAGGAAGAAATCGGTATCAGCTGTTGATGTCACATGTGGGTGTCAACTGTTGAAACGCTTTGTATTTAGAAAAAGTTAACTCTATCATCATTTCCTTTCTGTGCGATTAAGTTTAAAAAGGCAATTTAAAGAAACAATGGACGTTACAGCATTAATAATATTGACAAAACAGCTATCAATCCTCGTGTTAACCAGTCTTAATACTGGCCTAACTTACACAGTCAATATTGTTGTAACAAAATAACCTTGACAAGCTTAACCAGTGGTGTTTGGACAATCCCCTAAATATTGGTAAATGTAAAATCATGACCTTCACGCTTAAAAAACATACAAACTCTTATCAATATAGTATTCAATCAATAGCGCTCGATCGTGTTGTTTGGATCCAATTTGACTCCAAATTCTCCTTTAACCAACATGAAATGAATGTCCGTGAATCTTCTTTAAAAATGCTAGAGTTTCTCATTCGTACTTGCAAGAACTTCAATAATGTGCAGTCGTTCAAATTCCTCTATTACTCATGTACGCTCTAGATTGAGAGAATATGGGGCACTAATATGAAATCTACAATACAATGAACATGTGAAGGCCATTGAAGGTGTACAGAGAAAGTTTTTAAAATATGTTTCCCTTGTAACCGATGTATTCTATTCTCCACAAGGTACTGACCATTGAGCACTACTATATAGGTTTCAATTTCCATCACTATCTCGACCAAGAGCCTGCAGTTCCTGTTTAAATTATGCAACCAAAAGATATAGGGGAGACCGGGTCTAGTTGGCTACAGGGGCAAGTTGACACGGTGCCAACATCTTCGAATGGTGTGCATGTGTAAATGCAAATACCATTGAAATAGATGATCGACAACTCGCGGCAACCTTGTAAAACGTCGCGCGCCAAAAGTCAGGCGTTAAACAGTTGCAAACTAGTCGTATTTAATTTGATTTTTTTACCACAATTTGTTGCTAGACGGCTAGTTGACATACTATGCCAGGCAAAGGTATCGAATAATTGTTTGTTTTTTGTAAAAAATATATTTTGTTGTAAAACCTGTGTCGGGGCAGGTTGGCACATTAGTTTCGGGGCACGAAGACACAGTGTGCCAACTAACCCCGGATTAAAAAAAAATCTCACAAAATTAAAACTAATCCAATCTTCCCAATCAAACTTCTACTGAAATATTAGAAACTCAACCAGGGCCTTCGAGGAGAATCTCTCCAGAACCCAGGTTATCTCTAGGTAGGAATACTACTCCACCACCTACACCGGAAGACATACGCCCATTGCCAAAAGCTCCAGCAAGAAGAACTGCCACTGCGCGGCGAAAAAGGAGGTCGATAGCTATTCTTACGGATACCCCAATCAAAGATGCGTTGGAAGAAGAGCAGAATGCTTCTAAAAAGAAAAAAGAAGCTGCAGCCAAAAAGGCAAAGAAGAAAGTATTTGGAAAAAAAAATAATAAAGCCAAAAAAGATAACCAGGTCCGTAACACATGTTTGTGCAGAACATTAAACTTCTGACGAAGAGGAGGAAACTTTCTGCTTGGTCTGCATGGACAGTTTTGCCAACAGTGAACCAGGAGAAAAGTGGGTTCAATGTGTGGCATGCCATATTATGTGGTCTCATGAGGCATGTACAAACAAAGAGCCGCGATACATATGTTCGAATTGTGACTCGGATGATTCTGACTAACCATTTACTTTAATTTTTGATGTTTATATAACTGTAAGGTTTATTCTACTTTCTGTTTTAGCTTTTCGACGTTTTTTATTCTTTTGTATCCTTTTAGTAGCTAAAAAACGTTAAAAACTATAAAAAATACTTGTTTTTGTCTATAAAACTTACATATGCCTACTAACCTCAAATAGTGTGCCAACCTGCCCCCGAGTCCCGAGTCGGGGTAAGTTGGCACACTAACACTAACTTTTTTTTATATAGACACTGTAAATACCTCAAAGTGTAGGAAAATTGTGCAAATCTGTTCTGCATATTTTGTAATTTAGTTCAATTGTCTACAGGGTACGCCAAACTCGATGGCCCCTTAGAAGTATCTAGACAATGAAACAAGTTAGGAATTTGAAATTTAGGATTTGTCCATAGGAGGTCATGATCTCCAATTTGAAAATAGTTTTAACATTGCGGCGTTGCCAGATCTACTCTTACTACATACCAACTTTGTTATTTTAAATGTAATGCCCTGTATATTTTCACATTTTTGGATACCGCTGGACATTTTAAAACTTTTCTGTATAACCGATAGTATACCTATCTAGAGCCGTTTGACAAATAAAAATTATTTATTAAGAAATTTAACAACACGCATCCCTCAATAAAAAAATAAGATTTTTCGCAACGGACAAAGACAATCGACTGAGATTTTGGCTGTTGTTCCTTAATAGGTTGTTTTGTCATAATATGTCAGGCAAATTAAATTATCTCATACAGGGTGTCTACAACATCATATTCATTTCGTGCAACATAAAAATTGTAGTTATGCAGTAATTTTAAATGGAACACCCTATATTTTAGAGTGGTAACTAAAAGATCCATTAATTCTCTATCTAAAAGTATTATGTGATGTCATACCTAATTTTAGCCGTTTTGGACTTATAAGCAAAAAAACAAAATAATGTAATTAATGTAAATATAATTTCTTATTAGCAGAAGAAGTAGGCTATGACTTCAATCAAAAACGTTTGTCAAAATGTCACTGCCTATTTGGCAAGTAAACGCTGTACTTACGTTCGTAATCTATTATCTGAATATGGCGAATTCTTATACAAACGAGGAAATTTTAAAACTGTTCTACATTCATGGCGAGTGCAACAGAATTATTAATAGAACATGCAGAACATTTAACGAACACTATCCACACTTAGTCCCAATGAACAAAAATAAATTCAATAGGATAGAAAATAACTTAAAGAACAATGGTCAAATAAAGCAGGAAAGAACCCAAATTAAACCTGTAACAGGTAACGAAGACAATGAAATAAATGTTCTTGCATATTTTGTTGCATTTCCTCATGCATACCTGTTACAGGTTTAATTTGGGTTCTTTCCTGCTTTATTTGACCATTGTTCTTAAAGTTATTTTCTATCCTATTGAATTTCTTTTTGTTCATTGGGACTAAGTGTGGATAGTGTTCGTTAAATGTTCTGCATGTTCTATTAATAATTCTGTTGCACTCGCCATGAATGTAAAACAGTTTTAAAATTTCCTCGTTTGTATAAGAATTCGCCATATTCAGATAATAGATTACGAACGTAAGTACAGCGTTTACTTGCCAAATAGGCAGTGAAATTTTGACAAACGTTTTTGATTGAAGTCATAGCCTACTTCATCTGTTAAAAGGAAATAATATTTACATTAATTACATTATTTTGGTTTTTTGCTTATAAGTCCAAAACGGCTAAAATTAGGTATGACATCACATAATACTTTTAGATAGAGAATTAATGGATCTTTTAGTTACCACTCTAAAATATAGGGTGCTCCATTTAAAATTACTGCATAACTACAATTTTTATGTTGCACGAAATGAATATGATGTTGTAGACACCCTGTATAAGATAATTTAATTTGCCTGACATATTATGACAAAACAACCTATTAAGGAACAACAGCCAAAATCTCAGTCGGTTGCCTTTGTCCGTTGCGAAAAATCTTATTTTTTTATTGAGGGATGCGTGTTGCTAAATTTCTTAATAAATAATTTTTATTTGTCAAACGGCTCTAGATAGGTATACTATCGGTTATACAGAAAAGTTTTAGAATGTCCAGCGGTATTCAAAAATGTGAAAATATACAGGGCATTACATTTAAAATAACAAAGTTGGTATGTAGTAAGAGTAGATCTGGCAACGCCGCAATGTTAAAACTATTTTCAAATTGGAGATCATGACCTCCTATGGACCATTCCTAAATTTCAAATTCCTAACTTGTTTCATTGTCTAGATACTTCTAAGGGGCCATCGAGTTTGGCGTACCCTAGTAGTAAATAAAAAATAAATTCTAAAATGTGTGCCAACTAGCCCCGGTCTCCCCTACTCCATTGAATTACTTGCTCTCCAAAAATGTCGCATCCCAGCTGCTAACGCAAGATCAAGAGACCTATTTCATCTGCCCACCGCAGCTAGCAAGGTGATAATACCACCAGTTTACAACATGTGTAGCCAATATTATAATCTTGCCTTCCAACTGGACGTTTTTGCTATGAATGGTCAACAGTATTCTAATGTAATCAATGCTGTGCTCCTTGGTGTTGCAATATAGGATAGGACTTGTGATGTAATATGATTTATAATATACGAATTATTTTAGATTTAAAAAATAATATAAATAATAATACAATAACTTACTAAATATACTCGATTATGATTACGTACCTACGTTTTATAAATGGGGTAAAACTACAGACACGCACTGACGAACCATTGCAAGTAATAGTAAATAGCACTGAATTTTTTTAAGAAATAAAATTTTTAAATTTTCTTCTCGCTTATCAGGTATGTAACAGAAATTCAAGAGTATTTCATGGGTTATATTCCATTAGTAAATACTATTGGGAACATCAAAATGAAACTTCTCATACAGTATGATATCTGTAAAAGGTATAACAAAAACAACAATTAATTTATTTGGTTTTGTTTGAAACGACTGAATTTGTTTGGTTTTGTTCAAAATTTCAATTTGCATTTGAAAAAAAAGTTGGGTTAGTTTCCATCTCTGGATCTAGAGTATAAGTTAGAGATGATAAGAAATGTAAAAACAACTATTTAATAAAAAAGGGTACCAATACTTCTCAATTGTTGAAGGGAATATTTATATGAATTCATTGTTTCCGAATTTGTTTGTATAAATTGTCTTCAGGTGGGACAGCCCTGTCTCTCCCGACCCCGGAACTGGATCATAAACAGCAAGAACACACTATACTTACTACTTTCGTTTAGCTCTTCCGCTAGCCTAGTCCAAACGTCATGCCTTGACTTTTGAGACTTATAACCTGGATGGTGTGGGTCATATAGCACTGGATACTTTTTAACGCTTGTAATTATTTCGTCTGTGAATACAACCATGGCTACGGGGAGCTTTTCGGGTGGCTAAGGGTTTAGTTGATCGACGGGCCAGGCAGGGCGTGGAGAACAACTGACGGGGTCCACTCTAGGTAGAATAACTGTCTCCCATAGCAATTTTTCGTAGATTTAAGTGTCCAGCTGAATCAAAAACCGTTTAGCATTCAATTCTATTTTTATTAGTACGTCTAGAGTCTAAGTCTAGTTTTGCGCGAAAAGTCTATGTATATTCTAAATAAAATATTTGCCGCTAGTGGTATATTATGTGAACTTTAAAACATTATAATATGTAAGTTCCTTGGCATTATGTCACGGTAATTAACGTAGTTTCTTAACATCTAGACTTTTAAAACTCGTTGGAAAAAATTAATCTGACGCTAACTTCAGGCATATTTTTTCCAGTAAAAGGTAATCAATTACGCATTCAAATTTTGGAGACCTAATTTGTATTAAATTTGTAAAATAATATATAAAATTAATTTTCCAAAGAATATATCTAACTTTTTTTAGCGACACAACAGTGAATTTTTTTTCTGAACATGCACTTAGGCGTCCAAATTAAAAACACCAGGATACATTTTTCAAAAACTTACTCGTGATTTATAAAACAGTTTTTATAGGCTAGGCTAAAACAATTGTTTTTTTTTTGTGTATTTTGTCATTTTTGAATTAGCACATAAAAGTGAGCATTTCCGCAATGATGAATTACACGTACCTATGTAAGTATAATAAGGTGTTGGTGTGCAATGGCTTGCTCCTTGTTGCGAAGGATAGGTAAATATGCAAAAATGATCACATTTTGTAGACTTAGGGTGAGATTACAGAAGCTCTGCATCTGACGTCTGCAGCTGCAAGTAGCAGTTTGCAGATGCAAATGACAAAATTGGAATTCTATAAAACGTTTATAATACTTTCCGTCTGCAAATTTGCAGAAGGTTGGTAGGTCTCCTGCAGACTTGCAGAATGTATAAAATTTGTTAAAAACTAACATATATTTTGGGAATTTGACGGACGATGGTTATTTACAATTTGTATCCGATTTTTATATAAAAAGAAACAAATGGCGTTAAAAGTTCAGTACATTAATTCATTATTGCCATGGATTTTGGCATATTTCACGTATTTGGCAGTCGATATCAATAAACCAGAAGTAGTAAAACGGGTTGACTACGTTAAAATGGCGGATTTGTAAACATTTTTTGGAATGTCAAATTTCTCCAAATTAATTTGCGTCTGCAAGTTCGCCATATTTGCATATCTGTGAAGTTGCAGGTATGCATTTTCTGTAATCTCACCCTCATTAAATAGGGACAATTTTTTGAGAAACCAAAAATGAATATTTTCGTAATACTGACGGCTGTTTTTTGTTTCAAAATTGGTTAAATTAATTAACAGGTAAAATTTGTTCGCGATTTTAAAAATCTGCCGGTTTTTATTTTTTGTTTTAACTATTGAATACAACCGAGAATAACAATTAAACCGAAAATGGACTTGGCATGGTTTAAAAATGTTATTCCAATTTTATGAAACAACTACAATAAAAAAATATTTCAAGTAGGTACCTACCTAATTTCATTTTATATTATTATTCAATTATTGCGCGAGGTAATTTTTGGCTTGCAGATAAGATTTGTCAATAATAAACATTTGTGTTATGGTTGGATATTCTGCTGTATGTCTCACTGTGACCGTCCATTAGAATATTTCGTAATAGTCGGAGAGCCACCGCAAAAAATATGCAAGAGTTTTCTGAAGGCTAATATTTTCAAGACGGGTTCATCTTTAGTGATTAAAAGCTAGTGTACAGTCAGCAGTTACAGAACATCTGGCGGCGGGACGCGCGCAAAGGTGTAATTTTAATTAGTATCTCCAAACTGTTTTCTGAAGGCTCAAAATTTGTACAAAGCGAGCAAATATAATATAAAACAGGAATCTAATAGTCAGACAGCGGAACATGGGGACACATAGAGTCAGCGCTACTCCATACTTGTCAAAAAAATGTCCTGACCAAAAGTGTTTTCTGAAGGCTCAAACTTTTTTAAATAATAATAATATCAACTATAAAGTTAATAAAAAAATACAGTCAGGCTCCTCTGCAATAGAACCACTTGTCAGCAGTTGATAGAAGTGTGAGTGGGCACTGCGCGCATCAGTATGTCTAGCCTCAATATATGTCAATAACGTTTCATAAAAAAGAAATTCATAATTTTTTGATAATTTTATTTGTTTAGAACGACAAATGATAAAATAATATTATAAATATAAAAAATTTCTTCTAGTGATTAAGCTATGATTTTTTTATTCTCAAATACGTATGAGAGGTTGATTAAACAAAAATAATAGGGGAAGGTCGCCAATGATGGCACCTTTTTTTACCACCTAATATATTTTTTAATTCAAAGGTTTTAACCAATTTAACCAGGTTAAAATATTTGTTACTACTTAAATATTCATTATAAAACTTTAAAAATATACAAAAACTATTTTTTTGGTAAAAAAAAATTGAAAAGAAAAAATCACCAAGTATGCCATCATAGGCAACTGCATTGCCTATGATGGCATATACTCCAGTAAAATGCAAAAATCTGAAGGACACATACCTATAAAAGGAATATTTTTGTTAATTTAAAATGATCATAGCAATGTAACATCTATATCCTATAGTTATCGGAAAAAAATCGTGCATTCTAATTTAATGCACCTAACATAATAAATTTTTGTGCAAATTTGGAGAATGGAGTGTTCGGAGACGCTCTCTTCAAATAAAATAACAGCGACCATATGTAACTTCCGGTTTAACCGAAAGTTGTCCCAATTCTCAAATTTGCTTATTTTAAATAAAGCACCCTGTATAATATTTTTTAGGTTTTTAGTGTTCCTTTCTTTATTTCCAATCACGTTTATTAAGTTTTTGTACCTTACTCCATCCGTTTCTGAGAAGAAGAAAAAATGTTTCCCAAATTTTGTCGATTACTTTTCAAAGATAAAAGAGTGAAACTCGAAATTCCGGTTGTGGAATTAGATATTTTTTCTGAACATGCACTTAGGCGTCCAAATTAAAAACACCAGGATACATTTTTCAAAAACTTACTCGTGATTTATAAAACAGTTTTTATAGGCTAGGCTAAAACAATTGTTTTTTTTTTGTGTATTTTGTCATTTTTGAATTAGCACATAAAAGTGAGCATTTCCGCAATGATGAATTACACGTACCTATGTAAGTATAATAAGGTGTTGGTGTGCAATGGCTTGCTCCTTGTTGCGAAGGATAGGTAAATATGCAAAAATGATCACATTTTGTAGACTTAGGGTGAGAAAACAGAAGCTCTGCATCTGACGTCTGCAGCTGCAAGTAGCAGTTTGCAGATGCAAATGACAAAATTGGAATTCTATAAAACGTTTATAATACTTTCCGTCTGCAAATTTGCAGAAGGTTGGTAGGTCTCCTGCAGACTTGCAGAATGTATAAAATTTGTTAAAAACTAACATATATTTTGGGAATTTGACGGACGATGGTTATTTACAATTTGTATCCGATTTTTATATAAAAAGAAACAAATGGCGTTAAAAGTTCAGTACATTAATTCATTATTGCCATGGATTTTGGCATAGGTATTTCACGTATTTGGCAGTCGATATCAATAAACCAGAAGTAGTAAAACGGGTTGACTACGTTAAAATGGCGGATTTGTAAAAATTTTTTGGAATGTCAAATTTCTCCAAATTAATTTGCGTCTGCAAGTTCGCCATATTTGCATATCTGTGAAGTTGCAGGTATGCATTTTCTGTAATCTCACCCTTATTAAATAGGGACAATTTTTTGAGAAACCAAAAATGAATATTTTCGTAATACTGACGGCTGTTTTTTGTTTCAAAATTGGTTAAATTAATTAACAGGTAAAATTTGTTCGCGATTTTAAAAATCTGCCGGTTTTTATTTTTTGTTTTAACTATTGAATACAACCGAGAATAACAATTAAACCGAAAATGGACTTGGCATGGTTTAAAAATGTTATTCCAATTTTATGAAACAACTACAATAAAAAAATATTTCAAGTAGGTACCTACCTAATTTCATTTTATATTATTATTCAATTATTGCGCGAGGTAATTTTTGGCTTGCAGATAAGATTTGTCAATAATAAACATTTGTGTTATGGTTGGATATTCTGCTGTATCTCTCACTGTGACCGTCCATTAGAATATTTCGTAATAGTCGGAGAGCCACCGCAAAAAATATGCAAGAGTTTTCTGAAGGCTAATATTTTCAAGACGGGTTCATCTTTAGTGATTAAAAGCTAGTGTACAGTCAGCAGTTACAGAACATCTGGCGGCGGGACGCGCGCAAAGGTGTAATTTTAATTAGTATCTCCAAACTGTTTTCTGAAGACTCAAAATTTGTACAAAACGAGCAAATATAATATAAAACAGGAATCTAATAGTCAGACAGCGGAACATGGGGACACATAGAGTCAGCGCTACTCCATACTTGTCAAAAAAATGTCCTGACCAAAAGTGTTTTCTGAAGGCTCAAACTTTTTTAAATAATAATAATATCAACTATAAAAGTTAATAAAAAAATACAGTCAGGCTCCTCTGCAATAGAACCACTTGTCAGCAGTTGATAGAAGTGTGAGTGGGCACTGCGCGCATCAGTATGTCTAGCCTCAATATATGTCAATAACGTTTCATAAAAAAGAAATTCATAATTTTTTGATAATTTTATTTGTTTAGAACGACAAATGATAAAATAATATTATAAATATAAAAAATTTCTTCTAGTGAGTAAGCTATGATTTTTTTATTCTCAAATACGTATGAGAGGTTGATTAAACAAAAATAATAGGGGAAGGTCGCCAATGATGGCACCTTTTTTTACCACCTAATATATTTTTTAATTCAAAGGTTTTAACCAATTTAACCAGGTTAAAATATTTGTTACTACTTAAATATTCATTATAAAACTTTAAAAATATACAAAAACTATTTTTTTGGTAAAAAAAAAATTGAAAAGAAAAAATCACCAAGTATGCCATCATAGGCAACTGCATTGCCTATGATGGCATATACTCCAGTAAAATGCAAAAATCTGAAGGACACATACCTATAAAAGGAATATTTTTGTTAATTTAAAATGATCATAGCAATGTAACATCTATATCCTATAGTTATCGGAAAAAAATCGTGCATTCTAATTTAATGCACCTAACATAATAAATTTTTGTGCAAATTTGGAGAATGGAGTGTTCGGAGACGCTCTCTTCAAATAAAATAACAGCGACCATATGTAACTTCCGGTTTAACCGAAAGTTGTCCCAATTCTCAAATTTGCTTATTTTAAATAAAGCACCCTGTATAATATTTTTTAGGTTTTTAGTGTTCCTTTCTTTATTTCCAATCACGTTTATTAAGTTTTTGTACCTTACTCCATCCGTTTCTGAGAAGAAGAAAAAATGTTTCCCAAATTTTGTCGATTACTTTTCAAAGATAAAAGAGTGAAACTCGAAATTCCGGTTGTGGAATTAGATAAGTGTGCTCGATAATAATTTGTTGGAAAATAAAATGTTAGATACAGGGAAGCGGAAAAGTTAAAATTTTTTAACTTTATCAAATAATTTAAAAACTTACTTTTTCTAAATACGATGCTACGGTGCTGGTTCATTTAATGAATAGGCGAGAACATTTTCTATCTGTAAATATACATAGGGTGTCACTATACCTAACTAGTAAACAAGGGCGTCCGAAGGGGGGGGGGGGGGCAAGGGGGTGCGCTTGCCCCCCCCCCCCTGGCCCAAGTAGATTTGAGATATTTTATTTAACTGGGACATACATACTTATTGAGATACAATTCAATTAACAAAATTGGTAAAACGAACTCTTGTTGCATAAAATGAAATGTGGAATTCAAAAATCTTCACTAAATAGCGAAGGAAAAATATTAGAATAGAATAAATAAAGCTTTATTTAAATTTACACAGCTAGTCATAATAGCAATATGCAAATAGATATACAACCAACACATCTAATTCCCAATCCAAAAATGAACGACAAAAACAAAACACAAAGTGTAACAAACCGCCAATTTAACCGAAACATTTTCACGACATTTAATTGAAAAAATTATTGATGAATTTGCAAAAGATTCAAGAAAATTAACATTTCTTTTCTCCAATAAATCTGAATAACTTATAAGTTTTTCGTTGTATTTTTTTTTGTTATATTTGAACATTTTTAAATATTTTGTTTAGCTATTTTTTGTTATTTAATATAAGTATTAGGTGTTTTGCTCTATTCTTTTATTGAAGGTTTGTTGAAGTGCTAGAAACAAGAATAATTCCAATTATGATTTGCCCCCCCTTGGAAAAGTTCCTTCGGACGCCCTTGCTAGTAAATAGAATAGCCGGGAGAATAGCTTTAAACTTATTTACGGTTTTTCGCAAAATCCTCCAAATATTTCATTCATCATTATTCAATCATGGCCTTCTTGCCAAAAATCAATAAGACTGTTTTATATTTGAAGGGTTTTGCAAAAAGCCCGTAAGTGTAAAACTATTTTAGTTGGGTATGTGGACAAATTGAAAATGTTCTCGCCCATCCATTAAATGAACTAGCAGCGTGGCATCGTATTTAAAAAATGGAGTCTTTTAAGTTATTGGATAAAGATCAGAAATTATAACTTTTCCACTTCCCTGTATCTGAAATTAAATTTTCAGACAATTCATTACCGTGCACAATAATATCTAGGTAATTCCACAGCCGGGATTTCGAGTTTCCCTCTCTTATCTTTGAAAAGATATTCAATTTTAGGTGACAAGTCAAATTTTTAATTTTTCTCCAAAACGTGTAGAGTAGGATGAAAAAGTTGTTTATAAAAGTTATTGGAGATAAAGAAAGGAACACAAGAAAAATAAATTAAACAGGGTGCTCAATTTACAATAAGCAGGGTTGTGACAACTTTCGGTATAATTGGAAGTTGCATATGGTCGCTATTATTTCATTTGAAGAGAGCGTCTCCGACAACCCCATTATCAGAATTTGCAGGATTCAAATTGCATTTATTCCCGAAATATTCTAATGGAACTGTGAGGCCTATAAGCATATACAGGGTTGGGCAAATGTTCCGGAACGGCTTAATTACAGGCGAACGAAAAGTGATATCGGATCCGGGTTTTGGGCAATCTATAGGACTAAAATTTTACTATTTGACTATTATACCATATGCCAGTAATGTCACCAACTGTCAAGTGTTGACGTTATATTTTTTTTTAAATGGAACACCCTGTATATTTTTACATTTTTAAATTCCACATAAAATTATAATTATTTTTTATTAAATGCACTATTAGTCTATACTTCATAGTTTCAGAGATATTGACCCTCGAAAAGTGACATTTTTGAACTTTGACAGCTTATAACTTTCTAACAGTACGTTTTAGAGCAAAACGGCTTCCCAAAAAAATCAACTTCCAGTTAAACCGGAACAACTATATTTCCTGCTTTCGAGTTACATCCGGTTTAACCGGAAGTTGATTTTTTTGGGAAGATAATAAAAATTGAAGATAGGGACATGTAAGCCGTTTTGCTCTAAGACGTACTGTTAGAAAGTTATAAGCTGTCAAAGTTCAAAAATGTCACTTTTCGAGAGTCAATATCTCGGAAACTATGAAGTATAGACTAATAGTGCATTTAATAAAAAATAATTATAATTTTAAGTGGAATTTAAAAATGTAAAAATATACAGGGTGTTCCATTTAAAAAAAAATAACGTCAACACTTGACAGTTGGTGACATTACTGGCATATGGTATAATAGTCAAATAGTAAAATTTTAGTCCTATAGATTGCCCAAAACCCGGATCCGATATCACTTTTCGTTCGCCTGTAATTAAGCCGTTCCGGAACATTTGCCCAACCCTGTATAGTACATTTAAAAGTACAGTGTGACTTTGTAACTTGAAATAAATTCGGTAAATCCAGTAGGTACCTACAGATTTTTTTTTGGAAAAATGCTTGGACACGGGTTTTAACATTTTAAGTTGTCTTTTGTATAAGATAAATATTAATACAGTGTGTTCCAAATTAGAGATATGACAATATCGATAATTTTTTTAAATAGCAACCCGGGTTTTTTATTGACAAGTGCATATTAAGTTATACATAATAAGTACTAAATTTCAAATTTTTATTCCTTATATGTGAAGGAGTTCAAAGTGTTGAAAGCACGAATAAGAGTAAGTTAGTTTCTCCCAAAAAATGTTCAAAACTAATAATAATATTAATAATAATAATAACAATAATAATACATTTATTGTTCACTCTAATGTAAATTACATAAAGGGTTAGTATTTTGTTAAGTGAGTAGAACAATATGCCTTACCTACTAGTTTTACTTACGTTTGCCAAATATAGTGAATGGACAACATTTTGGGCATTTATTGATGAAAAAGTATTAAAGACGGATAAAAGTTTTTTTTTTTTTCAATGAAATTAATTTGTTTGTTTAATATTTTATAGGTAAATGGCAAGAAATAAAAATTTGAAGTTTGAAACTTATGTAGGTATAACTCAATGTGCACTTTAAAGAGTAAAAAAAAAACTAGGGTTGCCATTGAAAAAAATTATCGAAATGATTATATCTCTAATGTGAGACACACTGTATCAATATTTTTTTATAAAAATACTACAACTTACAATGTTAATTTTCGTGTCCAAGCATTTTCCAAAAAAAAAACCTTACTGGATTTACTGAATTTATCCCAAGTTACAAACTCACACTGTATTTTGAATTACACCGGGTGCGTTCAAAAATTAAGGTGTCACAAAGTGATATTTTCAAATAAGACTAGGTTTAATATACGAAAAGTTATAGTTTTCAAGATAATTCGACTTATACCTCATGCTGTGAAAACACTTATAAAGCGATTCATAATTTCCTATTATCCTAATAAATATCTGACATTGCGGCTGAAATCCATTGACGAAAGATTTTATAACGTGACCAGAAAATCCCGAAATATCAAAATATTTCAACAATATTTAAACAAATCAATAAGATCAAATATTTCATAATGTTTTTTTTCACTTAATTTACTCAGGATATAAATTGCAAATGCTAAATTATCATTATAAGTCAAAATATCTTGAAAACTATAACATTTTCGTATAGTACCTAAACCAATTATGAAAAATGTATGAAACTATACGTGAAGTTTAAAAATTCACAGTTCAGGGTACCCTATCTAAAAAATTAACTTTGTGACACCCTACTGCAATGACATCAAAACAGTGCCGTAGCCATGGTTTTGGTGTGGGGGGAGCAAAGTCCTTTTGGGGCGCCTATATTTTTAAATTAAGTTTAATTAAAATTAATGAAAAATTGAGGCATGGTATTAAGCACCATAAAGCATTTTATTAAAATTATTGATGGGTGACAAGAGAACTAGATTTTTCCAGAACCAGGAAGTGTTTTAAATTTCAGCTAAAAAAAACATAAGATCTTAAAACATTGAAAACATTGGGTAAAAAATGCATTGGATGCTCTTTGGGGCATACAGAATAAATATTAAAAAATAACTTTTTATTTTAAACCGGCATTTACTTTGGTATTTTTTTTATCGTCTGTGGTTTTTTAAGTATTTAAGTAGGTACTAAAGGGGCGCCAGGCCAAGAGAATCGGGGGGGGGGGGCAATTACGCCACTGCATCAAAATACTTTTAAATTCTGCAGAATATTCAACTATTATCCACAAATCTTATCTTTAAGACATAAAATTACTCCGCGCTCGTTGCCTCACCCGGTACAAAACCTGTTTTTTTTTGGGAAAACTTAGGTATTGTGCTAACTTATATTGCAAAAAATTTATGGGTAACCTAATTTCTCCGAAACCCTACATACGATTTACTTTAATTTAAAAATATAGAAAGACCTATTCTTACACTCTGTTTCTTATGTAAGTAGCAGGTTTTCCGATTAGTCAAATGTGCAAAAATACTTTATTTCAAAATAAACAAAAGCGAGTAAAAGCGATGATAGACTCTTAATGTCTTGCATTAATATTTAAATTCTAAAAATTATTTACTTTACTTGAAAAATGTTTTTCAAATTTTCTGAAAATTATATAACTTTCTATCCTAAACGTCATTGTAATTTTCCAACTAAGCATTTCATTAAGTTTTTAGAAAGAAAATGGCATGAAACCCCCTCAATGCGCACTTATAGATAACCGCATCATGTTTTATAGGAAAATTGCGCTGAAAAAAATCGTTAGAAGAATGATCTCAAAAATTTAGAAATTGATAGTTTTCCCATCACGATAATTTAAAGAAATAAAAATTAATTATTACTTCAGTATTTATTGTTTGCCCTGGTGCCCGGCACTGACATATTACGCCGCCAATGAATCCGCTCGCTATAATCTCGCCGAGAAGCAAGCTCACTGATACAAGGCAATCGAGTAACACCGAATACAGAAACAAAGTTGTTTCTGTAATCTGTGTCGAGGACCTAGAATTATTAGAAAAATTAAAAAGGTATTTTTCTATAGATTTTTAAATAATCTTAATGGGAAAACGCTTAATTATATTATTACCACTCGAATAAGGCTTGCAGGCGGAATAACGGAAATACGCGCGGCATTCACCCGCGTTCAGAAAGTTAACGACTGAATCATGGCGGGGCTGACGTAAAACGAAACTGGACTGGAATATCGCGCGGGCATACAGCGAACCGTATAGGCGGTCAGTGTTGCCAACAATACAAAGTTTTCTGCACATAACTACAAATTGGTTTTGTTGTTGGTTTTCCAAATCATATCATGAGTGGTTAGGTATGTATATTAAATTTTGTGAGACTGTTAATAATAAGACGTTTTTTTTTTTAATTTTGCTTCAAAAATATCAGCAAGTTGCTAAAACGCGCAGCGTCGCCCGTCCTTTTCACCTGCCCATTTTTTATAAATACGAAAATGTGACGGAAAATACAAAATTATCGAGGCAGTAAAGTAAAATTTCCTCCTATCAAAATTGTTTTTTCTCCTCAGGTATACCAGGTCGCACTTTTAACACTATCTTTTAACAGTACGAAAAGTTATCCACCCTAGATACTGTCGATTGGCTAGAATAGGCAGGCGATTTGGGTATTTTTCATTGATATCACGGACTTTCCTATTACTTCTACTTTTATCTCCACAGCTTAACATAATCAATTGTCTATGCGTTAATCTTCAGCGAGGCGCATTTCGGATGTAGATAATGGGTGAGATTACAGAAAATGCATCAGATAAATATAATAATATGACGGACTTATTGCAAAATAATTTGCAGAAATTTGACATTCTAAAAGCTATTTGCAAATTCGACATGTTTATCGTAGTTAAACCGTTTTACTACTTCTGGTTTAATGATATTGACTGCCAAATACGTGAAATATGACCAAAGTCATGACAATAATGAATTAATGAACTTAACGTTCCCTTGCGTTTTTTACAATACAAAATTGTAAATAACCACCAATACCATCGTCCGCCAAATCCCCAAAATATAGTAAGCACTTAGGTTAGTTTTTAACACATTTTATACATTGTGCAAGTTTGCAGACGCAAAGTATGATAAACGTTTTCTGAAATTCCAATTGTGTAATTTGTATTTGCAAACTGCTACTTGCTTCTCTAATCGCACCCAATATAAGCAGAGCAAAATTCAAATTTGATTAACATTCACTAACATTACTTTACTTACAAACTTAAATAGTAAATTGTCATTATCAATTCCTTACAGATTGTGACTTGAGTTTAGAACGTTGTTAAGTCGTGCTAATGATGCATACCAGCATTAAAGTATTAACATTTCGTAAACGGTTGAACATTGGTATAAGGCGTGATTTATGAAAAATGTCTAAAATTGATTGTAGAATGTAAAAATGTAAAATTATATAAGTAATATGTTTCTAAAATAATTTAAATTGATACACGTAGCATTTTTATGATCCACCCCGTATAATATTTTTTTCAAAAAAATTAATTGAACAGGTCCGAGCGATTCTTGATTAAGTGGGCGGTATTCTATACAAAAGGTTGATTCGTTTCTGTATCATAACCCTGTATTATAAAAGTCATAATATTATTAAATATTTTAAAAAATAAACAATAACACATTGATCCATCACGCTATTCTCGTAATGATGAGGGAAATAAAGAAACACGCCGCAGGCGAACTAGAATTAAATGTACGGCCAGAGATGGTCTAAAGATTTAGGTTTACAGTTACATTGGGAATAGAATAGCGATCTAAATTAAATTTGAACACCCAGTATATTGGCTCCGCTCCAAAATGTTTTCTTTCTTCTTTGGGTCTTGCACAGGTAGGCGTAGGTATAGAATTTTTTGATTGGTGGCACGAGCTGGTCATAAAGACCCAACTTATATTATTACCTACATGATTTTTCTGTGAAGCACACGGCAGAGCAGTCTGTTGCGATGGGCAGATGGTCCGACAGGTGCCATGACAGCTGTTTGAAGGCATCTGAACATTCTGAACCAATGAAGCCGTAAATTATTTTTTTTCTTTCTTCTTCAGGTCAGTGGCGCAACCAGAAATTTAGTTCGGGGGGGGCTTAATTTCTTGCGCCGCAGGAAAAACATTTTTTGGGTGCCACGCCCTTTTTTGGGTAAAATACGTATGATTGACGAGAGCGACAAAACTTCTGCAATAATACGCCGCTGGTCCTAACTAAATATTTATGAAAAAAAAATAGAGATTTCATTTTAATTAGTAAAAATGTATTTAAAATAAGTTACGCATATATTAATCATACTTATACTAAAACAAAAACCTTATACAATACTTTGTAAGTAATCACTAATAATACTTATATTACAGTAAAATTCTTCGTTTTGTTTTTGCCTTTCGTCCAGAATTTCTTCCACGGTAATATCAATATCGTGGTTCGCATAAAGAACTGCCAAACCATTTAGTCTGTCCTCTTCCGTGGTGCTACGCTGATATGTCTTTAAATATTTTAAATTTGAAAAGGACCTTTCAGATGTGGCGGTTGTAATAGGCGAAGTTAAAAAAATTTGTAAAAGCCTTTTTATATTAGGAAATATATTGGCATCACATTCGGAATACACTTTGTCCAAATCTTCCTTCAGTTTTTATTTTTGCATTTTTTATACCACAGCTCAAGTTTAGCTTTTAACATCGTTTTATTGGAAAACTCTTCAAGGAACTCATTCTTGTAGAAGCTGTGAAGTTTCAAAAAACATTTAAATTGACTATCAAAATCTTGATTATCATGGAAAGAGGCATTCAAAATTTTGAATGGTTTCTCGATGTTTTAAAAACCGAACCTCGAGATTTGCTATGAGGCCATCTAAAAACGGAATAAAAATTGTTATTTTAAAATACTTAGCAGCGGAATCGGTTTCTATAACCAATCTTTGTGTTTGTCTTGGCGGTAGTCTAGGTACTCTGATTTCAATATCGTATTCCGAAAGTAGATCTTGAGCTTCCTTAAAAATATTTTGAAAATGATCATCTGCCAGGCCTCTTATTTCTTTAACTTGATCTGTTACGTCATTAGCTAACTGTAATGCTTTACAAAGGTTTAAATCAACTGTTTGTAGAATCTTGCTTAAAGGCAGTGTGTAGCATATATTCTTTCTGTACACATTAGTGCGATCACAAATTTGGGACTTATAATGCTGGCCAGTAATCCAGATGCCTCAGTGGAAGTATTGCGGTCGGTCCATTCAGTCAGACGTAGTATAATTTCACTATTGATAACATGATTGATGTAAATTATGTGGCTGAATATAAAATATTAGTAAAAGGCGTGACATGAAAAATTGGTTTACAATTAAACGAATAGGCAAAGTTTCTAAGCTCGGGGGGGGGGGGGGGGGGGGCTGCAGCCCGGCAGCCCCCCCCCCTGGTTGCGCCACTGCTTCAGGTTATATGCCTGTTTTCTATTTTTTTATAAACCCACAAACTAAGTTAACCTTTCTCTATGACAAAGTTAGTATAGGACTTTTTAGTTCACTCTCACTCTCAAAAATTTATTAAAATATTTTAACAATAACAGTACCAGTAAAAAGTTATGAGTTTACCAAAACCAAAAAGAGTATAGGAAAGGAAAAGAAAGTAGAACAAAAAAAAAGAAACAGAAGAACATTGATGTAAGTTCAAAAACTATTGTTTGTAACTGCCTCGCCTGTGGCACAACATATCTATTCTGCCAGTTATCGATTAATGATCTGTTTTCCCAAGTGGTTTTAATTTTGTAAAGGCAACTAAGGCGCCGAAAAGTAGGAAAGAACAAGCATAGTTACACTTTATTCATGAATATTACTTATATTCCTATTATAGTCTGCATTATGGCAAGCTAAGCAGCTAAGGCAAAAATTGTTGGGGCCATTTTTCCAAGCAACGGAGTCCGGTCAAGCAGTTGAGTGCGGAAAAGGCATTTTCCACAAGCGTTTGGAACATTTTTTTTTCTTCAAACGTGCAGAAATAACCTCAGTTCAACAGTTATATATAAGTAATTATGATTAGGAGGTACCTAATTAATAAATTAATTGAAAATAATAATATAATAATGCGTCTTATGTTGCTTACCTTGTCCGCACTACTGCTGAAAAACAAATTTTCCACACTAAATTCTGTGTTAAAAATTTAATTTTCCGTACGCTGGTAGTAAAAGTAATTGTTTTTTTATGTTGTATCACTAAATACAAATATTCCTATTGAGCTCGCTATTAAATGTATTAGAGAAAAATGGATCCTAATCAAAAACTTTACTACCATTTCTGAAAATGAATTTTATAAAAGCAACAAAACCATGTCTTATTTCTACGTTTTTTCAATTTAACAACCATTTTTATTCGCAAATTGATGGCGTTGCAATTGGTTTTCCTATTTCTGCTACCATCGCTAATCTAGTCATGGAATTTGTCGAAGCAAGGGTTATTAAATCTCTCGATTAATGACCATTTTAATGATTTTAATAAAAAACTAAAATTCACACATGAAATTGAAAATAATAAATCATTAAAATTCTTAGACCTCGATATAACTTAGGTACAATAGTAACAATAGTTACGGCAATATCAAAATAGACTAAGTATACAAAACCCATATGGTCTGAACGATATCTAAATTGTAACTCCTTTACACCGAATAAATACAAAAAAAGTGTTAATTCTCTTGTTAATAGAGCGGTTATACTAACTGACCCAGAAAAACGACCAAAAAAACTTAAATAAAATAATAAACGTGCTTCACGAAAACAATTAAGCGGATGTGTTAAGCAAAAAAAAATAGTTTGTTTATTAATTATTGATTTCTAATAAAAAAAATCTGTGGCACTGGGATTTATCTGGACTTCAAAATTAAATAAGTTATTACATGATTTTTTGTCCCTTTTGCTGAAAAATTAATACTTTTTCAGAATGTACATTTTATCCGCTTTGCCCAAGTACCCGGGCAAAGTAAATAACAAATACCTTATATGTAGGAACAACAAAATATATTCTAATGATGCATACAAAAGTAAAAATATAAAGAATAATTATAAAACACATCAAAGTAACATGTCTTATTAACTACAAGTCACGAAAAAATAGACCACGCCCACTATAATTCGTGTAAAGTTCGTGCGCCCAATTTTGACATCCACTGCACTGGATCCATTCTTCTCCAATTTCTTCGAACGGTTCTCCACACGCCAGACAGTCGTTTTCTTTTCCAGAATTGCGGCTTGTAGCTTTACTGGGTATTTTATGATCACTAACTTTTTTCTTCATTTTTTCATCAGTGGCTTTCGTGAATAAGGATTTAGCTATCTATCTATCCGCTTTACCCTAGTCACTTTGCCCGGACTGGCATCTCTATTAAGGGCGACCCTTTAATAAAATATATTTGAAGGTTGTGGCGTCGCATAAACATTATTACACAAATCTAACCCAATAGAAGCAACAATAAAAAAATACAAAGCTATTTTACATCAGTAATTTCAACTAATTTATTTAACTTACCTTAGAGTAATAATTTTAACACACAACTTTAAACATATTCAATGGTAGCTACGCCACGTGCTTATTACCTTGTCGCTTGGCTTGCACTGGTTTTATTTTCGGCTTATTATGCTCTTTCACGGTAGGCAAAGTACTGACCGCCATCTATCTTCGTTTTCAATAAATAACGATTATTCGCTTTGCCTGGGCAATCCGCTTTGCCCGGGCCTCACCTACCCAAAAAAAATTTATGAACCAATAATTAAAAACAGAATAAACAACATTTATGACATAAATAAAACTAAACCGACTATTACAAAAGACAGAAAATACGTCTCACTTCCACATATACCGGAAATAAATAACAAAATCAAAAAAGGTCTTAAACCTTACAAAATAAATATCGCTGAAAAACCCAACAATAAAACCGAAACATTATTTAAATTTATTTACTAAACTCAAAACCACGAATCGAAAAAATAAATAAATCTAATCTAATATATAAATATTTATTTTGTCTTTTATAAGAGCTGTATATTCCTTATTTTATATTCTTTTACTCAGCATGAATAACTGGTAGATTGTCCAAAAACATATATTGGACAAACTAGACAATATCTCAAAAACAGAATAAACGAACACAAGAACAGTATCAAAAATACCAATCAAACCCACACAGCTTTATCAAAACATGCTGTAGACCTACTGCATAACTTTAATTTTAACAAGGTTGAAATTGTGGACCATGAAACAAATTATAAGAAAATGGAACATAAAAGAAATGATTCATATTTAGAAAAATAAAAACACCATAAACTTTAGAACTGTACAGGGTTTTTCCGTATATTTTGGAGCACCCCTGGAGCTTTTATTTGAAGACCTAGAAAAAACTTTAAATTACCAAAGTTGCATTATTGCTCCTGAACTGCCAGAATTTGTTATCGGACAAAACAAATGAACATCGTAAATTTGTTTAATAATGCCAATGTCGATTTTTTTAAATGGAACATCCTGTATATTAATTATTTTTTTAACTTCTCACTCTTTTCTGATTCCAAATATCTATATATGTTATATGTTTGTTTCATAAATTATTATCATTATTTATATTAATTATTGTTACTGAATAAGCATTATGTTCTATCATGTTTTCCTCACACCAATATAGATTTTCTAATCCGCAATATTTTGAAATGCAATTTTGCCTAAACGACTAAAGTAAACATATAACATATATACATATTTGGAATCAGAAAAGAGTGAGGAGTTAAAAAAAAATTTATATACAGGGTGTACCATTTAAAAAAATCGACATTGGCATATTAGACAAATTTACGATGTTCATTTGTTTTGTCCGATAACAAATTCTGGCAGTTCAGGAGAAATCATGCAACTTTGGTAATTTAAAGTTTTTTCTAGGTCTTCAAATAAAAGCTCCAGGGGTGCTCCAAAATATACGGAAATACCCTGTACAGAAAATTTAAGTGCTATTTATAACAATTTAATTACCCAATAAATTGCAAATTTTTACCATTAATTTAATTAAGAATATTACTGGAATCTCCAACAAAATCATCTCTTATATACCTGTAACCAATTTAAACAACTTTTATTTCATTGTCATTACTAATAAGAATATTCTATTAATTGTTGTTCTCTACTAAAATGTAGTTATTAGTGCTGTGTTGTCAAATAATTTAAGGTAGGTATGTTTTTGTAAAAAAAATTATTTTTTAAAAATTTTTTATCTTTAAGTATAGTCTTTTGATACCGTGCGAGCAAAAATTATTTGCATCAAAGAGGGCTTGGATTAAAAAACGTAGGATTTGGTTTAGATCACAATGATATGGGGATGACATATTTTTATCTAACCAAATCTAGGTTAAGATTTTGTCAAATTCATATTATGACATGATATGCCAAACTAATAAGTAATAAAATAATTAGACAAATACAAATTTATTTTGGTTGTTTACAAAATTAACAAAGTAAGAATATACAGAAAGAAAAAGAAAAATAATTCCATAAATTGCTGAAATTGGCCACCGCCATGCTCTAAGCATAAATTCACACGTCTCTTCATATTTTCGAAAGTGTTGACCGGCATATCTGAAGAAATGTTACCACATTCTTGGATAATCCTTTCTTGTAATTGTTCTAAATTTGCAACTGGTGTTTTAAAAATAGTGTTCTTTAAATGAGTAAAAGCAAAGTAATCCATAACCGTTAAACAAGGTGATCTAGGTGGGAATTCAATGTCTGATCGAAAACTGATCAATCTGTCGTCGAAAAAATTGCGTAAGTAGGTATTTAATAGTTTCGGCGGTTGTATGGGCGGTTGCACCGTCCAGTTGAAAATATCCAAAACGTAGTTTGTCGTCAAGTAATTGCTTCACAAATGGATTGAAAATATTGTCTCTATACCGCTGTGCTGTAACTGTGTCATGGAAAAAAAAGGACCAACAATTCTTCTTCGGGAAACAGCTAACCAGACACCAATTTTTTGAGGGTGCAATGTGGACTCTATAAAAAATGGGGATTTTCACTACTCCACATGCGTGTGTATTCTGAGAATTCACATAACCGAAGAGGTGGAACCAGGCTTCATCCGAAAAAAATGTCAGGTCTAATAAATCATTTATTTTCAATAAATTTTGGGTAAACCATTGAGAGTGATTCCTGCGTCTTTCAAAATCTGCGGCTTGTATTTCTTGGAATACTTGCACTTTATAAGGAAATATTAGCTGCTTTTTAAGAATAGTCCTGCATGTTCCATAAGATCTTTCCACTTCTTGGGACAGGCGTCTTATACAATTTGTTGGCGTATTTTGCATTATTTCACGAACATACAACAAGTTCTTCTGTTCTTACAGATGGTCTTCCTGCTTCTTTTTTGTGTTGTATAGATGTTTCCCTAAACACAGCCACGGTTCTTTTCAGGCAATGATAAAAAATTCCTAGCAATAAAAGCAACGTTAGGAAAATGTTCGTGAAAATCGTCCATGCACAAACCCGGATTGTATTGCCACTCACCATTTACTCTAACCCCGTTTCGAAAATACGCTTCAACCATGAATGTTTTGTGCTGTTCCGTAAAGCCCATTGTGTAAATTGTTCAAGAAATTGGAGAAATTAGCGATGAATCAAATTACTTGTAACGACTGTCAAAAATGACGGAATAACTGATTGATTGTTAATTCAGGTAGTTACTGACACCCAACAGGTATGAAGCTCTACGGCTAAGCATTACGTCCTTAGATGCAAGGCCCTCTTTGATGCAAATAATTTTTGCTCGCACGGTACAAGATACCTATTTCTCCTTTTTCCGTTTGAGTTAATTTTAAAAAAAATTATTTGTAGGTCTGATGATGGTTTAGAATAAAATATACCGAACCGAAAGGTCAACAATTAAAACTTGTATTTAATTGACAATTTTGACCGAAAACCCAAGAAACATAACTTTATTAGTAAAAGTAATGTTTTCCTTTAAATGTAACGGGTAAAAAACAAAACAGTTTTCAAAAGGTATGGCGGAAAAAGATGTTTCTTCCGTGAAACATATGTTTTATCTCTTGTGCTTCATTCGCTTGGCACTATAATTTTATTTACGAATTTTTTACGATCTTTAAAACATATGGCAAATAGCAAACACTGACGTCACAACTGGAAACCAAACAACGTTTTTAAGTACCCTTGTGGTAAACGCATCATGACTACATGATAAAGATTTAAATATTCGAATGTATTTAACAGCATTTTAATCCGTTTAAAACAGCAAAGTTAAAAAAATTAAATACTCCGGGTATTCCAGAAATCCAGAGGGCGACGACCTGACACCATGTGTCATCGAACTTTTATTTTTTCCTTGGTCTTCCTTGCCTCACCTTGGCGGAATTTTCTGAAAAGCATCCTAATGGCGTGTGCTATCTCAGTTTCAATTGTTTATATTATGTAACATGCATAGGTACAGGGTGTCTTAAAAGGTATGGTCAATAATTTGGTATTGAGTAGATTGGTTAAAAATAAAGTAAGAACTTTATATAAAATTGTGTCCTATGCCCACCTACTACAAAGCTACAGCCCCCTAAGGGGGTTACTCTGAAGACGGTTTTTTCTAAATATTTTCGAAACCTTTATTTAAAATTTAGATAGTTTGTACGCTGAATAGAACTGTGGTCTTAAAAAAGTCGATATTTAAGAAATGTGGCCAAAATAGGGTATAGTGGGGTAAAAATAGACGTTTTTTTTAAGCTAACGTTTATACTTTTTTATGTCAAAACCTGACATATTTTGTGAACAAAGGTAGGTACTATTGGTAAGACATTACAAGACGCCGTTTTCTAGGTAAATTTATTTAAAAATTACTTTCCATCCGAAAAATACGATAGCATAGATACGTAGTAATGGACTATTGATAATAGCATTTTATTTAACATTGAATCGTTTTAAGGTTTTTAAATTGTTTGTTTTATTTAATAAATAAATATTACCTATACATAAATCTTAGTGTGCGTATAAAAAAACTAGTTATCAATAATTAACATAATAAATTAAAAACTAAATAATTAATTGTAAGTCATTAAATGCTATGGAATGTGTTCAATATGTGCACCCCGTTCAGCTACACACTTTCTTAATTTAGTAAGGCAAGCTCTTTGAACTTTAAAAAGCATCCCAGGATTATTTCTAATTGTAGCGGAGTGAGAGTTTATTTATTTAAGAATTTTTATGATAATATAAAAAAAAGTTTTTAATAAAAATAAATCTAAACAGCATTACAAAATCATAGATATTTAACCTCTCCGATTTTGTAATGAAAAAATTTATATATAATTTTAAAATAATACCTATATTTAAAAATATTTTATAAAAAAGGAAACATTATAAATAAAAGAAATAAACCATAGGTAATACAAATATTAACATTAACTATTTAGAAGTTAGCTTTCCCTGAAATAATTTTGAATAATAGACGATTTTATTTTTCTTTTAAATGTTTGAAGACTTAAAGTTTTTGAATTACCTAGTTGCTAATAATATATTGAAAATTTTGATACCAAGAAATAAAGCATTATTCTTTAAAAGTGTTAAATTAAAATTATTATAATAATATAAACAATGATTTGAAAGAAATTTGTTTTAAACTCAGAATATTATAAATAAAAAAAATACACAAAACACAGGAATAGGCATGCGCACTGCAGAATTATCGTTTAACGAATGGGAAAATAAACAGGTCCGGTCTTTGACATCTTGTTTGTGTAGCCTAGGCCTAGTTATATGTGTTTAAATTGATGATAATAAAATAAAATTAGATATCAAGTACTATCACTAGGTACTTCAAACTTGCTGAAAATACGACATACCCGGTATTTTGCCTCTATTTGGGCATAATAACGGCCATTCGAGATTGCATCCCGAAATGGGCAGGTAGTAATTTTAACACATAAGTTGCATCCCGGGTAGAACGAAATTGCATCCCGAAGGCGAATTTTATAAATAAGATTAGTGATGGGGAATACCCAGCAGCAGTGTTGAATTCTCGAAGGACCAGCAACTATTTCGATTGCGAACTGTATCACTTTGTGTATAGGATGTGGGGCGATGAAAAACACTTTAGTTCGGTAACAGGAACACAAATATATTTACAACGATTAACAAAAAATGAACATCAATGGTAAATGACAGATATTACACAATATAGTACAGTGAAATGACTATATTATGCTGTTAAGTGACAAGAGTATCTGCCGAAAATTACCACACAAAAAAAATTAGTCCCTTAAATTGTACAGTGAGTACAACCAAAAAAAATAACCCGTAGTACAGGGCGAAACCGAAAGCTGTGTGCTTTTTTAACACTAAAAGTCGACCGTATTTTTTGAGGCAAAAGGTTGCACTGCTTTTTCGACCGTTCGGGTGAATTATTGTTACTCCGTATTGTACCTAGAATAACTGACGTCATGGGAAAGTACCGACCTATTATAAAACTACCCCATGCCGAAGGCCATTAAATTTTACAAGAGGTAGAAAGGTTCTTAATATTTTAATTTTTACAACTTAAACGACAAAACAAAATCTAAAAACTACGTGGAGAAATGTAATTTTGAACATACTGCCCCGCGTTGAAGTTTTATAAGTTCAAAACTAATCGTAAAAAAAATACATGTTAACATTAATAATATGTTAATTCATTGGCAATGGACAAATTTTGGTAATTGGTCTGGTAAGTATTCCATCTGCCGTTCTTACTTTGACCACGCGAATTTTTTTATCCTTGCCTGGCATCAATTCTATGATTCTAGCTCTAGGCCACTTTAAAGGCGGTGTGTTATCTTCCTTTAGCAACACTAACTCATTTAATTTTAAATTTGACTGAGGCTCTAACCATTTTGGTTTATTTTGTAATCGATTTAAATAATCCCTTGACCATTTTTTCCAAAAAAGTTGTTGTATTTGAGTGCATCTATTCCACCTAGATAAACGATTTTCAGGAATGTCTGTCATGTCTAGTTCAGGGAGAGATGTCATACTGTCGCCGATTAAAAAATGGCCGGGTGTCAAATAAGTCAAGTCACAAGGATCCGTGGACATGGGTAATAATGGTCGTGAATTTAATATTGCCTCTATTTGGGTTAAAATTGTAGTTAATTCTTCAAAATTAAAGTGTGATTCGCCTATAATGCGGTATAAATGGTATTTAGTGCTTTTTATCGCGGCTTCCCAAAGTCCCCCCCAGTGAGGACTTCTGGGTGGAATAAATTTCCATATAGTTTCTTTTTCAGTCAAAAAGGTTTCAAATTTATTTATATTATCTTTCCTTTTAAAGAAATCATAAACGTCTTTTAGTTGATTTTTGGATCCCAAAAAATTTGTGGCGTTGTCGCTAAAAATAATAGATGGAGCGCCTCTACGGGCTATAAACCGTTTTAGAGTAAGAATAAAATTGTCAGTAGAAAGATCGGATACTAGTTCGATGTGTACAGCCTTGGTCACCATACACACAAATATCGCTATGTAAGATTTAATTAGTGGTGCTCGTCGTAATTTAGAAGTTTTAACAAGAAATGGTCCCCCAAAGTCGACTCCAACCTTGGAAAAGGGCCTAGCTGGTTTAACACAGTCTTCCGGTATATTAGACATAATTTGTTGACACGCTTGTAATCTGTAACACGTTAAACAATTTTTAATTATCTTTTTTATCTCTCTTAAGCCGTTAAGAGGCCAAAATTTAAGTTTAAAGTTTGATAGTACATTCTGAGGTCCGGCATGTCCTAGTATTAAGTGTTCTTTTTTTAACAACAAAGAGGTAATATGATTTTTGGATGGCAGCAACAGCGGGTGTTTTTGATTAAATGGTAAGTCCGAGTATAATAAACGTCCGCCAACTCTTAAGAGTCCCAAGCCATCAATAAACGGGGAAAGTTGTAGAATAGCTCGATTTGATATTGATTTATTTGCCGTTATTTCCTTGATTTCCTGTGAAAAATAAATTTTTTGTAAAGTTTTTATTATGAAGTTTGCCGAATTTTGTAATTCCTGCACTGTTAGAGAGTCCTTGTTTATTTTATCAGCGTTTGGTTTTAAGTTATTGACAAATCTAAAAAGATAAGCAACAGTTCGTTGTAGCCGAACAAACGAAGAAAATTTTTCGAATAAGGTTTGCCAAAAATCGTCTGTCACATTAATCAGTACAGTTTCCGTTTTTCTCTGTTCAGGTAAGTGGTCAATATTTATGTCCAAGTCATATGATTTTAAGTCAAGATTTGGGTTTGTTAAAAACTGTGGTCCGTGCCACCAAAGAGTTGAACGTAAAATTTCATCGGGTATCAATCCTCTTGATAAGCAGTCTGCTGGATTTTTAGCCGATTTAATGTACCGCCATTTACAGTCTGGGGTTAAATTTTGAATTTCTGCGACCCTATTTGAAACAAAAATTGTCCAACGCGAAGGATGAGATTTTAACCAAGAAAGTGTAATTTGTGAGTCACTCCATAAATTTATACTATTAAAAACAAATTTACCCTCAAATGTAGATTTTACTTTATTAATTAAGTTTGACAATAATACGGCTACGCAGAGCTCTAGTCTGGGCAAAGTTACTGTTTTAATTGGTGCTACTCTACTTTTTGAGACTGCTAATTTTGATGATACAGTATTATCTGTATAAACTGCACGAATGTACAAGCAGGCGCCGTAGGCCTTGAGACTTGCATCTGCAAATCCATGGAGTTCAACAAATTGAATAAACTTGTCACAAAAAAGATACCTTGGAATACTTAAAGAAGATAGTTTATGGATATTATCAAAAAAATGTGTCCATTCCCTTAATAAGTCATTTTGTAAAGTATCATCCCAACCCAATTTATCAATCCATACTTTTTGCATAATAATCTTGGCTACTACTATCACTGGACCTATAAAGCCCAAGGGGTCAAACATCTGTGCGATTTTAGAAAGTACATCACGTTTTGTATTAAAATTTATATTAGTGTTTTGAGGTAGAGAAACTGAAAAAATATCTGATTTTGGGTTCCAACTGATTCCTAAAACCTCGTTGGACACATTTTCTATTTTTATATCATAATTTTCTTGTTCCATGTTTTGAAAAATGGTGTTTAAGAAGTCGGTTGAATTAGAACACCACTTATGTAAATTAAAATTTGCGGAGGCAAAAAGTCTGTTTAACTGCATATAAAGTTCGTTAAGTTCAGTAAGGGAATTACTACCACATAGTATGTCATCTACGTAACATTGTTGTAGAACTGCTTCTGCAGCTAATGGAAAGTCTTGTTGTTTTTTGTAAGCAAGTTCGTTTAAAGTTCGTGTGGCTAGATAGGGAGCACTGTTAGTACCGTAAGTTACCGTCAGAAGTTCAATACACCTTAAGTTTTCATTGGGGTTGTCCCTCCAAAGAATGTTTTGTAAGTATGTCTGTTCAGGGTTTACTCTTATCTGTCTATACATTTTTTCAATGTCAAGAATTAAAACAAATTTATTACAACGAAATCTACACAAAATGTCAAAAAGTTCAGGTTGAACCGTATAACCCTTTAGCATAATGTCGTTTAAAGAATAGCCTGAAGAACTTTTAGAAGACGCGTCAAAGACCACGCGTAATTTTGTTGTTGTGGAATCGGGTTTAATCACACAATGGTGTGGTAAAAAATATTTGTTTTCATTGTTTTCGTTTTTAAGACTTAATGGAATGTATCTTCCGTGATCTAAAGTAATATATTCATCTATAAAATTTTTATATTGAGAAAATAACTCTGTATTATTTTCAAAACGCCTTTCTAGGTTAAAAAATCGTTTTTTTGCTATGTGAAATGAATCACCTAATTTTGAGTGTTCGTCGATCGATTTTAATGGTAAGTTGACTTGAAAAGATCCGTTGTCTAAGATTTTTGTGGTGTCAGTAAATATTTGTTCTGAAAGTTCGTTTTCAGGTGTTAAAATGGTTTTCAAATTCGAGGGCGGCTCCTCTTCTTCTTCTTCTTCTGCTGCATGTCAATTAATGGATGTTTGCGATCACATTTGTCCACTCCTCCCTATTACGTATGGCATGCATTAGTTCTTGCATTGTCCTCAATCCTGTCCACTGCCTGACGTTGCGGAGCCATGACATCTTTTTCCTGCCGATTCCTCTCTTTCCCTCAATCTTCCCCTCAATTATCAGTTGCAGGAATTGGTACCTCTCGTTGCGTATTACGTGGCCTAGGTATGCTGTTTTTCGACGTTTAATGGTGTCTAGCAGTTCGCGGTCTTTATTGATTCTTCTCAAGACCTCGTCGTTGGTTCTTCTTGCAGTCCATGGAATCCTCAGTACACGCCTATAGACCCACATCTCGAATGCTTCCAGCTTGTTCATAGTGCTCACCTCAATTGACCAAAATTTTTGTAAAAAATGATCATCAGAATTCTGTAAAAAGAGACAAGTGTCTACTGGTTGTTCAGTGTTTGTTTCACATGTGTTACGCGAAATAACTTGCATAGGGACCGCGCCCCCTACAATGTATCCTAAATGGGTATCCAAAAGTGTCAAGAAGTTTTTTTGTATTCTTATAATCCCTCCTTTTAAAAGTGAGTAATAAATATCGGCCACAAGCAAAATGTCTATGCTACAGGGTGTGTAAAATTCAGGGTCAGCCAATGTAATGTGTGGAGGTATAGGTATTTTATTAATTTGTAAGTTAAAATGTGGTAATTTTGTAGTAATTTGTTTGACAACTGTACAGTTTATTGTAAATTTGTAGTTATTATTTATATTTGAGTAAATTTCGACATTGTTTAAAATTTTATTTGAAGAACAGCAGAACACCGTTAATGCTAACTTGGGCATGCTTAGTTTTAAGTTTAAGCCTTTCTACTAACGCTTCTGTCATTAGCGAGGTAGTAGAACAGGTGTCAAAAACTGCCTTGACTGTAATTGGGATTTGTTCTGTCGTATACAAGGTAACTTGAGCTGTGGCTAAGAGTGATTTGCCACTCGCTAAAAGAGTGGAAAGAACTTGCTCAGTGTGTGTAGGTTGATTTACAACGTCTTGTGTCGAAGGTTGAATTTGTGTACGTGGAGCTTGTACATTGATTGAATTTGACGAACTAGGTATGTGTGTAGCTGTAGAATTTGTAGTTGAATTGTTTGAGTTAATAGTGTGTGGCTGACCTTGATTATTATTTCTTAAATATCGATTTGAATTTTGAAAATTATTTTGTGTGTTTACTGGGCCCCGTGGCTGAAATTGTCTAGTGCTTGAGTGAGCAAAAAATTGAGGAGTATGTTGTGGAAGGTTGCGTGGCGATGGATTTCTCGGGTGTAAGTTACGATTCCCGTTAAATGTATTGTTGAGTCTGTTAATATGTAAGCTAGAATGATGTTTGTTTTGACATATCGTGCATCCAGGTGAGCGACAGTCAGTAAAACGGTGATTGTTACCTAAACAGTTTGAACAAAGAAAGTTTCTTTTTATATAGTCTTGTTTGTCTGAATATGACAAGTTAAGATAACTAGAACACCTTGAAATTCTGTGCCCTGAAAGATTACAATATACACAATTTATTGTATTTGATAAATTTGACTGCGCATCTTGCGAAAAATGTACATGGTGTGAAACTCTCGATGGCTGTGATTTTTTATGGTCAGTTGTTGACTCAGGAATTTTTCGTTCAAGAATTTTACATCTGTCCTCTAAGAATTTTATAAAATCATCGAGCCTTGGGTGATTTTTTGTATCACATCCAAATTCAAAAGCCTTTTTAGTGCCACTGTCTAATTTTTGAGCAAAAATATAAACTAAAAACAACTCCAAACTGTAAGCATTGAGGTTTTTCAAGGATTCTATGTTTTGTTTAATGTATGTTATAAAATGTCGTAAAGTGAAAGATTTACTTAAGGAAGGCGATTCTAATAGATTTTTAATGTGGGCATATATTATAGCAAGCTGATCGTCATACCGATCCTTTAAAGTGTCTATCGCTATCTGAAAATTGGAATCTTCTATCTCTAAAGTATTAATTAGGTTTAAAGGTTCGTTTTTTAAATATGATTTTAAATATGTTAATTTTTCCGCCCCTGATAAGGTTGGATTTTGAATGACAGCCCTGTCAAATAATTGAATAAAATTTTTCCACTGTACAATTTCACCAGTAAATTGCGGAATCTGTAAGTCCGGTAGCTTAACAAATGAAATTCGCGTTTGATTTGTGCTTGAAGTCTGTGCGACCGTAGCTTGTTGTAAAGACGTAATCGTATTTTTAATTGCGCCCAAAATTTCAAAATATCGATTTTCGGTAGATTCTCTGTCACTTTCCTGTACCTCATCTTCAATTTCAATTTTGTCTTGGACAAGATTGTATTCCTGGAAGGCCTTAATTAAACATTCGGAACGCAAAACAAACTGCGTGATATCATTATGATCTTTATTAGTGGAATACCACTTCTCTACGCGAGTTATCGCGCTCTTATGTCGACCACGTAAAGCAATTAAAGCCTCCATTTTGAAGATAAGTGATTAAGGAAACAAAATGTAAAAATGTATGTAAAAAATAACGATAAACAAGTTTGTATAGTACCAAAAACACAGTTAGTTATTCTTTTTATAAAAAATGAAACAATCAATAACAAAACTACCAAACAATCAAAATAACCTGTGATAATGTATTAGGTTAAATTATTCACAATAATACCGCACTTTCACTGAAAACTACCTACCATTGTCACTACGTTTATAAGCACTATGCCGTGGTAAATATTTTAAAACTTATGCAAATTTATGTTGATGTCCGTACAAGTAATAGTGCAAAGAAAATGAACAAAATGTAATTTTTATAAATAGCGTGAGCTCTGTGACTCAATCTAAACCTAAAGAAAGGCTTATAAATTATAAGCAAATATGCTCTATTCAGTTTAAATCAAAATATTGTATTACCAATAATTATATAAAAACCATTTAAATATTTGAGTTCTGTGACTCGGTTAATTAATATTATATAACCTGTAGTAAGGTCTATAAGTAGTGAGTTCGGTGACTCTGTTAATTATTATAAAACCTATAGTAGGATTTATAAATAGTAAGCAAACAGTATGTTTGTTTAAGTATAAATAAGTGGTTTTTAAATTAAGAAGTTCACTAACTAACGAGTTCTGTGACTCTGTTAAGAATAGTTATTTAATAACAAAATGTGCACAAAATATAATGTGTTAAAAATGGGACAAAAAATATCTAGAAATTGAGTACCTATTGTCTCTAATTAATAAGGGGTGTTTTGTAACACCAAAGTCAAGTTATTATCAGTGGAAATAATACAATTGAAACGGTCTGACCTTATAATGTTCATCAGTAAACGAATATCCAGTGCATCAGTGAACTGCTCCTGTTTCCGTGTGTGTGGAAAAATCACTTATTTCTCACCACCTTGGTTGATTCTTGCAAATCCGGCTCGTCTAGGGCCAAATGATGGGGAATACCCAGCAGCAGTGTTGAATTCTCGAAGGACCAGCAACTATTTCGATTGCGAACTGTATCACTTTGTGTATAGGATGTGGGGCGATGAAAAACACTTTAGTTCGGTAACAGGAACACAAATATATTTACAACGATTAACAAAAAATGAACATCAATGGTAAATGACAGATATTACACAATATAGTACAGTAAAATGACTATATTATGCTGTTAAGTGACAAGAGTATCTGCCGAAAATTACCACACAAAAAAAATTAGTCCCTTAAATTGTACAGTGAGTACAACCAAAAAAATAACCCGTAGTACAGGGCGAAACCGAAAGCTGTGTGCTTTTTTAACACTAAAAGTCGGCCGTATTTTTTGAGGCAAAAGGTTGCACTGCTTTTTCGACCGTTCGGGTGAATTATTGTTACTCCGTATTGTACCTAGAATAACTGACGTCATGGGAAAGTACCGACCTATTATAAAACTACCCCATGCCGAAGGCCATTAAATTTTACAAGAGGTAGAAAGGTTCTTAATATTTTAATTTTTACAACTTAAACGACAAAACAAAATCTAAAAACTACGTGGAGAAATGTAATTTTGAACAATTAGATTCAGCTTAAATTGACAGTGTTGTCGAACCGTTTTCTTTAGAAGATTGTATTTCTAGAAATAAATATAAATAGGAAAAGCTAACTTGGACTTGACATACTCTCCAATCGGTTCTAAAAGGTGTATTGGTAACCGGTTTGTTCGTTGTTACCCAGAGCATATTTTTTTAATTACTTTTTCAATCAATATTTTTTTAACTGAACCTGACATACTTACTCTCCAATCGGTTCCAAAAAGGTGTATTGGTAACCGGTTTGTTCGTTGTTACCCAGAGCATTTTTTTTAAATTACTTTTTCAACCAATATTTTTTCAACTGAACTTGAGATACTCTCCAATCGGTTCTAAAAGGTGTATTGGTAACCGGTTTGTTCGTTGTTACCCAGAGCATTTTTTTTTTAATTTACTTTTTCAACCAATATTTTTTTAACTAAACTTGACATACTTAATCTCCAATCGGTTCTAAATGGTGTATTGGTAACCGGTTTGTTCGTTGTTACCCAGAGCATTTTTTTTAAGTTACTTTTTCAACCAATATTTTTTTAACTGAACTTGACATACTTACTCTCTAATCGGTTCTAAAAGGTGTATTGGTAACCGGTTTGTTCGTTGTTACTCAGAGCATTTTTTTTAATTTACTTTTTTCAACCAATATTTTTTTAACTAAACTTGACATACTTACTCTCCAATCGGTTCTAAATGGTGTATTGGTAACCGGTTTGTTCGTTGTTACCAAGAGCATTTTTTTTTTAATTTACTTTTTCAACCAATATTTTTTTAACTAAACTTGACATACTTACTCTCCAATCGGTTCTAAATAGTGTATTGGTAACCGGTTTGTTCGTTGTTACCCAGAGCATTTTTTTTTAATTTACTTTTTCAACCAATATTTTTTTAACTGAACTTGACATACTCTCCAATCGGTTCTAAAAGGTGTATTGGTAACCGGTTTGTTCGTTGTTACCCAGAGCTTTTTTTTTTAATTTACTTTTTTCAACCAATGTTTTTTTAATTTACTTTTTTCAACCAATATTTTTTTAACTGAACTGGCTCAAAAAAAAGTCAAATCCTTTAGGAATTTTCTATCAATTTATATTTTATACTAAGTCTGTATATTACAGTCTTATTAGATAAATTATTTAAAAGGACTAAATTGTCTTGATAATTTTTCTATAGGGATCTGGCAACATTGCATTGATTTTATATAGTATAATGACCACTCGACTACAGGTGACTCTTTTCTGTTTGGGATGCAATTTCGTTGTGACCTTTTCTAGTCTAGGTAACAACACCTTTTTCGGGATGCAACTTCGAATGGGCCATAATAAAATCATTCAATGGTATTTACTAGTCATTGTATCCGAGTCACTAAAGGCACAAACACAATTTGCTAAACTACACAAAAACTAGAAATCCATAAATATTATACACCCACAATCCGCAATAACAAAGAAAAGTATAAAAGTAAAGTTACAAGAAATCATATTATGTGTGAAGCTAGCGACGTTCATCAGCATCGTTTATGAAGCAACTAAATTTTTTTGGGGTACGTGTCAATTCCAAATGTAGCGTTTGTCAACGAATTTTAATTTTTTTAGTGGCGAAGATTGAAATTCTACCATTTGGATTTATCATCTTTAGTAAAACATATCTGGCCCCGTCGCGCATCATATGGGTCAGTCCACGCCATGCGGTTACTATAAACAACGACGAACGACAGACGACGCACCACATTCCGTTTTAGAATAATTCACCCGAACAGTCCTTTTTATAGTACAATCCTTTCTACCGAGTTCGGACTGTTCGAAGAGGTATAATAATAATAATAAATATATATATTTTTTAATTTTTGTATGATTTTTAAACGTTTAAATGTTTTTTTTTAATTTATTAGAGCTAGTGATGCCGCCGAGACGAGACGAGACGAGACGAGACGAGACGAGACGAGACGAGACGAGACGAGACGAGACGAGACGAGACGAGACGAGACGAGACGAGACGAGACGAGACGAGACGAGACGAGACGAGACGAGACGAGACGAGACGAGACGAGACGAGACGAGACGAGACGAGACGAGACGCGACGGGACGAGACGAGACGAGACGAGACGAGACGAGACGAGACGAGACGAGACGAGACGAGACGAGACGAGACGAGACGAGACGAGACGAGACGAGACGAGACGAGACGAGACGAGACGAGACGAGACGAGACGAGACGAGACGAGACGAGAGTGAATTTTTTTTCTCGAGAGAAGTCACGAGAGACGAGAGAAGACAGTTTCTTGTCGAGAAATTTCTCGTTTTTTCTCGAATTTTCTCGTTTGTTAGAACACTGAATTTTAGGTATCTCCTAATATATAGACAGAAAAATAATGTGTTTAACGTTCTCACTCTATCGTATTGTGAAGGCATTTACCTTAAAACAGATATTCAAGAGAACAGAATCAAGTTGTCTAGCCTCTTTCTTCTGTCTACGGTTAGTAGTTGACATTTTTAAATAATTAACCAAATCTGAAAAAAGCATTTTCGATTGAAAACACAATATCGAAAAGGACCCCCCAAATTTCATTCACAAGGCGAAAGACGATAGATTTTGACTAAATTTAACAATTTTGTATCAAAAATTCGAAATTCGCCAAAAACTTCTCACACAAAAATCATTAATAAAAGTGTGAATTTCATTTCATATATCTCTTACCAGTTTTAATATTTAACATTACTTTCATAACACCCTGTATATCAACCGAAACTTTATTAGGAAATCACAGATAAAGACAACGGAGGGCCATGAAACTAGTGTTATTGAAACAATAGCATTAAGTTAATAGTCTCAATTATGACATTAGTAAATAAATTAAAAATAAACAGTCTAATATAATAGGTAAAGTGACATTCAGTACGAATGATTCAAGTGTATGCCTTATTTTGCCTCATTTTATTACACAGGTCTCAGACATAAATTTGGATATTGAAAATAATTATTAAGTGCGGTAAATGATACTTTTCCGCACGAGGTGGCAGTTGCACGAACAAACCCGAACGAACTTTTTGCACATGTTACTTATAATATTTTTCCTAATTGCGTAAAATTAAGCTTGTTCGTAATAAATTTTTGTATTTTTTGGGTAAAAGGAGCAAAAAATAAAGTGAATTTTTAAATTTTAATATGTCAAATAGAGCATTTTCGGAAATACTTCTTTAAGTTCTTTCTCTTGCACTTTCTATTAATGTAATAAAAAAATTAAGGTTTTTCCCCGGATGACATTCTGGGCTGATCCCTTTATTTAGTCGAATATTTTCCAAACTATTGCAGTTAATTATGCCCCGAATTATGCCAAAAAATAAATAATAAAAGAAGGGTAGTTTCATTATGAATTAATTATTATTATTATAAATCGTTCCCTATTCTGTATGTTTTACCACCCCGTATATTTTGGACTGAAAATACCTCGGTGCCAAGCCTATTACATTACGTGAATTATGTCTTATGGCCGCTTGCAATATTTTGTTGATCTAAGAAAAATAGTTTCTAAGTCACATGACTAACAAACCGACTTATATTAAACCATTCTGCGAGACGACCAGATACTTTTAAATGTTAACCCCCTTTAAGATTCGTATAAAAAAATATTTTTTATGATTCGTTACTCACGAGAAAAAACGAGACGAGACGAGACAATGGCACTCTCGAGTGAGAAAAACGCGTTTCTCGTCGAGACGAGATAAAAAAAAATTCTCGTCTCGTCTCGCGGCATCACTAATTAGAGCGGTCCAGTGCCAGTGGTTTGGTGGACTCCCGTAGCTAATGGCTCGTGTATTTCAAAGACTCTGAATGCCCATTTGCTACGCAATTGTACCATTAGATTTGTGCTACTTTAAAAAACGTTAATTTAATATACTTTTTTTGTATCTTCAGTATTATTACCGATACCTACCTTCCATCATTTTCTAGTTGTTTTCCTTTTGTACGAATAATTTTTAGCTCTCGATGATCATCATTCCGACATAAGATATGTAGAGGGCGTGCCCTCCGTGAATTCAGTGAATTCTGCTAGTGGTAAAATGTTGTATGCGGCGTATGCCCCTATTTATGAGACTATTTTCCTTTTGTTATTGCATTTATTTTAATAAAATTAATAACAAGTGAATCACTCAAATTTCAAATAATGTTTCCCCTTGCCCTTGAATCATGCAATATACCTAAGCAACACTGCAATAGTGAGTTATTAATAAAGATAATATTGTATAACATAAGTGTAATAAAATTCTATATTCCTAAAAAGGATAATAATATAATACATCAAAATTTTTATTGCAATATGCACCAGAGCAGAGTACCGAACGGTTAATTCAACTTTCATTGATATTTTAATAAACGTGGGCGTTTGATAATAGTCACTTATAAAAGCTATGGTATTGCTGCATTATAATTAGCTAAATATATTACCTATATAGAGTTAAGGCTAACTCAATCCTATAAGATATTTATTTATAACTTTGCAGACTCAAACTAATTAACATTCTTGTCTGTGTTGTGTTAAAGAACAAAGAGTAATGCCGATTTCCGGAAAGCGTTGTCATTTGTATGATGTTGCGGAGTTATATTATTATGTATGGGTTTTACCAAACACAAGCTAAATCTGAAATAAAAGTAATAGATATATATTTCTGAACTATTGGTTTACACAAAGACGTCTTATAGAATGGACCTGTCACCTGTAATGGATAGCGTGTTTGTTAAAACACATTCGTACATGTAAAACAAAGACAGAAGAGAGGGTGAGCGTTAAATTTCCGACTCCGCGCGGTATTACAATGGCTCAAGGATTCCGAGGGATCAGTCATCACTGGTGGCGTAGGGTGTGGCACGGATTTTTAATACAGTGAATAAGTAGTAATTGAAAAGTTTTCATTAAAGCATTAATAAATTTTTTAAAAGAATCCTCTGAGAAAGCCTAGACAGTAAATATATAGTGTTATTATTAATGAATGAAATAATTATTGAAGTTTGAGGCGAGGGTGTATAAGAAAATATTATATTCACAAGGCCCAAATTATTAATGTCCTATTAGTACTAACTGCCACATAACTACCATGACACCAATTTTATTGTTGTTCCAATAATGATATCTGTGGCTTTAAGTTAATGTTAACAAGATAAATAATAATAATTTTGGCCTTAGTAAAATTATTTTTATTTACTCTTTTTTACTGATTACTACGCCACTGAATGGGTAAGCAATAGAGAGAAAAACCTTACTTGTAATAAAAATTGAAAAAGACACAAACTCTCGGTCTTAAAATTGTGTATTAAAAATAAAAAATGGTTATACGTGTTTCACCCTTTCGGGCATCATCAGACCTTGCGGTTCTAAAATATACACCCACTCTATATAGGTCATAAGCTATGTAAATATATAGCGCATTAGACATTTTTCTTTTCAAGCGTCGATATATTATTGTCTTATCGACATTATACATTTTATGAGGCTTCGTAAAAACCTAAGACATTTAGTTTAAACGATATAAGTAGGGTGTCTATCATAAGGTAGGTGAAGGGAATACGCCCATGTTGGTTATATGCCCAGTCGCTGTATTTTTAGGTAGTTTGAATTTTCGACGACAGATGGCTGACACGGTGCTTACGATAACCTTTACGGCCAAAGTTACGTGAATCCGATGTCAGTTGCATTCAAACAGTCGTGAGTTTCGCATGGTGTTTGATTAGAAGGTATCTGTTATTAAACAGGGCCAGTTTAAATCGCTTGATAATGTGCTATAATCTAATATTTATATTCAGATAATTATATCAATGGAAAGCTTGTTTCTTTATGATTCTTTTGACATATATTTGTCTTAAAAATTATTTGATATTATACCAAAAATTAACAAAAATGTTGTTCACGTACCATATAGGTAATATGCCCATACCCAAGTGAAGTTAATATGCCCCCTGGGCGTATTACCTGTACTAATTTTGAATTGGTTATTTCAGATGTTTATTACATAATTATATGATATTATTATGTGTCTTTGATTTTTATTTAATAAGTAAAAAAGATTAAAGCAACCTTGATACGTTTCTCTTACTTTACAGAGCTGCGCATATTACCAACACCTCATGGGCATTTTACCAACATGGGTTGCTAATATGCCCAGTTTGATTGTTTTTAAAAAAGTTGTAAAAAAGGTAAAAAACAAAAAAAAAATTAAGAATTATTTCCAAAAACTGTTACAATAGCAGAAAATTAATTTATCTCTCATAGAATAAAAACAACATGTATTTTTTTCTATTTTTTATTAATGAAAGCGCTTAAGAGGGGCATATTCACCTCACCTACCTTATGCCATGTTTTCAGTGTTTTATTATAAATGTTTGTTCCATTTAATAGTAATTTTTTTAAATTAACTTTCTAGAAACTAAATAACTATAGAGTGCCCGAAGACGGAATTAAAATATGTATAGTAGGTTCAAAATTCTATTCAAAGACCTGTGTTCTGAAGCGAGCCCCTATTATACTGTATTTTAGCTAATCTTTTCTTGTATAATAACTATAATTTGTCAGTATTTTTATTGTTACGTTTTTTTTAGTAAATATTTCTAGTTTCTATTAGATTTGTAATTGGGAAAACCTTGTGCTTATTCCGTTTGATTTTAGATCCGAATATTGAAAATGTGCTTATCGAATATTGAAAGGGTAATTTAAAATCATTTTATGACTGCAATTAACTTCATTCGCGGAGTGAAAATACCCAATTTATGAAACTTAACTCCCTGCGAAGTAACACTTAATACTGCAGTAATAGTGGAAAAAAACACCAATTACTTAATGCAAACCATAACACCATCTACTGGGTAAAAATATTTCTTGTAGTGGAATAAATAGTAACATAAAGGTGACAAATTTACACCATACCAGTATTCAAATCGCACTGTTCGGATTAAATCATTCTATTTAACCACCTGGCAGTGTTAATTTTACTATTTCCTAGGTATGTATAACCTCTCTTGATGTGTCCTATTTTAACACCAATTTGGTTTGTATCAAAATAGACCAGTTTTGGTGTTCGTTTGGTGTTAAAATAGTCGCGAAATTTTAAACAGTGTTAGAGATACTAACAAGTCCTCCCCAACATGATGAGAGGAAGATTCTCGGTGCGGTACTGTCAAAGTATTCCATTTTTCAAAGAGTCCTTTCTGATTTAATTAACCGAAAAACAAACAGTCGTCGCGTCTCGTCAGTGGTTATTATTAGGTCACTATTTATTAGTGGCGGATTTAGGGGAGGCCCCCTCTAGGGTTGCCACCTTTGTGGTAACAGAAAACCGGCTTTTGGGGTGATTTAGTGAAAAGCGCCGCAGGTAACGCGGTTACGCGAGGCAGACTAAAAGTTTTTTTGGACCACGCCCAAATTTTGCCAAAATTTCACCCGAATTTTGCTAAAATTTGTCAACAATTATTTTTTATTAGAACTCAAAAATATGCACCATTTCTCCACAGCAGAAATATCTTTATGTTGATGATGAACGAGTTGTGGTTTCTTGGGGGCGATTTCGTTATTGCTCCGACCAGCTTTTCCAAATTCATTGACGTATCTTTTGAGAACGGTAATAAAAAACCTGGCCTTTCTTGGAGGCCGACCGGCACCCGGCCTTGTTAATGGAAAACCGGCCAGGTGGCAACCCTAGCCCCCTCCCCCCGAAATATTTCCAGAAACGATTTGAAAATAATTGTCTAAAAATTAATATATTTATACCATTTTATAAATACAATTCAAGAATTATTTGTTACATAAATATTATCAGTGGACCTTCGTTATTTTAATCTTGGTGGTTTTTAAGATTTGATAAAAAAGCTATAAAAAATTACAATTTTTAGAAAACTAAAATTTAAAAAAAAAATGGATTTATCTTCATGTTCGAAAGATTTTTGAAACTTTTGTAGCTTTTAAACTTCATTGTTCTTTTCCTGCTTTACGATTACATTTTTTGAGTAATCTCATGTGATGTAATAGGTAATATAAAATATATTTGATACGCGTGACGCATGCGTCATTTCATTTACTGATCAATATTTCGTTTATTTTTCATTTGTTTCAAAATGCGACCAAACGCCATTGGGTAGCAATTATCTACAGTTGTAAATTTTAAAAAATTTAATTGATAAATTAATAAAATCAAAAACCGAAATATTCTCAAACTAATAAATCCAGCCATTTTTTAAAGTAAAACTGTAGATAATTGTAGGTACTCCTAAGAGTTATATGTGGCCGATTCTTGTATAAAATGAAAATGTAACGAACTATTGATTTAAGAAAAAAACGATCTGGTGAATGCGCCACTCGTGTTTATTCTTAAGAGAAAAATCCATATCTCATGCTAAAAAAATTTACCAGAGTTGACATAATATAGATTTTGCAATCAGATACGGAAAAGTTGTATAGTATTTGAACTGTCTTAATTCCTCAAAAAAAATAATTTTTGGAGCTATTTTTGTATTGTATACTTACCTTAACTTCCTCTATTTTGAAATATAACAAAATTTATTCTGCTTGTGTGCTATTGTTTCTTACAATAATAAGTAGGTAGGTAGTAGGTATATTAAAATCACAAATAAAACAGCTCCAAAAGGTGCCCACAGACTTGTAGAGTGGCTCGACAAGTCCCTGGGCTACTTTCGGCAACAATTTTTTTTATTGAAATAAGTAAAAATTAGCTCCACAGGAAATAATTTCAAAGCTAGTAAAATGTTTTTTTTTTATTTCAAAGTTTTAGTTTACGGTGGTTTCTCTATTTTTTTTTCCTTAAAGAGAATGGCTTGGGTAGGGTGCCCGGACCTGCGCTCCTGCAGAATATTATAGGACCCTAGTTCTTGTTATCACTTAAAAAAATACCGGAATTTATTTTCTTCACAAATTAATTACACAATTATTACTACTATACAGTGTCACCAGTAAAGTCCGCATCATATGGGATATTTTTTATTAATAGCTTTATTCAAAATTTGACTTTGGCATCAAGTTCTGCTTCGATCGAGATAAAAACTAAGCAAAAAAATAGTAGTTACATGATTCGCATTAACTGTCAAATTTTAATTTCTTCCCAAAAATAATTCAAAAGTTTTTTTTTTTTTTTTATTATTTATTTTACGTCGGCCTTTTTCCGCAACGAGGCCAATCACCGACGCCAGAGAATTTGTCACACACTATCTGGTAATTTTTGCCGAATGCCTCTTTGTCGAGGGTAGGGTTCTTTAACGTGCCAACATCCATGACACGGGGCCCACAGTTTAACGTCTCTTCCGAAAGACGGCGCCACCTCTTAAACCAAATTCCAAATTTAATATCGACGTTGCCGGCACCGGGAATGAAACCCGGGCCTACGATCTGTGAGGCCGCTGCGCTGACCACCAGACCACAACGTCGATATTCAAAAGTTATTTCTGAAAATATCGAAAAAAGTTATTAGAAAAAGTTTTTTTAATAACTTTTTTCGATATTTTCAGAAATAACTTTTGAATTATTTTTTGGAAGAAATTAAAATTTGACAGTTAATGCGAATCATGTAACTACTATTTTTTTGCTTAATTTTCATCTCGATCGAAGCAGAACTTGATGCCAAAGTCAAATTTTGAATAAAGATGTTAATAAAAAAAATCCCATATGATGCGGACTTTACTGGTGACACTGTAGACAAATCTTTAATTTCTACTTAATTGCTCCTCAATGAAAATAAATGGCCCCTTAATAGAGCAAAATGAAAGTAATAAATGAAAGGTAAGGTCGCAAAGGGCATTTTTATTAATGCATGCGTAAACCGTGAGACCGCCGATGCTAATAATACAGCAGAGTTTTTCAATCTAGGTGAAGGTAGTTTAGAAGGACATAATAATGTGATGTGATATGGGTTTGTTGTAAAAGTTGTATTAATGAATGGAGCTATAGGGAGTGTTCGCAATGCATTTTGCTCAACGAACGTTAATTGCCATTTTAAATATATTAATTATATTTCCTATGAAACGTGATTTTTTAAATATTTTTTGTCTAAATAATATTATTTATATACAGGGATACCAACTTATAAAAAATGACAAGTGAAAATGAAAATGTAAGACAACAAATGACAGTTTTGGGTCTTTTATGTTGATATTTGATTAAAGTTGTATTGCAACATTATTTTAATAGACACAAAGTCTGCGAAACTGCAAAAAAAATACAGGTCCGTATTTAAAAAAAAAACATTCTTACTGATGATAGTATCCAAAAGACGAAACGTCAGAATCAATATCTAATAACAACGCATTATCTAAAATTAAAAGTGGCAATTGAAATGTCAAATTAATTTTTCATCATCTCTCAAGCTAGATTTTTCGTTTTTTTCCAAATATTTTACGTCTCGTTAGTTGTACCTAATTTAATCTTCGCCGTATCTTTTACCGTTTACGAGATCCCAATGGTACGAGTATATACAGGGTGCTGCAAATTCGTGGGGATCTTGAACACAGTAGGTATTTTTTTTAAAATTGCAAATGTTGACCTTTTATTTTTTGAGTATAACCATAGACATCTACCTATAGGTTGTTCGTTGACCTATAGGACCTATAGGTCAACGCGTCAACGAACAATAATCACGAAAGTGGCAAATTTATGGCCTTGCGCATGTAAATAAAACCTAGCATACATGGGCATGCGCACTGCAAAATTCTTATCTAACGAAGGAGAAGATAGATAATAGATAACTAACCAGCATTTTTGACATAAAGAAATTGGCAGAAATGATTTTCTTACAATCAGAGTCGCCCGACAAGTTTAATTATAAGTAAATAATGTTTGCCAATGTCACAGACAAAGTTACCTGGTCAATTATTGTTAAAAACCCTTTGTGTAATCCCATATTAGGCTCGTATACCATCCTAAGAGGTTATTGATTTTGGAATTGAAATATAATACAAGAACTGTAAAAAAACTTCTGTACAACTTATTTTGTACTAATAGGTAACACTAAAACTACCCCTTTTTCTTGGTTTAAAAACATCAATCATCAACATGAGTTTTAAGTTTTAACAATTTTCAATATAAATCCATCATCAGTATTTTAAATAATGCGTTCTCACTCACCACTACGGCTACTTTAGCAAATTACTTTTGGAGAAAATAACTTTTTTATATTATTACCTAGTATTAAGCTAATAGTACTAATAAACTAGTACCAGCTGCTTATATCGTATTATCATTATAAATAAATTGCTATCGATTTACCGAAAACCGAGATGTCTGACTTTACTATACGACTTCAGGGCAATGTTGGTTTATGCAAAAACTCCCTAATAATATGCATTCCACTCCAACAGCAAGAATAAACAGTTGGAAGAGAAGGGAGGACATCCGGTTTATTTTATTTATTCAAGTCGAACGGGCTAAGGGGGTTGCATAATAGTTAATAGGAATGTTCGTATTAGGAAAAAAATCGAATTTTCAAATTATTGACTATGTATTATGAAACTAATGAATAGGGAACACAGAACTATAAAAAAAGTAAAACTCTTAATGAGCTGTATAAATGACACACTATAATATCTCTGTACTAATGGGGTTTTGGTTTTTATAAGTTGCCATCCACTAATTTGGGTTGGCACTTGGCAGGATCACTCCATCTGACTGTAACTTCGTAGCGATCGACGCGCACCAACTTTGAAAATACAGGGTTTGTTAAAATGTCAAGAAAAATAAACAATAATATCTGGACATCGCCAGGCAGCACAACAGTTTATCAAAAACATTTTTTTAAATTTCTTTATAATATCTATAATATATCGTAATAAAATAATGCACGTATTGAGATGCATTACTTGTTGAAACAGATATCCTCTGCCGCACTTTTTTACTATTAAAGCAATTATACACTAAACATAGTGGCTTAGTGGCATTGTTATTATCTATAGTTTTGAATATAACATCAAATTAATAAATACCGCAATAAACACGCGAAGTTTATAACAATAGGCTTGATTGGCTCGCCGACTCACCGTGGTTCGGCGTGACTCGTGTTTTCGGTTGGCGTTAATATAATTTCAAATGGTTGCCATCTTTTTTCTAGGGAAAAAAATTAATTCCCAAGCAGGAGAGCCTACAGATGCTATTTAAGTAACACAGAGGTCGTATGGGCAAGCATTCTACTTTTTTTTAAAGACCTGTGATAAGTAATAAGGCCAACTTAGCAAACTCGGACAAATATAATCTATTAAAACGTAAACTTCTCAACTTTACTTTACACACTTGTTTAGACTTTGTTAGTGACTTCTGACTCTGTCGATTATTTACAGCCAGGACATTTTTGAACTTTGCAAACTCGACGGGCCCTAATCGTATAACCACAGCAGGAACATAATTAAAGTATGGTATGGTGTCCCGTCGACGTTCCCGTCCAGAAATATATTGCATAACTCGTCCCATCGTTAAAAATTATTGGCAATACTGCATAAAGGTCTCGATCGGACCAGCCGCTAAACTCGTGTAGGAAAAAGAAGTATTTAACAGAAGTAAGTATTCATTTATTCTATAAGTCATCTGAGGATTGAATTTTGACCAATTTTCGAGTTTTCCGGACTCCCGAGCGCTGTAACCTTAACCCCCACTACCATCGTTAGGGGAACGTTTTATTGTATTTCTACTGGAACCGGTCCTGGCTGGGATCCTCCTAAAAGCCGATAATCAATATTTTTTTTTAATTTGCTGGATTTTCGTTTTTTTTAGACAAGCCGCACCTAGATAACCAGAAAATTTAACAAATCGATTTTTCGAAAATCGTTATTTATTTCACATCTCTAAGTATCTAATAGCTGCAGTCATTTGAAAATCCAAGTCTCAAAATAGATTTGAAAGTAGTACGCAACAACAACATAATAATTGTTATTGTCAATTATAAAAATGATGAAACCATTTTTATGGAAACCAAGCTGGTTTATTAGTAATTACTTATAAGTTTTTCATAGATTTTGTGGTATTAGGCGATCACGTTTGATCGAATCTTAAATGCCACGATATCCTATAAAATAACCAATGTTGCCACTTTTGAAACTATGCAATTATCCTTTATTAGTTTGATTCACCATGTACCATATTGTAGTGAATGTAAAAACGGGAAGGTCAAAAAACGATCAGTGTCGGCTTTAAAAGAGGGGGTGCCCCCAAAGAGCTGGGGTTAATACGTTTTTCTAGTTCATATTATTTTCTCTGTTTAATATTTTGCCATACACATGGCTATTACAATTTATTTTTTCCATAAGTGTGCGCGAGTTGCCGTTTATCCGCTGGCATTTAGTTTGAAAAGATCCACTTTTCCGCACGCATAAAATTTTAAAATAAAAAAAAAAATAAAGAAATGCTTGTAAGAAAAACGTTGATCGTAACTCTTGCGGATAGTCACTTTTCCGCTCTCAACTGTTTACCCCAACTCTGCTACAAGTCGTTTGGGCGATGGCAGTTGCGTGCGGAAAAGTGTATCTTTTCGCACTTCTTAATGATAATGACTATATTGAAATGTCTACTAATGCTTGAGTTATTATTATGTAGAGTTATACACAATGTGGTAACGCCTTTCGATCGAAAAAATAGTGATGGATTAAAAAAAATTTTTGTAAGTAAATTTATGAAATTAAAAAGTTGATTAAAAAAGTATAGAATTTTTTTGGATCAGATTGCAAGATCTATATTATGTCAACTCTGGTTCATTTTTTTCCATGAGATATGTATTTTATCCCTTAAAGCCTGTTTGCATTGGGTGCAATGACTGCATGTAAGTTCATGCAATGCAATTAAATGTACTAAACTGCACCTAATGTAATTTTCATTGTCATTGTCATTTTATTGTTTGCAATGAATATTAATGAAAGTATTTTTTTAATTTTATAGTTTTTTTCTGAAACTTGTAATTTTATATATTATAAAACTTTTTTTAATCAAATCTAAAAATCACGAAGATTTACAGACAATATTTATGTAACAAGTGATTCCTGCCAATTAAAAATTTAACTGAACACTTAGAACAGTGGGTATATTAGTCGGAATATTTCACACTGGTGTAGAATCCTCAAAACGTGGCAAGGTCTGCCTCCCACCGACAGTAAGTGAAAATAAGAAGATATGACAATTTTTAAATTTTGACGAATGACGAAACTATGTTATTATGAAAATGGTAGGTACTGTAATTTAAATGGTTTTACTTGTTCTGTAAACACTATAACAAAACAATAATATAAGACAGTACCTACCAGAGATCTGTAAAGTAACTGATTTAGTGAGAGGATTTTACAAGGAAGTGTTTATGGCCATGTCATAGAACAGAATGTCCTCTATAAACAGTGAGATGTCAAATACCTTGTCGTTGAGTATTTACTATAAAATATTGACCAAATTTTGCAAAATTTGTGCATAGTCCAAAAGACATTTCGCTTCTAATCTCTATGGTGACCATAACTATGGTTATGAGTTGAATTTTACATTACGGTCACCCCACCCTCTTCCCCCAATAGTAAGTACCTAGTAACACCCCTGGTGGTAACACTTTTATATATTGAAATACTTTTTTTTTGCATATAATAGTTTTGAAAATATAAATTAGAAAATCCGATTATACCTTAAAGTGTTTTTTATTATGGTATACTTACTTATTTTTTTTTATAAAAACTTTAAAACTTGATAGTTGTATTTTCTTTGGCCCTCATCTTTTACCTTCTAAGACGGGGGCGGGATCAATTCCATGGCATAGTTTGAGAACTTTTTTTTATGTTACAATCAGGTTCATTGAATCAAATGGGCTATATATAGACTGTTGTAGCAAGAATTTAATGATGAATTCATGAATTTAACTAATCTTAGATTATCTTTCGAAATTAAAAATAGATTATTGCCCTAATGTGCAGGCATCACGATAAAGCCGTAGATATAATTGCTGCATTTCCCAATATTGACCCAGTTTTGTAAGTTCTAAATTTAAAAATTACGTCGTTCATTCACCTTTTGTGTTTGTTTCTTATTTATGGAATTGGGTATTTTTTAGATATTGCCACACAAAACTATAGTAATGATAGTACTATTGATAGTAAGTACCTATTTATATTATTGTTTAATCAATTCTGTAATCCGCTAGTTATTTGTAGATTTCAGAGACGGTGAGTGTCATAAATAAACCGCTATTGGTGTATTTTATGCTGCGCTAAGTACATACAAAGAATACTTTATATAACGAGACGACTAGAATACTTCAGTTACTTACCCAATCTTACCATGGCTTTATTTATTTTAGGTCAGACTTCGATATTTTACCACATACTCGACTCGTACTTACATACAATAAATACTAATACCACATTATGTCCCTACTGTGGGCATCCCACAGGCCTATAAAAAAAGTTTAAGCTTGACAGGCTGATGAATGCACACTGTAATATCTCTGTACTAATGGGGTTTTGGTTTTTACAGGTTACCATCCACTAATTTAAGTTGGCAGGATAATTCCTACTGATTGTAACTTGGTAGTAATCGACGCACGCCAACTTTGAAAATACAGGGATATGTAATTTGGGTTTATTGAAAGGCAAAAAAATAGCTTACAATATCTGGACATCACGCAGCACAATAGTTTATCATAAACAAATTTCTTTATGATACTTTTTATAGAAAGGGAATGGTTGCATGTGGAGTGCCGCAGGGATCCATTCTTGGACCAACTTTATTCTTGGTGTATGTAAACTCAATGTCAAGTTAGATTGGCTGGCAGACTAAGATTGCATGCAGACGATTCTCTGCTCATCTATCTAGGAGAATTATGAAAATATCAGAAATAAAATAGGATCTGACTTAGACCTGCTTTGTAACTGGCTGGATACACATAAGCTTACACTCAATCTAGACAAATCGAATCATATATGTTTATATCTTCTCAAAAAAATCATGACATGACTCCAATTACTGTTAATAATCAACAATTAAAATACACTAAAGTAATAAAATATCTTGGGCTCTATATAGATGAGTCTCTGACATGGCAGCTGCATATATTAAGAGCAGTGTATTTCAGCCTCGTCCACTGTCACTTACAATATTTAACTCTTTTATGGTATCCAACAAGAAATCAACTCATTGAGCCTTTGAAAATATTGCAAAATAAAGCATTAAAAAAATTATATAACTTACCTTTAAGATATAGCACCAGCCGCCTATATTCTAAGCTTCAAATTAACAATCTAGATAGTATTTATAAATATCAAACCTGTATGTTCTTGTATGCAATTGTTAAGCAAACACGTCACTCGAATTTAACAGTGTTTGTTGGAAGTCAAATTCATGAACATAATACGAGGTATAATAATTTAATCGAGCTGCCAAAAAGTCGCACACAGCTTCTTTATAATTCTATTCTTCATAGAGGGGTAAATTTGTTTAACAAAATACCGCACATTACAAAGCTAAAAAATGTTAACTCATTCAAGGAGATTTAAAAATGTTAATTCAATCAAACAGTGTTTGACGTGAACACGTAAAAACTTTTCTACCTTTCACTCCATTTTCACTCCTATATATAAAAAAATGTTTATATAAATTTTTTTTTATGAATTGTTTTTTCCTTTTCTTTGCTTATGTTTGTTTTTCTGTTTATACTAAGCACCTATTGTAAACGTAGTTTTAGTGCATGAACCTACATAGTTTTGAAGAAGTAGTCCATACTCAAAGTGGAGTTAAATGATACAGAAAAAGAAAAGCACGAAGTCTTTCTCCACAATCTTTATTAAACGAAAAACTAGGCGAACCTAGTATTACATCGACATGTTTCGAGTGTAGAAACACTCATCATCAGGAAACAAAGTGAAAATTAAAATGCTGATGTTTTTAGCAAGAGAAAATAATGGTGAGATTGAGCCGTAATGGAGCTTTTAATGGTGTACAAGAGATGTAAAATTGAAAAATCAGAAGATCAAAGATCAAGACTCCAGCATACTGAAGAGTCGAGGGTTAACGTAGAAGCACACTGTCGTGCGAAAAAAAAAAAAAGATAGGGTAGTAAAAATTAGGGAGTTTTGAAAAACATATCTGTTAAAAGTATTAATAAATTACTGAAACATCCTGAGTTTTATTGAGCCCAGTCAGAAACATTTGAAAATGTTGGGGTGAGATGTAAAGAAAGAAGAGAAAAAGAAAAATTTGTTTTTTTTGGTCAGATCATCTGTAAAAAAAAATAGAAAGGGGAATGTAGAAAATGAAATTTAATCATTTGTTCCCCTCTTTTACAATGTCAAGTTTAGATTCATTTCCCATCCTACACGTGTTGGCTACAGTAGCACCTCTATAACGGGAACACAAAAAAATTTTTTTTTTAAATTTTCCACACAATGTGTCTGCTTTGACTCTGGCGGGGTAACTGGGCCGTAAAAAGCCTGGTACCCCAACTGTTTTTACTTTTACATTAAAAGGTAAGCTAATCTACTACACTTCTTAAATTTCATTTTCTACATTCCCCTTTCTATTTTTTTTTACAGATGATCTGACCAAAAAAAACAAATTTTTCTTTTTCTCTTCTTTCTTTACATCTCACCCCAACATTTTCAAATGTTTCTGACTGGGCTCAATAAAACTCAGGATGTTTCAGTAATTTATTAATACTTTTAACAGATATGTTTTTCAAAACTCCCTAATTTTTACTACCCTATCTTTTTTTTTTTTTTCGCACGACAGTGTGCTTCTACGTTAACCCTCGACTCTTCAGTATGCTGGAGTCTTGATCTTTGATCTTCTGATTTTTCAATTTTACATCTCTTGTACACCATTAAAAGCTCCATTACGGCTCAATCTCACCATTATTTTCTCTTGCTAAAAACATCAGCATTTTAATTTTCACTTTGTTTCCTGATGATGAGTGTTTCTACACTCGAAACATGTCGATGTAATACTAGGTTCGCCTAGTTTTTCGTTTAATAAAGATTGTGGAGAAAGACTTCGTGCTTTTCTTTTTCTCTACATAGTTTTATTGTAAAAATCTTTTGGTTCAATAAAGGATATATATATATATATAATAATATCTTAATATAACAAGGCACGTATTGAGATTCATTACCTGTTGAAAGAGATATCCATTTTCTGCCGCGCTTTTCTCGTTATAACACAATTATGAACTAAACACAGTGGCATTGTTATTACCTATTGTTTTGAAAATTAATATATCACAAAATTAACTACAAATTGTTCCACAAATTGTTCGGCAAGACTCGTGTTTCTGGTTGGCGTTAATATAATTTTAAATGGTTGCCAATTTTTTTCTAAGGGAAAAAATAATTATATACAGCTTCTCCATGAGATGCTATCTTAAACACACCTCTGGGGCATCTGATCAGGGCCTGTGGAGTTTGCTTTACACTTTTCCTACATCATCTTTAAGTTACCAACAAAGTCTTTAAAAATGTTTAAAGTACAATTTTATAAATAAATTCCACCATAAATTTGGAAATAATAACACAATAGTTGCTACAACCACCCACATACTTCTTATAATAGACTACATTCATTGTTTAGGTTTTAAATAAATCAAAGATTCCAGCGTTCAGTATATTATACTTCTCTACTTCTCCTACTACTAGACTGTATAGTATCTTATAACGTGTATTTTATTAATTTTATGAATCTAATATGTGACTTAACAGGGGGTTTGATAATAGCGCTTTTTTAATGCACGTGGTAAGTATAGTGGACCATACGTGGTCCATAGAGCTAACAAGACAAATTGTGAACGCTGGAATCTTTGATTTCTTTAAAACGTAAACAATGAATGTAGTCTATTATAAGAAGTCTGTGGGTGGTTGTAGCAACGATTGTGTTATTATTTCCAAATTTATGGTGTTATTTATTTATAAAATTGTACAAATTTTGTAAAAAATTGTTCCGTAGGAAATACCATATTGTTTATTGTTCAATACTCAATAAACGCCAGATGTATTCTTTTACTGCCTCGGATAGTCCACTGGAGGGTAGTACACTGGAGGGTCGGTTTGTGACCTGAAAGGGGACTATCGGTTCAATCTTCAAACTGACATGTTGTTTTTGGTTTTTATCCTGTTCAGTATTTAAAATTAATGTGTTACTTCTCGTTTCCTGTTTTCCGAACATCGAGTTTTATTTATGTAACCAACCTGCACGACTAACAAAACTCCAAAAATCTAAAATCTGACTATAACAATAGAATAGAATAACACCATATATTTACAGCCCAGACTAGGGCTGTGCATTATTGAAATTCCAATATCGAATATCGATATTAAAAAAATATCGGTATAGTCGATATATCGAAAATATCGATACTATCGACATTATCGATATTTTATTTTTTAAATATCGTTATTCGATATATCGATAAAAATATCGATATATCGAATTTTTGCCCAGCCCGAGCTAAGACTATTTCAAAGGTTCTTAAATTTTTACTTAAGTAAAAATTGATTAATAGTAAAACTCTATTAATTATTACTTATTAGTTATTTTATTATACAATTTCACGAAGAGTGGGAAATTTAAAGCGCTCTCTCTCTCTTCTGTCTTTGTTTCACACGTACGAATCTTTGAAGCAAACAAACAGGTTATTCATGAATGAACGGCTTAGTCTATTCTATGAGAAGTCTATGAGACCACCCTGAAGATCCGAACGAAAAATCAGAATATAAATAAAAAACTGATAAACAACCTGGTTCTGTGTGACAAAAAATGAACTGATAAAGTAATAAATGCAGAAAACGAAATTCGGTCAAATTTGCCCATATTTCGTTCATTAATTTATAAATTCAACCTTTTTAACCCAAAACTGTAGGTAAACTTCAAGGATGGGGTGGATTTTTGGATAAAATGAAAATGTAACGAAATATTGATTTAAAAAAAAAACTGACTGCTGAATACGCCACTAGTGTTTGTTTTTAAGAGAAAAAATTCATATCTCCTGCTAGAAGACTATACGAGATTGGACATAATATAGATTTTCAGATATAGAACAATTCTATAGTTTTTTAATCAACTTTCTTAATTTCTTTAAAAACGAATTTTTGGGACCTTTTTTTCTATTCTTTCGATCGAAAGTCGTTACCTCAATTTGTTTAACTCAACTTCCCCTCCCCCCTTTCTCTCAACACATTTTTTAGAGCGTTATTCCCCGTGCCGAAAAGCTAAATTCACCCACGACTTAATAAAGTCAAATTAATGTAAGAACTCGCCGCATCACCTGTCATTAATGGCACGCTGTTGAAATCTGGTACATTTTACGTTAAGTGGTTGGCTACAGAAACAGAATCGGACTAAGTTCTTTACCCTCGCCTTCGCCATCTGTTATATTTTGTGGGGAGGAAGTAACCCCTTTACCACAATGAAAATTGCCGAACGTTTTGCTGGTCAAACGAAAAGAAAAAATAAAAATTGGTATTTAGAAAATAAATTCTACTTTAAATACCCCATCCAGAAAAGTAAATGACGATCGAAAATATTCCCAAAATTTTTTTTAGAATTTTTTTTTATTTTTAGTAATTTTGTAATATTTTAAACAATCCTTTATTGGTCAAAAGCAAAATGACTTTCCCGAGTGTAGAATGTTGTACTAAACAATTTTTCTTAAAGCCATTTTTCAATATCGGCCTTACTTTTTTCTCAAAAACTTTGGGCGCGTAAAGTGAATTTAAGCGTGTAAAGTGGGTGGGCAATTTTCATTGTGGTAAAGGGGGTTACTGCTCTTAATATTTTGTAAACATATTGTGCAGATACTAGTTTTATTATTTATGAAATAAAATATTGATAGACCCGTACCTTTCAAAATAAGTATGTAAAAACAGTATAAAACTAAAGGAAAAGAAGAAAACAACATTTATTTCTTATAGTATATTTATTTATAAGAAGCAAAAATAGGTATTTATGTATTTATTATACAAGGAAAAAAGTAATATATTTTTTGCCAGGTGTAAGCTTTGTGGTGCACGTCTAATTAAAATACCAGTATTGTTACTTTTGTGGGAATTTTATATGAGGATATATATTATAGGGTATCCCGTAACTAAGAGGCTATACAGCAACAGAAGATAGTGGACTTGAAAATATGTCATTTAATTTTATTTCTTATACGGTTAAAGAGATACAGGGTGACCCAAGTAAATATTTACTTTATAAAATTGGCGTTGATTTGATGTTAAGCGGATATGAATCTAATTTGGCGTAGTTATATTATTGAAGGCAAGAAGGAGGATTCCATAATGAGTTCTAAGATATCTCCTAGAGCCAGCTACACAATATGAGTTTGATAAATTGTGCTTTCTTAAGCGAAAATGACATATTTTCAAGTCTACTATTTCCTGTTGCTGTATTTGCCCCTTAGTTATGAGACATCCTGTATATAACGATAAGTAAATAGTTTAACTAGGCCTTTTTTGGTAATAGATGAGTTATCTTACCAAAATGGTGTTGGTACTCACTATTAAACTTAAATATTAAACACCAAGACAATCTGTCTCTGAAATATATAAAATCCAAAAGTAAAATGTTTAAAACACACACTACAAAAAAAACAGCCACAGAAACACTTAAAAAGCACCAAAATTGGAAGAAAATAATATGACGCAACATAACGCGTGAGCTTGCTAACTGCTGATCTGGGAACTTTAACGACGAAACCATATCAACTGTTAATGTCAAATGTCCTTGTCTCCTGTCGAAACGCTTTGTTTTAAGAAAATGTTGACTCTACCTAATTTAGTCCATCATACTGCGCAAACTCCACAGACCCGATTCAAATTGCATATCAGAGATGTTTTTGCATTGTGCGGCTGTTTTTATTGGCAATAAATATTGTTTGTATATACAGTGTCACCAGTAAAGTCCGCATCATAGGGACTTTTTTTTATTAATAGTTTTATTCAAAATTTGACTTTGGCATCAAGTTCTGCTTCGATCGAGATGAAAATTAAGCAAAAAAAATAGTAGTCAGGTGATTCGCATTATCTGTCAAATTTTAATTTTTTCCAAAAAATAATTCAAAAATGGAGTTATTTCTGAGAATATCGAAAAAAGTTAGAAGAAAAAGTTTTTTTAAATGCAGTTTCTAGCCCACATGCAAAATTTCAGCTGCATAAGAGAATTTTTATTTTTTACCTATATTTTGTAAATTGCACCACTTTTGCAAAATAAGACTCAACGCAACCTACATAAAACTTCTTAGTTTTGACGATGCTTTATTTCAGATACATTTTCTTTAAAGTAGCGCCATATTAAATATGTGTTTTTCTACAAAATCAAAATTGGGCTATTAAAATTTGGTCGCATGTGATGTAAAGTTTATTTGTTTTTGACCCTGTATAAGGTAACTTCATAAAATAAGTATTTTTGAAAACGTAGTTTGTGTCTGAAAGTAATAGGGGAGAGGCGGCGAATGGTACGCACCTAAGCCAAACTTAGTATAAGTCTAAAACTTTATATGTCACAGGTCACAGCCTTAGCAAAATCATTGTCTTAGATATCTTCTTTAATGGAATAATGGAAAATTTTACTTAAAATAAAAATACTATGAAAAAAATTGATAAAACCAAATTTTGTGCTCTGCGCATGATTACCCTCTGTGGAGGTTATTGGTACGCAAGCTGTCGGGTAACGGTACGCAAAAGAAAATTACAAACAGTACTAAAGAAAGTAAAATTTATTTGGAAAGACGCTAGCAAAATACTTGAAAAGTTAGAAAAACGCAAGTAAACTGGTATTACAACACAACTAGAAATTAAGAACAAGGTTCCATTTAGTGTTTTTTTATAGCAAACGTTACATGTATAGTCTGTAGCAGAATCCTGCTCACTACACTCAGCATGTGCCCAACCTCCGCAAATAACACATCTAAACCAAATTTCTCCATTTTTGCCAAATCTTGGCGGATCAAACATTGGTCTGTTTGGTTTGACATTCCAACTACGTCATCTAATTCGTCATCGTACACCAAATCATTCTCATCAACTCCATCCTCTTCTGATGTCTCAGATTCCAATTCCATTTTTCTTTTATTTTTTGGTTTCTTGTTGTTTGTTGGTTTGTTAGGTTGTTTGGTTCTTTGTGTTTTGTTGGTTTGTTCGTTTTTTGTTGTTTTTCTTCTAGTATCAACTTCATTGGAGTAGCCGTCAGAACTTTCGATTTTAGTTTAGTCCCTTTTTTTTTGTCTGTTACCTTTACCTGAATAAGAAGGCAGTGGGGACAGTTCAGTAACACTAACCTTTTTTGTTGCAATGTATGTTTTCCTTTCGTACTAGCTTGGCATCTAAAATAAGAAACCAATAATTTAAAAAGAATCATACAATAAATAACAGACAAAGTGACGTACAATTTAATGTTGGGTAATGATACGCACTTTGCGTATCATTACCCGATTGGTCGCCATTACACATACATATGAATAAAATATATTCCTGATAATATTGTACCCAAATTTGTACGTAATTAATATTCGAATATAACCATGACGCGATCATAAAAATAAGAGCTACCTCTAAATGCAAAAAAATAACTTACCTTTATGTTAGTCAGGCACAAATATTATAATGAAAACTCCAAAAAACGAAATTTGTCTGTACGGACCAAACGAACACGTGAAAGTGAATGAGATTTCAAGGGCTCCTTTTAATAGCGTTTAGTGACGATTACAAACGATGGTCCGCGACATCGATCGAGCGGTTTCTACTACAGCTGGATGCGTACTGTTACCCATTGCGTACCATTCCCCGCCTCTCCCCTACACCTTAATATTAAGACAAAAAAGAACACAGTGTCATCAGTAAAGTGTTCATTAAGTGGAAAATAAATTTTAGTTTAGCTTATCGTAAAGTTTATCTATTGTCAACGATTTAATTTAAAACCCCTTTACTTTATTTTTATTTTTTTACTTTTAGGCACAAACTGCGTTTTCAAAAATACTTATTTTATGAAGTTACCTTATACAGGGTCAAAAACAAATAAACTTTGCATCACATGCGACCAAATTTTAATAGCCCAATTTTGATTTTGTAGAAAAACACACATTTAATATGGCGCTACTTTAAAGAAAATGTATCTGAAATAAAGCATCGTGAAAACTAAGAAGTTTTATGTAGGTTGCGTTGAGTCTTATTTTGCAAAAGTGGTGCAATTTACAAAATATAGGTAAAAAATCAAAATTATCTTATGCAGCTGAAATTTTGCATGTGGGCTAGAAACTGCATTTAAAAAACCTTTTTCTTCTAACTTTTTTCGATATTTGCAGAAATAACCCCATTTTTGAATTATTTTTTGGAAAAAATTTGAATTTGACAGATAATGCGAATCACGTGACTACTATTTTTTTGCTTAATTTTCATCTCGATCGAAGCAGAACTTGATGCCAAAGTCAAATTTTGAATAAAGCTATTAATAAAAAAAAGTCCCATATGATGCGGACTTTACTGGTGACACTGTACAGTGGCGTGGCGTGGCTAAAAGGGAGGGAAGCAAACTACTTCTATTCAAGTATTATATTTGACTTACAAATTAAAAATTAAGATGTCTGGTTTTAACACTTTTCATATACAGGGTATTTCCTAATTGCATGTCGATATTTAATGGTGTCGTTCGTGACACGCTTTTAAGAGTTTTCGGTCTCATAAATATAGGTCGCCGAACGTTTTCTTTTCAAGACACAGGATGTTTAAAAAAATTTTTATTAAGACACCCCTAATGGGGAAGGGGGATTTGGCGTTTTAAATCCTATCTATCGATAATATGCTAAAAAATTAAGTTACATCAAACAGTAGGTGTTTTATTCTTTGAAATATACGGTACAACTGTGATTTAATACTACATTTTTCTCTACCTTACAAAATAGACTAAGGAGTGGAGGGGGAACCTCTTTTACAAAAAATACTCATAACTCCGGTTTGCCTTAACCAAATTTGACAAACTTGATTTCGTTTGAAAGGGCTTGTTCTATAGTAAAAGTTAAAATTTTGTATGATTATGTTTTGTTATATTCTTCGCCGCTAGAGGGGGCTATGTGCACAATCATCATTTTTCTAAAATTTCCAATTGAACCATATAGGTAGGTATATAAATATTTATTTGGAAACAAAATAATTTAAAAACGAAGAAAACTGGTACAAATCATACGTCGATATCTTAATTTAAGCCAGAGATACAAAAAAAATAATTTAAAATTTTCCTACTTGCTTGGCGCTAAGCCTATTTTCAACTACTATTACAGGAAAACGTATCGCCGGTTAGCAACACAAAAGATCTGAAGAGATTTAACTAAAGTAAAAATATTACCACCCTCATTCTGCTTCGTTTGACTCCTGATCAAGTATCAATAGTGGGGATGTCGACTAGTAATAATTAAACAAGAAAATATTACTTTTTACAAAGTAGGCTTTAAAACAAAAACATTAAAAGCTATCACTGAAAAAAATAATAAAACCCTTTGCTAAAAGAATTAGTTGTGCAAAACTTTATAACTTCTTGACACATTTAACGAGTTTTTAAGCTTTTTTTCTGCGCAAAAATGATAATTCCAACTGCTGAAGCATATGATATGCCGACAGTATAATTTGCTGCAAAATTTTTTCAAGTGGTAGGTAAATTGTGATATTAACAATAATTTATAAGTTACTTCAGTAAAAAGTAAAACCTTTTAAACATCATTTGTATTGCTAAACTTACCATACGTATTTTTTTTAAATGTCGGTTCCTTGCAGTCGATTTCATTGCATTTTTTCCTTTTCCTAACAGCTAGTAGTAGTACCTAGTTGAGAGAAGGCTTCGCGTCAAGCAAATAGGCCATATTTTTTTTAAATTTTATTATTTTTTTTTAAGTCTGGCTTTAATTAAGATATCGACATGCGGTTTTTATCAGTTTTCTTCGTTTTTAATCCATTTTCTAACCAAGAAAAATATTTATATTATATGGTTGTATTGGAATTTTTGAAAAAAATTGAAAAATTGATTGTGCACATAGCCTCCTCTAGCGGAGAGGGGTATAACGAAAAAATAATTATACAAAAATTTAAATGTCACTAGAGGTTAAGCTCTTTCAAATTTGGTTAAGGCAAACCAGAGTTATGTCGTCAGTCCATTTTGCGAGTTAAAGCAAAATTTATTAAAATCACAATAATTGTACTTTATAATATCAAAGAATAAGACCATTAATTTGTGATACAACGTTATTGGGCATATTATCTATAGAAACCCTATAATCTTCTTAGTCATAGAGGTTGAATGCCCTCTAGCAGTAAATTTAGGAACTTAAAAATAATTTCCAGCCTTTTTTGGGTCATTTTTGTCATATAATTTTTTTTTTCTGACCTTTGTGACAAACGGTTCCTAAGATATGACCGGCGTCCATTCTTATTTGGCCACCCGTTATTCATATAATTTCTTCTCGGTATGTTTTTACATTAAAAAGTCATTTTATAATTCATATCTCAAAAACGCTTAAAGATATTATATTTTATTAACGGACGTTTTAGTAAGGTATCCAAAAATGCATAAATATACAGTGCATTTTATTTGAAATAACAAAGTTGGCCATAACTTCCGCTATAACCGGAAGTGACTAAAACATAAAAATATAATATTTTGAAAGCTCAAAGTCACTCTGGATGTTTAACTCGAAAATATTATCCCAATATATTTTATACATGCATGCAAGTATCTTGCTGATGATTTCTTGCAGGTCTAATATATAAAATAAAAGAACCAGCCAAACGGAAATTATTTAAAATTTAAAAAAATGGTTGGGAGGTCTGTTGTTAGGCATAAAGGATAATACTGTTTCGTATTTATGTTGGTACGTAAAAACAGCATTGACCGTAAAACATTTCTGTTTATTATTTCTCGAAAACAATGGTGTCCAAAACTATGTAAATTGTCTTTTGTGCTTTGTTCTATATGGAGGAAATTTAAATAACAATTGGACCTGAAATTGTTAAACAACACGTTCTCCGTCGATATGTATTTTTTAACAGTTGTTAAACACTATATTTGCATAATATCAGTATCAACTTGTAAATCTACTCATAGGTACCATCGTCAGCATAAACAAGGTCAGGTAGTAATAATTATAGGCCTAACTTAGAAGGATTTACAAGTTAAGTTTCATCCACGACATATCTAATAAAAGTTGATAGGCAAAGTTAGTTTTTGAATTTGATTTATGATATTGAGGTCTAATATAATTCGATATTATCTATATATAATTCTGATTGTTTCCCTATGATGAGGTATTCCGCTGCCAGTAAATGAAAATTAAAAAAGTTTTAAAAACAATTCATCTATTATAAAAGCATTTTGGTCATAAAATCCCTAATTATTATATTTCATAAAACTTAGTGTAAGATGGCCTTTCTCCCATAATTTAGCCCATTTGCACCAACATCTGTCTGCGAGAGACACATTTCTCAGATATTATACCTATTATGTCTGCGACAATAATAAGTAATGCGGTTTTACCTTTTGTTACCAATTACGTCTGCGACTGCAATGGTGACACTTTACTCCCCCCCCCCCCCCCCAAATCCCCCCATTTTATATGATTATCTTTGGTCTGCGACCACTCTCTGGTTTTAATTGGTTCCCCGTTAATCTGCAATTTATTTTGTTATATATCGCTCCATTTTCGTGTATGTATTTATTATTAAAATTATTTGTCATTTTAGTTACAGAGTATTTTTATAGATTTACGTAGACGTTTGGTGTAAAGGTACTACGTAGTTTGGTGAAAAGCCGAGCGACAACGGTCTTCAGTAGTGGACACTCAAGTCATTCCTGCTGTCGGACAGTATTCTTAAGAAAAACCAGTCACACCGTTTTATGTATACCAATTATAAATTAACGTTCTACAGGCAACATCATACCAAATAATTATAACCCTTACTGATAACAACTTTACTTGTATATTGTCAAATAAAATATCGCCCTTTATTAATCCTCCCCCATTTCTTTACCTAGCATTGCAGATTATTATTTCTTTTATACGATGGCATTATTATTGCATAATAATGCCCAATCTTTGTTGTCAAACACCACAAAATAAAAATACCCCCAGGGAGACAAACCCATCTGTTACATTAAAAAGGTTTGTGTCAACGATCCTGACCCATATTTTACAACCCTTATATAGAAACACCGGCGTATACAAGGGGAGGGTAATGGGGGTAATTACCCCCCCCCCCCCCAAGATTACTTAAGCGTTGTTTAATTTTTGTCTTTACTCCTTAAAGTTGCTGTTATCTAGTATCCTGCCAGGCACGTAGCTAGGGGGGAGGGTACAGGGGGCCTGAACCCCCTCCGAAACTCGAGCTCTGATTTCGGCAACATAGGCAATACATTAAACATTTCCTACAGTATTACATTTTCTTCACCTCAATTATTACCAGGTTTGTTTTTGAGATTTTCTTGAGGATTTTGTGTTGTGTTTTTTATTTTTCCCACTTGAAAACCAAGCACCATGATTCAAAAAAGGGCGTGGCACCCAAAAAATTTTCGCCAGCGGCGCTTTTTTTTGCGCCCTAGGCGCGATCCCGATAGCCCCCCCCCCCCCAAAAGAAATCCTGGCTACGTGCCTGATCCTAGCCGATCGATAACTCCCCCCCCCCCAGACGCATGAGCTGGATACGCCGGTGTATAGAAAGCAAAAGTGTAATGATTTTGTTACAGTTACTTTGTAGTGTACAAATAGTAGATACCGTTTACCGTACCTTTTTATTTTGAAAAACCAATTTTTTGCAGACATGTTGACTGCACTTTATTTGCAATTTAAAACCCCTTATGTCCTGATAATTTTCTGCTTAGAACTTTTGAGTGAAATACTGTTAAATATTGTGTTAAAAGTAGTCCTCCTGGTAAACCTGAGGAGAAAAAAATAAACATATTATTATTATAACTACAGGAAGATTCTCATATCCCAAGCACACAACTTGGGTGTGACACTATGATACTCACCACTCCACTCCCCTGCAAACCAGTAATTGTACAAGAGTTATTGAACGATGATCCTAATAGGTGCGAGTAATTTTGCGAGATAATGATTGAGCTAATAGATAATCACGCTCGAATTATCCAAAGTATTTGTTTTTCAAATGAAGCTATAGGCAAATTTATCTAAGAACACGCCGCATCGTGGCTAAGTCACCTGCAATTTATGGCACCCTGTTGAAGTCTGGTCTAATTTACGTTAAAACGATGGCGCCCGAGACAGCACTGGGCTAAGTTATTTTACCATCGCATTCATCATATTTTAAACTTGTACCCGGGTGTCTGAATGGCTTGCAAAAATACAGCGTTATTTTATTAACAATAAACATCGAACTCAACGTACGATAGATTAAAAGTTACGGCGTTATTCATTGGTAAAACATAGAAATACATTTGACAAGCACTAAACTCACCAATGGAAGACGCTATGTATGTACTACAACCCTAACAACATACAAGAGTTTCGCAGGCTAAATATTGTAGAAGAGCCAATCAAGCGGCAAGCCTGCGCATGTTTCGCTTTAATATTATAATTTACGTTCGGGGCATAATACAAAGCCGCTAAAATACCATGTGTTTTTAAATACATACCTACAGTTGGATTAGTTCTCAGTGAGCACAAGGTTGGCAATCTATTTTACAGTAATTAAAATGGATAAACTAATAATATTAGATTTATAATAGTAAATTACTTAAGTGAGGATAAATAAAATGTTTGTTATTGGAAATAGGAGAGTTAATTAACCTAAACTGGTTTATTCTACTCACCCTTTAACTTAAATTTAAAAAAACACAAAGAAAATTTCGTATCTGAAACGTGACGCGTGAGCTTGCTACGGCCCACTACTGAACTGGGAACTTTTAGGATGAAACAAGTATCAGCTGTTAATGTCACATGTGGGTGTCAACTGTCGAAACGCTTTGATTTTAGAAAAAGTTGACTTTACGTGGTCATGCAGGTTAATAGATACAGATATGAATTTTATACTGTTTTATTATATTTTATGCATTTTTCTACCGTAATGCATTTTTTTCTTCGGCGCCGCGGCTGAAAACCAGAAAATCGCCAGACGTAAACATAAACGCGTTAAATTCTAAAATTATATGTTCCACTTAGACCAAAAATAAAGAAAAACTTTAGTTAGCCGAAACATATTTTTTTAAATTTATTTTGAGGGCAAAAGCGATCATGTTGGTGAATGATGGATTGCTTTAATAAATGTAGGTATGTATGCGTTTTACTATTATATAAACTACCATCCTATAGATATATTAAATTTATGGGAATAGAAAACAGGGTCAATGATCGCCTTTGGATATTTTCCAATCGCGCATTACATCATAACGTTTATTAAAAACGGAATATTGCAATGCCATCACCGAATTTATTTCTAGATATAAATATTTCCTTACTGAGAGATACTCAAGTAATTTTTGTACGAATATTGGTACCCTTAAGAGTAAACACTAGTGACGCATTCGCAATTCCTTTTTTGATCAATATATCGTTACTGCTTCGTTTTATCCAAAAATCGGTTCAATAACCATCTATGGAATACAATTACCTACCGTTTTAAGTTAGAAATGGTTGGATTGATAAATTAATAAAAGCAGAAAGGAAATAATGCTGTTATTAATTTAGCGAATTTTTTTAACTTAAAACTGTAGACAACGAACCCAATAACAGATATTTATCCGCTATTTAAAGAAAACGAAATATTGATTAAAAAAATATAAAATGGCGACTGCGTCACCAGTGTTTGCTCTTAATGAACGTAAACATTGATTGTATTAAGGGGTCAGGGCCGCCACAACGTTTTACCTGGGCGGGAGGCTAATTTGCCCCCCTCTGTCTCTTTCAACCAAAAATCAGCGCAATGGAGAATATATTAGAAAAAGTAGCCATAAAATTATAAAATTTTATTATAACCGCAGGCCTATGAAAAAAGTATAATGCCTATTCCTCGTAAGGCTTGTGCATTTAAAATAGCATCTTATTGGGGGAGGCTGTGAGGTCAGGGAATTATTTGTTTCCCCTAGAAAAAGTTGACAACCAATTGAATTCATATTAAGATCAACCAAAAACACTAGTCTCGCCAAACCACAATTCGCGAGCCAATTAAAGCTATTGTTATTAACTTGTTCGCGTGTTTATTGTGGTGTTTATCAATAATTTTGTTATTTTTGTGATTGTATAAACTTTTAAAACAATATGTCTTGTATTAATAATGCCACTGTATTTAGTGCATAATTGTGTTATAGTGAGAAAAGTGTCGCAGAGGATGGATATATCTTCAACAGATAATGAATCTGTCAATAGGTGCATTGTTTAATTAAGATATTAGAAATAATACCATAAAGAGATTTTTAAACTTATTTATGATGTCCAGATATTAATATTAGCTATTATTTTTAAGTCTTTCAATAAATTTAAATATCATAACCTTGTATTTTCATAGTTGGTACGCGTCGATGGCTCTGCGAAGTTACAGTCGGTTGGAATGATGCTGCCAACTTAAATTAGTGGATGGCAACATATAAAACCCAAATCCCTATTCCTACAGAGATATTATAGTGTACCATTTGTGCATCAGCCTATTAGGTATGCATTAGTGTTGATCTAAGTCGCGATTTTTCAGTAGCAGTTGCTATCACGACTGCTCTTATGTAATCACAGTGAATTTAAACTGCGATTTTTAACTGTGATTTTTAAGTAGATATTATTTATCTCTCTCGCTCTTCTCCTTCTCAGTTTACGCACGCCGCACGCGCCACGTGGTTTTGGGCGGGTCGAAACGAAACAACAGGTAGATAGCGAAACAAAAGAATCGCAGAAAGCGAGAGCGAACTGCCGTAGCGATCGCGAAGCCGACAAAGCAGCTTAGCAGAGACATTGCGATCGCAGTTTATTTTATCGCTGGTAGCAGACTGCGATTGCGATTTTTCAATAGCAGTGATTATTTCACAGTTCGTGATTTATTGATCACCTCTAGTATGCATTCCACTTTTTTTACAGCTCTGGGATTATAACGTAGCGTACATACTACCAAAAACAACAAACAATAAACAAAATTAATTTCGACCACCGTAACAGTACTTAATATTACGTAATAATATTTGCCAATGAGAACATTATTTTATATGTTTGAACTTTTGGCGCCCGCCCTGGGCAGTAGCCCTTGTCTTAAGCCGCCCCTGATTGTATTCTTATTTTTATTAGATTTTCTGGACCTGAGGTGCGTTTCAGAATGTTATCGATTGTGGTCTTAGGAATTATTTTTTTAAACATTCAAAGTTAATTTGAATTTAGAAATCGTAAATAAGATTATTTCTGTCTTGACTAAGGATAATAATTATTGCTCTCACTCTCATTGATAAAACGATTAGTAAATTAAAAAGTTTAAACCTTTAAAAGTGTTTTACTTTTAAACATTGGATTCTTCCAAAGCTTAAAAGTTCATCATATCAAATAAGATAAACCCATTTTTGGTCTCCGCTCTCACTGTAGTTTTCGAAATTAGAACTAACGGTAAAATACGGTCTATACTTTAGGCTACTGAAAGGCATCCTAAAACTGTGTTGCTCATGTAAATCATTTTCAGATCAAACTTTCGTTTTGGAAATATACCTACAATAATTTATGCTAGTATAAATATAGATATTAAATAAACGCACTGAGAAAAATCATTCAATACAACCTTTTTTTTGAATGACCACAAAAATAAATTTGACTGTTTTGTTAAAATAAAAAATATAGGATAATCTGTATATTAGAACATATTGAAGAGAGCTCAAAACCACCTTTTCAAAAATAGCGACAACATTATTTCTTTAACTATACAGGGTGTCCCAAATTCGAGCCTCATCATGGAGATCTCGGAAACTATAAGAGATACAGCATCGGTCAAATTGTGGCAAAGTTGCGCAATTTTGTACTGAGCAATATCGCAAAAAAATATCTGAGCTATCTTTTTTAGTTTTTGAAATTTTTGCAAAAAACTGAAATTTTGAGTTTTGGTTTTTTTAAATTGCTCGACTTATTTTATCCGCTACAGAAAAACAAGCACAACATTTTTATGGCTACTTTTTACGCTCCATATTGTGACGTTTTTAGAATTTCGTTACAACGTTTCGTTTTTGTGAAACTATTATCAACTTTAATTTTTTAAATGCGGACCTGCATTTTTTATTTTATTTTTCGATAGCCCTTTAGGTCCTGAAATCAACCATGTACCACACTTAATTATATTTAGACGTTTTGATGTCATTATTACATCTTCAGGAATGTGATAATTATTTTTAAATACGGCCCTGGTATTAGTTACTTAATCTTTTTACCACATACAACATGTAAATGGATCCGGAATTTTATACAAACAATTTGCTATATTTAAGTTTTTATATAAATTGTAACAAAGTAAAAATAAAACCAAACAAAACAAAGGTGGCTATGACAAGAACTTTTACTTAATTGTTTGGCTTAATTATCTTGACAACTGCAGTCACCATTTATACTGAATATTTCAGCAAAATTATGTTTTCTGCTTTAGAAAAACGCGACATGTTACGAGTTTATTATTCTTCCAATTTCACAAATTTCTTGTGACCGTTATTTACAGGACTATCCTGAACGCTTGCAGCCTCATTATAGTTATTTTGCTACGCTTGATACTAATTTAGCCCAGTATGGTAGTTTTAATAAATCAAGAGTCAAATATGGTACACGAATGGAGCCGGAAGAACAAAAAAATATTTTAGATTCTGTAAGTTTTAATTTATGTTTTTAAATGTTCAAATTTACCTATTTAGAAAATTTTATTTAAGGTTAATGATGCCCCTCGCGCCTCAACTAGGCAGTTCTCCAGCGAACTTGAAAAACCGAGGATGAGGATCTGGAGAACATTAAATTATCATGGATACAAACCCTACAAAATTCATATAAGTCAAACGCTGAGACCTGGTGATTCAGAAAGAAGACTTGAATTTTGTAATTGGCTTAACTTGAAACTTACCGAAGATGGTAATTTTTTAAACAAAGTCATTTGGACTGATGAATGTAATTTTACAACAAATAGATTATTTAATAGACATAATAAGCATTATTGGTCTGTGGAAAATCCCAGACAAAATCAGGAAGTAAGACCTCAAGGACGACTTTCTTTTAATGTATGGGTTGAAATGTGGAACAATAAAATTATTGGACCTTTTATTTATGAAGGCAACCTCACATCTCAAAGATATGTGGAATTATTAAATAATAATATTTTGGACACATGAGATAACAAGCCTTTGGAGCTATTAAGACACTTATGGTGGCAGCAAGATGGCGCTCCCCCACATAATGGTAGAGTGGTTACGCAGTTACTAAACCAAGTTTTTCCCAATAAATGGATTGGAAATCGTGGATTTATACGATGGCCAGCAAGAAGTCCTGATTTAAATCCGCTGGATTATCTTTGGGGGTACCTAAAAAATCGTCTGTACCGTAATACACCACGCGACATTAATATGTTACGACGGAACTTAATCCGGCAATCTCTGCGAGAGTTATTCAGCGGGCGATATTTAAATTGCGGAGGCTTACTCAGAAATGCATTCAAGAGCGCGGACACTTATTTGAATACCTAATATATTGTTATGGGCCAGTGTCTAGAGCGTCTCGACACTGCCAAACATGAACTTAAAATTATCGATGTAAGAAAACAACTTTCCACTTTAATACTTCTATTTTGGACCTTCCGTTTTACACCTTTTTAAATTTGAGAAAACGACTAAAATGTAACAATTCTCAACGTTAACTAACTTTTCTTAAATCTATATTCTTACTTGCTAAACTATTCAAAATCAAAACGACCATTCATTGGTTCCCACTACCAAAAATGGGCGGTACAAAAATAAGAACCAACCAATAATTAAGAAATTTTGGCATAGGCCATAACCAAATTATAAATTATAAAATTACATTAGCATAACTACAGTCTGCAGATCTTAAGGGATTAAAATAAATTTTAAGAAGGGAATTACCGTAATAAAAATAAGGTATATTTATTGTATTTTAAGAATTTAGAAATTTGTAGATTGTCTAGACGAAGATAATATAATTGAAAGAGGCTATTTAGAAAAATATAATAGGTGTATAATTAAGAAATGGTTATTGGAAATTTGGAAGATGAATAATATTTATATTGTGTCTGCAGTCTGTCGCTAATAGAAATAAACTAACAATCTTAAAAACTAAACAATACCGTTGGAATATACGAGGGGATTACAACACCTTCCCCCTTAAGAAGAGATTTTATGTATTGTCAATGGAATAAAATCTCTAAGGTTATTAAAAACAACTAATTGCTTAGCAAATTTTAAACTAATGTTAAACTTAAAATAGTAATGCTTCTGTATATTAAAAAAAATTAATAAAAGTTTATTAAAAGTAACTAATTTCTTAACAAATTTAAACTATTGTTACACTTAAAATAGTAATATGTGTATTTAAAAAAAATAATAAAAGTTACTAAATGCTTAACAAATTTAAAGTAATGTTGAACTTAAAATAGTAATAATATGTGTAATTAAAAAATTAATAAAAGTTTAGTAAAAGTTACTAAATCCTTAACAAATATAAAGTAATGGTACACTTAAAATAGTAATATGTATATTTAAAAAATTTTAATTTATCTGAGTGATCGCCTCGTGGGTACATACCCAATGCCTTTGCGTTGAGGGATTTCTACTCTAACATTTTCTTCCTCAGAGTCTTCGGCATTTTCCGAGGTTCTACTCATACCACCACTATAACGAGCAACATATCTATTTCTATTTACAGAGGATGGTTCTACAGTTTGATTTACTCTTATGCATAAGTTAGGTATTAAACCACAACAGGAAGTTTTAGAACAACATTTTTTATATATCTTATATAAGACAAAGAAAATTAATATTACAGCAATTATATAGGCTAACGATGAACCAGAAAAATTATATGCACTTGTTACAGTATGTTTTTCCAGATCGTCTGCTAGTTTTTCGATATCACTTAGCTTATGACTAGCAACGTTTAATTCGGGAATATGTTTACTTAGAGTTTTGTAGTGTTCACTGAACAATATTTCCGTAATATTTATTTTAGTTTCTTTAAATTTTTCACAACACTCGTCAACTATTTCTAGGGGGGGTATAAATTCACTTAACATTTTTGATTGGAATAAATTATCATGAGGTACAAGCATGGTTGATGCACTATAAGCCTTACATTGTTTACCAAGGGTGACACTACCACAATTTTTTAACGTTATATCAATTGGTTTATTGTCCTTTCTACAAGAAATAGTTAAAGTTTCTGGATAGGGTACTGCAAATAACCAGGTGTTGCTGGTCAATAATTGAAGAAAAATGCCTCTATTTGAATTAATAATACGTTTATCGCAATTTTCTGGTATTTTGGTGGTAACTTGTAATAATTTTACTTCGCAACTATCTACAAGGTGTGCAAGAGATACAGGTTTTTGCTGTTTGCAAATAATTTTGTTTTCTATTAATTTTAAACAAGATGTGTATTCAATATCAGAAAATTGTACAAATTGTTGCTTAGTTTCGTCAATTGCAATAAACTTTGAAGAAGGTTGAATTAGAACAAATTGGTTCGAAGTTATTAGTTTAGGAAAAGGTAATATCTTATAGAGATAAAATAGCTGTGTTTCCACTAGCGGTACGTTTATGATATATACTAAACGTTTATTTTCAAAAAAAACTTGTAAGTCAATTATATTAAGTAAAATGTTTGCGTTTGCGGTATCTAGAGGTACTGGAAAGTCTAATCCATGAGGGAGAGATTCGGTTACTAATTTTAGTTCTTTTATTAACTGAACGGGTGTGATAATAGCAGGATGTAATATGCCTCTTTTAGCAACAAGAATAGCGTTAGTGAGTGACATTATTTCTAGTTGAAGCTGATTTAAGATCATATTTGTAATCGTAATTTGTTCTTCTAGACTTGTTTTTAAATTTAGAAATTGTACGTCCTTTTGGTTTTTATCTAATTCGTTTCCCAGTAGATTTTCTTGATTTGTAGAATATAAAGGTTTATAATTATTGACTGAATTGTCTTGAGTTGATACCTGTGTTGCAACCGTTTGTATTTGTGGTACAGAAGAATTATTTATAGTAGAATTTTGTTGTACAGGAAAATTTTGTTGGTCAGGAAAATTTTGTTGGTCGGGAAATCTTTTTTGTCTGTTTAAATGTTGATTAGAAAAATGTTCACGAGGGTAGTTTTGTTGATTACGATAATTTTGTGAATTAGAAAAATTATGTTGATTAGGAGGAGTTTGTTGATTAAAGGAAAATTGTTGAGTAGAGTTATTTTGATTTGTTAGATTATGATTAGCATAATTTTGTGGATTATGATAATTGGGTGAATGATAATTATTACGGTGGTTTGGAAATTGACGGTTAATATAATTATTTGGCGTGTGAGAAACATTCATTCGAAAATTATTTCGTCTATTGTTATAAATTGCACCATTATTATAATTTTGCTGAGGGTAAAAATGTTGATTATTATGCGAATTAAAATTACTGTTACTTGAGACATTTTGTTCAAAACTCTGAAGTTGTCTACATTGTGAAGTTAAATGATTATTTTTGTGACAAAACATGCATGAACTTTGATTGGAACCTACGTTAAAATTTCTATTTCTATATGTTTGAGTTAAATTAATGTTTCTAGGGTTTTGATTATTTTTAAATCTGTCGTTTTGTTCGATATCCATTTCTACAGCTATTGTAATGGCCCTACCTAAGTCTTCGGTATTTTCTGCTATTATACGTATTTGAATTTTTTCGTCATTTAGACCTTTTCTAAAATTATTTACTAATACTGATTGTAAATTACTTATTAGTACGTTTGCTTCGTTCGTTTCATAATTTAAATTACAAGTTTCTTTGTATTTATTAAATAACCCTTGAACGCGATCTCCATATTCCTTTATACTTTCCCTAAACTGTTGTTTAATATTCATTAATAAATTTAGAAAATGAGAAGGTGGTCTTTTATCTGTAAACTGTTCTAATAAAAAATCTTTTATTTCATCCCAATTAGAAAATTCCTTATATTGAGTTACCTCTTGTGCTTTCCCTTTTATTTTAGTTGCAAAAATTAATTCTGCCAACGTTTCTTTTTGTGTTTCTTTCACAACCTTCATCATAGCATCGCAACTTTTTAAGAAAAAATTTAGTGAGTTAACGTCCCCATATCCATCAAAAGCATCAATTTGGTTTAAAATATCAATTGCGTTTTTATCTCCCATTTTTTTTTTACCTATTAAAAATTAATATTACTGTAAATTATAATATTTTTATGTCGTTATTTGCAGTAACTATTCCGAATTATAACAATAAATATCTAAACTTAAAAACTAAAACAAGGATTTGCAAAAAAAAAGTAGTGTCACATGGAAACAAAGAAAAGACTTACTTATTCATCCTCCGGTACTGCAATGACGTTTCCAGGTTTCCCAACGTCTTGGCTGCTCCCTGAAATCGGACTTGCACGTATGTGGTTTCTAGAATTAAGTGTCCAGTTTCTTAGTGGATTTCCTATAGGATTTGTTGCGTCTTGGCGCGCCTCCAAATAGCCTATTGACGTCCTTTTTTTTTTTGACTCCTCTGACTCCGCGAGCACTTGCTGCGTCTTAGCGCACCGTCAAAATAGCTCGTAGGGTTTTCCGCTGCCACCAATGTTATGGGCCAGTGTCTAGAGCGTCTCGACACTGCCAAACATGAACTTAAAATTATCGATGTAAGAAAACAACTTTCCACTTTAATACTTCTATTTTGGACCTTCCGTTTTACACCTTTTTAAATTTGAGAAAACGACTAAAATGTAACAATTCTCAACGTTAACTAACTTTTCTTAAATCTATATTCTTACTTGCTAAACTATTCAAAATCAAAACGACCATTCATTGGTTCCCACTACCAAAAATGGGCGGTACAAAAATAAGAACCAACCAATAATTAAGAAATTTTGGCATAGGCCATAACCAAATTATAAATTATAAAATTACATTAGCATAACTACAGTCTGCAGATCTTAAGGGATTAAAATAAATTTTAAGAAGGGAATTACCGTAATAAAAATAAGGTATATTTATTGTATTTTAAGAATTTAGAAATTTGTAGATTGTCTAGACGAAGATAATATAATTGAAAGAGGCTATTTAGAAAAATATAATAGGTGTATAATTAAGAAATGGTTATTGGAAATTTGGAAGATGAATAATATTTATATTGTGTCTGCAGTCTGTCGCTAATAGAAATAAACTAACAATCTTAAAAACTAAACAATACCGTTGGAATATACGAGGGGATTACAACAATATATAAGGTTTTTACTTTTTGTTTCTGTTCTTGTTCTTTTCTTTTTTAATTTATTTAATACAAAATTTATTACTCTAAACAAAATAAACAACAGTAACATGTAAGGTGTCTAAATTAGCCAGTTTTTGCCACCCACCAAAATCCCGCTAAACGATATTTCAATCTAACAACTAACACCAGGGCCGTATTTAAAAATAATTATCACATTCCTGAAGATGTAATAATGATATCAAAACGTCTAAATATAATTAAGTGTGGTACATGGTTAAATTCAGGGCTTAAAGGACTATCAAAAAATAAAATAAAAAATGCAGGTCCGTATTTAGAAAATTAAAGTTGATAATAGTTCCACAAAAACGAGACGTTGTAACGAAATTCTAAAAACGTCACAATATGGAGCGTAAAAAGTTGCCTTAACAATGTTATGCTTGTTTCTCTGTAGCGGATAAAATAAGTCGAGCAATTTAAAAAAACAAAAACTCAAAATTTTAGTTTTTTGCAAAAATTTCAAAAACTAAAAAAGATAGCTCAGATATTTTTTTGCGATATTGCTCAGTACGAAATTGCGCAACTTTGCCACAATTTGACCGATGCTGTATCTCTTATAGTTTCCGAGATTCCCATGATGAGGCTCGAATTTGGGACACCCTGTACACAGCCATTTACCTGCTGGTCCTTGTAATCTTTGTTCATGAAATGTCTAAATCTTAAGTCGGCTATGAAATGTTTTGGATTGGTATTCTCCCCCGACTTTCTGTGTAATACGCCAAAACAGCCGCGCTATTTCGCTTTGTTTCGGCGACATTCACTGTTTATTTTTTTTCCAATTTTATCGAAATTGAAACAATCAAAAATGCGGTTACCATGACATCGACTAATATGGACACCTGAAAATTTTAAAAATTACGAAAACGTTATCTGATGGAATTTAGACGAATAAAATCTATTTGCACTGTCGTAGATTAAATTTTGAATGATACACGTTCGATATGAATTTTGTTAATGAAACTTGTGCAAACGTTGTACACGTTTCATTATAGTGTTCATCGAACTAGTATCATTAATAACTATCTACTAACCGTTCTCTCTCCCGGCCATATTATCTTAATATCAACAAATATAATAATAAATGTCGAACCCCAAAACAAAACAATATTAATACTCAGCAGATGATGTTATCGATCCTGTGCTGCTCGGATGTTTGTTTAGACTTCACCGCCGTGTTATTTATGTGCATGTCGCGTTCATTTTTCATGAAATATACCCGTATATACGCACCCAGTAGTATTTTCAATACTAAAATCAGCACATGTGCAGTAATTATTTCTAAATATTACACCTTTTTGCCCTTTTGTCGCCTGTAGACAACCATAAAATGGAACCTTATGCGATGCTTAAAAAATCAATTATGTTCTTTCAAGTGGCGGCGCAGAATCTAAGAATAGTTGAATTTTTAATCCGAGCCTTCCGGTATGCGGCCGATTCTAACGAAAAAAACGGTCTGATTCATAATTGAAATCTCGGAGAGAAGGAATTCCCCCGAGGCACAACACGATCTTGCTCCATAGTGTGGGAATGTGCTTTATAAGCGAACGGGCCTAAAGGCGCAGACACGTTATCGTATTTCATAAGCTCAACCCAGCGATGGGAACACTGGCGGAGGCGACTTGACTAAACGTAAAACCCCTTCGAAAGTATTTTTTTAAAACGTACGATCGTATGTAATATAACAATAGATTATAATTTTTGATCAATAAATTTTATTTAAAAATTATTAGACACTAGTAGCTCCCACCTGCTTCGCTGGCTGCTCCTCCTGGCATAACGCCCCTTTCTCGACTTGATTGTCGAGGAATATAGGTCATAATCATAATATTATGTATTTTTTATAGTTAACTGGGAAAGAATGATAATGTGGGACGACTTTTTCTTTATAGGGACTAAAAAAATAAATTTGACCAGTATTTAGAATTATTTAATAATATACTTATTGAGTATGCACTGTTGGATCCGCCATTTTTAATTACTAAGCGATGTTTACACCTGTGAAGTTCTTCGTGAATTTATTCATGTGTAGGTACTTCAAGGCTTACTTTGATACGTCTAATAAATTCGTGAAGTTATTCACGAATTAGAACAAGTTATATTTATCCATCAATTCGGACGTACCAACATCCAAACTTTTTGAACATCAGTTGGTGAAAGGTTAGGTTATTTTTATAAATTAGAAATCAAATTTTACAATTTCTTGTTTATATTCTAGCCAATTCTGTTTGAAAATTTTTGACAAAAAAAATAAATCAGCTAATGCACTATGATTACACTGTAAATGCTACCAACTTCACGAAGACATTCACGAATACATTTACGAAGAACTTCACAGACGTAAAGACCGTTTTCTAAAACTAAATACATATTCGTATTTCAAAAATCCCGAACAGAACAAACCAGTATTCACCGTAAAGTCTGCATTCTATGGGTCTATTGTAGATTTCCATTCGTTGAAGGTTCTTTCTTGACAATAGCCTGTTTTACAAGTCAGTCACTTATTTTAACTAAGTTCGCATCAAGAGTAGCATTCCAGTAAATAGTTTCTTTGAGGGTTTACTAATTACGGCCCGTTCGTATGTTTGACCAGGTATACTGTTCCATCGAAATAGATGTTGTTTTTGCGTCCATCTGTCTAATGTTGTTTTAGTTGCCTATTTTGATATTCCAAAGGTTCCCAGCCCCTGAAATTTTGAGTACACTGGCTCTCGCTAGTTTATCTGTTTTGTCATTGGCTCTTATCCCTGCGTGGCCAGGTATCTACAGGAGGAGGTTGTTATACTATGATCCTGAGCACAGATCCTTGGCGAGAGCAATTTTGTGAAATAATGATTGAGCTGACAGATAACCACACACAAGTGGCCCAAATAATTTGTTGTTCAGAGCTACGTTTTCTTTAAATGGTTAGGTTAAGAGAAAATCACATATAATGAAAAGATAAATGTCTGGGCGGGCATTGTTTCAGTTTTTTACGATGGGACCACTTTAAGCAACACAAAACACATGCTCGTAATATACTTATGACTCAAGCAACCCTCGTATACTAAGTTGCGTTAAAATTGTAATCATAAAATGTTTCTATCGGCCGTATTGGGTCCACTATTTTAATTTTTCAAAACTGATTTAAAATTTATAAAAATGGCCAAACTTTAATTAAAAAAATTTTGAGACGACTATCAATTTTCAATACGATACCTAGTCATAATATGTGTAAAACTCTTACCCCCTCTATTTCCGATTTTCCCCTCCCTAGGTGGAAAATTTCTGTAAATGCCTAAAACATGTTTATTTATTAGTAGTAGGTACAAGTAAAGAATTTGTCTACCAATTTTTATATCGTTTTGTCTTGCGATTGCATTAGAAACTTCTACCCTCCAAAAAAATTCCCAAAACATCAAAACACGTACTTGCTTATTTTAACAGAGTACTTAATTTATAGTATTATATAGCTTAAAATTATACACAGTTATCTTAATTAAAGGTTTCACCCTTTTTTTCCAACCCTTAAGTTATTTTTGAAAAAATGATGAAGGTATTCATCATTACTTAAATGGACTTATATACAATTAACATTTTTAGACCTCCATCAGTTTTAGTTTCTAAGATACAGAAATTCCTATGAAAATGTCAGCCCCTGATTTTACCCACTTAAAGGTTGATTTCCTAAAAATCACATTTTAGTGGGTGCTAGGGTGCTTAACCGTGCTTACGTTGTACGGAGAAAATATCCTGGAAATTTCATTATTCTAGAATTAGGGGTTTTAGCTGTTTTGGGTTTCTCTTACCCCTACCTGTCTTGTATAATTATTATCGATATTCCCATAATATACATAGTTCGTGCTTTTATCTTGGACACTCTTATCTTATGGTAGACTGCATAGAGCTAAGTATAAAAAATGATCAACTGACAATACGGAAATTAATAACTGGATGCATATCTATTGCTATGATGCTATGAATGAATAAATTGATTAAAGATATAGGTATAATAGTAGAGGGGATGATTGGGATATACGCTTGACACGGATGAGAACGGTGAGGAGCGATGTGGTGGGCATATGAGTAGCATGTTGCCCACTGGACAACATGCCCATTTCTATTCGCTGATGTGCGATACTTTATATTTTTCAACTCTTCTAATTTATAACAAGCATAACATAACTAGGCTAGGAAGGCAAAAAAGTCTTTGTCTGTAGAGCAGTCGATGTAGTAAGGAATTAAGGAGGTAACTGATAAACACTTCCTTTAGTCCATTACTTTAATATTGTGTATTTTATTTATTGTCGTTATTGCATTATCTATCTATATATATCGTGGTAAGCACGTTGACACAGGTTGACCTGTAAAAGGGGTCATTGGTAATATTACAAATAATATTGTTTCTAATCGATGAACTAAAAATACATGTATTTTTAAACTGAAAATAAATAAGATAATTTTTTTTGGTAACCCATTGTTATATACCCTTGTAAACATTGCAATGGCGCAACAATGCCACTCAGCTAGCTAAAGATGTGTAAAGTGTTAGGTATTCCTTTCCAAATAAAGAGTAGCTTTTTCTAAATTTATTTTTGTCAACATGACATTACTTAATTTAAACCCACTGAGACCAACTGCGCAAAACAGGTAAAGTCCCACTTATCCTCCACGATTTTTGGGCTAGACCAAAGTTTACAGAATAAAATTGCGTCATTTCCTCAAATTATTAAAATGAGTGAAATAACCAACCACCCTGGCTAGCCAGTACACAGGCAGCAGTAAGTACTTTCCATTTGTTTCTTTTAAACACCAAGGTAAACTAAAAATCTTAGATTAGCTAAGTTGTTAAAGGAACGCTTCGCGAACAACTTCGTACAGTTCATATGGAAAATCCTGAGTGACATGTCAGGTATAAATAATACATTTTTTTTTTAAATAACTTTATTAATGCAAATTAAACAATTATATTAATACATAATACATACAACAAAAATAATCCTTTTTTCTTGTTAAGGATGTGGATATTATGGATATAAACTTACACTTTCACTTGAATATTTTTTGTTTGCACAATAACTATCCGTATATAATATCACTTTCGGACAATCTCAGGTAGGTACACAACTATTCTCTAGGCTTACTTAAACTACGTTTTTAAGTCCCCTGTAACGGATCTGCATAATGATAATGACAGGAGCAGCTAGCGGCGACATGCTTGTGATTTCAGTATATTTCAGTACCGACGCAAAGTGATGCAACTTATAGTTTATTCTGTAAACTTTGGCAAGACCATCCGCCACACGGTACGGATTTTGTTCCCCTGACTTTTTTTTGAAATTTAAGGAAACGCCTCCTCATTTTGTAGACGATAAAAAATTGGTGTGTGATATATGTTGATAAATATTTTGAATAACAGTGGAAATGCACTTTTTGCAGATAGAATAAGGTCATTACAGCAGAGGTAGCGTTGAAATTAAGGAAAATTAGGTTGAATATTAGGGGTATAACATTTTCAACATAATAGCAACTTTCTTGTTTCATTGTTTTGTTATTATTTATTACATTAAGTTTTCTTTTACAACGATATTTTCGATGAATGATAAACTAAATATATAGGTACCTACATTTTTATTACTAGTTTAAATGCCGATAAGGATAAAGACCTGCCTAATGGGAATACCTATGACACAAAGTAAAACGCATTTATGTTATACTAATAATATTACAAAAGCAAATATTTGTTAACCTTTTGTATTGATGTGATTTTTAAATAATGTACTAGAATTTCCACATAAAAACGTCACTTTGTTTCAATTAGTAAATCATAATATATTATCTGTCATAGTAAACTGATAATGTTTAAAAATTAATGGCCAAAAATTATAATATTTTGTCAGTAAAAACAATTTTACATCAAAATTATATAAAAATGCGCTTTAGTAAAAAACTCTTATTGCTTTTGTGGGACAAAAATGGATATTTCAAGAGGTTCAAAAGGTTGACATATACCGGTCAAGAGAGAGAGATCGGAGAACATCTGCAGCTGGTCGTTTATCATTCTTGTCTTTTTGTATCTTTGTTTAATATAAGAATTAAAATAACACTATTTTTTTCCAAATGCTGACGTAAAAAAATTTGGGAAATACAATAAAAAACCGTTGATTTTTACGCCCTCTACCGACTAAATGAGGCAATTTGGAATACAGGGTGGCCTTTTAGTGTGGCAAAGTACAATAGCTCCGTTACTATTTCAAATACATTAAAAATGTTGATACAAAAGTTGAAGGGCAGTTAGTGACTTATAACGTAAAATTATTTTTAACTCTATAGGGTGGCTCAAAAAAGCGGAACAATAAAAAATGTACTTTTTTTAAATGGAACACCCTGTATATTTTTTCATTTTTAAATTCTAGATAAAATTATAATTATTTTTTATTAAATACATTATTAGTCTATACTTTATAGTTTCCGAGATATTGACTCTTGAAAAGTGACATTTTTGAACTTTGACAGCTTCTAACTTTCTAACAGTACGTCTTAGAACAAAACGGCTTACATGTCCCTATCTTCAATTTTTATTATCTTCCCAAAAAAATCAACTTCCGGTTAAACCGGATGTTACTCGAAAGCAGGAAATATAGTTGTTCCGGTTTAACTGGAAGTTGATTTTTTTGGGAAGATAATAAAAATTGAAGATAGGGACATGTAAGCCGTTTTGCTCTAAGACGTACTGTTAGAAAGTTAGAAGCTGTCAAAGTTCAAAAATGTCACTTTTCAAGAGTCAATATCTCGGAAACTATAAAGTATAGACTAATAATGTATTTGATAAAAAATAATTGTAATTTTATGTGGAATTTAAAAATGTAAAAATATACAGGGTGTTCCATTTGAAAAAAGTACATTTTTTCTTGTTCCGCTTTTTTGAGCCACCCTATAGAGTTAAAAATAATTTTACGTTATAAGTCACTTACTGCCCTTCAACTTTTGTATTAATATTTTTAATGTATTTGAAATAGTAACGGAGCTATTGTACTTTGCCACACTAAAGGGCCACCCTGTATAACTACATATTATACTGGAATCGACTTATTTTGACGCCATCAAAGTAAATACCCGTACTTTCCGGACATTCTGTATAGGTATACCCCAGTCCAGGCACAAATTCTTTAAATTTCTGACCTAATACCTGTCTCTACTCAGTAATAAAAGAAAGGCTTATCGATCAGCTGTTTATATAGGGATACTTTTTATTTACAACTCTAGACATTTTTGGGCGTTTATATTCTTAGAATTTTACCCTACAAAAATTCTTAGGAACGTCGCTGATAAATTAAGTGCAAGAGTACCAACCATTCCAACCTGCGTTGCCAATGCATGAGAATCCTAACTGTGATGAAAAACAAGTGCCGCAAGAAGTAGAAACGACTGTTTCTTACTAACTTTAAGGAAAAAATTACATTGCCAACTAATTTTATTCAATGAGAAGAGAAAAACAGTCCCTGATTTGGAAAATATAATAGGATTGAATCCTGAGATGGGCACAATGAAATACTAATTTTTAACCTTAATAAAACAGGGGCAGGGGAATACTGCTGAAAATGCTTAAAAATGTGACATCAGAGATAATATTATATTAATATGCTTGGTTGTGGATTTTTATTTCAAAATCGGTCACAAAAAGTCAATAAAATCAGAGTATTCCTATAAATCGGTAAAATCCATTAGTATTCTGGAATCGGTCAACATCATATCGGTAGAAATACCAAAATATCGGTAGGTTCGGCTTTCTGCTGTTGGAGTTTGGGAGAGGGGGCCACGTACCCCCTTGGGTGCGCCTCCGATTTAATCTTCCGAACAAAAAATACAGGCAACCAGGATTTTATGCCAAGTTCTATTCTTCATAACTTTTTTGTTTTTAAGCCGGTTTTTACAGTTATTTTAGCATTTTATTAATAATTACATTAAAAATGTACATACTCTATGGTTTTAATGATGGGTCATGCTCCATAGGGCGATATTATGCCGGCCTAAATCATATGTGTTTTTGTCCAAGTTTTTTTTTCCTTTCTCTTGCTCGCTCTTCGGCTACGCTACTGCTACCAGTAGAACAAGGACAATAATAAATTAATATAATATTTTGGGGTGACTTTTGTCGCTATTGCATTCAATATAATTTGACTGTTGGCATTGTCATTAAAGAAATTGACTAAAGTATGATAATAGTTATTTATGCACCAAGGCAGTAAAGTGATTCTTTATCGGACGAGTCTGAAATTATGAGATGAGCGAGCGAAGCGAGCGAGGCGAATAACAGGCGAGTCGATAAAGACACTTTACTGACGTGGTGCATACAAAAGTTTATCGCCAACCGTTCAGAATTTATAATATAAAAAATTGAGGTATAACTCATCGCAATAAATCGCGAGAAAACTATTATCGAGCTGTCATAGGGAAAGGCGTGACAGTGACAAACGATTTTTGATTAATAAATGTCAAAGTCACTAATTTGCGGAGGGTAAAAGTATTTATCTGCCGCATTCGCGGCAGGTAAAGTATTTTTTCTCCAAATGACATTAAAAGCAGTCTTTTAATGACACCTGACAGGCTCAAAAGGTGTATTTTTTCTGCCTAGTCAGAAAAAGTGGACTTTTTATGCCTAGGCAGAAAAAATACACCTTTTGAGCCTGTCAGGTGTCATTAAAAATTAAAATTTAAAATGACAAGTAAACACAACAATTCAATAAATGTCATAAATAACATACATAAATATAAAAAATACGATTTTGCGTGAAATTGGAACAAATTTGGAGAAAAAATTATATGTTTTACTAGGCAGAAAAGCAGATTTAATGCCGCGGCTGCTGTTTCCTAGCCTCGGCTGCGCCTCGTCTATGAAACAGCAGCCGCGGCATTAAATCTTGTGCTTTTCTGCCTAGTGAAACAAATAACTATTATTTTACAATTAAATAAAGTTTTCGTTTACTTCCGGAAATCACTCTGATAATGTACGGCTTTACTGACGGTTGATGATAAAGAGTATTATTAAAATCATAGAGAAATAAAACCAATAATGCAAATCTCGTTTTAAAGCCACTTCGCTTCTCGGTATTTATATCGCGACCTTGCGCCTCGCTTTCGCCCATAGACAATTTACCTTTAGATACCTACAGCTTATCTCCTGCGCAAACAAAAGTTACGTTTTATGGGTGAAAAAATACGTCCGAGCGCATGACTCGTCGGTCAGCTGTCTTCATTCTGGGAACCTTCGTGCATGCGCACAAACGTCGTGTTATCGGCCGTCCTACTTTATCGACAATAATCGACGCGGTCAAGAATACCCTCCAGAACCGGCTCGGCCGCCATTTTTGTTGTTGTGTTTTAAGGTTTCTCATCTCTGCGGATTCCTTGTAGTTTTCTAAAGTTTTCAGCCATCGGATCGGCTATCGTGGATTGTGGGACTGGTGTTTAATATTTATGGATTTCTGGTTTTTGTGTAGTTTAGTTAGTGAATTGTGTTTGTGCTTTTAGTGACTCGGATTGTAATATAAACAATGACTAGTACAAGTTGCAGCCGTTGTATAATTGTATTATGCCCAAATAGGGGTAAAATAAACCATCGATGGTGGCATATGAGCAAGAATTTAAATTTTAAAGCCCGGACCTGTCTATTTTCCCATTCGTCAAACGATAATGTTGCAGTGCGCATTTCTAATAGTTCCCAGTTTTGTTTACATGCGCGAGGCCATAAAACTGCCACATTCGTGATTATTGTTTGTTTATCTAAAGGTAAATTGTCTATGCTTTCGCCCCGTTAGGTGGGATGTCTGGGTTTATTAGTTTGTTAAAACAAATATTGTTGTTTTTTTTTATTACTAATTGAAACAACAAATTTCAGGCAAAACCGACCTTCCAACGAAATAAAAAGCTTCCAATTCCTCAAAATTCCTTGGTTGTCATAACTAATGTAAAAAATGTTTACAAGTGAGGTGAGTTTTATAACGCCTAAGCTGATTTATAGCCGGTAACTACCACTACAAAACGTATTTTTATAGTGAAAAAATAACTAGGTACACACCAAAAATCATTAAAATCAAGTGGCACGTTTTCAAGACATTTGAAAAAAAAATATTGGCTACCAACTAAACGAACGAGGCAATTTTCAAATATAACTCGATCTATTTTGAGGTCAGGACTCACCTATGAAACGCCGCTAAGGTATTTCTTTGATACAATGTATAATCGAAATAAATTAAATTATTTTCGATCACACGTTTCCTATTTTTTTTAATGAAAAAATCGATTTTTCGATTTAATTGAGAGATAAATCAAAAGCTCGATTTTAAAATGTTTCATAATGGTTGAATGATTTTTGTTAATATTTATAAAAGTTACTTTACAGCGACCCACTGGATTTGTTGCAGTTAATTGTTCATTCTCTATAATGTTATGTTACTATTTTTTTTTGTGTTATTTCAGATGCGTGGCAAGCCACCACGTCCGCGTTTCTAGTGAGAACGCATACTTATACCACCATGTATATAAATCAGACCGAAAAAGACTTTTTACACAATTTGGCACCGATGTTTTTACGAACCATGGTACTACACAATGAACTTTAGAAGGAATGCGTTATAGCGTGTCATGTTCGATTATGGCCCAGAATGTACCGGATGTGGGTTTTAGCAGGCCTGGGAATAATAATTATTCTCGTGAATGAAAATATCTGTGCATAAAAGACATCTTATTTTTAGTAGGTAGATATTATAGCACAAAACTTGAAACAATTAAGGGCAATTGCTCAACTCATGCTTTCAAGCAAAAATAAATTCGGTTTTTTTAGGTTACGTATACCTATACTACATAGGTACCTCTAATAAAGTTAAAAAATGTCTGTCCGGAAAAGAAATAACTTCCAGATTAAGTGGGAAGATCATTTTTTTTACATATTATTAGTACCTACCTAGATACTGCTACCAATATATAGGAAAAAAATCTGAAATTCTCCAAACATGGTTAATGCCGTAATGCCGATAACTTAATAAATATGCAGTAATTTAATTCATCACAATAACTAGTGTATGTATAATTGGTTTACATTTTATTAAAAACACCTCCCCATTTTAATAAGGAATTGATACCGCTTTCCGGCTTTCCCGTATATTTTAAAATTTTACATTTTAAAGGTACCCTCTATGTAAATAAGGTGATAGAAAAATAGAACTGACAGTTCTAAAGTATGTACAAATGTTTTTAAGGAAATCAGATTAGTGGGTAAATAATCATAATACAAAGTTTTAAAAAAAACATTCTATGTAAATGTGTGTACTTACCATAGACAACCAACCTATAAAAATAATAAATTTTATTTAAATGAGAGATCGACGTGTTCACTTCCACTTTTTAAACATTCCCATTCCCCTTTATACAGAATCAAAAACATTGGTGAGCACTTAAGGAAAATTGTTAATTTCCTGAAACTTTTTTATATTTCTAGCCCACAAGTTTTTTAAATTTTCACAAGGGATTTTAAAAATATAGTTTTTAATTAAAGTGTGGCCATAAAAAGAAAGTCGCTGGCACGATATCGCAGGACCATTGTATAGCCACCTAGTTGAAATATATTACGACTAAGGATTCAGTTGTTGAAATTGGAAATTTCTTCAAGACAATTTAAATAATCAAGAGTTACGTAATTGACGCGCCGGAAGTAGCTCATCATCTAATGAGTTTATAAGATTTTCTAAAATTTCATTACGGTAAATTGCGCCGAATTGGAAGATTCTTGAAAAAATCGATTTAAGTAACCTTATTTGATATGGCCGCTCACACGCCAACTTTCTGAGAATGTAGAACGGGGATATAGAAAAGGGAATGTCAGATCTGAACGTTCTCAGTTTTGAGTATTTACATAACCAAAGAAGTAAAAAAGGGTTTTTTCAAAGACGTTGTCATTATTATGCAAATTACTTATAAACCACTCTGTGAAAATTGTATTCCCTGCGGCCTATCGTTTCAATTCGTGAATTAAGTTTAAGTTTAGACGATATAGAGGTGCATATTTATGCAGGTCACATTTTAGGATTGTACTGCAGGTTCCGTATAGAATATATTTACTTGCTGGCTAAACCAACACCTAAAATACTACACATACCTATAATTTATTATACTTTAGGAAGTGTTGCTTAAACGTTGTTTGTTCATTATCTAACAATTTGCCCCATTCCTACTTTTTGTGTAATGCAAACAAAGTCTCCCCACTGCCTTTTTTTCTATTTGCACTTTCTGTTTTTCTAGACAAATGGCAGTCAAAACTTGGCGAAACTGATCGCAACCCTGGCGAAAAAACCTAGTCAAGTTTTATAAATTATCTTTAAAATTTTAAAAAGATTTATGAGGTTTCAAATATTTAATAAGGTTGCTAAATAATGCTAATTCAAAGTGCATAGGGATTTCCCAATGATTTATTAGATTTTATAAGAGAATCAATTTTATGTGATTTTTTTTCTTGAGATTCAGTCAGACCATATAATTTATTTGGAATTATGAGCAGTGATCATGAGATTTCTTATAAAGTTTTATGTAGGCAGAGGGATTCTGACTGACATATTATTTAACACATTCAATATTTGTAATTAATAATGGGCAGATTTGTAATGCAGAAAAATAATTTTTTTCTCGTTGCTTGTAGAAAGTCTATTTTTTTCGTATAAGTAAGTACATCGCTGGCCTTCGAACAAAGTCTTTCATTTGATACAGGCGCAGATAAGTTATTTTTTTGTCTTTTTTGAAAAAAATGGAAAATTTTCTTCGTGTTTTTTCCAGCAGAAACAGATTTTGATCTATTTTTAAAACGTTTTGTTGTAAATACAATTCGATCTCTTTATCAACATTTTCATGCTTTGACAAGTTGGTTAAGATGACGGGCAAAACTTTCTAAGCAATCCCATATGGACTCACAGCACAGATAAATTAATAAACTGTAAACAGTTAAAAACCATAGAGGTGCAAACAAGGACGGATTAAAAAAATATTAGTTTTTGTGCCAAAAATGTTAGCGTTGGTTCCGATATCCGGAATTTTAAAAAAGTGGATTCGGTGGTATGACTACTCAAAACCCTGTAGAGCTGTCGAATTTTTTTAAAGTTATATTCGCATGTCTAATATTTCCTGCAATGTTTACCTATTTACATATTTTTTAATAAAATATCCACAAAACCGCCTTGATTTTTTGAGATTTATATTTAAATAAATATTTTTAAGTTTTCTTCATTCCATTTGCAGGCTTTTTATAAATATTTTAAAAGGGATTACTTATTGTTATAAAATAATATCGGTAGATATTTGTTAATTTTAATATTTGATGCAGAAGTCATAGAATCGAAATTTTCAGGTAAAACCATAAAATTTTGAAAAACATACATTCTGTTTGAAAGATTTGTGTAAACTCATAGTTTTTAAAGTGTCTTCTCTTTTTTCTGCTTTACACCATTAACTTTTTTGAGTCATCTCACCTGATAATGATATAAGATAGCTATTTTATGATGCATAAATATTTGACACTCCAAATTAATATAATATGTACAATTAGGGTGGAAGGTGGAACGAAAATTAACGAAAATAAAAAAAAATTAATAGCGTTGCGTCATAGTTAAAAAAATATGCTTCTTACTATTAAAACCAAGTATTCGAAAAATAAAAATTGTGTCTTTGTATCTTGAGGTTCCTCAAAGGGATGCCATATTTAATAAAATAAGAACTTTCAGTCTCTTAACCAATTTTTATAAATTTTTGATTTTTGTGACATAAATCATCACATACATTTTAGTATGTTGTTTAAGGTTGTAGGAAACTACTTTTTTAAAATTTAAAGCGAAATTTTAACATTTTGAGGGTATTCAAGTGCAGCCAATTGGAACAAAATAGAGGCTTTATTTTAAATTATATTTTTATTAACTTCAAGTTCAGAATAATAAAAAGAAACCAATAACTCTTAAATTAACATTACTCATTCCTATTTTTAAAGAAGTTAGTTTTTTTTTAAACATGGCAATATTAAAAATTTTAAGGGCTTTGAGGAACCCCAGAATATTAAAATCTGTCAGCCAGCTTTTGACACTTTTTTTGTTTACTAATGAGCATATTTTAACAACTATGTCACACTACTTGGAGTAAAAAAGTTTTTTCGTTCCACAATGTACCTACATGCTAAAAGACCAGCGTTAGTATAATATAGACTTGCAATTGCAAGAAAAATTCTATAGTTTTTATATTAATTCTCTTGACTTTTTAAATTTAATACCTAATTTGGTTGGTATCTACCAATCCCTTTTTATTTGATAAAATAATTGCCGCCTCCAAAAGCATGACTAACAAAAAACTAACGTCTCATCTCTCCTAATTCCTCCGTTCCCATGTCATAAATTACGCGCAATCAAATGGTAATCTTAATTTCCACCCACGCGACGTTTATTTCGGCCCACTTTCAGTTTACCTTCCTACCACGCACAATATGCCCAAAGGTAACATTTCCAATTATTATTGCATGTTATTATATTAGGTTATTAGTTATTATTGCTGTTATGTTGATAAAGTCACATGCGTAAATATTTACCAAAATGTTTGGCCAGGAAATGTTTTGTTAAAGTTCTATATTTGGTAGTTTTCTAATCAGTACTTCATTGTAGAAAGTGATTTCCTTGTTTACTGAAAAACGTATTTCGTTTTACCGGCAGGACAGTTCCCGATATGAGACCGATAGAACGTCTATACATTTCCTAACTTTTTTTTCGTATTAAATACGAATATATCTTAAAATTAAAACCTACCATCTTTCACAAAAGAAATTAAAAATAATAAATATGGTCAATTAAAAACAGGGTTGGCACGAATTAATTCATATGAATTAAGTCACTGATTTAATTCGTGAATTAATTCAAATGACTTTTTTTTAAAAAGTCACGAATTAATTCAAACTTTTCCCAATGGGAACAAATTGCATTATCAACTTCAAATTAAAATATCCAAAAGCATTTTTGCAACCGCAACCGAGTAACAATAAACAATTGGCAACGGTGTAGCATCCACAAGACAACAATGCATCGCGGCGACGTCGGGGCGGGAATCACCGAAATCATTAAGACGACTGACAGACAGAATAACGCCATTACTGTTTAGATGTAGAGCAGTTTGCGTGTTATTGTGAAATTTTGTTAAATCAAATTGGTTTCTAACTTAGCTATTAAACGTAATGCTGAAGATCTGATCGCTCGACTAAAACCTATATCGTGCGCACTGGATCTAATGCAAAAAAACAATTGCACAATCGCTAGGTAGTTTGTTATTTGGGAAAATCTAATGAACGATATACATAAGAGTTTAGACAGCACTGCGAAAAAAAGTTATTTTCAGGTATAAACAAGCCGAGAATAAGTACCACTTTATTGGGCACATGCTAAGTCCAACAAATATCAAAGAAAATGTAAGTTTAACCCAAGAGGAAAAGCAAATGGCTTTGGAATCTGCAGCTGCAGAGTTCCCAAACCTGTTGCCGGTCTTGTTAAGATTTCATGGAAAGTTGTCCCCTTATAATCAGGTCTTGATGCAAGACTCTGTTAATTCAAACATGACTGATATTTAATGGTGGGTATCAACATTTTCACTAACAGAGATAGATCCTGCTGCACAAATTAGTATTAAACAAATTATGATAACAGTAGCTTTGTCCTCAGGTGTGGAAAGAATATTTTCATCCTTCAGATTGGTACATTCGGACCTACGCAACCGACTAGGAGTGGAAAAAGCTAGAAAACTAACTTTTCTAATGAAGATTCTTAATAAGTAATAAGTTGCTTATGTATTTATTATTTATTTAATTAATAGTTTCAGTTTATTTTGAAAAAAGTGCATGTTTTGTTATGTTATGCTTTAAGTTTTTGAAGAAAATAAAAACTTCATTTATTTTTGTTATTTTGTTTTAGTAAGTAAATAGACATTGCTTTTTAGGTGAATTAATTCAAAAAAGTCCGAATTAATTCAAAAAGTCAGACTTTTTTGACTTTTTTATAAAAGTCATGACTTATTCCATCCCTGATTAAAAACCTATGTATTTTTTGCGTTGAATAGAAGACCGTGACTTCGTATTTGAACTAGTGATGGGAGTACGCGAGTACAAGAAATCGATTAATGAATACTTCCGAGAAACTCGCTAGAGTATCAAGTGCCGACTGACCAGATCGACGTAATTGACGAAACTTGGGACGACTGGGACAGGAATCGGAATCAAAAATCCGAATTGGAATTGAATATCGGATTCGGAACGCCTCTTTCCCAAGCTCAAGCTGGCGATTACGAATATTGCGATCGCAGTATTAGGAACGGGTATTAATACTAAGTATTATAAGTATAATATTATGCGTCAACACAAATTTGTCGTGTGGTGTGGTGCGCCGGCATTGTGTGTTGAATAATTGTTCATTTTATGCATTTAAAGAGAAAACTGTTCAAGTTAAAACCATAAAAAAAACTATTTTTAGTAATTTTACTTTTGAATGTCATCTTATTCTTCTAAACAAATCGGCTAGAATAATCAATTTTTGATATTACATAACGATACCACGGTAGAATGATCGATATATGTATATGTACTCTGACGATACCATCAAAATATTCGAATATTAATCCGTTAGTATAACTACTCAGTACTTAATAAAGTATCTAATCGATTCCTAAAAGTACTCTATTCCCAAGTATACGATTCTTGAAAATACCCGATTCATGCGCAACACTAATTTGAACATAACTTTTAATATTAAATAACTTTACATAGGAAGATTTTATCTGAAACAAAAAATAAGAATACTTTACGCAACTTTGAAAAATTGAATCTCCCTCGAATGTTCTATTTTAAAGAGCGCTTTTTTGGTTTAAGCGGACCCAGAACCTTTGTATCAAGTTCATCAAGTCCGTACTTCCAGTTAACGCCGCGCCGCCGGCCGCCTCAACAGAAATCGCACCGAAAGCACTACTGACACTGACTGAAACGACATTTCAAATTTGAATTTGATTGTAATTGTACGGTTTTTCCAATAGATTTTCCGAATGATCTATAGTTCTCTATAGTATGAAAAATATGAGACATATTTAATTCTATACTGCAATACTCTAAAATATCCAATTTTTGAAAACAAAACATAAATCTTACTTTCAAAACATCTTTATTATTTAAACTTTATAGTTAAGCGACACTTACAAATTTTCATATTTTATTACATAACATATTCATAGTTAGTTACACCTAGGGCTGGGCGATATTGAAATTCCAATATCGAATATCGATATTTAAAAAAATGTCGATATAGTCGATATATGGATATTTTATTTTTTAAATGTCGATATATCGATATATCAATATTTTATTATTATTTTTTAAATATCGTTATTCGATATATCGATAAAACATAAAAATATTATATTATAAATACAGTGTCAACAGTAAAGTCTGCATCATATGGGATTTTTTTTATTAATAGCTTTATTCAAAATTTGACTTTGGCATCAAGTTCTGCTTCGATCGAGATGAAAATTAAGCAAAAAAAATAGTAGGCAATGCGAATCACGCATTATCTGTCAAATTTTAATTTTTTCCAAAAGATAATTCAAATGTGGGGTTATTTCTGAAAAAATCAAATAAAGTTATAAGAAAAAGTTTTTCTAAATGCAGTTTCTAGCCCACATGCAAGATTTCAGGTGCATAAGATAATTTTGATTTTTTACCTATATTTTTTAAAATAAGACTCAACGCAACCTACATAAAACTTCTTAGTTTTGACAATGCTTTATTTCAGATACATTTTCTTTAAAGTAGCGCCATATTAAATATGTGTTTTTCTACAAAAACGTTATTATGGCATAGCTTAATAATAAATTATAATATAGGGGTTTTAAATTAAATCGTTGAAAATAGAAACTTTACGTTGTTAAGCTAACATTTATTTTCCACTTAAAAAACACTTTACTGAAGACACTGTGTTCTTTTTTGTCTTAATATTAGGTGTATTACTTTTAGACACAAACTATGTTATGAAGTTACCTTATACAGGGTCAAAAACAAATAAACTTTGCATCACATGCGACCAAATTTTAATAGCCCAATTTTGATTTTGTAAATAAAGCTATTAATAAAAAAATCCCATATGATGCGGACTTTACTGCCTTACTGGTGACACTGTATATCAATATTGTCTTATGTGCCCTGTAAAACTCCGTACTTTCATTTCAAGGGGAGACTCTAATTATGAAAACATGAAGAAAAAAGATTGAATTAAATATTAGTCCTTAAAAATGTGTTATAAGGACGATATTGAAATTCCAATCGAATATCGATAATATCGATAATATGGATAATATCGATAAATATCGATAAAATCGATAATATAAATAATATCGATATTTTATTTTTTAAATATCGTTTATCGATATATCGAAAAAAATATCGATATATCGAATTTTTGCCCAGGCTAGTTACACCGCATATCAAGATACACTTTCTCTAGGCTACGCGGCTGGGCTTAGCCTGGCCGGGGCTGTTGGTAAGTTGGTAACCCTAGGTAAGAAACGTCGTTTCAAGGACCTTTCCAGTAGTTGACTTTACAGGGCCGTAAGAGATTTGTAGTTTATTAAAAGAAATGTTTGTTCACAAAAATTGATTAGGTCATCAAATCATTTTTTGATTTGTTCTTGCTGGAAAAAATATCCCAAAATACCAGCTTGATTTGATAGGAACTTATGGTGTGGTATAATGTGTAATGATCCTTGATCTGAATGCAAGCTTGCTGGGTGCTAAACTTGTGTTTTATTTACAGCTTCTTGTTCCTTCTAGTTTCATTCGCTTCCTCTTTCTTTCTACTTTCATGCTTTCATTCAAGCTATGTACAGGGTGTCCAGTTTTCGATGGTTTTACGGGGTATCTCGGTTATTAGTAAAGATAGAAGGATACTGTTTTCGCGGCACTGCACTACTTTTTTATGAAACAAAAGATGCCCTAATCAGAATTTTTCTAGTCCTCCTTGTTTTTGATATACGGGATGTTTTTGATAATTTTACATTTTGGGACACCCCCCATATTTAGGTTACCCTGTAGCTTATCAAAGAGAAAACAAATGTTATTTGTGTAGTTTTTTACGTAGAATCCAGTGACGTACTCAGATTTTTCCTACGTTCAATAGTTTCCGAGAAAAATACCAAACTTTTTTTTTTTAAATGGGACACCCTATATATTTTTAAATAATATAATTCAGTTCATAACAAGCTTCTCAAAAATATATAATACCCTATTTTTATTTTTAATATTAAGCACGAAATTTACGTTTTATTCAAAATTATGTTATTTTAGTTAATAGGCCATGACGGGTATTGAAAAAAACTATTACTGGTATGATAATTACTGCAGGAAAATATATTTTGGACTCCTTAATTTAATTAGCAGTAATATTTCAGTAAAAATAATAACAATGCACAAATCGAGTTGTATTTTACTACGCAAAACATTACAAAGAGAAGCTGAATATTAATAGAACTTTCTCATAAATATTGCTTAAATTGTTCTCCATTATGCCTTAGACATGTTTCACACATAGTTCTTATCCGCCTTAATGAATTTAAAATAATAAGAGGCCGTGTCCGTAACTCCCTAAATGCTCTTTCAGTAGCATTTCTTAATTCTGCAATTGTTTGGTATTGAATAGAATAAATTTTATTTTCAAGGTATCCCCACAAGAAGAAATCCAAAACCAACAAGTCGGGTGACCTTGGTGGCCATCTTACAGGTCCATTACTTCCAATCCAGTGGCCTGGAAAATTATTATTTAAGTAGGCCCTGATAATTAGCGCATTGTGAGCGGGTGCTCCATCTTGTTGCAGATATAAGTTATTGATACCCGCTAAGGGCACGTCTTCTATTATTTCCGGCACAACGTTTTCCAGAATTTCCAAATATTTATTGGCATTAAGGCTGCCTTCAAATATATTATAAATTATTTTGCTTCCTAGCACAAAACATGAAACGTTAAAGCCAAACCTTCCTTGCCGTTCGAGTGGAAATATTAGATGCTGATTTTCCTGAGACCAAAACCTCGTATTGTGTCGATTAAATATACCAGCACTGGTAAAATGAGCTTCATCAGACCATACAACGGTTTTTTCAAAATTATTTCCCCTGTTGATATTTTGTAAATACCAATTACAGAATTCTGTACGGCGTTGTGCATCACCAGGATGTAAGTTTTGTACTAGGTGAAATTTATATGGCTTGAAATTGTGTTTTTTTAGGATTGTTTGAACTCTTGATTTAACTACTCCGACCGAACCTTCAACCGTTCTGCAAGAACTAGTTGGATTTGTTTCAATCGAAGCTAAAACATTTATTTCATCAGTCTCGCGGTTTTCCTTGTTGTAGATTTTAGGACGAGGTTTAATAAATAAACCGTGTTCAATTAAATTTGATTTCATCCTTAAAAAAATTCTTTTATTCGGCTGTTGTCTTTCGGGATATCTACAAGTAATTTTAAAAAATTACTAAATCTTCATAGAGATACTACACAAAGGCGTATATTTACCTATTGAAAGTTGCTACATCTGCATTTTCATTACAATAAACATAACAAACGAGCATGTCGTATTTTTCATTATTTTCAAATTTCACATATTCTGCCATAATTAGGACAAACTGATCCTTTACTATTAATTAGATAGGTATTTTAAAACAACTTAGAGAACCTGAATATTCTGACAGAAACTAAAGAAGTTATTAATATGACATAAACGACTGTGTTCTTTTCTTTTTTTCAATACCCGTCATGGCCTACTAACTAAAATTATATATTTTTTAATAAAACGTAAATTTCGCGCTTAATATTAAAAATAAAAATAGAGTATTATATATTTTTGAGAAGCTTGTTATGAACTGAATTATATTGTTTAAAAATATATAGGGTGTCCCATTTAAAAAAAAAAGTTTGGTATTTTTCTCGGAAACTATTGAACGTAGGAAAAATCTGAGTACGTCACTGGATTCTACGTAAAAAACTACACAAATAACATTTGTTTTCTCTTTGATAAGCTACAGGGTAACCTAAATATGGGGGGTGTCCCAAAATGTAAAATTATCAAAAACATCCCGTATATCAAAAACAAGAAGGACTAGAAAAATTCTGATTTAGGCATCTTTTGTTTCATAAAAAAGTAGCACAGTGCCGCGAAAACCGTATCCTTCTATCTTTACTAATAACCGAGATACCCCGTAAAACCATCGAAAACTGGACACCCTGTACATTATTTACAAGTGTGTACATAGGCACCGATTCCGTGGGGGCTTTGGGGGCTTAGGCCCCCAGAGCCATATTCCTTTGGGGGCGTAGCCTCCATAGCCTAACCCCCACAGTACGTTTACATAATGATACTAATAACAATTCGTTTGCGAACGTGCGTTACTTGAGATTTGATAATTTAATTTTTTTCTATAAAATTTATCTGCAGTTGTCGTTTCCTTTTTTAATTCAGCAGGTTATCATATTTAGGAAAAAATCATTTTGTCTTTGAAAATTAAATTTTGCTAGATCTGGCAACCCTGGTCTGCCACTTAGCTGAGAGCACGTAGACAATTTGGAAAGTCCCTGGTCTCAAGGTTGCCAGGTCTGGCGAAATTTCACTAGATTTAATGATTTCGAAACCAATCCAAAGTGATTGAGTGAAAACTTTCGTTAAATACCCCAGTTGTAGTGATTTTTTGGATTTTGTAGCAAATAAGACAAAGTCGTCTAAAATACAATACAAAACTGCAATATTTTTAAAAAAATTTTTTCAAAAACACGGCTATTTTTAATTATCCGCTCGATCTATTTTTTTATACGTTGGCAGCTGTGATGTCAGATCTGCGCATCAAGCTTTACGGTTATTTTACCCAAAAAAGGGCGTGACACCCGAAAAATTTTCGCCTTCGGCGCAAAAGAACGCCTTCGCCACAAGAAGCGCAAATCCTTTTGTCCGTTTTTTTTTTTCAACATATTGAACCCTAGTTGAGATCCGGGCTCCAAGCCCCCAGAGCAATTCCGAAGTTCCGGCGCGCCCCTGAGTGTGTACATTAGGTATATTATACAATATTTCTATATTATTAGTTAATAGTCGGTGGTATTCAGGGATTAATGTTTGGGTACCACTTGCTATCATCGTCATCAAAAAATAGAAAGTTTGTAAATGGCACAATATTCTGGCTGTTGCAGCAAAATTCATTTTTATTGCACTATTTTTAGTTTTAAACTCATTTACTAATATTTACAAAATTTTTAGGTTAAAAAATAAAAGTCGACATTGTTCGGTAAATATCAACGCTTCTGAATCCCCCGTAGTCACATGATTTAAAAATTTCCTAGCTCTGGTCTCATCTGCGAGGTAAAAACCGAACTCGATATCTATTTAGATGATTTCGCTAGAGAAGAACAGGCCGATAATAAGAGGATGTGCCCATGCCTATCGTTAATGGACGTCTATAAATAAGACCGGTGAGCCGTGCGTACAAACGTATTTTTTCGTCCCGCTTTTTTGAGTCACCCTGTTTAGTCAAAAATAATTATAATAATATGTTGTATTTTATGTTGTATGTAGGTATCTTTTAACTTTTGTAGTAGCTAGGTAACATATTATATAACAACGCTATCGTATTAATGTATTTTGCCGCATTAGTGGTGCTGAATGACTACCCAGACCACCCTGTATACAGGTTCGTTAAAAGTATTAAAATATGTGCCTTATATGGTTAAACTAAACAATAATACCGAAATTAAAGTTAAGACAAGTGGATTATAATTTTTTATGATAGTCACACTGTATAGGAAATAGAAACCAGCATGGGCCGCGTTTTCATCTCGGGCCTTTACGCGGCCCGGCCCTACTTTCGGGTTCGGGTCTGGCTTTTTTGCTCTTAGTTAATAATTTCTTCGGGCCGCGTCAATGTCTTGGAGTCTTGGTTGCCGGGCCGGGTTTGTTCGGGTTTGTAAAATACCGGCCTGGGCAGGGCTCTAATAAGAAACCCAACCTGCAGGTTTTAAGCAGAATTAATAATAATATAATCAGCCGTTTAGTAATTTTTCTGCCAACCCGTTTGGTAAACTTTCGTGCCAACAGCAAAACAGACAGACCCACGGAATTAGCAACGTGTTTTTCATGATCTTATAAGGACCCTTAAAAATCGTCATCTGATAATATCCCAAAATTTATTTTTTGGAACTAGATACCTATTTTTTTTTGCTAAGAAAGTAAAAACAAAAATTGTGGAATTAGCTCATTTAACTTTTTCTGCTTTAATTACTTTGATACTTTATAAATCAATTTTTTTAACTTGAAATCGTGTATAGGTAGATCAGCTCCCAAGATGGGTATTTGGCAATTTTTGGATAAAACGAAAAACTTATTTAGCATACGGGTACATAATACATTTTTATAAGTAATTTGTTTTACATTAAGTTCAAATGACCTTTTGAAACCTTATTTATCCTGTTGCGTTAATAAATATTTTTTTAAACTGTTTAAATTATTTTAAGCTTTTTTGAGTTTTTTATTGACCTGAGTAATTTATTAAACTCATTAAGTCCTTTATATAATACTGACTTATATGTTATGTTTTTTGTTAAATAATTATGCTGATCACAATTCAGAATAGTCAATTTCTTTAAATGGGAAGGTTCATTTTGAGCTTTAAAAATCTGCATCAAAACCAAAAATAATACTAGTTTTTTTAGATTTAACAATTCTAACTTTTTTAATATTATATTAATTTTTGTATACCTATCTATCCATTCAGTAAAATTCGCATAGTTTTATTTTGTAAAATTTGTGATCTGTTCATTACACCTTTATCCGCGATAAACAGAATTGTAGAACACTATAAGAAATGTAGTAAAACTAAAGTTTTATATATAATTTTTTTCGAATAAAAATTTAAATTAAAAGTTTGTTTTAAAATAACTCATTTTTGAAGCTATTTTAGAAAATAAGTTTTCGAATTGGAAATTTTAATTTTGAGCCAATTAATATACCTAAATATTTAAAGAATCGACTATTTCCAATTTATCATTACCAGTTAAAACATATAAATTTGTAAAATTTAAATTAGATCCCATAACTTGTTTTAGAAACATTTAACTTTAAAATTTGTTTACTTTTATCCAATGTGACAAGAGAGCCAGTTCTAAATTTAAAATTTCCAAAATATTTGGGTACTGCTAATACAATAAGAGTATATTCAGCAGAAAAATATATCAGGTAGGGCAATAATCAATACATTAGATCTAGAAGGCTTCAAGGCTATTGTATAATACGAGTACCTACCTACTAACGAATGATAGTTGCTTTCTATCTAACACATTCGTAATAGGTACTTTTTGTAATCTAATCTAAAATCATATAAAATTTTATTTTTGTTTATTGAATTACAAAATACCTGTGTTATTATTTTTTTTGAGTTATTAAGCTCTTATTGACAGATAAGAAAGACGACCTTCAGCAACTGTCGCCAGAGATGACGCCGGCGCCCATTTTTACACGTGGACTTTGTTTTCTTATTTTAATAATGGCCTAAGTCGTCCTGTAACCTGTAACTGTAACTATTACTTACTTACAGGCTGCAATGAAACATATTTTGAAGGCTTTCAATTAATTATTATCAAGAACATGTATGTACATTGTAGCTCTGCTAACTAGTAGTAATAGGAATTAAGGGGAAGCTTAGCGCCAAGCAAGTAGACCCTTTTTACCAACCATTTTCCGTGTGGGTAATGTCAGCCAGATGGGACCTACTAGCGTTTGGACGTCATATCATAGTTTTTTTGTATCTCAATGCTAGCTGCATAGAACAATAATTTAACAGAAAATTAAACTAAGAAGCCATTAGTTTTTTAAATTAACATTTTCTATTTCACGTTCATAATAAGCTCAGTACGATACGCATTTGCGTATCGTAATGAAGCTATTTCGATACGCGTTTTTTCTTTTTTTTTTGTTGGTAACATTTAAATGTTTTATTTCATTGTCTTGCGCGGCCTTTGTGATTTACGAGATAATCCATTTTTCGCAGAGGAAAAATAGCTTGATAACTTACTTTTTTATTCTGTGTGGATAACAGTCATGTATGTTGGTTGCATAAATCAATCTTTTGTAGATGCTTCAAGCTATCATTTTCTGCCAAATCCTATCCAAAATTCAATCTACTAACCTTCCAATGTCGATTTTAACTTCAACTTTATTTGAATTTTCCATCTTCCCTATACTAAATTGCAATGCCGTGACGTAAAATCACGTCTTTTGAAATTCGAAACAGCAAAATCTCCCGAATTTCCGAACGCTCTGTATATGTACCGAATGTACAAGGATCACACAACGTATTCCGTCCAATTTAAAATCTAATATCGCTAAAATAACTTTAGAATCTTGTGGTGAAAATGGGTCAATAAATCAAAAAATTACAGTTTGCAAAATAATTTTTGTTGTCCAGAGGTTACTATGATAAAAAATAGTATTACCTACCAACATAAAATTTAGACATAAAAATTTACAAAATTTTAAGGATTTATTTTCCTTTTAAAATGTATTTTTCTTGATTATAAAAGGTGAAATAGAAAAAAATGTATAAAGCACATGTTTCATAAGGCGTTTTAGCGCACGTGTCAATAAAAAAACTCGCCACTTTGTGGCTCGTTTTTTAAAATAGACGCGTGCGCTAAAACCGCTTCTTATGAAACGTGTACTTTAATATACTAATTTAATTGTATTGATAGTAAATGAAGCTTTAATTATATGTCAAGTGGTTTTCTGCAACTGGGTAGCTGGCAAAATATAAAGTCATGATCCTATCGTTAGGGGTATTTATTAAAGTTTATTTTATAAAAATTCAATTATAGTACTAGGTTAAAACAAAAATAAAACTATGTTGGAAAACATAGGTTCAAAATACTATAGGCTATATTCTAAATAACTCAAAGCAAAACATTTTAAGGGGATATTCTTGAGCTAATTTTATGAGTATAACATAGATGTAGGATAATGCTTCGTTTTTAAGATATGTATGCCCCCCCCCCCCCCCACTGCGAAATTATCAAGTTTGATCGATAATATATGGATTGGGAATAACAGAGTGAAACTGAAATTAAATTTTTTAAATTGTTTTGGTGCTATAGGCATATTTTTTCCTGTGGTCTCCCACATTTTGATTTTGTTGTACAGGGTACACAAAAACTATTAAATTTGCAAAATTAAAGATTTTTGAAGCATGATGAAACCATAAGGTTAAACTTCCTAAATCAGAATCATTATCCTCTGGAAATAGAGTGGCTAGAGCTGGATTCATATCATTTCCATAAAAATTTAGATATTTTCCTCCAGTGAGGCTATTATCAATGAAAAATGGTCATTACCAACAATGCCCGCCCAGACATTAACCTTTCATTATACTGGGTGTGATTTTTTATGAACCAGTTAGTATTTTGTTCCCGTGCCCGCCCATGCAGGTATCTGTTGTTTTGTCTATTAACCTGACCATTTAAAGAAAACCTCGCTTCATCTGAAAACACATTCTTTGGACAATTCGCTCGTGATGATTACTGATTTATCTGTTGACTAAATCATTATTTCACAAAACTGCTCTCCCCTATCAGGATCATCGTCCAATAACACTCTTACAATTACAATTAATTACTAGTTTGAAGGGATGAGAATATTCCTGTAGTGATATAAATATGTTTATTTTTTCTCTTCAGTTATACCATACCAGGACGATCACTTTTAACACTATCTTCAATAGCATGGGAAGTTCTCCATTTAATTGCTACCCTAGATACTGCCCATTGGCTAATAATAGGCGGGCGATTAGGGTATTTTCCATTGAGCAGTTCACGGACTTCCCTTATGTATAAGACTATATTTAATAAAATTCCGTAAAAATATAAAAGCTGTATTACTGCACGACGGCTTTACAAAAACTAAAACTACCTACTTCTCTCGGTACCATTGATACTTCCAAACCTCATAAAAATTGGTATGTTTATATACACAAAACTAATTCTAAGCGTAACATGATACTTCTATGGGCCTGAAGGCGCCAAACTTTACTTATCAATAATGTCTTTGAAAATAATAATATAAAGTCGAATCAGTTTTACATTCGGCCATCCTGGTTATTCGTCATTGTTGTTTGGTCATGGCTACGGTCCACTTCAAACTATAGAATTTAGGCTACTACCTACTTAAGCAACATAAATTGGGCTACAACCCACCATTTTTAAGCTACAACTTAAAAATTCAACCACTGTACTTTAGGGCTACGACCCATAAATTGAATAACTTTGGGCTACAATCCGACTCAACCCTTTTAAGCTACCACTTAAAAGATCTTTGGGCTACAGCCCAACCCTACCCTTTTAAGCTACCACTTAAAAGCTACAACCCAACTCAACCCTTTTAAGCTACCACTTAAAAATTATCTTTCCGCTTGGGCTACTACCCAACCAACCCTTTTAAGCTACCACTTAAAAGTACACTTGTCCTCTTGGGCTACTACCCAAATAACCGACAAATTTGGGCTACAACCCACACAACTGAATACATTCGGGCTACAACCCACTATTTTAAGCAACAACTTCAAATACAGTACTTGTGGCTACTACCACTAACCTTAACTCTTATTGACTGCTCACTGCAATCCATGATTGGTTTCCTCTTATCTACTGCTACTAGAGTCCTTACTCGTCTACCTTCCTCCCTGAGGTCTTCAACTTCATATCGATCATTCGCCAGAACTTTACAAATTCTGAAAGGTCCCTTAAATTTCGGTAACAACTTCTTACTTAAGCCATTATTTGACACACTTGCTATTTTGATCAATACCAATTCACCTTCCTCATAGCATTTAGCTTTCTTTCTATTTCGATCATACCTTTCTTTTTGTCTTTTCTGATCATTTACTATGTGGCATTTGAGTTTTGACTTTAGTTCTACAATATTCACATTATCGATCTCTGGTTGAATACGCTTTCGCTTCTGCGATGATTGGCATCCAAATAGAGCTTGTGCTGGAGTAGTTCCGATACTTTGTTAAAACAATATTCACTCAGATCTTCCGGACGTGCATCAAAATTTGCAGCTTCCTTTAACAATTTACCAAAAGGTAACGGCTTGCTAAATTGTTGTTTAAACTCTGTTTTCATACCGCTCCATTTTAGCAGGCAGTATCCTGCGTATCATACCATTTACGTGCCATTCCCCTTAAACGGTTAGCAACCAATCTTATTATGTTCGCACTATGCCATCCATAGCATTTAGCCAGGTCATCTACTCGCATAATCCATCTTTCAACACCGAACTCATTGTCTTTCGGTTCAAAAATCGGTATCAGGTTTTCATCTCAAAATGATACGTTCATATTCGAAGCATAGTTCTTCAATCTCTTTTTGTTCCTTAACTTTGTCCTTTTTTTTGTGTTTTTAGAACTGCTACTACTACAGGTGGAACTACTCGAACTACTGGAACTAGAGCTACTCGAGCGATCAAGCTTTTGCCTCTCACGGTCCCGTCTGCGTTTGCTTGTCGTGCGACCCATTGTAATAAGTACAGGCCCTTAATTTGTTTTCCGTATGCGTTGAATACACAAAATAAATTTTCAAAAATCAACGTTTGCACCGCAAACACATAAAGGAGAGTCACTATAATCATAAAATCAAAATTTTAAATAGTTACAATACCAAGCCAAACAACAATCATTAAAAGGGCGCGCGTTATCCCGTACTTCTGATTTGTAAGACTATATTTAATAAAATTCCGTAAAAATATAAAAGCTGTATTACTGCACGACGGCTTTACAAAAACTAAAACTACCTACTTCTCTCGGTACCATTGATACCTCCAAACCTCATAAAAATGGGTATGTTTATATACACAAAACTAATTCTAAGCGTAACATGATACTTCTATGGGCCTGAAGGCGCCAAACTTTAACTTATCAATAATGTCTTTGAAAATAATAATATAAAGTCGAATCAGTTCTACATATGACTACTATGACTTCTACTTTTATCTACACAAACCAACACAATCAAGATTTGTATGCGTTTAACTTTAGCATTTTGAATGTAATAGCAGCAGAGTAAATTTCGAATTTAATTAACATACACTGACATTTTTTGACGTCTCAAACAAATAGCAAATAATTGTCATCCTCAATGCCTTAAAGATTGTAAATTGAGTTCACAACGTTGCTAAATCGAGAAACATTAATGATGCATAAGCATACCAGCAATAAAGTGTTAATATTGTATAATACTTGGTAGTACGAAAAATATTTTCTTCCAAACCACCTAAAAAAAATTAAGGGAATTTGGACAAAATGCGAGGATTGCTTAATGCGCGCTCATATAATTTAATGGGCCACAATCGCGAGATAAAAAATGCAAGTGTGCGAGTTGTCTGATACTATGATAATCTGAAAAATTTAAATACTTGTAGAATAAAGTCCACAAAATATTTTGAGAGCTTTTGATAAGAAAAACTTATCACCAGAATTTGATCCTTTTTTTTGTAATAAATTCACTATCTGAACACGGTGGGTCTTAGTAAATACATCTCTTGGAAATAATTAGAACATAGGAATTATTATTACACCTTGACTTAGTTTCAACCTCGGAACTTAACAATGATAATATATGAGTATGATGTAGATTAGAGGGTGTATTAAAAAACAAGTTTAAGCATTGTGCATTCTCTTTCAGTTGTTATGTTTATCATATCGAACTATAAGGGCGTAATTTCTTGAGTTCCAGTATACAGGTTTTAATTTCTCATGTACGATGACTCACTCACACTCAGTGCGTTTTCACTTCCTTACGGCTCGTGCCACTATAAAATATTGTTCCGTTGCAGTTCCGTCCAAGAAATTAAAAGCGAACTAAGTCTAACAAATTAGTACAAAAGAAAAATGTATGTCAGATCCATCCTCAGGCGCGTTTCGCCATACCTTATCTCATCAGTAATAAAGCTAGGATCTAACGAAAAGGAAAGTGTGTGTATACTACTTAAATGTAGTAAAGATGGCGATCAGCCGAAAGGATAAAGCACATGGCGACACCTAGCGTCAATTTTAGATAGCTTAATAGCATACCCGCACCTCTAAACAAAACTGAATAAAATTAAGTCAAATGTTAAAAGAAAACCATTTCTATAGACTAAAGTCACAATTATTACAAGACTCAGCATAAATAGACAGCAATTTTTCCTAAATTAAAGCGTGTAGAATTATTTTCTCGAGAATACTTACCGTTACTTACGGCGCGGCGCTCGTGCCAGACAGATTCATAGACTGGAAGATCACTGCATAATAAGAGATTAAGGGCTAAAGACTCTGGCAGTAGCAGCTAAAGCTTTAGGAAAAATGTGTTTTTCGGTATATTACTGCGATGTTTAATGTAGATATCAATATTTTTCTAACGTGATTTGATGCAATTATTGATCAATTTGTTTTCGTACATGCTCTTTATACTATACTATACATACGACATTGAATGTATTAAATTATATATATAAATTAAATTATCGTTCCAATTAGAATTTTTACTTGCATAGTCGTACCTACTACTGGGACACTTAGTATAGCCAGACAAAAAAAATAATAAGGCGCCAAATATAATCGTTAACTTAGATGAAGTCTTTATTAAAGTTCCGGGAATCCACGATAAGATTATATTATTTACATTATCAGCGGTTTAGACAAAAGCGCTATTAGAACTATATTATTATATTTTTTTTTGTCCTATACTACCTGAACCTAAGATTATGAAATTATCTAAGATTAAATACTTACAGTTTTTAAAAATTTTAAGATAACATAACAATAGTAAAGGTAAATTCCCAAAATATTTAACGTTAACAAAAACAATAAAGTAGATAATTATATGACTTAAATGTCAAAAAAATTTCAAAATACATACTAGTTTGTATAAGTAAACAACAAAGTAAAATGTCTATTAATTTCTTTAAATTTTTATTCCTGACAGCTGATTAAATTTGATGATGGCTATAAACTTGTCAAAATGGCAACTTGCAATTGTCTTGAAAAGTTTGGAGATTCAGATTTTTCCTTACATGTAGAACGTAGGTAGCATTATAATATACAGTATCAGTCTCCGTAAGTTGGAACCATATGGAAAACTTTTTTATTATTAATTTTACGAAAAAAAGTTATTCTTCATAAAAAGTTCTTCATGGTCTAAAACCTAAAATGCAACTATCAGATATTAAATTCTTTTAGGCGTATACGAGGTTTGTCAAAAATATTAATTTTGCCCGAGAGCAAAGTATGTACCTTTATTTTTGACAATATCCAAAAAAGTTGATAAGAACTATAAACCACGTTTAAATATGTAATTTCACCCATTTACGATGAAAATTTTTTTTATCTTTTTTGAAACGTATACAATAACAATGCAAATTTAACTGCACATTAGTTACATGTAATCTAGGATGTATACTTTCTTATTTGCAATATAAATGCATATGTATTTATTACGGACTTGTTTAAATCGCAACATTGTTAGATAAAATTAAGAAAAGCGCCCGGATGAATATACTAACAAGAGGCCGAAGTTTGGGGCCAGACAAATTGTAACCGCTGGAATCTTGATTAGTTTAAAGAGTAAACAATGTAGTCTATTCTATAAGAAGTCTATGGTATAGCTTATCTAGTACCAAAGTTAAGTTTTATGGGTGAAAAATACGTTTGTAGCTCGCCGGTCAGATCTCTATGCTTCTAACAGCGATGGGCATGCGCACAACTCTCTTGTTATTAGGTTTTCCTTCTTTAGCGTCTTCATATTAATACACTCCAGAACCGCGTCGGCGCCTTTTACGTTGTTATGTTTTCTTTAAGGATTTCTTCTATTCTTTGGTATTAGGTACTTTCCTTTTGCTTCTTTTAAACAGCAAAGCAATCATTTTTGATTAGCTAAGTTGTGAAAGAAACGCTTCGCGAACAACGTTGTATAATCATGTGAGAAATATATACAGGGGCATACTTAATCGCGGCAAGGGGGAGGAAAAAAATTTTTGCTGAAGTTAGATTTTTAAAAGGAACGCTCAACTTAGCCGTTGCTTTACTATTTAAAAGCAATTGAAAGGAACTCGGTTATTGTGGATTGGATTGTGGGTGTGTAATATAGGTATCGATTTTCTAGTTTTTGTGTACTTGTGTATCAAAAATCGAACATCAACATAAGTTCGTGCTATTAACAATAACTGATAATAAAAAAAAACCTTCAAACAAATTACTTGGTAATAGGCTTGCCAGATATAAATTTGGAAAAAGGGGTACCTACTTATCTACATGCAGGCAGGCGTGTATACAGCTCTTAGTTATGGGGGGGGGGGGGGTAATTAAAGGAGGAAAAAGCGCCGAAGCGCCGCAGGCGAAATTTTTTTGGGCGCCACGCCCTTTTTTCAATGTTTGTGCTTGATTTTTAATTGGGAAAATAAAATAGACAACACAGAATCCTCAAGAAAACCACAAAAACAGTGTAACAAACCATAAAAATGCTTTAAAAAAAATTCAACTTTAATTGGAAGAAACAATAAAAATATTAAAGCAAAAATAAAACAATATGTGGATTTAAAAACTTACTTTAATATGGTAAATTATATAACTATTTATTGTAATATAAATAAAAAATATAATAATAATTTTGCTCTTGATAAAAATGTCCGAGCGGCCTAAAATGGGGTATTTTCGGTACCCCTTTTAGGTTTTTCAAAAAAAGGTACTTTAAAAAATATAATTACAAAAAGGGGTATTGTACCCCCAAAAGGGGTACTTCTGGCAAGCCTACTTGGTAAGTACCGATATTTTTTTAAATTTCTTGATAAAGAAATTGTGCCTGAAAATGTTTTACACATACCCAAGTTTTTGGCAAATTGTTAAATGTTACCAACCAATATTTGACTTGAGGTTAGGTACACACGTGATAACATCGAATATCGATGTTTTGTATTTCCGATTTGATAAAGTACCTAAGTTTAATTGACTTGTTCTCAAGAGCATTTTGAACTAAAAGCACGAGGGTGAATCATTTTTAAAATTATTTTAGAAACAAAATATTACAAACGACTTTGTAACCTCTAAAGTAAATCTGATAGATTGGCAGTCACTAAAAAAAACATAAATCATTACCTTTTCTCCCACATTGGCCAATAAATTAGAGAAGTTCCAGTTTAAATAAATTGTGGTAAATGTTACCTGAACAAACCATACTTTCTTTGTTTTGACAGATATTCTAGAAACAAAAAAACTTGCATTGAAATTATTGAAAAAAATAAAATTAGTGAAAATCTTAAAATAAAATGGTTTAAACAAGGTTTACTTATTATTTAATTTTCACCTGTCATATCATTCAAATTAGGTTATTGTCAGATTTACTTAAATTTAAAGCATAACTTGTTTTTTTTGCTGCCGTAGGAAAAATGATTTAATGATTAAATTTGAATTCTAATTTGTGACTAAATAGTGAGATTTATCGCTTCTGATAAAAGGTAACTGTATTTTATTATCTTTAATACGACACATTTGTTTTTGTAATGTCTGTCAAAACAAAAGATAGGTATGCGAAAAATAAAATGTGGTTTTCAGGTAAAGTGGTGCATAGTAGATAATTGTATAAAAATAATTGTAATAGAATGACAGAAATATCCAAGTTAAATGTCTGTGCCAAACATTAATTGGATTTGTAAAGAAATCATTGCCGTATGTTTGAAATAAGAAAAAAAAAAACTTTGAAGGGGTGTAACTGAGAAATATTGAGATTTAAATTTTTTCTTACATAACGTACTACCTTTATTTTGCCACGACAAATATCCTGTTCAAGTTTCCAAACAACCTGTATAAATATACTGGGTGGCCAAATAAGAACAAATGCTCGCCACAGTGGCGTAGCCTGGTTGAGGGGGCGGAAGCTTTAAAGGTAAGGGCGTATATATTTTTTTTTATAAAGGCGTGAAACAAATAGCGCCGCAGGCAAAATTTTGTTGGGTGCCACGTGCCACGTCCTCTTTTCAACAATGTTGCCTGATTTTCAAGTAGGAAACATTTAAAATACAGATCCTCAAGAAAATCACAAAAAAATTGATCAACTAAAAAGAAAGTGCTTCGTTTTCATCGCTCATTATGGGTCCTGGGGGGAGGCTAAATTACCCCCTTTATCTACGCCCTTGTTCAAAGGGCGCCTCACTGCTAATGGATAATTTCGTTTATTTGGTGAAATGGTATTTTTGTTTTTCTGACGAAGAGCGAAGAGACAGATATGGTAGGACAAGGCGGTCGGCAATATCAGTCGGATAAGATGAGGGTTTTGTTATATAATTATTATTTATATTCATAAACATAGTAATTTTTTTCTTGCTGCGGTAGGTAAACAATATTATCAATTATCATGTGAAGTGAAATTTATCTAGGAACTACTGGGAGAGTGGGAAGGGGGCACCGTTCGGGAAAGGGCTAAAAGAGCGGGGGGCGGGGGTCCCCCCTGGCCCCCTGCACGCTTCGCCACTGGCCTGCCATATCTCTTGTCACAAAGTTTTGAACTAAAATATTTCATTACAAAATCGACACTGTTTTCTGCAATTTGTTTTCATATTAGGATTTGTGATTTGTGGGATAAAAAAGTAATTTCCATAACACCTCGTATATTAAACCCATGAAATGTCGATAATTTCTACTAAGCATTGCATAGTAGTGTTAATAAGCTTTTGTAAACAATTACTCCATTGTTATTTTTTTCCTACCTACCATCACTTTCGTTCCGCTACTGTATGCAATGCTTAAATAATAGACAGTTTTCGTTGTCTTTTAAAAGCGATTCCGATAGCCGCTATTTGACAACTTTGACATTTGAGTTGTCATTTATCGTTATCGTTACGGATAAGTGGCGGGAGCTAACGGACGGAAGACAAAGCCATAGCGAAAACGGAACGCATGCGTAATGACCATTTTTTTTATCGGAAATAAAGTTTGCATTCAGGATTAATTATAGTTTACTAAATTGAAATTTCCATACAACTGTGCTCGATACTCAATGTCCTGGCGATCAAGCACCTTCAAGAGAAGGGCATCATCCAAATCCGAATCACTGGATGAGTCCAATAAAAGCAACCTTTCGTCTATCATGATGTTTTAAAAAAAAGAGCACAAAACGTATATGAAAATATGAACACAAACCATTAAAGATAGGTTATGTTATATTTGTTATGTTTACTGTCGATTCGACTTAACGCTAACGTTAAGCGAATTGAACGAAAACTATTTTTACGATCTGTCAAACAGCGTATTCGTATTCGTTATGGTTAACCGTTTGAATTTGCCAATAAAACGAAAACTGTCTATTATTTAATCAAACAATTTGATCTTGTGTGCTTCTGCGTTGGAGGTAGGTACTTTAAATCCAACAATATATTATATAAATCTTATTTAGGTAAAAAACCTGATTAAACTTTTGACCTTTAAAATTCAATTAATTTTGAATGTACGGTACGCTAAGTATTTTTTAAAACTAATTCTACTTTAAGAATGCTCTAAACCTAAACGCTAGAAAATCTCCATATTTTAGGAATATTAGTCCAGATTTTAAGACTAAGACAGGCAGGTTACTAACTACTTACTAGTGGCGTAACAATGCCGCTTTGGGTCTATGTTTAAAAGTTTTGCCAGGCACCTGCACATACTTTTTAAAATATACATTAAGTATCTCAAAGTGCAAACAGAATTTTGAAAATTTAGGATCTTATTAAGTTTGAGACGATCATTTATTCATTGCAGTAAAAATCAATGGGGCATTCCATTTAAGATATCAAAACGACCATGTGTAGCGCAAAATGGGTAAAACTGGCAACAGTGTCGATCATTGTTCAATTCGCCATACCCAGACACCTCCAAATGCCAAATTATTTAGGCGCAGCTTTAGCGGTTTTGAAAATATTTTAGCGTTCCGGTACTTTTTATTGAAAATGCGGTGTTGTCATATCTCAGCAACTAGTAGGAATAAAATTTAGAAAATTTAGGATCTTATTAAGTTTAAGACGATCAATTAACTGCAGTAAAAATAAATGGGGCATTCCATTTAAGATAATTAAATGACTATGTGTAGCGCAAAACTAGGAAATCTGGCAACAGTGCCGATATCATTGTTCAATTCCTCATACCCAGAAACCTCCAAATACCGAATATTTTAAGCATAGCTTCAGCGGTTTTGAAGATATTCGGTACTTTATACCTACTAACCCGGTATACAAAAATATTCTGTGTTTATGTATGGTTAAATAGTCTAGTTTATCTATATAGGTTAAGCTAAAATAATGAAATAAACAAAAAACATATTTTCCACGAAAAACAATAGGGCATGCAATATTAAGTGTGGGAGTTTCATATTGAAATTATCATTCACACAATATGTAATTAAGACAAACGCCTACTTATAATATTTTTGCTTCAATAAATTATTATTCTGATTGCATTTTTTTTCACACCTACTTGTGGTTTTAATTATATGACTTTTAGTTATTTTATAAATAAATATTACGTAGATAATATAATAATAAACTTACGATTTGGATGGGATACTTCCCAACAATAAATTAAAGGAAAAAATTGTCGGTTGCAATACTTTCCTTTAAAAAAATGATAAAATAAAATAATTTGTATTGTTACATTAGAAATAAGTTACCTAGGGAATTGTATTATTATATTTTATATGATTTTAAGAAGAGGAAAAAAATCCAAAATAACAACAAATTAGGATATTTCGGTTGGGATAGGAAGCTATAAGTTTCTATGGAAATAGCTTATTATTATATATTTAAATTGCAGACCCCTTGGATGGCAAAGAGAAACACCCCATAAATGTCTGTTTTTTTAATCAATCGTCTAAACAGTCAGTTGTAAGGACCCGTAAAATCAGGCTACATGCGCCGCCATTGACCTGCTCTGGAAAGAATAAATTACTTCGGCCGCCGCCGCCGTCAAAATAATGCTAAAATATTAGAGGCGGGCGAACACTTACTTGTAAAACAAAAATCCTGCTACTAAATCAGTTACTTTACAGACCTGGTATAATATACCTACTGTTTTGCACAGTGCTTAGTTATAACATTCACAGAACTCGTAAAAACGTTTAAATTTCATTACTATTTTCACAATAACCGAACATTTTGTCAAATTTCTCATTTCATTTTATTATTTTCACTTTCTACCTCTAGGAAGCAGACGTTGCTACGGACGGTTGCGGACTCTACACCAGCATGGAATAGTCCGAATAATGTACCTAGCTAGGTACATCCTACTGCTCTGAATGATTTGATTGGCTGCCAGCCAACAGCTTTCCATGAAACCGACATTATGCGCCATAGCACTGGTAAATTTCCAATAGTTACAAATTTAGTCAATTTATGCTTAAATAAAACCCAAAGGGGATGATTCGTTGGATTTGTCGGCAACAGCGTATTCTAGAGTAAATATTGGTTAATATAATAATATTATATTACATGAAAGGGAAAGAAAAACTCTAAGTCTTCCTCCACTAATATATTCCAAATAAATCCTATTTAAAGATACCTCAACATGTTTCGAACATAGAAATGTTCATCTTCAGGAGAATTAAGATGTTATAAGCAAGAAAAATAACCAGTATTAACGTTTTAAGCTAGGCTTAAGATAGTGAGAAGGACACATTAACATTCTAAGTCAGAAAAGCACCGAAAAACAAAGAACCGAAGTATTAATTTGCCAGGTGTAGGGTAATAATAGTAAAATTAAAGGAAGCAAGGCCCATATGTGAAGCGAAATGATTAGTACAGCCGTAGAAAAGAGTAAAATTTGAATTTAAACATGCTGATGAAAGGGGAAGAAAAAGTGATCAAGTGTGAGGAAAGTAATGTATAAAACAGTAAAATTAAGAGTGGAAAATAGCGTTAAAATTTAAAGTAGGTCGTCATAATGTGAGTAGTAGGTTAATTTCAAAATTCTTAGGAATAAAAATAGTAGTAATCCCGGAGTCTTAGGTTCAACATAATTAAGGAAAAGTTCAAAAACTAAATAATTTTCATCAAGTGAGCAGTGAGCCAAACAGCTGAGGATTTGGAAGTGACAAGTCATACTATATTGATATCTGCAAATGCATCAGTTAATACCATCAAATAACCAATTTGAATGTAATAATTTAAATTATATTTTTAAAATAATAAAACGGATTGCGTTCAGAGAAATAGCATTAAAAATTGCACATTGATTAATTTGCATTAAGGTACTGCATGCATCCATACACTCATTGATTCCATTTTCAAGTTTGCATTAAGGGCCCTTCATCGCCGCTCAAGACTCAAGGCCAAGGGTGAAATTATGGGGGTATTTTACCATAAATGTACCAGAACTATCAAAATAGTCAAACAAAATAACACCTTTTATGATTTCAGTATAGGAATTTCGCCTGGGCCGCCATAATTTAGAATAAATTAATTGATTCAGCTTATAGAAATCCATAATTATAGTATTATGGCATACAGTAAAACAAAGCTGAACTTGTAAATTTCCACTATATTAACAAGAAATGATTTAATAAAAGTTGAAAATAACATTTCATTGTCATCTGACGAAGCTACAGTGTTAGCGAAACATGTCATTTCCTTGTTAATAATATAGTGGAAATTTACAAGTTCAACTTTGTTTTACTGTATTCCATAATACTATAATTTAGAATGGTGTTATGCCTTGTTGATCAATAAGAAAAAAATATTTTTATAAAGGGAGGATTATTTTCTATCTATGGTTCAAGATGAGATAGATACATACAGATAGATTTTGTAATAATTTAAGACAAAAATGCTCGGGGGTCCAGCCTCTTCGAAATAATTAAAAACAAAAAAATTAATTTTTATCGCTAGTATTGGTGATTAGAATATATGATATATTATATAATATTTAATATACAGTGAGGACAAAAAGTATGGAATAAATTCATTATCTAAAAGACGATTTCTTTTATGAACAATCGCTCGGACACGTCAACTTTCTTTTTATTTTCTACATATTGTGAAAATATTTTTTCTTATACAGGGTTGCTTAAAAAAGTAGGACACAAGTCAACTTAATTTTTTTAAATAGAACACCCTATATATTATTACATTTTCGAATTCTACGTAAAATTCTAAACAATTTTTGTGTAGCATGTGATATACCTAGGTCGAATAGTTTCAGAATTACACAGGTTGAAAATTAATTTGTATTCTTATTTTCTGTGGTGTAGCAGCAAAAAAAACGAAGTTATTAATTACTGCAAAATCTTTTCCAACACGACGCAAATTATGAACGTCTGAAAGTTATCTAAATGGATTTCAATATATATTTTTTTTAATAAAACAGGGTCGCTTAAAAAATAGATATTGAGAAACTTTTTTTAATAACAACAATGCTAAATTTCAGAAAAATTAACAGTATTAACTCTAATAGTAAGTAATGCATAATATTGGATACTCTGAAGGTAATTTAATGGTATTTAATTAGATGTTCAAAATGTTCACCATTTGCTATACTTGGCAATATCCAAGTTTATTTACAAACTCAATTTGATTGTTATGCACTACATTAGGAGGTAATATAGTCGAATTTCATTTCGAATGCGAATTTTCAAGTCCTCAAGATCTATAGGTTTTGTTTTGAACACTTTACTCTTCAAATAACCCCATAGGAAAAAGTCCAAAGGTGTCAAATCAGGCGATCTGGCTGGCCACTCAATAAACCCCCTCCCGATCCACCTGTCTGGAAAACTACATCTAAATAGGCTCGCACTTCAGCAGCATAATGAGGCGGAGCCCCATCTTGTTAAAACCAAAGCCTGTTATTTGGTAGGTCCGGATTTTCTGGGTTGGGATTTATTGTCGCTAAAGCTGGAACAAGGTCTTTTTCCAGGAATCGCAAATATCTATTACCTGTTAATGACTGTTCAAAAAAGTAGGGTCCAATAACTATTTTATCAACAATACCTGCCCACATGTTTATTTTCTGTTGATATTGGGTATGTCCCTCACGTATCCAATGGGGATTTGTGTCCGACCAGTACCGATAATTTTGTATATTGACTTTTCCGTTGAGGTAAAACGTAGATTCGTCCGAAAATACAATATTTTTAACTAAATATGGGTCATTATTGCACATATTTTGGAGGCGCTCACAAAACTCTAACCTTCTGTCAAAGTCGCCATCTGAAAGTTCTTGTACAACTTGCATTTTATAAGGATTATATTGGTTTCTATGTAATATATTTAAGACGGGTGCTTTTGCAATATCTAAATTTTCAGCCAAATTGTTAGTTTCTGCATGGCAGTCTTCTTGGACACTTAGCAGTAAGTCTAATTCTTTGTCTTGATTGATACGGGGACGACCCAGTTTAGGAGCATCCCTAACGTGACCTAACTGTCTAAATTTTTGTTCGATTTTACTCACAGTTGATTGCACAATCGGCACACGATCTGGATATTTTTCATTAAATAAATGGTACGCACTCTATCCCCATAACCAATAATATTTCAATTCTTTCTGTTTCGGTTAATTTCAGTTTTATTAGATGAAATTAATTCACGCAATTTTTAACTAGAAACTATTTTGATGTTTCTTTATTGACAGTAAACTTTAATGAAATAATTTGCTAACATTACATTTTTTACCGCTTTGTTTCTTTTCGGATTTCCAAGGCCTACTTTATTAATAGGTATTACGAATTAATTTTTAACCTGTGTAATTCTAAAACTATTCGCCATAGGTATATCACATGCTACACGAAAATTGTTTAGAATTTTACGTAGAATTCGAAAATGTAATAATATATAGGGTGTTCTATTTAAAAAAATTAAGTTGACTTGTGTCCTACTTTTTTGGGCAACCCTGTATAAGGAAAAAAAATTTCAAAATATGTAGAAAATAAAAAGAAAGTTGACGTATCCGAGCGATTGTTCATAAAATAAATCGTTTTTTAGATAAGGAATTTATTCCATACTTTTTGTCCTCACTGTATAATATATTAGAATATTTCGAAAAGTAATGCGATTTGAATTCTGCTAATTTGGATAATGGGGGTTTCGGAGACGTCCTCTTCAAATGAAATTACAGCGACCATATGTCAAAATTGCTTATTTTAAATGGGACCCTGTATAATATAGTTGTTTTGTGTTCATTTCTTTATTTTCAATAACTTTTATTAAAAATGTTTGTACCCTACCTGAGAAAAAAATAGTTTTTTCAAATGTCGACCTTTAACAGAAAGTCACCTAAAATTGAATATATTTTCAAAGAGATTGTGTTTTGTTCATTGGTGTTAATTCGGATAAGCCTTCTTGCCAAAAATCGATCTCTCAATCTGCTTGATGTTTGGAGGATTTTGCGAAAAATCGTAAATAAGTTTAAAACTATTGTAGTTAGCTATAGGGCACCCTATGTTCGATAGGCAATTTTCTCGCCTATCCATTGAATGAACTGGCAACGTAGCATCATCTTTAAAGAAATTAGTGTTTTTTACAATATTTTGATAAAGATCAAAAATTGTCAGTTTTCCAATTTATGTAAAAATTCATTTTCTGCAAATTCATTATCGAGCACAAAAATATGCGATTCCACAACCGGATTTTCGAGTTTCACTCTTTTATCTCTGATGAAAGATATTAAATCTCAGGCGACACCCTGTTAAAGGACCAAATTTGAGAAATACAATTTGCTCTATCAGAAATGGATAGAGCAGGACACAAAATCTTTTAATAAAAGTTATTGGAAATAAAGAGAGGAACACAGAAAAAATATATTATACAGGGTAGGTACTTCATTTAAAATAAGCAAGTTGGGGTCATTTTCCGGTATAACCGGAAGTCTTCAATGTTTGCTGTAATTTCATTTGAAGAAAACGTCTTCAAAAACCCCATTCTCTAAATTTGTAGGATTCAAATTGCATTTCATTCCGAAATATTCTAATGGACGGTCACCGTATAGGTATGCTTAGTAGTTCGCCCTGCATTAAATGGATTCTTCAAATATACAGGATAATGCAGGTTTAATTTACAAAAAAAAAACATTTAGTTTCACTCAGATTATTAAGTAAACATTAGTTATAAAGGAGCATATTTATAACAAATAGTCTTGACAAAAGTATAACCATGCATGTTTATACTCTTCTATTTTTACAGAAATAAAATCTTGTTTCTTTTTGATGCTCGGTCTACCAACTTTAATATATTCATTTGAACTATTTATATGTCATTGTATGTATCTCTTCGAAAATTTAATAATACATCTAAAAACGCAAAAATATTTTGATGGGAACAGTAAAAAATGTTATTAAATGTTGAGTGGAACGATTCGCAAGCATTAGTTGTTCTACATACAGAACCGTTCAATGAAGTCCATATAATGTGGCGAAGGAAGACAAAATATTCTATTCTTTTAAATAATCACAAATTTTTTGTAATTTATTATTATATAAGACATATCACAAGAAAGGTAAGGCAATCACCGTCATCTTCAGGATTTAGTAACTGAAGTCTAAAAAAATATTTGAAAAATTTCATTATTTTGTTTATATTTCTGGAAATCTATAATCCCCTGGTCGAAAGAGTTTGGCTCAACTATATTATCATATCATCAACTCCAAACTGCCTGCTTCTCCTGGCCCAATTATACGACACCCATTGAACGCCACTTCTGCAGTGCATAATTATTATTGTATTAATGGTGGAAAAAGTACTGTCATTGTTTTATTAAGATAAATAGATATTTAGCATAGAGAGTTATGTTTTTACCTTTCAACTTTTAACAAAGCCACATAATTAATTGTAACCTTCTATTTTGAAAGTTGGCACGTGTCGATCGCTACGAAGTTACCGTCAATTGTAATGATGCTACCAACTCAAATTAGTATATATGGCAATCTATAAAAACAAAAAAATTCCAAACATGCAGTCATACTTGGTATAGTATGTCATTTATAGGACTATGTGTGGTACCTATAGGCGCCTTTGAGTAAGGAACAATTGCGTTGAAGGATTTTATGGTTTTATATGTTAGTTTGACACCTAAAAATTATAAAATCATAGAGTGTGCTACTAAATTCCTGGGCGCGTTTTTGAGAGCCGACTGAAAATGCCCATTTTTTAGTTTTTTCAAAAAAACTCGAAAAGAAAGCAAAATTCCAGATTTGTACAAGAATTATATTTTGTAGAAAATCGAATTTCTCATTAAAATAGTAATTTACGTTACAAGTCCGGAAAATACTGTTTTTTTGGACGAGTCGACAAAATTCTAGGACGAGCCGTAGGCGAGTCCTGGAAGTCTGCGAGTCCAAAAAAACTGTTTTCGGACGTGTTGCGTACACTATTTTTTCGGCAACCGTGTAAAATAACAAATCAATGAGACACATTTCTTTATTATATTTCTTTGTAGAACAAAATTTCGAACATTTTAATTCTTATTTGTATTAAGTAAATATTGAAATTCGAACAGAAGATAGGTACTAACAGAAACATTCTAATTCTTGACTAATAGATGTGTTTTGGGCTTCCATTGCCTTTACTTTTTCATATCACAACGTTTCAACTGGTAAGTATCTCTTTTAGTATTCACCTGAAGACGACTGGAGATACTTACCAGTTGAAACGTTGTGATATGAAAAACTAAAGGCAATGGTATTTAGTCCAAAACACATCTATTAGTCAAGATACATCATTGTCTACAACCTTCAAACAATTCTAATTCTTATTTATATTAAATTTCGAGCAATTGCTAATATTGATGTGATTCTTCCCGGCCTAGTTCGGGAAGTACATACTTCCCGGACTAGGCACGCAGTGGCGTAGCCAGCCTTGCGGGGCGGGAGGGGCGAACATATATGGGGGCGCTTTATGATTTTTTAGAACCACTTTTATTATTAATATTATTATTATTATTAAAAATATGGTGTTTGTTTTTCAAAATACATATAATAGGATACCAAATTATTTTCAATTTCAATAAATGTTACAGGGTGTAATTAAAGTATATCTTTATTTTGCATACGGGCACCAAGCGGCAAGGGGGGCGGAGGGGGGGGCAGGCGCCCCACCTGGCTACGCCACTGTAGGCACGTACTTCCCGGACTAGGCCGGAGAAATGCTACTTTCTCAAAGGAAAAGCGTCCGGGAAGTACCCACTTCCTTGCCGAAAAACAACTTTTCTATCATCTCTATCAATACTTGCAGTAAATAGTTTGAATACTTTTTTTGTAATACTGTGGTTTCAATATTTACACCTTTGGAACAAAAAAAAACGTTTCCATTGTTATCTCCTAGGACCTACAGGTTAAGTAACAAAGTAACACACAACACTACAAAAATATGATGTATTATAGGAATAGATGTGCTTCGTAAATGTTAAATTTGGCCGGGAAATTGTATGCAAATGCGGTAAACAATGGCTTGAATGGCAGTATCCTGGTTACCGTTGCGCGTTGGTTGTACGGAGAAACAAAAAAAAAACGGTTTCTCGTAAATGTTTAGCTTTGTTTTTGATTATTTTTAGTACTAAAAAACAAAAAAAATTGTTTTAATATAAGAACGTAATTCGATATGAAATTTAATTTTCTACAAAAAAGCAATATTTAACAAATCTTTGCCCCTCTTTTATTCTAAAAAACTAGAAGAAAGAGGGGTCATTTTAGCCAGCTCGCACAAGCGCACTCCTGAATTTAGTAGCACTTTGTGATTTTATCATTTTTAGGTGTCCAACTGACATATTAAACCAATTTTCAGCTTTTTAAAGAAATTAAATAATAATGGATATAATTGGTTTTTTTACTAGAATAGGTAAATTGTAAATCCCGAAAGGTTAAACAAAGCTGGTTGAAAAACGGATAACGCCGGTGAATCATCAAACACATGATGTGAAGAAAAACAATGTTAAGTGTGTTATTCACACTCACATGCATGTATAATTATTTTTAGAATTCGAAGAATGTAAACATAATCCAAAGGTCGTTCGTTGTTGTTATCACTATCACTCTATTTTATCATTATCACATTTTAAAGTAAAATGGGTTAAGTATTAAATTATTACTGTCATACAGTAAATACATGCAAATAATAATCAAAAAATATATTTTGTGATTTCTCTGTATTAATTTATGACCAAAAATACCATGTCTGCATGGGTATTATGAAAATGATGATGTTTCAAGCTCCTAATCTAAAAGCCAGATAATTTTTTTTAACACGTTCATGCATATGTCTATACAGGGGCGGATGGGCCGGGCTGGGAAACGGGGAGATTTCCGGAAGGCCGGCTATGAACGATGATAGTAAAAAACAAAAAATGTGTCATAAACATGACTCTATAACTTTGGGAGACACGAATCAATAACCTAAACTAAATACCGTTGATTTTACATTTTATATAAAAAACCCAACCTGATAATTTTTTCTAAGAGACCGACCGAAGGTTCGGTTTCGGCATTGTTGTCCAGATTTTTCTCTGTTTTTTTTTTTAGTGGGAAGAGTTCAATCCGTTCCCAAGATCGATCTCGTCCTATATAAAATAAATTAAATTTTAGTGTATAATAAAATTTAAATTTTTAACACGTATAAATATAATTAGTTATAGTTATTTAAAACAAAAAAGTACAGTTGTGCGTTTTAAAAAATATTTAATAAAAACTTTAAATAATACAGATACCTAATTTTACTTGTTTAACTAGCTTTAAATTTTTTTTTTCTATACAGGGTGTTTCAGAATAAGATGCTGATCCTTAACGGTGTGAATCCTTAGGTGATTTTAAGAAGAAAAGTTCAAATTAATATATATCCTTAACCTATCAACTTTCGAACTACAGGGCGTTAAAGTTTTAAGAAAAAATTATTTTTTCTATATAGCTTTAAAAACTTTCTAGCTATTTTTATGAACTTTTCACACATGCCCTCTAAGCATCAATACCCATTTTTTGGTGTAGAAATTTTTTAAAAACTTTTAACCAGAAAGGGTTTGGACTAGACATTTTGGAAAAATATTATGTACGCCACTGCTTTTTCTCCAGATAAAAATTATTTTTAAAATACTCATTCATTTTAGGCCAAATTTAATATCTTGCCTTTTTATCGTCCGACAAACAGTTTCCGACAAAAAAAAATAAAAAGCATTAAATGCGCATTCGCTATGTGCTTATGGTTTATTTTTAACAATAAATTAAAACAACTAACATTAAATAACGTGTGAACAAAAACGAAAATAATTTTAATTTAATGTATAGGTATGTATATGAACAGGATGATCGCGTATAATGTTACCCCCCTTTAACTTCTTTGTTTTGCAATTAAGAAAAAAACTATTAAATACAAAAATATGTAGGATTTAATGTAAACTTCTTGCAAAATATATATTCGTCGATACAGGGTGTTGCATAAAAGCGTGACAGATCAAAGTTATATTTTTTAAATGAAATACCCTGTATATTGTTGCATTATTGGATTCTACGGACAATTCTAACTATAATTTATATGTACCACTATATATCTAAATTAAACCGTTTTCGACTTATCGATGTAATATTATATAAGAAAATAAGGTCATTGAAGTCAAGATGTATCGTTATATATTTTTTTTTTTTTGCCAGGGAGGAATGGGCACCGGTTACTTGTTCCTCCGTTCACCGATAGTGTGCGAGTCCAGGATGCCAGCCTGTTTACGCACTAAAACCTCCCTCCTCCTCGCAGAGACTTATTCTGTTCAAGAAAAGCAGACGATTTTAATGATAATGATAATGATAATGATAATGATAATGATAATGATAATGATAATGATAATGATAATGATAATGATAATGATAATGATAATGATAATGATAATATTAATGATAATGATAATGATAATGATAATGATAATGATAATGATAATGATAATGATAATGATAATGATAATGATAATGATAATGATAATGATAATGATAATGATACTGATACTGATACTGATACTCATTAGTCATTAGTCATTAGTCATTAGTCATTAGTCATTAGTCATTAGTCATTAGTCATTAGTCATTAGTCATTAGTCATTAGTCATTAGTCATTAGTCATTAGTCATTAGTCATTAGTCATTAGTCATTAGTCATTAGTCATTAGTCATTAGTCATTAGTCATTAGTCATTAGTCATTAGTCATTAGTCATTAGTCATTAGTCATTAGTCATTAGTCATTAGTCATTAGTCATTAGTCATTAGTCATTAGTCATTAGTCATTAGTCATTAGTCATTAGTCATTAGTCATTAGTCATTAGTCATTAGTCATTAGTCATTAGTCATTAGTCATTAGTCATTAGTCATTAGTCATTAGTCATTAGTCATTAGTCATTAGTCATTAGTCATTAGTCATTAGTCATTAGTCATTAGTCATTAGTCATTAGTCATTAGTCATTAGTCATTAGTCATTAGTCATTAGTCATTAGTCATTAGTCATTAGTCATTAGTCATTAGTCATTAGTCATTAGTCATTAGTCATTAGTCATTAGTCATTAGTCATTAGTCATTAGTCATTAGTCATTAGTCATTAGTCATTAGTCATTAGTCATTAGTCATTAGTCATTAGTCATTAGTCATTAGTCATTAGTCATTAGTCATTAGTCATTAGTCATTAGTCATTAGTCATTAGTCATTAGTCATTAGTCATTAGTCATTAGTCATTAGTCATTAGTCATTAGTCATTAGTCATTAGTCATTAGTCATTAGTCATTAGTCATTAGTCATTAGTCATTAGTCATTAGTCATTAGTCATTAGTCATTAGTCATTAGTCATTAGTCATTAGTCATTAGTCATTAGTCATTAGTCATTAGTCATTAGTCATTAGTCATTAGTCATTAGTCATTAGTCTTTAGTCTTTAGTCTTTAGTCTTTAGTCTTTAGTCTTTAGTCTTTAGTCTTTAGTCTTTAGTCTTTAGTCATTAGTCATTAGTCATTAGTCATTAGTCATTAGTCATTAGTCATTAGTCATTAGTCATTAGTCATTAGTCATTAGTCATTAGTCATTAGTCATTAGTCATTACATTAGTCATTAGTCATTAGTCATTAGTCATTAGTCATTAGTCATTCGTCATAGTCATAGTCATAGTCATAATAATGTGAAAATGGCACAGCAAGAACTACGAGGAAATAATGCGCATATGCACGTTCCCTGTAAACAGACAATTGGAAAAATATTTATTAAATTTCAAGAGGATTCAAACTTAAATAGAAAGAAAAGACGTATTCCACAAGACGAGGATACTGAACTAAACATTTTACTCGCTGTTCAAGAAAATCCGAATATAATAAATCAATTAGAACCATTTCAACCGGCTTAAGACAAATGCAGAATCACCTGAAAAATACATCATATGGAAAAATTCAAAAAACACTTAAATTATCTGGCTACAAACCTTTCAAAATTAGACCCACACCAAAATTGACTCTCCGGCAAAGAGAAAATGAGTAGAATTTTGCCGTAAACTGCTGGGAATAATAAATAACAATAATAACTTTTTACAAACAATTCTTTGGACAGACGAGTCAACCTTTGCTACCAATGGCAGGATAAACAGGAAAAATACAAGGCATTGGGCAACAGAAAATCCCCACAGTTACCGAGAATTCCAGTATCAGGGTCGTCAATCTGTTAATGTATGGCGCGGCACACTTGATAATAAAATCATTGGGCCACATTTATTTGAAGGCATCATATATATTTGCGATTTCTTTAAAATGAATTAGGAGACTTTCTGGATAATTTGCCACTAGCACGTTTAAACCAACTTACGTTTCAGCAAGACGGTGCCCCGCCGCACAACGTAATTGGAGTAACGAACTATCTCACTCAAATATTTGGAAACTGGATCGGACAGAATGGTCCGATTAAATGGCCGCCTAACAGTGCGGACCTCACACCTTTAGAAGCTTTCTTGTGGGGCACACCGAAGTATAGAATTAATGCGAATAATATAGAGAATCTTGAATACCTTAAACTACTCATAAGAAATGAAATAAATCTAATAAATACTAATTATCCTGAGTCGATCAGAAACTCCTTGGATAAATTACGAAGAACCTTAATAAAGTGCATTGAAGTTAATGGAGGTCCGGTCGAATAACTCTATATTTAGAATACCAATATTTCTGCTCTATAGTATGTAATAAAAATTTAGCTTAGTTTTATTAAGTTTGTTTAATTTTTTTTCATGTCAGTTTACATGTTCATCATTTTGTGCTTGTTTTTTTTTAATTGCTGACAAAATATTTAGTTCAGTATCGTCATTCTGTTATCCATGGAAACGATACATCTTGACTTGAATGACCTTATTTTTTAAGTAGTGTTGTTCTAAAATTCTTAACTGTTAAACTACAGGGTGCTAAAGTTTTAAGAAAAAAATATTTTTTTTATGATAACTTTGGTATAACCCTGTATATTTTTGTGAAACGTGGTACGCATCTTCTATGAATCAAAAGGCGTTTACTGCTGTACAACATAATTTTTTATTCTTGCCAGTGGCGTTCGTGCGGGATTTGAACTGCATCATTTTAAAGAGAAAAGTGTTACGCCACTGCTTTTTCTTTACATAAAAATTATTTTTTAAATCCTTATTCCTTACTGAGCAAATCTGGTCTCTTCATTTTGATTCATTTGACGTATGGTTTTCGCATAAAAAAATAAAATGCATTGATTTGAACTTTGTTATGAAATTCGGTATTAATATCAAGGATTAATAACGTAAAATATCTAGTAGGTAAGAATCAGATTTTGTTGTTTTGTTGACATTTACAGTTTTGACACCAGTTGTCTACCTAGTCTAGTTGGTACGTATTTAAGTCATTAAAATTTTTTTCCTAAAATGGGCCCTACAATAAGCTCCTTAAATATTTGCATCTTATTAATAAACACCCTTATGGTTAGAATTGTCCGTAGAATCTAATAATGCAACAATATACAGGGTATTCCATTTAAAAAAAAAACTTTGATCTGTCACGCTTTTATGCAAAACCCTGCATCTACGGATATATATTTTTCAAGAAGTTTACATTAAATCCTACAACTTTTGTATTTAACAGTTTTTTTCTTAATTACGAAACAAAGAAGTTAAGGGGGGTGGCGATCACCCTGTACTTACATCTATTAGAAAGTTACAGTTTTTAAAAATGGGCCGGGCCGGTGTAATTGGTTTCCCGGGCCGGTTTACCCCTCCCCATCCGCCCCTGGGTCTGAGGTAAATCACAAAAATTAACCCCCTCCCAAATGCACCGGGTTGTTTTTGTAATTTTGTTTTGTATTTTTTATTTTTCCCACTTGAAAACCAAGCACCATGATTCAAAAAAGTGCGTGGCACCCAAAAAAATTTCGCCTGCGGCACTATATTTTTAAACGCTTCTTTCTATTTGCCCCCCCCCCCCCCCCCCTTGGGCCAAATCCTAGATCCGCGCCTGGCTGTAATTTTGACAATTTGAGCGATGTTTCCTAATCACAGTCCGCAGGAGTGTGATATAAAGAAAGATAATAAAAAAACATTTAAATGCAGTTAATTTTTAGGTATTAATATTAGAAGCACCCTTTAAGGTTACATTAATTATATTAGATGCATTTGTCACGTGTATCTGTTAAGTAAAAACATTATACTAAATATATCTGTGCTTTCTATTAAATTTACTAGTCGTAGAATTATTTATTTCCAGATTACATCAAATTATAATGTGTTAGAGAGATCAATGTGGCAACGTTGTACGGGCGTTTTACTCCATTTTAATTTTTAGTCTTTTATGAAAATATAACTATTTAGTGCTGTTTATTAGCTTACAATAATGGTTCGCTAGGGCGTGCGGTGTGTAAAAAACTGAACTATTCTACCTCCGTATTAATAATATATCGGCTGTAAGTGAGATTACTCAGGTTATGTTTTTAGTATTGAAAATACTACTGGGATCGTTTTTAGCCAAACTTTGCATTGGTGTCGCGACCCAACACCGCAATATCTCGAGCGGTCTTGTTTGTAACATAATACTCTGATAGTACCTACTTGTATTGGTAAATATAAATATGAATAACAGCGTAAAGTCGGCAAGTAAATAAAATAATGTTTAGTTTTAGTTTGTGTTTTAAAGAATGCCGTAATAGTTTTGTTAACAAGTGTTTTATTGAGATAAGGTATATAATTATGTATATTTGTGTTGTGAAGACTGCCATAATAATTTTGTTAAATAAGGTAAGTTCACGTTATTAAAATCGGAATATTATATCGAAAAAAAAGAGTGGGAGGCAAAAAGTGGGAGCACAATAATTGCATATACAGGGTCCGCCTAATTTTGGTTAACAAATGGGATAATTTTTTTATTATTGATTTCTCAGAAAATGTTATTGTACATAAAAGTTTTGCATCTTGAGTAAATCATTTTGACGTATTTAAATCTTCTGTGGCATATACAGGGTGAATATAAAATAGACAAATATGACTCGGCAAGTAAATAATGTTAAGTTTTAGTTTGTGTTTTAAAGAATGCCATAATAATTTTGTTAAAAAGTGTTTTATTGAGATAAGTTATATAATTATGTAAATATTTGTGTTTTGAAGACTGCCATAATAATTTTGTTAAATAAGGTAAGTTCACGTTATTTAAATCGGAATATTATATCGAAAAAAAAAGAGTGGGAGGCAAAAAGTGGGAGCACAATAATTGCCTATACAGGGTCCGCCCAAATTTGGTTAACAAATGGGATAATTTTTTTATTATTGATTTCTCAGAAAATGTAATTGTACATAAAGGTTTTGCATCTTGAGTAAATCATTTTGACGTATTCAAAACTTCTGTGGCATATACAGGGTGAATATAAAATAGACAAATATGACTCGGCAAGTAAATAATGTTAAGTTTTAGTTTGTGTTTTAAAGAATGCCATAATAATTTTGTTAAAAAGTGTTTTATTGAGATAAGTTATATAATTATGTATATATTTGTGTTTTGAAGACTGCCATAATAATTTTGTTAAAAAAATAAGGTAAGTTCACGTTATTTAAATCGGAATATTATATCGAAAAAAAAAGAGTGGGAGGCAAAAAGTGGGAGCACAATAATTGCATATACAGGGTCCGCCCAAATTTGGTTAACAAATGGGATAATTTTTATATTATTGATTTCTCAGAGAATGTAATTGTACATAAAGGTTTTGCATCTTGAGTAAATCATTTTGACGTATTAAAATCTTCTGTGGCATATACAGGGTGAATATAAAATAGAAAAATATGACGTCAGTGACTCAAAAATGTAAATAAAGTTTTTTCTAGTGCTAATAGTTTTCAAGAAATGTCAAGATAAAAATCAAATTTTTGCTCTTATTGAATTTTTACACTTTTCATATTGACTGTTAATATCCCAGATAGCATACCTCGTCCAAAGGACGTACATTTTATGTCCATTTTACGTTTTTATGTCCTGTGGCGTATTTTGGACGTACAGTGTACGTTCAACGCGTACGTTCAAAGAACCTACATTTTTGTTCGTACATTTTACGTTCATTTTATGTCCTTTTTTATGGGACATATGTCGGACGTCCTTTGTGCTTAATAAATGGAACGTATTTTGGACGTAAAACCCAACACGGTCCAACTTTCTTGAATATCTTATTTAAAAAGAAAATATCATTTGTGATCGACATGATCCAATATCCAATATTGAAATGAACGGCCCAAATCATGAATAAACAGTAATAAAGCGGTTGAATACTCCATGTGGGACATACACAACCTCACTTTTCTAAGTATTTTGAAATTTTCGTCCTTTGTTATCATATAACTCCAGGGGGGTGGGGGTGTCACTAATCTAGATAGGAGGCCACGACAACAGACGACTAACCGGCACGCCAGCAGGATCGACGAAGCGGGGCAGGGTTGCATACGTATCAACTAGGGACTTGTGTTTTACACTAAAAGTTTAGTTTTATTAATAATTCTCGTTGTTTATGCAAATTTTTGTAAAATTATTATTATTCACGTTATTAGAAATTATAATTAATTCTTTTTAGCGAATTTGCAAGATTTCTGTTGTAAAGTTTATTAAAATCTCAACTTCTTAGTGACAAAGGTGTTGGTTGGTCACACTGTTTTTAGCATCGCCTTGCCAATGCCATTCAGCCATTTTGTTAGTTTGTTTATGGTGTGTTTATGGCCGCTGATCGCTTTTTCTCATCGCGGAATTTTCAAGTTTTGTTGGAATAAGTAGACTGTTTGAAATGGAAGGAAGTGTTATGTTTTTACGTAAGTTAAGCTGCAATTTTTTTAAAATTACTTTTTGGTAATTGAAGTTTATCTGTTGTAGTTCAATCTGTTAAATGTTTAATGGCATCTTTATGGGAGACGCTACGCTACGCCACGCCATCCTGGGTCTAGTTTTTGGTAGTTTGGATATTTTCTTTTATACAGGTAATGTATTTATTAATTTTTAAGGGTTTTTTTCACTAATCTTCCACAAAATGGCTTATTAAACCTTCAAGGTCAGTGGGTCAAAATTTCAAAATACATAACAGGTATACCTCTACTTCCGGGCTATGTTAACTTACATTTTGCATAAGAGGCGCACAAATCTAAAATCAAAAAAGTTTTAAAATTATGGCGAAGGTAGGTGCTCTATAGAGCCAGGTATTCGTGCAAATTCCCAAATTGTCTAAGTAATTAATTAAGTTATTGTCCAATTTTTATTGAAAACTACGTTCATAAACATTTTTTTTTTCCTTAAAAAAATAAACACCTGTGTAAAGCCTGGAAATAAGATATCTGTAAAATTAATTATGATGGAAACTGTGCAAATTTTTATGTTTGCGAATACCACTTTTTGCCATCTGATTTTTACAGCTCGATCAGAATAGATACTGCTTTTGTTGCCCCTTTTTTTCAGGATACTTCCACTGCCTTGAGTGCCGCTGCTGCTGGCCAGGGGACCATTTGGTGTCTGGTGGCTGTTGCAGTCAACAGACTGCATGATTTTGCATACTTACATAATTTTTGATATCTCAGATAAGACTTTACGAATGGAATTTATAATAATATTGTACATATTATTATAGTTGTTTTGAAAATTTTAATAAATGTTTTTTCTATATAATCATTGTGCCGTTTAGGATGTTTCTAAATATATTTAAGTAATTTATAGTCATAATAATGGGTAAAATAGGTTTTGTTTGTAATATCTTAATTATTGCATTTTAGAAAGTATTTCTTCAAGTAATTGTTTCAAAATAAGAAATAGGCACGCCTATACGTGTTTTAAAGAAGAAAAAAATTATAATAACATTTAATTTTGCGGCGTGCCTATTTCTTATTTTGAAACAATTACCTAATACTTAAAGAAATATTTTTCAAAATGCAATAATTATGATATTACAAACTAACCTTTTTAAATATTCCCGCCAGTATCATTCGATAAAAAAGTTATCTTTTTTACCGATACTGTCACCTGCTATGTTCACAGTATGTTCACTTTTTGTTTGATACCATACATGCATAGTACGTACATAATTTGCGTCCATTTTATGTCCATTGTGCGTACTTTATGTTCACACTATGTTCACTTTTCGTTCAATACCGTACATCCATAGTACGTACATATTTTCCGTTCATTTTATGTCCATTGTACGTACTTTTGGACCTAAAATGGACGTACATCGGACGTCCACCTGGTCGGAATTTGGACGTCCTTTTTACGTCCTTCGTTCCTAAAATGGATTTTATGTACGTCCCATGGACGTACATACGTCCGGAGAGTTTGGTACGAAAAACGTCCATAGGACGTACTTTTGCTATCTGGGATGGCTGTTTCACTTTTTAAATTTTTAAAATTTTTGAGTCACTGACGTAATATTTTCTATTTTATATTCACCCTGTATATGCCACAGAAGATTTGAATACGTCAAAATGATTTACTAAAGATGCAAAACTTTTATGTAGAATAAAATTTTTGTACTTGATAAAACTAAACAAATTATTTATCTCAATTACAGTGGCGGTGCAAGACCTACCAAAAAAGAAATAGGTGTTTCTGAAAAATAATGAAAACAACAGAAAATAATCTCATGAAACTATAATTATATTTATTATAATGCCTAATATTATAATGCCAATATTATTATAATGCCAAAGTCAAACAGCATGGAGAAAAGAGAGTGGGATAATTTTTTTATTATTGATTTCTCAGAAAATATTATTGTATATAAAAGTTTTGCATCTTGAGTAAATCATTTGGACGTATTCAAATCTTCTGTGGCATATACAGGGTAAATATAAAATAGAAAAATATGACGTCAGTGACTCAAAATTTTTTAAAAATTTAAAAACTGAAACAGCTATATTAAAGAACTAATAAATCCAAGATAAAAAGATAAATAAAGTTTTTTTCTAGTGCTAATAGTTTTCAGAAAAGTAAAGTTAAAAATAAAATTTTTGCCCTTATTGAGTTTTTACACTTTTCATATTAACTTTACATATTAACTTTTAATATGGCTGTTTCAGTTTTTAAATTTTTTTGAGTCACTGACGTCATATTTTTCTATTTTCTATTCACCCTGTATATGCCACAGAAGATTTGAATACGTCAAAATGATTTACTCAAGATGCAAAACTTTTATGTAGAATAAAATTTTCTGAGAAATCAATAATAAAAAATTATCCCATTTGTTAACCAAATTTGGGCGGACCCTGTAGAATTAAAGAACATTTTTTAAACTTTTACAAAATACAAATTAGAATGTGGGCTTTAATTACATCACATAGGACATTACAATTTTAAAGCTGTGTCAGGTATTTTCAATACATAGGATGCTTGCGTAAGGTGCAAGATCTGTGAATTTTTAACTTAAGCAGTGGGTATACGCGCAGCTTATAGCGTTGCCATTTCTTAAAGCCATCATCTTCTTGTAACGTATCTGAAACTGTACAAGTAGAAACCTATGTATGATTGTAAACAAATTGCTCTTCATGGATGAAATGTTTTGTCTCCTTATACCTATATTACATATTTGTGGCTACTAGGGATGGGCGATATTGAAATTTCAATATCGAATATCGATATAGTCGATATATCGATAAATATTGATACTATCGATAAATATCGATAATATTAAGAAATATCGATAATTATCGATATTTTATTTATTATATTAGGTATTCGATATATCAATAATATAATATATTATCGATAAAACATAAAAATATTATATGATAAATATATCAATATTTTCTTATGTGCCCTGTAAAACTCCGTACCTTTATTTCAAGGGGAGACTCGAACTATGAAAACATGAAGAAAAAAGATTCAATTAAATATTGGTCAATAAATGTGTTATAAGGAAGCTATGGCCGTCCGAAAAAAAGATTCAATTAAATATTGGTCCATAAATGTGTTATTTATAAGGAAGCTATGGCCGTCCGAGGGTTTTTGATTTAACATAAAAATTACCAATTTTATTATAGTTTATGAAATGATTTAAATAAATCGTTTTTTTCCCAAACTTTTAGCCCAATAATTTTTTACACGAATAGCTTTTTTGTATAAAAGAAAACCTAATATTATAATAATTAAGCTTTACCGGCCGGGCGTCCTATATTCTTTAACATTTTTAAATGGCCTTATGTTATAATTACACTTGTATTATTAGATTACAAGAATTATTTAGCAATAATATGCTACAATTTAACAAATTTTTAAAATATCTTTCCTAAAGTATTTCAAATCTTTCCTTAGTTTTTTAAATAAATAATTCTTTAATAGTTTTTTAAAGAGCTCTGTGATTTAATTGAAACATCCAAATTGTAGTCCTCACTAGGGCTGGGCGATATTGAAATTCCAATATCGAATATCGATATTAAAAAATATCGATAAATATCGTATTTTCGATAAAAATATCGATATATCGACTTTTTGCCCAGCCCTAGTGGCTACTACACCGCTACTGCTACCTAGACTGTAAAACATGCACCGTGCGTTGTTTTTGCTCGAATAGAATGTTCGTCGAGCAAAGCGGCCAGAAAAGCCGTAGTCTGTGGCATCCTTTAGCTAGTCGATCTCTCGAAACATTTTTGGAATTTCTATGTTTAACATTCTAGGACAGAAAATATCCTATTGTTTTTGAGTGGCAGGTGTTTTTAACAGATATTGAAATTTGGCTACCTAAGAATGTAATCATAAGAAAGTTTTTCTTATAAGCGGGAGCTATTTTTAATGTTTAGCAAATAATTTTAAATAAAATACCTGGAACCTTGTTCCGAGGGTCCCAAATCCAGTGGCGGACTGGCTAGGTCGGCAAATGCCGACCGGGCTTTAGTCCTTACGGGCCCCTGCTGACTAAGTATACACACTACCACTACACATTGAAAAAAAGCAGCATGGAATCATATAGCATCACTAAAAAAATCGTTTCAATATAAATATATCAGACAATTTTCATAAAATTTATAAACAATTCACTGAAATTGTATAAAAAAAAGGTTGATCATTCGCCTAACATAAACGTTGAAACGTCACTCCCAGAAAAAATTAAGCGTAAGAAAAAGAAAATGCCCGGTGAACTAGCAGACGATGAACTTTCTACGCTTGACCCCATAAAGAAATCCCGAGTCACTGTTTTTCGTCCAACCTTTGACAAATTAGCATCTGTAATGGAAAGTAAATTTTTTTAAAATCAGCATTTTTTGATCCCAACCGATTCGATGAAATAATAATTCGAAGGCGAAAATGAGCAGTTATTTAATACATTTTGTACAAAAGCAGGAAATGATCCCTCCTACATAAAAGAAGAGTTGCTAAGTTTTGTATCTTGTTTTAATTCGCTTGCTAAGTCTTTGGATGGTGAATTTTTAACTGTTGACGGAGAAGATCTAGACTTATGCGAGTCAGAACGATAAGAAGACGAGCATGTAGAGAGCAGTGATTTTCCAGAAAAGCATAGAACCCCTAATATTAATAGTACTGAGCGTGATATGATTCCAACGACAGAAGAAATACTGGAAGAATTTGAAATGAGTTCAAAGAAACTGCAAAAATATTTGATTGTTTAACGTTTTTCTCAATAGATTTTACTTTTTAACCGATGTCAAAAAAAGGAAGAGGTTCTCAATTCGGTATTCGGTTGTATGTTGAAGTCGGAACTCGTTATTTTGTTACAAGCCTTGTTATCTTTTGATTATAGAAATAAATCTGATTTTAAAACTTATTTATTATTTTATTATTACCATTACCCTATTAATATGAATAAAAGATAAATGTTGATTTCTTTCATTATTTGGCAATTTCTATTATAGGCTAAGTAACACTTCTATCTACCTTTAATCCGAGTTGTAACCAATATTAAGTTTTTACAATTTTTTATGATGCAGAATGCGTTATTTTTTTGCATTAGAAAAGATATAGACCGTATTGCCGGGCCCCCAAGGTGTCTGTAGCCGACCTAGTTCTACTGTGCCAGTCCGCCACTGCCCAAATCATGTAGAAGTTGAACGGGTTGGGAACAGTTCTTAATAAAATTATTATCCTATGCGATTTCTTATATAAAAGTAAATTTTCCATGCAGGCATGTGCTACCACAAAGGGTCGATCTTTGTTGGATTCAATTTTTTATTTTCTATTGTTATTATCATGTTTTGTTTCACAACACAATACAACAAGTGATTAGTTAATGCGACCTTTATCAACAAACATCATAATTTAATTATGCTGAAGGGCAACGCACTTAAATAATAAAACCTTTTCCAGAATTAACTTTATTATGTTTATTTTTTAAAGCTAATCTTTACTGTGTGTATTTTTAATCCATCCATTATCATTGTTAACTTTCTTTGTAGTCTTGGAATGTTTGAAATTACAAAGAAAATGGCCTGAAACCATCATTATTAATACGAGATAATAATATCTAAAATTTTGTAATTAAAATAGGATTGCACTAATTAATAAATTACCCTAGTTATATTGCGAAACTATCTCCTATTTTTAAACACGACATTGACATTCGTTGTAAAATAAAACTGGGATAAAATATTAATATAAGATTATAGGTCAGTGCCCAATATACTTTTCAGGTGAACAGTCCTATAGTAATTTTTTTTCCGCTTGCGGCGTGACCCCTTATATAAACAGTTATTTAAAAATAGGTTCATTATTTACTATAAGTACACCTTCTTCTGTTTCTGATTTGCTGCATAAAAGTTAAACAATTTTGACGATATAACCTCCATAGTTATAAAGAGTTTTTTTTTGTTGGTTTGTGCAGATTTCAAGCAAACTTCAAGGGTAAGTGTACCTACACCTGAACTGAATAGTGTTTTTAAAAAGTGCAGTATTGTAAAATAGAATATATAGTTGTAAAATGAAACGTGCTGTTTTCGCTGGCGCGATCAGTTGCCGCGGCTGGCGATCGCGTTTGAGCGAGCTATCCATCGTCACAGGGACGGCGATTACCGAAAATATATAAATGGCATTAAACCTGTACAATTGTTCGATCGCGATCGCCATCCGATAATCATCATTTTTTTATTTTTAGAAAAATTCTATAAGCCGATTTTAATGGAACAATTTGCAAATTTTCTTGATATACCTAATATTCCCTCGGTTTGTTTTAAATAATAAGACAAACTTTTCGGAAAAAGTTGCTCAGTTCATTACAGCGGAGATAATAAACACAAAACACAAAATTTTAGAGGCCAGTCCCATCTTAGAAACAACTTTAAGTTGCTTTCAAATAGCAAAGCAAAGCCAACGGCTAAGTTGTGCGTTCCTTTTAAAAATTTAACTCAGCTTACCAAAGATTTTTTCCTCCCCCTTGCCGCGGTTAAGGATGCCCCTCTCTATTTACCATACGGACTATACGAAATTGTGCGCGAAGCGTTCCTTTAACAACTTAGCTAAGCATATTTAACTTTTTTTTTAAATAAGCAAAAAGAAAGAACCTAGTGACTGATTCTCCTTTCAATTTGTCAGATCTAGAAATGGCATCGATATAATTATCAAATGTATAATATATATATTGATACTGTGACTTCCGGTACGTTCAACAGGCGACCTGACGTCCAGGTGATAACGTTTAGATATTAAAAAAATATGTTCATATATACCGGGGGGCTACAATAGGTATATCCAATGGCGGCTCGTGACTAGTGAGTCAGGGGGGGCGCTGGCTTTAAATAAAATAAAAAAATTAAAATGTCTATTATTTTCGAAAGTACGTGTCTGTTTTTTCTAACTTTCTCGTTGTGAATTTTAATTTCATCAGCATAAGCACTACTTAAACAAGTTAAAATATTAGTTTGTCCTAACATCTCAAAACTTACCACATTATAACGGTGTTTTGCACTATTTTCATGTTTTTTATTTTCTCTGAAGGATGTTTTAAGTCCTGCACCCCATTTATAGTCCAATTATCATCCCCGTCAAAAAGAAGACACACGAAACAAAAAAAAAGAATTTTTGTCCTCACAACCGCATATCCGGAAATCAATGACCTTCAGATTAGACGAAATTTTCCAACTTTATAATGTAACTAATAAATAAATCAAAACAAATAAACAAATGGTGAGCGGCATCGACAGGTCGAATCGCGAGTCGCGAACAGCTGTTGGGTGGAAAATTTTGAGCTCCTCGTTGTGCGATTTGTAGGTGACGTCACGCATCCGTAGTCATAACGAGAAGTCGCGTTGAATCGGGACGAATAATCGGTCGCCCGCGGTTAGTATAATCTTAAGAGCGCGCAACTCGCTTGTCTATGAGTATAGCCTGCCCGCTGGAATAGGGCTATGTTTGGTTTGAATTATTTTAATGGATTGCTTACATACATTGCTTTATTGGTTTTTTAAGTAAAGTATTATTGGATTCTGTTTAAAATAATTGCAGGGAGGGCGGCGCCCCAGAGCCCTTCATTAACGAGCCGCCGCTGATGGGTATATCGATATAGGGGAAACGAAATCCTCTTTTAAAAATTTTCCATATAAAGATATATAAACAAGATATAAAGCAGGGCGCGAGGATATATATCAGTCGATATATATCAGGATATATATCTTGATATATATCACGATATTTATGATCCGATATATAAGTATCAAGATATATATCAAAATGTCCTTAAATAATTTGCTAATAAAAATGGCAACAGAACGCCGTAAACTGGGGTTACTTTGCTCCATTTTTAAGAGAAAATTTAAATATTCCATTAAAAAATCTTAAATTATTTTGTGCTGTTTGATTATATAATATAGATATGTTTAAATGACAAAAAAGTGGCAACAATGTATTTCATTTGGGCTACAATTAGACCAACACGGTGTATCCAGCTCATGCGTCTGGGGGGGGTAATCGATCGGCTAGGATCAGGCACGTAGCCAGGATTTGTTCTTGGGGGGGCCCATAGGGATCGCGCCGAAGGCGCAAAAAAAAAATGCGCCGCAGGCGAAAATTTTTTGGGTGCCACGCCCTTTTTTTAATCATTGTGCTTAATTTTCAAGTGGGAAAAATAACTTTAAGGAGTAAGGACAAAAATTAAGCAACGCTTAAGTAATCTTGGGGGGGGGGGGTAATTACCCCCATTACCCCCCCCCCCCCCCCCTTGTATACGCCGGTGCGAGACGCTTCTCATAGTCTGAGTGTGAAATTAAATTAAACGCTTTTGGCTAGTGTTGGGATCACTCGAGTGAAAAATAACCGATAACTCGGATGATGAACCACTATCTCGACTTATCACGTAGGCCTTTCTAGTATTTATTTAAAAAACATTATCAATATAAGTTATTTTTATTGTGTCTGATGTTTGAATAAAATTGGTAGTTAAAAGGTTTCCAGTACTTTTTATGTAAGTTTTTTCTTATAACAATTTAGTTTTAAAAATTAAAGTTTACGTTTTCAGTTATTAATAGTTTAAAAATATGTTCTTCTCATACTTTACATCATAATAATGTTATAAAAAAATATGTCATAAAGCATATATGTGTATATTTTAAGTCAGTAACCCGATAATCCCTATCAAAAGTTTCTTAATTTAAAAAAAAAAAATATCAATAAATATCACATTTTGGATATATATCAGATATATCAATATATATCGGATATTTTGATATTTATATAAATATCATGATATTTTTGTGCCCTGATATAAAGTGACTTCCTCGCTATATATATGGTTATATATGCAAATTGTAGTTATGAATAATAAGTACCTAATGACTTCCCACATTATTGCCACACTTCTGGAAGTCGGTAGGCGACTTTTTTTTAAGAAATTTTTATATCAGGGTGGTTTTATTAATTATTGTGGCCTAAACAAACAAGAGCGCTGGATTTAACACATTATTTTTAGCTCCAGGTTTCATTGCTGCCAAAGTATTAATTTTCAGTTTGTCAAAAACAGGATTATAGGTCAGCTTAAAAATCCGCCATCACCCTTTTAATTTTTTTCTAGAAAGGGAATTTCGTAATTACAACAAATATACAGTGAAACATATTTTTCTACAACTGCCATGAAAACAAGTATTTCGCACAGGACTAGCATAGCTTCAAAATAGCATTTTGCGAAAACAATTGGACAACACACAGAATTGTAAAATTATTTTTCATACACCTTACCGTTATCGAGTCCTGCCAAATTACCTAACTGTATTTAAAATTTCAGGTCTATTAAAAAAATGTGTCATGGAAGTCGCATTTTGAATTTAGTAACGTTATCTGTTAGAACTTAAAAAACGGCTATAAAAAGGTTTTTTCATTTTCTTCCCAATCAATAATAGCTTGGATTTGTAGATTTGGAGTTAAAATTGATTACTTTAATTTTGTCAACAGAACCTATATTATTTTTTTTTACAGTAAACATTATAAACATATGAAGGGTATAGGGAAAAAACAGCCTAAGTAAAATTTTATAATTTTGAGATAAAGCAAAAAAAAAATTCAAGACGCTACAAAAACTAAAGTATTTGGATTCGGAAAATTCTTTTTTTACCAATATGTTTCCAAACTATCTGAGAATTTTGGATCTGAAAGCATTAAAAAAAAATGTTTCATAAAAAAATCAACAATTTATTGATAATTGGCCGTGACTTAGCCCGTTTTTCCCCTGAATTTATAACAATGTTGTTTTTTGAAGCATGTTTATTTCACTCAACCACCAGCTTTATATGCATAGTGAAACAAAAGTGAATTAATCTTCGTTATTCTGACACTGTTCACGAATGAAAAACATGAAGAGCACTAACAAATCGATGCGAAAACAATTTAAAATGGCGACCACAACGCTACCGAAGAAACGCATGAAAAAGCGTTCTCCTGTACGGGATATTTTCCTTACTTAATATATCCTGACTTATCGTGTTCTTGCCGTGGGAGGTATTCTTAGAGCAAAATTTAACATACTTTCTATCGGATATCGCAAAATATATCGATATTTCAGGTTGTATATCGAAAAACTAAATAAGGCGCATCGACAAACAAATCAACGACCAACAAGTCATTAGGCATTATTGCTATCTATCGTCGAATAAATACATCTCCACGAAAATTTTTCCAAAATATTTTTTGCAGGAAACTTTTCTTTGGAAGTCAAAAAAAATTTTACAATATCTTGATTCGATATATCGATATTTTTTTGCCATCCCTCGTGAGATCCATCATCAGACGCGTTTTGTCATATCATGGCTCATTACTGAGGCTAGGATCCGACAAAAGAAAGAAAACACAAAACTCAAACTGAACAATTTACGGCGAGGACAACGAAAAGATGAAGCGCTAAGCGCCATCTAGTGTCGTTATTGGGCCATTTTTAAGAATAGTTTGACAGGTAGACCTATATTAAACTTATTGGGAAATAAGTTCAAACATATTGTTAGAAGACAAGACAAGGGATTTTGAAACAATATTTTAAAGTTCACTACATTTAATTTGCAGGTATTTTCTTATATTTTTATACACAATGACATTTCCGAGTATATTCGCTTAGTTCACACAAAACTATTCACTCATAAATAAGATACCTAATCAGTATGATTATGATTATGTCTTAGCAAGACGGCAACAATACCATTTTACAATTAGGAAAATCACTAATTCCGAGTTACCGTGTTCTCGTAGTTTTTTTTAATTGTGTCAAAATGGTGCAATTAATTCTGTCATATTTTGAGAAAAAAATGATTGTTTAACATACATTTTTTTTTATCAATATTTTTATTTGTGGAAAACATATTTCCTTCCTTCTTATTCTTAACTATTTATTTTAATTGATGTTGTTTCTATTCATGTTTTACCTACTATTTAAGAGGAAAAATACTTATTTTTCCGTGTCTTTCTTTCGTTTGTCTTTATTATTTGCTCAGTGACTAAAAAAGATAGCTTCTTTCCCTTAGTTGTTTTTGGTATTATACTAATATTTTTTAACACTATTTACAACCTTTTCCTATTTAATAAGATTGTTTACCCCGAACTTGTCATTCAAGATTAGGTATAAGTATCACCACGCTAGGGGGGCATCGGGGCGGGGTACTCCCCCCTCCCCGCAAAAGGCATGAAAAAAAGTTATTACCAAAAACATTTCAAACACTTTCAATATTTAAATTTAAATTTTTGGCGCTTTAGCGTTAAAGTTTGGCCGTTTGGTTACTTTGAGCAAGAACGCGGGTCGTCGATAGTAGCTGCATCGCTGTCGTCATCTTATGACAATATATGTTCGTTGCGTTGTTGCAACGTTGCGAATCTGGTGTCTGGTGGTGTAATTTTTTTTTTCTCTCTTTTTATTTACGTAAATAAGACAAAGTAAAATAATGATAATCATAGGAAAATTAAGTTTGTTTGTAAATCGCGCCAAGTCCATTTTGCATTCATTTCTTTATACTTTACACTAAAAGCTGCCCTGTAAGTTCATGCATGCTTGCTAATACTGTATGCATATGGAACCAAAAGTTTTTGGAAAAAATAAAACCACCGTGTATCCGATGGACTCAAATTCCTTAAATATAGTAGATATGCGAAAACTAAATACATTTCCCACAAAAATACCTAGTCTTAACGGAATAAAATATTGTTTAATGTAAAACCATGGTTATAAGTTTAAACGTTAAACCAATAGTTTAAATATTAGATGTCACCACAACTAAAAATATGTCATCTTGTAAAATAATACTTAGTAAAAAAAATCACAAAGTATAATACCTAATAGTGATGAATTAATTCTACGTTAGCATTATATCATAGTTTTTATGAATAAAATAATAAATATAAAATCAGGAATGACTCGAACTTCATTCATTACTATTTTAGTACCTACCTACTCATTCAGTACCAATATTTAAACGAAGGCAAAATATGGAAACGATTTATTTTAAAAGCGGCCAGGCCAGCACAAGGTCGGGTCAATATTTTAATTAATAGAATAATATTGATCATGATCAGTATATTTTCAATATGATCGTGTAGCTTTAAATTATTTAATAATTCTAATACGTATCTACGTATAACGATAGTATTGTTGATCCTATATAGGTACTGATTAAAATATTAACCGTGTGGGGGTCGCTTTCGGATTGACATCAGTGATAGTCTGATGCGCATTAAATCAAAGATTCCAGCCAGCATTCATAATTTGTCTGGTTAGCTGTATGGTCTACTATATAAACTTAACACATGCATTAAAACAAGTGCTATTATCAAACTTATTGTAAAGTCACATACCTATAAGATTCATGAAAGTAATAAAATACACGTTCTACAAGTAGTATAAATTATATAAAAATTGAAAAAGTTAATAAGATACTACAGGTAGAAAGTTTTTGTTTTATTGGTTTAAATAAACTGTGGTTTTATCAGGTCATTGCATTTAGTACCATGGTGTCAAAATCTAGAATAATTCCATTTTTCACGCGTCGGCCATTCTTAGGTAGCAACAGAAACCGCCGTAGTAATCGAATAAACCTTTCTTTTTTTCTGTGAGTAATCCTAGTATTTGTTTTTGCGATATTGTGGTTAATCGTCGGAATACTCGTATTTGTAGGTGTTTTGTGAAGTTTTCTGAAGTTTTTTTATCACTTTTTATGTAGGAGCACCGGTGTAGCTAGGGGGTAATCAGCCTGTTAGGAACCTGCAGGTAACATGTTACTTGCAATTACCTTAATACATAGGTACTTAATACGTTGGCTTTTATTCATTTGATCAAATAATTTCTATTTAACTTAAAGAATATTTGGCCGCTTTTAGAAGAAAACAAAAAATAAACGTTATAGGTCATGAATAAACACAAAAAAATTAAATATTATTTTCCCTTCCCTAAAACTTTATTTATTTCATTTATTATAATAATAGGTCCTTATATATTTCCAGTCTAGGCTTTTTTCATAAGACTCTTTTAATCTTCCATTAAATAAAATTTACTAATACATACTTTGAATACTTTTTCTATTATTATCTACTTATTTATTGCAACACAATTCCGCACGGAGTCGAAAATTCTTTGTTTCACACGTAAAAATGTTTGATGCAAACAAACAGACTATTCATAAATGAATGGCTCAGCTATTTTATAAGAGGTCTTTGGTAATACCATTAAATTTGATATTCAAAGGTAATACGGGTGTCAATCCTAAACACGATCAAAGTAATATAATTATTTACTATATACGTTACAATAATAACATAATTACTTTTGTGAAGAACTTAAAGTGGGAATAGGCAAATTCCCTCCCGAAAAAGGGGGTCAAAAATAATGGTTAAATTCAGTCCCAAATTTGGTTTTACCTCAAACTGTATAGGTAAATTCGGTCCCGGGCAAAATATTTTAAGAGGGGACCAGTGAAATAAAAGTGTAATATTGAATAATTTTTGTTTTATTAAATTAAATAAAAATATTTACATTGTCAAAAAAGTTTACATGAACGGAATTGATATGTCTATACCTAGGTACCTATATAAAAGTATAACATATTTAATATAAATAATTAAACGCCACAGTGAAATGAGACACATTTCATAAAATGCAAACGACTTGTTTCGTTTTTCGTATATGATTCAATCATTTTCGTAAGGAATTTCCGGCGGTTTTTAACTTTACTATTGGTAACTGTAGCATTCAAATGAAACTCTTTACTTTATTAATAAAAATCAAAATGTTTGGATGAGACTTGTAAAACGAATCGTTAAATTATGGAAAGATTCGCATGTATTCGTAGTCCGTGTAAGTTCTGCTGAGCTTTTAGCCTAAAGTCTAAAGTGAAGGAGGGAATACGTATTTATATAATTATCTATCAAATAATCAGAGTAGATTGCAATATTTCCATCGTCTGGTGCTATTAAGAGCAGATCGAATACAAAACAATCACTGATTTTTACAGGATTTAAGAAGGGCAAAAGTCATTTTTATCCATCGCATCGGAACTTTTATCTTTGTAGGCAGATATTAAACCAATTTGCTGGATCTTTCTATGACTGCAGAAGATGAAATCGACATCCGATTATTTGAGCTAATGGCCGAACTTGATCTACCGCCTTATGAATACCTTTTTCAAAATCGATTACAATTTCAGAAATATCTAATCTAACACTATTTTTGATGCAGATTTCTATTACAATATTAAATAGTTTTTTGTACCTACGTTTCATTCCGTTTGTTGGGTAATAGAGAAAAAATCAGAGGAATATAGTGGCCGTTATGATACCTGTGTATAGGTATAGTAAAAAACTGACAAAAAAAATTGTAGGCAGTAGTTAAATGTGCCATCTAAATATATTCGTCTGCCTTTTTAGATAAATTGAATATTTGATTTACAAGAAAATACGACGATTTGATCAGCTGCATCATTAAAAAGTAAAAAATGTCCACCTCTGGATGTTGCAATGTTGATCTTCGCCAGAATGTCGAAAGTTTGTTGAACGCTTGTTGGCAATTATTGTGGAAGCCGTTTTCGACGAGCATTGTACAAATTATTTCTTATTAACGCAACGTCTGACGTATTGATCGTTAAAGGCATATTGTCTGGAAGCTCCCAGTGGATGATTTTTGCAGGCTTCTCCGATAAATCATCAATAGCCTTTCTTTTGCAAGAAGTGCCCATACTAAGCAAATAAGATCTACACTTTTTATCTATACACGTCACCACTTTTTAAGTTTTTTGGAAACTATACCCAAGTAGCACAATAATCTTACTATTTGACTAAATTGTTTTATATCGGATTTATTAGAGCTTTTAAATACACTGAATTATTATATAACACTTGCCATCAACACTAACTTGCTGTATAACCAAAATTACTTTATAAGTTTGTAATATAGGTGTTTATAACGTTAATTGTTAAAACAGTTTTAAAAGTACAGAAACCAGATTGCTTAGAAACATGTATGTAACAAAACTTATACAACTCTTTTCGCTTAAGATAGATATATTTTATACTTATTTTGTAAGGGTAATTTTAAACAGTTTATAAAGCAACTATAAAAACATTCACTTTAATTTTATAGGAGCTTTATTGTTAGATTATATAGCAGTAGCGGAAACTTATTTATAAAACAATTTGATCTTGACGACAATTAAGCAACTACGGCTACTCTTAAACGACTATTTTATAATGGTTATTTAATAAAACGTAATGAAATAGTTAAAAAGCATTTAAAATATAAAAATGCTTTTGTAAATGCAAAATCATTATTTAGTGAACCTTATATAATATTTATAGCACTTCCCGTACTAACCTAACTTTTTACGTCCACATCAGTTGATACGATCAGTCAGTGTATCTATTTATAATTTGTAAACAATGTCAAGCTTAAGCAGTCGGCCAATTTCCCACTGGAAAAAAATAAGACAAAGTGGAAACTTTAAGAAAAAGGTTAGATATAACTATCAAAGAATTTTAAATGCAAATGTACAACGTGTAAACACAACAGCACAGATAACAGACAGGGTTGATTTGGGTAAAATGCTTTACGATTCTTAATCCGAGCAAGAATATGAGCCCATAACCCATAGTAAAGAATACAATCAATGTTTAGACTCTGATTATTATACCGTAGAATCGAGCGACGATGAAGAAAATTCTTTAGAGTTAACTGAGATCAACAAAAATATTGAAGCTAATAAAAAAATGAAAGTATGGGCTACTAGATTTAATTTCTTAATGAAAAGATTATATAGAACCGGTTACCATAATAGCGTATACGATAATAGTATCGAATAAGATGCCTAAAGTGAGCCTTATACAACAAAACTATCATATTATCAATTTATTAGTGTCGCCATTATTTGAAATTAATCTACTGTCACGCTACCTTGCGCCACTTACTAACACCACGGCCGAGAATGACTGGCCGGCCATACAGCATTGTCGAAATAAAAATAAAATCTGCAAGTCTACTTAAAAGTATTCTTAATTTCTTGAAGCAAATATATTAAAATAGGAACATTAAATAGAAAGGACTAGAATGCTTCACCAAATCACTTTTATTTTTCAAAGCACAATTATTTTAATAAAAGTAAGCAATGATTCTTTAAGGTTACACGCAAAAATTATAAGGAAATATTTGAATTATAGCAAAAAGGTACCTAAAACGATAATAATAATAATACTAATCATGATAATAATAAAAATAAAGAATGGCTTTTACAAAAACATTCAACACAAGCGATCAGTATACCTATAGCTACAAAAAAACAATATTCTGCAAAAGCATGGCAACATTGCGAGAACCACAATAATTTTACCACGTGATGCTGCGCCGTTTTAAATAATAAAACAATTTTGTCATGTAAAAACGCATAATATAACAATTTATATAATATATTTGTTTTATAAGTGTGCCTGGAACGATAAAGTGATTTGTTAGAGTTGACGCCATGTTTTAAAAACTACTTTTAATCGGCCATGTTGGCGAAATAATATTAATCAAATAAAATATTTAAATATGTCTTAAAGTAGTCATTTTAATAAGAAAAACGTTTGGCCAATAACATTGCAAGTAAAAAAGATGTCGATTTTCAACTTTATAAATTATTATTTAACTTTTAAAAATATTTTTAAAATATCTTCAATAACAAAATGTTTAATTAAATGCAAGCCCGTAAAAATTCACTTAAAAATATGGATATGTTATGTCAGTAAAATCAGCCTGGCAGAGAAATTTGGTCGTGGGAAAGCGTTCGACTTGAAAATCTTTTTCGTGCAAACTGCTGGAAGTTTTTATTGTCGCCATGTTTCAAGTCTATGCTATCTCTTGTATAAGTTGACATATTAGGTAAATATATTGAAATTTTATTCGTAATAACTACACGACTAAAATATAAACACAATATAATAAAAATGTTTTAATCGGCCCAAAATGGTTATTGTTAAAACATTTTTAAGCCTGTTATAAAACAATTTTATTAATATCTTATTAGTATCTATGAGAGGTTATTTGCTATAGTTATAAAATATTTAATTATTTCTTATAAAATGGATTATATAAACGTTACATAAAATACCCAAAAGTGTATTGCAATTATTTTATGTGAGCCTAACAAAACTTCTAATAAATGAAAATGTTTTATAATCTGGGCCTTTTCCGTGTTTCTAAGAGTCATATAATGGTTTACAGAGGACTTTTGAAATATCATAGTTATATTACAAATTGTTATATAGCAATGTATAGAACTGTCTGAAGTATATTTGTGCTACTTGGGTAGTTATACTTTTAAAAATAGTGTACCGGTCGCAGTGTTCGCCGATTGATCGCTATATAGGTACGCTGTGTAGAAGTTGAAAGCTGCAAAGACGCGTACAATCTCCCCTTTTCCTTTGTCTTAAAGAACTACGGTGTAGTTCACTTACACCAACGACCGCCGTTTATTTTGTTTATCGACCATAAAATACCGGATATGCTGGGTTAGTTAGTCTGTAAAAATAAATAGCAGTCCACTTCCGTTCAGTGTTTATAAACAAAGAATGGCCATTCAAGACTAGATAACGTGAATATACTGATGTACAGGGTCATCCAACCAGGACTGAACAGGGGCCTATTTTTTGAGTTTCCCTGTATTTTTATTTAAACCAATATAGCCATTTAGTTTATGCTTTGCCGTAGAATCTAAAATTACCATTTAAAAAGCGATCTGACTTAAAACAAAGGAACTGTGGCGTAAAGTTGTTGTTTTTTCAATGGAACACCCTGTATATTATTTATTTTTATGAAACGCCCTTCTTTTCTGATTCCATAAATATATAGTTTGTCCATATTAGCTCAAACCGTTTTTAAGATATGAGCAATCAAACATTTAAAAAGCTGTATTTTAATGCATCGCAATTACGGGGATTTTCTTTTCCAAGGCATTCTAGACGTATTAAGCTCAAATGAATACAGCTTTTTAAATGTTTGATTGCTTATATCTTAAAAACGGTTTGAGCTAATATGGACAAACTATATATTTATGGAATCAGAAAAGAAGGGCGTTTCATAAAAATAAATAATATACAGGGTGTTCCATTGAAAAAACAAAAACTTTACGCCACAGTTCCTTTGTTTTAAGTCAGATCGCTTTTTAAATGGTAATTTTAGATTCTACGGCAAAGCATAAACTAAATGGCTATATTGGTTTAAATAAAAATACAGGGAAACTCAAAAAATAGACCCCTGTTCAGTCCTGGTTGGATGACCCTGTACAATATAGTACATAGAGGTATGCTTGTGAAAAAATATTTTATTCAAGAAACTAGATACAACGTTATAAAGAAACTCATCATTTTTATAGAATACGGTTCTCTGGGACCTGTCAGGATGAACCAAAATAAAAGTCTAATTATTTTAAACTAATATATATTATACCGGGTGTCAACGAGATTATTGTACACATAGCACCACAGTGTTATGTTAAGAGATATTTTAATCAAATTTGGGTTACTGTAATGTTTGAAACGGATCTTTATATTTTTACCTAGAAACTAACTGAATTTCGCTTCCGGTTTAACCGGAACTACGCCATTTATGTTAACCTGTAGATTATATTGCACAGTCAAATTCTCCTCAAAATTCTTCATTCAACGACATACAACAAGTTGACATTTACTTTCAAAATGGCGGCGTAGGACTCATTTTACCAAAAACAAAATGGTGTCTATAAAACAACGTATGCAATTGATACGGGAAAAATAGTGATAAAATCTTTTAAATTGGTCCCTTTTGTAATTCTTTAAGCACTGACATTTACATTTTCTTCTTTTGTTTTTAAAGGAAGGTATTTTTTTATTGTTTAAAAAAATCAAACACACTCACACACTAAGTGTTTGTAATGCGTTACGCGTTTACCTCGGCGTTTACCGACATTTTTAATGGTTTTTAATTATCCCACACTTCTGAATTTGTCAGGATGAACCATGCAAGGTAAAAGTCTAATTATTTTAAACTAGGGTATATTTAGAAACCTGTATATTCATCAGAGCGCTCTAGAACTAATTGAATCGGTGAGAATAAGAACAGTATAAGTCCAAATGCTTCAGTTTTGGGAAAACGAAAAAAACTCTCCGTAAAGTCCGGACTTGTACTGTTCTTACGCTTCACGTCTTCACGATAAGCGCCATCATAGCCTTAATATTAGTACTGTTTTTACACTTATTTGATGCAGCCTTGTATTACAGACAAAATGGCTATACCAGGTCGAAATGTCCAATTTTGGACTTGTACTTATTCTCACCGATTCAATTATATTTCACAATCTCCTCCTCCAGATTTCATAGACACATGTTATGTAGTTTGCATCTCTTCCTATGTAGGTACAGTCACAATAACATTGAGCATGTGTTTATGTAATCTGATAAATTCGATTAATTTATTAATTAGGTACGTATTTTTCCTATCACTTCGTCATGGTATAACATAAACAGTAGATAAAGCATGTTTCACGAAAAATGGATACGACTTAATGACTGCAGTAAAACTACCTGGGTCGGTCCCATTGTGTCGACAAGAGCTTGGCAATAAACAAGTGAAGTATAAAGGGACGGACTGTAGATAATTATGTAGATATTTAATTTATATAATTTAATAAGGATGAGTTTCTAAGCAAAACAAGTAATTATGTGATTATATTAATGTAACCAAATGAAATAACATTTTTTTAAAAATATTACTAGTCATATTTATTTACATTTATAATGTCATTCTATAGGTAGTTCTGTTTCGCTATCGCTATCCTCATCAAAATTAATTATAATTGGATTAATTATACGATCCAGACTAATATACGAATTTTCTACAGTTATTACGTGACGGACTGAATTTTTCCAACTACCTGGGGAATATCATTAAAGCATTTTCGTATTAATTCTACAACATTAGAACTTAAAGTCGGAGAAATATTTTCAGACCTAACCAGTGATTTTAACTGGTGCCACATAATATGCTCTATGGGGTTAAAAATGCAATAATATGGTGGAAGCCGTAGCACTGTATGTCCAATTTCTTCTGCCAATGTGTCACAAATATATACTTTTTTATACAAAATGTCTTTAAAACTTCTAAAAGATCACTTTTTTTATAACTTTCTTCAAAATATATATCATTCGCCGCCATGTAGTTCTGAATCTCCAATTTTGTATTATTTGAGCTTGGAACTTTATGCAATTGGCGACTGTGATAGCTCGCATTGTTTGGTAAAAGACAATTCTTAAACCATTCCTCAAAAAGTTCGGCCGTTGTATCTTCATGGTACTCCACACTAGAGTCTTTAATGTTTTTTGCAGAAAGCCACAAGGCATTTGGCACCCAACCGTTTTCTGACCCAGCATGTAAAATGGTTATTCTTTTTCCTTTATTTGACGGAGCTTTTGTTTTACACTTATCGGAAGAATCAGACATGGTGTAGATTTTTCGTCTTATCAAGTCCTTGTCGCTTTCGTCGAAACATTTGGTGAAACCGGCATCTTTACGCTTCTTTCTAGATTTAATGGGATTTGACGCGATTCTTTTCACTGTAGTCAGAGGTATCTTAGTCAAATCAGACGTTTCAGTCGCAGCAGCACTAGCATTAAGTCCTCTGTTGAGTAAAGAAGTATATACTGTTTTTACAATTTCCCTAGCATCGAGAGATAAATGCATTTTCTTCGCTGCAAGACTAGAAGAAGCACCATCAATGTTTTTCCACGGACGCCACATACTGTTTTTTTATACGTTTGGTAAAATGATATCGGTAATACAACTAAACTCTTCCAGCAAAAAATAAAAACTAACAAATTTTACCACAAAAAGGTATTTAAATATAAATTAAGCAACCCAACCTACCTGATGTGCCTATATTTACAATAATTATAATTCTGACAATCCGGTCCTTTCAAATAATTATACCAAACGGTCATAAATAATGGGATCGCCCCAGGTACTTTTACTGCAGTCATTAAGTCGTATCCATTTTTCGTGAAACATGCTTTACCTGATACTTTTTTTACACTTAAGCAGTTTTAGACACACTAGTATTGCCTTTATATTTGAGAGAATCCATTTAGTCAATTTCATTTTACTCTAACAGGCCCCTCAAATTAATTTTTCTTAGAAAAAGATATACAGGCTGGATCATAAAAATGCTACGTGTATCAACTTTAATCTTTTTAATGAAATATATCGTATATTTTTTTATTTATACATTCTATAATCAATTCTAAACATTTTGCATAATAAATCGTTCTTCAACCGTTTATGAACCATTAATGTGTTTCTGGTTCTGAACTCTATAGCCTCAATGTTTAAGGCATTGAGAATGACAATTTGATCTTTAGCTTGTGACGCCAAAATATGTCAGTGAATGTTACTTAGTCAAATTTAAATTTTGCTCTGCTGATATTACAGCCAAAATGAGCCTTCTGAATATGAACGCATATAAATTTTAATTATGTTGTGTTGTTATGTTGTCGGTGTTGATGTTCAACGAAAAATACTTAATTCGCCCGCCCATTAGCCAATCAACAATGTCTAGTACTGTCTAGTGTATAGCAATTAAAAATATGACGTCCTTTTGCTTTAATGACGTATCGCGTGTACTTAATTTTTAGAATTACGTACAAGTTAACGTGTACTTAACACTATTTTTCTATTTTTCTATACTTAGACGCTATTTTTTAGCATAAAACCGGTTTTATATGTTAAACCAAAATTTCACATCATTGAATAAAAAACGAGTCAGTCACAATGTAGAAAATTACTTTTACAAATGTCGGCATGTCTCAGTAGCGGTGAGTTTTAACATTTTTAACATTATAACGACTTTACTTATTTAAATCAGAAAAATATCGATAGAAATTTTGATGAAAATAATGTTTTGACATTTCAGATTCAGAACGTAGTTTCGTAGTCGCCGCCCCTGTCTTTCATAAAAGTAAAAGTATTTTGGGTAATAATTCGGGGAGCCAGGGTCACCCGGTTCAGTCGCTATATGTATATACCATTCTTCGAATTAACAAACAAGCAGAGGTTATTTAATTTAGCTTACGTCATTTTTTATTTAAAGTTATTACAAAGCCAGCCACCCAGCATTTAATTTTGCGCGTATTTTTTTAGTTTCAAATCTATCCGAAAACCCATGCTTTCATATTCTTACCCATATCCACATTTAAAAGGCGAAAAAGACCAAACAACTAGGTATTTTCAAGGTGTTTTCTATCTGGCTTTTATACCTTTTATTCCAAGTACTAATCTAACACACCGATATTGACTAATTTATGGCTTTTATAGGGAGAAAATAATTCCTAAAGAGAGCTTATTTATACTTGCAAAAATTACATCATATTTCGAAAATGGAAGTTAAATCTGAATTCCGTTACAGGAGAAATGCAGGATGCGTCTTTTGCTGTCTTTAAACAGCGCTACAAAAACTTAAACGCTTGGCTTCGAGATGTGATTTGAAAATTAACTAAGAAAAAACTCAGCTTGTTCTATTTACACGCAGAGATAAGAAGGGTGATTAAGAATGACGCTCCCAGTCCTGGACAACACTGACAACAGTACATTAGTGTTAAGGAAAAACACAGTATCTAGGATTGATACTTGACTCAAAACTTAACTGGGGCATGAACTTACAAGAATGAGTCAAAAAGGCGTCAGTTGCGCTCTATGCCTGCAAAAAAGACATTGGTAAAAGTGGAAATTAAAAGCCCATAATAGTAGCTGTATTAGATTTATACATCCATTGTATGACCTGTACCTACGGACCTACAGGGCCCTGATCTAGTGGACTGCTTTGAAAAAAGCAGTACACATGAAGAGACTATATAACAAAGTTACAACGGGCAGCTTGTTTACGAGTAACTGCATGGTACCCTTCAATCAACACCGACGGCAGCACTGGAAGTGTTGCTATACATCTGCTACCCTGCATGGATGGAAAAAGTGTGGCTGCAAAAAGTGCTCTGCGACTAAAAGTCGAAATGCTGGGCTGGCACTACTACGGACACAGTAGCATATAGGTACTATATATCCTGGCCAAAATTTGCGAGAGCCGACTGATTACACTGTTTTGATGCCAGACTTCGGAATGTAGGAAAGAATGGGAAGATTCAAAAATGTACGTTGGATAACATGCAAATATAGAGGTCGTAAAGACGCCCAGACTACGGCAGCATTTTTCAAGCAGAAAATATGGTAGGTAGTAGATAAAGCAGTCCATATTCTGCAGTATCATCCTGGCCTGGGAGGAGCTGCGTCAATACCTATCTATATAGATAGACAGTCAAGCCACCGGCGTAGATGGGGGGGGGGGGGCATCGGGGCATTTGCCCCCCCCCCCCAAGAGCCATGAAAAAAAGTAATTATCAACAATATTTCAAAAACAATATTTAAATTTAATTTTTTTGCCCTTTTAAATTTAACGTAGGTATAGGCTTACTTTGAGAAACAACGCGTCTGTTTTGGTCATCACATCCCCGTCGTCTTGTTTTATGTGACATTCGCGGATCTGGTGTCTGGTGGTGTAAATTTCCTTTTCTCTCTTTTATTTACGTAAATAAGACAAAGTAAGATATAAACATCGTAGGAAAACCTAGGTAATTACGTTTGGTTGTGGTTTGTTTGTAGGACTTCTAGATTATTTCAGTTGCGGATTGTACTTAGGCGATTACGTAACAATTATAGATAATAGAAAAATGTAGCAAAATTTGGGCGTGGTCTAAAAAATTTTTCGCCTGCGGGCTTTACGCCTCTATCCAACTATATGCCCCCCCCCCCCCCCCAAGACAATATCTTAGCTACGCCACTGAGTCAAGCAACGATAAAGGCAATTTGTTCCATGCAGCAGTATTAAATTAAAATTAGTAAGACACTGTCGCAACAATCTCTGCACACTTGGTGCTCAGCTTCGGGTTCCTGGCCATTACAATATAGGCAACGAGTCTGCTGATGGGCTCGCTAGAAAAGGTACAGGCATGTCTGGCGAACTAACAGAGAATATTGTGGCTAGACCACTGGGATCGGTCAAAGAGGAAATAGATCACATAGCTAAACAACTTGCACAAAGCAGATGAACAGAGCTAACAACCTGTACTCCAAGCAATTGTGGACCCTACTTGATAACAGGAAAACCGCAGCGTTATTACAGCACAGTCGGAAAGTCCTAAGAAATGTTACTGCCGTAGTCACCGGACATTGCCTTTTCGGTGGACACGCCGAACATATCCAAATACCAGGTAATTAGTTATGCAGAAGTTGCAGAGAGAAGTATTTCTTGCGTGAATATTCTGACCTTGCAAGAAGGTTCAATGGCTTGGGCGAACCATTCTTTAATGATCTGGAGAAGGTAAGCAACTTACAACGGGGTCGACTCACTAAGTTTATCAACAGCAGTGGCTGGTTTAAATGAGCTGCCAAGATTATTCTATGTTCTACGTCGCGTTAACCATCAGGAAGCTGATGATTAGGATAGATGTCGTGGAATACAATGGTATCACAACGGTCTTTATAGAACTACGTGGGACTGTTTGAACAGTGCCAGAAGTCAGCCACTCTAACCTAACCTAACATACCGTCTTTAAACTAAAAAAAATGTATGTCCAAAATAAGAGAAATTTAAACGGAGGCTAAAAATTGGGTTTAGTTTATGATGATGATGATGATAAACTGAATTTTAAGTTATAGTTATTTTTTATTCGTGTTTATGAAAAAACTGTTTTATAAGACAAGTAGGAGAATAAATAATATTGTTCCATATTGGCGGGGTCTTAACGGGGAGGGTGGGATATAAAAACGGAAAATGCGACGAACAGGATGGAAACCTGTGAAAAAAAAATGAAAATCAAAAACAAGCATAGAGCACCAACGGCAAATTAATTAGTAACAGAAAATCGGTATAATATATTATATTTAGAGCTTGACTGGGTCAATGAAGGCATTTGCCTTTTATGAAGAGGTTCCTACTGGCCCCCTATACGATGCGCCTCTGAACATAATAGGTACGCATAAACAAAATAGACAGGAGGCTTCGTTGGGTTTAAGTTTAAAGTAAATAGAAATAAACAAACAAATTAGTTCTCGCCGAGGTTTTTGGCTAGCAGTTTTAGTGAATTAAGTAAATTTAACACGCCGAGTATACTAAATGACATAAAAATTCACAGTAATGTACTGTATGATACCTAGCTACCCTGTAAGCATTGAAAAATATATGCATATCTGTAAGTAAAATTTTAATTTAGGTATTTGAGAAGTCAAAAATCAATAGAAGGGTTCAATTAAGTAGAAAAATCGACAAATAAATTTATCTTCTTGCAAATATGTAGTATATACCGTTTTAGCCAACCCCAAATTACAGTGGCATAATTTTATGTGGGTATGAGAGAATGAATGAATAATTTGTTTAGATTCCCATAGTAAGGACAACAGGTCAAACAGTGTTTCCGACGTGACCAACGCATGGCGAGTCGACCCCGCGATTAAAGAGAGGGGATCATTTGGGCTGGGGAAATCAGCTGCATTTAAAAATGCAATAATTATATTAAATCGTTTGTTTTTATTAGCCTATGGTGAAAAATAAAATACTTAAATAACTTTTTAAATCTATCAAAAATATTTAGGATAGTTTTGGGACAGGTTGGTCGGGATACAAAAATGCAAATTTCCTCTACACTCCAGCCTTCGCAAATAATAAAATAATTTGAATTTTTTTTGTTTTTGCGAATAAACCATTTTAGAACAACAGCAGATATTTATTTCACAGTATTGCCATTATAATATGCCATTACTATAATTGATAATCGTTAATTATTTCACAGATCAACTTTGGCGTTTTAAAAATACAGAAACAATGACACCTGATCCATCATGGCCGTCCATAACCTACTTAGTTATTTTCAATCAGTTATAACAAAATGAGTAGTATCGTTGATAAGTATTGTTACCTACCTATAGGTACCTTTAATTTAAGTTTTCAAACGTCAATATTTCAGAAACCGTGGTTTTTAGAGGTTTGGTTGTTTATATAAAAAGTTTTAAGTTTCCATCATAGAATTCAAAATTGATATAATATACAGGGTATTCCATTAAAAAAAATCATCGACGACATCATTCCCCTACGTGGGACATGCTGTATAAAAACATTTTACCTTAAAAAATGTGCAAATAAAAACACTAATTGACGTGTCCGAGCGTTTTAAAAAATAGTAAATCACTGAGTTTTAAATGAATTTGTGCAAGACTTTATGGACATACTGTATAACTAACAATGTTTAGCAGCTTCTAGACAATTTTTTTAATTAAACAAGTTTTACGCATTTGAACCCAGAACCTCCACGCCCTAAGAAAAAATATTTTTACTCGTTTTTCGATAGAATACCTACTCCATTTCCGAATTTAATTGAAATCTAAAAAAGCAAGCACATTAAATTTTAAATGATTTAAAAATCATTTTAATGAAGATTTTACAAAAAAGAACAACAATCAAGTATTTGAGATATTGCAAAATAACTAAAGAGTTTTAGCACTACAAGTGTTTTTTTTTAATTTAGGTTTGGTATCATTTTTCATCATTTACGTTTATTGTCTAATTTCTGCTGCCAATCAACATTTTTTCGTGCTTAAATCTCATTATTTTTGGCATTGCTGAAAAGCATTTTTGATACAGAGAGGTGTCGCAAAAGTGGGGTAGAGCCTTTTAAGATTTTTAAGTGTATAAGGGTATCAAGGGAGGGTGAGGATGGTCTGCAAAATACCTCATTTTTATTTCCCCGCGTTTTTGTAGAAACTGTAATTTTAGTTTTTTGATATAGGTATATATCTTCTTTAGTGTAGAAAATATAGCCGTTGTAAATTTTCAAAAGGTGACACATAATACAGATAATGTAGTACTAGCTATTTTTCATGTAAAATGTGCAGCGTTCGATCACCCTTAAGTTTGTTGCTACTCTCGACTCGTAAAGGTTTATAAGTACTTTAAATTACTTTTTGTTAGATATATTTATATATTTCTGTACCAGTGTTAAAATCGGATTAAAAACAAAATATTTATAAAGAAGCAAACATAGCAAAAAAAAGCCAAGTGAGTTTATATCTATAAACTATAACCAAATTGGTTTAGCAATAGCAAGATTAGCAAGTGATCATAATATTATTATCATCATTCATCAATAACCAATTTTAGCGTTTATAATTTTTATCAGCTACACGGTGCACGTACCCTACTCTACACATTCACTTAAACAAATTTTTTTAATACTCTACCTACTATGATATTTTTTATTAGTTACTAACTAGAATCATTCCAACAACAGCGCTCGTTACGTTCGCTGTTCGCTCAATCGCAAACGTAACCGCGATAGAGCGCAAAGCCCGACAAGGCGCGCACTACGGTAAAGTGAGATACATGTAGACGAATTTCAGACTGCGACAGCAACTTTCGTTTCAGTTGTTTCTAACGCTGGTTTCTGTTTTGGTTTGCTCGTGGTGACAATCTGAATTCGTGTTTTGTTTATTTCCGTTTAGTGCAACAAATTTTTCCAAATACTCATTATTTGTGCTGAATAATATTGGACATGTTAATTAAATTACACAACGTAAGTCAACTTTTAGTAATTTTTTTCTAGATAGAAATGTTCTTGGAAAATTCGTCAGTTCCGTCATGGAGTTTAAATCGATTTTCCGTGTTCATGCTGACGACATTGAAAAACATTTATGTGTACACGTGATCTCTTTTATCTATATGACGCACGGTTATACAATTTATAATGCCAGTCGTTTTTGTTCATTCATTCATTCATTAAAGAAAAAATCTTAGAATTGCACTTGCAATTGCAAAGGTGCATTTAGCTAAGCCTACGTGCTTTCGCAATAAAAAATCAATACTTCGACAATTCCCTATTTACTCGGGCTGTTTTTTTGATTGTGCAAGATAATGTTGTAATATTTGGATACTTTTTATACATGTGCAATATGTAAGTAAATAGAAACATTAATTTCGCAACAATAAATAGTAAATATAGTAAAAAAATAATAAAGAATTGACTAAAAATTAATCAATGAGGTGTCAGCTGTTTTACGCTTACAGTGTTGTAAAATCTAATTAGACATATGAATTATATAGGTAGTATTTAAGGGAATATTGTATTGTGTTAATTTAATATTTGCTATCTTCTACACTGTGGGTAAAATATGGTTTAGAATTTAAGAAAATTAGCTGTAATATTTCTTCAAAAAAAAAACACCACTCCAAAATTAATAATTTTTTCAGAAATCGTTGATTTTAAGGCTTATATAGGTACCTACTCACTATTACGAATCTGGAACCGATTTCCATCGGTTTGAGATATTCCTTTTTGAAGTGCCCGATTGTAAAAGGTTTGGTTTCTGTAGTTTCTGAAGCAAAATTCAAATTAGGTTCCTACCTCTAGAATATATTTTTTTCTGATACATAATAATTTTAGGTATTACGAGAAATTACTAAAACTTCTATGCCTTTTGGTAATTAATTTTTCTCCTGATATTTCTTTTTTGGGGCTATTTTTCGCCAAAATATACCTTCCGTTCAGCCAAATCTATAAAATAATTTTGCTTAGTAGGTAGGTATAGGACATAGTCACTCTAAAAATAAATATATCAAAAACTAAGCGTTTCCTACGAAAATTCTTTTTATATTCGTAATTATAGTAATTAATGTTCCAAAAAATACGTTATTTCTGAAATAATAATCAATTTTTAAAATTATCAGGTACTTAGGTACCTACTTATTTATACCACTTACCATAATAATACTTATATAAGTAATCGGAAATATAATATATAAATTCCCGCTGAGAAAAACCCGTTGTCTAGACCTCTATAAACCTAGCAGAACAAGGTGCTCAAAATTGAAAATTTTTGTATGGAAAATTAGGTGCTAGTTAGGTGCTAATTAGGTGCCAACTTTAAAATTTAGGTGCTCCTATGGTTTTTGAGAAAATTATATTTTTGTTTTGTTCTGCTAGATTAACGTTAAGCTAGCAGAACATTACTGTCAAATAAGCTAATCAAGAACAAAATGTAGTACCAAAATTAGGTGCTTTTTAGGTGCTTATTGAATTTCTAAAAAAAAATGTAATTAGTTAAGGTTTTTAAAAAATACCGCCATGTTCTGCTAATTTTATGAGGAACAAATTCCGTCTAAAAGGTATATCGGCAATCGGTTTGTTCGTTGTTACCAGAGCATTTTTTTTAATTCAATTTTTTCAACTAATATTATTTTATAAAATTTAAATACAAAAAAAATGCTCTGGGTAACAACGAACAAACCGGTTGCCGATATACCTTTTAGACGGAATTTGTTCCTCTTAAAATTAGCAGAACATGGCGGTATTTTTTAAAAACCTTAACCAATTAAATTTTTTTTTATATATTCAATAAGCACCAAAAAAGCACCTAATTTTGGTACTACATTAACTACATTCTGTTCTTGATTAGCTTATTTGACAGTAATGTTCTGCTAGCTTAACGTTAATCTAGCAGAACAACACAAAAATATATTTTTTTCAAAAACCATAGGAGCACCTAAATTTTAAAGTTGGCACCTAATTAGCACCTAACTAGCACCTAATTTTCCATACAAAAATTTTCAATTTTGAGCACCTTGTTCTGCTAGGTTTATAGAGGTGTTGTCTAGTGCGAGTCGACCTTATTGCGTGATACGTAGATATCCTATAGCTATCAACTCAGGATATCGACTCAATAACCTATTTATGGCAACATGTCCAGTAGGATAATATTCTGAGGACAACCGATTGCATATTATTATATACAGGGTGGCCCTTTAGTGTGGCAAAGTACAATAGCTCCGTTACTATTTCAAATACATTAAAAATATTAATACAAAAGTTGAAGGGCAGTAAGTGACTTATAACGTAAAATTATTTTTAACTCTATAGGGTGGCTCAAAAAAGCGGAACAATAAAAAATGTACTTTTTTCAAATGGAATACCCTGTATATTTTTTCATTTTTAAATTCCACATAAAATTATAATTATTTTTTATTAAATACATTATTAGTCTATACTTTATAGTTTCCGAGATATTGACTCTTGAAAAGTGACATTTTTGAACTTTGACAGCTTCTAGCTTTCTAACAGTACGTCTTAGAGCAAAACGGCTTACATGTCCCTATCTTTAATTTTTATTATCTTCCCAAAAAAATCAACTTCCGGTTAAACCGGATGTTACTCGAAAGCAGGAAATATAGTTGTTCCGGTTTAACTGGAAGTTGATTTTTTTGGGAAGATAATAAAAATTGAAGATAGAGACATGTAAGCCGTTTTGCTCTAAGACGTACTGTTAGAAAGTTAGAAGCTGTCAAAGTTCAAAAATGTCACTTTTCAAGAGTCAATATCTCGGAAACTATAAAGTATAGACTTATAATGTATTTAATAAAAAATAATTATAATTCTATGTAGAATTTAAAAATGAAAAAATATACAGGGTGTTCCATTTGAAAAAAGTACATTTTTTCTTGTTCCGCTTTTTTGAGCCACCCTATAGAGTTAAAAATAATTTTACGTTATAAGTCACTTATTGCCCTTCAACTTTTGTATTAATATTTTTAATGTATTTGAAATAGTAACGGAGCTATTGTACTTTGCCACACTAAAGGGCCACCCTGTACCTACCTACACCGTATAATTTTGCGAAGTCCTGACCTTTTTAATTTATTGAATAGATTGAATTTATGTCACTATATTAAATTACCATTTAAAAAAAAATTATATGGTTTATTTGGATATGCACACTGGACGAACTTGCCAAGGCTACGCATAATCAGAATCGGAATTGCACAAAATTAATAATTTATCATAGGCTTTGTTCACATTGTGTACAACTGTATATTTTTATAACAGAGTATCTACCTTATATAATACACCCAATCAGTAATAAAATGACAATAAAAAAGTTGTAATGTTTGGACGGGCTATTATAACTTGACCTTTAAACCAACCTTAATTAATGAGTAACTATATAGGTACTTAAATAAGAATCAGAATATCACAAAAAAAAACTTATTCATAGCATACGGCGTGAGTTTATAACTTGGAATAAATTCAGTAATTCCAGTACAGTTTTTTTAGAGAAATTATACTACACTCATGCCTTATTCGTGCTTTCAACTCCTCAAGAATTGAGAAAAAATAAAAATTTGAAATTTGGTACTTATGCATAACCTGCTCTTTAAAGATAGTCAATAAAAAACTATAGGGTTCCATTTAAAAAAATTATCGATATCGTCATTTATGTCTCTAATTTGGGACACACTGTATAAATATTTTTTTATAAAAAAAAAACACGACATAAAATGTTTAATACCCATATCCAATCATTTTTTCCAAAAATTTTTTTACTGAATTTACAGAATTTATTCCACGTTACAAACTCACACTGAACCTATAATAATGTATGCACCTAATTAAATGTATAGGCACTCTGTAAATCAGAGATGTATTTAAATATCTCCTCTATCTAGGTACTTATATATTTACAGTACTTATAGTAGTAGTAATAACAAGATTTACTCAGCCATATCTACAATTTAACAAATTTTATAAAATTTTAAGGTAATATTTTCTTTCCTTGTAAGTTGTAAGAATACCATAGGTATTTACGTACTGTCCCGGAGTCCCGGGTACTGTGAACCAAAAATTTTATAAGATATATAAATTTACATCTACACCGGGGCAAGCGGGGCGGCCCGGGGTCCCCGACCCAGAGGGGTCCCCGGCAGGGGTTGGAAAGTGGAAAATATTTAGCTTTATTCGAATACATTAATAGGACATTGCAAACAATTTTTTTCTCAATACTCCAACAAACTTAAAATAAAAAGTTAAAAAACATGCTCAGATAAGTAATAGAAAAAGAGCAAATCTCAAAGTTGGCAAATGGGGCAAAATAGACTCAGTAATTTAGCGCTTCTGTCCATTGAAAATCGAAGAGCGCGCAAAATTGACTTTAATAAAGTGATAAACGAATTTGCCACTATAAAATCTAGAAAGAAGTGTTTTTAGTTGTAAGTTCTTGCGTTTGTGACAAAATATCATGAGAGCGCGGTGTTTACGTAGATTCTATGTGTAGAAGATTGCCAGATTATAGTAATAGCTGTTCCAACAAGTTGGTATAAGATACAATAAATATCTACATATAACAAAATACGGTTATTCTTACCTGACATTAATACTGTGGTATTATCAAAAGTAATTTTAATAAGGGGCCCCAAAATTTGTTTTGTCCCGGGGCCTATTCAGCTCTAGCTCCGGCACTGTTATCTACTTTTTATTATGTTGTATGAATGTCTTTGGTCCTGGTTGAATAAATATTTTACGCGACCAGTAATTTTTTTTTAATTAGTTTTTTACGAGGTTTTTTTACAACGTGCTACAAAAATATCAGATCGGATTGAGGTCGCGACCATGAGGAGGAGTTTCTAAGAGGTGGAGGTACTATAGTGAATAATACAATAATCATTGGCGTACCTTTCAGCGTACCCATGCCCAGAAATTACTTTATTTATTGTAGGCACATACAAAAAACTAAAAAATAGGTAAAATTATAATTATTGTTCCGTATTTTTATTTAATTATTATATACTCTCCTATTATAGTTCAATAAAATTCTCTATTGTATTAAAATTTTTTAACGTTGTATTGTGTTTGTGTAGGAAACTTATGAATGCCAATTTTTAAAACGCAAGTATGCATTCTCTATTTAATGTTTATTGGTATCTAATCATAATTTTTTTTATGCAATGCTATTTATTGTCGCCGGAAACGCTTAGTTTTTGAGATATACCGCCTCGCCCCCCTTTGAGAAAAGCTGCGACTGCCAATGAACTATAGATGTCAGAATAATTATATAGAACAATACAAATGGCTGTATAGCATAGCCCTAGCAACTCAGGCCACCCAGCACGTCAATCGGCATTGACGAGCAACCGAAATAATCAACAATACAAAATTATAAAATTTCAGAACAAGTGGGAAGCAAAAGCCAAACTTTAAATAAAAAAGCAATGTATAATTCAGATAGATACCAAAACTAAAACCACTGTAGGATGTTGTTACTCTGCTAAATCTAATTCTGTTTCCAATATTAACTTTACATAGGAAGAAACATATTGAGAACGTCAATATCCCAAGTACCTACTTACTGATGCCTCCTGGCAAGTCTGTATCTTATATCTTTTACAATTGGTAAATTGCAACCCCTACACTTATTAAGGGGTAATAGTAAAGAATTTTTAAACTTTTTCCAATGGTACCTATAAGCAAAGTCTACAATATGAACATTGTATTGTGTGGACTTTGGTTATAGCTTTTCTCTATATTATGTATTGTATGATTAATAAAAAGGATAACTGTATAAAAATAGCTGGCCATATAAAGAGAACAAACCTACTGGTAAGTGTTGGCAACACCGCAATATACCATATAATCCAACGAGGTCGATCAGATCAATTTTCTGTCTGGCAAGAGTAAGTAACCGGAAAAATAATATTTGATAAAAACAATGGAATCATTAATTTTCTAAAGGATTATTTAAAAAAAATAATTATGGCCTTAAATACATTTTCTAATTTTGTATTTCTTAAAAATAAAATTAATTATTGTTTTGTGCTCTTGGCCACTCACTATTAACATTGGATGCCATATTTTATTAACGCTATTTACTGTATTATTTACTATAAACTGACTATGGCGAATACGGCCGTTAGAGTAAGGAAGAGGTTTCGACTACTTTTCTTTTAGTACTTTATGTATAGTACGTTCTTACGAGGTTTGGGGGCAATTTTTCCACATGTATAATATACAAGGGCGTTGTTAGTTGTGGATTAACTTGTCTTTTAAAATTTATGGACTGCTACTATTCGTGAATTATTATAAACAGAGCCGCATGGGATGAAACGGCAAATACTGGGTTGTGTAAAGGTGAATATTAGCTTGCGTATGCTTTGTATGTGAGGTTTTCCGAATTGTTATCTTTATGATATATAAAGTATATTTTAAAAAGGGTTTGTCAAATTTAAACCGAATTAAACTTCGTCCTGGTGACGTTTGTATTTGATGGAATTCCTACCACGTAAATTTCCACTAATTCGAATGGTCGTGATTATTCCAGAATGACAATAATTATTACAAACTTATAATAACAGATAAAAAAAAATTGATAACACTCTTTAAAGTTTTCATTAATTTCTTTGTTTTGATTGATATCAAATTTTGCTTAAATTTTAATGAGTATTCCAGTATGGTGCTTAAAGCATTGAAATTTAAAATTATATAAAGATGTGAGTTTGCAACTTGGAATAAATTAAGTAAAGCCAGTACAGTTTTTTTTTGAACAAATGCTTTGTACACCAATATTAACAAGTTAACTTTGTGGACGTTTTTATAAAAAAAAATTGATACAGTGTGTCCAAAATTAGAGATATAACGATATCGATAATTGTTTTAAATGGTAACCCTAGTTTTTTATTGAAGTGCATATTAGTTATACCATAAACTAAGTACAGCTAGACATGCCACGTGATTGAAAGCGAGGCTAGAGGCTGATGCGGTGTAAATTTCAAGAAGCGACACCTATCTTTAAACGGATATTCTCGTGTGATAAGTGTTTATCACAGATCACAGGCAACGTTCGGCGTAACTCGTTAAATATTTGTATTGCATGGTTTCTCTTGGTTGTTACTCTATGGTTAAACATATCTAAGTAAGTATAGGTACTAAATTTCAAATTATTATTCCTTGTCATTTATAAGATAATATGGAACGAAGAAAAATTAATTTAATTAAAAAATAAAAACCTTCTATAAATATCTTCTGAAATTTGGTACATACTTAACTTATTGTATAAACAACTTAATATGCATTTTAAAAAAAAACAATATAAAATTAGGGTTGCCATTTAAAAAAAAATATCGAATCGTCATATCTCTACTTTGGGACACACACGACTGTATCTGTATTTTTTATACGAAATACCACAGCCTAAAATGTTAATACCCGTACCCAAGCATATATATTTCCAAAAAAAAAAGTTTACGGGATTGACTGAATTTATTCAAAGTTACAAACTCACACTGTATAGATTAGGTTATCTCATCAGGCCAATGGGAATTGGCTAATATCAAAGAAGAGGTTTGTAATTGGTCAGAAGCCAAACTATTGTCTTTTCTCATTCCTCTCTGGTCCGGCGATCAGCGCCGTCCTGTCATTTTTCTGTTGTAAAGTTTACAAGTTATCATGACGTATTTTTAAATGGTCGATAACACAACACAAAAAACCAGACGTTATCGTGATGTCAAAGTCATGGTCATGGAACATTTTTATCGTGATTTAATCCTAAACTACATTTCGTGTCTGTATACTCAATCCATGCATTCTCGTTGACTCTCCACGACCTTTTTGGTCGACGAAACGAGTTTCTCTGAAAATCCGGCAACATCGCTCGCATAGTTGGCTGGCTGCTGGCTGGCAGACTGGCGCTGCTTTCCTTGCTGTTTGTGTGTAATTTAGTTGTGTACGTGGTATCTTGGCAAAATTTCTAATTGCTGGTTTAAAATATGCCAAAATTAGTGTAAAACAGAGTTCCTAATCTACTTTTAAGGTCAGTACCGTAGGTTGTGTTATTCGTAGGGTTTCAGTAGAAATTAGACACCATAGCACCAAACTAATAATTACTGCTTTTAACAACAAAACTTTCCAATTATCAGCCATATGTCGAATGTCGTAGCCTTGTATTCTACTTTAACACAATACATAATTCCTTTATCTAATGGATTAATGATATTTTATTATCAAAAAGTTGGACGGTTCACCACGTAGGCACTATGCAAAGTAACATACGGGCACTTTTGGCCCGTCATCTGTCTGTGGTAGATAAAGATGCCGGCTTTTCCGAGAATCCGTCTCGAGGGCCCACGGTGTGTGGGTCTATCTCTGTCTTTTGCTCTTGCTTTTTTTGTGTTTCCGGCGTTCGGTCATTGATGTGATCTCTGTGGAATGTGGTAGGGCTGGTAACTTAGAGCGATACCCACGGGTCGGGGGGCGGTGGGAAAGAATGTTGAAGTCGTGAATGGTTTCTGAATTCCAACGGTGTTGCCGACTGTTTGCGTTCTTTTTCCGCTGCCTCGGTACGACTGTACTCGCGACTGGTACTGAAATCCATTATTCTCGAGAAGTACATTAGGAACTACATAATATTTTAAAGAAAGTCGGTTTTAAAACTGTTAGTAGGTACGGGTCTAATAAAAACAGTGCAGTAGCGTAGTTTGAAATTTAGGATACGTGGTAACGTTTATATTTGCAGAAAAAAGTTATTTTGTACTCCAAAATAAGAAAATACTTACGATACGCCCAATCCCGACGTAGAACGTACGACCTTTATTAATTTGGTATTAGAATGGCCGTACATCATACGACACAATAAAGTTGTTTATTTATTATTCTAAGAGCTTGTATTTTTCGCAGGGTTGAATAATAAAATCATAAGAACACTTATCTTATGACTTTACATCAGGTTTGTTTGTTAGACATAAATATTTAACACTAATCATAAATTTAATACTTATTTAATGCACTAAGCGATTTAAGAGCGATTAAATCCCTCTCTTGGCTTCTAAAATTAAAATTATGTACTTAAAATGTTTTAAAAAAGATGTACTTAACAACATAATACTTACTTAATGTTTAATTAAGCTGAATAATAGTTTTTGCCTTTAAAAGTTTAAACATACCTACCTACCTTTTTTTTGTTACATTCTAGCAGGATTGGCATGGAGGCCTTTTTTAAAGTTGTTTTTATCTATTTTTTACCCTCTGCCTTCTATGGTTCAAACATAAAAAGGTACCTAGGTACCTACCTGCCAAAGAAGAGTCAAAGCCCAGGTCAAAACAATATTTTTATATTTTTGTGCATAATGAGGCTATCTATATGCTTGGTTTCCATGGATAAGACAAATTTTACTAACTTACAGCATGCCATGGTGTCGATCCGGCATGAAGCAATTTAAGACATGCTGGATCGATTCCACGGCATCCTACTTATCTAAGGTATTATTATAGAATTGTCAGAAAGATATATTATGTTGCTAAATTTTTCACGCTCTGAACAAACTTTTTAGAAACCAACATTAAAGTATGATTTAATATCGTTAGCATTTTCTAACAGGTAGGTACCGACATATATAAATAAATGTTCTTAAAAAACGCTTAATGAATTTAAATAAAAATTTACTCCAACACATGGGTTAATTTTGTTGTCCCGCATTTATATGATAAATAATAATAATTATTATTAGGCAGAATAATTAAATTTAAAAAAACAGACAATAGTTACACCACTGCACTAATAAGTACATACGTGCATTTCGCGGTATTTTTGTTAGCAATTTGACAAGAAATTTATTATCAGCCAATTAAGTATTAAGTGGGTATTTATTGGCAAAAACAAACCAATAAATTTAGTTTTTTAAGTACTTAGTACTTAGCTAGTAACGTTTTATTGTCAGTTGTAAAATAAATTTTAAAAATATCAATGTAGTCGATAAAAACCTTTATGCTAAGATTTCTTTCTTCCCAAATTTACCATAAACCCACACTATAAATTATGTAAGTAACCAAAATTATTTGTATTAAAAATAAAGACAAAATATAAGATTGCAAAAATATTTTAACCTACCTACTATAAAACAATCAAATTAAATGAGTTGTGTTGTATTAATTATCTAAATAAAACTAAAATTGTAAATTATGTTCATTGTTCTAATGTGGTTGAAACTATTTTAGGTCCGATCGAAGGATCAACACCTAACCAGCATTATAAATAATTTAATAAAAGTATAATTTACTATCTCCTACTATTAAAAATATCATCCTTTTTTTATATGTACAGTTATGCTGTTATTTTTATCATGAAACTAATGTAAATTTTTCTATTGCAGGTTTGTGGGTCCGTAGCTACACATAAGTTAGAATTATGAGTGGAGCAGTTGTAAACAGCCCCCTACGATCTGTTCAACGATCTGTTCAACGAACCATTTCCCAGTTGATTTGTGAGACAGACAACGGCCCCCTTGACGGCCCCAAAGCAACTCTGGAACCAGTATCCACTTTTCAAACTGAAAACTTAGATTTTACGAAATATGAAGACCGACTAATTTCTTTTGTCAATTGGCCAAATAACAATATAGCAAAAGAAGTATTGGCTAAAGCAGGATTTTTTTATAAAAATTGCAATGACATTGTTCAGTGTCCATTTTGCCATATAGAAGGCTACCAGTGGGTAGCAGGGGATAACCCTATGGAGGATCATAGAACCTGGAGCCCAAACTGTCCCTTTGTGATGAATACTGTACAACGTGATAGCCCAACAAATAGCGCCAGTAGAAACGTAGATACCTGTGGCTTGTATGGTGTGGAGATCCTTCCAAACTCAGTTCCTGAAGAAAAAGAAATACAATTGGAAAAGTTAGGTATCCAAAAGAATAAAGGACCCGCTTATCCAGAAAAGTTTTCATTTGATAGCAGACTTAAAACGTTTTCTGTTTGGCCAAAATCAATTAAACAAACTCCTCACAATCTTGCTGAGGCAGGTTTCTATTACGTGGGGGTTGGGGATCAAACTCTCTGCTTCCACTGCGGTGGCGGCCTAAAAGACTGGGAGGAGAACGACGACCCGTGGGAAGAGCATGCACTGTGGTTTCCCAAGTGTCCATACCTGTTCCTAACGAAGGGCCCTGAGTATATAGAGCAAGTCAAGCAGAAGAAGGATCCTAAAGCGTCGCTGACGCCATCTAGCTCTGAAGCCAAAGAAAATTCTGAATCTGAACAATTAAGTGTTAAGAGTGAATTGGTCTCTGAAGAAAAAGAAAGAGACGAAAAAACTTTGTGTAAAATTTGTTATAAGAATGAAGTAGGTGTAGTATTTTTGCCTTGTGGACATATTGTTGCCTGTGTAGAGTGCTCTGCTGCTCTTAAAACGTGTGCCGTTTGTCGGAAGCCCTTAGAAGCCACAGTTCGAGCGTTCCTATCGTAGACTTAGATTTTTTGCATACATATTTGTTTTATTTTTCAACTTTTCTTTACGAAAAATTTTGACTAGTCAGGAATTTTATGTTCTTCATTAAAAAAAATTAAAGAACAAAATTGTTTTCAGAAAGTAAGCGAATTGTTTAAGGATACATAGAGATCTATTTTTATATACATTTGACTTCTAGAACTCGGACTTTAAGTACAAAGTTATTTCTTTAGTTTTTAAGTTTAAACACTACGCTTTAATAATTAGATCCGAGACGCTTATAGGATTTTCACTGATTTTAGTTACACGACTGCAACAATTCATATCCTTAATAGACTAATAAACAATAACTAAACCACACTGTTAGCAGATTATAGATCCTTTAATAACTTGTGGACAAACTGTGAGTGTATGTATGTATGGTATGAGTGTATGTTATATAAATATATTATTTATACAAAGTATCATTTTTTTTAATTTACCCACTCAGTTTGTTATTAAACAGGTTAATTAACCCTGTTGCATACAAAAACATAAAGTAGAGCATATCTAGGTAAATAATCACTAATGTAAATCCCAGATTGGACCCAGTCCTGGTTTAACAAAGTTATTAATTCATGGAAATTATAAATTCAAAATGTCTACAATATCCGCCTGCAATTAGTTTCAATTTCCAGCTAACAAATAAGAAACGGCCTAACTCAGCTGGGCTGGGCACCAATTTGGGTTTAAAATGAAGTGAAACTATTTTGAGTACCTAGAACCCCATAGTGTACAACCATCCCTATATTATAGCGTCAGCGTTATAAGTCTGGGCTTAAAAAATATTCACTTTTCAAATTATTAAGGTGGGTCTTTGGTGGGAGTATCAACATGCTTGCCAACCTATTTCGTGTAGATTTATTTATGTTTTCCTAGCTTTTATACAAAATTTAAAGAAAGTCCGTATTGACTTGATACCTATTCTACAGGTAATAATTGACATTTAATAAATATCAAGGAATTTCATAACTTATTTTAGGAGAATTGTATAGCGAAAAATATTTGGTAAGATTTGTTTTAACATTATTATGTCATTGTCACTCATTGTTCTTTCACTATACAATTCTCCCAAAATAAGCAATGAAATAAATTGATATTTTTGTAATATATCAGATATTACCTAAGTAATGTTCCGACGATACTGATTTTATTTAAATGTTAGTTTAAAAAATAATAAACTTGAAAAAACAAAGCGAAATAGGTTATAGGTTGGCAATAAATTGAACGTTGAGAAATCAACCTTAAGGTTGAATTTTTAACGTCATTCAATCTATTGCCAACCTATTTCGCGTTGATCTTTTCAGTTTATTATTTTAATAACTAACATTTAAAGAAAATCAACATCGTCGGTACATTATTTAGATGGTATCTGATATATTACAAAAATATCAATTTATTTCATTGCTAATTTTGGGAAAATTGTATAGTGAAAGAACAATGAGTGACAATGACATAATAATGTTTAAAAAAATCTTACCCGATATTTTTCGCTATACAATTCTCCTGAAATAAGTTATGAAATTCCTTGATATTTATTAAATAATATGTCAATTATTAGCTATAGAATATCAAGTCGATACTAATTTTCTTTAAATTTTGTATATAAGCTAGAAAACGTAAATAAATCTACGCGAAATAGGTTATAGGTTGGCAAGCATGTTGATACTCCCAACTCCCACCTTAAGGGAAATTCCTCAAAGCGGATTGTGTACAAATATATTAAATAGGGACATACAAAACCACCAATACCTTACTTTTTAAAATTGCTGCAATTTTTAAGAACATAGTAGGTAAAGCGGCTGAAAGTCCTTCGAAAAAGCCAAAAAACATAATTACTCTAGTGATTACAGTGATTGCATAGAAAACCATATCCGAAAAAACAGACAACAAAAATTCTGGGTTGCCTATTCAAAATAGCTAATGTTTTCTGTGGCTAATGCTACTAATGCTAGTTCACCTTAGTCAAAATTTTATTATGCACTCACTTGTGAGGTCATGCCACCTGGTTACAGCGAAAACATTAGACGTACAGTGTATGAAATGGCACAGAGAAATGATAGGGTCTACACATGTCGCTGTCTAATCCAAATTGATTCGATATTTTTTCAATGGCAGAGACCGATCGGGAATGGTAATTTCCATTGGCCTAGGTAGATAGGTATTTATTCAATTAGAAACAAGGTTAGCTTCTTTTTTAAAAAGTGCAATCCTTTGAACAATTTTTGACATTATACTTATATTATTTACATGGTCTTGTCTTTTTTGTCGCTATTTTAAAAAGTTACCGAGTGCCACTCGTCACTTTTAATCGAATATCTTTCCTGTGGAATTAGCCAAGTTTCTTTAAGTTACTTTTAAAGAGCATGCAAAGTCAACGATAGTATGTTTAGTAGTAATCGGATAAGTTGAGCGTTCCTTTTAAAAATTTAACTCAGCTCGGCAAATATTTTTTCACTTAATTTAATTTGAAATCGGCCAATGAGAGTAAAATTCGCAATTCGCGTCTATATGAAACTATATACGACTACAGGAAGTTCTTCGCGAAACGTTTCTCCAAACAACTTAGCTTAGCAAAGAATGTTACTTTCCTTTGCTGTTTAAAAGAAGCAAAAGGAAATTACGTATATAGTGTCTCCCTGAACCCCTGATCATTTACGATGTAGGTTATGCAAGAGATGGAGATGCCCAGAGTTCGTTAATTTAAAGTTAGCTTAACAAGACGTTTGACATTAGTTTGTTTATTATTGCCTTGTCGGTTTAATAAGCCAGCCCCGCGCGTCGGTCATCCTCCCAACCTTCCGAGTCAGGGATCTGTCAACACCATATTGCGTCATGTCAATCAAACCCGACAAATCCTTTTTTTTTTCTGTGGGCATAATTGGAAAGTAGGTTTGACAAAATGACAAACTCAGGAGTCAGAGGAATCAGGACCTTTACCTACGCAACCAAATATACAAGTTTGCATATATTTATTTATATTTGGTTATTACTGTTATTAGTAGGGGTAAGTTTTGGGTTATTTGATTTTCTGTTGTGTGTTTTGTTTTAACCTTAGATGTTTTAACAAACCCTTTATTTTTCTGTGGTTATTATTTACTTCCATTTACTTCATGTGCTGTGGTGATAATTGTAGGTTTGTTAATATTTAACTAACCCTTATTTTTCTGTGATTTACATGAACAAACCCAATCAAACCCTATAAATTTTCTTTGATTTACTGATTTACATGGCAATTTATTATTTATTTATTGACAAGCCCTATTTTTTAACGTATGTAAATAATTAATCATTTGAAACAATGTAATGGTTAAAAGGCTAAATTCTAACAAAATTGATACGTTGTAAAGGATACAAAGTTATGGAATCTCAGAGGTTATTGCCTCCCACAGAGGGGCCAGTGTCTGAAGAAAGTTTTGAAGATGATTGGACAGATAGATCAAGTTCTACTAATTCCTATTCAGACTCCGACGATAGGTAAGAACTTTAGCTGATAAACAGTTTATTTATTTTTAACTTTATTTTATTTATTTATGTGCCTAATTACTTACCTAATGGGTTACCTGTAGCCAATACGAAGATAAATTATAGGTACTGTTTATTTTTATTTTATGTATTTATTGACGTTTACAACATTTCCAAGTTAGGTAGGTACAGTGGTATCATATTTCACAATGAATTTTTATTTGAAACATTTGCTCAAAATAACCCTCCTGGCAGAGGATTTAAAGTTATTGTAGGATGCACTGATTACGTCTAGGCTCTATCATGATATTTGTTGACAGTGGCTGGAGATCCTACTTATTGGACTATAATTAACATATGCACAATGCTTGTGTAGCAATCACATAGAAGTATGTGACACATTGCCTGGTTCTGTTTTCTTTGCAATATACTTATTTATCTCCGTCTCATTGAGCAGAGCAGAAACAATATAGATATTATACAATAATTAAAATGAGTCAATATAATTTATTTATTTATTTACGCATTCACATTTACAAGATATCAAATCAATTTACAAAAAAATATTTAATTAACGTAAAATTGCCCTCTTGGCAGAAGTTTTAAACCTATCCTTAGTTACATTTAAGAAATCAAGTTGTCTACAATATTTGTTAACATTTCGGCTAATTCTGTTGACTGGATTAAACATAAAATAATAAGTTTAACATAAGTTTTTTAAAGGATTGTTGTTTATGGCCTAATTTACAGTTATGGGATTTTTGATTTTATATAAACCTTTAAAAAAGAGCATTTAATGCTCAAAATCAACTTATTTAGTGGACACCAATCTATGAACTTGTCCAAATCCTCCTGCAACTTTATACAATGATGAACACAGTATATAGAGAGATTGAATCACCCTTTATATCTATCATAAAATAGTTAAAAAAAATTGGTGACATATCAGCTCAATGGGGTACTCCAGATGGAGCTGATATTTTGAGAATGTTATTAATTAAAAAGTCCTTCCTGTGAGGTAACTAGATATCCAGTTACCATTATGGAAGCATATTATATTATACTTATTTGCATCTTTAGCTCTATTCTATAATATAGGTATTATTCTTTTCTACTAGCACTATTCCAGATTGGGAACCATATGTCGACGACTTTTCAGGAGAGCTCCTTTACATAGATTGTCACCCCTTTGTCACACATAGCAAGGTCCATAATAAAGCAAACGAAAAACCAGAGAATTTTACTAAAACACAGTTGCGGCGGAGCACAAGAGGGAAGTTTCTGAGGTTGCTCCGAAGAAGAGAGAGCAAGAGGTATAGCAAAAAAGGTCATAAGCCAGTAGAAGAAGGTAAAAATAATTTTCTATTGTTTTTTCTCGCCTATGCATGTGTTGAATATGGAATTTTCCATAACCCATTTTCTGATAAATATAATTTATAAGTAGCTTATGGCCCTTATGTTAGTTTTTGCTTCGGTTTATACTTCTCATTCACAAAACTTATATAATTCTGATTCAATTCCTGAATTTGATCAGGAATTTTCTGATATGTATCTCAGTGCAACTGAAATAGAGAAAGTATTGAGTGGGCTTGATGTTTCGAAGCCTGTGGGCCCAGATGGGGTTCCTCCATCTGTTTTGAGATATTGTGCCCAGTCTCTATATTTACCACTTAACATAATATTTAATAAATCATTAAGGTTGGGTGAGTTTCCTGCTTTCTGGAAAAAATCATTTGTTGTACCGATCTTTAAATCGGGGGATAAAGGGAATGTAAGTAATTATCGACCTGTTAGTATCCTTTCGGCTCTTCCTAAATTGTTTGAACATTGTGTTGAGATAAAACTTAAGAGCTTTTTTGAGAAAATTACATCATCACGGCAACATGGTTTCACCTCTGGTCGTTCTGTTGACACTAATCTTTTCCTATACACTAATTTTATTTCTTCTGCAATGGTGAAAGGTGTCGAGGTCCATGCTATTTACATGGACTTCAGTAAAGCTTTTGATAGAGTTAACCATGATGTTTTGATGTCAAAGTTAAGTAAATATGGCATCACTGGTCCGTTATGGAAATGGATAAAGTCCTATTTATCAGATCGGTCTCAGCAAGTAAAGGTTGAGGGCTACCTGTCCAATACTTTCTTCGTAACATCGGGGGTCCCCCAAGGGTCACATTTGGGACCTCCTTTGTTTAATATCTTTATAAATGACATTTGTTCTTGTTTGGATATTAATCATTTATTATTTGCTGATGACTTGAAGATGTATTCCGGGATTGAGTCACGGCAGGACCAAATCCGAATCCAAAATAATTTAAATGAAATAGATAGGTGGTGTACTCTAAATGGTATGACATTGAACACTAAAAAATGTCAAGTTGTGAGATTTAGTAGACTTAAAAACAATTTCCCTATAACTTATATGTTGGGTAACGAACTATTGAAAGAGGTATCTGTTGTGAGAGATCTCGGTGTATTTCTTGATTCAAAACTGACATTCTCTGAGCACTATGAAAAAATCATAGGCCGTGCCAATAGAATGTTAGGATTTATAAAGAGATCTTGCCATGATTTTACGAATGTAAACACATTGAAAATTCTATTTGTAAGTTTTGCTAGGTCGATTCTTGAGTTTTCTAATATCATATGGTCGCCATTTTTTAATATTTACATAGATCGGCTTGAGAATGTTCAGCGTAAGTTTATAAAATTTGCGCGTTATAAACTTGGTAGAAATGGCATTTTTCTCTCAGTGGAAAATACATATAATTACTTGCAATTAAGTTTTCTGAGGAACAGAAGGGAGTATTATGATGTGTGTTTTGCTTTTAATATTATTAATAACTTTGTATGTAGTTCTGAATGTCTCTCTGCCTTGAAGTTTTATGTTCCAGGTTACATAACTCGTAATGCTCCACTGTTACATGTCCCTCAGTGTCGTACTTATTATTTTATGTTTAATCCAGTCAACAGAATTAGCCGAAATGTCAACAAATATTGTAGTCAACTTGATTTCTTTAATGTAACTAAAGATAGGTTTAAAACTTCTGCCAAGAGGGTAATTTTAGGTTAAGAAATTTTTTGTAAATTGATTTGATATCTTGTAAATGTGAATGCGTAAATAAATAAATAAAAATAAAATAAAAGTTCACAAACACATAGGGTCGAGTGGGACAAAAGTAAACATATTTGACAACTTTTTTTTTAAATAGTTTTAATTGCATTTTAAAATTTGGAGCTTAAGTTTTTTGAAGTGACAACTCTTGCATTATGTTCTATGGTCTATATATTTCACACTTCAATGGTCGAAATAATGAAATTAGTTAGTATTTTTTTTAAATTATATTTTTTGTTTAAGTTAACAATGTTGACATTTACCCCAACTAGTTTGGGGTAAATGTAAACAGCTGAACACAAGACCATGCATTATTTTGAGTTGAGTGTAGATGGGAATTGTAAGCAAATCATATTTCAATTTATTCGGTCCCTCCAAAGCTGTTTAGTATTATGTTTACATTTACCCCAAAACTGTAGGTACTATAATTTATTTAAAACTAAAAACACATTTAGGTCTACGAGTTATATTACAAAAATACAAAATAAACGACTTAAACACAAAAGTAGGGACTACACTGGAAAAGAAAATTTATCTTTCCATAACAGGGATTTTTTTTCAAAATGGTAATAAATTCTTTGGCCTTTGGTTTTAATTGTAGAAAAAGGCAACTCTCCAATAACTTAATTTGCGGCAACAAAACTAACATAGCTTGATTGTATGGCGCATAGTATCATCTATGCTCTTCAAACCAACTCTCTACTTCTACGTCCTGATCAACAACATTTTCAACTAAACACACATACTTGTAAAGTATTGTCGTCCTATTTCCTCCCCTGAATTCTACAAGTACAAAATTTCCATTAGCCAAGTTTGATATTGGCGTCTTTGTTGTTAAGATCAAATCTTCATCTCCAGTGACGTTAAAATCTTCCTCCCAGGGACTATTTCTGCCACTTAAACAAAGGGATTTTTCACTCTCCTCGTTGGAAGTTCATTTTTATAATCTTTCTTATTTTTTTTATTTTAAGTTTTGCAATTTGTAATTTTCTTTTTGCTGCACACTGTGTTTTTTTTACTTCTTTTGGTTTCTTTATATTTTTTTCTTGGGCTTCTTTTAATCGTCTTAGGACGTCTTCAGTAGTTAAAACTTCGCCATAACTCTGCTGTCTTAACTTAATTACGATTTTTTTGGACGAATGAGTCGTTTCTTCTATTGTGGATACATTTTCCTTTTTTTCAGGAGTGCTGTATGCTCAGAATTCCTATAGTGCTTGTGCTTGATCATAAAAAAAACACTTATAAACTGAAAATCGAATTTTTTTGTAGGGTCTCTAACGGAGTTCGAGAAGAAACTGAAATAGTTGACCCAGCATCAAAATTCGTTTGTCTGTTGACAGCGGAAGATATAACCTTGACAAATTCGTAGTTTTTGAAAATTTAGCAACAAATTTAAATCCAAAACCAATGATGTTTACAATTGCCCCTGTTTACATTTACCCCACTCGACCCTATGTAGTTACTTTTGAGGTTTAGACTTAGATGAGTAGTAATTGTTGAGTTTTTCTTTAAAACTGCGCCGTTTTTTAAAATGGAAATTCAAAATATTGAGTTTACAGTTATAAATACCTAACAAGCTCAGCTTCAGGGGATTGAAGAATAAGTTTATCGAAGACAACATAAACATATTTATTATATTATTAAATTTTTAAATAAACTTATTATTATTATTAATTAGAGTAGGAATGATTAAATGTTAGATTAAATTGGCATCAAATTATCTGATGAATGAGAGACTAAAATTACCAATTCCAGATCCTTTTTTTCCCATTTAACATCTCATATTTTAAGCGCATTCAACGTTTTTAAATGTGTACTGTTTTAATATTGTCTCATATAATGTACTTAGCTTTAAAACAAAATATCTGAGGACGAAGCTGCTAATAAAATTAAAAGTTTTATATCAAAAGCGCGGCATAATTAAGGGTCCTTTGACAGGTTTTGGCACTTATGTCAAAAATTTAACTGATACAAATAAAATCTTTGAATACAGTTGCAATCATAGTTAGAAAAAGCTCAAATCACATGGCATGATTTTGATTTAATTCAATCAGAAATAGAGTTATTAGATTCGAATGATGATACCACTGACTGAATAGATCTTGAAGACAGTTTCTTTGAACACGCAGGGCAAGCAAAACCTCTCTTATTGTTAGTGATGTAAATGAAAAAAAAAACGTTGATGTTTTTTTTTCAAAACTCGAACATGGGTATGTTTTTTTTTCTAAATTGCGTTTTTTTTTCACAGTAATTAAAAATCTGTATTGTCTTGTTGAGTTTTTTAAAATAAAGTGCAATCAACACGAAAATATTTTTACATTTGTCAATAAACATATATTTAAAGAAAAAACTACCATAAACCATTAACTTATAAAAAAAATAACGCAAAAACTTTATAGTTGCACTAAACAAACAATGTAAAAAGAAAAAGTGTAACCAATATTAACATACAGTAACAACAGTAAATACTCTTTATAATATGCTCTATGCTCTTTGGTTTACTGAACAGGAACATAAAATAGAACCTATCATTCTATCAAAGTTATAAACTATAAATAGAACGGTCTGTTTTATGGCGGTATTTTTAAATGATGCCTTTATAAAAAAACGTGGATTGGTTTTGGTTTCATGAAAAAAAACATGTTTTTTTTCACGTTTTTTTTCAGGTGGTCAAAAAAAACGGTTTTTTTACATCACTACTTATTGTAGGCCATTGCAGACTATAAGTACACACACGCCTTCACCAAGTTTAAGCACATCATATTTAAATCCACCAAGCGTCGACGCGAACCATAAACACAATTTACCTGAATTTTCTTGATCATATATGACAAATGGTTACAATTTTCAAATACGTATAAGTCTCTCATACGCGATACTTTAAATTTAAGTAAAATTCAAAAATTTTGTCATCTGTAATCATTTTGAAAAATTAAAAAAGATACTAAGTCTCGGTCTCAAAAATTTGTACCTACTAAGTCAAAGTCAAATACAGCTTTATTATCACAAGAACATAATCTCATTGACAAAGCATATGGTTTAAAATTTAACGTTAAATTATAATTAAAAAGTCCTAAATTAATTTGATACAAACATTTTTAAAATCAGAACACAACTACAGTTAAAATTTCTCAATATAGCAGCTGGAAGCTGGCCATTTAGTTTCCACCTGCGCCACAGAACACACACACATACACAATAGTCGACGTAATCCAATTAATAACACCGTACAAATACAACAGAACATACACCTACTTTAAGGTGGAAGTATCAACATGTTTGCCAACCTATAACCTATTTCGCGTAGATTTATTTATGTTTTCTAGCTTTTATACAAAATTTAAAGAAAATCAGTATCGACTTGATATTCTATAGGTAATAATTGACATATTTAATAAATATCAGGGAATTTCATAACTTATTTTAGGAGAATTGTTATCGCGAAAAATATCGGGTAAGATTTTTTTTTTACATTATTATGTCATTGTCACTCATTGTTCTTTAACTATACAATTCTCCCAAAATTAGCAATGAAATAAATTGATATTTTTGTAATATATCAGATACTACCTAAATAATGTACCGACGATATTGATTTTCTTTAAATGTTAGTTATTAAAATAATAAACTCAAAAAATCAACGCGAAATAGGTTATAGGTTGGCAATAGATTGAATGACGTTGAGAATTCAACCTTAAGTTAATGATACCTCAAAATACTCAGTCATCGAATAGAATGCTTTCTCAATTAACAACTTTTTTAGCTCACTCCGAAACTTCTTCTCGTAAATAATATTCTGTATACGAAGGGGCAGATAATTAAATAATTTGTTGCTGTGTGCTAAGATGTAAAAAAGTGGTTACACATGTTATTATATATAATTATTACCGCATGGTCCGCATGTGCCCTTTCGGGCCCATGTGGTTCTATAATTGAAATTTAAAAATACACCCACTCTACATTTAGATGCATTTTGCATCAAACTTGACCGACATTGCATCAAAACTTGACCTGCTTACAAGCGTAAGTGGGAAGAATTTCCTTATTTTACATTTTTTTTAAATAACCATCGTCACCTTTTAGAAAATTTACAATTGGTAAAACCCATACCTAGACGTTTTATAGAATAGAACACGTTGTTTACGTTTTAAAGAAATCAAAGATTCCAGTGTTCACAATTTGTCTGGTTAGCTTTATGGTCCACATATGGTACACTATACTTAACACGTGCACTAAAAAAAGCGCTGTTATCAAACGTGCTGTTAAGTTACATATTAGATTCATAAAATTAATAAAATACAAGTTTTGCAAGTGTAGTTCAGATAAATTACAAACTTTAATAAGATACTATATGTAGAACACATTTTTATTTATTTTATTTATTTTATGTATTTTATTTATTTTATTTATTTTATTTATTTTATTTATTTTATTTATTTTATTTATTTTATTTATTTTATTTATTTTATTTATTTTATTTATTTTATTTATTTTATTTATTTTATTTATTTTATTTATTTTATTTATTTTATTTATTTTATTTATTTTATTTATTTTATTTATTTTATTTATTTTATTTATTTTATTTATTTTATTTATTTCTAGTATTAACAATAGATAAACATAGATACATAAACCTTATTTCTAAAAGCTTATACCTAAGCTATAATAATAATTATATTAATATTGCAATTACAGTAATTGACTAAGCAGTTTGTTCCATAGATTTAATTTGACTTTTTCACAGTTTAAATTATATATTATTTTGTCAATGTGCGGATCTAGTATTGACTAAGCCTATTCTAAACGGAAGATGTCCTAAGAACTCTTTATTATTTGTTTTGTCTCTAATTATTTTATATGGGAAAATAATTCCTGCCTCTATAGGCAATAGTCTTAAAGAAGGGAAATGAAAGAAATTACACAAAAGCCTTTGACTGTACCTCTTGGCGGATAAACTGAAAATGACTTGTAGTACAGAACTTTTAAAAATGTATGCTGAACAGATTCCAAAAGAGCAGTCTTATTGGCATACTTAGGATCCCAAATAGTGCATGCATACTGAAGTTTTGTAACTACCAGAGACACTAAAGTAATTTATTTAATATCTAAATTTACCGCTAAGAAGAATTTTCTGACAAAAGTAATATTAATACTGTAATTCTGCCGAATTTAACTCCTGATCTAGTATTAGGCCATCTATGCTATTATACTAAGAAATAAAATAGAACAGGTTTTGACGTTTCCTTTCAGATAGTCAGATTAATTTAATTTTTATGGGTTGCTTTTACCCCCTTAAAGGACGTGTTTTACAGTATCCTTAGTCGATGTCTAGAGCGTAAACTAAAGAAGTAAGCAAAATTTAAACTTTCCATACTTAGTAGCTAGAGCTGGGGGCGTTAATTAATTAAGGGCAAAAGTGTGTTTTGACCGCCTAGATATTGATGTCCTACTTGCTTGCCGCCAAGCCTCCCCTTACTAAACTCTCCTGCAATAGCTCAGACAATTTTAAAATTAATACTTTGTATTTTTAGGCGGTGAACTAAATACGCAAAAAGTCAAATTTCAAGATTTCCAAGAAGGAGAACAAAAGGTCGTCACGTTAGAAATTGAATCGGAAAATAGATACAACCTCTCAGGAGATAAGTCTTTGGCAGAATCTTTATTGGGACTGATTGTCAGCACTCTTTCTGATAGAACCCGAGTTATGATAGCAGGTAAAATACATTTTGTTTAATTATTTTATAATTTTATGATTCCTACAGAATTCTCAATGACATGGCTAAAAATATTATTTATAACATAGCCTAGTATTTTTATTGCAGTTTTTTAGATCTTGTGTCTAATAAAATAATAATACAATACTACTTTAATTAGGTATCATCGTTTTGGTCCCAATAAAAACATATTCAATTTTTATCGTCGTAAAGGGTGGGAGATACATGTAATATTAAAAGGCAGCAAAATTGCACAATTTGGAGTCAACCATTGTGCCTTTGGAAAATTCCGAGTACTTTCGAAGATATTCGTAAAAGACCGAAAACTGTCGGTTGTATTTTATGGTGTTATTTACAAAAATCACACGCAAGAAGTTTTACACTTTCGTCGTCACTGTGCAGTTGGCGTGTAGAGATTTCATCATTAGGTTTGTTGATGAAATAAGTCCTCATATCTTCCTCAGGTTTGTTTATTCAATTTAAACTTTACATGCGCCATCTTTGTAAATAACGTAAAAAAAAACACAAACTTCAAACATAGTCTTTTACGAATATCTTCGGATGTATAAATATATTTATTTATTAATTCATGCTAAAAATTACAGGTTGCAATGTACATACGTCAAATCAAACTACACAATACTAAGTAATTACAGAACATTTGATTTAAGTAGTATTGCATTATTATTTTATTAGACACAAGGTATACGGATCTGTATTAAAAAATACATGCCCGTATTTAAAAATAAATATCTGATAATGGTACCCGAAAGGCGAAACGTTATAATCCATATCTGATAGCGACGTGTTTAGCGACAAATTTAAAATTCATTTTTTGCCATCTCCGTAAATAAAGCTAGGAAAAAATAAAAACCGAAAGGAGATTTTTCGTTTCAACATTCGTGATCGGGATGGTACAAATTAATTTTAATAACATAACTGTTTCGCTCAAACACGTGATTAGGTTTCTATCAATAAATAATTGTAAAATTGCTAAAGCACTTGCTGCTTCATGAAAGTATTTCTGCTATACCCCAAACCCAAAAATATAGGCAGTGACGTAGCTGTCATAACCATGGAAACGGCCAAAATACTGTATTGACATTGGTGGTTTGCATTGGTTTCCATGGTTATGATAGCTACGCTACGCACTGCCTATATTTTTGGGTTTGGGGTATACAGGGTGGCCCTTTAGTGTGGCAAAGTACAATAGCTCCGTTACTATTTCAAATACATTAAAAATATTAATGCAAAAGTTGAAGGGCAGTAAGTGGCTTATAATGTAAAATTATATTTAACTCTATAGGGTGGCTCAAAAAAGCGGAACAATAAAAAATGTACTTTTTTCAAATGGAACACCCTGTATATTTTTTCATTTTTAAATTCCACATAAAATTATAATTATTTTTTATTAAATACATTATTAGTCTATACTTTATAGTTTCCGAGATATTGACTCTTGAACAGTGACATTTTTAAACTTTGACAGCTTCTAACTTTCTAACTCTACGTTTTAGAGCAAAACGGCTTACATGTCCCTATCTTCAATTTTTATTATCTTCCCAAAAAAATCAACTTCCGGTTAAACCGGATGTTACTCGAAAGCAGGAAATATAGTTGTTCCGGTTTAACTGGAAGTTGATTTTTTTGGGAAGATAATAAAAATTGAAGATAGGGACATGTAAGCCGTTTTGCTTTAAGACGTACTGTTAGAAAGTTAGAAGCTGTCAAAGTTCAAAAATGTCACTTTTCGAGAGTCAATATCTCGGAAACTATAAAGTATAGATTAATAATGTATTTAATAAAAAATAATTGTAATTTAATGTGGAATTTAAAAATGTAAAAATATACAGGGTGTTCCATTTGAAAAAAGTACATTTTTTTTTGTTCCGCTTTTTTGAGCCACCCTATAGAGTTAAAAATAATTTTACGTTATAAGTCACTTACTGCCCTTTAACTTTTGTATTAATATTTTTAATGTATTTGAAATCGTAACGGAGCTATTGTACTTTGCCACACTAAAGGGCCACCCTGTAGAAACACGACTCCATTTTTACCAAAATTCCTCGTACCAGTACCGCAAATTGACAATAATAATCAACATAACCAAACCTAAACTATAAACACTAAACAAACCAGTTGATTTCTCGCCTTGCACAGGTTGTAGTACAAAATTTTAAAAATGATTGTTTACGGTGCCGTTTGTTACATGTCCCTTTTACCATTATGTGTCCTAATTTTATCTTTTTTTATTTGTTTTTTACCGTTGTGACTCGTGGACCCACTTTAACTAGCCCTGAGGAAGGAAATATATTTTCCGAAACATCGGCAAATTAAAATTTGGGTTTCATTTGCTCCCTAAAATCCTTAAACCCATAAAAACCACCTACATTAAAATTAGTACAGATTTTTCTATGATACGCGCTGGGACTACTCTTTTTCTAACACACAGGAGTCTGACTGAACACGCTAGACCTGTTTCGTAATGTAAATGGTAAGGTATAGTATCACCGACTTGTAATATAAATACAGGTCTGTGGGTAGTATTGTAAATAGAGCTTGACATTCATAAAAATAATAATATAATAAAACAATAATAATTAATAATAATAAATATGATGATTTATGTAAAAATCATTCTTTTTAGGGTGTTCACTGCACAATTGAACCTACATAGAAACCGCCACTGATGTTTACTAAATCTATTTTTAAGATAAAATCTTTATTATTTTCAAAATTACCAATATAAGCCTACAAAACTATATTAAAATGATCACCACGCCCTTCGTTCTGGCCAATAATATACTTTTGAGACACCCAGGGTCACGTATAATATTTTTAAAATATGCCTCTTTTAATTCCATACCTTGTTCCGTAAGCTGGCTTTTTAGTCAGCATGGCTCTTTAATTTAGCAGGTATTATAGACCTCAGGAGACTTAATTACAGAATTTACGTATACTGCAACTGCTTGCGAGAGCCCCCTTCGGCCCCTTCTCACCTATTTTACACCAATAATATAACGAATATGAAACGAGAGAGAAAATGCATAAAGTAATATTTTATTCATAGTAGTGATGTAATTATATCAAGTTCCTAATGCAAATAAATACATATTATTAGATAGGTTCGAGGATTTAATTTTTAATGTGTTTATTTCTTATTCAATTGCAGGCCATTTTATAATTTAGCTTATCGTCAAATTATAATATTTGAACAAATTCTTCAAGGTATAAAAAATGGTACACTTGCATAAGTGCAAAAAACGCTGTCTTCAAATTAACTTGAGTTTTGTTTGACGAATACATAATATATAAAAGGAAAATTAAATCTTACAAATTGGCGTTTGTGGAAGTTTCAAATAATAATAATGATTGCTCAGTTATTATGCCAAATTAGCTATGTATATCATATGTAATTTCGAAAAGAGTAATAGAGCTTAGTAATAATTTTAATGTGATTTATATTATAAATAAATATGCAACTCTATATGCGGTTTAGTAGGGCATAAAGTAACGACGTAGTGTCCAGTTAAATATTACTCTACTGTTCAAGTAAATTTTGTTTTAAATAAGTTGTAAATTTTAAACCTGGCATAATTTAACTAAATATTTTTCATTCTATTTTCAGATTTAGGGCTAGTGACGCGTTCGTCATATTATTTTTTGATCATTTTTTTAAATTTTACGTTTTATCCAAAACACGCAGAGAGAATTTTTAAATTACAAGGTAATAGGGAAAAGACTCAAATAAGTTTTCTTTTACATCATCCAGCTAAAAAGGGTAAGGATGGGCTTCAAAAACCAGAGCGACATTACACCAAGTGTTTTTTACTTGTCATTTCATCGCATGCGGTTGTGCTTATAATCCATCAGTGGCGGCGGGCTATAAATTTTAAAGGTAAAAAGGTAATATATTCATAATAATAATTACACCGTGTATAATATGCAATAGTTTTGAAAAGTTCACTAATTTAATGTGCAGCTGACGCAACTAAAATATTATTTATTGATTTGACGCAGCGGCGGCTCATACAATAGGGCCGCAGTGCAATGATTTACCTCCACCAAACTATTTATTTATACTTATAATAAAAGTATTGCTTTATCTCCGGACGCCTGATTCTTTTTGTGATGGCTAACGGTACAAAAACTCCCTGGCGCCGCAAAAACTTCTTCACCCCGCAAAAACTTCTTTGCGCTTCGTCGTACCGGAAAAATTCGATATGGCTTGCCCTGGTCAAGTTATTAATCGCATAAGATATAGGGAGATATATAGCACAATAAATCTGTCTCCCTCTCTTACTGGCCCATAAAGATTTTTTTGTGTAGGCCAGATCCTCAAATCAGGCCGTGAGTGGCGAATTTTGACATGCTTTATTTTGTCCGGCCGGCTAGTACCAATCGGGTTAGTCCTTCGTCTTTGCTGCCGCTACCGATACCAGATGGCAGCTGGTTTTAATACGGTTTCCCTGACGAAATATTTACTTAAAAATGTATTTCTCTTGTAATTTAATAATTATTGTTGTAGGGTAGGTGTTAGGTTAGGGTTATCCGGGGTTAGGTTGATCAGTTTGTTTTAATCCTTTTTTTTTCAAAATTAAAAAAATTAGTTTTTTAAAACACTCGCGTCTTTCCGCGCTTTCCTTGGAACAAAAATGCAGCTGGAAGAATTGGGTCGTTCCTTGCCCGAACAAACCCTCTAAGTCGACATAAAACAAGGCTTCGAAATTTAATAGATAGGTAGATAGATAGATAATAATTTATTTATTCCTTTATAATCTTTAAGCCAAAAGACGTGGATCAATAGTCAATAGAAACAGAAAAATCTTATATAGTAAAAAAAAACCCACAGTCGTCTCCACAAATACTTATATTAAAAGAGTTAGATTAAAGTGGTGTACGTGTTTCGGTACTAGGGAGTACCATCATCAGCACCGAAGGGCCCAAGTGCCACTAATACAAGCAATGTAAAAGATTTTTGAAAATTAAAACTAAAAACATGAATAAGACGAGGACATAAGTTAAAAATAATTGAATATGTATAACAAAGTGAATACTTGCTGACCTTATAGGAAGAGTACAAACAAGCTTTTAAAAAAGCTTAGGTACAAATATCTTTAAATATAATATATAATAAGAACAAGTATTTCACAGCTGTGATAATTATTGTTAGATTAACTTTTGTTTTGAATGTTGTAATGACTGAAAATTTATATTTTGTATGATTTGTATTTGTGTTTTTTTTATTTAAATAAATTTAAAAAAAAAATTCGAGTAGTTAAACGAAAACAGATTAAAAAGTGGAAGTAAAATAAAATTCGAAAGGAAATACTTTTCTTCCTATGTCCTACATTGTAAACAAATAACAAACTCAATACAGGGTATTCCCTACTCGATGGTACATTAGAAGTATCTGGAGAACGAAAAGAAAAATAATTTTGAAATTTCCACTACGGCCATAGGAGACTGCGCTCTAGCTTTTAAAAATAATTTCGCGGTTGCAGTGTTGCCAGATCTATTGATTACTGACATCAACTTTGGAATTTTAAATGAGACACCCTGTAGTTTATTTTATTTTTAGACTCCACGAAGCACTCTAGGTTTTTTTTGTATAGGATATTTTTCCATTGCTCTTACCGTTACTGAAATATTAATTAATTTTTGTGTTTTTTTTACGGAAACGATGTGAATTAAAACTTCAATATTTTCGTCTCCAGATGTCAAATCAACCTAAAATTTGAACATTATTTAGTCAACATGTGGTACTTTAATTATGCCAACAAAGGATCGCCGACTTCTATACAGAGTGTCCTAAAAATTAATTGCAATTCAGATTTTATAAATTTAATCAAAAGTCACCTTTCTTAAATGGAACACCCTGTATATTATTAAAGTATTGAATAGAGTGGCCCAATTGAATTTTTTTCATATAGGGTGTTCCTATACCTATTTTGAACCGCTTTCGATTTATAAGCCAATTTATGAATAAAATTACTATTCATATTCGAGAACTAGAGATAAGATCTAAACCGATAAGTAGTGTGCCATGATCAAAACAAATTTCCTTTTATAATAAATTGTGGTTCTGAAAAGAACCGATTTTGTCAGTAAATTAAATGTTTGGAATTCTCAGCTAATACGTCAGATGTTTAAAATGCTGACCATTTTCATGTAAGCAATCGGTAATACATGTCATCACATGACTGGTAGTAGCTCTTTGAATTTCTAATGGATCAAGTTCTTCAAAAGCGCGCCTTACCCGATTTTCTAGATCTTCTTTTGAATTTACTGGTGTTTTATAAACCACTTCTTTAATCCTACCCCACAGGAAAAAGTCTAAAGGAGTAAGATCTGGAGATCGCGGTGGCCAACTCCATGGTCCTAGACGTCTTATCCACCTATCTTCAAACATGTTATACAGTTCCGCGGAAACTTCATGGGTACAATGAGCAGGAGCTCCATCTAATTGATACCAACAATTTCTTAAATCGATAAGCGGTAGATTATCCAAAAAGTCAGATACAGTCGTTCTTAGAATTTCCAGATATTTGGCAGAATTTAAATTTTCATCATAAATGTAAATTGATAATTTCCCATCCATCAACAAACAAAATACATTGAAACTAAACCGTTGTTGGTAACCTCTTTCTCTTATAACGTGTGGATTTTCTGCAGCCCAATAGTGATTATTTTGACGGTTAAAGACTCCTTCGCGTGAGAATTTTGCTTCATCAGTCCAAATAATTATTTTCAGAAAATCTGGATCCTCCTGTGTTCGAATTAATAACATTTCGCAAAGATCTACACGTTTTGGAGGATCACCTGCTTGTAAAGCCTGTAGTGTAATTAGTTTGTAGCCATGCATATTATGTTTATGTAAAATTCTCCATATTGAAGTTCGATTTATTCCTAAATCATTTTTGGCACTTGTTATTGAAGCCTGAGGATAGGCGTGAAAATACGCCAAAACGTTAATTTCATTCTCTTCATTTTCAGTAACAGGGTGAAATTGATATCTTAGAGCCTGTACATTTCCGAAATTTAAAAAATTACCTTCAAATCTGAGAAATTTCCGTTGGTTCATGGGCGGCAAATTCGAAAAAAGAGCGTTAAATTTTCTGCAGGTTCTTGATACAATTCTTTGACACTCGCCGTGAATATAAAACAAATTTAAAATATCCGCATTAGAATAACTATTATTCTCCATTTTTGCTATTTTAATCTGACATAAGCAAACCCAAACTAAAAAGTCAGACATGTCATGTCACCATCGTTATGTATTGCGGTTGTTTTGATCATGGCACACTACTTATCGGTTTAGATCTTATCTCTAGTTCTCGAATATGAATAGTAATTTTATTCATAAATTGGCTTATAAATCGAAAGCGGTTCAAAATAGGTATAGGAACACCCTATATGAAAAAAATTCTATTGGGCCACTCTATTCAATACTTTAATAATATACAGGGTGTTCCATTTAAGAAAAGTGACTTTTGATTAAATTTATAAAATCTGAATTGCAATTAATTTTTAGGACACTCTGTATAGAAGTCGGCGATCCTATGTTGGCATAATTAAAGTACCACATGTTGACTAAATGATGTTCAAATTTTAGGTTGATTTGACATCTGGAGACGAAAATATTGAAGTTTTAATTCACATCGTTTCCGTAAAAAAAACACAAAAATTAGTTAATATTTCAGTAACGGTAAGAGCAATGGAAAAATATCCTATACAAAAAAAACCTAGAGTGCTTCGTGGAGTCTAAAAATAAAATAAACTACAGGGTGTCTCATTTAAAATTCCAAAGTTGATGTCAGTAATCAATAGATCTGGCAACACTGCAACCGCGAAATTATTTTTAAAAACTAGAGCGCAGTCTCCTATGGCCGTAGTGAAAATTTCAAAATTATTTTTCTTTTCGTTCTCCAGATACTTCTAATGTACCATCGAGTAGGGAATACCCTGTATATACATATACACATATGGTTTTTTTTTTACTATATCTCTACAGCTCCACTTTGAGATAATGGACTATTTCCACAAAATTAGAAAAATCTTAATTTAGCAATAGACTTAAATTTTAGTTATATTGATAATCTAAAAAAATCTCAAAGTAATATGTCTAGCTGGTCATTCTAGTATACATTCTCACATCATAATCAATAAATTCAAACTGTGAATATTAGACATATTTGAAGATAGTTCATACCATTGCGTGTAACTATGCAACACAATAGTCATAGTTATAGTCATAAATTTTTTTTTTATTTAGAAACCAATTGGAATAGAACATTGTTAAAACAAACATAAAGAATAATTTCATAAGAAAAATAAAAACAAAAATCATAGTAAGAGCATTTAGATTACAGTTCACATGATTTTCAAATAGGTATAACTAACAGAAATACATTTAAAAACATAGAACATAAAGTAAAGTAAGGTAGTGGCAAGATATTAAAATACACACGTCACTGTAGATACATACACACTTAACAGTAGTAACTGGTACACGTTGCTATAAAACATAGTAAAAATTGTAAATAGTGCACAAGACAAACAATATTAAATTGTGCAGTGTACAGATATCATAGTAGGACCCTGAGAAAAGAAATATCTATTAGAAAATTTTTAAAATTTAAAATTAGAAACCAAGCTTATGTGATCCCAAGACTTAATCTATCTGGATCGTCAAAGAAGTCACCAACAGAGTAATAAGCCTTTTTAATGAGATACTTGGATATAATATTCTTGATCTGGCTACGAGGCAATATTCGTACACTTACTGGAAAACTGTTATATATTTTGATGACAGAATAGGTACCATTTTTTTGTATATAGGTAAAATTACATTCATCGGGCAATATGTCAGACTTATGTCTAGTTAAATATAAGTGCACATTGCTAGCATCGTTACATATCAAATATTTATTATTGTAGACAAACATAAACGAGTCCAGTATATGGTACATACTTATAAGTGTTAATATATTCTTACCAGCAAACACCTCCCTACTAGTCCCTACAACTATCTCGTTGTCTCATTCCAAATATAGCCCTTATATACTTTTTTGTAAAATTAGGATTCTCTCAATCTCAGTGGAATTACCACAAAAGATAAGACCATACCTTATTCTAGATTGAATAAAGGCATGATATGCTGATAATGCTGCGTCCATGCTAACATTCACAGCTGTGATTCCGAGAGCGTAGCAATACCTAGACACACTCGTCGCTACGTCCTCTACATGAGCTCTCCAGTCAAGCCTTCTATCAATTTTAACACCCAAAAATGAGATATGCTCTGTTGATTGAATTTCAGTATTTTTATAATGAAAGGCAAGAGCATTATTATTTGTTCTATTTCCAAAACAATACACTGTGTCTTTGACACATTCAGAAGGTCATGAGCTGAAAAGTACCTACCGAGAACGCCGCAGACCCCCTGTACAGGGTTATCCAACCAAGACTAGACAAGGCGATTTTTTGACTTTTCCTGTACTTTTATAAAAAAAACTGAAATAGCCATCTTAAGTCATTTTCTCCCGCGAATTCGAATATATTCAGCAAAAAACAATTGAACATCAAACAAAAGTACTAGGGGTCACTTTGATATTTTTTTAAATGGGATGCCGTATTTTTAATGAGCTTATCCGATTTCTCATATAAATTTTGATCTAAAATGTTGGATTTTTAATTCAAAAACGCCTTTTTTCTTCAGTTTTAAATTCGGAAAATGTTCGTCTACCGTACGATTAATACCTGATAGATGGATACCCGTTTTACCTGTTCACCCTTTAACCTGCTTTAAAGCGTCCGTCAGTTAGACAAAATAATCAAGTGTCAAATTTCTATATATTTTTCACGAATTAATTACAAATAATGAAATATTCTTTAGAAGAACGGCTAAGTGTAATAAAATGATATTACAAAAGTGGAGAGAATGCTCGACAAACACAAAGAACGTGAAAAATATATAGAAATTTGACACTTGATTATTTTGTCTAACTGACGGACGCTTTAAAGCAGGTTAAAGGGTGAACAGGTGAAACGGGTATCCATCTATCAGGTATTAATCGTACGGTAGACGAACATTTTCCGAATTTAAAACTGAAGAAAAAAGGCGTTTTTGAATTAAAATTCCAACATTTTAGATCAAAATTTATATGAGAAATCGGATAAGCTCATTAAAAATACGGCATCCCATTTAAAAAAATATCAAAGTGACCCCTAGTACTTTTGTTTGATGTTCAATTGTTTTTTGCTGAAGATATTCGAATTCGCGGGAGAAAATGACTTAAGATGGCTATTTCAGTTTTTTTTATAAAAGTACAGGAAAAGTCAAAAAATCGCCTTGTCTAGTCTTGGTTGGATAACCCTGTACCTCCGTCAGCATTACATCCGATTCCTCTCCACTAAAAATAAGGGTGGTATCATCACCATAAAGAACTGTGTATTTACCTGTTCCATCAGAAATTTCATTGGTATACAAAATATATAGTAGAGGACCCAATATGGAGCCCTGTGGCACTCCCTTAGTAACTCTAACCCTATCTGAGGCAATAGGTCTACCATAACTGTCATTATCAATCACTTGCTGAGTACGATTAAATTAACTTTAGAGCATGCCCTTTGATGCATAATTTTCTATTTTTGAACACAACGTTTGGTAATTTACACTGTCAAATGCTTTTGACAGGTCCAAACACATAGCCATAGTGAGTTTTTTGTTATTGAGTGAGTCAATTATATCAAAAATTGCTTGATATATAGCCCGTATGGTAGACTTCCCCTTCCTAAAGCCATTTTGGTTATTGGAAATTATTGCGTGTTTCTCCAATAACAAAAAAAGAAACACAATACATAATCTGCAATCATAATTTACAATGACAAAATATTTTGATCACCATCACTAAAAAAATCCTCCAGCGAATAAAATGATTTTCTTAAAAGATAGGTTTGCAACTCAGACACCTAAGTGACATCACAGATGGTCATTTTCTTTACTTTCCTCGCAGAGGAACCCCAAAAAAAATTTGAGATAATATCAGATGTTGACGTTTTAGGGTCTCTAGATCACGTAAAACAGGTTTCCCATTTTTCACTTTGTCTGTTGGCTTGAAAGCTTAAAAACTGACCAAATGGCCAATCCTATTAGACAAATTTTGTTTTTTTTTAGTTTCAATAAATTATTCACCAAAATTATCTAAACTTAAATGGTGGGGTATTGCTACCGAAACCCAAACGACAAAGATGCGAAATATTGATCAAAAAACTAAATGGCGAATGCGCTACTACGCTCTTAACTAAAGTAAGTAATCGTTCTAAGGGTGAAGTAGGGTATCCCCCGTTTCTGGATTCATTTGAGCTTAGCACTATACTGTGAGGAATAAGCACATGAATGCGGACCGTAATTACATTACCTTTCAATTGTGTAGAAAACCAACATTGTTATACTCCTGTGTAGACAGAAAACAATGTCAACGAAAAGTGTGCAGTTAACGAAATATCTCAAGTGAATAATGGTTTTTACTGGCAGTTGGAGACTGAAAATTTCCAATAACCACTTAGTTCAAATATCGTATAATACTTACTCAGTGATTTTTCAACTATCAATGCTGTGCTTTTTCCTGGGCTTACTATTTAACTTGCCGGTACTTTTGAAAAATAAAGCTTTCCAGCTGGTCGCGGAAAATGTAGGATACACTATTATTACGCTGGTGATGGTGGCAAAACTGGTCATTTGCCAGACGCGGAAAGTACGGGAATTATTGACCCAGTGTATTAAGGAAGAACAGAGAACTTATTTGGAGGAATCGGAGAGATTGCAGGAAAATTTTGATTTCCATGTTAAGGTACGTTTGGCGTCATATCGAAAGGTTTATTGCGACGTACTGTGTTTCAGTGCCAGTTTTCGATAAGATGTCGGACGATTTGGATGAAGAACTACTACTTTTATATACATAATTTAACAAAAAAAGAAAATATTTTTTCCCCATATTTTCGCTTTGGAACCAACGTACGAATACAAGAATACGTACATATACAAACATGGATGATTTCGAACACATTCTGTTAATTGTGTATCATATTGACAAAACTATCACAACATCCCGCAAGAATGTCGGGCGTAAAAATGTAAATTTCGTCAACGCGACGTAATGGTGCCACACCAGAGCGTCGCGTACTACTGATAGCTCTCTATGTGACAGGATAGATAAGCAGATTACATATTTCTATCCTTATTTTTTTTACTAACCAATGAACCTTACTCTAACTAACATTTACATTTATTTTTTAGCAATTAAACCAAATTTATTATATCCTCTTACCATTAACAACTGTACTGGTAATAATATTTTTTATTTCAAACTACATAGACTATGCTGAGTATAAATATGTTGATGTTACCGTTAATAAGCCGTTATCGTTGCCTATATGGTTGCCATTTGATGCTAACAGTCATTACACTGCAGCATTTTTCATATGTAAGCAATAAAATAGAGCTATTAGACGTCTGCATTGAAAAGTATTTGTACTATAAGTTTTTATATTTCGTAGTTTAGGCAGGGCTGTATTCACACAAGTGAGCCTTGTTCAGGACGTCATTAATCTGCCACTACTTGAGAAACGATTCGCAAGATCCACCTATCGCCACATAATTTTTTTTCAGATTGTTAACGTTGTGAACATCTCAATATTTAACAAAACGAGTTAAAATTTATACAAATATCAATAAGATGGGTGCTACATTTGGGTCGCCTTCGTGCTCGAGCTTCAGCTGATTCTTTGTAGTTTTAGAGAAACCCGGTTGATTTCTCAGGCGATTTGTAACCATGGAGGAAACAGGCATTTACCATTATACTCCAGAAACTATAAAACAATCAAAACAGAGGGTTGGCTCTAGAGAATCTATTCCAATAAAAACAAGAATTGTTCAGACCACTGGAAAATTGATGGCATTTGTTTTCAGATATGCAAAAAAAATTGCGCGGCTTGATCATAAAGCCACATTTGATTCTACTAATAGTTTAATTTTTAAAACAGAAAAAACTATTTTTCAAAAAAAATGCAAGTTCCATGCGAAAACTATTCAACAAAAAATCAAGTCAATCGAAGCGAAAATGAATTGCTGTTGACGTTTCGGGCTCAATCGTATTTTAAATTGACTTTATAGGATTATATGAATAGAAACACCACATAAATTCATTGAAACCGGGAAATAAATAAACATACTCTGTTTGGGAAGGTAAAAGAAAGCAAAATTTGAGATTTGTTCAGGAATACTTTATGTGAGAAATTAAACCGAAATAGTTTTTTTTAGTACTAAAAATAATCGAAAAACAAAGCTAAATATTTACAAAAAAATCACGTTTTTGTATTTGTCAGGAATTTGTCCATAACTTTGTTGTGTGGCATTCTAGGTGTATATGTCGTAGGCTGATAGTGAAATCCGTCATTTCATGAAAAGCCTAGTCACTTCATGAAGCGTCGGCACATTGTGTAAAAACATGAAATTACACGATCTGCCGCGTCACTTCATGAAGAGACCTTGACGTTTTGGCGTATTATGTATAACACAATCTGCCTAATTTTAAATATCGTCACTTCATGTAGTACCTAACGATGTCATGTCAGTCGGCAGATTGTGTAATTCCGTCTAAAAGGTATATTGGCAACTGGTTTGTTCGTTGTTCCTCAGAGCATTTTTTTTAATTAAATTTTTTCAACTAATATTATTTTATAAAAATAAAAAAAATGCTCTGACAAACCCGAACAAACCAGTTGCCAATATACCTTTTAGACGGAATTACACAATATGCCTTGTTTTTGTGGCATTTCATGAAGTGACGATATTTAAAATTAGGCAGATTGTGTTATACATAATACGCCGAAATGTCAAGGTATCTTCATGAAGTGACGCGGCAGATCGTGTAATTTCATGTTTTTACACAATCTGCCGACGCTTCATGAAGTGACTAGGCTTTTCATGAAATGACGGATTTCACTATCAGCCTACGACATATATATTAATTATATATAGATATTTAGAGAAATGAAAGGTCTTGTTTTTCTTTTCTCCGTACGATCAATGGTGACCGAGATACCGCCATTCAAAGTTGACCATTTTTTGTCATTTTTTTACCGCATTTGCTCTCATACATTCTTTCTCTTAATTTTTAGCGAGGCAACCTTACAAATTTAGCACAGCATTTACGGAACACATCTAATGTGTCTGAAAAGTACGTGCATTTTTAGCTTCGTTTTTCGATAATTTTTAGCACTAAAAAATATTCATGAACATATTGATGAGAAATTTAATGTTCCCTTTTGTGCAAATCACGAATTTTGCTTTATTTTCGAGTTATTTTGAAAAAACTAAAAAAGTGCCATTTTCGGTCGGGTCTTAAAAACGCACCCCTAAATTTAGTAGCATTTTGTGATTTTATCATGTCTAGGTGCCCAACTTAACATATTAAACCATAAAAACCCTCCAACGCAGTTGTTCCTTTTACTCATCCACCCTAATCACCAGATTTAACTTTGTCAGGATAAATTAGATTTCGTTTTGTTTTTATTATCTTCCGGAAATATTTTAATCTGCTGTATAATTTTTATATTAGGTCTATAAACAGAAATATAGAAACGTAATAAAATGTAAAATCGTTACTTCAAGGTAATAGAAATGTCAAAAAAATAAGCGGGACTGTGAGTGACTAAAACTTATGCCCAAGCCGTAATATAAAGGAGACTAAAATCATCAAAAAAAATGTAAGTTATTACGATGGTAAAAAAAGTACTTCATGAACTCGTGTCTAACGGTTTTTTTTTATTCATGATACTTACCTCACTCGCCTTTGGCTGATTCGGCAGTACTACATTCGAGAAGTAGCTCCTATTACACTCGTTATTTCCGGAAAATACGTGTACACGGTTTGATAGCCGATTTCTGACGACAAAGTATAGCTTACTGGAAATATTCTACATTGCCTTGTTTAACCGGTCAAAAAATAAAAAATAAATTGGTGTAGCCCAACAAATAACGACTTTCATATGAATTTAAAGCTACTGTGTCACACACATATTGGAAAACATGGCCTATACAGGGTTATCCAAATTAAGTGTCCACCATTGGTAACTTTGTTATTATTAAAGTTAGAAAATTGTTTAAATTAGCAAACTAGTAGTATTTTTACAGCTCATTAAGAAACAAGAATAAAAAAACAGTAGAGCATCGTGTTTTTGAGGTTGGAAGTAAAATGCTATTTTTTTAAATTGAAAACCCTGTATATTATATTTTATCTGTTAAAGTTTTAAATTTTAAACAAAAAACTTATAATGACTTTTCTGCTAGAGTCAAAAATAACGTCAATATTGAATTTCTAAATATTAATAGTAGTACAATAATAAGGAGGCTATGAAGACCGCGTCATCATCGCATTATTCAATTTATTTATTTGGCATCTGGAAGGCTTCGGAAAACAATGGTAATTTCATATGAAATATCTTGTTTTAGTAGGTACGGTTTTTATTCTTTTTTCGTTTATAAGTTTTGTTGTGTCAGTTATTATTAAAAAAAATATGGTTTTTACCCATGCAGAAAAATGTAATATGTTAGAAACTTACTTAGTGTGCAGAAAATCCTCTTCGAGAGCAAGAGAGTACTACTCTGAGGTATATCCACTTCGCATTCAACTGAATGAGCGATGTTTTCCAACACTCTACCCCGAAAATTTAGAGCCAATAAAAGTTTTTTGTCAAAACAAGGACAAAAAATAATTTTATAATAAGCGAGGCCACAGAAATTGAAGTTATGGCATATTTCGAAGCCTACCGTGAGAATTCCATTGCAGATATCGTCAAGGACTCTAATTTTTTGTCTTATGGTACTGTTCATATGATTTTAAAAAAGCACACATTTATTCCTCACAAGTCAAGCTCTTTTGGCAGGGGATCCAGAAAGAAGACTCATTTTTTGCCATTGGTATCTTAACTTCTGTCGCCAAAATGTAAATAACACTGGACAACAAATTTTAGGTTATTGGTTGTATCGTGTATTAAAATGCATTTTTTTTGTTAACTTTGGGATGCTGAATACAAAAATGATAATGAAATTAAAAACTTAGTTGCCGTTTTAAAAAAAAAAGTGGTTATATTTTATTTTTGATAAAATAATAAAAACTACATAATTTTACACTTTAGAGTCACTAAATGCGCTGTCGCTTTGCTACTCTTTTGTGAACTGTTTCTGGAGCATCTCTAACAAGAGTCCAACAGTAGTCGGCAAGCATGGAAGCATTCCAGTGTCCCTGGTATCTGTTTTCCATGGTTGATATGTCCTGATGGAAGCGTTCGCCGTGCTCATCACTTACAGCTCCGCAGTTGTCAGGAAAAAAGTCCAGGTGAGAGTGTAGGAAATGGATCTTTAGAGACATATTGCAGCCCATTTTTTGATACGACGACAGCATATTTTCAACCAGAGTAACGTAATTGTCAGCTTTTTTATTTCCCAAGAAATTAGTTACCACGAGGAGAAAGTCTTTCCAGGCGTTTTTTTCAATATCTGTTAGAGTGCTGTCAAAGTGTTCGTCTTTCAGAATATTTCGAATTTGTGGCCCAATAAAAACACCTTCTTTAATTTTTGCCCCACTTAGCCTCGGGAATTTCTGACGTAGGTACTGAAATGCTGGCCCATCTCGATTCAGTGCCTTAACAAAGTTTTTCATTAGGCCCAATTTGATATGCAGTGGTGGTAACAAAACCTTTTTGGAGTCTACCAATGGCATGTATTGTACATTTTTTTGTCCTGGCTCTAATGATTGTCGAACGGGCCAGTGTCGTCTATTGTAATGAAGTGACCTTGCCCGACTGTCCCATTCACACACAAAACAGCAAAACTTGGTGTAGCCTAGCTGCAACCCAAGTAAAAGTGCAATAACCTTTAAGTCACCACAGATCTGCCATTGGTGCTCATCATATTTTATGGTTGTCAATAGGAACTTCATATTGTCGTATGATTCTTTCATGTGAACTGCATATCCGACAGGAATGGACGGAAGAATATTGCCAATATGTAATAGTACTGCCTTTAAACTTAATTTTGAACTGTCAATAAACAATCTCCATTCCACTGGTTTGTAGTTTATATTTAAAGCCTCCAATAAACCGCCAATATTATTGCAGAAAACTAAGTTATTTTCCATGTCAAAGAATGGCGCTAGACCTTTATGGCGTTTACGAAAAACACTTACAGAGACATCTTCTTCTAACAGGTTCCACTGCTGCAATCTTGATCCTAGTAACTCAGCCTTACTTTTTGGAAGTTCTAGATCTCTCACAAGATCGTTTAATTCTGACTGGGTTATTTTGTGCGGTTGGCGGTATGATGTGCTGGGTGCGAAATCGGGATCTCTTGAAGTTGATGGCATATCTTCTTCTTGGCACAACGCTGTATCGCTGTCTGATTCGTAAGTGACTGTTTCTGGGGGTTCTGGAATAGGAAGGTCGTCACTATGTGGTACAGGTCTGATGGCAGATGGTATATTTGGATAGTTAATAACAGACTTTTTCTTCTTGGATATACCGGTGCCTTGCCCAACAGGAGGTATCATGCAGAAATAGCAATCATTAACATGATTTGTAGGCTCTCTCTAGACCATTGGAACAGCAAACCGCATAGATCGGTTTTTACGATTTAACCAGCTTGTCAAACTTGAAGCGCATGCATTACAGCATATATGTGGCGCCCACTGTTTGTCTTGATCTCCTATTCTGCAACCGAAATAAAGATGATATGCTTTTTTCATCAATGGAGTCATAGATCGCTTCTGAGACGCAAAAGTCACTTCACCACAAACATAACAGAAGTGATCTGGATTGTTTACACACTTTCGAGGCATTTTACAATCTTAACTATTCGACTTGAATTACTAACTTCGACTGACTAACCTCTCCGCTTACCTACCTGTTTATATCCCCAAATATGGATTATAGATTTTTAAATACATTTCATTATAATTATACTTATAAGTAGTCGATATACAATTTTAAGAAACCAACATAATGAGTTTTTTATTTGTTATTACCTAAATAGGGATAAAGGACACAATGCGACTGAGCAGGTACTAATGGATTTATTGGCCTACATTATAGTACTGTGCTCAGGTAAACCATAGAAATGAGGATAAACAAGGGTCCTTTTATCCGTTTAGTCGTTTATTTATTTAAAATCGGGTAGTAAAGCATTATTTATTTGCCGCTTAATTAAATATTTCAATATTATCCCTGTTTTAGGGTGGTCCCGGCTAAGTCGCCATTGTGTTAATATCCCTATTTAGGTAAATTTATGTAAAACTCATTTCGTTCGCTCTCTTATTTTTGTAAACAGATTTTTATTATATAGGGACTGTTCAGTACAAGGCAGACATGAAAGTGGATTTACATGGGTTTCAATGGCTATCGCTCTTATTTGAAGCAATAGGGGGTTAGGATTTCGAATATAGGGGATCGTCCCTAAGAATCCACCATTCCTTAACTTGGTGAAAATGTAGATTTGGCAATATAAAATCCATATATTGTTGTTACAATACAAATATACTACGTGCGTTCTCGCGGTTACAGTGTTAATATATTAGGGGAACATGACGTCACGTATCTCTTAAACGTGAACTAATATTTAAAAAAAAAGTTTATTTTCGATTTAAGCACACCTAAAATAGTAAGGTTTAGTTGATTTTATTTCTGCAACATTTTAGCTGTTGTCCAGTGTAATTTTCGTTATATTTTATGGACAGATGAATCCAATTTCTCAAATTCTGGAATGTACAATAGAAAAAATCATCATTACTGGTCACGGGAAAATCTTTTCTTAGTACATCCACGAGCTCCACAAGTCCGTTTTAGTTTTAACGTTTGGTGCGGTTTAATTGGTTCAAGAATTGTTGGTCCGTTTTAGGGCACCCTAACTGGTGAAAGATACGTGGAATTTATGACTGAAATTTTGAATAATTTATTAGACGAACTGGATCTTATAAGTAGACAGAATGTTCATTTTCAACAAGATGGCGCACTTGCCCATGACTACAGAGGTACTTATCAACTTCTACTATTTTTAATAATCAATGGAGAGGAACAAATGGCCCTATTCAGTGGCCTCCCCGATCACCAGACCTAACCCCTCTGGATTTTTTTTTGTGGGAGGTTTTAAAGAACCAAGTTTACAAGCAAAGATACAATAACGTTGACGATTTAAAGACTATACAGTTAGGGAAACGATAAACGAGATATATGGTAGGACCATACTTAAGACAGTTCGAGCAGTTCAAAAATTTAGTGATTTTATTTTGTTTTGTTTTAAGTTCATGTGTATAATAAAGTTGGTAAATCTATCTTCATTGTTTCAATTTGGGCTTTATAACTTCTTTAGTTTTTACCCTAGGAGCTAAGCTTTTTTGTTTAAAATGTAAAGCTTTAACAGATAAAAATATAATATACAGGGGTTCCCATTTTAAAAAATGGCATTTTACTTCTAACCTCAAAAACACGATGCTCTACTGTTTTTTTATTCTTGTATCTTAATGAGCTGTAAAAATACTACTAGTTTGCTAATTTATACAAGTTTGTATCTTTAATAATAAGAAAGTTACCAATGGTGGACACTTAATTTGGATAACACTGTATATAAATATAAGAAATATATTTATTTATATTTTTATCACATTTTTGTTCAAAACCGGCTGTAGTCTTGGGGGGGGACGCAGGTAAATCTTAAATGATGTATTAGATTTAACTTTTCGTCAGGGGGGGGGGGGGGGGGGCTAAAGTTATTGTTGTAATTACTTCCTACCATCGAGAAAATAGAATTCAGAAAAATGGTACAATTAAAATAGAGAAGGCGACAAAATGTTTTTTTTTCAACAAAATTTATAGAAATTAAGTAATAATTGATTGAAAAACAATGGTAATTTTTGTATCTACTGCAAAATCTACATTAAGGTAACTGGTACACTGGTTTAGGCTTTTAGGGTCATAATTATATTGATTTTCTCGCTTTATAAAAGTTTTGATGGCTCACGGGCATGTGTCAAATTTGTATGTTTTTAGAGTTGGATACTCCAGCGAGACAAGTCCATACGGCTTCTTGTTGAACTTTTTGCAAGCCACATATTATTTTTTTCCATTGTTTCAGATGCTACAGAAGCATACTATTTTCTATGTTCATCTTTTATACGCTTAGTGATCTAAAAAAAAGTATAGGAGTAGAAATAAAATGTATGAGCATAAAACGTAAAATTACCTTCTGTTTTAATCTTAAATTCTTATGGCTATCACAGCGTTTAAATCTTTTTACTTTTTCATGACGTCTTATTATAAACGATTTAATAGTTCTGTCTTTATTGTTTGTATGTTTTAATTTGCATGGTGAACAACGACTTTAGGGTAAGCACTCCTATATACCCTGGTGTCTTATCATCATAAAGTTTATTGACAGCTATTGCAGGGAAGATGCCATAAAAGCTTGCACGTAAAGGCTTTTGCCTAAACTCTCAGAATAACCTTTTTTTAAATTTAACGTGCAACAGTTTTAGAAATGCCAATCTTTAATTATTAGGTCATATGTAAGGTTTATAGCAATAGCCTACCGTCGCGTCGTCCAAATTGTAAAAACAACATGTATTTCGCAACTGTTTTAAAAAAATCTGTAAATTGTTCTGTTGATGTATATGAGAGATATTTAAATTAATAATTACGTACATGTAGTAAGTATTAGCTTAGTTAGATAGATAGATAGATAGATAGATAGATAGATAGATAGATAGAAACGTCTTTATTTTTTAACTCGGCGAAGGGCAGCATTGCTGTTTACTTAACCGAGTATATAAAATACAATATAATAAATTTACAATAATAAAAATAATGATAATTACAAATTATAATTACAATTACTGATAGGAACATATTTTAATAGTATTGGCTATGATATTATGATATATTACATTAAGTTACGAATTAACCAAAGATCTCTACCCCATGTGTATTAAAATTACACAATAATTGTAGAAATTTCTACTGAGTTGTAGATTTTGACACAAATTTAATAGTATAGTACTTGTAGGACCGTGAAGTTTTAATAATGTTTATTAAACAAGTAGGCTTTGAACTTTCTTTTAAAAGACATATAGCTAACGCTAGAGAACCTGTTTCGAACCTCAGAATTAAATAATTTGGGGATGACGTAGGAAAAGCAACGTTCGTATAGAGCAGTTCGGTGACGCGGTATATTAAGTTGATCGTTGTGGCGAGTTTCGCGTTGGTGGATTGTAGAGCGAAATGTCAGCTTCTCCCGCAAGTATCGAGGAGTCCCGGTCTCAAGCAATTTGTGCAAAAAACAAGCCAGATGCTGTTTTAGTCTGTCTGCTATATTTAGCCATTTTAAGTCACGCAATTTGTGAGTTACATGGTCTCTTAGTTTAAGGTTATAAATGAAACGAATACATGAGTTTTGAATTCTTTGCAATCTGCGTTTGGACTGAAAATCAAGGCATGGGCCATAAACAATATCTGCATAGTTGCAATGCGAGAGAACAAGAGACTCGCACAATTGTCGCTTAAGAGACGGACTCAAAATTTCCTTATTTTTGTATAAATTCCGAAGAGAAATAATTGACTTTTGAACCACCTTTGAGACCTGACCTTTAAATCTAAGATTGCTGTCCAGAAGGACTCCCAAGTTTTTGTATTCTTTTACTGCGGGGATAGTGGCATCTAACATTTTAGGATTTAGGTTCTCGTTTGCCCATTCCCTATTTGGTCCAAAAAACATAACAGCTGATTTAGACGGGTTAATTTTTAGACCATTTTTAGTAGAGTAAAGTAAGTAGTTGGTTCAGTAGTTTTTGCATTACCGTAGAGAAGTGGTTTTCAACCTTTTTGTGGTGTCGGAACACTTTTGGTAGCAATAGGAAATTCGCGGAACACCACCTTCAACATATTTGCGGTGAAGTAATAGACCAGGGCTGAAGCCTTTGAAAACGGTAAAAAGTGAAAAAAAAATAATAGTAGGATGAAACCCATTGGAAAAGGAAGAGAATATAACAAAAATAAAAGGAAAAATAATTTACGGGCGACTGTAGGTCGGGAAGTGGAAGGGGGTGAGTTTTTAAGGGTAGAAAACGATTTATCTCGATTTCCGGCAAAACTACAAGTCCTATGGAAAAACGTTAAATGGCAAAGTTGTAGGTAATAAAAAGGTCTACAATTTTTGTATTTACACTTTTTTCACATAACTTCAAAATTTATGTGAAAAATTCAAATAACCAAGTTTTTGGTTTTTATTTTACTTTTACAAAAAATAAAATTTCACGAAATTTGGTGAAAACTTACCTTTTTATGTCTCAAACACACTGTAATTTTTTTGATCTAAAATATTTATTTTTTCACCTTATTTTGACTTAATATCGAAAAAGCACCGTAATTTTCAATCGAAAATTCTGACGTCAAAATATCTGCTTTTTTAAAAAAGTCGGTGGGTTTTTTGTTTGTTAAAATCTCTACTTTCTGATGGTGTAAAAAATATACATTACTATGGTAAATGTGATGAAATCCCCTTTAAATCCTACCTTTAATTATATTTAGAACAACTATTTTCGCATGTTTATTGCGATCTTTATGTTTTATGGATTTGAAATTTTTTTGTTTGTCAATGTAACATGGAATTTTACGTTTTTCGAGTAATTAAAGTATAAATTTTAATAAATAGCTCAAAATTGTACAGGGACATTTTTTTAAGTGTCTCACCCGATTAGCGATTTTCCCTACTAGTTAAAATAAAAAAACAATTACGTACTCCCTAATGGTTTTTTGCGAAGAAGCCAAATTTAATGTCAAAAATTATATAGATTCACAAATTTGACAGATAAGACGCCATATTGGATTTTTTTAAATGGCAACCCTACTTTATTATATGCCCAGTGCATTCTGTTCGGTCAATAATAGACTTTAATGAAAAACAGTTAACAATGGCAACGTTGCTTTGTCAAACGCGCCCACGCATACGCGCCCTTGGTGCAAGAGTGAGATGCAGCGATGTCGCCTGCCGCCTCGTCCTATTGAATGGATACCGCTGAAGAAAACACATCACAAATTACATTTTTTAACAATTACAAATACAGTCCACTTTAAATTAACAATAAATTACTACTTGCACTTAAGCAAAACGATAGTTTTATTACCATAGTTTCTTGGACCTTCCGAGCCAAATTATATTAAAAAATCGGTACAATCGAGTGAATACAATCGATAATAGTGAACGGTCGTTTAGCCAGCGGTATCCGCCATGACACAAGGGTGAGTTTCCTGAATTTACCAATTGTTTTCCATTGACCTGTTATATCCATTGACCAATTGTGTGTTTATTTAACTTGAACAAGTAAGATGATTGCCGAACTTACTACCTTAGTAAAGGAAAGGGGCATAATTAAGGGTTCTTTGACGTGACAAAAAAGTTTCTTTGACAGCATTGCTTCTGGATCGCTTGACAACATAGTTGCACGTGAACTAGAAGCACGGCTACATAAAATCGAACAGTTATTTGATAAATTTACAATAAAACAAGACGAAATAGAGCTATGCGATTTAGTTGACGATGAGTTAAATAAACAATTAAAAGAGAGGAATGATTTTGAAAAGTTATATTTTGCGTTAATAGGCAAAATTCGATCAAAAATCGAAAGTTTTTATAATGACTTCAATGCACAATACGCGCAAGCGCAGAATGACATTAAAAGCGTTCCATTTCCATCGGCGCATGCGTCGAGAGATGACGTAATCTCTGGGGCGGTGCCACATGCTCGTCCACGAGGTGTTGAGCTTCCGGCGCTCAAGTTGCCTAATTTCAACGGCCAGTTTGACACTTGGGTGGAGTTTAGAGATGGCTTCAAGGCTCTTATACAAGACAATGCGGCGTTGTCAAACGTTCAGAAATTTTATTACCTACGATCTTGTTTGGGAAAAGATGCGTTGGCGCTTATTGAATCGATACAAGTGACTGATGCAAATTACGATATCGCCTGGGATTTGTTACACGATAGATATGAGCAAAAAGCATTGCTTATTCATAATCATATACGCGTTTTATTCGAATACTCTTCAATAGAATCTGAAAATCATACAAGTTTGCGAACTTTTTTCGACACAATAACAAAAAATTTAAGAGCTTTAAAGGTGTTAGGAGAAGATGTTGATAAATGGGATAGGTTATTAATCTATTTATTTACAACGAAATTAGATAAGTCATCACGACGCGAATGGGAATTATTTAAGATAAGCAATGATTTACCTACAATGAGCGAGTTTAATACATTTTTAAAGCAACGATGTGAATTTTTAGAAAAAATCGAGGTATCAAATAAACCGCGAGAAGTGCACGATAGAGAATTTAAAAAACCTCAGGCATATAAAGCTCAAAAAAGTGGTTCCTATTTTAACACAACAACGGGTATTAGTTGTTATTTTTGTAAAGAAAAGCATTCAATTTTTCAATGTGAAAAGTTTTTAAAGTTTTCGCCCTCTGATAGGTGTTATGAAATAAGAAAAGCAAAATTATGTAAAAATTGTCTAAGACCAGGACATGACGTAAAAGAATGTATGCATTCGGGCTGCAGAAAGTGCAATAAACGCCACAATACATTATTGCACGTAGAGTTTTTTAAACAAAGAGATAACAGGGATACTAGCAACGATGCCAGATTTAAAGAAAATTCGGGAAACAATAAAAGCAATCGAGAGGACTTAATAAGTAAACAAAATGCAAATAAAGCTGCGACTTTTCATGCATGTTCAAGCGAGAATACTATTGTCAATGACCAAGTGCTATTGTCAACCGCTATAGTTTATGTGGAAGATAATCAAGGGAAACAATACGAGTGTAGGGCGCTTCTAGACAGTGGCTCACAGAGCAATTTTATAACCGAGCGATTGAGTAAAAAATTAAATCTAGCGATGGAAAAGGTTAACTATAAAATAGTAGGAGTTGGTGACTCCATTTCAAATTTAAACTATCGAGCGAAGATAAATATTTTATCTTGTACTAGCGATTACAAAACGACAATCGAGTGTCTAGTGTTAAAACGTATTACCGACAAGTTGCCTACAGTAACCTTTAATAAAAACAATTTGAAAATACCAAGTCACGTATGTTTGGCAGATTGCAATTTTAATAAAGCTAGCGATATTGATCTATTAATAGGGTGTGCCCTATTTTGGGAAATCTTGCAAGGGGGTAAGATTCAAGTAGAAAATTCTAAGATATATTTACAACAGACTTTGTTAGGTTGGGTTGTAGGAGGCGTTACGTCAGCAGACGATAAAACGTCAGGAACTTCTATTAGTTGTTTTTCAAGCGAGTTAAAGGACGGAAATACTATTGATACACTTTTACCTAAATTTTGGGAAATCGAGGATATTTATGGTAAATCAAGTTCAAGGTCAAATTATTCCGAGGAGGAAATCTATTGCGAAGATAATTTTGAAAAAACAATTGAACAAAGTAGCGATGGCAAATTCATTGTGTCAATACCTTACAAGGATAATTTGCGCGACTTAGGAGATTCAAAGGGTCAAGCACTTAAGAGATATTTTTTACAGGAACAAAGACTTTCAAAAAATGCTTATTTAAAAAGTGAGTATGATAAGTTTATGTTAGAATATTTAGAACTAGGGCATATGACCGAGGTTAGCGAACAAGAAGAAAATAAAATGACCTACTATATGCCACATCACGCGGTGGTTAAAGATGATAGTAAAACCACAAAGGTTAGGGTAGTCTTCGATGCTTCAATGAAAACAGAATCGGGATTATCACTCAATGAGGTTCAATGTGTAGGTCCGACAATACAGGACGATCTTTTTTCTATAGTTCTGCGTTTTCGTAAGCACGAATACGTAATGACCGCGGATGTATCAAAAATGTATAGAATGATTTTAGTAAAATCGGAGCAGCGCAGTTTACAACGTATATTTTGGAGAAAGGATCCCTCTTATGATTTAAAGCGCTATGAGTTAAATACTGTTACTTACGGTACCGCATCGGCTCCATATCTAGCGGTACGATGTTTAAACAAGTTAGCGGACGATTTCGAAACCACTTACCCAAAAGCAAGTGAATCAATAAAGAAATCTTTCTATGTTGACGACTTTTTAGAAGGCGCTAACAGTGAAAGTGAAATTTTGACATTACAATCACAAGTAACAAATATTTTATCTAGTGCTGGGTTTCAATTAAGAAAATGGTTATGCAATAAAAAAGACCTATTAACACAATTTCAAGTAGATAAGAATATAGATTCAAGTATTTTAAATATTGGCGACAATGAGACCAGCAAGACGTTAGGTATTCTTTGGGACTCAAATTCTGATACAATTCAATATTCGGTGCCTAACTTTAAAAATCCTGAAATAATCACTAAGCGAACTATTTTATCTTCAATTTCACAAATTTACGATCCTTTACATCTTTTAGGTCCTATCATAATAGTAGCCAAGTTAATAATGCAATTGTTATGGCAAGGTAATTTCGGTTGGGACGAAGAGCTCCCTAGGGAACTGCTAAATAAATGGTTAATGTTTAAAAATAGTTTACCAAAAATCAATAATTTTAAAATACCAAGAATAGTTATAACTCCAAATTACGTCAATATAGAACTTCATGGTTTTGGAGATGCTAGTCAAAGGGCGTATGGCTGCTGCCTATACATAAGATGCCAAAATTCAAGTGGTCAATACTTTACACAACTCCTATGTGCAAAATCGAGAGTAGCACCAATTAAAAAGTTAGTTACTTTACCGCGTTTAGAACTATGCGCTTCAGTATTATTGGCTCAATTGGCACAAAAGGCAATAGAGTCACTACAGATAAATTTCAATAAGTGTTATTTTTACTCGGACTCTCAGATAGCCCTATCGTGGATACGAGGGCCGGCTAGTAAGTGGAAACTTTTTGTAGCAAATCGTGTAAGCGAGATACAACAATTGACAAACATAAAGGATTGGTATCATGTGTCTACAGATCATAATCCTGCAGATTTAGTGTCTAGGGGGTTAACGGTTAATGAAATGACAGAGTCTAAATTCTGGTGGAACGGGCCTGAATGGCTAAATAAGGATAACTTAGAATTCGACAGATATATTAATAAAGAAACTTTAGCTATCAATAACTTACCAGAAGAAAAAGTAGTCGTTCATACTGCCGTTATTAATAATTTTGATATTTTCTCGCGTTTTTCTAGTCTAAGTAAACTAAAGCGTGTGTTTGCTTATTGTTTAAGATTCGTTCGAAATTGTCAAAATATCAAGAGTAGACGGACAGGATTATTATCTTGTTACGAATTACCCGAGTCAATTGAAAGGCTAGTTAGTCTAGCACAACAAGAGTTATTTCCAGTAGATTTTAAGTTGTTACGTGAGGGTATAAATTTAAAAAGAAAAAGTAATTTACTTTCTTTAAACCCTAAATTCGAGAATGGACTTATTCGTGTCGGAGGTCGTTTACAAAATTCTAATCACGAGTATGATAAAAAGTACCCTATCATTTTACCGTCTAAGCATATTCTGACAGAATTAATTCTAATTGACGAGCATAAAAGACTTATGCATTGTGGTCCGACAATGTTACTAGCTTCAATTCGAGAAAGATTTTGGCCGGTATCAGGAAGAAATATTTGCAAGAAAATTATAAGAAAATGCGTTACTTGTTTCAAGGTTAGGCCTACTTCTAGTACGTATATCATGGGTAACTTACCTGATATTCGCGTCACTCCGTACTTACCATTTATCAATACAGGCTGCGATTTTGCAGGTCCGTTTCTATTGAAAGACAGACTTACTAGAGGCGCAAAGTTAACAAAATGTTATGTATGTATATTTATTTGTCTATCAAGCAAGGCTATACACCTTGAAGTCATGTCTGATCTTACAACCAAGTGTTTCATGGCAGCCTTCAGACGTTTTGTGGGCAGACGTGGTAAGCCACATAGCGTATATTCCGATAATGGGAAAACATTTGTTTGTGCAGACAAAGAATTACAAAGACTTCACGAATTTTTACTAGATCAAGCGAAGTCAGAGCAATTTAAGCATTATTATACGGAACAGAATATAACTTGGCATTTCATTCCCTCACGTGCGCCAAATTTTGGGGGAATATGGGAAGCAGGGGTAAAAAGCTTTAAATTTCATTTTAAAAGAGTTGTGGGTGCGGCACATCTACATTTTGAAGATTTCAATACAATACTGGTTCAAGTTGAGTCTATACTCAATTCACGTCCATTGTGTCCCCTATCGCCCGCTCCTGATCAATTAAATCCTTTAACACCCGCTCACTTCTTAATTGGAAGAAGCATAACTGCACTACCTGATCATGATGTCACTGCAGTAAAAGAAAACCGTCTCAAACGCTTCGAGAGATTGCAGCAAATCATCCAGCACTTTTGGTCTAGATGGAAAAAAGAATACCTAGGTGAATTGCAAGTTAGAAACAAATGGAAACAGCAACCAGAGACGCAGTTCAAAGTTGGTTCCGTGGTTCTTTTGGCAGAAGACAATTCCCCACCGTTAAAATGGCCTATGGCAAAAATTGAGGCTGTTCATCCCGGAAGTGACGATGTTGTCCGAGTGGTGACTTTACGTTTTAACAATAAACTTTACAAAAGGCCCGTTACAAAAATTTGTACCCTTCCGATAGACTATTAAAGGTAAACTAGAACTATTAGTTGAAAGTGCCGTCACGTTTCAAGGCGGCCGGTATGTTCGGTCAATAATAGACTTTAATGAAAAACAGTTAACAATGGCAACGTTGCTTTGTCAAACGCGCCCACGCATACGCGCCCTTGGTGTAAGAGTGAGATGCAGCGATGTCGCCTGCCGCCTCGTCCTATTGAATGGATACCGCTGAAGAAAACACATCACAAATTACATTTTTTAACAATTACAAATACAGTCCACTTTAAATTAACAATAAATTACTACTTGCACTTAAGCAAAACGATAGTTTTATTACCACATTCCATTTTTTACCTACAGTTCAGAAATATATATTTGTAAATATTTATTTTCAGTCGTTCCGGAGATACAAGGCTTCAAAGTTTTCGATTTTGTTTGGAAAGTCTAACCCCTTTAAAAAATAGATCGCTTGAGATTAGAAATTTAAGTTTTTTTACAGTTACATTATTGGTTGTGGCCGAGCTAACTATGCAATCGTCAAATATGTCAGATATCAAGAAATGACAGACAAGACGCCATTTTGTTTTTTTTTAAATGGCAACCATAATTAATAACTACACCAGTAGATGGCATTCCGCGGTCCGATATCAAAAATGTATAATTGTTGATATCTATTTTCAACCGTTCCGGAGATACGGGGCTTCCTAAACATGCATCGTTCGATTATGCGTTTTAAGTGTCTCACCCCTTTAAAAAATAGATCGCTTGAGATTGGAAATTTGAGTTTTTTTACAGTTACATTATTTGTTGTGGCCGAGCTAACTACGCTATGATCAAATATGGCAGATATCACGAAATGACAGACAAGACGCCATTTTGTTTTTTTTTAATGGCAACCATAATTAATACCTACACCAGTAGATGTCATTCAGCGGTCCGATATCAAAAATGGATAATCGTTGATATCTATTTTCAACCGTTCCGGAGATACGGGGCTTCCTAAACATGCATCGTTCGATTATGCGTTTTAAGTGTCTCACCCCTTTAAAAAATAGACCGCTTGAGATTAGAAATTTAAGTTTTTTTACAGTTACATTATTGGTTGTGGCCGAGCTAACTATGCTATCGTGAAATATGTCAGATATCAAGAAATGACAGACAAGACGCCATTTTGTTTTTTTAAATGGCAACCATAATTAATAACTACACAAGTAGATGACATTCCGCGGTCCGATATCAAAAATGTATAATTGTTGATATCTATTTTCAACCGTTCCGGAGATACGGGGCTTCCTAAACATGCATCGTTCGATTATGCGTTTTAAGTGTCTCACCCCTTTAAAAATAGATCGCTTGAGATTAGAAATTTAAGTTTTTTTACAATTACATTATTGGTTGTGGCCGAGCTAACTATGCTATCGTCAAATATGTCAGATATCAAGAAATGACAGACAAGACGCCATTTTGTTTTTTTTAAATGGCAACCATAATTAATAACTACACCAGTAGATGGCATTCCGCGGTCCGATATCAAAAATGTATAATTGTTTATATCTATTTTCAACCGTTCCGGAGATACGGGGGGCGTCTTATCTGTCATTTCTTGATATCTGACATATTTGACGATAGCATAGTTAGCTTGGCCACAACCAATAATGTAACTGTAAAAAAATTTCTAATCTCAAGCGATCTCTTTTTAAAGGGGTGAGACACTTAAAACGCATAATCAAACGATGCATGTTTGGGAAGCCCCGTATCTCCGGAACGGTTGAAAATAGATATCAACGACTATTCATTTTTGATATCGGACCGCGGAATGTCATCTACTGGTGTAGTTATTAATTATGGTTGCCATTTAAAAAAAACAAAATGGCGTCTTGTCTGTCATTTCTTGATATCTGATATATTTGACGATAGTATACTTAGCTCGGCCACAACCAATAATGTAACTGTAAAAAAACTTAAATTTCTAATCTCAAGCGATCTATTTTTTAAAGGGGTGAGACACTTAAAACGCATAATCGAACGATGCATGTTTAGGAAGCCCCGTATCTCCGGAACGGTTAAAAATAGATATCAACAATTATACATTTTTGATATCGGACCGCGGAATGTCATCTACTGGTGTAGTTATTAATTATGGTTGCCATTAAAAAAAAACAAAATGGCGTCTTGTCTGTCATTTCTGGATATCTGACATATTTGACGATAGCATAGTTAGCTCGGCCACAACCAATAATGTAACTTTAAAAAAACTTAAATTTCTAATCTCAAGCGATCTATTTTTTAAAGGGGTGAGACACTTAAAACGCATAATCGAACGATGCATGTTTAGGAAACCCCGTATCTCCGGAACGGTTGAAAATAGATATCAACAATTATACATTTTTGATATCAGACCGCGGAATGCCATCTACTGGTGTAGTTATTAATTATGGTTGCCATTTTAAAAAAACAAAATGGCGTCTTGTCTGTCATTTCTTGATATCTGACATATTTGACGATTGCATAGGTGGCTCGGCTACAACCAATAATGTAACTGTAAAAAACTGAAATTTCTAATCTCAAGCGATCTATTTTTTAAAGGGGTTAGACTTTCCAAACAAAATCGAAAACTTTGAAGCCTTGTATCTCCGGAATGAAAATAAATATTTACAATTATATATTTCTGAACTGTAGAAAAAAAAAGGAATGCACTGGGCATATAATTAAGTAGGGTTGCCATTTAAAAAAATCCAATATGGCGTCTTATCTGTCAAATTTGTGAATCTATATAATTTTTGACATTAAATTTGGCTTCTTCGCAAAAAACCATTAGGGAGTACGTAATTGTTTTTTTATTTTAACCAGTAGGAAAATCGCTAATCGGGTGAGACAGTTAAAAAAATGTCCCTGTACATAATGATTAAAAAAAAAATTCTTATTCGAGTTTTTTTCGTTTCTTTGCATTTTTTGAGAACATTTACCATAGTAATGTTTATTTTTTTTACACCATCAGAAAGTAGAGATTTCAACGAACAAAAAGCTCACCGACTTTTTTAAAAAAGCAGATATTTTGACGTGAGAGTTTTCGATTGAAAATTAGGGTGCTTTTCGATATTTAGTCAAAATAAGGTGAAAAAATAAATATTTTAAATCAAAAAAGTTACAGTCTGTTTGGGACATAAAAAGGTACGTTTTTACCAAATTTCGTGAAAAAAAAATTTTTTCTTGTAAAAGATAAAAATAAAAAACCAAAAACTTGGTTATTTGAATTTTTCACATAAATTTTAAGGATATTGAAAAAAGTGTAAATATAAAAGTTGTAGATCTTTTTATTACCTACAACTTTGCCATTTAACGTTTTTCCATAGGACTTGTAGTTTTGCCGGAAATCGAGATAAATCGTTTTATACCCTTAAAAACTCACCCCCTTCCACTTCCCGACCTCGGATCGCCCGTAAATTATTTTTCCTTTCAATTTTGTTATATTCTCTTCCTTTTCCAATGGGTTTCATCTTACTATTATTTTTTTTTGGTCTCAAAAATTATCGACCCTGGTCTATAATCAGTTTATCAAATACTATCTCATGATTCAGATTAGTTGATATTACTAAATTATTTCGCGGAACACCTGGAAGAGGTTTGCGGAACACCGGTGTTCCGCGGAACGGCGGTTGGGAACCACTGCCGTAGAGACTAATAAAAAAATCAAAATATCTATGCTATTATAGAGTTTCGGTTTTGACAAAACCCTAAAAGGAAGCCGTGGAACCTTTTAAAATATCACTACGTAAAATTATTACCCATTTTAGAACTTTTAAATTACTGTCCCAGTGTAATCACAGCATATTATCTCATTTTATTTATTAATCTTAATATATTTTTTAAGTTATTATGCTCCATGCAAATTATACAGTAATAAATGTAGTGAAAAAAATATCTGTAAAATCGATAGCATATTCTCAGGAGTTTGTTAGCCCTAACTTAATTATTTAATTTTTTACTGTTATATGATTATCGTTACTAATTGTCAATATAATTAAGAAAAAAATTAATAAGAAAATGTTTTCTATAAAAAAACGCGAGAAAAACGCCACACTTTCTATGAAAAATTCGATTCACTATCGACCACCCAGCGAACTAAAAACTTGAACAGAAATGTAAAATGCTGGCATTGCCGATCGGCATCCTATCCCTAAGTCCTCCATAGAATCGACCCATTTTGATATTAGGAGCCTGTCATCAAACGTTGTACACTTATTTTCCGGACTTCTCGTTAGACTCTTCCCGTTAAATATTATTTTTCTCGGCCAAAGTGCGCAGTAGGCGAATTACGCCCTCGGGTAATAAAATACTTTGTAGGCGCATGGTTCACTTTAGTGGGAACTATATACAACGTGGTGACACAAGTATTATTCTTAACTCTGATGAAGTATGCAGCTTTACAACTAAAGGCACTTAAAATATATGGCAAATATTTTCACCTGTACTGCAAAACTATTCATTTAAAACCCAATGCATATGACGAAGCTAAGGTTTTAAACGTTTTCAGGGGGATATGTGTTAAGCATCAAAATATTATTCGGTAAGTAAAATTATTTTTATCATAGTTAGTTTCACAGAACAACGGTGGATAATATAAGGCAATTACCCAATCATAATTAATCAAGGAACTTACTTTACTATTTTTTGGTCGAAGTTTCTTATTAGGGTATTTATTTTTTCACTGTCATGCAATAGAAATATGCTCATTGCTAAGTCAATTTTTTCAATCAATTAACACAATTTTTGTGGCGCATTCAAACTTTGTCAAAAAATAACTTTACGTTTTAGTAGTGACACAAATTTTTATCTAAATTTTGTATCCATTTAGAAAGGTTTTAATGGTTGAATATTAAATAATCCCTAATACCTATTTCTTTATTTTAGTTTCGTTGAGGATTTGAATAAAGCTATGAGAAGCGTGTTATTTTTAGAGTATCTGTTAAATTCATTAAATATAGCTTCTGTCATGATACGAATTTTAATGATGGTATGTATGAACCATTTTATCTGCAAACTCTATGGTACGAAAATCATAGACATAGACCTTTAGATCCGTACAGCTTATCTCGTGCCCAAACAAAAGTTAAGTTTTATGGGTGGAAAAATACGTTTGTCTCGCCGGTCTCATCTCTTGGCGCCCAACAGGGATGGGCATGCGCACAACCCTCATTACTGTTTTCCTTCTTTAGCGACATCCTTAAAATACACTCCGGAACCGGCTCGGCGCCATTTATGTTGTTACGTTTTCTATGTGGATTGCTATTCTTTGCTATTAGGTACTTTACTTTTGCTTTTTTTAAACAGCAAAAGAAAGTAAACATCTTTGCTTATCGAAGTTGTTAAAGGAACGCTTAGCATACTTAACCGCGGCAAAGGGGAGGAAAAAAAATTGCTGAGCTAAATTAAATTTTTTTTCTACTACTGTATAGATAAGTTAACTTTCGGGCCGTAGCAACACGACAGATAACGAAAGTAAACATTCGAGTTACCTGAATATTATACGTTGCTAGCTATGTAAAGTAGCGTTGCTAGCCATGTTAAGTATTAGGCCTAAAACAGACGGAGCGGTTTTTGTCGACGACTCGGCAGCCGACGCGTACCCTCGCCAGCATCAAGCACCGCGAGCGGTTTAACGACTTTAGTCGGCACATCATTACGTGTTCGTATATGGGACGAAACAGACGTGAAGGTTTTCCAGGTAGTTAAAAGAGATTTGAGTGTTGTCAGTGTTGCCAGTTAAATATGGAAAATTTGGACATCGAAAAATTAAATAATGAAATTCATATAAGACCAGTGTCTTTAGACATTTTGTTAAATTTGAAATTTTTTTTTGGGTCTTCAATCAGTTCGTTATATAGCGTATAAAAAATCCCTTATTTTTCCTCTCAGTTATCATTGGATGCATCCAATATTTGCGTTTCTTTTTTCTTCTAATTCTATTATACAGCACGCCAACGATCGTTAGAAAAAAAATCAGCACTTTCATCAGAACATTCAGAAGAGGTCATCGCTACTCTACACAACGTGCACAACTAGACAACAGCACAAGAAATGGCTTAAAAACTTTTTCGGTCGCTAGTTGCGGTCACGCAGCGTGTGTTTTGAGCCGCTTGTTCGCCGATTCGGCGACGACTCGGCACCAACCGCTTCGTGTGTTTTCACCCTTACTTTCGGTGCCAGAACAAAAAAATCGAACTGACAGACTCTGACAGTACTCAAAGTTGTCATGGATTATTTAATAGGTGGAAAAAAAACTTATTTTATCATTTTAATTTGAATAAAATCAAAGTTTATTACTTAATAATATATTGACCAGAGAACAGTAGTAGAAAAAATTTACTACATTACACGATGCGAAAGCCTTTTTTTGTGGTCGGAGGTATTAAATCACCTCGGCTTTGCCTCGGCAATTCAAAAACCTCCTCACACCAAAAAATTTACTTTCGCATCTAGTAATGTAAATAACTATTAAAAGAAACGCTCAACTTAGCTATGCTAGTTAAAAGTAACTACAACGAACTCGGTTAAGTGAATTGTGTTTGTGCTATAAACAATGACTGTACCGAAAACTTTTTCAAATTCTGGATCAAGAAATTGTGCTTGGGAATGTTGTTTTACACGTACCCACGTTTTTGGCGAATGGTTAAATGTTACCAACTAATATTTGACTTGAGGTTAGGTATGCGATAAATCGAAGATTGCTGTGTTGTTTGTTTTTATTTTCAATTTGATAAGTTTAATTAACTTTCAAAATGTCTTTATTCCAAACTAACTTTTACAGTTCATTACATGGAAAGTGACAACAAAAAGAATGAAAAAATGAAAAAATGGAAGTTAATCCAATTTAATTCATTAATAAAATCAATTGAAAAAAAATAGTATAAATAATTTAATTTAGTAAATATATCTTTAATTGTTCTTTAAAAATTGTCAATTTTTTAATTTTTCTGATATTTTTTGGAAGATTGTTATATTTTATTATTCCGTCATATAAAAGCGATTTTTTTCCAAAATTACTTTTTACTGGTATAGTTTGATAATGTTTACAATGTCTGGTGTTATGATCATGTAATGTCTTATTCTCCTGAAGTGTTATGTTTGATTTTTTTTCTTTTAAAATAATAGAGTGAATTAGAATACAAATTTTTAATTTATAAATGTTTTGAACGTGTAAATACCCTTTCGGTCTATATAGATTAACAGTTGGTTCTAAATGTGGTAATTTGTGTATACATTTAATAACTTTATTTTGCAATTTTTGTAATGGTTTTAAGTTTGATAAACAAGCAGATCCCCATGCAGAAGCTAAGTATTGTAATTTTGAATATATATTAATGAAAAATATATATTTTTTAAGTATTTCAAAGGAATAAAATATCTAGCTCTGTACAAAACAGATACCAAAGGAGATATCGAGTTGATAATATACTGGATATGGCATTTCCAATTTAAATTTTCGTCTAAAACTAATCCTAAAAATTTTGTCGTTTTTGAATAGGTATTGAATATTTTCATTATTAAATGTTAAGGGGTTAATGATGGAATTTATTTTATTTTTAGTTATAAACATAAAAGAAGATTTTTTTTTAAATTTAACGTAAGTTTATTTGAGTAAGTTTATTTGATTGAATCCAAGAAAGAAGTATTTTTAAATCATTAGTAATATCAAAATACATTTCTGCAAGAGTTTCAGCAAAATAAATAATTGTCGTATCATCTGCAAATAGCTTTATATTGCCCTTTAATTGACTTGTTCTCTGTCTTTTCGAACTAAAAACGCGACGGTGAATCATTTTAAACAAATATTAGAAACAAAACATTAAAAACGATTTTCTACACAGCAGCCATTTAAAACACCAGACATCATTACCTTTTCCCCAACTGCTTGGTCAAAAAATTAGAACAAGCTCCAATTTCTTGACAATAAATTGTGGCAAGAACTGCTTAACGTCAAAATAAACTGAAGGTCAGCTTTTACAATTTCTTGACCAAGAACTTGGCCTGTAAGATACGGGTTTAAAATTTGTGCTCCCCAACATTAAGCGTCTAGTAAGAAATTTTAAAGCTTGGACCTGTATTCGTTAAATGAGAATTTTGCAGTGCGCATGCCCATACATGCTAGGCTTTGTTTACATGCGCGATGCCATAAATTTGCCCTTTCGTGATTTTTGTTTGCTGATCTAAATGTATATGTCTATGACGAAAATTAAAATATAACCCATTCTAGAATCGCCCCAGTCCCTGTCATATCCTTTTTCCTCAAAAGTTGGCTAAATGGGATTTTTCACTAAGTTTTTATTTTTACCCTACCGCAATAGAGAAAGAAAAAACACAAATTTTCTACGGTTTCAGTTTTTAAAATTTTGAATTATTTACGGATAAAATAATTAAAAAGACGCTCTTTAATGAAAACTTGCGAAATCAGCGATCTACATCATAACAAATTGACCAGTCCGAGAGACTCGGACTGAAGGTCGACCCGACGGCATCTACCTGAATAATATCTCTCGTTTAGTCTTCTATTCTTGTCTATTTAAGTTATCAAAACAAAAATAACGGTATAATCGACCTTAAAAGAGGCAAATAAAAGACTTGCGCGGACAATGTGATGCATAGAGTATCTTATCTCGTTTTCAAACATTCTGCTTTCGCGCCTTCTTTTAAATTGTTTCTAGGAAAGGTTTGTGACACTAGGAAAGATTTTTATTATTGGAATATCAATCAATAGGTTCTAATTAGGATGGAAAGTTTTTAAAGTATATTATGTTCGACAAAAGATTGGGATTTTACACCGAAAAAGGCTTTAGCTAAAGCATTACTATAGAATGTATTTAGAAAATACAAAATATGACATGTTTATAATATAATATGATGATGATAATCCATAAATAATAGACATACATTTTATTAAGATTTTCCTAGAACCAAAAAAAATTGTCACCAAATATAACCAGTAAAATTAATTTAAACAGGTATAAATTTGCTATCACTGGAAAGCTGAAGTTTCCATCGTTGTCTGTCTTGTAATAGATTTTTAATTTAGGCCTTTCTTTCTTAGAAAACGATGTTTAAACTTGGCCTAGTTATACTAACACAAATTATAGTATATTTTAAAAACGAAAGTATAATCGGAAAATTTGCTTCATGAGAGACATTGTTTAAGGATAGGTCTTTCATTATTTTTAATTTGAAGTAAATCGTAGGTGCGGTTTCGGAGAAATTCGCCGACAGCGGAGGGCAAAAATTGGGTTTATTTTACATGCGATGATGCCCTCTTAATACGTGTTAAATAAAAATGCGATTTAGTGAAAATACGGATTACAATTGAATCGTTCATTTCAAAAACCACATAAGTCAAAAAAGTTAAATTTTCAGGACAAGATAAAAACTATTTAATACAAAAAGTATGTTATTAAAGAAAATAATTATTTTGTAAATAAACTAGTCAAGTAAGTAACTAGATAATATGAATATGAAAAAAATGTTATAAAATTAGTAGTTTTTTCTAAAAAAATATATATTCCTATTGACTTATGTGGTTTTTGCAACGACAGCGAAATTTTAAGTATGTATATTTCTCTAACGGTTTATGTGACTTGTGTGATTTTTACGCCGAACGTGTAGATACCCCTGAAAAGTCATTTCATGACAAAAGACCATTTTTGACAAATGTTGACTTATGTGGTTTTTGAAATGAACGATTCAATTATTGTGTTTATACGACTAGACTCGATACGAGTCCTAAAAGGGATTTTTACGATTAAGATTTCGATTATAGTGAAAAACTCATTATTCTATAGCCAGTTTTTAAAAATATTCATTATATTTATAAATCTAATACATAAAATACTGCACTAATGTTCTTAAGGTTGAATTCTCAACGTCATTCAATCTATTGCCAACCTATAACCTATTTCGCGTTGATTTTTTGAGTTTATTATTTTAATAACTAACATTTAAAGAAAATCAATATCGTCGGTACATTATTTAGGTAATATCTGATATATTACAAAAATATCAATTTATTTTATTGCTAATTTTGGGAGAATTGTATAGTAAAAGAACAATGAGTGACAATGACATAATAATGTTAAAAAAAATCTTACCCGATATTTTTCGCTATACAATTCTCCTAAAATAAGTTATGAAATTCCTTGATATTTATTAAATATGTCAATTATTACCTATAGAATATCAAGTCGATACTGATTTTCTTTAAATTTTGTATAAAAGCTAGAAAACGTAAATAAATCTACGCGAAATAGGTTATAGGTTGGCAAGCATGTTGATACTCCCACCTTAAACTTAATTTCTAAAAAATGTCGACCGTTTTTATTTTTTTCTATGTAGAGGTTCCGTAAGAAAATAATTTGGTGGAGTATCAAACGAATTCTTAATCTATAGTTTTTATTATTCTATTTTTAGTCAAACCCTCCAGCAATGCTAGCATTTTGCATAGTTCTAATTCTACATCAAATATTACAGCTATTTTGGATGTCTTGGCACGCCAACGAAATAGAATTACAGGTAATAGTACGAAGCACTAGAAAATGCCTTAACCATGAAATATATTACTTGTTTTCTTATCTTTCCTTGCCTTATATGCATATTTTACAGAGCGTTTCTTTGATAGACGCGCTGTTTGAAAGTAAGTGGTACGAGCAATCAGAAAAAGTCAAAAGGGTAATTTTTATTATGATGATGCGCTCCAGGAAACCCTTAAGGATATTTATTGGACCTTTTTTCTCTATGTCGATCCGTACTGGACTGGCGGTAAGTACTTCTTATTAAAATAGTTTGTGAGGGAAATGGGCTACGTCTTTAAATATATGCATCAGATTTATGCTTGCCGTACTCTTATTATAAATATTTTTAAAAGTAGTATGATGTACATTTTGAATGTTCGAATAAATGAAAGTCGTTTCCTGTTTATTCGGAAGCGCTATCAACTTCGTTATTTTTAATGAAACACTCTGTATTTTTTTAAACCTTACATTCCAAGTAATATTTGAGGTGCAAAACATGTATTACTGTGTTAAATTTATCAAATATTTTAACGTTTTGACAAAAAACAAATGAATGTAGGAAAAAAGCGATGTGCTTTTTTAAGTTTATTTTACGGGGTACTATCTACTAATATCACAACAAATTCACAATGTTACGAAAAATGACCTTCATTCTCAAATTGCTTTAATAATTTTAATGGAATGCCCCGCGAAAAAATCAAAAAGAAGCAAGGACATTGTATATTCAACGATATCCAGAACGGCTACCTTCCTGTGAACAATATTTTCCATGGTAAGAAAGACATTTGAAGCAGGGAAGTAATAACGGAAACGAAAATGGCTTTACAATAAATGAGGAGGCGGAAATAAATGCGTTGCCTTGCGTTCAGTTTGATCCAACAACATCTACAAGGTAAATTGTTAACGACATTGGAATAAGTCACGAAAGTGCTAGAGAAATATTACATAAACATGGTTATAAGGCTATTAAATACCAAATCCACCAACACCTTTACCAAGCTGACTACCAAAGAAGGTTGGATTTTTGCCTAGAAACTGAGCAGCAGCAGCAGCAGGCAAATTGAAAATCATTTATCTTGTTTTCGGGTGAATCTCGTTTTACTAACATGGGAATGTTTAATATAAATAATACACGATATTGGGCCAATATTTTTTGATCGACCCTTAAGCGCAGCTTAATGTTTTTTTTTACAGGAACAAATTCAAAATTTTATTGAAAATTTCACACCTGTCATTCTAAGCCAATCACACACTTTCATTTCGACAGTTACCAATGACAACCTTCAAATTTTTCGGAAATTTTTCTCCTGCCAAGCTAATCAAACAAAATTAATAAGTGGAAATTTTTTCTTGACAGCTATCATATGATCCGAAAATCAGTATTCAGGATCAAATTTTGGTATTTAATGTTTTTATTCATTTTATAATACTAAATAAATACAAATATTTATTTACCAAATATTTCTTTCATTAAGGCTAACTATTTTTGGAATTCTGGTTCGAACTCTTCGTAATGGAGAATAACAAGGATAATGGTTATCTTCCCTTTCCACTTCTATCAGATGTCTATGTTTAATATAATAGATGTAATATTTGGATGCAATTTTGTTCTGCTGAATTCTAGTTTTTCTTAAAAAGGATGGGATATCTTCCTCCAAAATTTTCTGGATAGCTGAGAAAAGGTTTTCTTGATGGGGATTTAATTCAGTTTTTTCCATTAAACATTGCAAATACTTTAAATTTTTATGAGACATATTAATGTCCCCTATTTCAGAGCAAGATTTACAATCACCGTAGGGCTTAAAATTAGTTTCTTGATTGTTTACTGCCATGATTTAATTATTGTGAACTAAAGAAGCACGTTTAAGAAATAACTGTCGACGTGACGTATAGCAGAGACGATTTTGACATCACAAGCCTAAGCCTACTTGACTGTGGTATCTACTATCATTTAATTATTGTGAACTAAAGAAGCACGTTTAAGAAATAACTGTCGACGTGACGTATAGCAGAGACGATTTTGACATCACAAGCCTAAGCCTACTTGACTGTGGTATCTACTATCTACCTAGATTTTAAAAATTGTTTTATCTGGCATAACTAGCCTAAACTAGACTATACTATGCTTTCCCTTTGTTTTAGTAAATGAAATGTTTTCATTCGAAAATTGTTGGATAGGTACCAATAATGCCGTAAGGTGACCGACGAGAGTATGTAGGTATTACGGGAGTTTAGGGAAATAATTGATTATTATCGAGAAGTGCACGGCGAACGTTTCGAGCATTTATACAATGGTTAAATGTTATTTTGTGTTAATTATTAAAAACTACAAAACAAAATAATTAAATGCATACATAAATTGCCTTTTTTAGAACCAACTATAAATTTATATGAACCAAACGGATATTTAAATTTAGAAAAACTTTATAAATTAAAACTATGCATTCTAATACACTCTATTATTATTAAAGAAAAACAATCGAATATTATATTTATATATATATATATATATTATAAGAAGACCTCTTCCCGTACGAGTTAAAGAACATCTGAAACATACTCAAAGAGGTGAAACTTCGAGATCAGGTATAGCGGAACATGTATGGACCAACCAGCATAATATACAGTGGTCAGAAGCCAAGGTTTTGGACAAGGAACAGCACTGGAGAAAACGAAAGTTCAAAGAAGCAGCTTTCATAAATCAAAATACCCATATATTTAGTAAACCAAGTATAGATATCCCCAATATCTGGAAGCCACTTCTTGTCCAAAACCAACAGCTCAAACTTCACACTCCAATAAGCACGTAGGCGGAGTCATCAAGCTTCACTGCACATGGATAGTATATAAGACAGTAGCCTTAGAATTATAATTTAGTTTACACTTGAAAACTGTTAGAGATACTAACTAACCGAAACGTTGTGTTAAGTAACAAAAGAAAGACAATGGAAGTCCGACAAGGTAATTGTTTTTTTGATATTACTTCATTGTCTACCACCTTCAAACAAACGATCTTATGTTGAATACTGCCAAATGTTTTTATATTAGTTTTTTCAAGGGTGGAAAAAAAGTGGTCACTTCTTACACTATAAATAACGAATCGCTGAACTACACAAATTTAATAAAGGATCTGGTATATGGTTTGATGAAAGCTTAAACTTTATAGAGCATATTAATAGAACTAGTAATAAAGGATATAAGATGTTAGGGTTTATACTGAGAAACTGTAGTAACTTACCAATAGGCGTATTGAAACAATTATATTGTTCTTTGGTGCGTTCAGGTCTAGAATATGCTACAACTGTGTGGTCCCCCCTCTATGGGTGCCATTCTGATACTGTGGAGAGGGTTCAAACCCGTTTTCTTAGATTTGCCGCCTTTAAATGTAATACTCACCTGGTGGATTACGACAGAACTCGCATGTTACAAAGACTTGGGCTCATGAGTTTGCAATACCGACGAACAGTCTTCGACTTGTGTTTTGTTTTTAAGCTAATAAACGGTATCACCGATTGTGGAGATTTGCTGTCATTGTTTAAACTTAATATTCCAGCACGTAATCTAAGAAATAATGATCTGATGATATAAACATATTTGGTGTTGGTAATGTATTGTAGCACTAATTATGGTCAGCATTCTCCGATTAATAGAACTCTTCGCCTTCTAAATGCTGACTTTAGAGATATTGATATATTTAGTTTAAGCTTGAATAACTTTAGAAATAAGGTCTCAAATGCAATTTTGGCCAAAGATTAAGTGTTATCCTGTGATATAAATACATTTAAAAAATTTCTGATATATTTATATTTATGTTGGAATTAAGTTATATGATATATTGTTTGTAATACATTATATAGAAATATTGTAAAAATGGGGGGACCCGTAAATTTAATAATAAATAATAAATAAATAAATAAATAAATAAAAATCTCAACTATATGAAACTTTGGTAGATTATTAGACTTAGGCCTAATCCTACAAATTATTACAGGAATTTTTTTTGTCGCGCTAGAACAAAAGTTGGCAACGTTGAGTCTTGATCGATCTCTTTAACTCGCGCCAAATCCATTTTGTATTAATTTCTTTACATTAAACGTCGCTGTGGAACTTCAGACTTGCCAGTACTGCATATATACAGTTAATTGTACATAAGTTATGTTTCATATCACAGTGTAGATATATTTTCGAAAGTCTTTTAATTGCATTTTACTAAAATCACTTACAAGATCGAAGATAATCCCGTCACATCAGAACCACCGTTTTTACTACTTTTCAGCGGCTGTTAGACCGCGGGTAACTAGCACTGAAACAACTGGCCGGATGCGGACGTTGACATTCGAATTTTTGAATCGATTAGTATTTTCACTGGCATGTAGCGTATTTGGTCTAATTTTAGCGACTTTTTTAGACGGTTAAAACGTATTTCGTGAAAATAATATGACTTGGCACACTGTGGTAATGCTGACTTCCTCAATGTGTATAAGCGATATATTTATGTATATTATAGTAGCTGTATTTTATTGTTCGAAGTAGCTTTGTAATAAGTAGGTAATTTGAAATTTTAATGTTATATTTTTGTTTTAGACTATGAAGGCAGCATATTCCTATGTCACATTAATATTTACTTTAGCCGAAGGCGATTAAACTACACAATTTGATGCTAAGATGCTTAAAATTCTCATCTTCACTGATGAATTATTGATTAAAACAAAATCAATATTGCACAACTGAATTGTTATGCCCCGAGAATGTATTGTTAATACCGTAACCGTAACATAATTTTTACAGAATAAGAAAATATTCTATTAGTTTATACTGCTTTATGCAATCAGCTTCTTGTTTAGTAAATAAATGGCGTCAAATTTGATTATCTTTTATTTGATATATGATTGACTATTGACTTCAGTCAATAACAGTACAATTAATGGATAAAAATGGTAGATTTGTAAAAGTTCCTACTATAGTGTCGTGCAGGTTAAGACGCGGCCACCCAGGGTGTTATGGAAATTACTTATTATATTTAAACCCCGAAATCCTGATAATAAAACACCCTGCAGTATAATATATTTAAATGTCACTTTGTTATCATAAGTGAGAAAAGGCACCATTTTTTTTTTGAAACTTCTAGCCACTTATTACCTACCATAGATGTATATTTATCTCATTTATTTTAAATAAATTATCATCTTAACATAGTATAAAACAAAGTCGCTATCCTGTCCCTATGTCCCTATATGTGCTTAAATCTTTAAAACTACGCAACGGATTTTGAAGCGTTTTTTTTATAGATAGAGTGATGCAAGGGGAAGGTTATTATGTATAACTAGCTACCCGCCCCGGCTTCGCACGGGTGCAATTTCAGAAAGTGGCATGCCGGGTACTAATATATCGGGTTTGCCAGCGGGTTGCAACGCATGCCGGGTACACGCTAGTAGTTATATATAGGGTTTTTAATAGCATTATTTATTCTTGTGACGTTTCCGGAATACTATCTAATTTTAATATAACATAAACGAAGTTATTATCCGCAAAAATATTAATGCAAACTTGCACTATATCCACAATATTACTAATGTACACAACCCAACAGTAAAGGGTCCAGAATACTTCTCTGTGGGACACTGATTATTAATAATTTCTTCTGACATTCTATTCTTTATTTTAACTTTATCTTTACGGTTCTCCAGGGAACTAATAAACCATTTTAAAATATTACCGCCCTGTCCTGGTTTAACAGTATTTTTTGGCGGCCGGTGCTATATTCTACAAGCGTCTAAAATCTGACTATGGACTTTTCAACCGGCCAATCATAGTCCACCGCCTACTATAGTAATTTTGAGGTTAAGCGATGTAAAGCCCTAAAGCCGGTTGTTGTACTCGAACAAATCCTTTATTTTTCTGTGATTGTACTACATTAGAAAAATAAAAATAGTGGTATTATAAATAGGAATGTTTAGTTGTACCGCCTGTGACAATAAATATCATAACTAGAGTTCTTTAAAACGTCACGTAAACCAAAAACACTAGTCAACATTCTCAAAAGTTCATCACACAAAATATGTGTTACTTAAGGTGAGAGTATCAACATGCTTGCCAACCTATTTCGCGTAGATTTATTTGTTTTCTAGCTTTTATACTAAATTTAAAGAAAATCAGTATCGACTTGATATTCTATAGGTAATAATTGACATATTTAATAAATATCAAGGAATTTCATAACTTATTTCAGGAGAATTGTATAGCTAAAAATATCGGGTAAGATTTTTTTTAACATTATGTTATTGTCACTCATTGTTCTTTCACTATACAATTCTCCCAAAATAAGCAATGAAGTAAATTGATATTTTTGTAATATATCAGATACTACCTAAATAATATACCGACGATATTGATTTTCTTTAAATGTTAGTTATTAAAATAATAAACTCAAAAAATCAACGCGAAATAGGTTATAGGTTGGCAATAGATTGAATCACGTTGAGAATTCAACCTTAAGTAATGCGAATTTTTTTATAAAAATATTTTTAAATAAACCAAGAAAAATTGTCATGTGTTCGTTTTTTGTTTTCTTAATTATTTTGCAATAAGATTTTTCAAAACAAAAATAAATCAAAACCTGTAAAAGTAAGTACATTATTAATGTAGGTTTAGTAAAACATAATAGTATAGTCACACTCGGGAAGGTTTTAATATCACTGATCTAAACCGTTCTTAAAAATATACAATTTTTTTTAACGTAAACGAATCCTTTTCATAAAAACTTCTGCATTAGGAAATATCTCCATATACACCAACAATGATTTATGTGCGCATTCTTAATACATTATTTTTAAGTTTCCCTCGCTTTATTGCGAACGTAGATTGGTCGGTTGAAAAGTCCACAGCCAGACTCTAGACGCTTGTCTATATTCTTCCCAGAGCAGGCCACTGGCAGCGCACGTCTGCTGACCCTTAACTACCTTTTTAAACTGTCGATTTAAATAAAGAAAAGTTTCGTGTGTTTTTCTGGGACACCCATGGAGTCGCCTATTTAAATATAATAAGCCATTTTCATAATACTATGTAGGAAAATTCAGCTTTTTCTAAAAACAAAGCATTTCGACAGTTGACAACCACATGTGACATTAACAGCTGATACTGGTTTGTTCCTAAAAGTTCCCAGTTCAGTACTGGGGTAGGAAGCTCACGCAGGTTGCGTCCTATTATATTCTGATTTTGGTTTTTTTTTAATGTCTGGCTGTTTTTTCGAATTGCGTTTATAGTATTGAATCTTATCCAAATTTCTGGAAATTTTCTATTATAAATAGACAAAAGTGTTATAAAAGTCAGGTCACATGGAAATGATCCTTCTGATTTTTATTTTATTAACGTTATGACTGGCCAGGTATTTTTGATGAGTAAATGGATGTATGTGGAGCTGATTAAACTTTAAACCAATTATTATAATAATTGATCAAACTTGCACTATTTCTAAAATACTACTAATGTACAAAACCCAACAGTAAAGGGCCAGAATACGCAGAATTCTTCCCTATGGGACACCGATTATTAATAATTTCTTTTGACATTCTATTTACGGTTCCCCAACTAACTAATAAACAATTTAAAAACATTACCCCAATTCGTTTTAACTTAAACACTAAAATAATAAGATCAGTGGTCTCAGATGCTCGTTTTACGTTGACTAAAGCAGCCAATGTTCCCACCCCATCATCCAAGGAGCACTTTCATTAAGCACACTTTGTATTGCTATTTCACACATGCACACAGTCTTATTATAAAATGGTAAAAATTCTGTTTGTTTCAGGATTCTCCTTCGACAGTAAAGCTAAACACGAAAGAAACATAAAAATTGGAGACTGGCTCAAAAGCATAAACAACATCGATGTTCACGTGAATAATTTGGACGACATTCTTCAAAAATTTATTAACCACGACGAGGTAAAGTATTATTTTCGTGCCTGTGTCTTAATACTTGGGTAACTATAGAGTGGGTAACAGTGTAGCAAAGTGAGAGTCGTCTAGTGTTCTGAATTTTTTTTTATATAAAAAAGTAGTTAGAATGTGATTAAAAAAAACCTTAAACATAATATTATACAGGGTGATTCAAAAGTACTTTGACAAACTTCGGGAGGTAATTGCCGGCAATATTTTAAGATGAAAAGTTCTTATAAATAGTGGTCCTTGGCGACTTCGTTACGGAGATACAGGGTGATGAAATGTTAAAAGGAATAGTAATAATTTTTAAATAACTCCTTAACGAGTTATTTTTTTTTATGAAATTTAGCAAATTAAGTAAGCATCTAAGGACACACACAACACGTCCGTAAATTTAACCAGTGGCGTCGGTACAAAATGTTACTACCATATTTTTTGTGAAAACTATGCTACGCCACTGACTTATTTTATTTTAACTTTCTTCTTATGAATCCCCCCTTTATTTACAACAAAAAGGATCACGTATGTTTTTTTGATACGAGGGACGGTTTAAGGGTCAATGATTATTTTATTTGACTATACACAAATATTAAAAAATGTGTTTTAAACTAAACAACCACTCAAATATTTATTAAAGTATTTTAACGAATACCTACAGACATACTTACTCATAAACAAATATGTATATGCCTAAGGAAGGTATCTGAGGATGCCTATTTTCTAAGTACCTATAACACGTTTTCAGTGGCATACATACATATTTATTTATTAGTATGTTATTTTTTAATATTTTATATTTTGAAAAGGCGGCTTTGGAAATGCATTTGTCGATAAATTAAAACATATTTGACAGTTAGTTACCATTGAGTTTTATTTCTCCAGTTTTGTTATTTTCAATAGTAACTAACTGTCAAATATGTTTTAATTTTTCGACAAAAAATGCATTTCCAAAGCCGCCTTGTCAAAACACAAAATGTTAAAAATAACATAGGTACTAATAAATAAATATGTATGCCACTAAAAACGTGTTATACTTAGAAAATAGGCATCCTCAGATACCTTCCTTAGGCATATACATATTTGTTTATTAGTAAGTAAGTATGTATGTATTCGTTAAAATACTTTAATAAATATTTGAGTGGTTGATCAGTTTAAACCCCATTTTTTAATATTTGTGTATATTTAAATAAAATAATCATTTACGCTTAAACCGTCCCTCGTATCAAAAAAACACACGTGATCTTTTTTGTTGTAAATAAAAAGGGGATTTATAAGAAAAAGTTAAAATAAAATCAATCAGTGGTGTAGCATACTTTTCACAAAAAATATGAGAGTAACATTTTGTACCGACGCCACTGGTTAAATTCAGGAACGTGTTGTACTTTGAAAATAAGTGTCCTTAGATGCTTATTTAATTTACAAAATTTCATAAAAAAAAAATAACTCGTTAAGGAGTTATTTAAAAATTATTACTATTTCTTTTAACATTTCAACACCCTGTATCTCCGTAACGAAGTCGCCAAGGACCACTGTTTATAAGAACTTTTCATGTTAAAATATTGCCAGCAATTACCTCCCGAAGTTTGTCAAAGTACTTTTGAATCACCCTGTATGTATTTATATAATATTATATATATTTATATAATATTTGCCAATATTATTTTTTTAAGGTTATACTGACCTTACAAAGAGTCGCCGCTACCGAGGTAACGAAGGATCCTCCTATTAACAAATTGAATCTCGAATCCGCCTTTGTAAGAGACCTCTTGAGTTCCCAAAATGAAGAGGACCAATTAATATTTCAAAAATTATGCAGCCATCCAGTTGGCGTTGTTTACATTAACACGGGTAAGCCTTTTACCACAAATTTTATAGGTGCTTTCGGACGACACAACATTCCTCTACACTCCCATTTCATACCATAAAATAACATTTTGTATTTATTTCTCTACATTAAAAGCCGCCCTCTGTTAGTTCAGGTTTGCCAGTATTGTATAGATTTGACAGGCCATCATGACTTGATTTCGAACATATGTAATGTTCTTTAACAGAAACTCTGCAAAAATGTATATAATAAGAATAAATACATTGTTAACCGAGGTATGTTATAAAAAGATTAAAAATTTAAAAAAATTAGTACATGGGGAAAATGATCGTACTAATATTTAGGATACTTAGAAATTTCTTTTAGTAGTCTTATCGATTGAGTATAATAAGTGTATGAATTATCTTTTGGCATATCATGCTAAACTGTAGTTTAGTCGCAAATATACTCGAACAGATCATAGTGGCCCAGGACAACCCGAGAAATAGCGGCGCGGCGTCAAGGTCATGCTCATGCCTATGTAAAGAAAAGTAAGATCATCAATAAGATACGTACGTTTTTTTCAAACGGACTTCATTTTTACGAAAAACACGTTATAAAAATGTATTCTTTTTATAGATAGTTTGGATGAAAACAGCGAAGCAAATGAAGACCTGTTATACCATTTTCCTAGACCGTATCAAAAAAACGTGCTATGTACGTCTAGAGGGATATTCATAACATTGAGTCACCTAATACAAGATATTACCAACACAAAACCTAGGACCAGCTCAATGCTCTACAAGGGACAGCTAGCCCATGTTGTTTACATTCAGGTATGTAAGCCACTCTAAAATGTAAGAAACGTAAAAAAATAAATGTATACATGGTGATATGGAAATGACTTATTATGTTTAAATGGGTGACTTCTTTGGTGTCCTAGAACGTTGGGTAACGATCCCTAAAACCATACTGGATGCGCCGCACGCCCTTAAGTCGATTCGAAAATTCAAGAATATCCGGCCAGATGACTCACCGGCACCAGTCAGCCGCTGTCTAACAGCCGTTGAAAAGTAGTTGCAATGGCCGTTCTGATGCGACCAAGTTATTTTAGCTTTTGTAAGTAATTTTAATGAAGTAATTTTAATGAAGAGTATGGCTTGTAACAATAATCGTTTCGGGGCGGAAACAACAAATATTCCTACAGAATAAAGGACTATAAGCCGTTAGAACATTTATTTAGTACTCCAAATAAACGTTTAGTTTTGTATCGTGGATCTTTAAAGTGTCGAATGCGATAAGAAAAGTTAAGTTTGAATCGTAAATTAGATTTAAATAACGATTTTTTTTGTGTCAGTCTTGGACTTTTAATGTAGGTTTAATTTTTACTTATCTCTCTTTTTATGCCCTGTGGCTGTGATTATAACTCCACCAGTAGTGGCGACCCATAATTTCAAGAGAGAAATGGTGTATTTTTTGGATTTACGGGTTTAAATATATTTCAGTCATTTCCATAGCATAGTATATGAATAAAATGAAAAATGTTATGGGGATGCATTTGCTCACGAGAAAAATAGTATAAAGAGGTTTAAAGGAGAATTTCAAAAAAATTGTCTCCTAGATATGCCGCTGGTGCTAAAAGGACGATGTATAATATAAACTTTTTTTATAGCTTGAGAAAAGACTACTTATGTTTATGTTGCCCGATGATCATGTTAGTGTCAAAGAAGCCGTTTTAATGAGCTTTGAACTGATTCGAGTTTTTGAATTCTCCTTTGAAAGTTTGGACAAGTGTTTCAGTCACGAGCCTTACGTTAAGCAGATAGATCGACTATTATTCAGGTAAGTTTTATAGTATTAAGTTGAAACTCTAAGAAAAACGAGTTTGTAAATTTAAAAACGTGCACCGGGTCTTATGAAAATGGCTTACTATATTTAAATGGGTAACGCCTTTGTCCGAAAGAAACACCCCATCCTTTGTTTTTAAATCGACTGTCTAAAAAGTTGGGTAATAAATAATATTGATTCAACCTTTTTTTTATCAGCATAAGCAGCAATAACAACTGTAATAAATTTAAATAAATCTTTGTACCTAGTTCAGCTTTTCTTTATTATTGCTGGAAGCCAGTTGGCATAAATCTGGCAACATTTCCCGTGGCCTTTTAATACTATAATGCGGAAACGCTGTATAGCCGGATGACAACATGGTAAGAGAAGTTAGCATAAAATGCCGATTTAAACCTGTGGCCCTTAATTTTAAAAAGCTTTGCACGCCCATTAACATTTTTCAGTTATATTTAATACAAACATTAAAAAACATTATTTCTTAAATTATTTTAGCCCTTCTTAAGCAGTTTTAGGGTAAATTATAGTTTCTAATATTCATTTTGTAACAACGAATATTTTCTACAGCAAATACGTAGTGTTAGCAGTTTAAAACAGTTTTTTTTATTCCTTCCAACCGTCCCTACGCATAAACGGGTAGGGTTAAGTTTGAATAGATAACGATTTGTTTATTTATTAATGCTGTATGTACATTTTTATTAAATTAGTATTAAGAAACTGTTGTAATATTCTTAAAATTCAAATAATATTCTTCCGTACTTTTTAGAGCGTTTTTGACTCTGTTTTTAAAATCGCTTATTTAAAGTTGGGTTGTTGGAATTTTTTTTCTACAAACAAGACAATATATAATAAGTGTAAATAAACATTTATTTTTAATTTAAGGTTGGGGAGGAATAAATAGAACTTTAGTTAAAAAATTAGAAATATTACAAAAAAGGTTTCTAAAAATTATATACAATAAAGATTATCTTTATCCTTCAAGAGAATTATATTCAGAAACAAAAAAGTTGAACATAAGACAACTTTACATTTATAACATCTTAATATATTTATTTAAAATAAAAATAAAAACCTTATACAATTTAAAAACCATAATCATAATACACGTCATAAAAATGCAATAACCATAAAACCTAAAATAAATAAGTCCATAGGACAAAAAATTTCAAATATTTATGTTTTTATTTAAACGATTATTTACCAACAAAAATTAAAAAATTGATTTCATTAAAAAAATTTAAAGTCGAAATAAAAACATGGATATTTGAAACAGACAATTTGAAAATATTTTTAGAAATGCTTTAATTAATTAATATTGTTCTGAATAATTCTATAAGTAATATTTTTTACTTAAAAATTAATAATTTTATTATAGGTAATATATTTCTTCAAAAAAGCTGCGTTTATACTATAAATTAACATTTTTACTTTAAAAAACTTGATTTTTAATGCATAATTATGATTTATGATTTTACATACTAAAACAAAAAATAAGATTTGCCCCTAACAAGCTCAGCTTGAAGAATAAGTTTATCGAAGACAACATAAACATATTTATTATATTATTAAATTTTAAATAAACTTATTATTATTATTATTATTATTATTTGATTGTAGATATTTGGCAAGAATATTATGTAATAGTGATTGGGCTACAACACCTCAATATATGGAGTATCAGAACAAATCGGATAGGATATTGGGACCAAGTAATTGTCTGTTTGAGGAAGTTATGCCGGTCGTTCCAACGCTGAAGTTACAAGACAACGCCGTGGTGCAAATTGACGATGCGCTCTCTGAATTGGAGGCTAGCGATTATAGAGAATGGGTATATAGAAACCGAGTTTTTCCTATAAAGAAAAATCAACGTCGATGTATAGCGAATGATTTGCTCGTCGTATTTATATTATAGCCCTGAGAAGTGATTTATTCAGAACAGAATATTCGTTTTAAATAACCAATAAAATTATTACAAATTCTCACCTGAAAGGTAGGTACTGAAATTATTATTTTTTAGAATGAAGACCCTCTAGACTGCCAACGACTTTTCACAATCTTGGGAAGCGCCCTCTTTCATTCGGGATACCTGTTACATTCCCATCTAGTCTACGAGGATTTAGCCGATGTATACAGTTTTTGCATACACCAGGGCTTGATACATCTGTCCAAAACCGAACCCGTTAGGTCATTGGTACTGTGGAAAGAAGTTTTTCCTAGATCTAGTAAGGTGTCAGATGTGAAAAACGGCAATAATGCGGATGCACGGTGTTATTTACTTGTAGTGGGGAGAGGAAAGGTATGATGTTAAGGAATATTTTGTGTATTATATCAAGTCAAAATCGATAAAGCGCCTTACCTTGTTGGTAAATGCGCCTTTTGCGTACCTGATAAAACGATTATGAAAATAATTGGTTTATTTGAAACAGTAAAATTGTATTCTTGTAGTTTGATGCAAAATATATTTTTTTTAATTTAAAAAAAATTATCTTTTACACTCCGGCGAATTTAATGAAAATGTATTAAATAATCGATAACCAAGGTATTATCTATTAGTTAATTATTGTTGATGTTTCTTTCTCTGGCAAAGTAAAAAATAAGGTCCTTTGGAAGCACATTGTTCCAGAAATACCTATAAAATAACCCTATGAAATATTATTCCATCTATTGGAAGATTATCCTCTTTAATAGGGGTATTTTATTTTATCTTTATTTCGTTATTTTTCAAAAGGCCGTATGTCCATATTTTTGCTCCTATGTCAACTTTCGACGAAACCCAAATGGTATGGTTAAAAGGCATACTGTAATAAATTTATTCTATTTCTTGTTGTATTCCATAATTCCTTACTACATTGGAAATCAGGCAACCATTCTGAATATATATAGTGCTTTATTTCTAACCCTTTACCCTCTGAATGTACAGTCGTGTTGTACGTAAAACACCAGTAAGGAATCCATGTGCTCCATGCAGCATCATGGCTCTGTGTCTGTATTCGGAGATAAACACCAAGAACCTTATGAAAGTTTTCTAACGCACCTATGCTTTCATGGTGATATGCGGTGCTCATTGTTTGTTTTATATTGAGTAACTTACAAACTTGTGCGGCAATGGCACATTTTTGTTGTCACGATGTGACGTCGCTCTTTCCTGGTCATGTTTCCTAGTATAATAGATGTGACCAGTGTATTAGGCAGTAAACTGTAATGAAGGACCATCCATCTCCATCCATAGGTCGCCTTGTAGAGTTTCTACTGTTTTAAGTGGATGTCAATGAAACCCATTTTTCTTGAATACGTGTTTATTGATATTTATAAAACCCGGTGGATTACTAACTGTCCACTGTAAAAAGGAAGTAGTTCCACTATTGGCAATTACTGCAACAGTAAACAGAAGTAAAAAAGGTAGCCGCTTGAGAAATGACGAATCCCACAATTATGGGAGATACCTATGCGACATGCCAATTTTTAAGGTGGCTTTTTGACTGACACTGATACTGACTTTTACAACAACCAACAAACGTTACCCTGGAATTTCACGCGGCTGCTCGTCAAATTGCTGCGCGAAGTACACCTATGTTATTGTTGTACCGAAATGAATCCTAACGTAAAGTAATTTACGTGTAAATAAATATAAAAATAAACATATTTACAAACTTGAACATACTCCCCCCCGTTGAAGCGATGGCTTCAACCTACTTCATGTGGCAAAGGGCATAATTTTGTGATTGTCCGAATGAACACTCCTTCCTTTGTTCGTACTTTTGCAACTCGAACCTTTCCATCCGATCCCGTAATAATTTCCATAATTCGACCTAAGTGCCACTTAAGCGGAGGAGCGTTATCCTCTTTTAATAATACTACCATATTTTCTTTTAAATTTTCCTGCGGAGAAAACCATTTTGGCCTATTTTGCAACTGATTCAAATATTCGAGTGACCAACGTTTCCAAAAATTTTGTTGAATTTTACAACATTTTTCCCAAAAAGCTAATCTATTTTCTGGCATGTCGGATACATCTCTTTCAGGGTAAGAAGTTAAAGGTTCCCCTATTAAGAAATGAGAAGGAGTTAAACAGTTAAAATCTGATGGATCAGACGATATTGGACTTAATGGCCTAGAATTTAATATGGCCTCAATTTGTGTCAAAACTGTCGTAAGTTCTTCAAATGTGAGACAGCTATTTCCCACTATTCTACGAAGATGATATTTTGTTGATTTTATTCCCGCCTCCCATAGGCCACCCCAGTGTGGACTGTTAGGGGGAATAAATTGCCATTCTATTTCCCGTTGAGACAAAAATGATTTAATATAATATTCTTTGTTTTCTTGAGATTTGAAAAAGAAATAAAAATCCCTCAACTTATTATTTGCTCCCTTAAAATTTGTACCATTATCACTATGAATTACCATAGGATTACCACGACGCGAAATAAAGCGTTTTAGAGCTAATAAAATGAATCTGTTGTCAAACTTGAAACTAATTCGATATGTATTGCTTTGGTAACCATACAGACGAATAACGCAATGTACGCCTTTGAAGTAACAGATTTTCGTAGCCTAGATTGTTTAACCATCAAAGGGCCACCAAAATCAACCCCTACCTTTAAAAAAGGGCGAGAAATAGGAACCCTATCTAATGGAAGCGCACCCATTAATTGTTGTGACGCTTGTGCCTTAAACCTATGACATATGACACAATTTTTTAATACCATTTTTACTTCACGCAATCCGTGAATAGGCCAGTACCTTAACCTTAAATTTGCTAATACAGCCTGCGGACCCGCATGAAGTAGGTTTATATGCTCTAATTTTATGAGCAATCTAACATTATGTTTTGCTGGAAGTATTATTGGAAATTTTTGATTGTAACTAATATTAGCTTTAGCTAATCTGCCATTTGTTCTCATTAACCCATCATTGTCAATAAAAGGATTTAAATTCCTAAGATGACTGTCTTTATATACACCACATGTTTGATTACCATCCTTTGACTGTAATTTTAAATGGGCAATTTCTTTAGAAAAACTCTCTTTTTGAACACGTTGAATAATTTTAACATCAGCATACTTAAGCTCCAGTTGCCAAAACCTGGGAATGATTTCATTAACATTTTCCAAGTTATTACAAAACAAAGAAATATTTGTTGCGGTATAATAATTATTTACTTGCGTACCTTGCCTATTTTGATTAGTCACCACTGTAGGTGCTCTACCGCATATTAACCACCCCAACTTAGTATTCTGTAAAGTAGGTAGATCAGAACCTAGTTTTATTAACCCTGGCAATACTAAATCAAAATATACGTTTGCCGAAATCAACATGTCAATTTTTGAGGGTTGATGATACGATGGATCTGCCATTTCAATATTTAAAGGGATTTTTATTTTATTAGTGTCTACCGATGCGTGAGGTAACCGACAAGTAATGTTGTCTAAAACAGCGCATGATATTTGTATAGCATAATTATTAATTCCCGATTTTAAAGTAATATCTACCATGTTATTTATATGAGTAATGTTGTTACCTATCCCTCCTATTTGTAATTTCGTTTTATAAGTATTTAAATTTAGCCGCTCTAAAAGTTTAGAAGTTACGAAACTTGTCTGCGAGCCTGAATCCAAGAGAGCGCGTGCTTGTATTTTTCTACCATCTCCTGTAACTAAATTAACTACAGCGGTTGCTAACAATATTTGATTTTGTCCCTGAGAATGTAAAACAGTCGAATTTACATGCGTCCCTGTTGATGTACCTGCGCGTACCCCTGTATTTTCACAATTTTGGTTTTGTTGTTGACCCTTATTTTGTATTTTATTTGCGTTAGTTTGTAATAAAGAATTTTGTCCACCATTACCTGAATACTCTGGGTGTAAAAGTGTATGATGTCGTCTCTTACAAACCCTACACCCACTAGATGTGCACTTTGTAACAGAATGTTTAAACCCTAAACAATTATAACACATTCTTTTGTTTTGCACAAATTGCCTTTTATCATCTAGCGATATATCTTTAAATTTATAGCACCTACTTACAGTATGCCCGTCATGATTGCAAAAAACACATTTTTGGTTTAAATTGTCATTCTTCGTGTTTTCATTTACCAAAAATGTATTTTGAGGTTTCCTACGTGGCATTTCAGGAACCGAAATAGTTTCGAGCGCAACACAACGCTTTTCTAAGAATTCAAGAAATTCTGTTAAGACTGGCAACCCGGTATTACTTTTTTCGTTTTACGTCCCATTCACCCACAGGTAAGTTAAGCGCCCTTAGTGAATTTAGATGTTGTCTAATCTGAGTTAAAAATGCTCTTAACTGAGTCCCATTTCCCTTGGTAAAAGCCGGTGCATCCAGCATGCCTTTTAAATGAGAATTTATTATGACTATTTTATTGTCATACCTTTTCCTTAGCAATTCTAATGCAACTGCGTAATTAGCATTTGTCAGAGAAAGATCGTTAACCAAATTTAACGCCTCATTGGACAAAGCCCCTTTTAAATACAAAAATTTTTGTACGTCGGTCAGCTGATTATTACTGTCAATAAGTGCCCGAAATAAATCAAAAAAAGCCTGCCAATCTTCATATTTTCCCGAAAAAGAAGGTGTGCTCAAATTGGGCAATCTTACTCTAAGGGGGTCCGAAGAAGGGGAAGATTGTGATGATTGTTGCAAGTTTGTACCTGTGCTTGTCGCACTGCGTGATTGAATGATTGTTTTAAATTGCGCTAACAATGACAAATATTTGTCTTCCATATCAACCCTATCTTGCTCTTCCTCTTCGTCAATATCCTCTATTTTACCCTGAATGTCGCAGTAAGTCTCAATAGCTTCCTTTAAATAAATTTCCCTAGTTACAAATTCATTTACATTAACAGATAAATTGTCTTTGTTATTACTCATATATGTGTTAACCCTAGTTATACCTCGTTTGGCTTTTGCCCGTTGACTTTTTAATTTAGCAAGATCCTCTGGTGAATTATTCATGTTGACAATAAATATTTTTACAAAAATATAAGTTCAAATATTCCTGTCTTAAACACAACCTAAATTAGGTATTATTATTTAAACGTCCCTAGTTTGCTTTACAGTTTGATAGTAGTGTAAATAAATAATAATTAAAGTTATCTGACCTTGCTATCTCCTGTCCTATTAATGGATAAACTAAATTCACATTTTTGTTTTTGATCACTAGTATCACGTAGTTCCAAACTGTTTCTTGTTTAACTTGTTACGAAGTCTAGCCGAATCAAGTTCCAATCCCGTGGTTTCAAGTATAGTACGTACTTGAGAAAGCTGTTTCCCTGGTATACAAGTCCTGTTAGTCCTGTAAAGACTCCTGGTCCGCAAATTTCGGCTCGTTATGGCCACTATGTGCGGCAATGGCACATTTTTGTTGTCACGATGTGACGTCGCTCTTTCCTGGTCATGTTTCCTAGTATAATAGATGTGACCAGTGTATTAGGCAGTAAACTGTAATGAAGGACCATCCATCTCCATCCATAGGTCGCCTTGTAGAGTTTCTACTGTTTTAAGTGGATGTCAATGAAACCCATTTTTCTTGAATACGTGTTTATTGATATTTATAAAACCCGGTGGATTACTAACTGTCCACTGTAAAAAGGAAGTAGTTCCACTATTGGCAATTACTGCAACAGTAAACAGAAGTAAAAAAGGTAGCCGCTTGAGAAATGACGAATCCCACAATTATGGGAGATACCTATGCGACATGCCAATTTTTAAGGTGGCTTTTTGACTGACACTGATACTGACTTTTACAACAACCAACAAACGTTACCCTGGAATTTCACGCGGCTGCTCGTCAAATTGCTGCGCGAAGTACACCTATGTTATTGTTGTACCGAAATGAATCCTAACGTAAAGTAATTTACGTGGAAATAAATATAAAAATAAACATATTTACAAACTTCTGCCATTGTTTCTGAAATAAACTCGGACCCCCTATCTGTAGCAATTTCCTGTGGTATACCATATCGTAAAATAAAGTTATCCACAAGGGACCTTGCCACCGATACAGTATCTTTATTCTTTAGTGCAAATGCTTCGACGAATTTTGTAAGCTCACATTGGATCGTTAAAATATAACTAAAATCATTTATGTCTTTGGGTAAAGGTCCAACAATGTCTAGATAAATTTTTTGAAAAGCAGTATTAGCCGTTGTGGTAATACTCATAGGCTCTTTAATGTACTTATTGGAATGCTTTTGTTTTTGACACATTTCGCATTTATTTACAAAATTTTTAACATCACCGTCGATACCCGGCCAAAAATAATATTTTTTAATTGTGTTTGCCATTCTATTAATACCTGCGTGACCACTAGTTGGTAATAAATGGAAATCGTTCAAAATTAATTTTTTATTTTCATCGTCCACTACTTTCTTAACTCCTTTAATTATACAAATTTTTGGGCCCTTCCAGTCGGAGTTATCTTTCATTGATTTTGCTAGCAATTTTATTAAATGCGCATTTTCCTCACTCTTGATAATAAAAACTTCCTTAATGATAAGTTTCTTACTAACGTATAACAAATCTCTCACCGTTTCGTCTTGCGCCAACGATGATCGAGCGTTTTTGTTTACATATAGTGTAGAGTTTTTTGGAACAAAATAAAAATTACCTACTTGCAATGTAATATTTTTGAACATTTTATTTAACTGTTCCGTAGTGGTAGTTGTAATTTCAACACTATTTTTTGGTGGTGTGAGAATTTCTACAATATTCGGTTGATCACTCCGATTTGGTATAGAAATTTCACTACTTCTATTACTTTTGTTTTCGATATCTTTCGTTTGAGCTCGAGTTATCACAGCAATCACACTCTCATTCATACTTTTCAGTTCCTCTGACGTCACAATCACTCTTGATAAGGCATCCGCTGAGCTATTTTGACTTCCTTTTACATACTCGACATGAAAGTCATATTCTTCCAACCCTAAACGAAATTTAACTAATCTACTTGACGGATCTGTCAAACTAAATAAATACAACAGGGGTTTATGATCAGTTTTTATTTTAAAATGTCGGCCGAATAAATATGGCCTAAAGTGTCTTACGCCCCAGTAAATGGCTAATAACTCTTTTTGTATAGTAGGGTATGACAATTCGGCTTTATTTAAAGGTCTACTAGCAAAAGCTATCGGTTTATTATTTTGATTTTGTAAAATTGCCCCTAGAGCTATATTAGATGCGTCTGTCTGTAAAATAAACTCGTTGCTGTCGGAAAAATCTGGATAATCTAAGACTGGTGGTTCAGCTAGTGCCTTTTTAATGAAATTAAATGCATTCTCACACTCTTCCGTCCATTCGAATCTTGCGTACTTTCTGCACAATTTATTGAGTGGTATTGTTTTTTCGGAATATCGCGGAATAAATTTCCTATAGTAGTTACCGAATGCTACCATACGTTTTACCTCGTCAGCGCTTGTTGGTCTAGAATAGTTTTTTAAAACGTTAACTTTTTCCGGATCAGGTAAGATACCTTTGTCGGAACTGAGGTGTCCTAAATAAAGTATTTGTTTTTTAAGAAATTCGCATTTCGAAGGATTTAATTTTAGATTTACTTCCCTCAGTCTCGAAAAGACATTAAGAAGATTTTTGTTATGTTGTTGTAAATTCCGTCCAAAGACAATTAAATCGTCCAAATAGACAAAACAGCTGTCATAATTAAGTCCTGACATAGCAATTGTCATAACTTTAGAAAAAAAATTTGGACTTGACTTTAAGCCCATTGGTAATCTTTTCATATGCCACTGACCTCTATCCGTTAAAAAAGCAGTGTACTTTCTACACTCTTTCGAAAGTTTTACCTGATAATATCCCTGACTTAGGTCTAAATGTGAGAAATAAATCGCTCCTGACAGCGAGTCAAGAATTTCTGTAATGTTAGGAAGTGGGAATTTCTCGTCCTGAATTTTTTGATTTAATAACCTAAAATCGATCACAACTCTGCTCTTTCTATCACCACTTGCATTTGTCTTTTTAGGAACAAGCAAAATCGGCGAAGACCACTCACTTCTCGCACTCTCTATAATCCCTTGCTTGCACATTTCAGATATTTCTTTATTTATCTCAGATTTTTGTGATTGGGGAATTCTGTATGGTTTTACATATGCCGGTGTACTATTTTCTTTTAATCTAATAGTATGTTCACAAATATTTGTTACAGTTAATTTATCTTCGGGTAAATGAAATATATCAGCAAATTTTGCACATATTTGCGCGATGCAATCTTGTTCTTCCCCTTTTAAATAATTTAACTTTAACAACCCAAACAATTCCTTCACTCTATCTACTCCCACACTTGTATTGTTAAATTTACAAATATTATAGTCAGATGATTTTTCTGCTTTTGGAAAACAGTTTTTTAGTAAAACCTCTTTTTCTCTAGTATTAAGAATTTTAACTGGAATTTTTCCCTCTTTTGGAGTAGCTATTACTCCCGCCATAAACACACCCTCACATAATTCTCTTGGCACTACAACGCATTCCTCATTCATACCAGTATCTAATAATTGTATAACTTCACTTCGCGGTGGAATAGTTAAAATGTTACTGTTCTCTGAAACACTTAAATTTAAAACAACTCTATTTTCAGCGTGTTCCAACGTTAAAGTATTAAATTCAAAATTAATTACTCCTCCATACTTCCTCAAAAAATTTTCACCAATAATCCCATCACATGAGCATGGCACATTCTCAAAAATATAAAATTTTTGATTAAAAATTACCTTACCTACTCTTAATTTTAAATAACTATATCCTTTTGATACTATTATACCTCCTATTCCTCTTATCTCTAATTTTTCTTTATGTATAAGCAAATTTGAATCTATTACACTATTTTTTATAGCACAAATAGAAGCTCCAGTGTCAATTAAAAACTCAAAACATTTATTATTTATATCAAATTTTGCACAACTAGAGTTTCCGTTTGAGTAAGTGAACATTTTTTCACATGGTTCATAAGCCCTATTAGAGACGAAAAAACCGTTCAGTAAGTTCCCCCACGTCGCGATTTTTGATTCCTGACCTATTCTACCATTATTCACTTCTGCTATATTTACGTTATGTCTATATGGCCTTGAATCTCTCCGGTTATTGTTATAATTGCCTCGGTTATTGTTATAATTACCGTACCGTACAGTGTGTCGTCTACTATCGTTATTCGGAATTTGTCCACTGTTGCTAAAATTGTTATTATTATAATTATTCCCATTATAGTGTGTCCTAGAAAAATTACTATTATGCGCGGTATATGATCTGCCCCTAAAATTTCCCCTTTGAAAATTTCCTCTGCTTCTACCTCGCATTAAATTAAAAACTTGAGGGGTACCTTGAGAGTTTACCTCCTCGTCCTGAGCTGCTCGAATAGCGTCTTTTAAGAATGCATAATTCCTAGAGGCTATGATTGTACTAAGCTTCTGATTTCTTAAGCCATCAGAAAACCTTTTTATCGCCATTTTTTCATTTATAGGTTTTAAAACGGCGTAAGCACCAGTATTGCCATTAGCCTGTGTGATAGTCAAATTAACAAAAATTTCTTCGAGTTCCTTACCAAATTGCTCTATTGACTTTTCTCCTTGTCTAGCCCGCATTAATTTAATTTGAAGAGCTGTATCTGATTTGCTAGTAAGCAAATGTTTTTTCATGTCGGCTACTAATAAATTTACTTCATTATACGCTGGAAGTAATCTTAATTTGGCGCTTTTAGAGAGTCTAGTCTTTAACACAAAATTTATGAGCACAACCTTACCATCATTGCTAAGCATAGTCTCATAGAGTTCTATAGCGTCTATCATTTTATTTGTTACATCCTCAGAGTCATCCATTACAGGAATTAAACTAGCCGCTGTTTTTATGTCAAAAGATGCCATATTGGTGTTTTCAAGGATATTTAGATTGTCTACTTGATTATCTGTATTGTCCGTAAACGTGTAAGTTTTGCCACAAAAGTCTTGAATTTCTTTATAAAGGGACTTAATATCACTAATTAATTTTTTCGCAGAATCAATTTCTGCTTCGCCTAATTCAGAAGCCTCGATTCTTTGATTTAGTAGAGAAATTTCATTGCTTAATTTTGAAAAACATAATTTAGCTTCATTTCGTTTTGATTCTAAAAATTGTGGCGTTCTTTTTTGATAATTTGTTTTGAAAAGATTAACTTTTAATGTTGTTAAAGTCTGCAAAATTTTTTGTAATTCTTGAAATCCCATTAATTAAGAAATTTGAATAAAAAAAATCCTATAAAATTCACCTAGGCTATTAGACTCACTATTTATAAATTATAATTTTAAAACAAAATAAGTTTTTTATGCTACGTCTAACTATTTACTAGAATATTACCTTATATTCAATGTACTAATATTAAACAATTATTATAGTTAACAACCATTTGCCGTGTCATCACTTTACTTTGATAGTTCATTGGCACTCCCATATGGCTATTGTTTTGACCTCAATTTTCATAATTTAAGAAAATATTTTGCTCCTTGGTTTTCCATTATAATATCCATTTTTCCATTATTGCTAAAAATGCTAATAAAAATTTTTAAATCTGTACTTCCTCTTCTTCCACTACATTATTTCGGGATCTTCTAAGTTCATTTTTGTGAATTTCTCTTCTTATTGATTTTCGTAGCCCTTTTGTATATTTTTTGTACCATATATGTAAACCACAAATAATCGCAGCTGCTACCAAAACCATTAGTAACCATTCGGACAATGTGAACCCATGACCAATCCCTTGTTTTGTGTTGGCATCACCACTTGCCGTTTGGGCTATTATCACTTCTTCTTTTGAATTTTTTACCTCCCATTTTTTTTTTTGTAGTAAGAGGCAGGATCGCCATGTAATAAATTTATTCTATTTCTTGTTGTATTCCATAATTCCTTAGTACATTGGAAATCAGGCAACCATTCTGAATATATATAGTGCTTTATTTCTAACCCTTTAATATACATCCATGTCACCCATCTACAATCTAACTTAGTCTACTCTTTTCTTCCATCCTCGGGTCATTGATCAATTTGTTTTATAACCTACCTAAAAATTGCTTATTTCTAATTTAATTAATTATAAACCTAATATACATAGTGATCCACCTAAAGTTAATACATGGTGGTCTCACTATATTACAATACTCTAACGGCGAAATCACAATAGAAAGAGGCATATTTTCATTAAAGTAATACCAAAATAGGTATTTCTTACAACAAGGCATAATTCCATGACTTTATGGACATTTGATTTAGTTATACTAAATTTAAAAGAGAACGCCATACTTATTTACTGAATTAAATCTGTAAGATAAACAGCAACAATAAAATTCGATTTATTTGTCAGCAGAAAATGTGAATTTTGTCGAACACTTTGAAGAACGTAGTTGAATGTTTCGTGACAACACCGAACGCTCTTTGACACTATTATCAATTTTTAAAATTTATTTTACTTTTTAAAATGCTATTCAATACAAAAAGTAATATTTCCAAATTAGTACACAGCTAGAAGGCACATTTCCAAAATCATGTTATACAAAAGGTCTGATTTCCTGTAGGATCGAACAAAAGTTCTTATTTCCAAATAATTATTTAGTGCTATAAATGTTTAAATTTAAACCACCAATAACTGTTGCGAATGGAATTTTTTTTTAATTAACTCCGCCGTGTTAACAAGCATAACATTAAAATATAAACATCTTTTTTCGTCATGTAGTACTAATTTTTATGACAAATTATATGTTTTACAACTTTCCCTTCAAACGAGTAATGACATGACAATTTAAAGTCAATTTTTAGGTTACCCATTATGCAGAGATAATCGGCATAAAAAGTTTATTTCAATATTCTATCAATAAATTTTTTTTTCATATGTGGCCAACTTTGTGCCGGTGACTGTATCATAGAGATAATAGAGTTTTTATTAGGTCTATGACTATTTACTACCTATACCACGCGACCAAAACTGATGACAGTGGCTAACATATAGCGTAGTTCACAACACGGATATGCGTCACTGCCATCAGTTTTAGTCGCGTGGTATAGATCATTTATCTAGAAATAGGCTATACCTGTACTAAAGCCGTAGTAGTTTAAAAATCATATTAAGTGATAAAAAACAAGTAGGTCATTTAGAGTTCTACTTCTGCTCTAAAGTGAGGTTTTAAGTATTTTTTTTTCGAAGATAATCCTCTAAATACTGACACCCTGTGAGGCAGCATGGTGTCGGATTCAGCCCTGAAAAGGCTGCCTACCGACTAAACTCCCCATGTTCCTTCGGTTTCCGCGCCTAAGGCGTATAAACCTCCATCTTACTGGTCTTTCTGCTCCGCACGCCTTATGCGTGCTATGCTTCTTAGCCCACCTATACCTTAGTACCGTAGTACCCCAGTTTAGGGTTTGGCCGCTTACTTTAGTTAGGTGTTAGTTGATTTTATTTGGGTTTTTTTTTGGGAGACTTACTTGATGTTTGTGTAGGTGTTTAAGCTTTTTCGAGTTATTTGGGCTGGAACCTCGCTGTCTTAGGGAGAGAACTACGCAGTGCTGAGTTAGAGCAGGAGTAATCCTTTTTTTTTGTTGTTAGTGTTATTTGGTTAGCAGCCGTCTTTTACCTATTTACCCGTTTTTGCCTCCGAATTTTCCTTGCTTAGCTATCATAATAGCTTGTTCCTTGGGCGCTTATATCCTCATTCTGGCGACCTCCTGTACTACATCGTAGTCTAGCCTTCCGAGTTCTTTATTGGAATGAGTTCCTGCTTTTGCGAATACTTTCGCTGCTTTTCTCTTCATGAATGCTATTAGCGGTTCCCATTGAACATCTCTATGGACTTGTGCATTTCTCACATACCATGGAACTCATTACCTTACATTTTCTGTTAAATTGAGTCGTTTTAGGTGTCTGCTGCGAAGCCCCAAACTGCTGATCCATAGGTCAGCTGTGGTCTAGCTTAGTTTTAAGCGCCATCGTGCTCTTAGGTCCTAAGAGAGGGTATAGTCTGTCCATTCCTGCCTTTGTCTTTTTAATGTCTTTTTCAACCTGTTTCCAGGTTAAGCCTGAATCCATCGTTATTCCTAGGTAAGTTTCTTGCTCCATTCAACCTCCTCTCATTGGGTATATTTTTGGGAAGAACTGATCTTCTTTGTCGTAAGATAGTTTGGCTATTTTGCCCATTTATCTGCATTTTCCATCATGCACGATTTAGATTTGGTCGTGCTATGAAAAAAAATCATACATTGATACTCATACTTAGATTACTTTATTCCTGTGACTTATTTCAAAACCCATTAACTGGTAATGCAAAGGAGTGTATTTTCATATGTTGGCAGGAAACTTACCTACGAATATAATTTGTTCTCTATATCTACTTAGTGAGCATTAAATTTGCCAATGGAATCAAACAAAATTAGACCTTCCGGAAACTTATCGGTACCTGTCGGGCAATTATCGATAACTAGCGTCCAATTATCACTTCTCTTCTCCCTAGAATCTAGAGTATGACGCGGAACAGGAAAATTTCCGGATTTATAATTCAAGCTCGAGGGGGATTCGGTAAGAACATTTCGCGCCTAATAAAATATTACGCCAAATGTTAACATTTTTATTATGAATGAAAAACATTTGCAATAACATGGTGATCCATTAATAAGAAAAACATTACGGTAGTTGTTTTCTTGGCAACAGAGTGTCATCGTGTCAGTGCTATAATTATTCTGATTCAGATAAAAAAAGTTTATTGTTTTTTAAAATGTCTCGTTTTGGTAAAGAAAGTGAAGATATTATTAGGAAAGAAATTCAAAACCTAATTTCGGATAATACAAAATATAATCCAAAGTGCACTTTGCCTAAAAGATATGATTTTTTTGCATTGACAAATAATAATTATTTCTAGTGGAATTATATTATTTAATTCTGTCACTCCGCGTCATCATTTTGGCATTTAAAGTGACAGAAAATTTTCCAGTGTAATTTGGCTGCCGGAAGTCCAAGAGCATGAGTATTTCCGGAATTTTTTTTCGTTGTCATGGTAACGAGTCAATATTAAATCTTCTGATTGGGTAGACAAAGTGGGTGCGAAATTTTCACTTATAATCTTCCTAGAGCATAAATTATTTCCGGAAATTTTTTCAAATTTCTTTAAAAATTCCCAATTGAGAATAACATTTCCAGAATTTTAATTCAAGCTCACTGGAGATTCTGCAATAAAATTGTATGCGAAAGCTATTTGAAAATAGAATTAAATTGGTGACATACCGATGTAAGGGACATAATACAAGTAAAAAAATTTGCGAAGATGTAAAAACATTGCCTCGCAACTGCCAACGAAAGAATTTACGCAACAATTTTTTTTAGGATTTTCTGACAGTCATAATGGAAGCCGGAGGAGCCACCGAACCCCCCGAAGATAACATGGGCCCCGATGCATTTTATGTGGAAGAAGCACAGGCCACTTTAGCCCACGTTCAGGCACTTGGACTCAGTTTGGTCGCTGAGCGTTGCTTGTTAGCTAACGGAGGGTTTGAGATAGCTACACCCACACCTCAGCTTTCTAAGAAGAAAAAAGAATTTATTGGTATGTGAGAATTTATCGAGCATTTTTCCAACAGTTTTTATAAATTTTGTTTTTCCCAATCTGCCATAATAATTTCAGGTGGCGCAAATAACTAAGTTTTGGTAAAAATATGGAATAAATAATTATTAATCATAACATTTTGACAACCCATCTTCAATTAAGTTTTACAGCAAAAGTACAGAATTACACTGTCAAATAAAATTAAAAAATACTGTTATTCTTTTAAGTGTTAGATTCTTATACTTAAATTGTTAAAAATATTAGAATTTTGACTCGTGTGGCCTTTATCTTTGCTCTAACATCTGAAACGATAAAGCAGCATCTGCAATAAGTTTAACATACCGTTCTACTGCCTATGTGTGGTAAGATAACTTCTTACAATACAGCATATTTTCCCCGAATGAGAATTTTTTTGTTATTTCTTTATTGCTGTATTTCCTAAACTGGTGTGGCTCTGTAATGTTTTCTTTTGACCAATCTATCAGATCGTAATAATCAGATGATTTAATATTAAGTTGAGGTATACATTTTCTGGATACGCAAAAAACGCATCCCGTTGAATAGTTCTTAAAAGAATGTCCTTTGGCTTTTCGCGTAATTGTAAAGATCTTTTAACCCGAACAAACCAGGTTGGGGCATAAGCTTTCATAATAAAAATTATCAATTCTTTAAGTTTTCTGATGGATTTTATATCTATACATATAGTCGACGATTGCTATTGGCACGACTTGTACCATCGAGAGTAGGCTAGCTTTTCAGCTAGGCCAGGTGGCATAGTTTCCTCAGAGACAGGTAAATATGATTTATAATAATATTTTTGGTTCCTATTCAGCAAGTAACCATTAACGTCGGACAATACTGTTTCTATAGCTATAGCCATCAATTCTCGCTCTAAGCATTAACTGAATATTTCTCGAATAACCTTTGGGGTCTGTTGTAGTATCATCAATTGATGCGAATAAATTACGCACTGGTAATTCGTTTTGGTAGGTAACAAGCTCACAAACCACTGTAACTTTCAGTTTAGATGTTTTTCCAACAATACAATAACACCTCCCTTGTGGCCATTTAACAAGACTATTAATCAAGTTTTTCTGAGAAAAATGTCCTGCTGTTAAATGTTTAATGTTCAATTTTCATTTACGTTTCCTAATATCTAACTTTTCCTTGGCCATACTTTAAATAATATGGAGCAAAGTATGCTATTTAAACATAATAATATAAAATCCGAACTGACGATATACAACTCTATATAAAATAAAGCCTGGTTGGATGAGGCTCCCTCACACCCTCACTAACCTTTCTAGGCCGATAACAATGATGCTCAAGTATAATTTTAATACCCTAAGACCTCTACACTTTAAGGTGGGAGTATCAACATGCTTGCCAACCTATAACCTATTTCGCGTAGATTTATTTATGTTTCCTAGCTTTTACACAAAATTTAAATAAAATCAGTATCGACTTGATATTTTATAGGTAATACTTAATTGACATATTTAATAAATATCAAGGAATTTCATAACTTATTTTAGGAGAATTGTATAGCGAAAAATATCGGGTAAGATTTTTTTTAACATTATTATGTCATTGTCACTCATTTTTCTTTCACTATACAATTCTCCCAAAATTAGCAATAAAATGAATAGATATTTTTGTTATATGTCAGATACTACCTAAATAATGTACCGACGATATTGATTTTCTTTAAATGTTAGTTATTAAAATAATAAACTCAAAAAATCAACGCGAAATAGGTTATAAGTTGGCAATAGATTGAATGACGTTGAGAATTCAACCTTAAATAACATAAACAATAAACATGTTTACTTTTTTCTTTTAAATATATAGAGAAAAGGGTCTTTTAAACTTTTTGAAGCAATATACTGCCAGAGAAATAGGCGCACTTAGTTAGAATTATTGCAGTGATGCACATAAAATCTACCAAAACAAACATGGGGTTAATTTTTCTTGGTGTTTACCTTCATTTTTACATCTTGTTTGTGTTAAAATTGTTCATAATAAATTAATCATATCCCAGCACTATCACTACTCTATGATTTTCCCGGCATTTTACTTCTATTAAGGCAAAATAAAAATCACACAACTGTCAGTACTAGCACTAAAGTCAATTTATTTCACATATAGACTAAACGTAAATACAATCACGCATTATGCACGTGATTGTCGAAATTTGAAACAGTGATCAGGGCCGTATTTAAAGGTACAATACCTAATTGACAAATAATTTAAGTATCACAAGATATTTAAAATAATTAGTTGTTAAATTGACTTCATAATACAGATGTAATAACATCCAAATATACAGGGTATCTATAAAGTTTATAGATTATTGTTATGATGTTATGTTTATAGTTATGATTATTGTTGACATTTCCGTTCTCTATATAAAAATTCGAACAAAAAATATAACAAAGGAAGCGACTATACCACTCGCCGAATCAAAATGTAAACGATAATCTTATACTTGTAGCCCTTACTTTACTAGTTCCTATACTATATTAGTAGGCCATTGATATTAGGAAAAATAGGAGAAAAAAATTATAAACTGTTGCCACTTTGGAATTAAACTTGTCAAGGGATGTACTTTAAAAATCAAAAAAGTTCCCAAGCCCTAAGGGCGAGCTTCATCCCCTAAACCCACCCCTAACGTGCAATTTGTCAGTTTTTTCCGTTTTTCTCGAATACCGTTCATCCCACAAAAAAAAATTTACTCACCAAACATGTTCCCCATAAAATTCTGCATAAAAAAGGTTCTATAATCTAAATTGTTTAAACCAGAGGTTTTCGAGAAATCAGTCATTAAATTTAGGGGTTGTTTAACATGAACCAACGAACACGGTATAATCACGTATTTTACTTTTGATTTCGAAACTATGTGATTTCAAGAAGGTTGAATTACAGTGGATTTCTAAAAAAAGTTTTACGACTAATACAAGAGCACTGGTTTCCACACCACCATTGAGGTAGAGTTATCGGTGCATGAAAAAATGACCGAAGAAGAATATAAAAAATTTACCAAACAAGGATTTTTCACAATTCGTCGCTCCGAAAAACATTGGTCCGGAGTTTGGTCAGACATGACCATTGAGCAAACGCTCATGAGAGGCATAAAGACTCTTGGTGGCTTAACCATAGACAATTTACCTTTAGATAAACAAACAATAATCACGAATGTGGCAGTTTTATGGCCTCGCGCATGTAAACAAAACTGGGAACTATTAGACATGCGCACTGCAACATTATCGTTTGACGAATGGGAAAATAGACAGGTCCGGGCTTTAAAATTTAAATTCTTGCTCATATGCCACCATAGAGGGTTTATTTTACCCCTATTTGGGCATAATACAATTATACAACGGCTGCAACTAGTACTAGTCATTGTTTATATTACAATCCGAGTCACTAAAAGCACAAACACAATTCACTAACTAAACTACACAAAAACCAGAAATCCATAAATATTAAACACCAGTCCCACAATACACGATAGCCGATCTATTATACGCACACCACGCCGATTTTGATGATTTTTTCAGGAAACACGTATTTCGATGAGTAGATTACGAATCCGAAAACGAAAGTTGTCGGAAAAGCTTGGTTTCCAAAATATTTCCTTCTTAAGTTACGATTTTTCATGGGTTTGTTTACATCGTGTTTACTTGGGATTTTTATCGTTTTTCAGCCACCTCTCACTACTTTTTAGGTTACACAGGATATATATTAATTTAAATCGTGGGTAAAAGAAGGAAAGTGCGCGTGAATACGCGCATTTTCCTTCTTTTAACCACGATTTTCCACTATGGGAAGCCATCGAAGAAACGAGGTTAGGGTAAGTTTAAGTTTTAGATTTTATGTTGGTAACCATGACTAATATTTTGTGCGAAACTATTTAAATTTAAATTAATCTAGTGGGCGCGATTTTTTCAATTTTTTTCGTTTTTAAATGACGCTACCAACCAATGCGGCTTTATTTTCATTATTAAGTTTGGTTTTTATTAGAATGCTATTCCAAAAAATGAATTTCACTGAATTTTTAGTATTAACTAATGCTTATTTGCCGCTTATTGATTATTTATTGGAGCTCGAAATATTTGTATCTGAAATTCCTAAATAAAAAGACAGACTGAAAAGTAGCGGAAAGCACTTTTAAAAACGAAAAAAATTGAAAAAAGAGCGCCCACTAGATTGATTTAAATATAAATAGTTTCGCACAAAATATTAGTCATGGTTACCAACATAAAATCTAAAACTTAAACTTACCCTAACCTTGTTTCTTCGATGGCTTCCCATAGTGGAAAATCGTGGTTAAAAGAAGGAAAATACTCGTGAAAAAGCGCATTTTCCTTCTTTTAACCACGATTTAAATTAGTATATATACTGTGTAACCTAAAAAGTAGTGAGAGGTGGCTGAAAAACGTAAAAAATCCCAAGTAAACACGATGTAAACAAACCCATGAAGAATCGTAACTTAAGAAGGAAATATCTTGGAAACTAAGCTTTTCCGACAACTTTTGTTTTCGGATTCGTAATCTACGCATCGAAATACGTGTTTCCTGAAAAAATCATCAAAATCGGCGTGGTGTGCGTATAATAGATAATCCGATAGCTGAAAACTTTAGAAAACTACAAGGAATCCGCAGAGAAGAGACCTTAAAACACAACAACAAAAATGGCGGCCGAGCCGGTTCTGGAGAGTATTTTTGAGCGCGTCGATTATTGTCGATAAAGTAGGACGGCCGATAACACGAGGTTTGTGCGCATGCACGAAGGTTCCCCGAATGAAGACAGCTGACCGGCGAGTCATGCGCTCGGACGTATTTTTTCACCCATAAAACGTAACTTTTGTTTGCGCAGGAGATAAGCTGTACGTATCTAAAGGTAAATTGTCTATGGGCTTAACCCACGGAAGGGGCTTTTCAGAAAGCGTCCTCAATAAAAGGATTCTTGGACTACCAGCTACACACCATGTATGCGAAGCTGTTGAAATGTATTGTGCCATTATATTAAGCACCACGGATCAGCATGTAGAAATGAGAGATGTGAGGATAAAGACGACGAACAAGAAAGTCGAAAATTTCAACAGTGGCTTAGAGAACACAATCCATTTATTAATACGAATAATCTTGTTTCGCTATCTACTGGGTATGTTGCTGGAGAGGAAATCAACTGTTATGAAGCTAAGCGTGTGGGGGAAGAGATTTTGCGAAAGTCTATCTCCGAATGCAGCGTATTTGGAGCACACAAATTAAAACGTGCAAATTTAGTAAAGACTATGACTTTGTCAGCTGGCAAAGTTTAAGGTGCTAAAGATACCATTCAAATCGATTCAACTCAACTTTTCCAAAGAATCATATGCACAGTACACTATCCTAAAGATCTGCGCTCTTGTTTTAAGTACGAGCTTGCTTCGGTGCCATTGACTTTATTTGATAATGCTGGGTTGATGAGAAAAACAAAAAAATCGTCGCTCTACGATATTTTTAACAAAGTCGCTGAGCAAGAAGTAAGCACAGCAGGTTACCATTTCGTTCTTGATGGTGGTTGCCTTCTTCATCGCATGGTTTGGCCAAAAGAAGGTACCTTTGGAGATGTCTATTCTGCATATACCAATTTTATTCATAAATGCTATGGCAACAAAGTTACTGTTGTATTTGACGGTTACTCCGAAAATAGTGTCAGCACAAAAAGTGTTGAACGTCAAAGAAGAATGTTAAAACGCCTGATATTCTTTTTAACAAAAACACGGTATTAGTTGAAACGCAAAGTAAATTTTTAACTAATCTTAACAATAAGGAACGACTTATTTCACAGCTTGCTGAACATCTGGACAACCAAAATGTAGGCAAATGTATTGCAGTAGATGATGCTGATGTCGAAATTGTTACTACTGCTATAAAAAAATCACAGGAAAACGAACAAGTCGTAGAGGTTGGTCAAGACGTCGACCTACTTGTTTTAATAATTGCACTTACCCCAGAGGACACAAATATCATATTCCAAAAGGAGGCTCAAGGTAATGTTAAAAAACGGCTGTATAGTTCGAAGAACTTACCGTCATCTAATACTGTCCGCAATTGTAAAGAATCTATCTACTCATTCATGCAATTAGTGGTTGCGATACCACGTCAGGATTCTTTGGAAAGGGCAAACAACAATTTGTACAAGTATTTAATCAGAAGAAAGACCTCGATAGTGTAATTCAGATTTTCAACAACGCTGAGTCAACTCCAGACCAAATTGAGCAAGCTGGGGAAAGATTTATAATGGAGCTTTATAAGGCTAAATTATTAGAGGGCAGTCTCAGTGAGCAAAGATTTGCTTATTTTAATAAATTTGTTGCCCAAGCGGGCAAAGCCGTGTTTCTTTCGAAATTACCTCCAACGTCGGCAGTCACCTATCTATACCACTGAGCCACCAGCCCCAGCTTCTATTTTAAAATTAATTACCTGCAGTTGTAAACAAGGTTGTGGAAATAGATGCAGCTGTACTAAGGCAGGCTTACGTTGCACAACGATGTGCACAAATTGCCGTGGCCATAGCTGTATCAATAGAGATTTTACAGATGATGTGGATACAACAGAAGAAGTATGATTTATTTTTACTTAGTGGATTAGGTCTTCAGGAGAAACCACTTAAAAAAAAACGCGCCGATAACTCTACCTCAATGGTGGTGTGGAAACGAGTGCTCTTGTATTAGTCGTAAAACTTTTTTAAAAATCCCTTCTCCACCCTAATTCAACCTTCATGAAATCACATAGTTTCGAAATTGAATTATGTGATTATACCGTGTTCGTTGGTCCATGTTAAACAACCCCTTAATTTAATGACTGATTTCTCGAAAACCTCTGGTTTAAACAATTTAGATTATAAAACCTTTTTTATGCAGAATTTTATGGGGAACATGTTTGGTGAGTAAATTTTTTTCGTGGGATGAACGGTATTCGAGAAAAACGGAAAAAACTGACAAATTGCACGTTAGGGGTGGGTTTAGGGGATGAAGCTCGCCCTTAGGGCTTGGGAACTTTTTTGATTTTTAAAGTACATCCGTTGACAAGTTTAATTCCAAAGTGGCAACAGTTTATAATTTTTTTCTCCTATTTTTCCTAATATCAATGGCCTACTAATATAGTATAGGAACTAGTAAAGTAAGGGCTACAAGTATAAGATTATCGTTTACATTTTGATTCGGCGAGTGGTATAGTCGCTTCCTTTGTTATATTTTTTTGTTCGAATTTTTATATAGAGAACGGATAATTTTTTTCTTCTATTTGGCTATTTTAATACTAATATCAATGGCCTATAGGCGCCGCGTAATTAGTTAAATTATTGGTTGTTTAATGTTTTACCGCCTTATTTACCAAAGAGGTTTAAATTTAGGCCATCAAAATATTTAAATCTTCTAGTCGACCAATTATGCTCTTATAATTGTCATTTTGTTTATGCTGTATAACGTTTTCAGGCGTACATAATAATATATTATTTAATGAGCGTATAATGTAGGCCATAATAAAACGAGGATGAAGTTTACGACACGAGCCAAAGGCGAGTGTTGTAAATCATCCGAGTGTATTATGGTTCATTAGACGCAAGTCAAATACTATACTTTATCTAAAACCATCCATTTATACAGTGCCTGAAAAAAAGTTGAGTTCATATGGGAAATATAATAATTACACTTGTTGTTTTATGATAATTACACTTGTTGTATTATGGATAGCATAATGTTCTTATTATCAGAAGTATTATGCACCTATTATTAAATGGTTATAGATAAACACCCTTTTCTTTACAAATTAAAAAGAAAACCTAAAAAATGTTGTTACAGTACAAAAATTAGTTGACTTAATCATACATTGTCAAATTAAGACGGTTTTAGCCTTAAATCTTTTTAGTGAATAAGGGTGTTAGTGTTTTAAAGTTTGTAAAAACGTGTGCATCGATAGTAATATTTTGCTCTTACTATAACAATCGTAAAAGACACAGATCTTTAAAAAAAATGTTGATCTTAATAGACCCAATGCAAAATCGCCTGGACATGCACACTAGAATTATATCATTAAATCATGTAAATAAACGTCCGAAATGCAACAACCTAACAATTCGTATGTTACGACTAAATGCAACCCTGTCAAATTTCGGTAGCGCCGAGCTCGAGCCGTCTCCGCCGAGTTAACCAATAAGAACTATCCACCTGCAGATCGGTGATCACGCGTCTAGCAATGTTTTTTTATTATTTTGGTTTAGTCTATGTGTGAGATAAATAGACTTATTAACACAAGATTAATATCGATTGTTGAGGTGGGCGGAGTAGCCATTTGTAGCACATTGATAACGACCATACGATATGCTTATTATAAAAGCCGATAGGAATCTTTTTTTCGCAATGAAGTTAAGTTCGTCCTTTTATTATTAGGGAGCAAACTTTTCTAATGCCCCCCACGTATACTTAAGTACACTATGAGGATTATTTTAGGTTCTCTTGGCTTTACGAAACCCAGCACCCCACAATCTCACAAGGAATCAACGTCGACCCCGAAAAAGGGCGAAGTAATTTCCATATTGAAACGACGAAATTCGGAACAAAACGTGTTGAATACGTCACATGAAGATTCGTTCGACGCATACTCTGAAGAATCTGGCAGCCAGGGTTACAGTGAGAGATTGAGTGAAATTAGTGATGAATCGGCGGGTAGGAATAGAAAACAGCGATATGATTCGAACGATGAGGATTCAGATTTGGACGATTTTGGGGTACGCTTTAGAATTAAATTATGTATTTATAAATAATGGATAAAAAAAGGGAATCTTCCGGAAATTACGGTCAGGTTAACGTACCTAAAACCTAGTTTTTATTAAAATTATTAACAACTAAGGAAATAAGCATGAAAGTTGTATGCCTACCAATATTATAGTTTTTTTAAAATAAGTTTTTAAGTTGTTATGTTTCCGTAGAACCACCAGATATATCGGGTTTACCCATGGGTTCTGGTAAGGAAACGGATCAGCCTTTTATATAGAATACCGCCCACTTAACCCATTAACGGCGGAATTTCTAATTTTTTGATTGACGCTTTTTTAAATAAAAGATTACTAAAAAAAAGTTTCTTAAGACACAAAATAACACATATATTTAAGAAAAAACGTTATATTACAAAAAACACTAGCTGGTTAAGGTATACAAATGAGATTATTTAGTGTGAAATATAAAGTTGCACTCTAGACATAAACCCACATTACATTTCGAACACATTGTGCGTACTATGGATGTGCATCCTTCGCCAGCGCAGCGCCTTTACTATGGATGTGCATCCTTCGCCAGCGCAGCGCCTTTTCTTCTTTTCAATAGTATGAACTAACAGATGATCTAGCCGGTCATCTGATACTCGATTTAGGGTCACGCTGGACTTTGAAGTAGATGGTCTACGACTACCTTTGGGAAGGACCTTATACCTGTTCAGATAGGTCTGCACAATTTCTCTTCTAAATGCTAGCTGTGATATTTTGCTTGAATGGGAAGTCCTATAAGCAGTCCAAGCATTTACAAGTGCCACATCTAGAAGCCAGGTAAAGATTGGCCACCACCACTTCTTTCTTCTAATGCTGATTCTATATTTTGCAACATTTTGATCTAACCGGTCAGTTCCCCCATAAAGCGATTATATTCTGCTACTACTGATGGCCTAGGAATTATAATATTTGTTTTCTCCTTTTGACAGTATCTTCTAACGTTAGATATCGGCTGAATACCGTGACACGTAGATGCCATAGTGACAACATTGGCCTAGGTTCCACCAAGTATTCAGGTCCATGTTCAGGTGCTGGATCTAGCTCAATATATTGTTCATTTTCAATCTGCTCTGGCATGTCCCGTTCTAGTCGTTCCCTTACTACTTAATTCGGCTTGAGCTGCCAATTGTCCCCTACTTAGGTTATCTACTAAACCTCCACCATCTTCATTACCTGAGTCTTCGTCTGTACGGACGTATGGGTCTGGGGGCTCTATGTAAATTTGTGACACGTTAATGTCGTCATCGTTATAGGCCATGTGAAGGGCCTCTTCGAGAGTAAAACCACGCCTAAGAATAAAACAAACATATTTAAATTATTTTGTAAAATTTGACCCCTGAGAATGCAAGAGTTGCCAAATGGCAACGGGCTTGTTTTGGGTGGGATATATACAAAAAATAAAAACATGCGACCTAACCTATATATAATACCTTTCACACAACCTTTCGTCTACGTTATTTATAATAATTTACCATTCTAAACAAAAAACATAAATTATAATAGTACTTACTCTAATCGCAAGTCCATATTTTGCTGAAAAATATTGTAACTAGATTTTTTAACCACTCGCACAAAAACAACGTTATATTTAAAAATCCTAATGACTGACAACTCTAAGCACATGTTTAGCTAATGTGAAAACCACATTTATGGTCAAGTTTTACTTATCGTTAAAGTTATACATTTTTAAATTTACGTTGCCATATGGCAACGCGAGCTGTTTCAAGAATAGAAAAGAAAAATTATACATCATGGATCATAAAAATTCTACGTGTATCAACTTTAATTGTTTTGATGAAATATTTTTACATACTGCAATCAATTTTTCATAATCATGCTCTATACCTATCTTCAACCGTTTACGAGATACTAACTTTTAAAACAAAATATACCAACGATAAAGTCTGAAAAGAAACTATTTTATAAGATGTTGAAAATGTCCTCCACTAACTTACTGTTCTGCAATGGATATAAAAATTCCTGTATTTTGTACTACTTGAGGACAAATTTCTCGTATTACTAGTCAAATGGACTTCTTAAGCGTAATCGAATTGGGTTTAGATTTATACAGGCCTGGAAGTGTTAGGATAGTGTATTTTCTAAATTTGCCCCTACATGTATTTCTAGTCGGGAGTCCCGTCAGAATGCGTGCAGCTTTTTTTGTCCTATGAAAGCACACTTTGCGCCATATTCCCTTCCCATAACATAACTTCGAAGCTAAGCACAGAGTCGATGTTTGCAAAGTAGACCACTCCCAAGTACCTTGCCATGATTCTCAGGGAGTATCATGACGAGTTAATTCATTTGCAAACCCCTTGTACCTGTCCCGCCCAGTCCAGATTTTGGTCTGTGTCAAGTCCAAGGAACCTCGTGCCTCTCCAGGGGCCACACCTTGTTTGGAATGTCCGCGTTTCTCTGTCTAGTTCTGAAGCAATTTGCATGAGTTTTCTAATCATTTGGAATTAATCTATTCCGTTAAAATCACTTCCCAGCCTTTTTCAAACGACCATTCGATGGCTGCAACAAATCGATAAGCGATTGTGCTATTGTGAAAAGCTAGCGTAGTCAGCAAAGTTCACTAGCTGGCAACACTGATTTGTTATTTGTGATGCTAATTCATTTACGTAAAAGATTAAATAGCATTGGACCCCTTACACTTCCCTGCATGTTCCCTGTGCCGCGGTACCCTACCAAGCTCCTAATCATCAGATTATCCGATTCTGAGTCAGATTAAGGGTGCCCAAGAGAAAAAACACCTAAAAAGCCATATTTATGGTGACAATACAATATGTATAATTTAATTTTTTTAGGATGGCAGTCAGATTAGTTCCAGTAGTTTCGATATTTCGGAGATTCGTCAGTCACTCCATTCTGAATCGGGAGAAAGCGCACCCATCCAGCTAACGACAGGACCGCATAATGTGTTGTACCATTTTGTCCATATTGATACCACCGAATGTGTGTTGGTCGCTCCTCTAAACTCCAATATACAATCTGGAACCTATGGTCTCGTAATAAACAATTTCAGACGATGCTGTCAAAATATTCACGGCGTGTTCCAGAATACGCTTCGATTTAAGGTAATATTTTCTTTAAACGTTTTTTAAAAATGACAACGACTGACTTTACATTAACTTTAACATGCTGAAACATATGAAAAACACATATTAAAAATATGTTATGCAGTATTGTATGTTAACACTGACTCCCTCAATTTATAATGTTGAACCTTTATGAAGTCGGCACAAGCATCGCAAACCAGGTAAACATAAATTATATTGTCCAGTTCGGATGCAACTCATTAAATGCCAAGTGGGCGCCGTGGGGCTACCTACCTGTAAGTAATTGACATTGTAGACGTAGAATCTCACCGTGTGAGTGACTTACATTTATGTCCGGTTCATTTTTGTTATTGTCCAAGTAAATAAAGCGTGCAAAAGTCGAATCAGTGTTTGAATATTCAACGTCATACAACGTAGCGTTCGATTCGTACATATATTCATCCGTATACATGGTGTTAATTAAGTAAGTACGGAAACTTTAAGGAATTATTCTTTGATTGATTCTAAGACGAAAAGTTCATATAAATATAGGTCCGCAAGAGCTCCGTTATCGAGATACAGGGTGTTTAACTTTTAAAAAAATTCACATTTTTCTATTATAATATTAAATGGTATCAGCTACTTCATTGAAACTTACGACACACCAATAGATATTTAGAGGCTACATTTTACAAGCATTAAGATATTTTTAATTCAACCACGAGCGTAGATATGGGTAACCTTCTTAGGATTTTCAAGTAAAAAATGACACGCCACTGACTGTTTTAAACTTTTAAAGCATTATCTAGTAAGCCAAGCAAGGGATACACAAAAAGTGTCTCTTGAAAGTTTTTGATTGGATGAACCCTTTTCGAGAAAATTTCTTTATTACGTTTTCATGCACGCCTATGGACAAATTTAAGTGTGAATCAAAATTGCTCAGAACTCAACCAAAGACCGAGATCTTATGAAAATAAATTTAAAAACCTATGAAATCGTTTCTGGAACCGTTTGATTTTCACAATAAAAGGATATTGAAATAATAATAAAGACATTTTAGACATTTTTATTATTTTTTAATTTAAAAAAATTTCAGAAAAATTAAAAATGTCTTTATTATTATTTCAATATCCTTTTATTGTGAAAATCAAACGGTTCCCGAAACGATTTCATGTTTTTAAATTTATTTTCATGAGATCTTGGTCTTTGGTTGAGTTCTGAGCAATTTTGATTCACACTTAAATTTGTCCATAGGCGTGCATGAAAACGTAATAAAGAAATTTTCTCGAAAAGGGTTCATCCAAAAAAAAATTATCAAGAGACACTTTTTGTGTATCCCTTGCTTGGCTTACTAGATAAGGCTTTAAAAGTTTAAAACAGTCAGTGGCATGCCATTTTTACTTGAAAAACCTAAGAAGGTTACCCATATCTACTCTCGTGGTTGAATTAAAAATGTCTTAATACTTGTAAAATGTAGCCTCTAAATATCTATTAGTGTGTCGTAAGTTTCAATGAAGTAGCTGCCCAAGTAGCACAAGAATCTTACTATTTGACTAAATTGTTTTATATCGGATTTATTAGAGCTTTTAAATACACTAATTATTACTTAACACTTGCCATCAACACTAACTTGCTGTATAACCTAAATTACTTTATAGGTGTTTATAACGTTAATTGTTAAAACAGTTTTAAAAGTACAGAAACCAGATTGCTTAGAAACATGTATGTAACAAAACTTATACAACTCTTTTCGCTTAAGATAGATATATTTTATACTTATTTTGTAAGGGTAATTTTAAACAGTTTATAAAGCAACTATAAAAACGTTTACTTTAATTTTATAGAAGCAGCTTTATTATTAGATTATAATATAGCAGTAGCGGAAACTTATTTATAAAACAATTTGATCTTGACGACAATTAAGCAACTACGGCTACTCTTAAACGACTATTTTATAATGGTTATTCAATAAAACGTAATAAAATAGTTAAAAAGCATTTAAAATATAAAAGTGCTTTTGTAAATGCAAAATCACTATTTAGTGAACCTTATATAATATTTATAGCACTTCCCGTACTAACCTAACTTTTTACGTCCACATCAGTTGATATGATCGGTCAGTGTATCTATTTATAATTTGTAAACAATGTCAAGCTTAAGCAGTCGGCCAATTTCCCACTGGAAAAAAATAAGACAAAGTGGAAACTTTAAGAAAAAGGTTAGAGATAACTATCAAAGAATTTTAAATGCAAATGTACAACATGTAAACACAACAGCACAGGCAGGGTTGATTTGGGTAAAATGCTTTACGATTCTTCATCCGACCAACAATATGAGCCCATAGTCATAGTAAAGAATACAATCAATGTTTAGGGATGGAAATTGTTCAGACAGGTTAAAACAAAATTTTTAAGGTTATATCTAGTTGTGTCTAATCCACCCTAGTAGCACAAATATGCTTACAAATGTTTTATAAATTACTACATAATAATTTATAATAAAACTCTGTTCTCTTGAAAATACTGTATTCACCCTTATATGATGCCTATAAACACGGAAAAGGCCCAAGTTTATAAATAGTATATTAAAGTACGAGTTTTATAAGAAGCGGTTTTAGCGCCCGCGTCTATTTTAAAAAACGAGCCACGAAGTGGCGAGTTTTTTTATTGACACGGGCGCTAAAACGCGTTATGAAACATGTGCTTTATACATTTTTTTCTATTTCACCTTTTATAATCAAGAAAAATACATTTTAAAAAGAAAATAAATCCTTCAAATTTTGTAATTTTTTATGTCTAAATTTTATGTTGGTAATACTATTTTTTATCATAGGAGCCTCTGGACAACAAGAATTATTTTGCAAACTGTCATTTTTTGATTTATTGACCCATTTTCACCACGAGATTCTAAAGTTATTTTAGCGATATGAGATTTGAAATTGGACGGAATACGTTGTGTGATCCTTGTACATTCGGTACATATACAGAGCGTTCGGAAATTCGGGAGATTTTGCTACTTTTTTTCGAATTTCAAAAGACGTGATTTTACGTCACGGCATTGCAATTTAGTATAGGGAAGATGGAAAATTCAAATAAAGTTGGAGTTAAAATCGACATTAGAAGGTTAGTAGGCTTCAGATAATAATTAAAAAACAGTTTTAAGTATTTTATAAAGCATTTATAAAACAGTTATATAAAGATTTTGTAAAGTAGGCGATTCTGCTACCTATATAATAGTTCCTTGATACTTGCGACTTTTATAAAATACTTTTATAATAGTTATAATAAAGTTTATAACATAATTGACTAAAGCTTATAAGATTATAATAGAATACTAATATAACTATTTTATAAGAGTTTTAAAAGTATTAGCACAATAACCAATTTGTATAGATAACGATATTTTTCCAAACAATGTTTTTTTAGTTGTCATAATTACTATTTAATAAAATAAATTGCACAATTTCTTTACTGTTAGCGCTTCCTTTTTATTAGAATTTGACATATTGCAGTTATATTTTATTTTGGTGAATTATACTAAAATAATTTACAAAATTAAAAATGTTTATTGTCATATGTCCATTGTTATATTCCAGGCTTTTTTTCCTATTACAGCGAAGATTTGAACCAAATATTAACAATAATTTAATATGCTTTGTTTGGATAACCTAATGGCCGACATAAAGTTTTGCATAAAACATGGCGTCGACTAACAAATCATTTTTATCGCACAAATATTATTTATAATTGATTTTTAAATAACAGATGTGATTTATAATTTGTTATATAATGCCATTTTATGGGATATAATAATTGTGTTGCTTGTATGAATGACATAACAAAAATTATCAAATTATTTTGTTATGTGCTATGTTGCCGTATATATTTGCAGATTTATACTTAATCCCAATATATTTTATTGTAAAAAAAGGTACCCATTTAAAAATTAATTTAATTTGCGTTGCGCAATTTCTAACCTACTTAAAATGTATATATAATACCAATGGCAATTTTTCTTTTTATCGAGACAAAAATTATTTAATTGGTGCCCTAAATAATAAACGTGTTTTTGTTTTGCAAGTTAATGCAGTTATAAAATAAGGTTGTTCGGCTGGTTTTTTCCGCCGTGTCGGACGGGTTGGTACGCCAATCCACAGTCCCTTTTAAGCTGGATTTTCCCAGCGAAGCGCATTTCACGCTACGCAGATTGTAATAAGACGCTCTGGTGTTGAACCCTGTAAACTTGATTATTGCTAGCGCACAACATTTAACTCTTCCTTTTGATTTAAATTGAACAAGTTTACAGCGTTTTAAGCCGGGCGTAGTACGACTTCTGAGTCACTTAAAATGTGCGTCGCTGGGAAATTCCGACTTAAGGTGCTCGCTCAGTGCTGTGAGGACAATATGCCAATGACTCTTCATTTCCCTACGCTCGTGACGCGACGCTTTGTCCTAAATCGCGTAACTAAGCCTATTGTTATGGGTTACAGACCTGTTTAAATGTCTTTCATTCGCCATGCTCCTGCAATTCCGCCACTGACCATATTATGTAAAATTAAAATGTAACGGTTTAGCTTACAAACAACTGATATGTTAGGAACATTGATCGAGAACATTGGACTATCCCAAGTAGCACAAATATACTTCAGACAGTTCTATACATTGTTATATAACAATTTGTAATATAACTATGATATTTTAAAAGTCCTCTGTAAACCATTATATGACTCTTAGAAACACGGAAAAGGCCCAGATTATAAAACAGTTTCATTTATTAGAAGTTTTGTTAGGCTCACAGAAAATAATTACAATACACTTTTGGGTATTTTATGTAACGTTTATATAATCCATTTTATAAGCAATAATTAAATATTTTATAACTATAGCAAATAACCTCTCATAGATACTAATAAGATATTAATAAAATTGTATAAATATTTTAACAATAACCATTTTGGGCCGATTAAAATATTTTTATTATATTGTGTTTATATTTTAGTCGTGTAGTTATTACGAATAAAATTTCAATATATTTACCTAATATGTCAACTATACAAGAGATAGCATAGACTTGAAACATGGCGACAATAAAAACTTACAGCAGTTTGCACGAAAAAGATTTTCAAGTCGAACGCTTTCCCACGGCCAAATTTCTCTGCCAGGCTGATTTTACTGACATAACATATCCATATTTTTAAGTACATTTTCACGGGCTTTCATTTAATTAAACATTTTGTTATTGAAGATATTTTAAAAATATTTTTAAAAGTTAAATAATAATTTATAAAGTTGAAAATCGAAATTTTTTTTACTTGCAATGTTATTGGCCAAACGTTTTTCTTATTGAAATGACTACTTTAAGAGATATTTAAATATTTTATTTGATTAATATTATTTCGCCAACATGGCCGATTAAAAGTAGTTTTTAAAACATGGCGTCAACTCTAACAAATCACTTTATCGTTCCAGGCACACTTATAAAACAAATATAATATATAAATTGTTATATTATGCCTTTTTACATGACAAAATTGTTTTATTATTTAAAACGGCGCAGCATCACGTGGTAAAATTATTGTGGTTCTCGCAATGTTGCCATGTTTTTGCAGAATATTGATTTTTTGTAGCTATAGGTATACTGATTCGCCTGTGTTGAATGTTTTTGTAAAAGCCATTCTTTATTTTTATTATTATCATGATTAGTATTATTATTATTATCGTTTTGGGTACCTTTTTGCTATAATTCAAATATTTCCTTATAATTTTTGCGTGTAACCTTAAAGAACCATTGCTTACTTTTATTAAAATAATTGTGCCTTGAAAAATAAAAGTGATTTGGTGAAGCATTCTAGTCCTTTCTATTTAATGTTCCTATTTTAATATATTTGCTTCAAGAAATTAAGAATACTTTTAAGTAGACTTGCAGATTTTATTTTTATTCCGACAATGCTGTATGGCCGGCCAGTCATTCTCGGCCGTGGTGTTAGTAAGTGGCGCAAGGTAGCGTGACAGTAGATTAATTTCAAATAATGGCGACACTAATAAATTGATAATATGATAGTTTTGTTGTATAAGGCTCACTTTAGGCATCTTATTCGATACTATTATCGTATACGCTATTATGGTAACCGGTTCTATATAATCTTTTCATTATGAAATCTAGTATCGTATTAAAATAATTAGTACTGTTTAATGAATAGTTGAATGGGGTTTTTTCATTTATTGAACGGTTAAAATTTTAAAATTGTATCTGCTGTTTTGTCTTTAAATAGATATTTAAAATATATAATAGTATTATATGATTTATATCTATGACAATACTATTACTTATATTTATTTCAAGCAAAAAGTATTGTCTAGTTTAAAATCTTAGACAAAATCTGCATGGCCTAACCTGCATAAATTATATCGAGAGTAGCGAGTACTATTAATTTATCTTTGTCTAATGATGTGAAATGAGCATATTATTTCAACTCAAGGGTATCAGGAATAACGGGTTTTCCTTAGTTGGATCACGTAGATTAGTAATTAGTGACGTCATACCAAAATCCAATCAATGACAGACCTTCCGCTATAAATACAAACCGGCACTCGGTCTTTGGTGCTAATAGTATTCTACAATAGAAACGAAGCTACTGATTCGCGCTTTCTCGTCTCTGGTATAAAATACCACCTATAAACCGCGAACAGGGCTTGTGATTCGTATACGTAACATAACTTTTATGCGCCCGGTGGATGATGAATATTTTGCGGGCAGCATTTAAAAGAAAAATATGGTACGAAAAAAATGTTTATGATTCATGTTCAATGCTATTTTGAATCCGCCATGTTGGATTTCGGATAAAGCTTTAAAACGGGCCTTTTGAACTTTACCTACAAAACAAAAAAAAAAATATTTAAATTGGTCCAGTGGTTCCCGAGACACCGGTGCACACACATACGAGACTAACTAAGAACCTCTGTTTTTGGAGGACGTGTCATCAAGGACAAACCTTTACGAAGTATCGACAAGATATATTTGGATATAGGAAGTCGTTAAAATAAAAAAAATTCACTATTTTTAAATAAAATATTTTTTTAGAATATGCCCGCCCAAGATATAGGAAAATCCCTTATGAACAAAAGCTTGATAGCCATTAAAGAGTACGGGATGCTATTTGAATGTCCATTTAGTGATGAGGGAGAAAGCAGCAAGAAAAATAAAATAAGTTATTGGGTTATAGGGTAAGTTTTCAGTTGATACTGTTATGACTTTGTATTTATTGTGCATTTTCTATTATGTGCTCCGTTAAAAACAAAAAACCCTTTCAATTGACAATTATTATTGGCAATACCGCAAAAACGCGGCAACCCAAAAAAATTACGTCGGTGGTACCCGGTAAGCATTGTGAGATCCTCCCTTACTTCTACAATAAGTGACGAGTTAAGCTGTTAAAAAAGTGTGAACAAAAATAATTAATGTGGTCCCGTAAAAATAGTTGTGTATTTTAAAGATTATAATAAAAGTTAGTCCGCGATATTCATAAAAATAAAATTCATCGTTTTTCTAACAGATACCAGTCTCGTTTTTTCTCTTCAAGTTACAATTTCAAGTGCTGTAATTTCTAACTGGCTTTACCGAATATTACCACATTTTGTGACAGTGCTTGGGCTGAAATTACTTATGTGTTTATGTATGTATCACATAAACTTAATTGTCATCTAAAACTGTTGGCGCTGATGTTATTTTTTGCCTGGTATCAATTTTTAATATTAAATTGTGTGAAACTCAAAATTAAATTGACATATATTTTCAAGTTTCCAGACTTTATGTCCTCACTATAATTTATTATGTACCGAAAACATAAAATGTTTTTCGGTGTGCCGATATAAGTTTATTTTACCTAAACACAAAAAACACACTTTAGACTAGAGGTACAAAAATTCCCGTATACTTAGGTTAATTTTCTGTCATATTTACTAAATTTGGTAAATCTGACCTTTTTACCTTTATAACTGACCACTTACGTAAATAAACTGATAAAATGTGGGTTTCGAAAAGCAAATAAATCCATCCAGTTCCAACTTTCATCCAGTAATAGTATATTGTTTTATTCGGAGTAAAAGTGATACTCGTCTGTAATTGCCGGACTCACTTCGTTCGTTCGTCCGGCAAACCTGCAGCCTTGTCATAAGAAGTTACTTTTACTCCGAATAAAAAAATACAATTTTTTCTTTAAACGTCGGTTAAATATGAAAACATAAAGATACAAAATTATATATTTATTGATAAGAACACAGTTATACTTTTATTTTCGTTGCTATTGGCAACGGAAGTAAAAAGTACTATTTCTTAACATCAAAAAAATAGTAGAAAAATGTCAGGTGTATTGACGTTTAATGAAAAAATTAATTATTTAGTACATTTTGTTCAAAATAGTAGAAAAATATAAAATAAGAAAAATTTATAATTTATTACAGCAACATTTTTTTCAATAATTAATTCCAAACGTTCGGGTATGGATGCTTTCAGAATTCGGGCATCATGCGAATGACAGTTTTTCCATATTTCTTATATTTTGTTTCACAAGTTGTAACTATTTCCCGTATGGAAATCATTTGTATGATTAATTAAATACATTAAAAATTACAATTAGAAAAATAATTTGCCCGAGATTTTTCGTCCGTAACTGTACCGGGTGAGTCAACGATTGCGCGGAGTAATTTTTTGCATTAAAGATAAGAATTATCGATAATAACCTTCTGTGTTATGGTGGATATTCTGCACAATTTAAAAATATTTTGAATTATACAGGGTGTCACAAATTTTGATTTTTTTTAAATGGGACACCTTATTTGGAGTGGATTTTTGATTACTACGTGCCAATTTATAAGTTTTTCACTATTGTTTTAATATACGAAATAGTTATAGTATAGTTTTGCAGATAATTTAACTTTTATTAAAAATTTGCATTTGGAAGCTTCTCTTTGTTGGGAAAATATTTACTTAAATTTTGATTCCAACCTCTTCATAATTTTTTTCCTGAATTTGCTTTACTGTTACTGAACTACTAGACAAAAGTACATATTATTCACTATGAAATAATTGACATCTCACTTACAGGATATTTTCTTTTCACGTCCAAAGTAAGAAAACGTTTAATGTCACTTTTATCAACAACACACTATATATTTTTCGTTTATCTTATAGCTCGTCAAAACCTCTTTTATAAAAAATCCCCATCTCTAATAACTTTTGAAATATGTTAATTTTTTTGGGATTTTTGTTCTCGTCATACCATCTTTGTCAATGTATCTCAGTAGCCATGTAAAAGAAATGAAAATAATGTAAGTGCATGACACATAACTTCCATGACAACAATTGTACCAGTAATGGTATCCTTAGAAGTTACCTTTTGCTGCATTTATAAGGAATCTAAAGCATTTTTAGAAAACTAACACAAGTCAATGTGTACAGAGACAAGAATTTTATATGGAAGGATTTACACAATACCCGAACATAAAACTTAGTAAAATATCACGTGTACCAAAATTGTGATCCAACACATTTATAAATTAAAAATTTGTATTCTAATTCACTCTGTTATTTTAAAAGAAAAAAAAATCAAACATAACACTTCAGGAGAATAAGACATTACATGATCATAACACCAGACATTGTATAAATTATCAAACTATACCAGTAAAAAGTAATTTCGGAAAAAAATCGCTTTTATATGACGGAATAATAAAATATAACAATCTTCCACAAAATATCAGGAAAATTAAAAAATTGGCAACTTTTAAAAAACAATTAAAGAAATATTTACTAAATTAAATTATTTATACTATTTTTTTTTACATTGATTTTATTAATGAATTAAATTGGATTAACTTCCTTTTTTTAATTGTTATTTTTTTTTATGGTTATTATTTTCTATACAGGGTGTCCCAAAATTATGGGCCGTAGAGTAACTGGAGATACTAGACATCAAACTAAGCCGATTAAGTCATATAAGTTTTTTTGGATTGTTACTCGTTCTAGAGATACAGGGTGTTGAAAGTAAAAGTTTATTCTCGAAAATAAGCCATAATTTTAAAACCGTTTAATGAATTGAATTGAAAGTTGGCAGTATTATGTTTTTATGAGCAAGAAATAAGAATTTGTAGAAATTTTTAGGTTTCACACTAGAAGGCGCTAGTTGCATACACTGGGCTTCATAAATCTATGATTTTTTTTCTTACCTGTGATATTAGGTGTTTTTCAATTAAAGTTTCTTAAAGAAGGGCATTTTCTAAGTCAAAAAGGTGTACTTGATTGATCTTAATATCTTTAGCGGTTTTCGAGATATTTCCCTTTAAACATCCCAAAGCATAAAAAAACATAGTACATAATTAAATTAATATTTTAATTATCACAACGCAATAAATTCGAAACAGTGTAACAAAAACAAGAAGCTCACTTTAGTAAATGTTGAAAGTGACCACCGTTGACCTCAATACACTTTATTAAACTTTTAACTAAATAAATAATAATATTAATAATAATAATAATAATAATAAACTTTTACTTTCAACACCCTGTATCTCTAGAACGAGTAACAATCCGAAAAAACTTATATGACTTAATCGGCTTAGTTTGATGTCTAGTATCTCCAGTTACTCTACGGCCCATAAGTTATGGGACACCCTGTATTATGTTGTCACTTTCCATGTAATGATCTGTAAAAATTAGTTTGGAATAAAGAAATTTTTTTTAAAAGTAAAAAAAAATTCTATATTTTTTATACATATACCATACCGTTTTTATGATGAAACTTTTACACTTCGATAGGGCATCTTTATTATACAATATGTGACTTTAAAAAATAACTCCTTATCACTTTCTATTTTTATGCCAGGACCAAAAGCTGTTCAACTCAAAATTTGCATATTTTTTTGAAATACTGTTAAAATATGTTTGTAAAAAGAAGCACATAATATTATATCCTTTTGTGATATTGGCCCCTCGGTTGGTATACTTACAGAACTATATGGGCCTTAGTATTCCAAACATTTAGATTAGATCTTCATCACTTGTTCCCTTATTTGTGTACAGTACAGTTTGAAATGTATATAGATAGCTATTGAACAATATTAGGATAATTCAGACAAGCATTCCAAAATTTTGCAAATTAGGAAAGTAAAGAGACAGTATTGTGGTTATAAAACTTGAAAGAATGAGTTTTAATTTAAATTTTTTTTTTTATTTAAATTAGGTTGAAAATATTTCTTTTGCTTAAAGTGAGTTTTTAACTTATTGATTTTATTTTAAAATTTTCTTATAACTTACATATTTAAAAAAAAAATTCTGATTTTTTTTTTGTTTAATTGGCATTTGGCTAATTAGCCATGCAGCCAGTCGCAAAGTAAAAAAGAAGAACATTATTATTGGAAACATATAAACAGGGATACACGCTTCACGCCACTGGGGTCTGTCAGGGCGACTTTATTTTAAGACACACAGGAAATGAAGACCACTAAAAAAGGGGATTACATATAAGGAAAAAATAGGGTAGGTTTGTTTTTAAATAATTAAAGAGTTACAATTTTTAATTGACCTTGTACAAATATGTTACAAGAACATTTTTCTGGTTTATTTTACTGAACTTGCTAAAGTCGTTTTTTTTTTAACTATTGGCACACACAGTTGGCAAACTGTGTTAAAGGAAGACTTGGCTGCCTTGACGTATGACTGGTCCTAAAACTTTGTTATCGTATAAACAATTACAGAAACGTTATTTCTGCCGTGCGCCACAAAATTTGTATTAATTATAACCAATGTTAGCGATCCGTAAAGAGGAATTTTGAAAATTCGCAAAAACAGTGGTTAATTGTACTTGGCATGGAGAAATGAAAGAGGCAAACCGGTGTTGTACTAAAAAAATCATGGAAAGTGTCGATGCACCCTTAAAACTGTTATTTTCCAAATTTAAATTTCATGCAAGTTACTTCTTGCGACCAAAAGACGAAATATTAATATGAAAATGAAATCTAAAAGTTCAACAAAGTGCTTAACGCATCGTTGAATGTAGTTGTGAATCTCTGCAAAGCTCAGTCTGGCACTGCCTTTGACTTTTGAGCAAAATGAGTAAACTTTACTCTCTGCATTTGAGAAACACTTTCTTGTTCTGCTAAATTAATCAAATAAATGAATCAACCTAGCTCTTAGGCTTCCTTGCCTAACCGATGAGAACACGAGTAGCTTTGCTACAGGAATATCTTTTCCATGTATCGTTACGGTTATTGTATCCGACTAGGGGACACTTTTATAACAAAAGGATATCTTTAACCCCAGTGCGATAGCCTGTTAGCTTTCGAACTACTCGTGTTCTCATCGGTTAGGCAAAGAAGCCTAAGAGCTAGGTTGATTCATTTATTTGAAAATGAAATGGCGACTGCGTCCCTACTGCTGGTTCTTTTTTTAGTTTATTGTCCAGTTATTTATACGCAAAATTAATTTTTCCAAAAATTAATTAAGTAATCGATATGATTTGTTTTGGGTATAACTTTGGATAGATAAAAAACTGTATTTTTACCAGAAGATTATACAGAATGAAATATCCTAAGCGGCGAACATCCAGTCCTCGATTCCTAATGTCAATAACTAAAATTATTTTCCATGGCTACCTACCATTGACAATGGATGCTATAACGACAACAGAACATACCGAAAAATCAAATTATTTCAAAAACTTAGAGACAGGGGTAGGACATTATTTATAAATGTTGAAAAATATTTTGACGAGCTATAAGATGAGTGTGTGTTCCATTTGATAAAAGTAACTTTTTCTATCAGACGTTTTATGACTTTGTACCTAGAAAGAAAACACTGTGTGACAGAAAGGGCAAATATTTCAAATTGATATGTTTTTTTGACTTGGTAAATTCAGGATAAAAATTATGAATCGCTTGAAGTCAAATTTTAAGTACTATTTTCACGACACAATAAAGTTTGCAAAGGCTAATTTTCAATAAAAGTCAAATTATCTTTAAAATTTAACATTTTGTATAATAAACCAATAGTGAAAAAGTTATGAAATAACACGTAGTATTTAAAAATCCACTCAAACATTTAAAAAAAAACTATGACACCCTACTTTTTGAGCGCGTAGTATTAAAAAAAATTGTGCAGAATATACAACCATACCATAAGAGAAAAGCGTATTATTGACAAATCTTATAAAATGAATCCGTGCGATCGCTGACTCACCCGGTACATACATACTTTTTGTAGGACCGAAATATTATTTACTGTAAAGAAAATTGATTAATTAATTTTTAAATAACTGAACGACGCCGATGGGACAACAATTATAATTATTGTTTAAATTTGAATAAAAAAACGAGATATACATTTTTTAGATAGTACGTAATACTATTTTATTATGAAAAGGAAAGAAAAACACAAAGTCTTTCTCCACAAAATTTAATGGAAAGGATTCCAAGTTTAAGGGTCTCTACATGTTTCGAACGCAGAAACGTTCTTCAGGCGACAGAAAGTTTTTTAAATTTATGCTGATGGTGTTAGCAAAAGAGAAATTGAAATTTAGAACCTTAATGGAGCTTTTATGGGTTTAAAACTGGAGTATAGAAGAAACATGAAATAAAAGATTTGATAATGGTAAAACCATAGAGTGTTTAAAACATTATGAAGGGGTGTAAACCAACCAAATAAATTGGGGAAGAAGAAAACCTATCTAAGGTGTCGAAGCTTGTTTAAAAACATTTAAAGGAACTTATGGATATAAGACATTATTGTGAAGGTACAATCGTTGTGTTTTCACATCTGTAAAAATAGAAATCGAAATTAAAATAAAGTGAAGTATAGTAAAGGTAATTAAGAGTAATTAAAAGATTAAACATTTTCAAAATAACCTTTCCTATAGGTTTCAACTTAACCTTTCGTGGGGTTACTGAGGTTTGTCCTCAGGACTCCAAAAATTATTTTCACTACAACAATTTTGTAAGTACTAACCTATTATTTAAAATTAAAAATTATCTCTAAAACATTAAAAAAAACTTCTGTACTCCTTCACTTTATTTTAATTTCGATTTCTATTTTTACAGATGTGAAACACAACGATTGTACCTTCACAATAATGTCTTATATCCATAAGTTCCTTTAAATGTTTTTAAACAAGCTTCGACACCTTAGATAGGTTTTCTTCTTCCCCAATTTATTTGGTTGGTTTACACCCCTTCATAATGGTTTAAACACTCTATGGTTTTACCATTATCAAATCTTTTATTTCATGTTTCTTCTATACTCCAGTTTTAAATCCATAAAAGCTCCATTAAGGTTCTAAATTTCAATTTCTCTTTTGCTAACACCATCAGCATAAATTTGAAAAACTTTCTGTCTCCTGAAGATGAACGTTTCTGCGTTCGAAACATGTAGAGACCCTCCCAACTAACATTTATAGTGGCAGAAACGTAACAGCCACCATGAAAGTATCCCCAATGGTGGCTGCTACTTTCGGCGACCACGTTGCAGCCAAGTAGCAGCTACGTAATGGTCACCAAAATGGGGAAAGATATTGAGGTAACTACGTAGTGTCCGGGTAGGTCCTGGAACTTATTTAGTTACTATCTTGGAATCCTTTTTAGTCGCAGAACAGTAGCGGGAACTGCTTTGCCATGTAGCTGCTTAGTAGCCGCCAGTCTAATATAGGAACTTATATTCTTTTTTAACCACAACCTGAGAGCATCATTGTTTGTTAAAAATATATGTCCTTTGTTTTAAATTATGTCAATGGATGGCCACTTTAAAGTGGTTAAACTATAGAAGACAAACTTTAAGCGCGTTTTTAACCACCATAAGAGGGTAATGTTACAAACGAAAAAAAAAAAATTTAGACCAAAGGATTTCCAGTTTGTGGGAAAATTTCGTTTGGCCCTCGAAACAATTATATTTAAAAAAAAAATGTAAGCAAAAAAAAATAGCAAAAAATAAAAATTACTTCTGCTACTGAAATATACCATTTATTTTGTTTGGGCTTTTATAGTACAGTAAATAAAACGCAATAAAAGATTGATTTGTTTTATTTATATTGAATTTTTTTTTTAAATAAGTAAAATTAAATGGCGAAGATTTATTTCATTTAAAAATGGCCGGCTAGAAAGTAGTACCCTCAAATTACACTACACTACTAAGTTCACGTTTAAGTTTTCTATAAAAGGTACTCGAATGTATAAAAACCTTTTTTTTCTGTGCTTTAGGCATATTTATATACAAGGAAATAAGTAGATACTAAAACTTGCTAATACGAAAGTTACACGATAACTGCGTCTTTTAGCAAACCACTAACCTTAAAAAATAGAATTAAAACTGTAATGCGGCCGCCACTATAAAGTTATCATTATTAAGTAACTGCGACTCTTTGGTGGCTTTCGAATAGTAACAGTCACTCAATAGTGGCTTTTAAAGGTTTCGGGAACTCCCCGGCAACTATCAATGTCTCTTAAGAGCCACTTAACTTTATAGTTCCCGGCAATGGTCCCGAAAAGGTAGCTGTTACCAAGTAAGTTACTCGTTATGGAATCGCTACCTTATAAAGGCATTATGGTAAAATTTAATGGTACCTGCCACTATTACTTTATTACTATTAAGTTTCTGTTACTTTTAAGTAACATTTATTAGTAAATGGGTAGTTCTACTTACTATGATAAACATATAATTGCTACCTTATCAAATGGGTATTTTAATTCCAAATTTAAAGTGGCATTATCGTAACGGCGACTATTGAAATAGAGTTTATGGTAGCTTTTACTATAAAGTGGTGGTTATAAGTAGCGAGCACTAGGCAAATACTATTTCTTAGTAGCCATTCCTGTTGCCGAGGTATCTGCGATTTATTTTGCTACTTGGGCTTAAACTTGGAATCCTTTCCATTAAATTTTGTGGAGGAAGACTTTGTGTTTTTCTTTCCTTTTCATACTTTCAACTCCACTGTAGGAATGGACTATTTCTTCTACTATTTTATTACTTTCATATTTTCTTTAGAAAAGTGCCTCTCCCCCGCTTACCCCGGCTCCCCACATGCATATACGAATGTATCCTTATGAGACCATCCACACTTTTAAAAATGAATATTTTCATTTATTGCATTGGGTTCTTTGATGTGTGTTAATTTACCAACTTAGGACGGCAAACATTCGTGATCGGCTCAATCTCCGAATATTCGAACACGGATTCTTATTCACACGTGCAGTTAAATAAACTTATATCAAATATATATTATAATATCCTTTGTAAACGAATAACGCAAGTGTGGCGCCGGGGTTAGAGGTATTTAGTTCCCAAAGACGAATTTATCTTGCCCCCCACCCCATACAGAACTTTTACTGCGCCGTTGCCTTGGACTTTGGAATTTACATTTTATTATTTTTTAGGAGAATGTTTTACATGCCCCATCCCAAAGAACTCTATGTATGCTATCAAGATACTATTCCACAAAACCTTGTAGAGCTAGCGTTTAAAATTAGCCTGAATAGTATTATTTAAAAAAAAGCCCTAGCTTTAGTTTAAGTTTAAACGGAACATGAACAAATTACAGGCTGTAATTTGTATTTATACACTGTAAGTGCACCGAAGAATGCATTGAAATCAAACAGATTTGAAAATAATTTAATTAAATAAAGCCTAAAAGTTACTTTTAGGTCAGCTAAATGTATTTTATAAATACTTTATCAGTTTATAACTTTGTCATATCAAATTTGTATTATATACAGTGACCAAAATAGTAATTTACGTACCAAGTCCGGAAAGTACCCACTGCCCGGACGCTGTAGTATTTCCCGGGCTATGTTGTGAACTTTTTGCCGATCACTGTATAATTATTATTATACAGTAAGCATATACTGTAAAACTATAAATTATTATTAAAGAATTAATTATGGATTATTTTTGTATAAGAATTTAAGACATAACATCTAGGAGAAAGGATAAAAAAAAATAGTATTATATATTTTCAATATTTTTATAAATTAAAATATAATATAAATGTATTGTATTGTTTTGTTTTTAATTTATTAATAACTTTAAAAAATTACTAATGAATCACTTCGTCGTTAATTTGACTAAGTGGCGTATATATCACTTTTGTTAATAACTTCCCAGGAGAGCCTTTTAAAGATTTTAGTATATTTGACTTGCTCGTAATTCTGGAACTAAAACGCATATAATAATCAGCTTAGATATTTTGATGAGTCCTTTGAACACTTTGGCAAAGGTATCTATGAAGATGTAATATTGCTATCTACAGAAGATATATGACTAAAAAAATATATACGCCACTCTGTAATATTATTTTTTATTGCATTTTGATATACGCCTATTGCATTAACCAATATACGCCTATTAGTAAAATAATTTATTGCTCAATTTTTATATAAGCCGGTATATTTCTTAAGCATGTATCATACATTATTATACATTAAGACTACTGGTTTTAATATTCTTCAACCATTTAAATCCTTGCCACTTGAATGGCCGATTTCTTCTTTAATTTCCTTACTTATTATCTCTTTAAAATGAATTCGCGGTAACTCATCTTCCGAATCCTAATAATTTATATTTTCGACTGCTCCCTTCTCGTAAAGTCTTATCTAACACTACCAACTCATTAAAATTGACTACATTTTATGTCCCATTCCTCCACTTAACGAGTACATCCATTTTTTACCAATAAAGTCAATATAAATATATTATACTATGCAATAGAACACCAAAACAATGAAACTTTGTCACGTTAATTTAAAATAACGGCTAATTTTGAGGTTAAAACCTTATTGGCATACGTCCTCAAACAGGCGGATATAGGCATATACGTCTCATAAAGTACAATGTTGCCATTTGACGTAGGTTTACTCATAGACGTATATCATATATTATGCCCGTTAGCGAAAGCGCTTTTTAGTCGTACGCCTAAACGAAAAAACAGAATAACTTTTAAACCATTGGGAATTGAAATACCCCACTTAGCGAGCGCATGCCCCATGTCAATTCACATATACTACCGTAAAAATCGAAATATCGCATTTTTGCATAATACGCCACTTAGTTAAATCAACGACGACTTGTTTCCTCTTTTTTTTTTTAATCAACCCTTTAGAGATAAAAAGTGGGTAAAAAAGTTTGTTTTAGGAAATTTTTTTTTGTCGGATTAGCTTGAAACGCTACAACACAAATAATATTGAAACAAGTATTTTTGCATTTCAAAAATTTAACCCCTAAAGCGTTTTACAGAGCTAGCTACAAGCTACTTAAAATTTAAGTAGTTTAGCTACCTTGTAATTAAGCTACCACTATTTAAAAGTAGCTTAGCTACAGGCAGCTAAGCTACAATATACTTGTTTTTGTACAATTTTTCCTAAAGGTTACTTTATGCCAGTAAATGTAGTTTTGAAAAACTGCGTTCTTCGACGTTAAAGGAGTTTATTATTAGTATATTGATTAATATAAAAATATCAAGTTTTAAAAATATACCTATTATTGAGTATATTATTTAACGGTTCACCAGAGATGTAGGTACACCGTAAAAAGTATTTTTCAAGCAGTTAGGTTACAGATAGGTATACAAAACGCCACGAAGTTTTCCGACAGATGACACCAGGAATTTGTCATCGATCAGCTGATGTTGGGACATAATATTTCCAGATTGGCCCAGATTAGTAGTGGACCGTAATGAGCCCACACCGAGTTATGAATTGTGTTTTTCGTTACATTTAATTACGTTTTAAGAATGTTTAGTGGTTTTGGTTCCTTTTATTTTTGCTTTGATGGAGTTTTAATTACTTTTGTGTGGCCAGTCAGTACCTACAATTATTATTCATTTGATCAAAAATTTAGGTACAGGTTAAACGTTTATGATTCTTTTTATATACGTTACATGATTATAGATCACAATTATTATTGTGTGCCTTGCACGTTAGTTGATGTCATCGATAAGTAACAAGTTTCATTTAATCTAAACGCCTTTTTTGACGGAAACTTAGTTGCTGAAATTTTTCTTCTTAAAATGTCTGTTTGCCAAGATTAGGTTTCAAATGTAGGTATAATTTTTGCAGTATGTTGGTAATTATTTTTTGTTTCAATAAAATTATTTTTCTGATTTGGGAAGAAACCTACACCCCTATCTCCACGCCATCGCTTTAAAAAATAAAACCAACTATTTTAATGTTTTTTAAGGTTTTCCCAGTTTTCAGTTTTATGAGGTGAACTATCTTAGTTCGCCATAATTGGGTCTACGTACCTACCTTACGTAAGTCAAAAACTGTTAAAGTGTGGGTTTCATTGATAGAAATATTAAATCCCTGGATGAATTAAAGTTTTTAACTTTATGTTAGCCCACATACAAGTTTAGAAAGGTAACTGTATCAGTGGGTTGTATCATAACCAACAAATTCTATAGAAACAAACGTTTCGTTTTATATCAAAACTTCTTCAAGGGTCTGAAAAAAGAGAAGACAATTACAATAATTAATTCGATTAAAATTCAAATTATAAATACAGTTATAACAAAAAATAAAATAGGGCATTATTTCCCTAATTCATATATAAATACATCACAACTTTGGCCATTAAAGAAATTGTTATTTAGATAAAGAATAAAATAAAGAAAATATGATTTAATAACAAAAACACATAAGGTACATACCAGTAGAAAGGTCTTTAAGCCCGTATAAGTATGTGTGTTCACACTGTAAGATATGAAAAAAACATTTTCGTGAAAACACATTGGATCAATGTATAGATCTGAACTTTCAGTACTATTTGATAGTAAAACGTACAATGGAATGTAAATGCAAAGTTAGGATGTAAATTAATTATAGACAGCTATTGCAGATGGACTCCTCGGTCAAGTTAATAATGAACTCTTAAGACCTTTGAAAAAGTTTTGTTATAAAACGAAACGTTGAGATAAACACAATTGTGTTATTTCATTGCCTGCCCTCATTCCCCCTATGCTTATTCCAATCTACTAGTAAGGACGCTATACTTACCTAACAATAATATATAGTTTTTATCTCTATTTTGACTCTTTATCTTTAACAATTATATTTTTGATGTTATTAGTAGAGAATCCCAACTGATGTTTTTGGGATTTTATTTGGAATAAATAAAAAATAAAATAAATAAACCATATAAAAACATTATTAACCTTAAAATATAATACCTACACCAATCAAAATTTTCAAAATAAATTATTATTATTATACTAAATATCACGAATAGTCTCGTTTTAAAACAGATGACAGCGGTTATTTGTCATCGATTAGCTGATATTGGGACATAATAATATCCCTAGATTTGTAGCGGACCGTAATGAGCCCAAACACCGAGTTATGAATTGCGTTTTTGTTACATTTAATTACATTTTAAAAATTTTAATTTAATTACTTTTGTGTAAGTACCTACCTACAATTATTATTCATTTGAACAAAAATTTAGATACAGGTTAAAAAAATTTTATTCTTTTTCATTAGGGATCATAATTATTAATGTGTGCCTTGCTCGTTAAGTTGATTTCATCGATAAGTAATAAGTTTTATTTCATCTGAACGCCGTTTTTGTCGAAAAGTTAGTTTGTAAAATTTTTGTTCTTAAAATGTTTGTTCGTTAAGGTTAGGTTTCTAATGTATAATTTTCGCATTTTACATTATATAGGTATCCTTTTCTGTTTCAAGAAAAATAAGTAGAAATTAAGTATTTCCCTGACTTAGGGAGGTAGGAGAGAGTTGGACAAAACCGGGTAGGTTGATAAAACCAGGTATCGCCTAGTTCTACCATATGCCAAAACAGCTTTCCATATTATTAACCTTTAAAAAGCAGCTATTTGATTTTGAAGGAATTATTTTTATTATTGTTATTAGTAAATATTATTGTTTGGCAATAGTAAGTAACATTATGTTACTATAGTAGTTAAAATAGCTAAACATATTAGTATGTAATGGGATAGCGAACAAATATATAATTCTATTTTCTGTGTCTACGTACCTTACATAAGTGAAATTATTATTTGATATTACTATTATTATTGTTTGTATGACAATAAAATAAAGTTTTTAATATAAAGTTAGCCTACATACAAGTTTAGAAATATAACTGTATCAATAAATTGCATTTTAACAAACAAATTCCATAAAAACCACTTTTGGGTCTACGTACCTTACGTAAGTCAAAAACTGTTAAAGTAGGGTTTCCACTGACAGAAAAATTTAATGCCTGGCTTAACTAAAGCTTTTAACTTTATGTTAGCCTACATACAAGTTTAGGAATGTAACTGTATTATAGCCAACAAATTCTATAAAAACCGTATTTGAGTCTTCGTACCTTACGTTAAGTCAAAAACTGTTAAATTAGGGTTTCCATTGACAGAAAAATTAAATCCCTAGCTATATTGAAGCTTTTAACTTTATGTTAGCCCACAAGTTTAGAAATGTAACCGTACCATAGCCAACAAATTCTATAAAAACCATATTTGGGTCTACGTAGGTACCTTACGTAAGTCATATATGGGGATTTTCTTGACAGTGAATGTAATAACTTGAATTCAATTAGTTTATGTTGAACTGTAGGTATTTTACCTATAGGTAGAATTTGAACAAATAAAACAAAAAAAAATCTTTTCTAAATATGAGTGACAGAATCCTATTTTAAGTTGTGTTTCAGTTAGTTTAATATTTTTAAGGTTTGGATATTTATAATATTATAAACTTTTTAAATCTATTTTGACCCTTTATCTTTAAACCATATAGAAATTCATGCTTATTACCTACCTTAAATTATAATATTTATAAAACATAACTTTCAAAAGAAATTATTACCTATTACTTATTATTTGGCAATATTAAAGTGGTAGAACTGATGAGGCTATTTGCATAAATTAGTTGCTTATTATTTGACCAGTTGTCTTGGCTGAGCTAACTAAAAGAAATTTCTTGACTAAATTGCAAATAAAACAACCATTGACAAGTTGACAGTGTTGACACATAAATCAGCCAAAAGGAACGATCTCAGTCACAAATCCGGTAACCTTAGCGTAGGTAAGGGGGGAGGAAATTTGACTGAGATTATCTGACTTACTTGGTCAAATAAAAGGCAAGGTAGTCAGTTTAGGTCAGCTCAGCCAAGACAACAGGTCAAATAATAAGCAACTATTGTTTTAGAAGGTTTCACATGTATAATTTTCAAGTCCGGTCCTGTAATTCATGCCAACTTATAAAAATTTAATAGACCAAAATTGACAGAGTGTCACGTGACTTTGCCCCCATCTTGCGAGAGTATTCAAGATTTTTACTATATCATTGTTTGGCAATAGTAAGTGGTAACACCGAGGATACCACTGCATCAATTGTCTTAGAGGGTATCACATGTATAATTTTCAAGTTCGGCCCTTGAATTCATACCAACTTATAAAAATTCAATAGATCAAATTTTTACTATAATAGATATTTTTGAGATACATGGCTGTTAAACTTTAAAGCATTTTAATTTAATTTTTCCAATTTTAATCTAATTACCACGAACAAACGCAAAATGCTTAGTTTATAAATACATATATTATACAGAATATAATGTCCTTTAAATTATTTTATTTTTATGCCAAAGGTGAAACTGTTGTTACTACAAACAACAATTTCCTTTAAGCAGATAGAGCTTTTCAAATTAGCTGTCCAACAATTAATATAGGCCATTGATATTAGTGTTAAAATAGCCAAATAGAAGAAAAAAATTATATAGTGTTGCCACTTTGGAATTAAACTTGTCAAGGGATGTACTTTAAAAATCAAAAAAGTTCCCAAGCCCTAAGGGCGAGCTTCATCCCTTAAACCCATCCCTAACGTGCAATTTTTCAGTTTTTTCCGTTTTTCTCGAATACCGTTCATCCCACAAAAAAATGTACGCACCAAACATGTTCCCCGTAAAATTCTGCATAAAAAAGGTTCTATAACCTAAATTGTTTAGACCAGAGGTTTTCGAGAAATCAGTCATTAAATTTAGGGGTTCTTTAACATGGACCAACGAACGCGGTATAATCACGTATTTTACTTTTGATTTCGAAACTATGTGATTTCATGAAGGTTGAATGACAGTGGAGAAGGGATTTCTAAAAAATTTTTACGACTATTACAAGAGCACTCGTTTCCACACCACCATTCAGGTAGAATTATCGGCGCGTTTTTTTTTAAGTGGTTTCTCCTTAAGACCTAATCCACTAAGTAAAAATAAATCATACGTCTTCTGTAGTATCCACATCATCTGTAAAATCTCTATTGATACAGCTCTGACCACGGCAATTTGTGCACATCGTTGTGCAACGTAAGCCTGCCTTAGTATAGCGGCATCCATTTCCACAACCTTGTTTGCAACTGCAGGTAATTAATTTTAAAATAGAAGCTTGCTTCGGTGCAATTGACTTTATTTGATAATGCTGGATTGATGAGAAAAACAAAAAAATCGTCGCTCTACGATATTTTTAACAAAGTCGCTGAGCAAGAAGTAAGCACAGCAGGTTACCATTTCGTTCTTGATGGTGGTTGCCTTCTTCATCGCATGGTTTGGTCAAAAGAAGGTACCTTTGGAGATGTCTACTCTGCATATAACAATTTTATTCATAAACGATATGGCAACAAAGTTACTGTTGTATTTGACGGTTACTCCGAAAATAGTGTCAGCACAAAAAGTGTTGAACGTCAAAGAAGAATGTTAAAACGCTCTGCGCCTGATATTCTTTTTAACAAAAACACGGTATTAGTTGAAACGCAAAATACATTTTTAACTAATCTTAACAATAAGGAACGACATATTTCAAAGCTTGCTGAACATCTGGACAACCAAAATGTAGGAAAATGTATTGCAGTAGATGATGCTGATGTCGAAATTGTTACCACTGTTATAAAAAAATCACAGGAAAGCGAAAAAGTCGTAGTGGTTGGTCAAGACGTCGACCTACTTGTTTTAATATAATTGCACTTACCCCAGAGGACACATACAGGGTGTTTCATTAAGGTCGAAGAGCGGCCATATCTCGGAAACTACTGGGCATAGAAACTCAGGAAAAGAAAAATGATAATAAAAGTCGCCATGAGAAAATTCTGGAAATAATTTTCAAGTTCCGCATTTTGCCGCAAGAGGGCGTAATTGAAAAGTAAATTTTTAAATTTTACATAACTCCGAAAATTCCACATTAAGGTATATGTTTGATAACACCATTTTAAAGCTTGGACAATTATGCATTATTTTGGTCTTATGCTCATTGGCGTACCGACTTTAATAAGAGTGGGGGAAGCTGTTGAAAGTGTAATCATTTAAATCGCTGTAACTTATAAACGACTTATCCGATTTTAGCAAACTAAAGACTGTTTGGAAGAGAAATGTATGCACTTTGACCAATCGTATTTAGTTGTCCATAATAGTTCTCAAAAAAAAATGCTAGAGGGCGCAATTTGCAATAACAATACATTTTTTTGATTTTCCTCCGAAAAAATAAATTATACGGTATAATTATGATACCATAATCGAAAAGTAGATGAAATTTGCTAGAAAAAATATTAAAACCGCAGCTCGATATCTCCGTTCGTTTCTGAGTTATTGCCAAAACAATAATTTTTAACACAAATTGCGCCCTCTAGCAATTTTATTAGAAACTATCTTGTACCATTAAATACGACAATTGAAGGTTCTTCCAAACAAGCTTAAATTTAGTAAAATCGGATAAGTCGTTTAGAAGTTACAGCGATTTTAATGTTTAAACTTTCAATAGCTTCTCCCACTCTTATCAAGTGAAACTGTAAACATTAAAATCGCTGTAACTTCTAAACGACTTAACCAATTTTACTAAATTTAAGCTTGTTTGGAAGAGAAAGGTAAGTACCTTTCATTGTCGTATCCAATGTACAAGATAGTTTCTAATAAAATTGCTAGAGGGCGCAATTTGTCTTAAAAATTATTGTTTTGGCAATAACTCTGAATTGAATTTTTTGAATTTATTTATTTATTTATTTATTAATTCATTCACTACATGGTATCAATCAAATCAATCAAATTTTTATTTCCAAATAAAAAACATCACATCGTAATACAATGAACACAATTATAGGCACAATGAATCGTATGATCTGTGTGTGCCTTTAAACCACTATTTTTAAGAAAACTTACTAAAATGGTAATGTTTTAAGTTACATCTACCAGTTATATAAAGTTGGCAGTTTTACAAAGTTACAAAACAAGCATGTTTCAAGTCTAACCTAATAATAAAAGTTTGTATATCACAATTTAGTCGACTAGTCTAGGTAAAACATTGTTTGTTCTGTGAAAAACGATTAGACATTAACAAATTTACATTTATTTATAATTTACATATTATATTGTAAGTGACAATAAAGTTATTTATTAAAATTATACCAATTTTTTTTTATTTACTTAATTCAAAGGTGGGTTGTATTATGTTTATACTTTCGGTCATATGAAAGTTTACAAGGAAAGTGTGAAAATGTTTGCCTTAAAGCTATGATGTAGTTGATACTGTACGTAATAGTATTGTATTATTTTATTTATTATTATTATTATTATTTTGTCTCGGGAATGTTGAAGATTGAAATAATTTCATATATTCTTCCTGAGTTCAGTAAAATCCATTCATTTAGTTTGGTATTGATACTACTAGTTGTTTTACTTTTTTTAAGATTATCTGGCAATAAATTAAATACCTTTGGAAGGATGTATGATATATGCCTCTGTGTTTTAGAATACAATGTATTAGGTATATTTAGGTTGTTTTTTGTTACATTTCTTGTTTCTTTGTTGTGGTGAGGTATAGGTTGATTAAATATCTTATTTCTAAAACTAAATCTCAATATTGCTTTTATGTATAGCTGCCTAATGTTTAGGAGTCCTGAAATCCTGAATAATTCCTCAGTAGGAAAAAGTTTATTTTTAAAGTGCATTATTTTAATTATGTATTTCTGAGTAACAACTAGTGGCGCCATCACATTATCAGTGGCAGCGCCCCAGGCTGTGACTCCATAGGTTATAACTGATTCAGCCAGCGCTTGGTAATACATCTTCAAAACACTGGTTGGTACGATTTGCCTTAATTCATAGAATTTATACAGTAATTGTTTTAGCTTGTTATTAACATAATCTACATGAGTGCGCCATGTAAGACACTAATCGAAAAAAACACCAAGATATTTAATACTTGTTTCTCTTTCTATGAACTCAGAACAGTTACAATTAGTATTAATTTGACAATCACAGTTATGCATCTTTAACTCTTTTATATCGGGCAAACCCCTATTGTTCATGGCAAATGTTAGAAAATTAGTTTTTTTGTATTTAAAGTTAACAAGTTTGAGTCCAACCAATGTTTTAATTTCTGCATTGACCTTTCACACCTCTCGAAGGCTCCACTCCATGACCGATCCCTAATCAACAACACCGTATCGTCTGCAAAACAGACTATTTTCCCCTCAATATTTAGTTGAGTTAATGAATTTACATATATTAAGAAAAGGATCGGTCCCAATACTGTTCCCTGCGGAACACCGCACTCTACTAGACCAGGGCCACTCATGTTATCTTGCATTTTTACAGATTGCTTTCTTTCAAGCAAATATGATTTAAAAAGTTGAAATGCAGTACCTCTTATTCCAACCCTATATAACTTGTCCAGGAGAGTGCGATACTACAGTGTCAAACGCCTTCGACAGGTCCAGGAAAACAGCAACAGGTTTGTAATCGTAATTTATACTGCTAAAAACAAAATTAGTAACCTAAGCAACTGCATCCTCAGTGCTAAGACTCTCCCTGAACCCAAATTGATTTTTTGATAGCTGATTTTTAGCCTCTAAGAATTTACTTAATCTTAGTTTTATGCATTTTTCGATTAGTTTGCTTAATACACTTGTTAGAGCTATAGGTCTATAATTATTTTTTTCTGTTTTTTCTCCAGACTTGAATATTGGTATGACTACAGAGCTTTTTAGAATATTAGGGAAAGTCCCAGCATCGAAAATACAGTTGACCAAGAAACCAAGAAACGAACGGAGATATCGAGCTGCGGTTTTAATATTTTTTCTAGCAAATTTCATCTCCTTCTCGATTATGGTATCATAATTATACCGTACGTATGATTTATTTTCTCGGAGTAAAATCAAAAAATGTATTGTTATTGGAAATTGCGCCCTCTAGCATTTTTTTTTAAACTATTATGGACAACTAAATACGACTGGTCAAAGTGCATACATTTCTCTTCTAAACAGTCTTTCGTTTGCTAAAATCGGATAAGTCGTTTATAAGTTACAGCGATTTAAATGATTACACTTTCAACAGCTTCCCCCACTCTTATTAAAGTCGGTACGCCAATGATGCATAATTGTCCAAGCTTTAAAATGGTGTTATCGGGGTGGAGAAGAAGGGCTTCTTAAAGTCACATCCATTCCACAAAAAAAGTATTAAACATTAAGTTTAATTTTAAAATAACGGAATGTATAAATGTTTGAAAAATTACTCTTTTCATTCATAGGGTCTGGACAAATGAATCGAGGTTAATGAAACGCAATAGTAAAAGTGTACTAATAAACTATTTATTTAAAAACTATATAGAATTACTTATAATAAGATTGTCTATGCATTATTAACAACTGCCTAAAACAGTTAAACCAAATTTAATGCGTATAAACAGAACTGTTCACTGTTTATAGAAAAGTCATTCCAAAACCATACTGCTTTAAATAATTATGAAAAACTTAACTACTACTTGTAGTAACAAAAATACTTTAACACAACAAGTCAAATTAAAGCTTATTGCTCTTGACAAAACAAACGCACAAACTCTTTAAATGTTGATGTGATTTCACTAGAAATGTGATGTTGTAAAATCAAAATACAGGAACAAAAAACACTCTGCAACTTAAATGGGCTGATGTTGGCATAGATAATGGAAATTCATTACCTTATGTCCTTAGTTTTGGCATACATTAACTACACAACAAGTGCACAACACTTCGACTGCATACTGTATACAGCTTGACAACTGTCTGACAAAACCATTTCTAAGATGACATCTAATTGGGGATCCAAAAACTCTTTCTTTTGTTGAGATTGGACAACACGAACAAGTAATAGGCAGTTGAAGTGCGGTCACGAACATTAACGTATACGTACAAATTGACAGCTACGCATGCGCAGTAATCAAATTTTGACGTACGTGTTTTAAGCAGTTCAACGGGCGTACGTTATCTTGCGTTGTTTTACGGGCGTGAAAAATGAACGTTCCGTTACCCGAAGGACCTCCGAATATAACCGATTATTTCCGAAATGTAATTTTTTGACAAACAGTTTTTTCTGTGGTTCTAAATGAATAACTTTTTCTAACCACAAAACATAACAAACAAATCCCAAATAATTTTGCAGTAATCAAAAAAATCAAAATTTGTCAACAATCCGAGTTATTTGTTTTTTAGTTAAAAAATAAAAAGTATTTTTATTATCGTAAGTTTTCTGATTGAATTGTGATTTTAGTTCATCAGAGATACTTTTGAATTTTTTTTTCTCTATAAGTATAGATTTAAGTTTGTTATCGATGGTATGTTCCATTTTATTTGTATAATGTTTTGTATTTTTAGAAGATTTAAAAATAAAACAAAGTTTTATACTCTTCCATACTCTCTTTTTTGCTTTTCTTCCTTCTTTATGCAATTTTCTTAACTTTTAAAAAATCAACAGAAAAATAAAGGTAAAAAATTAACATAATAATATGACAAATGTCAAATTTGCATTTTTTGTAGGTTACGTTAACGGACACAGAAGATAAGCACTTCAACTAAAATTCTTTCCACCGATTCGTCACGTTAACTCCTCAACTAACGTGCGTAAATTTGTTTACGTATTGGTTGTACTTCAACTGCCTAGAGTATATATTGATTATAAATCCCAACTAAAAAGGGAAATATAAAAGATGCCGTTGTAGGCAAGGGGTACTGAAACTGGGAGCGGAGTAAACGACTGAACGATTCTGTCAGTGTCAACAAAAAAACCAACCTGCTGGTCATTTCTTTTTGTTGTACCTGATCATTGCCTAGCAATGGCACGGAGAATGATTCGACATTGTAGTTTAATGTACCGGGTGGCATGTTTGTTGTTTTAAATTACTATTGTTGGGGTGTTTCCCCAACACGGGGGTAATACCACGAGTGCTTAAAAATTACCGATAATTTTCATGAAAGCTTGTTATTTATAATTCCACGAGTTCGAAGAACGAGTGGAATTAGTATAACAAGCTTGAATGAAAATTATCTGGTTAATTTTTATGCACGATCGGTATTTAGGGAGAATATTTCTAGAATGAAATATATATAAAAAAATTTTTTTGTCATACAATTTTCAATTTCATATAACATAATTAAAACTGTAACTGAAATCCAATAACAATTTTTTTTTTTATTTTATAAAAAAACTTAACAAATTGAAAAATATTAACTAATTATTGATTGAATAATAAAAATTAAAAAAACTGTCTCGTCAAATAGGTTCGATTGTTGTGTGTTGGATATACAACGTTGTCTAGGCAACGTTGTATATCCGCTGATATTTTTTTATTTTTAACGTTTCTTATGGGAAAATTTATACATGAGTGAAATATTCAAACATATACCTTAATGTGGAATTTTCGGAGTTATGTAAAATTTAAAAATTTACTTTTCAATTACGCCCTCTTGCGGCAAAATGCAGAACTTGAAAATTATTTCCAGAATTTTCTCATGGCCACTTTTATTATCATTTTTCTTTTCCTGAGTTTCTATGCCTAGTAGTTTCCGAGATATGGCCGCTCTTCGACCTTAATGAAACACCCTGTATATCATATTCCAAAAGGAGGCTCAAGGTAATGTTAAAAACGGCTGTATAGTTCGAAGAAGTTACAGTCATCTAATATTGTCCGCAATTGTAAAGAATCTATCTTACTCATTCATGCAATTAGTGGCTGCAATACCACGTCAGGATTCTTTGGAAAGGGCAAACAACAATTTGTACAACTATTTAATCAGAAGAAAGACCTCGATAGTGTAATTCAGATTTGCAACAACGCTGAGTCAACTCCAGACTAAATTGAGCAACCTGGGGAAAGATTTATAATGGAGCTTTATAAGGCTAAATTATTAGAGGGCAGTCTAAGTGAGCAAAGATTTGCTTATTTTAATAAACTTGTTGCCCAAGCGGGCAAAGCCGTGTTTCTTTCAAAATTACCTCCAACGTTGGCAGCACTACATGCAACAGCATTCCCGTCGTAGTTACCTTCAAGTGCAAATATGGCATGGACAACATTTGCAGCCTGAGTTATGGGGGTGGAAAAAAAACTATAATGCACTGTCACCTATCTATACCACTGAGGCACCCGCCCCAGCTTCTATTTTAAAATTAATTACCTGCAGTTGCAAACAAGGTTGTGGAAATAGATGCAGCTGTACTAAGGCAGGCTTACGTTACACAACGATGTGGACAAATTGCCGTGGCCAGAGCTGTATCAATAGAGATTTTACTGATGATGTGGATACTACAGAAGACGTATGATTTATTTTTACTTAGTGGATTAGGTCTTAAGGAGAAACCACTTTTAAAAAAACGCGCCGATAACTCTACCTCAATGGTGGTGTGGAAACGAGTGCTCTTGTATTAGTCGTAATTTTTTTTTTAAAATCCCTTCTCCACTGTAATTCAACCTTCATGAAATCACATAGTTTCGAAATCAAAAGTAAAATACATCATTATACCGTGTTCGTTGGTCCATGTTAAAGAACCTTTTTTATGCAGGATTTTACGGGGAACATGTTTGGTGAATAATTTTTTTTTGTGGGATGAACGGTATTCGAGAAAAACGGAAAAAACTGAAAAATTGCACGTTAGGGGTGGGTTTAAGGGATGAAGCTCGCCCTTAGGGCTTGGGAACTTTTTTGAATTTTAAAGTACATCCCTTGACAAGTTTAATTCCAAAGTGGCAACACTATATAATTTTTTTCTCCTATTTTTCCTAATATCAATGCCCTAATATCGTCTTGTGGAGTATTAATATAGGTAGCAAACAAAAACAATCTCTCCACTGGAGCTGAAAAGCGGGAGAGGTGTTGAATCCTAATTGTAATAATTATCTTAACATAGTGATGTGCTGCCTTCCGTCATCCAAACACTTTAAAAATTTAATTTGGCGTTTAAAAAAATCTCTTTGGTTAGTACCAGAAGATGCAACACAATGACGGTCAATAGACAGAATCTGCCTTTTGTCGGTAAAGTAGTTATTTGTAATAGATAACTTAAATTATTTCCGGGTAACTTAAGCTATACGAAATACCGAATACCTTCGAATGTCCAAAAAAAACCTGAAATTTTCATTTTTGGTTTTAAATTTTGTGCCCCTTAATTTTTGGCTTGAGAAGAAAATTAAAAAACACTTTTATGCTGTTATTATTTTCGATGGCAATATTATTTTCAAAATTCTAAGTTTCGTTTTTTAATTACCACCGTGAAGTCAATTTTATTAAATACCAACCTGGAATTTTAAATACGGATTTGGCGACTTCTCAGATTTAGAAATTTAAAACAATCCAAATGTTCGTTAAATTTTAACGCTTCGTCATCTAATAACACATCATCCAGATTTCAAAAATTATTCTTTCTTTACCATGCCAATATTTTTAGGATTAAATATCAAAATTACATTACAGAAACCTAACCTATTGTCCTAGGATCCCGGATCCTAGCCTCACTGATGAGCTATGATATGGCGAAACGTGGCTGGGTATGGATGATGAAATGAAAGGAAAAATACGTCTGAGTTAACTAACCAATTGTGTTTAAGCCAGAATTCTAGTCATTTACCATGGTCATACTTAAGGCATGAAAATTAATTATATTTTTCATTAGTATTTCATTGACAAAATTCACCGATCGTTTTTTTTTCGTTTTATAATAATTATAAGGCGCAAAAAAATAAAAACTGAAGTAATTCGGAAAATTTACAATTCTCTTTCAAAAAATACGCAACTTTTGCCTCAATTTATTTTTATATCCCATGTACGCACACGAATTTGTAGTACCTACATTGTACATAATAAGAGCTCTACAGACATAAATAATATTACATGTTTAAACTCTTAAATTTCGCTGTATTTTGACGGCGCAATAAAAACTCATGGATTAAATGGGCCAATTCTAAATTTTGTGTTTAATATCACGTCTAGAGAATACAAACTACCTTGTTAACATTCTAGGTACATAATATATTATAACAAATATTAAAATAGATAATTTACATTATATCACTTATAAAATGCTGTACAAATCGCAAACTTAACTATACAATATTATATTGTCAACAAGGAAAATTCTGAATAAATAAAATAAAGCCTGTTAAACAACACTGAAATGTCCAATAGGCAATAACAACATTACAGGGTTATCGATTGTGTAAGTAAGGCACATGGTGCATGCTCAACACCCTCACTTTCATCAATGTGTAATATAAGACATACGTAGGAGAATAATATTTACATCTTACAGCCATTCAATTTATTTTTTAAGTTAAAAATTTTTTAGAAGGGGCGTATTGGTAGGGAATTTTCAAAAACGATGAGTTTAATTTCCGATGATGCGACAAATTGGACGACAAAACTTTAAAATATTAAGAAGTGGTTTCTTGTACAAAAAAGTTAAATGCAGCATTTTTGAAAATGCTCTGGACCTACAACACTTTAATTTTTTTGCACCAAAATTGGATATCCTGGTGAGAATATACCAGCCTATTATACTAGCTCTGTAAAAATAAGTTAAAATAGTGTAACAAGTAAAAAGTTAATAATTATATTTAAATTGGGCGATCACGGCGGCCCACAGTGTGGAAAAAATGAACTAAAACCGATGTTACTATAAAACAAGTTCGGCAGGCAGAGATTTTCGTTACAAATAAAAGATTTTATTTTGCTCGTCTGTATTTTGATACATTCATAGAAGGGATTGTAATTATCCCCTTACCCCGCACTTGTATAGGCACCTGCTTCAATATCATCAACATCGTCTATGGTTGGCTCTATGGATTCAAATAAAAATTTTATAACGCCTCCTGCCATTTTGCTTCCATAATGACCAGCCCAGAATTGACCATCTTGTCCTTCATGACAAAAATAAATGTTTTCTATGTTGTCCGATGGGTAACTTTCTGTCGTTAATTCCATCTGCAATAAAAAAAATTTAAACCTGTTTAAAAAATGCTCTAAAAAGTAGAAAATAGTATAATTTTAATATTTAAGAGGTTCTCAATACTAACTTAGTAAAATTTCTTATGCTAAGCTAGTTGATGCCGGCACAAAGATGTATGTTTGTAACTGACAATGCTGCAAGAAAAACAGCTTAGCATAATAAACTATACTCTGATTACTCCGAAACAGTTTAACTATAAAATACAGGGAAATTTTCGGAGTTTTAAGTCTGTATTTTGTATACTCCTTATGCCGGCACTGGATGGTCATCCGTTTTTAATATATGCGATGCTCTAACGCGGCGCACTTGAAGTTAAGTAATTTTTTGGTAGTTTTTTTGGGTAATCGTTATCGTCCGTTTCACCGTTTCGATAGTAGGTACCTACCCAAAGTTACGACTTCATTTCACGTTCTGCTGTTTGCAAAAAGTAGCCGTGTGGTGCCGACTGCCAAATTAACGTAAATGGTTACATTTCGGCATTTTTGTCTTACAATAATAATAATAATAATAATAATAATAATAATAATAATTAAATATAAATAAGCTTCGCTGCTTTTTAGTGGGCTGACTAAAAACGCGGAGCTGTCATACATAACATTTAAAATAGCAAGGTAATTGTGATGAACCTGTAGGTACTACGATTCTTAGCGCAACTTAAAATAAATGTTACAACGTTTAGCGCACATTATATCGGTTGACCCCATGAACACCTTTAAAATCTTTGTTGTCACAACGGAGTCTGCACTTTTTCAAATCATTGATAAATTATAGATTTTTACTTTAGTTTTGTCAGTGCATATGTAGTATTTTGTGATTTAAAGTTTTATTTTGTCGTTTATTTATTGTTGTATTGTCCGTTAAAAAAGTGATAATTAATTAACTCATTAAAAAAAAGCATTATCATTTACTGACACAAATATTCGACTCCTAGAACTTATTATAAGTAGGTTTTATTTTTTATATTAGCGCAAGCATTGTCAGATACAATTAACTAGAAAAATGTTTCTTTGCGCTGACATTAAAAAGCATATCATAAAAATCGAGTAAAAGATACCTAAGCATTAGGAATGTGCGTAATATCATTAAAATTATTTTTTTCTACTGACGTTTTATAATAACCTCTTTTCGATTGTCATTATGGTTTTTTTATAACCTCCTTTTAAGCGCAGCGTGCTTAAAAGTAACGCAGGTAATTATTTACAATTAAAACGTAACCACAGACTAGGTATAATTTAATATTTTTTGGCAAGTGTCAATGAAACATAGGTAATAAAATGTTAGTAAAATTAAGTTTTTTATTATAAAACCTCAGTAGAAAAAATATTGTATACAATTCGTTACGAAACAATGTCTTTTAGTCACTTTGACGTGTTGTCCAACTCGGCTTTGCCTCGTTGGACAATTTACTTTAATAATACACTCATTTCGCAACTTATTCTATAAATAGCTATATTTTAACTCTTTTAAAAACGCTTTTAAAGTCGGGTGTATTTTTGTTTCTAAAAAAAATGACTTACGAGTAGGGTGTCCAAGTCCTAAGACCAAAAAGGTCTATTCAAAGTCCCGAAATCAAAATGCATTTTATTAATTGCGACAGATTAATATAAAAACAATAAAAACGCTGTTTGGGATTTTTTTAATTTGAGTATTGGCACTTTGGCAGCAAGACAAAACTGGAAAAAAAAAAGAAAACTAAGGAATAACATAAAAATATGATAAAGAGGAAACGCGCCTTCGCCATTTCTTTTTTTAAATCAATATATTTCGTGGAAAATGGGATTGGCAAAAAGGGTCGCACTGGCCTACTTGCTTGGCGCTAAGCCTCCCCTTTACTACTACTACTACTACTACTACTACTACTACTACTACTACTACTACTACTATATTATGTAAAAATGTAGATATAATAACATATTATGAGTATGAAAAATAAAGATATTTTAAATCGAATCGAATCGGTACAAGTAATACTTCTTAATCTTTAGAGGGTTTTGAGTAAAGAGTATAAATGCAGTCATGGGTGAAAAATCCTCAACAGCGATGGTAGGCCATTAACAAGCGGGGTGCCAAATGAAAGCGCTCATCAAATGGTACATATACCTACTATTTTTTAGTCAATTTTTAATCTTGAAATAACACCATCAGGGGGCTTAAAAAAAATAGAATTTGGAACGAGGAAAAACCCATCTCAAAGAACATTGGAAAATATGAAAGCTTAAAAAAATCACGGTTTTATAGGGAAACTAAGGAACCAATGTCATACGCCAATTATTTTGAATTGACCAATTTTTTTTATGGAACTGACGAATCGTAAAAATAACGCCGCAGAATAACGACAAAATATAAAATTCATAAGGTTCGCTACAAATTTAAAAATAATACTAAAATAGCGCTGCAGGCGAAATTTTTTTACGAGGGTGAGTTTTATAAATATTATACCGCCAACGTAAAATATTTGGTTTTTGCTTCTTACTTTCGGGTAAAAGTACGAAAGCGTCTTATGGAGTTGTACTAAATTCTAATTGAGGTTTAGGTAGTTGCTCCATTATAATAGGTATGGCCAATAATTTTTTGCGTAGAGCATTTTCTTCGTGTGAGGTCAATATGTCGTTTAAGTCATTATGTATTTAGCTTTTTTAACTATAATATTACTTATCTAAGAAGGTTTCCCAATGTTTTTGTTTGCATTTGAATCATTAAAAAAAAACAATCCCAATATAAAAGCCAGCCTAAAGTGGTGTATTCGCAACAAAACCTATAATTATTTTATATAACTCGACAACGGAGAGTGCAGAGGAAGTATTTGGGTGTTTTGCATTTTAGTAGACCGACCAACCTGTCCCAACTCAACACGCAAAACTATCTTGAATATTGTCGATAGATTTAAGAAGTCGGGGTACATACCAGCATTTTATTTCTCACCAGATAATAACAAACCATTTAAAATAATTGTGGCATTTTTAAATGCAATAATTAGTTGTTTAACGACGTAAAATGCAAAATACCAACGGAAAATAATTCGAAAATGCGCTGTACAAAGTACAACCTAAATTTTGGGTTGGGCGAGCGGTTAGTTTCGCGAGCGCTTGGATGGACATAAATTCGTTAACGCTTAATGTAAGTAAGACCAACTTCATATCTTTTTCAATGAACAAAAGGGGGTTGCCTGTTAGGAGAACGATCACAGTACATGTGCTGGGCTGTGACAAGTCTGAAAATTGTAACTGTTCTCACTTTATAAAGTCTGTTAAGAATACCAAATATCTGGGAGTTCACTTTGATCGTTTTCTGAAATGGAATATCCATACCGAATATGTAAAAAATAAAATAAGGAAGCTAGTTCACAAATTTTATGAATTGAGAAACATATTAGACAGGAGACTCATTATAGAAGTGTACCGATCTCTGGTGGAATCCTGCATAACGTATGGCATCTTATGCTGGGGTTCAGCTAGCAATAATGCTGTAAATAACATCTTAATTGCTCAGAAATACATTTTAAAAATTATCTTGTTTAAGCCGAAACGCTTTTCTACGGAAATCTTGTTTGAGCGGACTGGCGTGATGCCACTTTCAAAATTGTACATCAAAAACGTATAGCGATTTTCGCTGAGCAGGCGGGTATTTCAAAACTATATAAATCACAACATTATGACAAGAGCAAATACTAATGATCAATTAATACTACCGAACACGCATTATCATGCTGCTCAGAGATGTATTGCATATGTTGCTCCAAGAATTCTAAATTTACTACCAGCAGATTATAGAAATGGTCCTTATGTGAGATGCAAAAATAAATTAAATGCATGGGTAAGAAATAACATGCAAAGAATTACAAATATTATAGGATTTTTGTAACTATCTGGCACTAATATATATATATATTAGGGTGGCCCATCTTATGCAACCTAGGAAAAATTGAGCTGCCACCCCTCAAAATGGTTCCATTTGATGAAAAAACATCCCCACTAAAATTTCATTTTGATCGGATACCAGGAAGTGGTGCCGCCTGCAACGTTAATTCTGATAAAAATGAAAAATTAATTATTACCTAATTTTGCAAATATGTTGTGTTTGTAAAGGCGAAATGTATGACAAAACAATATTTATAAATTAAATGTTTGGTCGTTCCCTCCCCCAGACCGGTTTCGCCTTATCACGGCTCATCAGTGAAGCTAGGATCTGACGAAAGAAACGACCGAAGAGCCTATAATGACCCTAAAGTGTAAATGATGATTGATGAGGTGCAACACTTTGTACCACTTTGTGTTGCATCTCACCAATCATCAAGAACAATATTTGTTATCCTGAAAGCACAAGAGCAAGAAATATATTCTCCATTAAAACAATAATAATTATGCTTAATGAGAATAAATGGATAAAATAACACTACATAATATACTTTCTCAAATTTGGAGTGATATATTTATAAAAAAAATATCTAAACAACAATTTGTACATTAAGTTATTTTACACTACTCTACAAGTTTACTTAATAAGACTATTCTAAGACCTGCAACATTGTGTCTTTTTTAACATCTGGAAAACGTGTTTTATAATCCTTAACAACTTGAAGTAAAAATTGCTTTTGCTCTTCGTCCTTAGTTAATATTTTGTTATATTCATTAATTAGAGTTTCATAAACTGCCAAGGATTGTTCTTTACCTGTCGAATGCTGCAAAGGAGGCACTCCAAGCAACTGCTCCACTTCTTCACTAGTAAGTACGACAGCAAGTCTGTCCACATTCTCCATCCCCGTCAAGAAAGGCAGGAGTTTTCCATCCCAATGGATTATTGGTGCCAAAAGATCATATCCTTTAAAAGTTGCTTTTTAATTTTGCAGCCCTTTCTTTTCTCATACGTTGCCTACTTCGTTGAAGAGCTGTTCTACTTATAGACAGAGACGGAACATCATGTCCTAGTGCTTCTGCTACTGCGGTCAAAACGAACTCAGTAGAAGATGGGACACTTGGGCGCGCTCAGGTCTTGGGACACTTGGGCGCGCTGCTACTGCGCAGGCGTCTGTCACCTGTCAAATGTCATCTGTCATACGTCAGCTGTCAAATGTCATTGGCCCTAACTACTATTGGCATTAGCTGCTTGGACCTTAGCTGCCGTTGGCACTAACTTCCATTGGCACTAGTTGCCATTGGCGCCAGCTTGCCTATCATTAATGCTAGTTACCGAGGGCACTATTGGTCAGACGTCATCTGGGATACGCCATCTATCAGGGGTCGCTGTTACCTTAACTATTTAGATATTCAATTTCGGGGACCAAACCTACAAGTCGGTACTCCGCAAGCCCTATCCCCAAGAACCGGTACCCCAATAATTTCTAAACTCCATCACGCGGAGACACCTAGTGGTCGTCGGTAGAACTCGCGGGGCCTCAGGGTCAATGCCCCCTTACTAGAGTACTAGTATAGCTGTTGAAACGTCAGAGGGCGCCTGGTAATAGGGTTACGTCATCATGTTCTATTAATTTAATTTTCATTAGAAAAAAAGTTCCTTTATCCAGCGGGGTTCGATCCACCAACCATTAGTTTACTAACCAGTATCTCATACCACGGAGCTATTCGGGTTCTTTCGAGACATTGTTATTATACTGTACTCTTACATCATCGCATTAGCATACTTGCTATAACAAAAGAATAATTATTACTCATAGATAGGTAATGCAATATTAATGAATTAAATTAGGCAGGCATACATTTGCAAGCTGCTATTTGTTGTATGTTTAGAAATGATTTACCACAGGGGTATAGAATACGTATAAGAACATCTAAAAGCACTTAGAAGTGTCCCTTAAACATTTGAAAACGGCTGTTTAGCAGTCTATGAACGGGTAAAAATGTCTACCTACCACAGGAGCTCAAAACTATTGGGCGGTACGATAAAGACACCTTAATTGAGCTATTTTATGGTTTTACACTAAAAAACTGGTATAAATGGCCCCATTTAGCACCTTTTTACCATATCCCTAGCCCGCATTGTCAACAAATTATTTAATCCTATAACGAACAGTAGTACAACAATATAAGATAGACAAGGATAGTACTAACAACTATTTTGAATCGACACTGCTGAAAACGTACAAGAATGGTAAAAACGAAAGGTCAATCGCTTTATTTAGCATGTATTAACAATAAAAATCGAAGATATTATGCAATACCTGACGTAAATATTCGTTTCCGATACGAATCATTAAAGTAGACAGAAAATAGATGCTGTTTAGACCCTAATATAATAATATTTTTCAATAGAAAAATTGGAATAATATAAGAAAAAATCAGTAATGTAAGGCCCAAATGCATTAAATAAAGTATGATTTATGCCTTAGTAGCACCTTTACGAATTATTAAGGTAGACAGAAAATAGATGCTGTTTAGAGCCTAATACTACTGAAAAATTGGTTTAATATAAGAAAAAAACTAGTAATTTAAGGTCCAAATGCCTTAAATAAAGCATGGTTTATGCTAGCCCCTTATATAGAAGGCTAGTCTCTTAAATCTTGCAATTTTAACACAAATGTTATACAGTTCAAAACCCTATAATTGCAACAAATATTGGCTTAATGTAGGTTGGTTAACCCTAAAAATGATCATATTACTGTTAAGTTATGCTGCAATATGAAGCAATTTGGCGTCATTACACCTTAGAAGACGCTCCGAAACTTTCATAGGTTATAGTATTAGAACCTTGTAACTTGGCTGCAGGTATTCACGCATCTAAAAGGTAGGTAAAAAATAGACCACAGAGTTAATTTTAATAAAATATATATTAAACACCCGTGCACCTAATGTAATTGGAACATTACTAAACGCCGCTAATAATATAGGAGGTAGTGACAGATATACAGGGTATAGATGTACAGGTCTTAAAAATAGAGAATTAAAACAAGACTTTGCTGGTGTAATACTAATAATTTGTGTTACGTGCCGAATAAACAATTGAAAAGACGCACTGAAAAAATAGTCGGTGGTGTTACGGTCCAAGAATTACGAGTGAAGAACAATTCTAAATAGAAAATAACAACAAAACAGAGACTAGTTAACCAAATTAAGTCTGTCACTTGCCAAAATGATAGCAAATAACTAAAAAAAAAACGAGGGTATGTGTATAGGTTAACGTAACAAGTTAATATGAAAATCCCGAGACCCGCAGGGTCGAGGTGTACTAAAGACATGCGGCTCGCTAAAGTTCTTAAGGATAATGTAACATGCGAAACGTATTTAGGATGAATAAGTTATTAGGAAAAATTCCGAGCCCTGCAGGGCGAGGTGTACTAAGGATATATGCTCACATACATAATACCAACAAAATTGGGGGCATATTGTAGGATAGGTAACCATATTAGGCCTGTTATATGGCATCAATTACGTACGATTGTACATAAAAAACCTTGTTTTTCACCAAAATATCTAATCCCATATACAGGGTAAGCTCGGAGTATCACTAGCCATAATAGCATAATATATATAGGACCAAGACTGATTTCGCACTAATTAGCATAGTAAACAAGGCGTTATACTAGATTGGTAGCATTGCCAAAGAATTGGACAACATTAATTGTATTATCACTAGGATGTATGGGTTCTTTATAGTCTAGATAACAAATTCTCAATATTACTAATATACCTAACTTAAAGCAACTACCACCGTGTTAAGGTGAGATTACCGATGCCAAACAGCTGATACTCATGCACAAAGGCAAGCACCGACGTATTGATTATCTTATAATATCATACGTCACCTGAGGCTTATCAGGTATATATATATAAATGACTTAAAAATCATAGGTGTTTCGTTTAAATTATGGTAGGGTTCCTACGCCAAAAGGCCGTTTCAGTCACAAAACGAGAGAAAAATAGATAAAAATTACCCTAAATATCGCCTATAATTAATGTTAATGTTAATGCCCATATAGTCATATGTATAGTAGGCAGGGCTTAAACACTTAATAAATTACTAAAGTATGGTCTCTGAAGCCGTAAAAGCACCTACACACACTATGCAACAAAAAAACCTCTCCGATAGGGTAAAACACATAATAATCCACCAAGTATGGCCGTTAAGCCTAAAAAAACCTATTTAACAGTGTATACGTGATTAGTATCCAAAAATAGCCAAAAGTAATACAAAAACAGTCTGTATGACAAGATTCTGCTAACACATATTTTAAGTAAGACTGTCATCTACTATATCCTACAAATACACGTTGCAAACATTCACCACCTTAAACATTGAGGTTATGTTAAGTAAATAAATTAATAAATGTTTGGCTTATAGGCAACATTTTTATACATAAAAAAGTAGCACAACAAGCAATTAAATAGACTTTATTAAAAAATATAATGAATTACCGAGGATATACACATCTAATAGTCGTTGTCTAACCCTATCAGATACGAAATATCAGCGAAATACCTAAAAAAACATGAATAAATAGGAAAAATACCTATTTTAGGCCCTATTGCTTCAAAGACCCGATAAGATACATGTATTTATGTACCACTAAACACTCACTTAAACTTTTCGCCTGGATATAATTGTTTCGTAAAAACCACATACCTAATACGTTGTGTTTAAAATCTCGCTAAAATTACAAAGAAATGCTCGCACCGAAACGAGTAGAACGATACTTCATACGTTTTTTTGCAGCGGTTTTGTTCTCGAGATTACCGAGAAAATTAAATATTGCAGCTTGGAGGAACCGTACATTCAATATTTTGTAGTGTTGTAACATTGTCAATTAGAAAATAATAAATGGAACTACAATATCACCTAATATTTAGAATCTAACATAGGCGTGTACTGCGGTAGTTTAATACTACAGGTTGGGCCAGTGGAGTAGGTTACTAAGTTCCATCAAAAATATCTAACACAATATTGGTTAACGTGTCTAGTTGATAAGTCGTTATAATATATAATCATAGTGTTAATCTGACAGCCGAAATATTGAGGTTATGTTAACTAATAAATTAAATCAATAAAATTACAGCTTATTGGTTGCACACACATAGTACAGCAAGTAAAAGTGTAATTAAATAGACTTAAATAGAAATATAATGAATTACTGAGGTAAACAGACAGAACAGCTGATGCCTAAACGAAAACCTAGCCTTTTATGCATATCAGACAGTACTGTTTAAATGTACATAATCAGCCGCTAAAAACATCTCTGAAAAAGGGAAAAACACCAAATAAACCATTAAAGTGCCTAAAAAATGACATTTGAACCTATACAAGTTCTGTTGTCTATTAGGGCCTATGCTCGACCATGCCTTATACCATTTGAGCATATAAATATACCAATGTATGATAACCTATTTAACAGCCCCTTATACAAAATGTACAATCAACAGCCTTTCTGATGGAATAAAAAACATCAAACAAAACATTAAAGTACCTAAAAAATAACATTTGAACATATATACTCCAGTAGGTATGCCTATACAAGTTCTGACAGGTTGCTATATTGGCATATGGGCGTGCTTATTAGTACCCTAAAACCATCCGCTGATTGGGTAAAAAAAACATCCAATAATTCATTAATGGGCATAAAAAAGGGTCTTTGAACCTATAAACCCCTATTTATACAAAATAAACGATCAATAAATACTCCGATAAAACAGTCATTTATGGTGGATGCGCTGGAATTTTGTACATGACAATACAATTAAAGGTACATCATACGTTACACCGTCTTAAAGAAAGTTTTGCCCGTGGTATATTGCTGGCCTTGTTTTATGTATGTAAATGTATATCTTTCTATTTAGGTACAAGATGTGAAACGTAGGTAGCAAGGTTAGTTCAGAGGATTACTAAACTTGTTTATTATTGAAGTGTCTATAGCACGAAAAAAAAAAATAAATTCAATTAGAACAAAGAACGACAGTATAGAATGTGGGGTGATAGCCACAGCATTGTAAGGGTGGCTCGATATATAATACAGGATGCACCGAACGTATCCAGCACAGTGGTAGAAAAAAGAGGTAGGCAGACGTCGTGTGCTATTACAGTTATACCAATGAGAAATTAAGAAATAACATTCGAACCAGGTACATACAACTACCTATGATAGCCCGCCTAGCATGAAAATACTGAAATTTTCCGCTTCAACAGTAAAAACAACTTAGGATCTGAAAAATTAATAGCTAAAGAACTCAATGAATACCCAGCTAAATACAGCAAAAATTAGGATCGCCTACATTTAATTTGGATATCAGCAGAAATAATTAATAGGTGTTTAATTTAAATAGACTTAAATTGAAAGACATTACAGAGAACGAATAGCTGGTGGGTAGGCTCTTAGCCATCAAACATACCCTCCTTGGGGCTTAAAAATCAGAATAAATAGGGAAAAATACCTAGAAATTCAGGGTAATTTTCCTTTTAAAATCAGTTAACTCCTGCAAGATTATCTATATAACACAAATGCACAACAAACCTAACCCAACTTCTCGGGTGGGGTTATTCTGTATAAAGACCGGCTAACACCAAAAAAAAAGGGTCAAAAAGTATATATACGATCATCCTCTAATATTAGGAATACCGAAAAATAACACTAGACAACCACTAACAGGGGTTACATTAACGTTAAAAGATAAGGATGTATACCATTTAAATTACCGAATGATCAGCCAAATAAATAAAATTCCCGTTTAAAATACTATATTAGTTATATGAGATGAGCGTTAAATGTATAAATTTTGCGAAATTCAGGGGTGACCGCCCCGATCTAATTAGCCTTACAACCACGAAAAATAAAAAGTAACTGGTTGGATAAAATGGCTTCTTAACGACTCGTCCTACTAAACTAAAAAAATAAAACAAAAACGGTTGTAAAAATTATTCATTAAACCATAAACTTAGAATAGGTCACACAATGGTATAAACGTCAACAGCAGATATTGGCTCACGGATCGTTATGACCATTAGGTAATACTTGTTGTTAGATACATGTGTAGCGAAACATTACAAAAGTCACCTAGAAAACCCAAAAACTTGATCACTCAATAGCTAACAGGTTATAGGTCCTTACGATTAGAGTTGTTATGGCGAGCGAGGTGGGGAGGGGAGGGGGTAAAGTAAACAGGCAGAGGCTAAAAAAAGTTCCAACAACTAGTGAAATAATTATTTTAAAACCCCCATAAACGTTAGTCTGTATAAAACCATTAACGACATAATGGTGGAGATAGGGAATATTTTTTTTTGCAAAAAGGTAGATAATGAAATAAATACCTATCGAAACGAATAAAGCTATTAAAATAATACAAGCAATAACAATGGGAGGTACATAAAATGCAGTTTAAAAGGGAAACTCAATTATATCATATAGCATCTAACGTGTTAAGTATCAAAAACGAGGATAGGATGTAAAATTTTAGCAAAAACTTGGGTAAATAGAGCAAATAATGCAACAAAATATCAAAAAAAATGTTCCTAATTAATATTTGTTCATACAGCTAAGTAGAAAACTATCGAAACATTGAGCAAGAAGGAGTGGTGACTACGGGTATAAAATTTAGCAACCATTGGTAAAATATCAGGAAAAATATTAAAATTACCATCAATCACACCAGAATACTTATCGTTAAAACCTACTATTTTCACTGGCTTGTTACCAATAAATAGGTTTGAATCTACCATTCGAAACCCTTATTTAATATGTGATGTTTCCAGAAAGGTGTATTTTATCCTACTCTCATACATCCTATAGCAGTGATGTTAAAAACTAAATCGGCTTTATTAACAAGTGCAATCATTTATAGATCATAGAGACCCATAGAGCTGTAACCAGTATTAAATAAATCAAGTCAATATTGCAGAACATTTTATATGTTTTATAGGAGTCGCAGTAAAGTGAAGCAGTACTCTATATAAATTTAATGTAAGGTACAGGTAACGATCATCAGGCTATTTTATATCGTCTAACTTGGGTATCCATTTAATAAGACGCAAGTTAATATTATTTTAAATTACTTTTAATTATTTCTCAGTATCTATAGTATGCAGGGCTATCTAACCATACTTCACGTCTTGCATAATTAACGACCTCTCGTATCTCAGGATCTTCACAATATACGTATTACCGCTCTACTTCTTCAAAATTCCCCAACTTGTTCATGTCGTATACAAATCTTAAGGCATCTGGTCCTTCAAAGTAGCGTTCACATATATCCAAAGCTCTAACTATTTTTTAATCAACGGATGGATTCCCAATTCTTCTTTGCGTTTTGAAGTGTATTATATATATATCCTGAATTACATAATGTGCATCATTATTTACTATATTCTGAGCCTTGTCCATGATATTCAATTGATTGCGAGTATTGCAAATAATTAGGACGGCATTCTGACTTAAAATAAGCCGCCGTGCTGCTGTTGATAGTAAATATATCAACAGGCTTAATTACTCTGTGAAACCTGAATCTATAGAGGATTGTTCGGGTTTTCGGGGTTACTCGGGTTCATTAGGATTTTGAGAATGTATTTTGCTTGACGTAGTTTTTAAAAACACAGCCACGGCCTTCTCCCAAAATTTTGCAAATTTCGTGAGCCTTTGGCCGTGGCTGTGTTTTTAAAAACTACGTCAAGCAAAATACATTCTCAAAATCCTAATGAACCCGAGTAACCCCGAAAACCCGAACAATCCTCTATAGATTCAGGTTTCACAGAGTAATTAAGCCTGTTGATATATTTACTATCAACAGCAGCACGGCGGCTTATTTTAAGTCAGAATGCCGTCCTAATTATTTGCAATACTCGCAATCAATTGAATATCATGGACAAGGCTCAGAATATAGTAAATAATGATGCACATTATGTAATTCAGGATATATACAGGGTCCTGCAATAGTGCGTCAGGCTTCCATAGCTCCTATACGAATGGGGTTAGGAATTTTATTAATATGCCGACTTAAACCGCATAGTACGGGGTACTTCCGGAAAATATTTTCTCATATACAGGGTGGCCCAAAAAAGTGTGGTCACATAAAGTTGTGATTTTTTAAATGGAATACGCTGTATATTATTAAATTTTCACATTCTACATAAAATTATAATAATGTTTTTATAAATGCATGACTGGTCTATACTTAAGAGTTTCCGAGATATCGATATTTGAAAAATGACGTTTTTGAACTTTGACAGCTTCTAGCTTTCTAACTGTACGTCTTAGAGCAAAACGGCTTACATGTTCCTATCTTCGATTTTTGTTATCTTCCCAGAAATTTTAACTTCCGGTCAAACCGGAAGTACTATATTTCCTGCTTTCGCGTTACATCCGGTTTGACTGGAAGTTGACCCTATTGGAAAGATAATAAAAATCGAAGATAGGAACATGTAAGCCGTTTTGCTCTAAGACGTACAGTTAGAAAGCTAAAAGCTGTCAAAGTTCAAAAATGTCATTTTTCAAATATCGATATCTCGGAAACTATTAAATATAGACCAGTAATGCATTTATAAAAAAATTATTATAATTTTACGTAGAATGTGAAAATTTAATAATATACAGGGTGTTCCATTTAAAAAATCACAACTTTATGTGACCACACTTTTTTGGGCCACCCTGTATATGAGAAAATATTTTCCGGAAGTACCCCGTACTATGCGGTTTAAGTCGGCATATTAACAAAATTCCTAACCCCATTCGTATAGGAGTTATGGAAGCCTGACGCACTATTGCAGGACCCTGTATATAATACACTTCAAAACGCAAAGAAGAATTGGGAATCCATCCGTTGATTAAAAAATAGTTAGAGCTTTGGATATATGTGAACGCTACTTTGAAGGACCAGATGCCTTAAGATTTGTATACGACATGAACAAGTTGGGGAATTTTGAAGAAGTAGAGCGGTAATACGTATATTGTGAAGATCCTGAGATACGAGAGGTCGTTAATTATGCAAGACGTGAAGTATGGTTAGATAGCCCTGCATACTATAGATACTGAGAAATAATTAAAAGTAATTTAAAATAATATTAACTTGCGTCTTATTAAATGGATACCCAAGTTAGACGATATAAAATAGCCTGATGATCGTTACCTGTACCTTACATTAAATTTATATAGAGTACTGCTTCACTTTACTGCGACTCCTATAAAACATATAAAATGTTCTGCAATATTGACTTGATTTATTTAATACTGGTTACAGCTCTATGGGTCTCTATGATCTATAAATGATTGCACTTGTTAATAAAGCCGATTTAGTTTTTAACATCACTGCTATAGGATGTATGAGAGTAGGATAAAATACACCTTTCTGGAAACATCACATATTAAATAAGGGTTTCGAATGGTAGATTCAAACCTATTTATTGGTAACAAGCCAGTGAAAATAGTAGGTTTTAACGATAAGTATTCTGGTGTGATTGATGGTAATTTTAATATTTTTCCTGATATTTTACCAATGGTTGCTAAATTTTATACCCGTAGTCACCACTCCTTCTTGCTCAATGTTTCGATAGTTTTCTACTTAGCTGTATGAACAAATATTAATTAGGAACATTTTTTTTGATATTTTGTTGCATTATTTGCTCTATTTACCCAAGTTTTTGCTAAAATTTTACATCCTATCCTCGTTTTTGATACTTAACACGTTAGATGCTATATGATATAATTGAGTTTCCCTTTTAAACTGCATTTTATGTACCTCCCATTGTTATTGCTTGTATTATTTTAATAGCTTTAATCGTTTCGATAGGTATTTATTTCATTATCTACCTTTTTGCAAAAAAAAATATTCCCTATCTCCACCATTATGTCGTTAATGGTTTTATACAGACTAACGTTTATGGGGGTTTTAAAATAATTATTTCACTAGTTGTTGGAACTTTTTTTAGCCTCTGCCTGTTTACTTTACCCCCTCCCCTCCCCACCTCGCTCGCCATAACAACTCTAATCGTAAGGACCTATAACCTGTTAGCTATTGAGTGATCAAGTTTTTGGGTTTTCTAGGTGACTTTTGTAATGTTTCGCTACACATGTATCTAACAACAAGTATTACCTAATGGTCATAACGATCCGTGAGCCAATATCTGCTGTTGACGTTTATACCATTGTGTGACCTATTCTAAGTTTATGGTTTAATGAATAATTTTTACAACCGTTTTTGTTTTATTTTTTTAGTTTAGTAGGACGAGTCGTTAAGAAGCCATTTTATCCAACCAGTTACTTTTTATTTTTCGTGGTTGTAAGGCTAATTAGATCGGGGCGGTCACCCCTGAATTTCGCAAAATTTATACATTTAACGCTCATCTCATATAACTAATATAGTATTTTAAACGGGAATTTTATTTATTTGGCTGATCATTCGGTAATTTAAATGGTATACATCCTTATCTTTTAACGTTAATGTAACCCCTGTTAGTGGTTGTCTAGTGTTATTTTTCGGTATTCCTAATATTAGAGGATGATCGTATATATACTTTTTGACCCTTTTTTTTTGGTGTTAGCCGGTCTTTATACAGAATAACCCCACCCGAGAAGTTGGGTTAGGTTTGTTGTGCATTTGTGTTATATAGATAATCTTGCAGGAGTTAACTGATTTTAAAAGGAAAATTACCCTGAATTTCTAGGTATTTTTCCCTATTTATTCTGATTTTTAAGCCCCAAGGAGGGTATGTTTGATGGCTAAGAGCCTACCCACCAGCTATTCGTTCTCTGTAATGTCTTTCAATTTAAGTCTATTTAAATTAAACACCTATTAATTATTTCTGCTGATATCCAAATTAAATGTAGGCGATCCTAATTTTTGCTGTATTTAGCTGGGTATTCATTGAGTTCTTTAGCTATTAATTTTTCAGATCCTAAGTTGTTTTTACTGTTGAAGCGGAAAATTTCAGTATTTTCATGCTAGGCGGGCTATCATAGGTAGTTGTATGTACCTGGTTCGAATGTTATTTCTTAATTTCTCATTGGTATAACTGTAATAGCACACGACGTCTGCCTACCTCTTTTTTCTACCACTGTGCTGGATACGTTCGGTGCATCCTGTATTATATATCGAGCCACCCTTACAATGCTGTGGCTATCACCCCACATTCTATACTGTCGTTCTTTGTTCTAATTGAATTTATTTTTTTTTTCGTGCTATAGACACTTCAATAATAAACAAGTTTAGTAATCCTCTGAACTAACCTTGCTACCTACGTTTCACATCTTGTACCTAAATAGAAAGATATACATTTACATACATAAAACAAGGCCAGCAATATACCACGGGCAAAACTTTCTTTAAGACGGTGTAACGTATGATGTACCTTTAATTGTATTGTCATGTACAAAATTCCAGCGCATCCACCATAAATGACTGTTTTATCGGAGTATTTATTGATCGTTTATTTTGTATAAATAGGGGTTTATAGGTTCAAAGACCCTTTTTTATGCCCATTAATGAATTATTGGATGTTTTTTTTACCCAATCAGCGGATGGTTTTAGGGTACTAATAAGCACGCCCATATGCCAATATAGCAACCTGTCAGAACTTGTATAGGCATACCTACTGGAGTATATATGTTCAAATGTTATTTTTTAGGTACTTTAATGTTTTGTTTGATGTTTTTTATTCCATCAGAAAGGCTGTTGATTGTACATTTTGTATAAGGGGCTGTTAAATAGGTTATCATACATTGGTATATTTATATGCTCAAATGGTATAAGGCCTGGTCGAGCATAGGCCCTAATAGACAACAGAACTTGTATAGGTTCAAATGTCATTTTTTAGGCACTTTAATGGTTTATTTGGTGTTTTTCCCTTTTTCAGAGATGTTTTTAGCGGCTGATTATGTACATTTAAACAGTACTGTCTGATATGCATAAAAGGCTAGGTTTTCGTTTAGGCATCAGCTGTTCTGTCTGTTTACCTCAGTAATTCATTATATTTCTATTTAAGTCTATTTAATTACACTTTTACTTGCTGTACTATGTGTGTGCAACCAATAAGCTGTAATTTTATTGATTTAATTTATTAGTTAACATAACCTCAATATTTCGGCTGTCAGATTAACACTATGATTATATATTATAACGACTTATCAACTAGACACGTTAACCAATATTGTGTTAGATATTTTTGATGGAACTTAGTAACCTACTCCACTGGCCCAACCTGTAGTATTAAACTACCGCAGTACACGCCTATGTTAGATTCTAAATATTAGGTGATATTGTAGTTCCATTTATTATTTTCTAATTGACAATGTTACAACACTACAAAATATTGAATGTACGGTTCCTCCAAGCTGCAATATTTAATTTTCTCGGTAATCTCGAGAACAAAACCGCTGCAAAAAAACGTATGAAGTATCGTTCTACTCGTTTCGGTGCGAGCATTTCTTTGTAATTTTAGCGAGATTTTAAACACAACGTATTAGGTATGTGGTTTTTACGAAACAATTATATCCAGGCGAAAAGTTTAAGTGAGTGTTTAGTGGTACATAAATACATGTATCTTATCGGGTCTTTGAAGCAATAGGGCCTAAAATAGGTATTTTTCCTATTTATTCATGTTTTTTTAGGTATTTCGCTGATATTTCGTATCTGATAGGGTTAGACAACGACTATTAGATGTGTATATCCTCGGTAATTCATTATATTTTTTAATAAAGTCTATTTAATTGCTTGTTGTGCTACTTTTTTATGTATAAAAATGTTGCCTATAAGCCAAACATTTATTAATTTATTTACTTAACATAACCTCAATGTTTAAGGTGGTGAATGTTTGCAACGTGTATTTGTAGGATATAGTAGATGACAGTCTTACTTAAAATATGTGTTAGCAGAATCTTGTCATACAGACTGTTTTTGTATTACTTTTGGCTATTTTTGGATACTAATCACGTATACACTGTTAAATAGGTTTTTTTAGGCTTAACGGCCATACTTGGTGGATTATTATGTGTTTTACCCTATCGGAGAGGTTTTTTTGTTGCATAGTGTGTGTAGGTGCTTTTACGGCTTCAGAGACCATACTTTAGTAATTTATTAAGTGTTTAAGCCCTGCCTACTATACATATGACTATATGGGCATTAACATTAACATTAATTATAGGCGATATTTAGGGTAATTTTTATCTATTTTTCTCTCGTTTTGTGACTGAAACGGCCTTTTGGCGTAGGAACCCTACCATAATTTAAACGAAACACCTATGATTTTTAAGTCATTTATATATATATACCTGATAAGCCTCAGGTGACGTATGATATTATAAGATAATCAATACGTCGGTGCTTGCCTTTGTGCATGAGTATCAGCTGTTTGGCATCGGTAATCTCACCTTAACACGGTGGTAGTTGCTTTAAGTTAGGTATATTAGTAATATTGAGAATTTGTTATCTAGACTATAAAGAACCCATACATCCTAGTGATAATACAATTAATGTTGTCCAATTCTTTGGCAATGCTACCAATCTAGTATAACGCCTTGTTTACTATGCTAATTAGTGCGAAATCAGTCTTGGTCCTATATATATTATGCTATTATGGCTAGTGATACTCCGAGCTTACCCTGTATATGGGATTAGATATTTTGGTGAAAAACAAGGTTTTTTATGTACAATCGTACGTAATTGATGCCATATAACAGGCCTAATATGGTTACCTATCCTACAATATGCCCCCAATTTTGTTGGTATTATGTATGTGAGCATATATCCTTAGTACACCTCGCCCTGCAGGGCTCGGAATTTTTCCTAATAACTTATTCATCCTAAATACGTTTCGCATGTTACATTATCCTTAAGAACTTTAGCGAGCCGCATGTCTTTAGTACACCTCGACCCTGCGGGTCTCGGGATTTTCATATTAACTTGTTACGTTAACCTATACACATACCCTCGTTTTTTTTTTAATTATTTGCTATCATTTTGGCAAGTGACAGACTTAATTTGGTTAACTAGTCTCTGTTTTGTTGTTATTTTCTATTTAGAATTGTTCTTCACTCGTAATTCTTGGACCGTAACACCACCGACTATTTTTTCAGTGCGTCTTTTCAATTGTTTATTCGGCACGTAACACAAATTATTAGTATTACACCAGCAAAGTCTTGTTTTAATTCTCTATTTTTAAGACCTGTACATCTATACCCTGTATATCTGTCACTACCTCCTATATTATTAGCGGCGTTTAGTAATGTTCCAATTACATTAGGTGCACGGGTGTTTAATATATATTTTATTAAAATTAACTCTGTGGTCTATTTTTTACCTACCTTTTAGATGCGTGAATACCTGCAGCCAAGTTACAAGGTTCTAATACTATAACCTATGAAAGTTTCGGAGCGTCTTCTAAGGTGTAATGACGCCAAATTGCTTCATATTGCAGCATAACTTAACAGTAATATGATCATTTTTAGGGTTAACCAACCTACATTAAGCCAATATTTGTTGCAATTATAGGGTTTTGAACTGTATAACATTTGTGTTAAAATTGCAAGATTTAAGAGACTAGCCTTCTATATAAGGGGCTAGCATAAACCATGCTTTATTTAAGGCATTTGGACCTTAAATTACTAGTTTTTTTCTTATATTAAACCAATTTTTCAGTAGTATTAGGCTCTAAACAGCATCTATTTTCTGTCTACCTTAATAATTCGTAAAGGTGCTACTAAGGCATAAATCATACTTTATTTAATGCATTTGGGCCTTACATTACTGATTTTTTCTTATATTATTCCAATTTTTCTATTGAAAAATATTATTATATTAGGGTCTAAACAGCATCTATTTTCTGTCTACTTTAATGATTCGTATCGGAAACGAATATTTACGTCAGGTATTGCATAATATCTTCGATTTTTATTGTTAATACATGCTAAATAAAGCGATTGACCTTTCGTTTTTACCATTCTTGTACGTTTTCAGCAGTGTCGATTCAAAATAGTTGTTAGTACTATCCTTGTCTATCTTATATTGTTGTACTACTGTTCGTTATAGGATTAAATAATTTGTTGACAATGCGGGCTAGGGATATGGTAAAAAGGTGCTAAATGGGGCCATTTATACCAGTTTTTTAGTGTAAAACCATAAAATAGCTCAATTAAGGTGTCTTTATCGTACCGCCCAATAGTTTTGAGCTCCTGTGGTAGGTAGACATTTTTACCCGTTCATAGACTGCTAAACAGCCGTTTTCAAATGTTTAAGGGACACTTCTAAGTGCTTTTAGATGTTCTTATACGTATTCTATACCCCTGTGGTAAATCATTTCTAAACATACAACAAATAGCAGCTTGCAAATGTATGCCTGCCTAATTTAATTCATTAATATTGCATTACCTATCTATGAGTAATAATTATTCTTTTGTTATAGCAAGTATGCTAATGCGATGATGTAAGAGTACAGTATAATAACAATGTCTCGAAAGAACCCGAATAGCTCCGTGGTATGAGATACTGGTTAGTAAACTAATGGTTGGTGGATCGAACCCCGCTGGATAAAGGAACTTTTTTTCTAATGAAAATTAAATTAATAGAACATGATGACGTAACCCTATTACCAGGCGCCCTCTGACGTTTCAACAGCTATACTAGTACTCTAGTAAGGGGGCATTGACCCTGAGGCCCCGCGAGTTCTACCGACGACCACTAGGTGTCTCCGCGTGATGGAGTTTAGAAATTATTGGGGTACCGGTTCTTGGGGATAGGGCTTGCGGAGTACCGACTTGTAGGTTTGGTCCCCGAAATTGAATATCTAAATAGTTAAGGTAACAGCGACCCCTGATAGATGGCGTATCCCAGATGACGTCTGACCAATAGTGCCCTCGGTAACTAGCATTAATGATAGGCAAGCTGGCGCCAATGGCAACTAGTGCCAATGGAAGTTAGTGCCAACGGCAGCTAAGGTCCAAGCAGCTAATGCCAATAGTAGTTAGGGCCAATGACATTTGACGTATGACAGATGACATTTGACAGGTGACAGACGCCTGCGCAGTAGCAGCGCGCCCAAGTGTCCCAAGACCTGAGCGCGCCCAAGTGTCCCATCTTCTACTGAACTCCATCTCTATCGCTTATCCTACAGGCATCAAGTGCAGCTATTATTTTTGGTGTAACAATGTTAGTTGTTCCGTAAAATTGTCTTCTTTTTGGCTGTGATGGACCAGGCTCTTCTAGGGCTAGCGGTACTTCCTCTTGGGACTCTAACTTCCCTTCTATTTTACTCCCAATTTCAACGGAAGAACTGCTTCCCGAGGATGAAAAGGTCATGGTTTCCATTAGTTGAGATTTTTCTTGAAGACTTCGTTGAAATCGCTCCGACAGTTTTTGTGCTTTTCTTCACCTACTTTTTCTCGAGCAGCTAGCTGGTAGTCGATGCCATACATAAACCCCGGGCGGCCTTTTTGCTTCTGACTGATTAAAAACTGTTTGTCATCTTCAATTGTTATTAGCTCAAGGGCGTTTCCATGGGATATATAAAATAAATCGTCCATCTTTTCCACAAATGTTGCGCTTTCGCTCTTTTTCTTAGCTGACTTCTGTAACGCTCTCCACTCGGCGTGAAGTTTTTCCAGTTCTTCAATACAGTGGCTTTCTTTTCGTATTGGTATGCGAGCTTTGTCCCAAAAAATAGAAGCTTCTTTAATAGTTAGCGCGGCACTATCACGTAAACTTAGTTTCACTTCAGGCATGGTAAAGAATAAAACATGCAAAACTTGTTTATTGGAAGGCAACTTATTACCAATAATTTGAGGTGTATAATGTCCAATTAAGTACACGATACTATCTTTCCGTAAATTTCGATTCCCAGACATTATCACGATTGTTTTTTAATTTCACAAAGAAAATACACAGACAAACTTAATTTATCTGTAAGGAGGTCTGTTGCATACTAACATAAGTAAAAAATTATTAATAGGGGATTACTGGCAAAGCCGCTGGAAATACACAAAAATTCCAAGAAAACAGCTACCTGTAAAGGGTCAGGAATATTTTTATTTTTAGAAGTGACCAAATTAGTAATAAATAATTTAATTACAGGCAACAAAACAGTCTAACACCGATCTACCCCGCAATAGCTAATTAAATCACAAGACCGACAAAGCTCCTTTTAAAAAACGTTTTATTTCTACAAAAAGGGCTTTAACAAAAATACATATATCTTAAATCTACGATGAACGATTAATATGAACAGCAGTTTGCTTTTACACTATATTAATGTTAATGATTTCTAATGTTAATTGGTTTTATATAAAGTAGTTTGTTTATTCAGCAGTTATGCTGCAATTGTGCTGGTCTACGGATATTACTCCTCCACCCTGAGTTCTTTCAACGTCCTCGTTGATAATTTTTTGAAGGGTTTTTATGGGGATGGTTTTTAAATACTTGTGCTTTCTCCAGTGGTATATAGCTATGCTCAGGATACACATAAGGACAATGCAAATTGTCGAAAAAATAAAATAATGTGTTTCTTTTTGCGGGGTAAGGCTTTCGAGCCTAACGGGCTCTAGAAGATCTTCATGAATTTTTATAGGGTCTTCTAAGTGCCTAATTTGTAGGTTTAGGGTAAAATTTGTCGGCTGAAGGATTATCGCCTCTGGATATGTAGTGGATATGTTATTAATAGCTAAGGAATATTTGTTATGGTTGATGATGACGTCACATTGACCTTGTAATAGGGAACAGTCTTGAAGGGTTACTTTTTTGAATTGAAAACAGTCTTCATAGGCTATTTCTGAAGTTTTTGTACAAAACAGTAAAGAATTTTTGTGGGTCATGGCGTGTACTTGGTAGTTGTTTTGGACAGTAGCATACTGACAGTTTTGGGTTAAGAAACAGCTGTTGACAAGTGGATTGGAGCACACCCATTTTGAGTTGATTTCTTTGCAGTTTTTGTACCATAGTTCGTTGCAATAGTATTTGCTGGGGCTTATTAATATTTTGGATTCGTTGTTCGGTATAGGATATACAAATTTTAGGTTACAAACATCTTTATCAAAGATGGGTATTTTAATTGCGAAGATTGCCATTTCGTTGAGAATTAAAAGACCGGTTTTACAAATAAGACTAAGTTCTGATACATGTTTAATGGACCATAGGGTATTTTTTGGATAATGTACATTTAGATATTGCCAAATTTCGTCTATCTGACTTAAGCTTAAAATTTCAAGATCTAGAGTTTCCAAATGTGCAAAAGAGAAAATTCGTAAAAGTTTTTCTAAGTACTGGTTTAGATTGTTTATTTGAATGTATTGATCTTGTATTGATAATAATATGTTTAATTCGTTGTTTAATTTTGAAAGTTCGGTTTTAATGGTTTTCGAGTTTTCATTAATAGTTTTTATATTTTCCTCGAAATTGTTCATAATATTGCCTGCAAATGAACTAAAGTCGTTAATCTTACGCATGGTGTATAGTTGATTATGCTTGAGTGTTTCTAAATTCTGAGTAATTGTCTCTAGGTCATTATTGTCTAGGTTGCCGGTGACAAACTTAATACCGCTTCCTAGAAAGTTCATTAGCCCGCGTTTCTTGCGATTGTTTTCATAAATGTTCAACTTTGCATATGTGTCGAAAGTGTTATTTAATGCCTTAAATACATGAAAAATTTGTGTTTTTGTAAAGTTATTGTTTTGCCTGTTCACCATAGATTCTAAAATTAAAACATTGCTTAATAATTGCCCTAATGTAAACTTAATACTAGATATGTTAAATGGTATATACGTTGTATGATAATGATTGATAATTAAGGAAGAGGATATTTCCTCTGCGTAGTATCCATTATTAGGGAGTTTGTAAACTTGAAGGGCCTGGCCGGGGTTCACTTGAAGTAGCAGGGTCAGGATCGGGAGGCTGAAAAGAATTTGGAATTTTTCTGATTCTTTTAATTTTTCTAATATGTGTGGTTATGGGTTTTTTCTTTGACATACCTGTTATTTTATTTTTATTTACTGCTGTCACTTTTATAGGGATATATTGGGGGTTCATTTTGTTTCTAAGGGTATTTTTCTTGTATATCGTTTGGTTATTTTGTACGGTAGGGGGTTCATCGGTATTTTTATTTTGTTTTTGGGTATTTTGATGTTGTTTTTGATATGTTGTTTTATAAATATGTTCATAAAAGGGTTGTAATTAATTTTTTCGTTTTTCGTTGTACTGATCGAAGAGTGTCAGGTCATTATTTAAGTTTGGTTCGTTAAGGTATGGGCCATATAATATAGCGAAGGGGGAATGTCCAGTGGTGGAATGTATACTTTGGTTGTAGATAAGTATGGCAGATATTAAGAGGTTTTGGGGTGTTTCGTCGGGATTTTTTAATTTGAGTATCCTTAGTTTTTCAAGTAGCGTAGAGTGTAGTCTTTCTACGGGACTGTTTGAGGATGAATTACCGGGAGTTGTATAGTGAACTTCTATACCAAATAACTGACAGAATTCCTTAAAGAGGTTATTCTGGAACTCCTTACCTTGGTCTGCAACGATTCTCTGTGGGGTGTTCTGATGGGAGAAATAGTGCCTTAATTTGTTTAAGACGGTAACTGCGTTTTTATCAGGTATGAAATATGCTTGGGCGTATTTTGAAAATGAATCTATGACTGTTAAAAATTGACAATTCAAGAATTGAAAAATGTCTATGTGAAGGGTTTTAAAGGGTTTTTCTGAAAGTAGGGGGCCTTCGTAGGCAATTTTGTAGGGGTGTCTTTCATATTTACTTTGTAGGCATATTTCGCATTTATTAATGAGGTTTGTGATTGAGTCTCTTAGTTTTGGCCAGTAGTATTTTTGTTTAATATTATTATACGTTTCGATTATGCCGTTGTGTTTAGTTTGGTGGTAGTTTGTAATTATTTCTAGTTGTTGTTCTGTATTGGTCACGTCTATTAAATAAGTGTTAGATAGTACGAGCTTTGCTGTAGTATTTAGAGTACTGGATATTAATCTTTGGAATTCGATTTTTAATTCTTGGTTTGGGATATAAACAGTGAAGGTTATGTCAGGTCTTACTATTTCTTTAAGTATTTTCAAAATGTGTTGTTGGCGGTTTTCTTTAGAAATTCGTACGAAATGATGATTTTTCTGGAATGGTTTTGTATATGTGTGTTTAAAATCGTCGCCATAGTCTATCACCAGGCGGTTTGTTGCTTGGTTTAGGGGTAGTTCGGAGATGGGTAGAAATTTGCCTTGGGTATCATTGTTTGAATGAACTGTGACGTCAGATGAGTTATCGTTTGCGTTGGGGTTTATAGATGGCGTAATTTGTTCTTCAGGTTGTTGTGTTGGTATATCTTCGTTTAGTACGTCATTATATCTTTCATTAAGGACAAAGTCAGCAAGGTCAAAGTCAGCAAGGTTAGCGACTGTGTTATCGGCGTTAGGGGCATTAGATTGGGCGTCATTTTGGTTTGTGTCTTCTGTTTCGTTGGCGTTAAGTTCGATACGTGACAGGGCGTCGGCTACAACGTTTTCTTTGCCTTTTTTGTATTTAATTTCGAAATTGAATTCCTCTAGTTTTAGTTTCCAGCGAATTAGTCGGGAATTGGGTTCTTTAATTTTTGAGAGCCATACGAGGGGGTTATGATCGGTTTCTATTAAAAATTTGACGCCATACAGGTAGCATCGAAAATGTTTTGTTGCGTCAACTATAGAAAGAAGTTCTTTCTCTATAGTGGAATAGTTTTTCTCGGCAGAGTTTAGAGTGCGAGAATAGTAAGCTATGGGGTGGTCGTTTTGTGATAAGACACTGCCAATAGCAATATTGGAGGCATCGGTGGTTAGTTTAAAAGGTTTACTGAAGTCTGGGTATTGGAGAATAGGGGAATTGCTGATAAGTTCTTTGCATTTTAAAAATGCTTCTACGAAGTCTTGGTTTCCTATGCTTTTTTCACTATTTTTTCGAAGACATTTTGTTATAGGGAAGGTGACCTTTGAGAAGTTTTTTATAAACCTGCGGTAGTAACCTATAAGTCCTAGAAAGGCTTTTATTTCTTTTTGTGTCTTTGGTATGGGGTATCTTTGAATAGCTTCGATCTTTAAGGGATTGGGTTTTATTCCTTCGGGAGTTACGATATGGCCTAAAAATGCAACTTCTTTGCACAAGAATTCGGATTTATCGGGTTGGATTTTAAGGTTTACTTCTTTTAACCGTTTAAATATTTGTCGAATGTGGTCAATATGTTCGGACAAGGACTTAGAGAATATGACAACGTCATCCATGTAGACAAAGCAGAATTTGTAGAGGTAATCGCGGAGGATTTCGTCCATCATTCTCTGGAAAGTTGAGGGAGCCGCCTTAAGGCCGAAGGGCATGCGCAGATACTCGTAGTGACCGTGATTCACAGAAAAAGCAGTTTTCTCAATGGAACTCGGGTCCATTTCGATTTGGTGGAAGCCTTGGGCTAAATCTAGGGTAGTAAAGTATGTGCACTTTCCAAGGTTATCCAGGATTTCTTCTATCCTAGGCAAGGGGTATTTTTCTTCTATCGTGACGTCATTAAGGCGCCTATAGTCGATTACCATGCGGAATTTGCGTTTCCCGGAAGCATCGGGTTTCTTTGGAACTATCCATACTGGTGCAGAGTAGGGAGAGATTGAAGGACGAATAATTTTATTATCGAGCAACTTTTGAATTTGGGACTGAATTTCTTGATTCATGCTAGGAGGGTGTCTAAAAGATTTGACATAAACGGGTCTGTCGTCAATTGTTCGAATGACGTGTTTGGTCTGGCTTGTAAATGTCAGGTCGCAGTCTTCATGGTATATAATGTTCTTAAACTCATGACATAGTGGTAAAATTTTAGATTTTTCGAGGGGGGTCAGATGGTCAAGTCGTAATTGCTTTTCAGGGTTAAATTTGGTTGGGGTAGTAGCCGAAGGGTTGAGTAGTTCGAACTGGTCTTGTGGTATGACTTTAATTCTTTGATGAAAGTTGACATTTACGGTAGGGGTTGGATTGGGAATCTTGCAAAGGCCTTTATTCACTGTAATAAGGGAATCGGGGATAATATGATCTTTAATTGTAAAAGAAGGCAAAATGGCAGTACCGTTTTCGTAATTTACTGGTATTATAAGAAAATTATTGTTAAAGTTTTTAACAGGTTGATTTAGTGGTTTATTATAAGCAAGCGAAAAAGGTATGGTAATGTTTTTCAATGTCAATGTTTTGTTTTCATAATTTATAAGGGCATTTAAATTTTTAAGGTCTTTGGTACCTATAAGTGCGTCGAAATCGTTGTGCCAGTTAAGAATTCGTAATTTAAAATCTTGGTCTATGCCTAGTTCTTGAAGTAAGGGTATTTTTAAATTTTGTGTTTCTTTATACGTCTGTTTACAGGCAGTCACCTCGAAAGGTTCAAAAAATATATTTTTTGGGAATAATTCTGCAATTTTTGGGGTTATAATGGAATCTGAAGCACCAGAGTCGATAAGTACTGTCATATGCTTTTGGGGAAGATAGAAGTATGGTAATTCAATTTTTTGTGCTATATTGTTTAAGTTAATTTTTCATTCGAGGCTAGGTTCGGAAAATTTTCGTCAGTATTGTCAATGGTATGTTCAAGGTCGAAATTTTCGGTTGAATAGTTTGGAGTTGGTGTGCCGGGTTCTTGTGGGTAATATTGTTCTTCGGGGTAAAAAGCATGTGTTGGATCTGGGGCATATTCTAAGGGTTGAATTTCTGCATAGGGGTTGTTATTTGAGGGTTCTTGTACTTCAACATTATATAGCTCTTGGGACACCCAATTTGCGGGTCCGGTCGATCGGAAGAAGTTTGGGTATCTAGTAGAGGGTTGTCTTTGTTGTTGAATGCGAGAAGGTCCTATTGTGGAAGTAGTCATTGGAATAGGCGCCTCTTGCCGAGGGGCTCTATTTTGTTGGAAAGTAGGTCTATTTTGTGGGAAAGTAGGTCTATTTTGATTGCCGAAAACTTGGGCATTAGTTGGAAAATGTCTTTGAATTGGTCGGGGTTGTGTAAAAATGGGTTGACTTGGAAAATAAGGTGGTATCGCTGACTGCGGTACTTGTGTGTTAAAAGGTCTATTTATTATTCTGTTATTATGATTGCTATTGTGTTGTCTCTGCGTAGGATTTTGCAAAGTTGAACAACTGTTCGCGAGGTTGACTTGCGATTCAACCATATTGTAATTGACAACGTACGCAAGCGCGTCATTAAGTGTGCCAGGGCGTTGTATCATGAGCATCGTTTTTAAGGTTTGAGGCGAATTTGCTGTCAAAATTAAAACTGAAGTACTTTCTGTTTGACTTATTAAAAGTGCTTTGGAATTATTGTCTGCAACTTCGCACTGTACCTTAGAAATTATCCTTTGTACAAATGTTTTTAACCTATCAACAAATTGTAAAATATTTTCACCTTTATTTATTTTTAAATATTGCAGTTCCTGCATTAGAATGATATACGTTATAGGGTCACCGAATTTTTGTCTTAGTGCGTCTCTAATGGAAGGCCAGTTATCTAAATCTGGTCTAGAAAGTAAGAAATTTCGTGCATCATCAACTAGTTTTGACTTAATGGCAGCTAGGACTACCGTCTTTTGTTCATTTGAATTATTGAAATAAAGTGTATGAAATTCGTTTATAGATAAAATAAAACTTTTTAAATGGTCCTGTTTGCCTGAGAAAGTTGGCAGGAGGGACGTATGGAATTTAAAATTTTCCATTATGGTTTCTTTATTTAAGGTTAAGTTATCAAATAAATTAACTAATTCGTTTTGAATTTCTGGCGTTAAAGTCTTATCTAAAGTTTCTAAATCACTATCAGAATTATTTTCTGTTTCGTGTTCTGGTACACTTAATCCTAAAGCAACCCTATTTCGTAGCAAAATATTTTGTAAACGTTTAGACGGAGTTGACATTAAATGGCAATTCAGCAATTACTTACAATATAATCAAGGATGAATCCATAAAGCCTATATTGCAGTAGTACACATCCACATAAATCCTTGTAAGAGTGTAGCTGGAGAGCTCAAATGCCTGGGCGTCGATCTGGGTCGGAGAGGAACACTAACTGGGTCAACAGGTCACTAGCAACACGGCAGCCGATTTGTTTCACCAATTCTTCCTTCAACACACACTTCTGGAATTCGCACTGAGTTTTTTGGGTACACAGTTTTTTTGGATATTCCGGAAGGTCTTTAGTTCAAATAGTGCACAAAGATTTAAAAATCACTCTCGTACAACGGGAACCGATAAAGGGCGAGATTGCACTATCCTGTTCGCAGCGCCAATTAAATCACAAGACCGACAAAGCTCCTTTTAAAAAACGTTTTATTTCTACAAAAAGGGCTTTAACAAAAATACATATATCTTAAATCTACGATGAACGATTAATATGAACAGCAGTTTGCTTTTACACTATATTAATGTTAATGATTTCTAATGTTAATTGGTTTTATATAAAGTAGTTTGTTTATTCAGCAGTTATGCTGCAATTGTGCTGGTCTACGGATATTACTAGCTAATAAAATCAGGATTATTTAATAAAATGTGTATGTACCATCAGGTACCTAATATTTTCACCTGTTGGCGGCACGGGTTCCTGTTGTCGGATTGGATTGAATTTTTGGTGGTTTTATTTTTTAATATAAAGGAACATTTTCACAGGGTGGCCCGGTAAAAATCTTCAAAACTTTTTTTCACCCCTATGGAGATGGGCCACCCTAATAATATATATGTATATATATATATATACGTAGAATTAAGTATTATTATTCAGGTTTGTTGTGTAAAATGTTGAGGAGTGTTTGGGATTGCCTATTTAGGTCAGGGCGGTTCAGCTGGGATTAGTAAATGGCAGGGTGGATGCTCACACAAACTTCATGTTCATTGGGCGCTATTTCTCTTTTCCCTTTGTTTATAATAGTGGTTAGGGACTTTACACTATGCTTTCTTTATAATGTTATCTGTTCCGGATGTCCAGTAATTGCTGCGATATTGTTGCATCCAAATGCCAACAGTTTGTATGGTGTGGAGGTCCTTTGTGAAAGTGCCTACCTATTGTGTAGGATAGTTTTGTATTGTATATTGTATTGTTTTGAACGAAATAAATAAATAAATTTGTATTTTCAACCCCCTCATTCACCCACCCATACATTTAAAAAAATATATTGATCAAAGTTGGTTTCCTTGACTTCTCCTAAAACGATCTAATTAACACTTAACATTTTCGATGAAAATGTTCTTTCATCTCCCCTTCTCCCTATGAAATTTTCGATTTCCCATAAAAGAACATGGGAATTTGCTAAGCTGACAGAATGGCGAAGGTAAATTAATTAAAATGTTAATATTGTAAGAAGCTGATGTGTACCGTTTGTTATTAAATCTATTAACTACTTTTTTTACAACTTACTACTTTATACAGATTGCTCTTATGCTGTAAGAATGACTATGGTAAATCTGACTTCTGACTAGATTCTTATTGAAATAATAAACGGCAAGTAAGGTTTTAAGATTCTAATTTTGATAGTTAATAATAAAGTTAATTGCTAGAGCCCTAATAATAAAAAAAGCATAGTTATTTGAAATACTGACGTGCTAGGTACTTAAAGAAAAAACGTTCAAAATTAAAAGCTTTTAAATTTCTAAAATTTAGACAGTTGCCAAAACATATAAAATTACAGGTCCGTATTTAAGAAAAATGATTGACCGTCAACATTGGTAATTAACGCCATCTTGTAAAACATAAAAAACGGCTACAAAAAAGTGTTTTTTGTTTTTCCCAAGTCAAAATTATGGCGTAAAAACCTAAAACCAGAACTAAAAATGTTCGCATCTCTTACCGTTTTGGAGATCCCCATGTACAAACACGAATGTGTAGCATCCCGTATACTTAAATATTTAAGAATTATAAAGTAAAAGAACATCATGTATGCTTACCTTTTTCCATTCTTTTCCAGCCCATTGTTCAATTTCATCCTTTTGCGACTTTAAATAAAAAGGCTTTGCAGATTCCTCAGAAAGAGGTGCATCATGTAACTGACCGGACAATATCATGCCCCTAGGATGGGGTTGCCATTTGTAATCTGTAGTATCACATCTTACAGCCAGCCTATAAACACAGGAACAATCGAAACGGGCACTATACCATTCGCTTAAGTATAGAGTTGGTTTGTACTTTTTTATAATGTATCGCAGCAATCTTTTCGATGAGAGATGTATTTGCTGAAATAGAAAATTCAATATAATTATAATTTCTTTAAAAATTCACAAACGCTTCGAAAAGTTCAAATATTTTTTTAGAGATAATATACCTAGGTCAATGACATTCGTTTCCATAAGCGAAGGTGAAGTTTGTTCACGGTATAGTGGCCTAGCATAATTTAATAGAATGTTCACATTATGTGGGGTTTCCGTTATGCAATGTTTACACTATTGAGGGTCTAAAGTGTATAAGTTTTGTAGTGTATATTTTCTTTTGATAGAACCAAGGAGCGACAAGTTAACAATGCTTTCCATTCTTAGTTTTTCAATATGGAACCAAGTAAAGTAGGTATAGGTACCCAACAACTTTAGAGCAAAAAATTTAAATTTATTTTTACCTGAAATTACCATAAACAAAGTGAAAGTTTTAGGGTGAGAATAGTTAAAAAATTTTGATAACTTTATTTACAGCATTCTTTACATTATTTATCCATTCAAGTATCAACAGCAACAGCCATGAACAGATACAATTAGTCTTTACAATTATACTATAACTAAATAGATATAAGTTACAAACCTTAGACACTCGTTCGTAGATCTATGGCATATTTAATATTTCTACACCGAATGCTCAATAACAGAATAAATGACCCAGATTTGTTAGCATTAATAAGTTTACATGTACCAAATTATCGAACCAGAAATCCTGTAACCATGTATGTAGATAATACAAGAACTAATTACTATCTTAACTCTCCTATTCTAACTATGTGTAAATTGTATAATCAAGTAAGGGATCGATGTGACATATTTAATATAGACTTTAATAGTTTTAGAAAATGACTCCAGGAAACATTGTAGTTCTGGACACATCGTGTTTTTCTAACTTGCTACTTAGTTTATCTGTTATATTCATAGTTAAGATCAACCAACCTACTCCATAATTGGATGTAAATCTGTAGGGTTTGTAGACAAATAAATAAATAAATATTATAATATATACTATTTCACAGTTAACCTGTGGTCCAATAACTTCTTAAATTTATTTAAACTGGTGTAGCTATGTCATTGTTAGACGCATACTCATTAAACAAGTTACACGTTTGATAAATTGCCGAGCTCTTAAACAGATTTGTCTAGGAAAATTCAAATAGAATAAATGAAACATTCTTTTTTGTGTCATAGATGTGTTTTGGACTTCCATTGCCTTTAGTTTTTCATATCACAACGTTTCAACTGGTAAGTATCTCCAGTCGTCTTCAGGTGAATAGTAAACAAGTTACAAAGCTACGAGCCTATTTATACTACCTAGGGGGGGGGGGGGGGAGCTTAGTGACAGCACCAAACATGGAACAGTCAAAACACTCGTCGATAGTAGAGCATTCACACTTTGCAACTCGCAGGGAACTTTGACGAAAGAACTTGACAACATCAAGCAAGACCTTGGCATGAATGATTACCCTACGAAACTAGTCGATCAGGCCATCAAAAAGCGTCAAAATCACAAAACTAGAACGAACAAAGATAATGAATCTGGACCCACCATGAATGTACCTTATTTCAAGGGAATCTCCGAAAAAATTCGAAGGATAGGACAACAGTACAACATCCGAACAGTCTTCAGCTCCAAAGATTTAAGAGCCACATGACGAAGACAAAACCAACAAATCAAAAGGACACAAAGAATTGTGTATACAGAATACCTTGCGAATGCGGACAATCCTATGTTGGTGAAACCCTACGACCTCTCCAAGCAAGGATCAAAGAACATCAAAACCAGACACTGAAAGGAGAAACAACTGAAATACTGAATTTATTCATGCTAATAAAAATATAAAACTTTTTTACAATCGTCAACAGCATAGTCTTATATCTAAAAAACTAGTGGTATTAAAATAAATTTTAAAATTACAATCTTATAAACAGTACACATATATATACATACATTTAAAAACCGGGACAAAAAACGGTAACAAATGAGAAACACTTGACGGGAAAAAACAATCTAAATGATCGCAGTAGTATTTAGGAATTCTTGTGCACTATAAAAAGATTTGTCTAATAAATATTTTTTTGTAGTTTTAATGAAGTTTTTTTCATCTAAATCCCTAACTTCCTTTGGGAGTTTATTATAAAATTCAGGTCCATAGTAATTTGCACTAATGCGTGACTTTTTCAGTCGTAGGTAATCTATGTTAATATTTGCTTTATTTCTAGTATTGTGTGAGTGTTGATTGAGAAGAAGATCATAATCACTAAGGTGTCTCTTGACATACAATAGAGACGCAAGAATAAAGATGCAAGGCAGAGTTAAAATTTTTAGTCTTTGAAATGAGCACTTTACATCTGCTCTGTAATGTAGACCCTCGATAGCTCGGACCGCCCTTCTTTGAAGTGCGAAAATTTTATTTGCTTGTGCGCAATGTCCCCATGCAAGAATAGCGTAGGAACAGTGTGAGTGGAACAGGCTAAGAGGACTTTTTGTTCGACAGCAGATTTTAACTTTTTTAGGCAATACACAGCAGAGGATAGTTTCCTTGCTAACAGATCGATATGAGAATCAAAAACTAAAGTGTGATCTAGGTGGACACCCAATAATCTGACAGAAACTGTTCGGAAATCTTCAGTAAGAGGGATCTCATCCTTTGGACTTTTTAGAGTGAAGATAATTTTCTCGGTCTTATTTATGTTCAGGGATAGCCTATTTGTGTTGAACCATCTCTCGATATCCAGTGTACATTGTTGCATTTGTTCAATAAGATAATCTAATTGCATGTTTTTTATGACAGCAGTCGTGTCATCAGCAAAGACAACTAGTTTAGCATCAGTCGATGTTTCAATGTCGTTTATGTAGATTAAGAATAAAAGTGGACCCAGAATTGATCCCTGTGGAACGCCATACTCGACCCTCAAATTGCTTGACATCTTACCATCGGAGAAAATCTCCTGCGTTCTGCCCCTCAGATAACTGGCCATGAGCCCGACAGCTCGCTCACAGAAACCGTAGTGTCTCAGTTTTAGAAGTAATATCTCATGGTATATGCAGTCGAAGGCCTTCGAAAGGTCGCACAGGATGGCTCCCACATGCATACCCTCCTCGAAGCCCCCAACAACATATTCCAAAAGAGATAGTATAGCCAAAGTTGTCGATTTTGATTTACGAAATCCAAATTGACTTGGGGTTAAGATATTATTTGTTTCAAAATAATTATACATTAAACAAACAGATCCGATGAAGCAGACCACGCTTGGACCCACGGCCATCATTTACAATGGGCAAACGCAAAAATTATACTTAAAGAAGAACGAACATTGGCGGAAGAGAAAATTTAAAGAACCAGCTGTCATAATTCAGAACCCTGACTGTTTCAGTAAACCTTCTGCAGATATAAGAAACATTTGGAAGCCCTTGTTAGATAGGTGTAGGCTCAGTGTAGTGATGACGTAAGCAGATGAATAAACATGGTGACATAAGCAGATGACTCACGACTGCACCCGATCATACGTCACCTGAAGACGACTGAACATACTTAATGTCGTAGGCAAATATAAAAAATTGGTAAATCAAATTAAATTAAAAAAAAAAATTTATTATTCAAAACGAACTGGTATGACATAAAAGTTTGTGTGCATCACGGGTACTAATAGATATATACCCTCGGGTGACTTAGTACCCTTGATACATAAATAACTATTATAGTTTAGATTTGACCAATAACTGTTTAAATATTGTTAATCAGGTTTCAGTGGACATTGATATGAAGGTAGAGGTTTTTTAATAGGTAATGAATTGGCTTACAATGATTTGAAATGGATTTTACCCTTTGGAATGAAACTAAGCAGGTGGTCTCAACATGAAAACTTATTGTTTCAGTACCAATTCATTCATTGTGAAAGTAACAAAGTTACTCAGATAGTAGGTGACTTTCTTAAGACAAGCATAGATTTCTTAAACAAAGCCTTAAGCTTACTAAATTTTGAGACTTCAGAAGTCGATAGTCAATCCTGTAATTTAAACGCAGAAGATAATAATTTGTACAATAGAATATTACTTTTGATCGATCAAATAAATCTACTCGTAGTGAAACAAAAACAGCTTCTCAACGCCATATTACTATTATTTAGAGACCGACCAAAGGTTCGGTTTCGGCTAGTTTCCGTCAAAAAATCTAGTTTCGGTGACAGTTTCGTTTTCGGCCACAAACCGGCCGAACCTTCGGCCATGCCGAAACTCAGTGTTAGTGAATTGTCGCGCACCGTTCGACTAACTTTGGGTGGGTTCGTAGGCAGTGTATAAATAATAGATTTTTTTTCTATCGATTTTTTTTAGTGGTTCAATCCGTTCTCACGATCGATCTCGTCCTATATAAAATAAATTAAATTTCAGTAATACAACAAAATTTTTAAGTTTCGGTTTCGGCCGAAACTGAGACCAAGGCCGAAGATTCGATTTCGGATGAAAATCTTGTTTCGGTCGGACACTACTATAGGCCAGTCATTAGATACTTTTTTGCGGAGTTTTGAAACTTGCCAGGATTATATGTTTGGTGACCCTAAGTATGACCCTAAGTTTGCGACCTCAAGTGAGCGCCGCTAGCGCCGCTAGCGCCGCCATCTTGTTAAAATGGCGGTCAAAATCAGTTTTTGGTTTATAACCGGGCTCCTATAGATTATAAAAAAAAAAGTGTTTGAAACAAGTTGAAGAAAATAAATTTTGCTACAAAAGCGCTATTTAAATTTTTTTTGTCAGGCTAATAGTTTCCGAGTTACAGGGCCGAATACTAGGGTGAATTTCTCAAAATATCGTATAAACTGCATTTAAATGTAACTTTTTACTCATTATGTATAAATTACCCCACCAAAAGCCACTAACATGAAAATATAGGTTATCAACTCGTTTCCACACCACCCATGAGGTAGAGTTTAGCGACGCGTATTTTTTAACCGTGGTATCCCCAGTAGGCCTAATCCACACTTCAAACTTACGTGCACGTTTTTTGTCGCTTTGCACCATGAGATGTTACTGGTTTATTTTGCTCATTATCTGTCAAATCTTATATGTCTCCCGTCTCCTCCAATACCAACGAATTAAAGTTATCGTCAGCCTCTTTTGTATCTTCAGGATCGGAATCAACTACCAAATCGGGAATGTTTTCACATGCCGTCCCGTTACAATGTAAACACAGCACTGAGCATTTTAAACCTATTTTCCGACATCCGCATGCTCCTGTACAGCCTTTTTTACATTTGCAGGATATCGATCTTAAAATATCCTCTGGAGCTGCATCTGACGTAGTCCGAATAGCATCGAGTCCGTTCCCCCCTTTCTGCCAGCCATATTGCTCAGGATCTTTTACATCTGCCACACCACATCGCAACTTGTTGATAAACTCGTAGGCAGTGCAGCCTTGCAGCATCTCTTGTGGGTGGCAGAGACGCAAGATTAAATTTGTTCTTGGACACAGACTTCGTAAAATTTTGGTATCGAAGCGAATCCGATGTGTCCTTTTGTAACGATCCACCATACAGTGCCAATAAAAAAGTTTCTCCAGCTACAGCGAGAGCTTTCACATCGGCTTCGACTTCTTGGAAGATTGATATAGCCTCAACTAATAAGTCGTTTCTATCCAGGAGACTAAGGAACTTTAGTTTTCCTTGGTTAAAAAGGGCAAATGTTGTATCACAATCACTTATGGCATGTAAAAACAAAATGTTCTTTGCAACAGTTTACTTGTAATTTAGGCTGCTCGTCGAATAAAGCTTTTCTGCAACTTTCCCTCTTGCTGGTTTTAGTAAAAAAATATTATCCCGGTCTCTTGCCTTTGCAAGAACAAAGCACACTGGCGGACGGGCGCGCGGGTAGAGTTGATAAGCTATCGATAACTATCGATAGTTTCCACTATCGATAATATTTTTAACTATCCATAGTTTTCGAAATTTTGTAAGAAATCATGAAAATTATGAATTAGAATGAATGAATGTGGGTGATATATACGGTATTTAAGTACCATCGTAATAACGCTTTTACTAGATTTTAAATAGTTCGGCCCTGTAACTAGGAAAGTATTATTTTGACAAAAAAAAACATGGAAGCAATTCTGTAGCAAATTTATTCCTCTTCGAATTATATTCTATGTTTTTTTTTCTACAACCTACACAAACCGAATTATATGCCAAAAACATATTCTAGCGGCCATTTTTTCAAGATGGCGGCGCGAGCGGCGGTCGCATGAGGTCGCAAACTTAGGGGCATATTAGGGACCTACAAGTCTACATCCCCACCAAGTTTCAAAACTCCGCAACCTTTTGCACCAAAACAGTATTATTATGTATCTAATGACTGGCCTATTATTTAATAATTAGGTAAGTTGTTCTTGTTATCCAAAACTATTTATTACTTTTATTGCACATTTTTCAATATGAATATAGTGGCAACAGAGCCAAAAAACACAAAAATATCAGAAAGAATAAAAAACTCGCCCGTTGCCGCGCGTCATAATAGCTTGTGGATCCGCAACTCCCCAGTTGATGCGGCGTTGCCCGATGTCACTTCATGGCTTCTTTTCAAGGTAGTTGTGGCAGTGCTAATTGAATTAATTTAGCTTACCTGTAAGCTTTTAGAAATGTATGTATACAGGGTGTGTTCCTTAATGACGTGCTAATATTTTAGGGTGTGATTTCTCAAGTCATTTTATGAAGAAAAGTTCATATAAACATATGTCCTAAATGGCTTAAATCGGCTTAAATTTTTTGCTACAGGGCGTTGAATTTTTTTTTAATGCGTTTTTTTGTAATATCTCCGAAAGTACCTACTTTAGATAATATTTTCAATCTTGGCATGTGCTAATAGTACATATAACCACATGTTTTAGTTATAAAAGTTATTTTCTTGTCCCACCAGTGGCGTCCCTACCGACATGTTCTTATATTTTTTAGAAAAAAGTGGTACGTCACTGACATTTTTCCCTGTGGATATTATTTCTGCTTTGCCTGGTCAATTCTACATAAAAAATGGTATCTTGCGTTTTTCTCCTCAGGCACGCCGTTCTTAATTAAAATAATTAAATTAAATTAGCTCTACTACACTAGTTATTATTATTAACATGAATAATGCAAAATTTTGTTTTATAAAAATTGTTAGAAATTACCACCTACACTTAATAGGCATGCTTCCGCCCGTCTTCGCATCGAATAGCGCACTCGTTCAAATATTCCAGGCGAATTCCGTATTGTTTCACAGGAGGCAATTATTCGCTCCCTTAAATTTTCCAAACTGTTAATGGACGTTTTATACACTAAAGTGTTAGATGAGCCCACAAGAAAAAATCCAAACTATTGAGATCAGGGGATCTTGCTGGCCATTGTTGAGCTCCTCCGCGACCACATTTGATTCCTTAGCGCATAATATGGTACATCTTCAAGTAACACAGGTATAGTTCTTCTTGGAGGAAATGCAGATAAGACTGCCCGTTAAGGCGTTCTGGCAGAAAAAATGGGCCTAAAAGATTATTATTAAGAATTCCTGCCCATACGTTAACCGAAAATTGCTCTTGAAAACGAGTTTCGGTTATGGCATGTGGTTTTCGTCCGCCCACACATGATTATTGTGGAAATTTTGAATAGCATTCCTAGAAAAATTTGCCTCATCTGTGAACATAATTTGTAACTAAACCTGCGGATTTAGTGTAACGTTTTGAAGGTGCCACTGACAGAAGTTCACACGCTGTGGAAAATCCTTGGAAAGTAATGCTTGTACACTCCTAAAATATGGTACGGATATAACAAATAATCCCCGAAATAATCAAACAAAATTCGTCAAATAATTTGATGACAAATATTTTGAGTTCTTGCGATCTTCCTTCCTCGTACTTGTCTCAGGGTGTTCGTCAACTTCCCGTAGCACCGCTTTCTCAATTTCGGGTGTTCTGACAGTTCGAGGTCTACTTTCCGATTTACCTTTATGGAAACTACCAGTTTTACTAAGACGGCGATGAATATTTGAAAAGGTTCGGCTATCTGGTAAGGCACGATTAGGATATCTTTCCCGACAAATACATACGTCTGGCTTCTGCTGCGTTACCGTCTGCGAGACCATATATAAGTAATGCATTACCGCCATTTCTGCATTTGTATAATTTACCGTATGTAATGAAATACCGGGTGAGGCAATATGTATTACCCATTTTTAACGAGTTATAACACTTCAATTACTCTAATAAAATTAAATAACAATACAAATTTTTAAAGACAAAGGACGGGAGATTCTTATGTCTTGAAAATAGCGTCTAGCAAATGACCGCCTTATTGAACTAGACTGGGTACATATCGCTAATCGTCAGCCGAGAGTGCATCTAATATTAGTACTAAAAAGATTTACAAAAATTTACAATAAAAAAATACTTTTCTTTTCTATTTACTATTGCTTTTTTTGCCTCACCTTCCTGCGGAACGTGAAGGGAAAACATATCGCCAAATTGTCATTATAACAACTAACCAAAACTACACAATGGTGCAAAATTTCCGTTTTCTCGTATAGATAGGTAGTTTTCTGAGACGGCGCCGTATAGGTGCTCTTTAAACTCGCACACCTTTGTGCAATGTGGGATATACTTTCCATATTTGCTCAATAAAAATATGTAAGTATTCAATCGATTAAAACATAAGCAAAAAAATATTCTTACATGGAAGCTATCAATTATCAGCTAATAAATTTGTAGAAATATTATTGTGCCGAGCCAATACGTCCCTTATTATCGCTTTTAGAATAGAAATCAATATATCCTTTTATCTGGACCATAGAAAAAGGCAACTTTTTTATTTGAAGAGGTTCTATCTAAGCTTTATCAGTTTCGAGATATTGGCTAATATATGAAAACCACTTTTAATTCCATACCTCAAAAACTATAAGACCTACAAAAAATTTCTAAGAACTTAAAGTAAAGATCTCTTAAGGATGCTACTTATTAGTTATATACATTGTTGCCGTATCTCTTTCAGTTTCCGAGGAAAATGGTCTTTTATGGATTTCATAGCATTTTCCTGAGCATAACATGGAAAAAATGCCAAAATTTAAAATTCGCAAATATGTCAATTTTTCTGTACATTTCCATCAAAAATAACGTAAAACCCGAAAATAGCGAAGAAAATATGATAATTAACAATTCTATGAATTTTAAAAAAAATATCCAGAAAACTCGGATTTTTTTGTCGGTTTTCAAAGTTTCCTCAATACGTCCCTTATTACGGCCTTTAAAACAAAAGTTAATATAACGTATTATCTGGACAATAGAAAAAGGCAACTTTTTTATTTGAAGAGTTTCTATCTAAGTTCTATCAGTTTCGAGATATTGGCAAATACATGAAAACCACTTTTAATTCCATATCTCAAAAACTATAAGACGTACAAAAAATTTCTAAGAACTTAAAGTAAAGATCTCTTAAGGATGCTACTTATTAGTTATATACATTGTTGCCGTATCTCTTTCAGTTTCCGAGGAAAATGGTCTTTTATGGATTTCATAGCATTTTCCTGAGCATATTACATGGAAAAAATGCCAAAATTTAAAATTTGCAAATAAGTCAATTTTTCGGTACATTTCCATCAAAAATAACGTAAAACCCGAAAATAGCGAAGAAAATATGATAAACAACAATTCTATGAATTTTTTTAAAAAATCCAGAAAACTCGGATTTTTTGGTCGGTTTTCACAGTTTCCTCAATACGTCCCTTATTACGGCCTTTGGAACAAAAGTTGATATAACGTTTTATCTGGACAATAGAAAAAGGCAACTTTTTTATTTGAAGAGTTTCTATCTAAGTTCTATCAGTTTCGAGATATTGGCAAATACATGAAAACCACTTTTAATTCTATATCTCAAAAACTATAAGACCTACAAAAAATTTCTAAGAACTTAAAGTGAAGATCTCATAAAGATGATACTTATTAGTTATATACATTGTTGCTTTTTTTGCCTCACCTTCCTGCGGAACGCTGCCAAATTGTCATTATAACAACTGACAAAAACTAAAAAATAAAAATAACGGGTGCAAAATTTCCGTTTTCTTGTATAGATAGGTAGTTTTTGAAGACGGCATCGTATATTGATCGATGTCCCGTTTCCAATTCCGTCTCGCTCGATTCGCTACGACTTTTCGTTACAATATATGATATTTAATATTATGATATTGATATTAACATTGAACCCATCAGCACCGGCTTTTTTTAAAATTGCACAGCAAACGTATCAATGTGGAATATACTTTCCAAGTTTGTTCTATAAAAATATGTATTCAATCGATTTAAACATAAGTAAAGAAACTATTCTTACATTGATAGCTGATAAATTAGTTTAAAAGCTTATTTTGCCGAGCCCTTCCGGCACGGCACTGTTCCAATTCGTTTATTTTATTTCATACTTTTTACAAAACCATTTGTTAGCAACCTTTAATAATTGCCTAAAGGATTATCCAAACCGAATGTCGATCGGATGGACCCAATTCGACTTATTAACGATTCAATAGGTACCTGTTTAGTCCCATATTTAACTTTGAAAAAATTTAAAAAATTATTTCCAAACTTTCGATTGCGCTCACAAACAATAGGGGTCTGTAGCCTACGGTCGTCTACGCGTCGAAAAAGTTTAAATCGAAAAAACTAATTTTTGTGGCCTGTACCGAATGACAACGAGACTCCGATAATTATCAACTTTAAAAATTAATAACTTTTTTCCCGTACACCCTGTATATTCAAAATGTTTACACATTGTACCCCCACTATTCCTCTCTAAACTGAAAAAGTTTCAATTGTCCCACTCTTACCGTTTCCGAGAAAAGAAATCGCAAATGTGAAAATGTCGAAACTGACGACGACAACTTATTTTAAATGTAGCCGCCGTATATAATACTAGACTGGGTACATATCGCTAATCGTCAGCCGAGAGTGCATCTAATATTAGTACTAAAAAAAAATTTACAATAAAAAAATACTTTTCTTTTCTTTTTTTCTATTTACTATTGCTTTTTTTGCCTCACCTTCCTGCGGAACGTGAAGGGGAAACATATCGCCAAATTGTCATTATAACAACTGACCAAAACTAGACAATGGTGCAAAATTTCCATTTTCTCGTATAGATAGGTAGTTTTCGGAGGCGGTGCCGTATAGTGCTCAACGTCCCGTTTCCAATGCCGCCTCGCTCGTCTGTCGGCCATATTGCAATCTCTTTGTCCACCTATATGTATAGTTTTATTTGTGGGGTCATACCGCCTAACGGCGGTATAAAGTACATTTTCATGTTACGTTATATGTTTTACGACGTACTTAGTTATTTCACACAATATTATCATTATTACTACAGAGATTATGCATAGTTTTTTAACAATCAAAGATTATGCATAGTTTTTTCACAACCAAAGATCGGTGAAGATTATGGCATAGTCTTATGACAAACAAAGATTATGGCATATTTTTTATGACAAACAAATTTTAAGGCATAGTCTTATGAGAAACAAAGATTACGGCATAGTCTTATGACAAACAAATATTATGGCATAGTCTTATGACAAACAAAGATTATGGCATAGTCTTATGACAAACAAAGTTTAAGGCATAGTCTTATGACATACAAAGATTTTGGCATAGTCTTATGACAAACAAACTTTAGTGCATAGTCTTATGACAAACAAATATTATGGCATAGTTTTATAACAACCAAAGATTATGTATATTTTTATGACAAACAAATTTTAAGGCATATTCTTATGACAAACAAAGATTATGGCATAGTCTTATGACAAACAAAGTTTAAGGCATAGTCTTCTGACAAACAAAAATTATGGCATAGTCTTATAACATTCAAAGATTTTGGCATAGTCTTATGACAAACAAATATTATGGCATAGTTTTATAACAACCAAAGATTATGTATATTTTTATGACAAACAAATTTCATCATTTCATAGTTTTTTCACAACCAAAGTTTAGTCATAATTTTTTCACAACCAAAGATTAGGCATAGTTTTTTCACAACCAAGGATGGTCTTATCAATTACGTATAATTTTTGATTTTCTTTAAAAAATTCATAAAAACGTTATTTTGTATATTTTCTTTGTTATTTGTGAGTTTTACGTTATTTTCGATGGAGATTTATAGAATAGTTGTCATATTTTCGAATTTTAAATTTTTGAAATTTTTTCATGTTCATGTATATGAAAATTTGATGAAATCAATAAGGTAACATTTTCCTCGGAAAGTATAAGAGATATGGCAACAATGTATATAACTATTAAGTAGCATCCTTACGAGATCTTCACTTTAAGTTCTTAGTAATTTTTTGTAGGTCTTATAGTTTTTGAGATATGGAATTAAAAGTAGTTTTCATATATTTGGCAATATCTCGGAACTGATAAAACTTAGATAAAAACTTTTTAAATAAAAAAGTAGCCTTTTTCTATTCTCCATATAAAAAGTTATATTAATTTCTATTCTAAAAGCGATAGTAAGGGACATATTGAGGAAAATGTAAAAACTGGCAGAAATATTAGATTTTTGGTATTTTTTTAAAAATTCATAAAATCATAAAATCGTACGTACGTAAATTAGTACTAAAAATTTGTATTTAAAAAGTATTTTTCTTAGTTTCTTTTTTCTATGTTTTCTATTGCTTTTTTTGCCTCACCTTCCTGCGGAACGTGAAGGGGAAACATATCGCCAAATTTTCATTATAACAACTGACCAAAACTACACAATGATGCAAAATTTCCGTTTTCTCGTATAGATAGGTAGTTTTCTGAGACGGCGCCATATAGGTGCTCTTTAAAAGTTTTATACGACAGCTGTCATTTTGACAGGTAACTGTAATTTTTTTTTAAAGCTTTTCTTGTATCTTGCATTATAGATGTAAGAATCCGAAATTTAAAAAAATTTCAGTATCTAAATAACAAAGTTTTATACGACAGCTGTCAGATTTTGACAGGTAAATTTCAATTTTTTTTTAGCTTTTTCGTAGCGAGAGTTACTACTGTAAGAATCCTAAATTGAAAATTTTTTCAGTTCCTAAATAACAAAGCTTTATACCATCGCTGTCAAATTTTGACAGGTAAGTGTCAATTAGAACAATATATTTGAAAAAAGTAGTATTTAAGATGACCTAAGCGAATCTCCAAACCAAAAATATGTGGGACGCACGCAATTCGATTTATTATCGATCCAACATGCCCCTACATTGATTTAAAAAAAATCAGAAAATTGACTTCTCAACTTCCGATCGCCTTGGCAAACAATAGGCTTCTGTAGCCGACGGTCGTCTATGCGCCGAAAAAGTTTAAATCAAAAAAACTCATTTTTACGACCTGTGTCGAATGCCAACGAGATCCCGATATTTCTCCACTTTAAAAATTAATAACTTTTTTTCGGCACACCCTGTATATTCGAAATTTTTACACAATGTACCCCCACTATTCCTATCTAAACCCTAAAAGTTTCAATCGTCCCACTCTAACCGTTTCCGAGAAAAAAAAATCGCAACTGTGAAAATGTCTTACATAGACGAAATTGTTCAAGAGCTGATCGGGGTTTTCGAGATTCCGCGCGGAAGAGACGTATATAATACTAGACTGGGTACATATCGCTAATCGTCAGCCGAGAGTGCATCTAATATTAGTACTAAAAAGATTTACAAAAATTTACAATAAAAAAATTATTTTCTTTTCTTTTTTTCTATTTACTATTGCTTTTTTTGCCTCACCTTCCTGCGGAACGTGAAGGGAAAACATATCGCCAAATTGTCATTATAACAACTGACTAAAACTACACAATGGTGCACAAAATTTCCGTTTTCTCGTATAGGTAGGTAGTTTTCTGAGACGGCGCCGTATAGGTGCTCTTTAAACTCGCACACCTTTGTGCAATGTGGGATATACTTTCCATATTTGCTCTATAAAAATATGTAAGTATTCAATCGATTAAAACATAAGCAAAAAATTATTCTTACATGGAAGCTATCAATTATCAGCTAATAAATTTGTAGAAATATTATTGTGCCGAGCCCTTCGGGCACGGCACTGTTCTACTTCGTTCGTTTAATTATACGAGAGCTGTCACTTTGACAGGTAAGTGTCATTTTTTTTATCCTTTTTGTATCGAGGGTTATCGCTGTAAAAATCCTAAAGTGAAAAATTTTTCAAATCCTAAATAACAAAGTTATATACGACAGCTGTCATTTTGACAGGTAAATTGCAAGTTTTTTTTAAGCTTTTCTTGTATCTAGGATTATAGCTGTAAGAATTCGAAATTTAAAAAAAATTCAGTACCTAAATAACAAAGTTCTATACGACAGCTGTTAGATTTTGACAGGTAAGTGTCAATTTTTTTTTAGCTTTTTCGTAGCGACGGTTATAGCTGTAAGAATCCCAAATTTAAAAAAAATTCAGTACCTAGATAACAAAGTTTTATACGATACCTGTCAGATTTTGACAGGTAAGTGTCAATTTATTTTAATTTTTTTTGTAGCGAGGGTTAAAGCTGTAATAAAACTAAATTAAAACAAATTTCAGTACCAAAATAACAAAGTTCTATACGACAGCTGTCATATTATATATACTTAAATAGTAATTCTTATTTTTTATAATTTGCTACCATTTCTATGCTGTTTAGGTATAGAACAATATATTTGAAAAAAGTAGTATTTGAGATAACCTAAACGAATATCCAAACCAAAAGTATATCGAACGCACCCAATTCGATTTATTAACGATCCAATATGACCCTACATTGATTTTAAAAAAATCAAAAAAATTACTTCCCAACTTTTGATCGCGTTCGCAAACAACAGTGTTTTGTAGCCCAACGTCGTCTACACGTCGAAAAAGTTTAAATCGATTAAAAGGATTTTTGCCACCTGTATCGCCCTACAAGGAAAAAAATCATATTTTTTAACTTTGACTTTAATAACTTTTTTCCGGTACACCCTGTATATTTGAAATTGTTCCCAGAACGTGCCCCGACTATTCCTCTCTACGTCCAGAAAGTTTGAATCGTTTTGCTCTAACCGTTTCCGAAAAAAAAATTCGCGAATATCGAAATGTCGAATAACCTTCTACCACGTGGCGACGGATTATCAATGTCGAAACGCCATCTTTAAAATCGAGATTACAACCATTTCTAAAACATTTTGGGCAAATATTTTGGTCAGTAAAATTAGAAGAAGGTTCAAGGTAGATATTCCACCCGATTTAAAATCTGGAAATGTTCTTATTATTCTAGCAAGTCACGCTGAAAACACCCATTTTTCGCCATTTTTGACAGCCGGATTTTTAGAACTAATAATTAATTTAGATACATCAATATCAAGGCACTCTTAGTCAAAAGTGAATGGTGTTAGAATTTGTAAAGATTGCCTGTTTCCGCACCCAAAAAAGCGACTTTTCTCAATTTTGCGAATATATTTTAATAATTTTGGATATGTAGAGGTGTTGAAAAGTAATCAGCGCATTTTTTGAGAAAAAAATAAAACGGTTTTGTTAAAAATTGAATAAGCTACAGTCGATATAGTAAAAAAAAAGCTGCCGTTTTTTCCGTATTAAAGATAAAGAAACGAAAAAATATCTCTTAAATACAATTTGACGAGCTCTATCCGCTAAAGTTTACAACGTTTCGATCAAAAGTCGTTTTCAGTACGAAAAAAAATAAAAACCGTGAAAAAATCAGGCCTAACTTTATGATTTCCACTTTCTTACAATTTTCGGCAATTTCCATTCCAGTTAGGTATAGAACGATATATTGGAAAAAGGTAGATTTTGAGATGGCCTAACCGATTATCCAAACCGAATGTCGATTGGATGCACCCAATTCGACTTATTAGCGATCCAAGAGGTACCATTTTCGACCAAATTTTGACTTTGAAAAAATCAAAAAAATTACTTCCAAACTTTCGATCGCGCTCACAAACAATAGGGTTCTGTAGCCCACGGTCGTCTACGCGTCGAAAAAGTTTAAATCGAAAAAACTAATTTTTGTTGCCTGTATCGAATGCCAACGAGATCCCGATATTTCTCGACTTTAAAAATTAATAACTTTTTTCCGGCACACCCTGTATATTTGAAATTTTCACACAACGTACCCCCACTATTCCTTTGTAAACCCAAAAAGTTTCAATTGTCCCACATTAACCGTTTCCGAGAAAAAAAATCGCAAATGTGAAAATGTCGAAACTGACGACGACGACGCCGACGCCGCCGACACGGACAACATACGCACATATTTCAAATGAAGCAGACGATATAGTGCAAAATTTTCGGGAAGCAGTCGGGGTTGCCGTGATTCCGCGTGAAGGCGACGAATAACATATCGCGGAAAGCGATATGTTAACTAGACTGGGTACATATCGCTAATCGTCAGCCGAGAGTGCATCTAATATTAGTACTAAAAAGATTTACAAAAATTTACAATAAAAAAATACTTTTCTTTTCTATTTACTATTGCTTTTTTTGCCTCACCTTCCTGCGGAACGTGAAGGGAAAACATATCGCCAAATTGTCATTATAACAACTAACCAAAACTACACAATGGTGCAAAATTTCCGTTTTCTCGTATAGATAGGTAGTTTTCTGAGACGGCGCCGTATAGGTGCTCTTTAAACTCGCACACCTTTGTGCAATGTGGGATATACTTTCCATATTTGCTCTATAAAAATATGTAAGTATTCAATCGATTAAAACATAAGCAAAAAAATATTCTTACATGGAAGCTATCAATTATCAGCTAATAAATTTGTAGAAATATTATTGTGCCGAGCCAATACGTCCCTTATTATCGCTTTTAGAATAGAAATCAATATAACCTTTTATCTGGACCATAGAAAAAGGCAACTTTTTTATTTGAAGAGGTTCTATCTAAGCTTTATCAGTTTCGAGATATTGGCTAATATATGAAAACCACTTTTAATTCCATACCTCAAAAACTATAAGACCTACAAAAAATTTCTAAGAACTTAAAGTAAAGATCTTTTAAGGATGCTACTTATTAGTTATATACATTGTTGCCGTATCTCTTTCAGTTTCCGAGGAAAATGGTCTTTTATGGATTTCATAGCATTTTCCTGAGCATAACATGGAAAAAATGCCAAAATTTAAAATTCGCAAATATGTCAATTTTTCGGTACATTTCCATCAAAAATAACGTATAACCCGAAAATAGCGAAGAAAATATGATAATTAACAATTCTATGAATTTAAAAAAAAATATCCAGAAAACTCGGATTTTTTTGTCGGTTTTCAAAGTTTCCTCAATACGTCCCTTATTACGGCCTTTAAAACAAAAGTTAATATAACGTTTTATCTGGACAATAGAAAAAGGCAACTTTTTTATTTGAAGAGTTTCTATCTAAGTTCTATCAGTTTCGAGATATTGGCAAATACATGAAAACCACTTTTAATTCCATATCTCAAAAACTATAAGACGTACAAAAAATTTCTGAGAACTTAAAGTAAAGATCTCTTAAGGATGCTACTTATTAGTTATATACATTGTTGCCGTATCTCTTTCAGTTTCCGAGGAAAATGGTCTTTTATGGATTTCATAGCATTTTCCTGAGCATATATATGGAAAAAATGCCAAAATTTAAAATTTGCAAATAAGTCAATTTTTCGGTACATTTCCATCAAAAATAACGTAAAACCCGAAAATAGCGAAGAAAATATGATAAATAACAAATCTATGAATTTTTAAAAAAAATCCAGAAAACTCGGATTTTTTGGTCGGTTTTCACAGTTTCCTCAATACGTCCCTTATTACGGCCTTTGGAACAAAAGTTGATATAACGTTTTATCTGGACAATAGAAAAAGGCAACTTTTTTATTTAAAGAGTTTCTATCTTAGTTCTATCAGTTTCGAGATATTGGCAAATACATGAAAACCACTTTTAATTCCATATCTCAAAAACTATAAGACCTACAAAAAATTTCTAAGAACTTAAAGTGAAGATCTCATAAAGATGATACTTATTAGTTATATACATTGTTGCTTTTTTTGCCTCACCTTCCTGCGGAACGCTGCCAAATTGTCATTATAACAACTGACAAAAACTAAAAAATAAAAATAACGGGTGCAAAATTTCCGTTTTCTTGTATAGATAGGTAGTTTTTGAAGACGGCATCGTATATTGATCGATGTCCCGTTTCCAATTCCGTCTCGCTCGATTCGCTACGACTTTTCGTTACAATATATGATATTTAATATTATGATATTGATATTAACATTGAACCCATCAGCACCGGCTTTTTTTAAAATTGCACAGCAAACGTATCAATGTGGAATATACTTTCCAAGTTTGTTCTATAAAAATATGTATTCAATCGATTTAAACATAAGTAAAGAAACTATTCTTACATTGATAGCTGATAAATTAGTTTAAAAGCTTATTTTGCCGAGCCCTTCCGGCACGGCACTGTTCCAATTCGTTTATTTTATTTCATACTTTTTACAAAACCATTTGTTAGCAACCTTTAATAATTGCCTAAAGGATTATCCAAACCGAATGTCGATCGGATGGACCCAATTCGACTTATTAACGATTCAATAGGTACCTGTTTAGTCCCATATTTAACTTTGAAAAAATTTAAAAAATTATTTCCAAACTTTCGATTGCGCTCACAAACAATAGGGGTCTGTAGCCTACGGTCGTCTACGCGTCGAAAAAGTTTAAATCGAAAAAACTAATTTTTGTGGCCTGTACCGAATGACAACGAGACTCCGATAATTATCAACTTTAAAAATTAATAACTTTTTTCCCGTACACCCTGTATATTCAAAAATTTTACACATTGTACCCCCACTATTCCTCTCTAAACTGAAAAAGTTTCAATTGTCCCACTCTTACCGTTTCCGAGAAAAGAAATCGCAAATGTGAAAATGTCGAAACTGACGACGACAACTTATTTTAAATGTAGCCGCCGTATATAATACTAGACTGGGTACATATCGCTAATCGTCAGCCGAGAGTGCATCTAATATTAGTACTAAAAAAATAATTTTCTTTTCCTTTTCTCTATTTACTATTGCTTTATATACCTCACCTTCCTGCGGAACGTGAAGGAGAAACATATCGCCAAATTGTCATTATAACAACTGACAAAAACTAAAAAATAAAAAAACGGGTGCAAAATTTCCTGTTTCTCGTATAGATAGGTAGTTTTCGGAGACGGCATCGTATAGTGGTCAACGTCCTATTTTCAATGCCGTCTCGCTCGATTCGCTACGGCTTTTCGTTACTGAAATATATGATATTAATATTCTTACATAGATAGCTGATAAATTGGTGAAAATTTTATTGTGCCGAGCCCTTTGGGCACGGCACTGTTGGAGTTCATTCGTTTCATTTTATAATTTTGACAAAACCATTTGTTAGCAACCTGTAATTTTGAAACATTTCAATTCGTGTTAAAAATTAAATTTAGTTTCTTCACAAACCTAGTTGATTTTTTTCGTACCGACGATTGTCGCTGTAAGAATCCAAAATTTAAAAGACTTTCAGTACCTACATACCTAAATAACGAAATATTAAAAAAATAAAATGACGCGCCTGGAATTGAACCCGGGATCATCGTGACCAAAAGTCGTAATCTAATATACCACTAGGCCACCGACCACTTTGAAAACAATATAGAATATTATTGCCTTATTAAAGATAAAGAAACAAAAAAAAACTTTTTATTGTAGTTTTTTGTATGATCCAAAGTAGTATTTGAGATGACCTAAACCAATATCCAAATCAAAAATATGTGGGACGAACCCAATTCGATTTATTAACGATCCAACATGTCCCTACATTGATTTAAAAAAAAATCAAAAAATTGACTTCCCAACATCCGATCACCTTGGTAAACAATAGGCTTCTGTAGCCGACGGTCGTCTACGCGTCAAAAAAATTTAAATCGAGAAAACTTATTTTTACGACCTGTGTCGAATTTCAACGAGAATCCGATTTTTTCGAGTTTGGGGTTTAATAACTTTTTTTCGGCACACCCTGTATATTTGAAATTTTTACACAACGTACCCCTACTATTCCTATTTAAACCCTAAAAGTTTCAATCGTCCCACTCCAACCGTTTCCGAGAAAAAAAAATCGCAACTGTGAAAATGTCTTACATATACGAAATTGTTCAAGAGCTGATCGGGGTTTTCGAGATTCCGCGCTGAAGAGACGTATATAATACTAGACTGGGTACATATCGCTAATCGTCAGCCGAGAGTGCATCTAATATTAGTACTAAAAAATAATTTTCTTTTCCTTTTCTCTATTTACTATTGCTTTATATACCTCACCTTCTTGCGGAACGTGAAGGAGAAACATATCGCCAAATTGTCATTATAACAACTGACAAAAACTAAAAAATAAAAAAACGGGTGCAAAATTTCCTGTTTCTCGTATAGATAGGTAGTTTTTGGAGACGGCATCGTATAGTGGTCGACGTCCTATTTTCAATGCCGTCTCGCTCGATTCGCTACGACTTTTCGTTACTGAAATATATGATATTAACTATTCTTACATAGATAGCTGATAAATTGGTGAAAATTTTATTGTGCCGAGCCCTTTGGGCACGGCACTGTTGGAGTTCATTCGTTTCATTTTATACTTTTGACAAAACCATTTGTTAGCAACCTCTAATTTTGAAACATTTCAATTCGTGTTAAAAAATAAATTTAGTTTCTTCACAAACCTAGTTGATTTTTTTCTTACCAAGGATTGTCGCTGTAAGAATCCAAAATTTAAAAGACTTTCAGTACCTACCTACCTAAATAACGAAATATTAAAAAAATAAAATGACGCGCCTGGAATTGAACCCGGGATCATCGTGACCAAAAGTCGTAATCTAATATATTCCACTAGGCCACCGACCACTTTGAAAACAATATAGAACATTATTGCCTTATTAAAGATAAAGAAACAAAAAAAAACTTTTTATTGTAGTTTTTTTTATGATCCAAAGTAGTATTTGAGATGACCTAAACGAATATCCAAATCAAAAATATGTGGGACGAACCCAATTCGATTTATTAACGATCCAACATGTCCCTACATTGATTTAAAAAAAATCAAAAAATTGACTTCCCAACATCCGATTACCTTGGTAAACAATAATAGGCTTCTGTAGCCGACGGTCGTCTACGCGTCGAAAAAATTTAAATCGAGAAAACTTATTTTTACGACCTGTGTCGAATTTCAACGAGAATCCGATATTTTTTGAGTTTGGGGTTTAATAACTTTTTTTCGGCACATCCTGTATATTCGAAATTTTTACACAACGTACCCCTACTATTCCTATTTAAACCCTAAAAGTTTCAATCGTCCAACTCTAACCGTTTCCGAGAAAAAAAAATCGCAACTGTGAAAATGTCTTACTTAGACGAAATTGTTCAAGAGCTGATCGGGGTTTTCGAGATTCCGCGCTGAAGAGACGTATATAATACTAGACTGGGTACATATCGCTAATCGTCAGCCGAGAGTGCATCTAATATTAGTACCAAAAAGATTTACAAAAATTTACAATAAGAAAATACTTTTCTTTTCTTTTTTTCTATTTACTATTGCTTTTTTTACCTCACCTTCCTGCGGAACGTGAAGGAAAAACATATCGCCAAATTGTCATTATAACAACTGACCAAAACTACACAATGGTGCAAAATTTCCGTTTTCTCGTATAGATAGGTAGTTTTCTGAGACGGCGCCGTATAGGTGCTCTTTAAACTCGCACACCTTTGTGCAATGTGGGATATACTTTCCATATTTGCTCTATAAAAATATGTAAGTATTCAATCGATTAAAACATAAGGAAAAAATTATTCTTACATGGAAGCTATCAATTATCAGCTAATAAATTTATAGAAATATTATTGTGCCGAGCCCTTCGGGCACGGCACTGTTCTAGTTCGTTCGTTTAATTATACGAGAGCTGTCACTTTGACAGGTAAGTGTAATTTTTTTTAGCTTTTTCGTAGCGAGGGTTATAGCTGTAAGAATTCGAAATTAAAAAATTTTCAGGTACCTAAATAAAAAAGTTTTTTACGACAGCTGTCAAATTTTGACAGGTAAGTGTAATTTTTTTTTAGCTTTTTCGTAGCGAGGGTTATAGCTGTAAGAATCTGAAATTAAAAAAAAATCAATACCTACCTAAATAACAAAGTTCTATACTACAGCTGTCAAATTATGACAGGCGGGTGTAAATTTTTTTAAGCTTTTTTCATATAGAGGATTATAGCTATACGAATCCGAAATTTAAAAATTTTTTAGTACCTAAATAACAAACTTTTATACGACAGCTGTCAAATTTTGACAGGTAAGTGTCAATTTATTTAAACTTTTTTCATAGCGAGGGTTAAAGCTGTAATAATCCTAAATTAAAAAATTTTTCAGTACCCAAATAACAAAGTTCTATACGACAGCTGTCAAATTATGACAGGCGGGTGTAAATTTTTTTAATCTTTTTTCATATAGAGGATTATAGCTGTACAAATCCGAAATTTAAAAATTTTTCAGTGATTAAATAACAAAGTTCCATACGACAGCTGTCAAATTTTGACAGGTAAGTGTCAATTTTTTAAAAGTTTTTTCGTAACGAGGATTATAGCTGTAAGAATCCCAAATTGAAAAAATTTTCAGTACCTAAATAACAAAGTTCTATACGATAGCTGTCAAATTTTGACAGTTAAGTGTCAATTTTTTTTTAGCTTTTTTGTAGCGAGAGTTATAGCTGTAAGAGTCCGAAATTATAAAATTATCAGGTCCCTAAATAACAAAGTTCTATACGATAGCTGTCAAATTTTGACAGGTAAGTGTCAATTTTTTTTTTAGATTTTTTGTAACGAGGGTTATAGCTGTAAGAGTCCTAAATTTAAAAATTTGTCAGTACCTAAATAACACAGTTTTATACGATAGCTGTCAAATTTTGACAGGTAAGTGTCAATTTTTTTTAGATTTTTTTTAGATTTTTTGTAACGAGGGTTATAGCTGTAAGAATCCTAAATTAAAAAATTTCTCAGTTCCTAAATAACAAAGTTCTATACGACAGCTGTCATTTTGACAGGTAAATATCAAGTTTTTTTTAAGCTTTTCTTGTATCTAGGATTATAGCTGTAAGAATCCGAAATTTAAAAAAATTTCAGTACCTAAATAACAAAGTTCTTTACTACAGCTGTCAGATTTTGACAGGTAAGTGTAATTTTTTTTTAGCTTTTTCGTATAGATTATTATAGCTGTAAGAATCCAAAATTTAAAAAATTTTCAGTACGTAAATAACGACATTAAAAAAAAAATTAAAAAAAAAAGAAACAAAAACACTGGGGTTTGAACCCTCGACCTTCGTCTCCAAAATCAACAGTCTTTAGTAGTACGCCACCGAAGCTTATAGATGGATTTGTGGTAAATAGGATATTAATGACGTATTCGATATTACATAGAACGTTGAGTATTGAAGATACACACAAATAATACACTTTTTTCAATTATTTTTGGTCAACCGCAAAGAAAAAGGTCCAAGACAGGTGTTTCATACATTAAATACTCCCCAAATATTATTAAAACTATAAAAATTGAAGTTAATAAGCCTCCTGCAAGCCATTTTTATTATTACAAGTACGGGATAAATGCGATATTTTCCCCCTTATTTTTGGTCAAACGAAAAAGATAAAGGTTCAAGGTAGGTATTTCCCACAAAAGACGTAATCTAAATGGTCTTATTCCTCTAAAAAATCAATTTGGAAATCGCATTTTTCACCTATTTTTGACAGATGGTATGAAAGTTAAAGTTCAGGAAAACGCACGTGGTAAAACCATGGCCAACTTTTTCTAAATCGAATGGTGTTAGAATTTGAAAATTGTGCCTGTTTCCGCACCCAAAAAAGCAACTTTGCTCAAATTTGCGAATATATTTTGATAAGTTTGGACATGCAGGAATATTGAGAAGTAATCAGCCCATATTTTGAGAAAAAAATAAAACGGTTTTGTTAAAAATTGAATAAGCTACAGTCGATATAGTAAAACCTCTGGTGAAGGAACCTATAAAAAAATCATAAATTAATTTTTTTGAGCCACAAAATATGTTTTCCCAAAGATCGCTTATAATACAATTTAAAGCTTCTTTATCCGTTGATATAGTGTACCAAGAAAAAATTCAAAATGTTATATATTATAGACACTTGCAGAATTATTTAAGCAAACCAGTGCAACGCCAACAGAAATTACGGGAAAAAGTTCATAAGCTGCCGTTTTTTCCGTATTAAAGATAAAAAAACAAAAAAATATCTCTTAAATACAATTTGACGGCTCTATCCGCTAAAGTATACAACGTTTCAATCAAAAGTCGTTTTCCGTACGAAAAAAAATAAACGGAATAAAAACGGAGAAAAAAAATCACGCCTTACACTGTGGTTTCCAGTTTCTTACCATTTTCGGCAATTTCCATTCCAGTTAGGTATAGAACGATATATTGGAAAAAGGTAGATTTTGAGATGGCCTAACCGATTATCCAAACCGCATGTCGATTGGATGCACCCAATTCGACTTATTAGCGATCCAAGAGGTACCATTTTCGACCAAATTTTGACTTTGAAAAATTCAAAAAAATTACTTCCAAACTTTCGATCGCGCTCACAAACAATAGGGTTCTGTAGCCCACGGTCGTCTACGCGTCGAAAAAGTTTAAATCGAAAAAACTAATTTTTGTGGCCTGTATCGAATTTCAACGAAAATCCGATATTTTTCGACTTTAAAAATTAATAACTTTTTTCCCGTACACCCTGTATATTCGAAATTTTTACACAACGTACCCCCACTATTCCTCTCTAAACCCAAAAAGTTTCAATCGTCCCACTCTAACCGTTTCTGAGAAAAAAAATCGCAAATGTGAAAATGTCGAAAAAGACGACGGCCACGACTGCCACGACGGCGGCGACAACATACATACATTATTTTCACCGAAGCGCCTATATAGGCAGAGTATCAAGAGCAGTCAGGATTGTCGTGATTTCGCGCCGAAGCGCCGTATAACATATCGCGTGTTTGCGCGATATGTAACAATGCATTCTTCCAAATGCTTGATAAATCTTTGCATTACGGCGCGAAGGATGTGCCTTGCAATAGCATTCACTTCATTTCTTATGTTAGCTTTCACGAGGATTATCCCGATAACGGCAATTTTGCTTGTTGACATCACCGTTAGGGTAAAAATGTGCTTCGTCGCTCATGTAAAGATAATATTCTATACCTTGATGATTCTCGCGCAAATTCATAAAATTGCAAAACACACGATGTTCCACTGACCAGCGCTCCATTTTAACAACTGTCAAAACATGTCACAAAATTTCCAAAGCCTACTCGTTAAAAATCCGTATTGTTTTTTAATCTTATCCAAGTTATTAAGTTTTTATAACTAGTTAAAAATGGGTAGGTAATACATTTTACCGGACCGTGTACTTGAATAAAAACAGCGAAAAAATTAAACGGATTCAATTAAACACTAAAAATGAAAGAAATAATACAATGGGATGGTTATAAACATCAACAACTTACTTTATGTCAATAAACGTCACCATTTCAGGATAACTAGATTTATATGATCAAAAATTATTCGTCAATACTGCAAAATGAAGCTAATTTAATTTTATTATTTTAATTAAGAACGGTGTGCCTGAGGAGAAAAACGCAAGAGACCAGGCTAAACAGAAATAATATCCACATGGAAAAATGTCAGTGGCGTACCACTTTTTTCCTAAAAAATATCAGAGGACGTGTTTGCAGGGATGCCACTGGTGGGACAAAAAAATAACTTTTATAACTAAAACATGTGGTTATATGTACTATTAGCCCATGCCAAATTTAGAATATTATCTAAAACACTTTCGGAGATATGTATTACAAAAAATGCATTAAAAACAAAATTCAACACCCTGTAGCAAAAAATTCAAGCCGTTCAGGACATAAGTTAATATAAACTTTTCTTCTATGATGACTTGAGGAATCACACCCTAAAATATTAGCATGTCATTAAGGAACACCCTGTACTATACTAAATATCATGTAAATACGAAAAGGGGTAATTCTTTGGCTTATTTAATTACTAAAAATTCATATAGAAAAAAGAGAAAAGGGGGCTGAAAAAATATCTCCCTGTAGATTCTTAAAACCATTTCGTATGCCCAATGATGTACGTCCTAAAATATCTCAAAAACTACAAGAGCTATAAAGAAAAAACGAAAAAACTAAAAAAAATCTTGAAATTTCAACATCCTGTGGATCGGCAACGAAGCGTTTGCGGACCTATGTTTATATGAATTTTTAGTCATTAAATAAGCCAAAGAATTACCCCCTTTCGTATTTACATGATATTTAGGAACTAACTTAACTTATGTAAGTTATTGATACTATAAAATAAATAGGTATTATAATAAACAGTAACCAATGGTGACATTTCATTGCCAAACCTTACCTGATATTTGCTACAAGTCTGGTATGATGTGGTAAAACAACTAGTGTATCCATTAAATTCTGGAACTCTTTCCGGTAGAAGGTCACTTCCTGCAGGTGGATCTTCAATTACAAATTTACTTCCCCCATTTAAAATTATATTCCAATAATTAAATTTTTCTTGACCATTTCCATTCTTCAGTAAATTCTTAAAATTATTGGTAGTAAAATAGTTAAAGAACACATACCATGGTAAGTTTTTGGCTTTCTTTGGGTACTGTGTTATGTTGTAGATTGTATGCCATAAAGAATTTGATTTGGCAATATTACACCATCGTTTGCAAACTAAAGAGCAATTAAGTATGTCTTTAGGTTTTAAATAAACAAAAATATTTAAAATTATTTCTTCTGGCACATAAATATTTGCTAGACATAGACCATTTAGGAAGTTTATTTCAATCGGAAATTGACCATGGAATTCTATTTCTATACAGTTTACACATTTGTTGGAACTTTCTCCAGCTTCGGGCATTAGAATTTTTGATAAGAAGTCTTTTAGTATATTTCCAGTTGACATATTTTACAAATTTTAAAATCTAAAAAACAAAATTTTTAAGTTTATCGGTGGTAAGTAACTATTATGATTATGAACACTTCAAGATGGGTGAGCTCCTAGTCAATATATTTATTTATTTTAGTACAGTACAGATACAAATCCAAATAGTACCTACAAATAAGCATATAGCAGCATGTATGCATGCACAATCATATGGGTCATTCTCACCAAATTCAGTGGAAGCATGTTACTTGATTATTATTCTAAGTATAAAAATCAATAAAATCAGTTTTGGCAAGAAGTGAATGGAATACATTAAAATGTATTGCCTCAATATATAAAAATGTTAAAAAAAATTATTAAATGTGTCCAAATGTGCCTGACAGTATAAGAAAATTCACCTCCGTTCGATGTTATTTTTCATTGTGTTTAAGATTACTGATATTTTTATTGTTCTTCTTAGACATAAATCACAAAACCTAAGTGCCCAACGTTTGCAAAAAATAATGAACTTCTAAATTCTAAACGTTAAAAAATAGAAATATAGCGAATAGTAAATAAAAAAAATGAAAACTGCTTGTTACCAGTCAACCATTCACCTCCGTGCTAAGGTGGATAGTTCAAAAAACAAATGTAAGATGGCGCCATCGAACTAACCTATTAGATTTCTGTATGTGGATCAGCTGCGCCAGTAAAATATGCAGCTAATTTCAGTCTGTTTTTGGCCCTAATAGGAGAAGGTCGCGTTTTATTTGTTTTTCAATCAAGTAGTATACAATGTTTTAAAACGTCGTTAAAATCATTTTTAATATCTAAATGTTTCTACAGTTTGGATGAGTTTTTTAATTGTCTGTCTTAACGCTTGTACATGTTTTGTTTATATTGCGTATTGAAATGTTTTGTTTGTTGTTCATTTTTAGATTTACTACCTGACTATTCCCCTACAATTGTAAATTGTCTCTGGGAAAATAAACGATTTGATTTGATTTGATTTGATTTGATTTGAAGTTAGAACCTGAGTGACCGGACTGTTGTTTCACCTCCATTCCACGTGTTTTGGGTAAGTTAGTTAAAAAATATGTATGGATATTAGTTAATAATAATTAAATAATAATTGGCTGTCAACTTTTTACATTTGTTTGATTTAAATATAAGAGTTTTTGTCAATTTTAGGATATTTTTAAATAAAATTCACCTCCGTTTATAATCGCTAGGAACGGAGGTGATTAGCCAAAACGGAGGTAAATTTTTAAGGTATTCTTTGTATTAAATAAGGTGATTAGATATATTTTTTTAAATTTATGCCTGTTTTAAACAAAAAACGGATGTGACGGACTTTCACTTTCAAGAGTTGCTCACCTTATTTAAAAAAAATGGTTTATTGCATTATAATCATATTGACACACATACATATTTTTAGTCGAAAAAATATGCCGTCAAAAGCTGATGAAGCAAAAAAAAAGGCGCGAGACCGAATGCGACGCAAACGGGAACAGATTAAAAATGACCCAATCAGATATGAGGAAGCTAAGAGAAAAGAAAGAGAAGGATATACCAGAAGAAAGGCAGATGGAAAAATTAAAAGTGTGAAGGATTTGACAGAAAGAAACCAGAGGGCATTAAGAAAAAATTGGAACGAGAGGGCAGCAAGATACAAGAAAAAATTTGAAAAATTAAAAAAATTAGAGGACTATTCTCCTCCTCCTACGCCACCTCCCGTTCCTGTTCCCGGACCATCCAATGAAAACTTAAAAAGTAGTGCAAAGAAAAGAAGAAGAAAGCACTTAAAAGAATTAAATAAAAAAGTTGAGAATTTGAAGGCAGAATTGCACAAAATTAGAGCTCAAAGAAATAAGTACAAAATGAGAGCGGTAAGACTAAAGAATAATTTCTTAGAAGATAAAAAGTGTCAGTGATTGAGCAAGAAATAGCATCACCAGATACTCGGGCTGATTTAATAATTAAATCTGGAAATACGGAAGAAGTAAGAAGATTAGTTTTTGATGAAGTGATGAGAACCTACGATATACTGATATATATATAGCTTTGTTTTGGTTTTAAAATAAGGATTGATTCCAAACAGTTCGAGAACTGCGCAGAACTCAATCTGCAATAAAATAAATCCTGGAACTGTTTTAGAATCGCTTCACAGTCGAAGAAACCAAAACAGCTTATTATAAAAGAAAGAAGAGGAAATTAACCATAACCTCAAAATTTTAAAAATACATGTTAAAGATTTTTTGACCGTTTTGAGTAACTTGCACAGTACCAGACAGCAAAATGGATAAAGATTAGTTTTAAAAAATTCTATTTTTATTTAATCTAATATTATTTCCATTAGATAGATAGCCAAACAAACAGCAAACAGGGATCTTGACCACAGAAGAAAAAGTTAGTTGACGCCTATTTTCATTAGAAAAATTCAACTGCGCATGCGTCAACTAAAAATCCCGAATCGGTTCTATCAAAAAGCTCGAACTGCAATGATAGTTCGAGAACGGTTACGAACCGGTTCGAAATATAACCAAAACACTTGAATGTCAGTTCGGAAGCGATTCTAAACTCAACCAAAACATAAATAAGTCACTGCGCATGTGCGGACTGTTCTAGAACGGTTCTAAGCTAGAACCAAAACAAAGCTTATATAGTGACTCAGAAGACGAAAACGGAGACAATGAAACTAGCAACTTACAAGATCTTGAGAATGCACAGAATCAGGAAAATGTGATTCCGAGGAAGCAAGACCTCAAAATTAATGATTTTGTTGTAGTCAGGTTTCTGACAAAAAAATCTGTCAAAAACTACCTATGTCGGGCTTATTTTGTTGGCTGAAGGGAAAAATTACTTCAACATAAAATTTTTGCAAAAAGTCGGTGCAAACAAATTTCATTTTCCAGAAAATGAAGATGTATCTCTGACAAATAAGTCTGACATAGTAACAGACTTGCCATATCCTACGTTAAATAACAGGGATCAGTATATTTTTAATTATAAGTTTCCTCAAAACACCTGTTAACTTTTTTTTCTATAGACGTGTGGAAAAACCAATTTTCCGCACGGATATCAGTGCCGAAAATAGATTTTTCCACACTAGTTCGGAAAAATTTTTCGGCACGATTATGTCAAAAATCCGTGCGGAAAATTGGTTTTTCCACACTAGTGCGGAAAAAATTTTCGGCACGATTATGTCAAAATCAAAAATATATCAATTATAACTTGTAGTTATTACTTTTTTTCTCAGAATTAGTTACTGTTACATGTGTATGTGATTGTTATAGTTAATTAAAAATTATTAAATTTCTTTAAAATATGTGTTACCTACTTATTTCCACACATCTGTAGAAAAACCTGACACGTGCGGAAAATGTTTTCCCTGCACTCGGCTGCTTAACCGAACTCCGCTACGCGTCGTTCGGTGAACGGCAGACTCGTGCGGAAAAATTCATTTTCCGCACTTGTTAGGTAAATAGCTATTACATAACTTTTTGTTATTAAAACTTACACATTTTTACCTCCGTTTCAACTTATTTCACCTGTTTTTATTTTTTTCTAAAATCCCCCGTTTTTGGTAAAGTATTTAGAAAAAGTTTTGACCACATATTGAACGGTACTCACTGAGGGGTAATTCACTGGCGAAAATGGTGTACAAAATGCAGAAAATACGAAGAAAATACAGAAAATACGAAGAAAATACAGGAAATACGAAGAAAATACGAAAATACAGAAAATACGAAGAAAATACAGAAAATACGAAGAAAATACAGAAAATACGAAGAAAATACAAAGAAAATACGAGAAAAATACAGGCAACATAAGGAAAATATAGAAAATACGCGCGGCAAATGTTGACTTCTACAAAAATAAAGGTCGCCAGTTCGCTGCCGAAAATTAGTTTGACTTTTAAAAAAAAAAAGGTCGGCAGAAAAAGGTCGGCAGAAAATACAGAAGAAAATACGAGGAAAATACAAGGAAAATACGAAGAAAATATGGAAAATGGTGTACAAATTTTTCTTAGTGAATTACCCCTCAGTACTCACTGAATGTAATGTAACCCAATTTACCCAATTTTGAGTTAATTACTTGTTATAACGTTGGTTACAAAATTACTGCAGTTTTAAGTAAATCTGATGAGAATGACCCCTATTAGTATGTATCGGAAGCCACACTTTGTTCTAAAGACAATCAGTGTAAAGTAATTCTCTATGAGAGTTGCAGTTTTAGTGCTTTAACAAATCTGGTTAGTGATAAGTACCCTTTATTTTTTAAATGGAGAGGAAAGTAGGTTTATGTTTTTGAAGTCACTTATGGGGGTTATGAAGTGCAACGCTAGTTCTTACCGTATTTACATGGATATTATTTGCACTTCTTGTACTATGATGGGTTTCATTAGAATACCCAATTTTGCTATTGGTCTTTTGCATGTTATGAATTATTTTGTATGTGCATGAGCTATATGAACTAAAGTTAATACCGAGGTAAATACAGGTATATTCCCGGGTATATTATATCTACACCAGTAGGAGTTTCAAATAACAGAGTAGGTATATCTATTCTGATATACAAAGTAGTATTTCTTGTAGCTTTAGGCGATGCTATCTGTAAATAAGCGGTGTTTCTTAAAAGATAAAGGTACTCCTAAGTATTGTCTGTTAGTTCATTTTCTTGGCTCGATATTGTGTAAAATAATGTTTAACTTAAGGTAACGGACCAATTATAGCCACTTTTAGAAAAAAAAAATGAGATGCTAAAATATATTGGATAATTTAAAGTAGAAAAATATTGTTAAATACTACAACTAAATATTTAATAAGAAGTGACGGTCTTGGATTTCTTTTAGTATGTCTTAAACTTACTATATTCTATATATATTCTTAAAATTTAGGTGTTTAGGGAAGGGTGTCCATAATAGGTGTTACCTTACTTTCTACACAAGAAAACAAAAGGAGGAAGAAATACCTCTACATCAGCATACAGAACTTACCTTAAGAGAAATTGATTTTAAAACTTAAAGAACTAAAAAGGATTATTTTTGTTGGTTGACCTTGATGTTTTTTAGAAGTGGATAACAGATTTATTTTATTACATTCTCTAAAATCTAACTAGGTACGGTAGGACCTCCAACACAAACTGAGTAAATTGATTACCCAAAATTGCAGCTGGAAATGTATGTATTTATATGTTTTACAATTTTTAGTTTTGTATTATTTTAAATCTAAAATTTCATTGCCACAGAAAAATAAAGGGTTTACTTCTCTTGTCTTGTTCTTAATGGCTCTGCTCCCTGGGGGCAATTTGCCAGCACATTAGGGGTGATCGTGATGTTGTCTGGAATGTACCATATCACGACCACTGACTTTTCTTCTTTGCGTACAATGCGGTTTGGACTGATTAACTGTATGAGTCTCTGGATTTATTTGTGTGTTTGGCCTTTTCTTAGCTGCTATTTTAAGGGTCAAGGGTTTAGTATTGACAATTACAACATAGGAGTGACATTTACTAAAAAGAAAGGATTTAGGGGTTAGTAGACAGTACAATCATTTCGGAGTAGAACCTAGACACTTCACTACCTTATTTCTTTAATTGTTTATAGTTTTATTTTATGATAATTAATGTACCGCATTATTAGTTTAATAATTTTTTCTTTTGGATTATACAAAATAGTATTCATATTAAGAGGGAGCTGCAAACCAATTTTTCTTAGTTCCTCATACAAGTTAAAACCGGGGATATCATTTATCGGACATTCTAGAAAAAGGTGTTCCAAGTTGTCAATTTGTCGACAGTCGCACTCAGGGCTATCTTTGACTCCAATTCTAAATAGGTGGTAGTTGGTTAGACAGTGTCCTGATCTCGATCTGATTATTGTTGTGATGTGTCGCCTATCGGTGAATCCTATCTTCGTGAACCATCTGTTTTTTGGGAATTCCTCCTTTGAGCCAGCGTAGGCTCTACCTTTGATTTGCCACGATTTCCTCCATGCTATGTTATGTTCGTTTAGGATTGTTTTCCTTATCTCTGGTAGTTCCTCTTTATCTAGCTCTAGGTTTTTTGGTATGTTTAGGCTACTTCCAATTTTCGCAAGTTGGTCTGCTTGTTCGTTACCCGGTATTTTTACATGACCCGGTATCCATGCGAGCCTTATTTCAGTTCCACTGTCAAGCGCTTCAAACAAAAGTATTTTTGTAAGGATTGCTACAAAGTTATTTTTTGTGAGTAGGCTTGTTCCATTTATCTTCTTAATAGCGCTTTGTGAGTCAGATAGGATGATGGCCTTTTTAATATTTTTGCTGACTATAACATTAGCTGCTTCGTGGATGGCCACTATCTCTGCCGTGCAAATTCCTAATTTATTTGTGAGTCTTGATGAGAAGTTATATTTTATCCCCGGGATGTGTATACCGTATCCCACTCTGGATGCGTTTTTAGAAGCATCTGTATATACCAAGGTGAATGTATTTTGGAATTTCGCCATGCGTTCACAGAACTGGTTCTTAGCCATAACTTCGTTTTTTTTGCTGAGGTTTAAATCAAGTATCTTTATGTTCCTTATCTGTATTTCATATTCAACGTCCAATATAGGGTAGTTATCAGATTTATATAGGTGGTTGTAAAAGGGGATGAAGTAGTTTAGTGCCTGTATCAGGTACGGCGAGTCTCTGTTCTTCCAAAAGCCGACATTCTTTGCCTGGAGCTCACGTGTCTTTACTAACACTGGGACCAGAGGGTGTTCTTTTATGCATAAAATTTTTGCTAGAAAATTAGAGGCTAGTATTTTTCTTCTGTGTCCTAAGTCAATTTCGGCTGCCTCTGTCAGAAGTATGTTGGTTGGGGTGGAGTTCATACAACCTAGGGCTACCCTTAGGCCCTGGTACTGTATTGTGTCTAGTTTGTTTAGTATTGTCTTAGGTGAAGGTTTAAAAAACATTGACCCGTAGTCTATATGGGATTTCACTAGGCCATTGTATACTGTTAGTATTGTCTGTGGGTCTGCTCCCCACCACACTCGGCAAAATGTTTTAATTAAATTAATACCCCTTCTTGCCTTAGAGATGATGGCTTCAACCTGTTTTCTCCAGTCAAGGTTTTTGTGTAGGTTTAGTCCCAGGTACTTTGTTTCGTTTTTAAAATTTATGTGTGCATTTTTTAATGTAATAGGTGCGCCCGCTTCTTGCCGCTTGTTTTTTGTGAACAGTACTGCCTCGCACTTTTCCACTGCCAGGAATAGGTTATTTTCTTCTAGCCATAGGTTGTAATTCTCTCCAACGCCTCTGTGATTTTTTGCTTCATTTCTGAGATATTCTTGCCTTTTATGAACAGTACCAAATCATCTGCATAACCAATGAGATAGAGCTCTTGGCAAAGGATATGGAAGATGTCCCTAAGATAAATATTAAATAGCAGAGTACTAAGGGGCGATCCTTGAGGGATTCCACAATTAGCCATCGTTGGTCCTATAAGATTGCCATCCTTATTTTTGGAGTATAATACTTTATCTTGGAGTATAATACTCTATCTTAGAGTATAATACTCTATCTTGGAGTATAATACTCTATCTTGGAGTATTTTCAGAATCAAGTTTGCCATTTGTGAAGGGACCTCCAGGTTAATCAATTTATTATATAATTTATAGATATCTATGTGATCGTAGGCTGCCTTATAATGTCCAGAAACACTGCCAATAGAGATAAGTTTTCTCCAAACGCTAGTGAGATGTGTGATATTAACAGTGCGTGGGCATTGTGTGTGCCTTGGCCTTTTCTGAACCCTGTTTGGTACCATGGGAATATTTTTTTATTCTCGAGTTGCCACTCCAACCTGTTCTTTATCATTATTTCCAATATTTTTAAATAGCAAGATGCGAGCACTATGGGTCTGTAACTGTCCGTTATTTTAGGATCTTTGTTTGGTTTTAGTAGTGCAATGATGTTGTAGTTTTTCCAGGATAGGGGAATCGGTTCACCGTATAAGATTTTATTATAAGTGTTAATCAGGATTGTTTGTGCTTTGTGTGGGATGTTCTGGAGCATTTGGTATGATATGTCGTCTAGCCCAGGGGCCGAATTTAATTCGTCCAATGTAAAGGGAGTTTCGCCTGTGGGTGGTTCCAAGGAAAATTCTGGTATTATTGAAGTTATCGCCATTTTGTCTAGTAGGCTCTGTCTGAATTCATCTGTGATTTTATGAATGTTTTTGTTACCAGGTGTACCAGCAAAGGCTTTGACTTTATTCCACACATATGTTATATTTGAGGTTCTATTCAATGTTGAGCAAAATTTAATAAATTTGCTTCTTTTTGTTTCTTTAAAATGCCTTTTGGCCGTTGCGGTCGTTCTTTTAGCGTTGATGTAGTTCTCAATGCTTGGATTTGCTGTGAATGTTTGTATGGATAGTTTTCTTTCTTTTCTTTTTTGTGTACACTTTTTGTCCCACCAAGGATTTGCGATTCTTACAGGTGTGTTTTTTATTTTTTTTGGAATGGTTTCAGCGGCGGGTCTCTCGATTGTTTCTTCGAAGATATCGAAGGGGGCGTCTCTGTCAATGTCTATAAGCTCTATTGTGCATTTATCGTGGAACGCCTTTCAGTCTGCTTTTGCGAAATCCCTTACCTGATATGATGAAAAGAATGTTTCTCTGTGTTTTATGTTGTTAATTTCTAAAACTGTGGGATGGTGGTCGCTTGGGCCACAGTCAGTCAGTACTCTCTATGAGCATCTTGAGCTCAATTGGGGGTCGATAATCGCAATATCTAGGGGGCTCTCGCCTGTCTTGGAGAACCGTGTAGGGACTCCATTACTTTTCAGAATTGTTTCTTTCGAATCCAAAAATTCAACCAATGTTCTACCACTGCTATTAGTGTTTGTCCCTCCCCAGGATTGGTGGTGTGCGTTAAGATCACCCACCAATACACGTTGACCCTGTAGGTTTCCAAATATTGTGTTTAATAAGCTAAGGTTTAGATGTTCTTGTGGAGCCGAGTAGGCGTTAATTATATTTATACTACCTACTTTAATTGTGATATATTGTGCTTCTGCACACTTTTTACTATTTATTAGAGGGACCTTTGTGTCATTTCTAATGCAGGTAGCAATTCCCCCATAGTCATATTCTCTATCCTGTCTAATTATCCTATAAGCCTTTAAAATATTTTTTTTTTCTTAATTTAACCATGTTTCGTTAAGTGCGATAATGTTTGGTTGTTCTTCTCTTATCAAAGAAATCAGGTCGCCTCTGTTTGTTTGTTGTTGTCCAATGTTCCATTGGAGTATTTTTAATTTTTTGTTAATTATTTTCATGCTCTTTTTTGGTTTCTTTTTCCTTCCTTTTTACTTTTGTTTGTCCTTCCCTTCCTTCCCCTTCTCTTTTTTCCCCTTTTAAGATTTTATTAAAATGGGTAGTCCAACTCCATTTGAGGCGTTTGTGGTGTTTATTAAGACGAGTAATTTAAATGTGTTAAAATTAGATCAGCTAGTTTTTGTTGTTGTTCTTCTGAAATGATTGAAAAATAATTATATATTGCACCCACTGGGTCATTGTTATCTTTTTGAATGTTTTGCTTGGCACTACTAGGCATGTTCATTGCTTGGTCCACTTTTTGCGGAGGTTTTGTTGTTTCGGTCGCGAAAATTAAAAAGCTTGGTTCCGCTGGGATTGGTCTTGAATTAGGATAATATAGAGCCTTTTCATGTGCTAAGTTTCCTTTTGAATTATTATTATTTTGGTTGTTTCGGCTAGAGCTATTTAATACTGGAAAGTCTGTTGGATGTATAGAGGACTTGAGGTAGGAGGCCGATCGCAATGCATTGGATTCGGTCCCAAATTAGCATCGGTAATTCTGCTTTACGAGTCGCCGTAAGATGACGCTCGTGTTCGAAGTGGGCTATCAAATAAATGGTTTCTTATGGACGCGATAACTATTTTTATTTAAATTAGTTCTTTAAGGAACAAATAAGGACTTTTATATGAATTTACACTTACCTTGTTATACTTATTACTAAACTCGGCCTGTATAAAGTTCCAACGATGCTTCGCTTTTAAAATACAGGAACATTCTAGCTAGAGTGTTTTCCTTTGGAGCTAGAAAGAGACTTATTTGGCTGCGTTTCATCTCTAAAGAAGATCATGTCTTACCAACCCGACACAAAGCAAACTTTACTTTTATAAATTGTACCATTATTCATTATAAATATGGAAATTAATTACAATACAACGTTATTTGTCTTGTCTTGCCTTGCCTTCAATAAACCTTATTTGTTATTTTTATTTGTTATATTTCGAAAAATAAAATGTCAATTGTCAAAAGTAAAAGCACAGACAAATAAAGGGTTTAACTAAAAGTTTAGTCAGTCTTCAGTCGATTAAACACGATCTACCGGTATTTACTCCGGTAATTCCCTTGGTTATCTTCGGTCTTTGCTACGCCCTTAACCATCATTCCTATATTACCGGACCGTGTTTATGAAAAATTAGTTTTTTGGTTACTTTGACATTTGACAGTATTTGACACCTATAACCTTACTTTTTTTTCCTGTTCTATGATTTGCTTATTTAAAATTGTATATTTTTGTCCAAATTTTTTTGTTTTGTTTGTTTTCATAGTTTACAGAGACCACATAGCAATCCTTTAACAATTCTGACTCGGACATTTCGAATGTGTGGTTCACAGAACTCCTAAAGGTGTGGTAGTGTGGTTAGAAAAATGACCGACAAGGCGACAATAAAATGAAAGAAAAAGGACAGATACATAATAACCCAACTCCCGAGGTGGGTAAATACCGGTAATGAACAGCTGTTCTAATGACGACACTAATGACCGTATGCACCATTTTACCCATTAGGCATGATTAGGTGATCGTGATTAACCAGGTAACCGTGATTAAATAAAACAGCCTATGCACCAACTAAAAGGATATGTGGGTTTTGTAATCAGGGTAAAATTAAAACCTCGATTTGGCAACGTAGCTCAGATGCAAAAATTCGTGCCATCAACCAGAAAAATAAACCCTTTATTTTTCTGTGACCAGAAACACCAAGCAGATTGACAGTTGTGGTTATGTTTTTTTTTTTTTTTTTTTTAACTTTTCCGAGAACTTTTTCCAGTTTGGCTGTTTTGCACATTAAACCCCCAATTTCACACTTCGGCATCTAGAGTCATGGAGTTTGACTTACAGAAAAAAAGGGTTTGACTGGTGAGGAAGAAAATAATATATTAGATGCGAAAAAGAAAAGAACTGTGTTAGCTGAACAAACCCTATTTATCTATCAAGTCAAAATAATTTTGTCTCAGAGGTCTTTCAAGCTCTAGGAAAGACATCATTAAAAATATCCATTACATTAAAATCATCATCGAAGATGATTTCGTCTCCCATTTTAATTTTATTATTGAAAATTTGGGACAAATTTCAAAACAAAACACGAAAATAACCTTTTAATCATGATTAAATATATAACCCATCAAGATTGGCTGGTTAACTTTAATCTTGATTAAGTTCCTGAGCAGTGCTGGCGCATTGGAAATTTTCTTAATTGAGATATTTAATCATGATTATAAGCTAATCATGATTAACTGGCCTTGGTGCATACGGTCATAAGGGCTTGTTTGAAACGTCATAGCATAATAACCACTAATAACCAAAACCGTGTTTGAGTCAGTGGTATACTGGTTTGGAACAATAATTACCGGTAGATCGTGTTTAATCGACTTTATTAATCACAATGTCCACCTGTCTTAGCGACAATCAGCCAGCTGTGGAGATAAAAGTTAAAAACTAGGAAGGATCTAGTTTTCCATATTAAAAACGAAGAAGACAACATCAGCCCACTTCGGACGCTAGAGCCATCTATCGGCCAACTAGCGAACTAACCAAAAAAACCGGGACAGAATTTGAAAATGCTGCCATTGTCGATCGGCCTCCTACCTCCTACCCTATAGTTCTCCATAAATATAACATCAATTTTTTTTTTCAGTTTCAAAGGGTTTTTATTTTCGTACTTTTACATATTATCAGTTTTACATTTATATATAATACAATATATAGGTTTATGACTCTTCTGGTTTTCCTGTCCGTCAGGTCGTGTTCCTGTCAAGACTGCCCAGGATATGCACTGGCACGCCAGCGGGGTTGTTGTTGGCCCTTGGTAAAACTGCGATAATGTGTGGCTATTTCTAGAATTGGCCGGTTCCGTAACCCTCTACCGCCATGAAGGAGTTTAACTTTTTAAAATATTTGAATGATGTTTGTCTAGAGATATTTTAATGGGAAATTTTACGAGTTGCGTTCACTGAAAAACTATAGAAAAACCAGCTTAATTTTTAACAGGTACAAAGGTAGCATATTTGTCCATAGACTTGCAATTTTTGCGTAGGCGAAGCCTAATTTTTTGGTCGGAGTTATTTTCCGTTTGCATTTTAAATTTATTTAATTATTCAATTATCTGAAAAGTGGATTATTGGAAATAAATCGGGAGTTTGTAGTATATTGGTTTGTGTACTGGATTATTATTTTGTCGGATTTGAGTTATATTTTCTGTTAGTCTTGAATGCTGTGGTTGTTTATGATAAAAATTTGTAGCTGTATTTTGTACGTATTCGAAAATTGTTGGCGTCTGTGTAGCCTGGTGTAGATGGCGAATTGGCGTGAAATAGTTAGCGTTTAGGACTTTTCTCAACATTTTGTTTTGCTGCAGTTGCAACTTTTGAAAGTATTGTTCCGCCATACTACACCATACTGGGCATGCGTAGGTCATTGTAGGTTTTATTATCTGGTTGTATATTGTTAATTTATTTCTTGGTGATAGTGGAGAATTTCTTTTGAGTAATTTTTCTAGTGAGTGCGAGATTGCCAAAAATTTTCTTATTATGTTGTCTGTCTATTGTCTAAATTTTAGTTTTTTGTCTAGTGTAACGCCTAAGTATTTTAGTGTGTCAGTTGGTTGTATTTGTTGTCCTTTTATCTGAATTTTTTGGTTTATGTGTATGTTTGTTATTTTTCTCGATAATACTATGCATTCACATTTGTTTTGATTGATTTCCAATTTCCACTTTTCATACCATGGTAATAATGTGACTGAGTGGCTGGTGATAATTTGCCTTGCTACGTTTGCGTAATACGAATGAGCATAAATTAGGACGTCGTCCACATAAATTGCAAGTTTAGAGTGCGGGTACTTTGGTATGTCCGCTGTGTATAGATTGAAAAGCGGTGCGGCTAAGATTGTACCCTGCATGCAGGGTTATTGGTTCCGAGAAACTAGTGCCTACTCTGACTTTTAAAGTTCTATTTATAATGTATGAATATATTAGTGTTACCAAATGTACTGGAAATTCATGAAATGTCATTAATTTATAAATCAGCCCATTGTACCAGACGCTGTCAAATGCTTGTTTAATGTCTAAATATAACATGAAACGAAATGGTTCGATTTGTCTATCAAACGCTATAAGAAAATAGTATCAAGGATGTTTAATAAACCCTTTATTTTTCTGTGGTTCTAAATCCGGTTGTCAAGTCAAAAGAAAGCACCATAACATAACCATACTTTTAACTGGATTGGACCAAGGTCTCTACCCTTTAGAGACCTTGGGATTGGACTGGTCATGTCCATGATACAAAGAAAGAAAGATATGATCGATCGTATTCTCAATTCGGTCCGGTCCGCGCAATGACGTCATGTGGTGCTAACGAGATTTAAAATTACATAGGATTAGCCGGTAAAAATAGAAATTTTACTGCATATTTTGCAATTTTTGCTTTGGAAGATTTAAGTGCATATTATTTTAAGTACTTTGAGGATAGAGGTTCATAAATCAGAACGTATTTCATGATGTTCTTGGGTTAAATGTTAAAATTTAGCATATATTTGGTATCAATGAAAATAATTTTCTGCTTATGCTGACATACATTTTATCTTTTAAATGATTACAATTACTTATTTATTTTTACAAAATCATAAAAAAAACCCTATATTGTTTGGTCCTTCCACCTTAAGCAATAAATTGTTTGAAAAAAAACATAGGTTCAAATGTGCAGTCTTAAACATTTTTAGAAAACAGTTTCGAGCCTTAAATGACCAAAATCAATTAATTTGCTTATTAAGATTTTGTTATGCAATAGGTAACGATAATATTTTTGGAGATGTCTGTTTATAAATTTATATTGTTAACATTTGACCAGGGGCGGACTGGAATCATTTGGCCCCGGTGGCTACATGGCCTCTATGGCCCCAACCCTCATTAAGAACATTTTTGGAAACAAAAAAATGGTTGTTTAAATGTTTGGACCAATTGGCCCCCAAAGGCCTTCTGGCCCCGGTGGCGATGGCCACCCGCTCCAGTCCGCACACTACATTTGACTATAATTTGACCAAGGATAAGGATGTAAAAAACTCATTCAGACATTAAAAAAAATATACTAGGACTGATAATTATCATAATAGTAATAAGAGGTACATTAACAATTATTAAATAATAAGGCACACATATAACGTTTATTATTTTAAACCAGATTCGTCAAATTAAACTTTTTTATCTCACCTACGAGGAAGAGAACAATTTTTTTAAGGTAAAATTTGAAATATTTTACATTGATTTGTATCATAAATATGTATAAGTATCCTTCTGCAGATAATTATAACAAATAAAAGCTGTCATATTGTCACTTATGCATAACGCCACTGCACAACGCATATTAACAACTAATTGTCACTAACAAACAACAATAATAATCCAAAAAACACTAAAAACCTCTTTCTGTATAACAAATAATAACAATAGTACATAAAACCAAACGTAGGTTATACGAAGCCCGCCAGAAAATTATCACCGCATGACGTAAGCGGCTGTCGATTTGGCTCCGCCCACATGCGCAATGTCATATCTCTTCTTTCTTTGTATCATGGGTCATGTCTATGGAGGACTTGAGGTAGGAGGCCGATCGCAATGCATTGGATTCGGTCCCAAATTAGCATCAGTAATTCAGCTTTACGAGTCGCCGTAAGATGGCGTTCGCGTTCGAAGTGGGCTATCAAATAATGGTTTCTTATGGACGCAATAACTATTTTTATTTAAATTAGTTCTTTAAGGAACAAATAAGGACTTTTATATGAATTTACACTTACTTTGTTATACTTATTAGTAAACTCGGCCTGTATAAAGTTCCAACAATGCTTGGTTTTTAAAATACAGGGTATTAAACATTCTAGCTATACCTTTGGAGCTAGAAAGAGACTTATTTGGCTGCGTTTTCTCTCTGAAAAAGATCCTGTCTTACACCCCGACACAAAGCAAACTCTACTTTTATAAATTGTAACATTATTTATTATAAATATGGAAATTAATTACAATACAACTTTATTTATCTTGTCTTGCCTTCAAACATTATTTGTTATTTCGAAAAATAAAATGTCAATTGTCAAAAGTAAAAGCACAGAAAAATAAAGGGTTTAAGTAAAAGTTAAAAACTATGGAGGATCTAGTTTTCCATATTAAAAACGAAGAAGAAGAAGACAACATCAGCCCACTTCGGACGCGAGAGCCATCTATCGGCCAATAGCGAACTAACCAAAAAACCGGGACAGAATTTGAAAATGCTGCCATTGTCGATCGGCCTCTTACCCTATAGTTCTCCATACATACGACTATGGAGTACTATAGGGTAGGAGGCCGATCGACAATGGCAGCATTTTCAAATTCTGTCCCGGTTTTTTAGTTAGTTCGCTACTGGCCGATAGATGGCTCTCGCGTCCGAAGTGGGCTGATGTTGTCTTCTTCTTCTTCGTTTTTAATGTGGAAAACCTAGATCCTCCATAGTTTTTAGCTTTTACTTAAACCCTTTATTTTTCTGTGCTTTTACTTTTGACAATTCACATTTTATTTTTCGAAATAACAAATCATGTTTGAAGGCAAGACAAGACAAATAACGTTGTATTGTAATTAATTTCCATATTTATAATGAATAATGGTACAATTTATAAAAGTAGAGTTTGCTTTGTGTCGGGGTGGTAAGACAGGATCTTCTTCAGAGATGAAACGCAGCCAAATAAGTCTCTTTCTAGCTCCAAAGGTAAAACCCTCTAGCTAGAATGTTCCTGTATTTTAAAAACGAAGCATCGTTGGAACTTTATACAGGCCGAGTTTACTAATAAGTATAACAAAGTAAGTGTAAATTCATATAAAAGTCTATATTTGTTCCTTTTTTCTTCTAATTTAAATAAAAATAGTTATCGCGTCCATAAGAAACCATTTATTTGATAGCCCACTTCGAACACGAGCGCCATCTTATGGCAACTCGTAAAGCTGAATTACCGATGCTAATTTGGGACCGAATCCAATGCATTGCGATCAGCCTCCTACCTCAAGTCCTCCATACATACGACCAACTAAATGACGGCCGACCAAAAATTTGGCATTCGACAAATGACGTCATCAGCATCAATTTTACATGGTTTGCTATTTGACGGCCATATATGGCCGTCGAGTGCACCTGGCCGTCAAATTGAATGTAAAATGACAATGTATGGTCGTCGAATTGATAGCGGGATAAATATATATATATTTCCCTAGTTTCTTATATACAGGGTGTTCCGATGATCATGTTACAAAATTCTAGGGTAGATAAAACACACGAAAATAAGAAAAAAAGTTCATGTGAACATGGGTCCGGAAACGCTTCTTCAGGGAGCTAGGGCCCTTCGAAGATGACCTTCAAAAACTACTTTTCGTTTTATAGCTTCGGTACTACTGCAGCTATCGCAACCAATTTTGGGACATGAAATCTAGTTCGTAGGTTCATCAATTTGAGCCTTCCGGATTTTGTCACCTTTAACCAGGGGCGTACAAACCAAGGGGGTATTTGAGTAAATTTGACCCTACTCCTCTTAGGCTTTAATTTCTTACCATTTTTATATCTGATTATGATTCTCCAATGCCTTTTACATAAAAAAGGTACTCTTAGTAAAAATCGCTATCTGTCACAGTTTCCTCCGAAAATGGCTAAATCCAATCAATAATAAATTATTGGTCTTAAACCAATTATTACGTTGAAATATGAAAATGAGGTTCAGTACAGATAGTTGTCAAAAATCTGTCAATAAAATATTGTGTCGCCAGTGAATCATGGATTATACTTTCGCCGAATATGCCGATATGCTATTAATTTATGGAGAAGTTCATTGCAATGGAAGAGCCGCTTCAAGATTGTATCAGGAGCGGTTTCCTGAGAGGCGTGTACCTGCTCACACGCTATTCGAGAGGGTAAATCAGCGCATAAGGGAAACTGGCTCCGTGAAAATAACGAGGCCAGATAATGGCGCTCAAAGAACTGTACGAACTCCAGAATTTGAGGAAGAGGTACTCCGACAATTCGAGGAAAATCCTAGTGTTAGTACCCGAGCTGTTGCAGAATCCATGAATGTAAGTCATGTACGTGTATGGGAGATTGTTAACGAACAACTTCTTCATCCTTACCATCGCCAAAAAGTACAGGAATTGAGACCAAATGATTATGCACCCCGCGTAGAGTTTTGCGAGTGGTTTCTTCAACAGTGCTGTTTTTACGAGAGAAGGTATTTTTAATTCACGGAATAGCCATGTGTGGGCGGAGGAAAACCCTCATGCTCTTCAAATAAGAGGGTACCAACATCGATTCTCGGTGTACCTCAATTTTTTAAGATACACCTTACCTGAGTTATTGGATGAGCTGTCCCTCGACATACGTCGGAATCTATGGTTCCAGCATGATGGAGCACCCGCTAATTTTGCACATGTCGTACGTGAGCACCTCGATGATCGTTTTAGAGGACGTTGGATTGGACGTGGAAGCGATGTCAACTGGCCAGCCCGGTCCCCAGATTTAACTCCTATGGATTTCTTTCTTTGGGGACATATGAAAAGCCTTGTATATGAAACTCCAGTTCAGTCGGAGGAAGATTTGGTGGCTAGGATTTCTGTTGCGGCTGAAATGATCCAAACCATGCCTGATGTTTTTACTGACGTCAATTTAAATATGCTACGTAGGTGTAATACATGTATTGAACGTGGTGGCAGGCATTTTCAACAATTGTTATTTTGAATTTATTTTGGTACGTACAGGGTCAGTCAACGACAGCGTTAGTAAATTCATCTTCAAGACAAAAATTTACTCTGCCTTATCCTTGACTCACTCGTTAAACCTGTTTAATTGTTTTTTTTTTGAAATATTTTGTTTTACGTTCCCTTTTACTTTTTATACCCCCAATTTCGAAAAGGCAATAAATCTCTCTAATCTAATTTATTTTCATTAAAGAAAAATATTTGACTAACTTATAATGCTCACTATCTGTACTGAACCTCATTTTCATATTTCAACGTAATAATTGGTTTAAGACCAATAATTTATTATTGATTGGATTTAGCCATTTTCGGAGGAAACTGTGACAGATAGCGATTTTTACTAAGAGTACCTTTTTTATGTAAAAGGCATTGGAGAATCATAATCAGATATAAAAATGGTAAGAAATTAAAGCCTAAGAGGAGTAGGGTCAAATTTACTCAAATACCCCCTTGGTTTGTACGCCCCTGGTTAAAGGTGACAAAATCCGGAAGGCTCAAATTGATGAACCTACGAACTAGATTTCATGTCCCAAAATTGGTTGCGATAGCTGCAGTAGTACCGAAGCTATAAAACGAAAAGTAGTTTTTGAAGGTCATCTTCGAAGGGCCCTAGCTCCCTGAAGAAGCGTTTCCGGACCCATGTTCACATGAACTTTTTTTCTTATTTTCGTGTGTTTTATCTACCCTAGAATTTTGTAACATGATCATCGGAACACCCTGTATATATATATTAAAAGTTTAATGATACGTACGTGCCTTTAACTATAAGAAAAAGCTATTCTCAGGGGTTTTACTTATTTTAAACCGGTCCCGCTATATTTTCAAAAAACTTGGTCACTTTTACTTTTTAATGATACGTATAATATAATTCAATAAAATGACTAAAAATCGACGTGTTTATTACGTAAAATTATGGCGTATAAGACACGTGTTAAAAACTACGTTATTTTGACGTCATCTCGCGACCAAAAGACGTCAACTGACTAAAAATCCCCAATATTCGACGTCATAAAGACGTCATCCTGCTACCTGGGTTATGACTTATTTAGTACTAGGAACTTTAGGTGTTAGGGTGACAATGTAAACGATTCACGGAAGCCTGGTACGTGAAGGTATGCGGTGAGAACCACTTTAGCGCAGGTCTATACCTGTTAGATGTATTATTCTTAGTATTTTAAGTGTGGGAACGGTTAATATTCTGCAGGAAAATTCTTGTCAAATTTGCTGACAGTGAGTTCATGGTATGTGTGGGAACCTATGAAAACTGCCCCTCTTTGCACCAATTTTACTATATAAACCGGCGCATAACGCTGGAAAAGTAACTCAGTCTTCGAAATTCAATTCAATTCAGTCTTCAGCAGTTAAGAAGTCAAGTTGTGACTTAGCAAGCTCTCAACAAGGACAAGTTAGTGTTTTTATAACTACTGGTTTATAAAAAGTGTTAGATGTTAGAATCACGGAGTGTTACCAAATAAGTGATTTTTGTGAATTGTGATTTTGTGCAAGAAATACGATGGGGTTGCAAATTCAACAAATAGGTTAGTGCCAAATAATTGTTAGTACCTAGACATTTCCAATTTTTACGATGATAAGAAATTTTAACCACTGTGTGTTATGGATGTGAAACGTAGAATCTCTATACAGTGCTAGACTATTCTATTTCTAAAAAATAACTTTAGTAAATTTCTGATATTTACTTTCAAAACGACTCCCGTAAGGACAGGGTCGTCGTAGGTCGTCATTGCAAGGAAAAGGAGGCCTTATCTGACAGCGATTAATTTTAATTGTGTTTATACAGATAAGACGTCGAACCTAAAAAGCAAATAATACCCAAAGTCCACGAACCCACATATAAATATTGTAGGTCGCCCATGTGTATAAAAAGTGATTATTAGGCCAACATAAAGTAACAATAAAAGGGTTACGAATCTGACTACATGGGTCGGTCGTTACATATACATCTACTGATACAAATATTACGTAGCTACTACTACTACGTATACCTGTCAGATCAGGATGGGCCAGGGGTGGGCTGGATAAATTATAGGGGGGCCCTGGCCCACTCAGCCCCCCTGTAGTTTCGCGCCTGGGGACCCGGGCTGATGTATCAAGGGTTCAAGCACAGAAAGAAAAGGGTTTGTTGGTTCAAATTTAATTCATGTCATGTTTGCTATTCACACTTGGGTGATAAAAAGGAATTGTTAGTCGACATTATTTACCGTCATTAAAGTAACAAGTCTACACGTAGGGAAAATGTTTGTCCGCCCATCTCGTAATAAGTTAGAATAGTACAAATATGAAGTATCGCAAAGCAAACAGAGGTAGGTAGATTATGTTTCCCCCGCTCCATCGTATTGAATCTCGCTCATGGCAGTCGCTGGTGGCACGCAGCGCCGCTTCGATTAGTTCGATTCTATTAATATCAAATAAATATTCATTCTTTTGTACGTTGCCGCCTGAATGAAAGGATCAGGATCAAGCAAAACGCATCAAGCCAGCCAGATCCGATGCGATGGAGTGGGGGAAACATAATCTACCTAAAGTCGCCACAGTGGTTCTTTTCCCGTGCGTCATCACTTTTACGTCATCAAAATCGTATGAATCAAATCAAAATTACGAGACGAAAAAAGTCAAAACTAAGTTAAGTTCATAAAATGGACGTGCCTGCCTACCGTTTGACGTACCTACATAATATCACGAAAAATTATTATTTATTTTAAGTTTTTCCCGGCATTCTCTATTATCTAAAAGAAATTGACAAACAAATGTTTATACATTTAATACTATTTTTAAAGCTTAAAATCTACAAAAGTTTGGTGTTTTATTGACTATTAAAATCGCAAAAGTCAAATTTTTAACATCCTTTCATTTAAGGGAATTTAGCCACTGCCGTAAACGTTTCAAAGAACTTTCACGGTTAGAATATTTAAAATAAATAAATTAGTTATTATAAAAATCCATAAATACTTACCGCCAAAACAGATGGTGGGTATAATTACCTCTAAAAAGAACTATTTTTAGAAACAGGAACAGTTTAAAGGTACAAAGATTTACAAAATACGAATTAGATTGGCAGATCAAAATAAGGTTGACAATGACGTTCTAAAATACAACGGTTGTCAACTAAACAAATAAAAAAAGTAATTAACTGACGTTTATAGTTTTATCCTTGTCTAGCACATTATATTATTGCGGAAATTTGAAGACGTTCTTTTATGCTTTTATTCAAACTTGTTACTGTAATAAACAAGGATGCAGAGTTATTAACCACGTTGAGTCCTGATCGTTGATTGATGACGCACGGGCAAAGATCCACTGTGGCAACTTTATTTCTATTTACTTTGCGATATTTCATATTTGTACTATTCTAACTAAGAGATGGGCGGACAGACATTTTCCCTACGTGTATATGCTAGGCTTGTAAATTGTTTACACGAAACTATAGCCAAGTTCCTTTAAGTTACTTTCAAAAAATAGCAATGCGAAATCAAATGCTAATAAGTTGAGCGTTCTTTTTTTAAAACTCAGCTCAGCCAAGATTTTTTCCTCTCTATCAATTAGGTGTGCCCTTCGATATTTCCCATATGATTATACGAAGCTGTTCGCGAAGCATTCCTTTAATCAAAGCTAAAGTAAAGATGATTACTTTACTTCACAGAAAAATAAATGGTTTACTTTACTTTGCTATTTAAAAGGAAGCGAACGGTAAATACCTAAAATGTATAATAATATACGGCAGGGGCATGCTTAACCGCCGCAAGGGAGAAGGGACATTTTTTTTAAGCGGAGATAAATCTTTAAAACGAACACTGAACGTTTAACTAAAAGGAATTTCGCTAAACTCTGTATACTATTGACAAACCCAAATCATTTGTTGTGCTATCTGTCTTAATACCCGAGTAAAAATGACGGCGCAAGTGTGAATGGCGGTAATCAACCAATCAAGTATTAGAAAATAGGTACACTCGTAAATTTACACCCTTGGGGTCCCAGGCTCACTAACCCCTTAAAATTTAAGTAAAGTAAATAAAGAAGTCTACAAACCAAAGACGTTCTTCTAAGGCTGGTTTATACGTAATGTTTTGTCGTCAAACTTGCATGACGTGGAAAGTTTGACAAACAAAACTGACACAAATCGTGCGTCTACACTATTCAAACTTTCTTATCTCAGTCTTATTAGAAGCAGTATGGAGGAGGAACTGTTAGTGACAATAATTGTATTATGTGCCCAAAAATTAAAGAAAAAGTCTGCACGTCGATCACGGCGGTGGTCCAGACAGTGGTTACTAAAGAGAGGGACATTCTCCCATGTAAATCTTCTCCGTGAACTCCAGCAGGAACCAGAAGATTGGCGCAATTATGTGCGTATGGATATAGACACGCACTGTAAATTATTATCACTTGTAACTCCACAAATCGAAAAACAAGACACTGCCATGAGACCGGCCATTAGCCCCCATGAGAGACTTAGCGCGACGTTGAGGTTTTTAGCAACTGGCAGGAGCTACAAGGACCTTGAATATACAACTATAATTTCAAACCCCGCTTTAAGTTGCATTATACCCGAAACCTGTGAAGCTATATACAACGTTCAAAAAAGGAATATTTAAAGGTAAATAAAATATACACATATTTTGCCTTTTAAAACTTTAATTAACATACATTTAGATTTGCTACTTTCTTTTTAAAGACGAAGCATAGAAAATGTAAATTAAACTTTTAAAAAAAATTATTTAAAAAAACAGAAAATAATTTTATTAGTTAGTATCGAAATCACTAAAGTAATGCGAAATTCCTAGTAACCTTGAATAATTTTCGACCGTTATATTAGTATTTAAATTTGCTTCGCCTTCACCTTCATGGCTAGGTTGTGAATGAACCATTGAACTATTGGGCAGATTTGCTTGTTGATTATAATCTATGTTTTGATTATGAGTACCAAAATTTGCCACAGACTGACCTGCATGTATAGGTTGTGGATAATTATTCGAGCTATTGGAAAGATTTGCTTGATGATTATAAAGTAAATTTTGATTATAAGTAGGAAAACTTTGACACATTGAAAGCCGCCCTCTAGAAGTACCAGAACAGTTCACAATTTTAAAGTCTTTCGTCAATCCTTCCAGTTCCGCTTCAAAAATAACATCGTTAATAAGCTTTCGCGCAAAGATATGTTGGTTTCCTTTCAGATCACGTAATTTATGCGCTATATATTTCCCGTAAGCATAAAATTCATCATCAGAACGAATAGCTTTCAATTTTTCTCCAGCTAGGTGAAGTACTTCGGTCGTTGGATCATTGTTGCTTTTAGATCGATTCCTCTTTCTCGTGCTCGAAGCTCGGCTGCTTGACGACACGGAAGGTGTGTCACAGCTTGATACAGTTTCGGTTCTTCCCTCTCGTGGTGTTGGTGGAGGGGAAAATACCGCCTCTGTTTGCGATTGCGAGTCTTCATCTAACGATGCTTCTTCATCTTCTCCCTAAACAAAATAAAACAAATATTTTCACTTTCGTCTGAAAAAGAGCACTTGTATAAAACAAAAACCCTTTAACTTCGTTACTATAATTTTTCGTTAGACTGACATAATCTTTGTTCTTTTCAGTTTTCAACGACAGAAAAAGAGTGGATGGACATAGCTGAAGAATACAACACAAAATGGCAGTTTCCCCATTGCCTTGGTGCAGTGGACGGGAAGCATGTGAGAATCTTACCACCAGCTCATAGCGGATCTTACTATTTTAATTACAAAAACACCCACAGCATTGTACTCATGGCAATTGCTAACGCTAATTGTGAATTTATCTACTGTGATGTTGGAACAAATGGCCGAGTTTCGGATGGAGGGGTCATTGCAAACACACGATTTTATGAAAAACTGATACAAGGTAGCCTCAAGATTTCTAAAGCAGAAAGAGTTTCCAACAGTAATCAAGAACTTCCCTACGTGTTTATCGGCGATGAAGCATTCGGACTGCGCTCAGATTTTCTTAAACCTTATCCCAGAAGCAGCTTGAACCGCGACACCCGAATTTTTAATTATCGCTTGTCAAGAGCCCGACGTGTCATTGAAAATACATTTGGAATAATGACGTCGCGTTTTAGAATTTTGCAAACTGCTATAAATTTGGATGTTAACAATGTCGACATTGTAGTGTTAACTTGTTGTGTACTACACAATTTTTTACGAAGATTATGTTCTCACAGCTACTCGTCACCTGATGTACTTGACGCAGAAAATATAGAGGATGGTTCTGTGGTGTTAGGAGAGAGATGTAATCCCGAAACTATGCACAATCTTTCCCATGGCAGACGGGGTCTAATTATGCAAAGCGCAAGAGTAGCGAGGGATAATTTTAAAACATATTTCAACAGTGACCAGGGATCGGTACCGTGGCAAGACAAGGCCATCATGTAAGTTGAAACTTAAAAAATTGGTAAAGGCTATTACCCATAATCCTCGCCGGACCCCCAAATTCCTATCATTAGAAATGCCTGATTATGGATTTTTTGCACAAAACCTCTTTATTATTTGCTACCTACGCTGTATATTATTTTGTTTAAAATATTATAAGACATTTTGTTTGCTTTTGTGTATGAATAAATAAATAATAGTTGTTAGCAACAAAAATAACACTAATTGATTTTTATTTCTTACCTCCTTTTCAGAACCGTCTATGTTTGTCCGTGAAATTCTAGGTTGCTGGTCTTCGTCGTTCAAAAAGGAAAGTAAATCAAAATACCATAGAGAACTTAGTTGGTGTTTTGTGATAGAGAAGGTTTGTAGATTTCGTCTGTGCCAGCTCCGGAACGTTTTGACGATCTGGCACATTCAAAAACACTTCAATAAAAATAAAACAACCCAAGTGCCCCCTCTGCACGGCGCAGGCGGAATGGTTTACTCGGACGACGAGAAGGCTCAAGCCTTCGCCGAGTCACTTGAAAACCAATTTCGCTTGAACACTTCAGTTGATGACGACATCGACTGGGAAAACCGTGTAGAGAGACTTGCCTCAGAAATCCCGAGAATTTTTCCCCAACCGCCCCCCCCCGAAATACGCCCCACAAATTCTGAGGAAGTAAAAACACAAATTCACATCACTAAACCCAAAAAAGCCCCGGGTAAGGATGCAGTCAGTAACACAGCGCTGAAAAACCTGCCGGATAACGTCATTGATAACATCGCAATGATCATAAACTTCATGTTTAAAAACCACGTATATCCAGACACGTGGAAAACAGCGATTGTAATACTGATTGCAAAACCCAATCAAAATCGCACTTTCCCCGAAAATTGGAGACCCATAAGCATCATCTCGTCCATAGCAAAAATCTCAGAAAAAATTTTTCTATCCAGACTATGGGACATTCTTAACGAACTCCACATCATTCAAGATGAGCAGTTTGGCTTTCGCCACGGTCATTCGACCGAAGTCCAACTTGCTAGACTAATCGACACAGCCACAGATGATCTGCAGCACCAGGCCTCCACAGGCATGGTAGCTCTAGACATCTCCAAAGCTTTCGACAAAGTTTGGCACGACGGCCTCGCATACAAACTCCATTATGTTTATACTATAAACATAAATTTCACAAAATTCATTATTTCATACCTCAAAGATAGAAAATTCCAAACCCGTGTAAACGGCGTTTTGTCAGACGTACGCGATATTGAAGCGAGCGTTCCCCAATTGCCCCAGTTTCATACATTGTGTATACTGCGGACATGCCAAAAACGCCTTTCGTCGAGCAATACATCTTTGCTGACGATACGGCCATGACGTGCACCCATAAAAACCTTGCACACATTCAAAGATGTTTACAAAATCAGATTAACACGCTTATTGACTATTTTCAAAAATGGAAAATAAAAGTTAACGCTGAAAAAACTCAAGCCATTCTCATTTCCAACAAGAGAATAAACAACATCAATATCCAAAATCTTGAACTAGACAATACTGAAATACCTTGGAGCAACACCCTAAAATACCTCGGTGTCACTCTTGACAAAAAGCTCTCATGGGCCCCCCATTTTGACAATAAAATCAAAAGCGGAAAGCAAGCATTTGGCCGCCTATATCCTCTCCTGGGTCGCAAAAGCAAACTGTCACTTAAAAATAAGACGCTACTATACAAACAAGTAGTGCGCCCCTCCATACTATACGGAAGCATAGCATGGTGTCAAGCACCTAAAACACGAAGAAAACGTCTTCAAACACTTCAAAATAAAATTCTTAGGGCCATCACAAACGCGCCCTACTACATTAGGGGAGCGGCGATCCACCGCGACCTTAAAGTAGAAACAATTCAAGAATTTCTAAACAAATGACATACTGAGTTTTTTAGGAAAAAACAGTTTCACCCAAATCAATTAATTCAAAATTCATTTCCCATAAATCCCGCCCCAAATCTGCCAAATCCGCAATAGGAGCATAAATGCTCCTATTATACAATAACATAAAAAACACAAAAACAACATCCTAATCGTCAAGCCATGCTTGATTGTATGACAACAAAAATTGATCAAACCCAAAAAATTTGATCAATTAAAAAGTAAAAAAAAATTTTTTGAAAATAAAAAATTCCAAAAAATTACACTACAGAAACACTAACGTCCCCCCCAAAGGACAATTTGTCCTTTAATTTTCAGAAAACCCAAAGTGTGTAAAAGTGCTCAACGGCACTAACACGTTAAAACCCAAGAAAGAAGAAGTACGCTTTTATTTTTGCACACTCTTTACGATAAACAGTTCGAAATGAATTGATTTTTTTAGTGACCGAGTCTTTAGTTGCTTCAGGATCTACTTCTTTATACTTATTAAGCAAAGCTGCGTATGCCTGGTTTTTCTTATCTCGGTTGCTGTAATCCTTTTACTTCACGTGCCAAAGGCAAGGAAAACTTTTAACTTTGGTACAACTCAATAATCTCTGTAAAAAACTCGTGAGACCAGTGTCGTAGGTCTGATGACATTTTCTTTTGCCCCTAAACACACTTAATATCCGCTCAACCATCATGCAACGCCGCTAAAAGAATAGACTGGCGAGCAATAAAGTTTGACCGATTAGACAAACGCACGTCTACATGCGCCGACTTGTTTGCCGTCTTGCTTGTACACAAAGCTCCAGCCTATCAGTCTTTTGTGAGTTTGCCAACTAGGGGTGGGAAAAAGCGTGATTTTCCTGTCATAGCTCCAAGCTGTGACAGCTCCAAGCTGTGACAGCTCCATGTCTGAACCTGTGACTGGAACCTGTGACTTTGTCACAGCTCCGGACTTGCAATTTGCAGGGATGCTGGCTGCGAAAGCACAAACGAACGGCAGCGTACCAGCGCGGTAGCGGTTTCACACTTATTTATATTCCGCTCCGCCAACAAGCTCCTTCTGCGCTTCGACACAGCACAGCGCGTGATTTATATTTTATAGAAGCGGCGGCGACGCTCAAATGAATTCTCCGAATTACTTTTTGAACGAGTTCCGCGAAATGTTTATTTTTCTTTTATTAAATTGGTATTTTCTATTTTATTATAATATTATACGGTGTGGTACTCCTACCGATTCCAATTCCGGCGTTTCGGCAGGACCTGTTTTTACGCTCGCGTCGCTCACTTACTTCCAGTCCAGTTTCTACCGCACCGTTAGGTCATTTTTATGCCGCACCGTCGGGTCCGCGAACCTCATATCCAGCGCGGTCACGTGAGTTACGTCGTCGCAGGTCCTTTAGTCGAACCGGAAGCCGCAGCGCGCACCGGCCGGTCCGCGAACCTCATATCTAGCGCGGTCACGTCGTCACAGCTCCTTTAGTCGAAGCGGAACTGGTCGCGACTGTGACAGGCCCGGAGCTGTGACAAAATCACAGGTCGTGAAATCACGCCACACCCCTATGCCAAACCTCACTTAGTTCATGCAAAACGTCCAACTTGCTGTCTATACGTAATGTTTTGTTTGACAAATCTGGCATGATCATGCAAGACTGACGATAAAACATTACGTATAAACCAGCCTTAAGACGTCTATGCTACAAACAAAAATTAATAGTTGGATAGTCGGTGAATATTAATCAATTTTGGTCGTAATATGCTGTTAAAGAAGACCAACTTACGATCACAAAACACCAACTAAACTTACGATCGCCCAAATTGAGCTGCCTAACGATGTTTACCGCAGCCAACGCCAACGAAGAAAAGTCAGAAACTTTTTTCTCTGTGCCTTTATTTTCTTTTAGAGGTGGGCTTAAGAGTTATTTTTGAATCACCGGTATACCGGTGACTGTTATTTTAAATTAACTGTTATTTTAAACAGTTACCAGTTATTTTTAAAAAATGAGATTTACTAAGGTGAAGGTGTCAATTTAAATAATCGACTTTTTCTCTTTTTAAATATTTTATTGGCGCTAAATTAAAATAGCTGTTATTTTGAAAAATAACGTTTTCTCTATTTTATTTTCAGCATATTATGTTACTGTACCCATCACATACCACACACCCTAGTCTCTAGTTAAATTACCAATAAAAATAAAGTCTATGTAGTATCATATACTAAGTAAATACACACAATACGACGGTCACGACTCACGACATACACACACATAAATAGAAAATACATTAAATACAACGCCACAACGCGCTTCGGGGAATTACAAAATATATAATTGCCAACCTATCCACCAATCCACTATTTCCCTCGCAATTTTAAACGTGAACAGTAGTGAAGACGTGAAATTATCTTGTAACTATTTAACACCTTTCCTTTAAGCATAAGCATTCTGCAAACCAGGACTATCAAATATCAGAGAAATAACGTTCATTGGAAATTAATTATACCTTACCGTTACCGCCCACAAAGTGATATGAAAATTATCCGATTACTAATAATAACCATGTTATTTTTTAATATCCAGTTATTTAACAGCAGAAGGCTGCATGAGCCGGCGACTTAAGCAGCGGCAGTGCTGTGCGATCGGTTGGTATATGAATCACTAGTAGTTGCTTCACTACCTATTACTAAAATAACCATGTTATTCTTTATCCAGTTATTTAGAAAATAACAGCGTGCAGCGAAAGAAGGCTGCCATGAGCCGGCGAACTCAGTCGGCAGTGCGATGTGCGAGCGCTTGGTATATTGAATAACTGGTAACTGCTTCAGATCATATTTAATCACCGATAGCGACTGCTATTTCTTAATAACCGGTTAATTTTAACCGTGACAGTTATATCGTCAGTCGTCACACCTCTATTTTCTTTAGAAAGTTAGGTTACTTTTTGCCTGCTAGATTGAAAAGACAAATTTTATCTATGATTTAAAAAATATTCAAGAAAAAGTGCAATAATGGAAGAGAAAATTAAGCTTCTTAAAAAGGAAATTTATCAGCTACGGCAAGAATTAATACAAAAGGAAAACCTATTGTCACAATCTTTGCAGGAACACAAAATAAATGATATGGTAAGTAAGTTTAGTTCTTTTTACAAAACTTGTCACCCATTTAATAAGTTATTTTCATAACACCCTGTATATTTTTAATTTTTTTTTAAATTTTATAGGTACTTCTTTATTACAAATTTGAAATTTGGGTTACTAAGTACCGAAATTTTTTTCACAAAATACAAACTGAAATGACGTCAACAAAACACACATTTAAATTTACTGTTGTAATTTGTAACATTTTAATTCTTAAAATTTAAAACAGAGTTTATATATCACATATTAGGGAGTAGTTGTATTTCCTCCTGTATTTCACACAAGGATGTGTTTTAAAATAGCTCTGTGAATAAAGTTATTATTATTATTATTATTATTATTTATTACAATTTATAAATTACAAATCAATAAACTCTATGTTAGTCATTAAAACAAAAAGTACTTACGAACAAAAACACCTAAATATCTGTACCTATGTGTTTATGTGATGTCATTCATTAGTAGGTATTGTAGCTGATATTGTAGGTTCTTAGTTCTTAGACTTTCACTTACTACCTAATAAATTTACATAAACAGGACGACAGAACCTAGTAAGGCCCTCGGTAAGGCCCATTTACTAATAACAGAAAACTAGTCTGCAAAACATAGCACAAGAGTCAACTTAAAGACCGAAAACCCTCTAATCCAAACACTCAAAATCAATCTCCCAAAATGTATATGAAGTTAGCAAAAGAACTCCGGACAACCAAGTTAAGTGTAACCTACGAATAAAGAATACAAAGGAAGTAGGGTATTGTAGATTGACAGTTGTCCGGGATGGGGGCCGATGGCGGCAACATTTGACGCATGCGCGTTTCCGGTCCACCTGTGGCGTATCATTAAAATGGTAATAATAAAATGATTAATGAAATTTTATTTGACGAAGAAAATAGAAAAATATTTAGATTCATATATACCTATAAGATACGTTAAGGTTGGTGTAATAAAACAATACAACTATTTCTTTTAATTATTTATTTAAATAAGGTAACGGAGGTGAAAGGGTCCTTAATGTAAATATCTGGTTAAATAACTAAAAAACACCTGTTATTATACATTAAAAAAAATTGCAGAAAACAAATAGTTTCAGATAATAAATACCGATGAAGGCAAAATTATTGTCAAAACGTCTATTTTAAAAAATAAAATTTTAAGAAAACCTTACTCTTTCTTCATGAACCAAATCACAAGAAAATAATAAAATATTTATTTATTTATTTATTTTATTTATTTATTTATTTATTCACGGGCACTTGCCCAATTTCACAAAAATATACATAATCTTAATCCTAACGCAGAGTTAACATATTTTAATTAATTTTAGAAAAACGTAGTATTCAGCAGTGTGATAAAATTAGAGAGATTTCACATTATAGTATAAAGTTTTCGCATAAAAATAGATCTATTTAAAAAGAAATCAAGTGTGGGATGCTCATTGGCCAGTCTGCCTGACCTTGATATAAAACTATTTTGGCCATAATTAGTTCTATGAGGAACTATCGAAAATGTATTTCTTAGACGTGTTTCCCTTGAAGGTGCATGTAACCCTATTTTTTCCAGCAAAAGAGGGCAGTTAAATTTATTGTGTAATATGTTATATAACATTTTAAGATCTTTTAGATCGCGGCGTTGAGAGAGTGATCTGATCTGAATATTAGATTCCAGCTGAGAATATGTTAGTTGTGGTGCATTAAGTTTAAAAGCTATGTATTTTAAAAATTTATGTTGAACTTTCTCCAACTTCTTAATGTGTACATTATAGCACGGATTCCAGACACAAGAAGAGTATTCAAGATGAGTTCTTATTAATGAGCAATATAGTTGCTTAATAGCTTTAGTAGTCGTGAAGTCAACGGTAACGCGCTTTATAAATCCGAGAAGTTGGAGAGATTTAGAGAGGGTGTTCTGGATGTGAGGAATAAAAGTAAGCTTTGAATCCATAATCAAACCTAAATCTTTTATTTCGGGAACATTCGTAACTATATTATTTTCGATTAAATAAGGCTGTTCAAACGCTGACCTAGTCTTATGAAAGATGATCAAGTGGCACTTAGATGCATTCAGCTCCATACCATTGTTCTTACACCAAGCTACCAATCTGTCCAAGTCGGACTGAAGATTTAAACAGTCATCGAGGGAGGAGATTTTCATGTACAATTTTAAATCATCAGCAAAGAGGAGGAATTGACTGTATTTGAATTGCGACCCCAGGTCGTTAATAAACAAATTAAATAAAAGGGGGCCCAGATGAGACCCCTGGGGAACCCCAGATGGAACTTTTATACTTGTGGATTGGAAATTGTTAAATCGGACTATCTGGGAGCGCCCAGTCAAGTAACTACGTATCCAGGACAGCAACTGGCCACCAACACCCAGACCCTCCAGCTTAGATAATAGAACCGCATGATTGACCCTGTCAAACGCCTTGGAGAAGTCGGTGTAGATTGAGTGTACCTGAAAGCCATTCTCCAAGGCTTCCGAAATGAAGTCAACGTAGGTTAGCAAGTTGAGTTCAGTATTCATTCCGGTCCGGAAGCCAAACTGTCTGGAAACAATATAAGGGCTTAATAAGGAGGTCAAATACTTAGTTAAGATATGTTCAAATACTTTTGGAATGGTACTCAGGATGCTAATTGGTCGATAATTCGTTACTAAGTCTTTCTTTCCTGATTTATGGATTGGTGCTAGATAACTTAGTTTCCAAAATTCTGGAAATATTCCCTTAGTTAAAGATAGGTTAAAAATGGTATGTAAGGGCCGGGCCAGAATAAAGCTGCAGTGCTTAAGAAGTAAGGGGGGAATACCGTCAGGACCAGGACCCTTGTTTATATCTAAGGAATTTAAATGTGAGTATACATCGGATATGGAAATGTTGTACTCTGTGACACTAGTGTTGTTGTACTCAGAAAGTGGTTGTTGGTAATCAGGACAGTGTTGACTACTATAAACTTGAGAAAAATAATGGGCAAACATATTGGCAGTTTCTGCTCCGAAAGCACTGCAGTCTCCATTGTATTGAAATTCACTGGGGTGATCGTTACTTCTTTTTTTTGAATTAACGTAGTTCCAAAATTGTTTGGGATTAGTGGTTAAAGAGTTTTCTGTAAAAGCAACAAAAGTATTGTTTGATTCGACTAATAGTCTTTTACAATTTAAACGTAATCTAGAGAATTCACGATAATCGCTCTGAAGTCCCGAGTTTTTGTAGCGTTTGTGAGCCCTTTTTTTTTCTATTATACAATGCTTAAGCGCTGGTGAGAACCATCTGGGAAATTTACCTGTGGAAACACGTTTAAGGGGAACAAATAATTCGATTGCTGAATAAATAGCATTATAAAATACATTTACCATGTCATCCAGACTAGTCTGAGCAAGAAGAGCATCCCAGCACATGCCTCCCAGGTAATCATTAATTAAATTAAAGTTTGCTGATTTGAAATCTCTATAATAACCTTCACATAAAGAAGAATTGTTTGTATTATCGCATTTATAAGGCACTGTAATGTCCAATGGTGGGTGATAGTTATCCTGAGGTACAACACAATCGTCAGCTTCACGAACTTGACAGTTTTCGTCTTGAAAAAGTACCAGATCTAGAACTGAGTTGTGATTGTTCGTAATCGTGTTTAGTTGATGTAAATTGTGGAAAGCGCACATATTGGACACTACTTCCAAGGAATCGACCTCGGCAGGAGCTGCTGGGGGCACTGATCTGACAACGGAGCTTAAATTATTGTTTTCCCACAATGCATGAGGCAAATTAAAATCTCCGAGAATTCCTATTGCTGCCAGGGGGTGTTCTTCGGCCAACGTGTCAACATTTTCACTAAATGAAACGTAGTCGGTGGTGGGGGACCGTGGCGGAAAGTATGCACCAGCTAGAATAAGTGATTTCTTTCCAGTTTCAATCAGGACAAAAAGATCCTCAATATTATCTTCTACGAACAGCTGCCTACTTTTTATGGTTTTGTGGATAGCAATTAGAACTCCGCCACCTCTGGAATAAGTACTTGTTTGGAGAGATCGGTCCCTTCTATAGATTCGGTAATCTTGCATATACAACTCGGCATCATTAAAAGCGTCATTAAGCCAAGTTTCCACAAACACAATAATCTGGTAGTGACAGCCAGGGATCGATTCCAAGAGGTAATTCAATTTAGTGCGAAGGCCTCTGACGTTTTGGAAGTAAATTGAGAAATCGTTATTTTGTGAGACTAGGCCTTTAGTTGGTTTTTTGATACAATAAGGGGAGTACCGTGTCGATGTATCACAGTCAGGTTAGTTTCGCCTTGAGTTCTTCGATTCTCCAGTTGGGTGCGGATAGTTTTTTCTTGTTCTCGCTGTTGAGGAGTCAAGTCGGAGTTGATGTAGACCTTTTTACCTTTTAGCTTAGAACGATTTTTCAATAATGAGAGCACTTCCGGTTGGCTGGAAAATGACACTTTAATAGATCTACATCCGTTTTTATTCCTCCTTCCAATTCTAGTAGCTCTAACAAGCTTGGGAGGGTTGTCCATCAAAGCACCAAACAATTGAGGTATCTCAATAGCGTCATTGCCTTCAGGGAGATTAAATATCATTAAATTGTTTCCCCTCTCTTGACGGTCTTGTAGCTCTCTGTAAACTTCCTGGCCTAAGAGTGGTGTAGCTGTTGGGATTGGTTGGGCTTTTAACCTATTAACCTCTTCTTTCAACTCACTTATAGCCTTTATAAGTTTTGGTACATTTAACAGTCCAGATTGACAGTCATGGCAAAAGAATTTTAGAGTTCTCTTGGTTTTAAGCTCCATAACGCGAATCTCAGATGCTGACAAGTCGGAACATTCAATTTTCTTGTGAACAAAGCGACCACATCCGTCGCAAGAGAGGAGCCCGGAAGCATCTTTATCGTCTATTTCACACTTAAAACAATGCATATTTAGGACTATATTAAATATAATATAATATAATATAGTCCTGTTTATTATATATAAGTATGTACCTGAATAATATTAATGCGATTTCTAGTATAAAAGAAAATTGTCAAATGACAAACTATGCAGATCATACAAACATTTTATTTATTTATAGTATCAACAACTTAACAAGTTAATTATAGATACATAAACCCCATTTCTAAAAGCTTATACCTAATCTATAATAAATATTCAATTAGCATTTGCCTAAGCAGTTCATTCCTTAATTTTAATTTTTCATAGTTTAAATTATATATTATGTCAATGTCTCCACAATATTTATTAAAATATAGCACAGTCTTATAAGTGGCGAGGTTTTGTATAGATTTGTCCTCGGTGCAGGAACATAAAATACATGAGCGGATCTAGTATTGACTAAGCCTATTCTAAACGGAAGCAGTCCTAAGAACTCTTTATTATCCATTTTGTCTCTAATTATTTTATATAGGAAAATAATTCTTGCTTCTATACGCAGTAGTCTTAAAGAAGAGAAATTAAACAAATTACACAAAAGCCCTTGATCTGTACCTCTTGGCGGAGAAACTGAAAATGACTTGTAGTACAAAAATTTTAAAAATTTACGCTGAATAGATTTTAAAAGAGCAATCTTAATGGCATATTGAGGATCCCAAATAGTGCATGTATACTTAAGTTTTGTAACTACCAGGGATTTATATAGAGTTATTATGGCGTTAACATTTTTAAAGTATTTATAAGTTCTTATAATAAATCCTAGCATATAAAGACCTTGAGCTTCTGGAGCAACATATTTAACAATTTATGATTGAAGTAAATAATTATTGGTTTTCTAAAAATGAACTGATATTAAATAAATCAAAGACTGTTGTCACCTTATTTAAGACTAACCGATACGCTTTGGAGAATCCGGAAACCGTAACCATTAATGATTACTGTTTACGTTACTGAGTGGCCTGATGAGCTGCTAGGGCTATTCAGCCAAGTACCGTTGTTCCTAGATTGGTCCAGGGTGTGTGGGTTGCTGTAACTGTAAGGGAATTATTATTTGGCCTGGATCTAGGCTAGGCAGTAATTCTCTACTTTACTAAGAGGTACACAGGGTACCTACTTATTTTGGGAAACTGTACATGGTAAGGAGGACTTTGTTACAGGAACGGGTTCCAGGAACCAAGCAAATGCTGTACTACTACTTTAGAAAGCTACCAAGCTTTGAAGATCGTAATGAGTTTAAATTGCTTACATGCACGAAGTCTGAAAGATGCTTAATGGGTGAACTAGTGGTGAACTGAAATAGTAAATCCTGAAGCGTGACTGAGGATGAGGAAAAGCTGTTTGTTATGAGTGAGTAGAAATGATTTGTATTATAGTTAAGTGAGCATGCCCAAAGCGTATGAAGTATGGTACGTCTTTCTCTACAATTACACAGGTCCTGTTGTTGGAGCCCAATTCTTCTTTTGTGTGTGGGAATCAGGCAGTGCCAGTGTCCTGAGCGCAGTCTGCAGAGAATGACAAACAGATTACTTCTATGTCATAGTCCCTGATGATGTTTATCAGAGTGTCTTTATTTTGGTGGAAACTCCTTAAATTCCAATGCACGACATTATTTGCCATTTGAGTGAGTGATGTCATGTTATGTTTTGAGGTAGGACTATGTACGGGGTGGTTCCTTGGTGTTTCTTATATTAAGTGTTATTTAGATTATGCTAAGTGTTATTTACATATTTACAAGTAGAGTTAATTTTACTCAATAATTTATACAATGATATTTACATGTTGTAGTGTAGGACGAAGAGAAAAACAGATGTGGTATTCTCTTAAAGTTTTATTTGCTTTGTCTTTATTTGTGATGCTGTTGAAAAATTTATTAAGGTTAACTTGGTGTTCTGATGGGGGCTTTTTAGGGATCGTTAGTTTTAATGTTGCAGGTTTTCCAAATGTGTTTTCCTGTTGGGAGTTCTTCGGTTCTGTCTTCAGGGGTATTGTAAGGTACACTAGATATAGTATTTCTTCTTGCTCCATGGTGTCACTTTCTTCATTCCTTTCCTCATTTATGCTGTAACGTTCCTTTTCATATTCTGCTGAAAACTGATTAAATTGTAGTATTGGTTCGACAACCACTCTAGTAGTGGCAGGTATAAGGGCTTCTTTGTGGGCAACTTTATTATATCCAGTGGGACTAGTAGGGGAATATGGTCTTTTAAATGGATTTTGTTTAGGAGGGGTACCTATGCTTTCTGTTTCCTTGTCTTTCATTGGGTCTCGTAGTATTAGCACCTTGTGCTTGGTTAATTTGTCTATCCCGTTTTGCTGCTGTGGAAAAGTTTTGGAAATTCCTGTGTTGATGGTCTGTATGTTGGACTATTTTGCCTATATTGTCTTTGTGGCAGGGTTGGGCAAAATTTGATTTTTATTAAAAAAATCAAAAATCATTGATTTTTTTTTGATTTTTATTGATTTTATTAAAAATTTAACATTTTTCTCTCTTTTGAAGAAGTAGTCCATACTCAAAGTGGAGTTAAAAGTATAGGGAAAAAAAGAAAAGCACAAAGTCTTTCTCCACAATATTTAATTATTAGAATCACTAGGCGAACCTAGGATAATTCATAATACATAGTTCAATTCGACATTTTTCGAGTGTAGAAACACTCATCATCAAGAAAACGAAGTAAATTGTACAATGCTGATGTTGTTAGCAATAGAGAAAACTTCAGCATACTGAAGCGTCAAGGACTCGTGCAAAGGCACTGTCTTGGGTGGAAAATGAAGAGAGAAAAGAAAATTAGGAAGTTATAAGAGACTTTGTGAAAAACATTTAAGCGAAAGGGATGAAAAATCCTGAGTTTAATTTGACTTTGTCGGAGACGAGTTCTATATAGTTACTGTTGATTTTTAAAAATATTTTTTTAATATCTTATATTGTTCATTGTTCTGAATTAAAAATAAATAGTTTTATTAAATCATGATTTAAAAAAAAAATAAAGTGATATGTGATTTAAATCATTATTTAAATCGTGATTTAAATCAGCCCAACCCTGCTTGTGGTTTATAAGGGTTTGGAAAAAGTTGATTGGCTTCATACACATCTCTCGATGTTGCTAAGTGTTATTGTTGGCAGTTGCAACACTCTTTTTTTTTAGGGCCTTACATTGATTGATGTTATGATTTTTTCCACATCTAAAGCAGCCGGCTTTGCTTCGGCATATTTTGTTGGAGTGTCTGAATCTTAAACGGTTAAAGCATAGAATCACAGCTCTGATGTATATATCAACTTTATAATTTACACCAAATAGCTTAACTTCTTTTGGGACTTCCTTGCTTTGGTGGAGTTTTTATATAAGGCTAAAATGCGAAAATATCTGGTTTTCATGACTAGGGGGTGGCCAGAGAGGGTCTAAACCCCCAGGCCGGAAGGCATGCTGTAAATCTAACCTATATTGTGTGAATATGCAAGTTGTATGTTTAGTTAAAAAAGGTGGTAAAAGCCAAGCAGTTAGCGACAGGGCTAGAAAAGGGCGTTTATGAATGTTGTAAGCACTTACCACCACTCGATGGTAAAACCAGGGGGTTGAATTTGTTTGGTAGCCGCTCGTGATGTAGCAACCCAGAACGGCCGTGAGAAAAAAAAAACCCTTAATGATTATCATATAAGATTAAAGGAAGATACTAAAATCTTAGGTGTGTTGTTTTTTTTTTTATTTATTTATTTTACGTCGGCCTTTTTCCGCAACGAGGCCAATCACCGACGCCAGGGAATTTGTCACACACTATCTGGTAATTTTGCCGAATCCCTCTTTGTCGAGGGTAGGGTTCTTTAACGTGCCAACATCCATGACACGGGGCCCACAGTTTAACGTCTCTTCCGAAAGACGGCGCCACCTCTTAAACCAAATTCCAAATTTAACATCGACGTTGCCGGCACCGGGAATGGAACTCGGGCCTACGATCTGTAAGGCTGTAGCGCCAGGGCCGTATCTGAGGGGGGGTTTTAGGGGTTCAAACCCCCCCCGAAAACAATAAAATCCTTATATGTTTGTTTGTGTGTATGTTTAAATGTATGTTTAAAGTATAACTAGTATTTTTTGCCACTGGTCTAACCCCCCCCAAAATTTTGGTTCAGATACGGCCCTGTGTAGCGCTAACCACTAGACCACAACGTCGACTAGGTGTGTTGTTGGATAGTAAAATGTATGTTACACCCTTAGAGTATTAAGTAATATGTTAAATTAGAAACTAGGAAAATGATGTATATATCGGTTTTCAATATACCAGTGCAGTAGATGTTTGTGGTTTTTGATGTATTGAAAATGATAATTCAAGATGGAATGTTCAATATGCAACATTATTAAACAGCCGACAAAAGACATAAAAAATCCATGTTTTCCGTGTGATTCTTGCCGAAATATTATTTGCCAAGAATGTAGCGAGTTAAGTACTTCTGAATTGAGGTGTATTCCTCTACAGAAAAGATCATTAATTTATCATTGCAAAAAATGTCGTGAATATGACTTGGTTAGGATTTTGAATAGTACAATAACTGACAAACAGAAGATCATAAATGATCAGGAAACAATTATTGCCCTGCTAAAAGAGAAAATTGAGAAATTAGAAGGAGGTTCAAATTCGACATATGCCAGTGTCGCAAGACAGGACCAGAATCAAAAATCAACCACTAATATTATACTAAAACGCAACTTTCCCAAAATAATTGTAAAACCAAAAAAACAACAGACTTCGCAACGGACTAAAATGGACATTCATAAAAATATTAATCCGGCCACTCTCAAGATTGGAGTAAGTAATATAAAACCAACTAAGACTGGTAGTATGATAATTAAATGTCAAAATAAAAATGAATTAGATATCTTGAAACAGGCTTTGGACTCCAAATTGAAACATGAATATGATATAGAACTCAGCAAATTAAGGCAACCAAGGATAAAAATTGTAAATGTTAACATGATTCAGGAATACACACCAGAAGAAATTGAAGACTACATAAAAAAGCAGAATAACCTAATGGGTGAAGTTAAAGTAACTTATATACGTAAAAACAGAAATGGGACTAAAACAGTATTTTGCCAATGTGAACCTAAAAGTTTTCACCAAATTTTAAATCTAAAAAAAATATGTATAGGCTGGGAAAGATACATGGTGTATGAAGATCTAACAATCCCAAAATGTTTTAATTGCCAAGGCTACTTCCACAAAAAGGACGAATGTAGAAACAAAAAGGTATGCCCGATGTGCTCTGAGGAACACGAAGAAAGTAGATGCCCTAAAGAAAGGAAATGTTGTAACAATTGTCATGTTGCAAATGAAAAATATAACACAAGACACGCCACTGACCATGACACTGGCGATCAAGAATGCCCAACTCTAAAGTTCCATATCGACGTACTAAGGAACAAAACAAACTATATTGATTAAAAAAGAAACCCACACTGTCCACTTTTTGTTTTTAATTGCATTTTGTTCAATGGATACCGCAGAGTTAAACGTGCTGAATGAACTGGAGTACGAAGAGAATGAAATTTTAAATAATATTAACCAAAGGTACGATGTGCATCAATATGGAAAAATCTGTGATGACATGAAAAACAAGACGGGAGTGCTAAAGATCCTACATATTAACATACGCAGTGCCCAAAAAAATTTTGATGTATTTTTAACTTTCCTGGAAACTTTTAAGATTGGGGATTTAGATATAATAATATTCGGTGAAACCAGGCGTATAAGAAATGTAAATAATTTCACAATTCCTGGATTTCAAACGCATTTTAACGATAGCATGAATAATCAAAATGATGGGGTTCTTATCTTTGTTAGGAATGATATTACCTATAATATTAACCATGAAGTTTTACCGTTAACCAATGTTACAATCAGCAACATTTCTTTTAAACTGAATAATGTGGAATTTTTGATAATGCCTTGTTATAGATCGCCTACTGTCAATGACAGCTTGTTTCTCGTTGATCTGCAATCTTATTTAAGTAATTTGGGTGGTGACAATAAAATTGGAGTATTTGTGGGGGACATAAACTTTGATATTCTTAACCCTTCCAAGGGATCAACTAATGAATACCTATCACTATTATCGTATTTGGGTTTCAGGTCTTTTATAAACTCGTATACTAGGGTGACTCACGAAAGTAATACTTGCCTGGATCATGTCTTTGTAAGGAAAAAAACTGACAATTTTTTACTTAAAGCATTTGTTATAGATACAGACATCACTGATCATTTTCCTATTTGTTTAAGTGTTAGCCTTGATAGAGATGATAATTTTACTCAAACTAATGAAAAAAAAACCCCTGTCCTTAAATTTGATAGGGATAAATTTGGGAGTGTGATCTCTACAATACACTGGGATGATGTTATTAGTCAGAATGACCCTGAGTTGGCATGTAAAAAATTTAACGATATTTTTGTAAATATAATTAATGAGTGTACTACGGCCAGGACAGTATCATTTGGAAACTATAAGAAAATAAAACCGTGGATTACCAACGGTCTGATACAGTCAATTAAACATAGAGATAAACTAAAAAAATTACTTATCAAAAACAAAAACAATGTTCACTTACTTCGGGAATACAGAGACTATAGAAATCAATTAAACAAATTAATTCTAAATACTAAGAATAATTACTACACTAATCAGATTAACGAAAACACAAATAACCTAAAAAAAATCTATCAAATAGTCGCAGAAGCATCAAATGAAAAAAATGTTAAATCAGCTAGTAATTTAAATATTTTAGATAGTAATAATAAGCAATTTTTAAATGATACTGAAATGGCAAATTACTGTAACAAATATTATATAAACATAGGATCGGACATGGCATCAAAAATTATTGAACCTATAACACCTCTTACTATACTATATCCCAATTTAAGAAACTCTATGGCCCTGAATCCTGTTACAAATAATGAAATCATCGGACATATAAGCACTCTAAAAAATAATACTTCTCCTGGAATGGACCGTATATCTTCAACTTTAATTAAAGAGTATCACAATTATATTATAGATCCGTTAGTTCATATCATTAATCTTATATTTCTGACTGGCAGAGTCCCTTCATTATTTAAGATATCAGTAGTTACTCCAATATTTAAAAAGGGCTCTAAAAACAATATTACAAACTACCGACCAATCAGTCTAATTTCGACATTTACCAAAATTTTTGAAAAATGCTTGAAGTGCAGATTATATAGTTATCTCACTTCCACTAAAATACTGAACGACAAACAGTTTGGATTCTTGAGGGACGTTAGCACTAATGATGCCATGTTTGAGCTCATGAATAATATAAAAGGTAGTCTGGATAATGGGGAAAAGGGTATTGCGGTCTTTCTTGATCTGGCAAAGGCTTTCGACACTGTACCCCATGGGATGCTCATTAGCGTTCTGGAGCAGTATGGTATTCGTGGTATAGTGCTCGATGTCTTTGAAGATTATTTGACAGAGAGAAGGCAAGTCGTGAAAATAAGAGGTGTCTATAGTGATCCATTGGAGGTGAGGATGGGTATCCCACAGGGTACAGTGCTGGGACCCCTCCTCTTTATTATATACATTAATTCCTTACTAAATCTGAGCATAGAAGGGGTTACTGTGTCGTATGCCGATGACACGGTTCTATTCTTTAGAGGCAATTCATGGGAACATGTTAAGGAGAAGGTGATTAAGGGATTAGAAAAAGTGAAACATTGGCTAGATCAAAATAAATTAACTTTAAATACTGACAAAACATTCTATAGTGGATTTCACCTTAGTTTTTAATAGCCGCCGCTGACACATGTCATTTATAACATTTCTTTTTACAGAACTTAAGGATTGGCCAGGGCCCGACTTAAAAATTATGTGTGAACATGGGTCAATTTATTTGTAGTTGTAATTATGGATGGAAACGAGAATTACCTAAGCAATTTTTAAGATATTTCAAAAAAAACACTGAAGGGGAATGGAAATAGGATAGAATATCAGAAAAACAATTTCATTTAATTTTTATTCATAATATAATAAATTGCTGTTATTTTGGTAAAAACATACTCTTAATTTAGTACAATAAAAAATATACAAGGGGCAGTCGCGACTCTAGTATCATCAATAATTAACTACGTTTTTTATTAAAGAATTATTTTGTTTTTTAATTTGATTTTAGACCATGCAGTGTTAAGTTGAAAAAATCTATATATTATATTTAATAGCTTATTGTTTACTTTTTTATTTTCTTATTCACGGGTAGATATTTTTTTCTTTAGACTAGGTTCTAAAGAGTTTGAAGTTTACAATAGGTCTAACTTTTCGTTGGTTTATAATAAAACAACAGAAGTTTGTAATGTTATCGGATTAGGTTTTTTTTTAATGAATAAAGAAAAAATAATGTAAGTAGATACTACAAAAAAATATTTTTGTCCATGCGTTTGCAGAACAGATACCTCAAGCACTCTTCAATACAACTGTATGTAAAACTTATTTTAGCATAATGGTTCACTGTGGTTTTCAAATTTAATTTTGTTGCAAGTTCCCTATTATTTTTGGTCTTCATCTGACAAGCTGTCGATGTCGTCGTCACCGTCCGAGACATTAATAATTATTTACTTTCTTTTGCATAAAAAGAAACACGTCACAGATACACACAGTCCGGCAGTTTAAAACCAAAAAGTCTAATACGCACAAAATATAAGCAAAATGCTGTCTGAAAAATACCAAAAACAATAACACGAACGATCAAGTATTAACAGCAGAATGCACGCGGTGCGCGGTGTGTCCCAATGCGGCTCTGTGATATTTAAAGAACGCGACGAGACAATCGAATTAATGAAGTACGAAAAGAGATATGCGAGAGCAAATGCGTAAGACAAAGATGCACATACTAACGGCATATACGAGCAATGTTGTGCTTTTGACGAGTTTGAGCTCATTGAAGGGCAACGTATTGAACTGTGTAGTGTGCATCTTCGTCATGTACATGTAACTATATGGTCAGTTATATATCCATCTCTTGTTAATCTAGCCAATGCCCGTGCCTGAAAGCCGTTTATAGAATTAGGGATTTTAAAATCACGTGTTGGCTAATATGTTTGATAAGAGAGACGTCAAAGCATTAAAAACTAAGGTGAAATCCACTATATATTGCTTTTTCGATGACGGATGCAAATAGGCCGGCTTTTAATCACATTACAATAACTGAATCTGATCTCTGTATAAAAGAAACGGACACAATAAAGTATCTAGGCATTACCATAGACAAACATTTAAAATGGACTAATCATATTGAAAACCTTACAAATAAAGTAAGGAGATTACTATATAAGTTTTACTTAGTACGAAGAATACTTCCTAAAAAACTACTGATTCAAATATATAAATCGCTAATAGAATCAATTCTTAGATACGGCATTATAGTTTGGGGCGGGCTATATGAGAATGCATTAAAGCCTTTAAAGATTGTACAAAACTTTATTTTGAGAATTATTTTTTATAGGGACAAACTGTATTCTAGTGATCTTCTCTACAATGAGGATATTTTAAGTGTCCGATGCATATATTATCTAAGCAACTGTATCCACTGTTTTAAATCTAAAAACAAAATATTTGTAAATCATTGTTACCAAACTAGACACGGTACAGGTGGAATGATGGTTGTACCCTTTAGAAGATATGATGCAGGTCAAAGATATGCATCAATTTTGGCACCAAAAATTTATAATTTATTGCCCCATGACATACGAACAACAACAAAATATAAATCTTTCATAAGTAAATGTAAAAGCTTCATTTATAGGAATAAGTTGTATATTGACAGACTATTATAAAAACTATAACATGGCACTCACGATGATTAAAGTGTACTCAATTTGATAAAAATTAACAGGGTAGGGTTAAGCTTATTTATTCCTTTTATGGGCTTATTTGTGTTGTGTAGTATAGGTATAGGTACTTTCTAGTTGCACATACAGGTGATTATCACCTAGGTGCATAATAAATATTGTAAGAACATGAAACAATGACATGTATTGATATGAATGTGTTTGCTTATTTCTTTTTCAATAAATAAATAAATAAATTATGCTAACTTTGAATCTAGGAGTAAGATATGGGCTAGAAATGTATGGAGATGCCAGACATAACTAGTCTTTATTGAAGAATCATGTAGAGGTAACTTTAAACAGCAAAGACTCTTACTCTTAACTGTGTCTGGAACGTACGTACATACAGGAGTGCATACTGTTCTTTTTTACATAATATGTTATATTATAGGAACATGTTTCAAATCAACGAAGCACAAAAGAGATACTCTACGAGAACCCTAAATAATACCTACCCCAGGCATATAGATTGGCTTTGTTTGTATGAAAGGGAAGCCTGTTATTAATGTATTAAATACTATACTATACTATACTATAATGCTATACCGAACCATATGAAGCAAATTAATAATTTAAAGAAGCTGAAAAGGTTTTGGGCTTATTGCAGACATAAAACCCTATTATACAATAATTGATGAGTATTATAGACATTTAATAATAACACTTTTAATTGAGTGTAGGATTTTTTCTTGTTGTTTCTGACACTATATTTTAATGTATGCTGGCATACTTCTAAAATAAAGAGTTTATTTATTTATTTATTTATTTATTGTCCTTTAAAGTGAACCAATTTTGTGAATGCACTTCTAATTTTTATCACATTTGAAGTAGCATTCCTACATATAAAGTGAATTCTTGTATCTAAATACATGTTTGAAATACTTTTTATTAACAATGTAGCATGATTATCTATTGCTGAAACATCGTGATAAGGCATGTCTACAAAAATAGGTTTAAACTGAAAATATTTTAAAACACTCAAAATAATTTTGGTTTTGTTAATTTTACACCGGTCAATTTGTTCTCGTCGTAACAGTTTTTCCGTTTGCATACATAATGATATAACATCATTAGATGGGTATTTTAAACTTCCGTATGTTTTAAATGAAATAAGGGAATTTAAGAAATTTTCCTTTTCTCCATACAGTTCAGAGATACAAAACTCACATTTTAGTTTATTTCCAAGTTTAAAAGTTACAAAACCTGCAATGTAAGTTAGTACCTCTGTACTGTATTGAGACAATGGGTTAAAATCCAATGCATAGCTATGATCATGTAAAAACCCATCTAATGATGTTTTAAAATTTTCAATTTTGGATAAATTGTTCTGTTGGGGTAAAGTTTCATTTAAAAGTTCTTCGGGTGCCTTCCTAATAGAACTTATGTTTAAAATATTTATTTCTTCCAAAGGAATGCAGTTTCCAGCGCCACTATCTCTTACTTCGGCATGAATGAGAATTTTTTTGTAAGCCGATGTAAACTGCCTACAAGTGGGATTGTTGTTGCTACCTCCATGCGATCTTATAGAACCAAAAAATAGTTCAAGGTGATCTTGGCTACACTTATACATGGGTATATAACTTAAAACTTTCTTTTTTGTAACATATTCTGACCACATCCCAAATAAACTTTCAAAACATACTAAGAACCCCAAGAAGCCTGTTTTTCTATTTGATTGTAAAACAAATGTTCCATTAGGAAGTTTTAAATCATTAATATAAATTTTATAATCAACCCAAAACTGCTCTAGCTGTTTAATATTTGACGCACAAACTGATTTTTTAAATTTTGTTAATGTCAGTTTTCTAGAGTTTAATACATCAAAGGCATCATTTATAAGATATATAAATTTGGCTGTTGCCTGACAATTTTCAAATTCTCTCAATTTTAATTTTTTTTTGCAATACAATAATGAGTCTGCTACAGACCGACTTAACAATTGAGTTGCCAATTTTACTTTCATTTTTTGTTTCAAAAATGTAATATGTTGGGATCTTAGTTTATTTCCTAAGTGAATACCTTCAGATATCTGCAGTTCATTTAATTTAACAATGTACTCAAAATTAATGATACCTCCAGTTCCGTTGCTCAACTGACCAAGTTCAGCAAAGCAGTTCCTGATTAACTTTACCATGTGCGCTGGATCCGGCAGAATAAAGTATTTTTTGTTTTCATGTATAAAATATGTTATACAGTGGGTGACAAGAACAACCTAATATTTTGCACATGCTAAAGTTTGCAGGACAACCATCAAAGGTAACACTAGTTATTGTTACCCGAGGAATATCCTGAAGTAATGACAAACACTGTTTTGTCAAAGAGGCTTTTTGTTCACTATTTGGACCTGCAATGAAAAAATATTCTAATGGCATTTTCCAACCTTCATTAATACAAACTATCATAAAAACCAGTGCCTCTTTAGCTAAGTCTATGCTATCCCCATGCAACCCATTACCAAAATCTACATAACCATAATAATTCTTTCCATCAAATTTTACATGTTGGCGTATTGCCATTTCATCAAACATTAAAGAACACACTAAAGGCCTCTCCGAATGTGAGACTTTTATTTTTAAAAAGTTACATGATTCTGTCGTAAAACCTGGATTTGCATTCACAGACGAATACCATTTTGATAAAGTCTTTGGGTGGGGTAAAGAATTATGAAATTTTTGCCTCACATAGCTGTATGCCTTAGGTGAAAAAAAGTGCAATGTTATGGCAAATGAGCGTTCCGAACATTCAAATTTCTTAGACACCCTTTTTCCTTGGCTTTTTTGAAGGAGCCTTTGAATGACCTGTTTGTTTTCTCCAAATAGTTTCAACAAAAGTTGTTCTTTCTCTTCAAAAATGAAGTTATTATTTTTTAAATGAGCAGTTAGTACCCTTAACGATGCAATTGTCTTTTTTTGATGCCATATTGTTTTCTGCAAGCTTCGAATTTTGTTACCTTTATTAATGTCCTTTTTTGTTGTAGCTGACAAATTTTCATTTTCAAATTTTTTTTAGGAGGTGTATTCTCAAGGTTAACAAACATTTCTTCTCTTGAATGTAAGGCTGTAGATGTTCCCGGTATTTCTTTCATTTCAGAATTATCCTCTTGTACTATAGTACATGAAGTACCAGAAGGTGTTCCAGTTACATTTACAGTTAGATAATTATCTTCAGGCAGGTTTTCACATGCTGTCTTATAAGATATTGAGTAGGAACGTACCTGCCAAAAAATTATAAGTTTTTTTAATTATCTGTTTGGCACCTTTACCAAATGACACAAAAGTACCTATAACGTAATTAAAATATGAAGAAAAAATAGTCCATACTCGAAGTGGAGTTAAAAGTATGAAAAGGAAAGAAAAAACACGAAGTCTTCCTCCACAAATATTAATAGAATAAAAATTCTTAGATTAAAAGGTCTCTACATGTTTCGAACGTAGAAACGTTCATCATCAGGACACAAGGTAAGTTGCTGATGGCTGTAGCAATCGTTACAACGATTATCGTTACAACTTTTAATGCCATAAAAGCTCCATTAATGTTTGACGCCTACCACTTATTGTTTTCTCTTTTGCTGCAACCATCAGCAACTTACCTTCTGTCTCCTAATGATGAACGTTCTACATTCGAAACATGTAGAGACCTTTTAATCTAAGAATTTTTATTCTATTAAATTTTGTGGTGGAAGACTTCGTGTTTTTTCTTTCCTTTTCGTAATTAAAATACTTTTTATTCAGAAACCAATTATTATTAGGTTTGATATTTTCTTGGCCTCCTTGATGACTTGTTTTAAATTTTTACAATATTTATTAAAAACATCATATTTGTTATAATGCCTTTGATTTTCTTTTTTAATAAAGTACACGCTTATGCCCTACAGGAGGTTTTTATACCTGTTGTGATCCAGTGGTTATTCTTTGTCTAAGAGCATTTTTTAACAATAAAATAATTGTGAATTAATTTCAAAAATATTGAATACGCGTAATTAACCTCTGTTACACTGTACACAGTGGACCAGTCTATTGTAAGGGTGATCGCGTATAATGTTTAACTTCTTTGTTTCGCAATTAAGAAAAAACTGTGGAATACAAAAGTTGTAGGATTTAATGTAAACTTTTTGCAAAATATATCTTCGTAGATACAGGGTGTTGCATAAAAGCGTGACAGAACAAAGTTATATTTTTTTAAATGGAATACCCTGTATATTATTGCATTATTGGATCTACGGACAATTCTAAACATAATTTATATATACCACTATATATCTAAATTGAACCGTTTTCGACTTATTGATGTTTGAAAATTACTATATATTATACAGGGTGTTCATTTGAAAACTTCCCACCTCGATTTTCCTGCTTTAAAATGAAAATGTGGAAAATCGCTCGGACCCGTCGATTTTTATTTCAATGATCTTTTGCGTATATTGTCAATCTTGTTACTTCAAGTCCCTAGGAGGGAGAGGGGGTAAGATCTAAATCTTAAATGGATACCCCTATTTTATATAATTTTTTTGGATTCTGCATAAAATTCTGAACATTTTTTAATAAAAGCATTATTAGTCTATACTTAACAGTTTCCGAGATATTGACTCTTGAAAAATTACATTTTTGAACTTTGACAGCGTCTTGCTTTCTAACTGTACGTCTTAGAGCAAAACGGCTTACATGTCCCTATCTTCGATTTTTAGTATCTTTCCAATAGTGTGAACTTTCGGTTAAACCGGATGTAAGAAAAATAGTACTTCCGGTTTGACCGGAAGTTGACACTATTGGAAAGATACTAAAAATCGAAGATAGGGACATGTACGCCGTTTTGCTCTAAGACGTACAGTTAGAAAGCTAGACGCTATCAAAGTTCAAAAATGTAAGTCAATATCTCGGAAACTGTTAAGTATAGACTAATAATGCTTTATTAAAAAATGTTCAGAATTTTATGCAGAATCCAAAAAAATTATATAAAATATGGCTATCCCTCCTAGGGGCTTGAAGTAACAAGATTGACAATATACGCAAAATATGTCCCCATCGAAATAAAAATCGACGGGTCCGAGCGATTTTCCACATTTTCATTTTAAAGCAGGAAAATCGAGGTGGGAAGTTTTCAAATGAATAATATATAGTAATTTTCAAACATCAATAAGTCGAAAACGGTTTAATTTAGATATATAGTGGTATATATAAATTATGTTTAGAATTGTCCGTAGATCCAATAATGCAACAATACAGTGTAGTTTTTTAAGTGTGCAATATATGGGAATTTATTTTATTAACGATTTCTCAGAAAATTTTATTCTTAATAAAAGTTGGTGAATGTTCGATAATCATATTAGGGGCACTTGGAATGGTTGCAGGTCAAACGGTGTACAGGATAGGCCAAAAAATATAAAACTTGTATAAGAATAAAGTACCCCTATTTCAAAAAATTCAGCAAAATGTTATTAAAAAAAGTTGTTTAGAATTAAAAGTTATGCATAGATTCAAAAACGTGACCTCCTAAAATAAAAAAAAAATATTTTTTTAAAAACATTAATAATTTCCCAAAAATTTTTTTTTTTAATATTCACCATAAAGACCTTTATAAATTAATCAAAATCGAATCAATTTCGCATATTTTTGTTCAAGTTCAAGCATATTTGTAAAAGTTACTTGAATTTTTAATTTATTAAGGAATCACAAACTTTATGTTTGTTGCAACGATATTAAACACAGCTTTAAAAGATCCTAAAAATTAGTTTTACCAAGATAAAGCATTAGTAATGATAATATGCTAATTAAAAAACCATCATTTAAAGTGCAAAATTTTTATTTTAAAGATTTATTAAAAATTTTTATTCTTGTAAAAGTTTTATATTTTTTGTCCTACCCTGTACGCCATTTGACTTGCAACCATTCCAACTACACCTAATATGATTATAGAACATGCACCAACTTTTATCAAGAATAAAATTTTCTGAGAAATCGTTAATAAAAAAAAATCCCATATGTTGCACACTTAAACAACCACACTGTATACAGGGTATTCCATTTAAAAAATATAACTTTGTTCTGTCACGCTTTTATGCAACACCCTGTATCTACGAAGATATATTTTGCAAAAAGTTTACATTAAATCCTACAACTTTTGTATTTAACAGTTTTTTCTTAATTTCGAAACAACGAAGTTAAAGGGGGTAACATTATACGCGATCACCCTTGACCTCCCTCCTGTTTAAATGACATTACTTTATTTTTTGGAAAAGTCCTCCTATACAGGGTGATTCACGGTGGATGGAACGTTAGACGTTTCTAACGAACCAGTAAAGGAATCGTTCTGAAAATTTGGTCGTTTACATAAACGGACACGCTCTACCTATCTAAAATATTTTTAACAATACAGTGTTGCCGCTTCCACACAAAAAAAATAACCACTTCGATATTTTAATTGGAACACCCAGTATATTATTAAATTTTTAAATTCTACATAAAATTATAATTATTTTTTAATAAAAGCAATATTAGTCTATGCTTAATGGTTTCCGAGATATTGTCTCTTGAAAAATGACATTTTTGAACTTTGACAGCTTCTAGCTTTTTAACTGTACGTCTGAGAGCAAAACGGCTTACATGTCCCTATCTTCGATTTTTATTATCTTTCCAAAAGTAACAACATCCGGTCAAACAGGAAGTATTATATTTCCTACATCCGGTTTAACCGGAAATTGACACTTTTGGAAAGATAATAAAAATCGAAGATAGGGACATGTAAGCCGTTTTGCTCTCAGACGTACAGTTAAAAAGCTAGAAGCTGTCAAAGTTCAAAAATGTCATTTTTCAAGAGACAATATCTCTGAAACCATTAAGCATAGACTAATATTGCTTTTATTAAAAAATAATTATAATTTTATGTAGAATTTAAAAATTTAATAATATACTGGGTGTTCCAATTAAAATATCGAAGTGGCTATTATTTTTGTGTGGAAGCGGCAACACTGTATGTAAACGTCTAACGTTCCATCCACCGTGAATCACCCTGTATACATATCCCGGTTTATCCTCATTATTAACTAGACCTGCAATATTAATAAATCTGCGCGTGATGATCAGAGAGTGCAGAATTCAGTACTTAACTCAGTGGCGGCTCGTCAGATGAGGCAAGTGAGGCGCCGCCTCACTAGGTTTTTGATAAAAATTCATTAATAAAAAAATAAATTGTATTAACCTTAATTTTTCCATAAATATTATCTTCTTTACGAAATAAAAATAAACATTAACATTGGCCAAAGCCAAATCAGTATTACGTATGCATATAGTTTTTGATTATTAACGAAAACGTTATTTTTGCGTATAACGTAGTAAGTGCAATGACACACTACGGCGAAATAATAATCGCCTCGAAATCGTTGTGCCCATGCTGTCCATGCATTTAAAAACCCAAGTCGTCGCAACGTTCCGACTTACGCTATATCTTTATCTCATTTCTTCATACACGTTTGTTTCTTGCTTTCTGAGGCGACCATAAGTTCGCCGCTGTTTGTATCTGCGCATATTATCCGTTTATTGTACCACGTGCTGCACGGGTCGTAGGTCGTAGCGTAGATCAGATCAGGGGTCAGGTTACTTATTCGGTGATTCCCACTGTTCCCAGAGCTTTCAGTTAATCGATTTTATTAAATAGTTTTTATATTTTAGTCGATTAGTCGTGAATTGGTTTTGTTTGATTAGTGTTTCGCCGCAGTTTCGCGTGTTTTTCTCGACGTGAACATGAATCCGTGTCATGATATTGTGATGTCCCTTGTGGAAACGTCTTTTTCAAGACGTAACGAACAAGAAAAACGAGAAATCATTTGCTGGGAGAGGCCTACCCCTCAGATAAGTACCTACTCTTAAAAAAGACAAAAAAGACGGAAAACAATATACCCGCAGTTTTCAAAGTTCTTGGTACGGGACTCATACCTGGATTTGTGGTAGCGTTTTTAAACAGCGCTTATATTGTTGGCCGTGCTTATTATTGGGGAAAACTAAAAAGGTGTGGACTTCTGATGGCTATGTAGATTTTAAAAAATTTTCCAGGTCAGTTAAAATTCACGACGCGTCTAAAGAGCATATTCAGAATTCCTTAGGTTTTGTACGTTTATCCCAAAATCGATACACAATTAAAGACGCTTTACAAGAAAATGCCAGCCAATACAAATTGTTGTATAACGAGGATGTTAGGAAAAACCGTTTATTATTGACATACCTTATTGACACAACCATAATACTGGGAAAGCAAGAACTTGCATTTAGGGGACATAACGAAGCAGAAAGTTCGCTTAATAGAAGAAATTTTAAAGAAATCTTTAACTGTTTAATTAAGAGAAATAATTAGCTGGTCAATCATTTAAAATATAAACATGTTTTTACTGGACAGTCGAAAACTATTCAAAACGAACTAATTTTTTGTATTACCGAGTATATGAAAGATGTAATAACAAAAGAAATATCAGACGCAATTTTTTTTTCTGTAGTAGTGGATGATACAACCGACATTGTAGCGATAGCTCAGTGTTCTATTACACTACGGTACGTAAATAAGTCAGCAGAAATTAAGGAACGTTTTTTAGGATTTTTCGATGTAAGTTTAGATACGAGGGCTTCTGCGTTATATGATTTACTAACTACTGTCCTGCAGCCTTTTAATTTAAAGAAAAATTGGTAGCCCAATGTTACGATGGAGCAGCTGTTATGGCCGGAGAACTGACAGGACTACAAGCGCGAATTAAATCTGATGCCCCTCAGGCACTTTATACACATTGCGCAGCACACAGACTTAATTTAATATTACAACAAGGTACACAAAATATTAGAGAAACCAGAATCTTTTTTGCAACGTTAAAAGGTTTGCCGTCATTTTTTCATAAATCTTATAAGCGAACTTCTATTCTAGATAAAATAATAAAAAAAAGAGTGCCTCAAGCCACTAGATGGTATTCTAGGTCAAAAATATTATTTTTTGTTGCAAATAACTGGGAAGGTCTAGTTTTGGTATTTAAAGATATGGTAGAAAATAGAGAATTAGACTCGGAAACAATTCATATGGCCAAGGGTTATTTAAAAGACTTATTTGATTTTGAATTTGCCTTTTTAACATTTACTTTTAAAAACATTTTTTTAATTACTGATATCCTCTTTCAAATTTTTCAACTAAGTAATCTAGATGTTCATTATTGTAAATCACAAATTAACATTGCTGTTACTCGATTACAAGAACTCCGCTGCGAAAGTATAGTACAGTCCATTATTGACGAAGTAAAAATACATAACTGTGTTGTTTCTAACCGACAATTCCAGAATGAGTGAAACAGAATTATTTCAAAAATATAAAACTTTGTATTACGAGATTTTGGATTGTATAATGTTTCAAATTAATGTACGGTTTGAAGATCTAAACAAAGTTGAATTTGTAAAACTTCTTAATAGTACAATTTATAAAAAGTTTTCCACTAATTTTCCTAACGACTTATTAAACTCATTAGAAAATACATACCCTAAAATTTTTGACAAAGAGCGTCTAAAAAATTAATTGAGCATAATTTATCGAGATGAACAATTTTTAAATATTTCCATACTTGACACACTTAAACTAATAAATGAATTAAAATTGATCTCTATATTTTCGGAAGTCTATAAGTTAGCGGTATTAATTTTAACAATTCCAGTTACTAGCGTACAAGCTGAACGAGATTTGTCTTGTTTGAAGCGCCTTAAGACTTATTTACGTAATACCATCTCACAAGACAGACTGAACGCCCTGTCACTCATGTCAATTGAAAAAGAATTATTAATTAATCTTAGTGAAAATATTGGTCAATTTTATGATGATATAATTGACAGATTTGCGGCTCTAAAAGATAGGCGTATTAATTTAATTTATAAGAAGTAATTTTTTCCAAAACAAAAATTAAAAAAAAAAAAAACATCATATGATGAATTGCAAAATAAACTTGGATTTATTAAGATATCTGAGGATGAAAAGCTTTACTAAATTTCGTAAAATTTGGTGTGGTCCATAAAAATATATACCTAATTTAGTATTTGGAAAAACAAAAAAAAGATACAGATGCTATAGGTTCAGGGGCGGTAATTGCCCCTCCCAGGAATTTTTTTTCAGCGTGAATTTTTGATTTTGGGCGTGGTCGCGAAAATTTTTCGCCTGCGGCGCGGTTTACGCCTCCGGCGGTTATAGCGCCTGCGGCGCAATCCCTTTGCCAGAAATTGTCCTTGGTAAGACCGAAAATTCGCCTTATCTTATCTAAATGTCACGAGCCGCCACTGACTTAGCTAGAGAAGTTTTGTTCAAAATTACAGAATATGTTATCCAAAAGAGTAGAAGAATCATATGTTTCACGAGTAGCGTAGCTTTAAAGATATATTGATTTAGATTGTTACCACTAAATAAGTCTAGTAAATACTTAACACGATTATTTTGTGGTTCAAAAAAATTCAGATTAAAATCACCAGATATAATAACTTTATATGTAGAATAGTTATAAAATATGAAATCCAATACTGAAACCTATAGACTACTATGGTACTACCTCTCTTTGTAAAAAAATTATTTATATTTTAATATGAATTTCTTTGAATGATAGAAAGTTTGGGACGCTTTGAATTTACTTTTTTTAATCACTGGTATCTCCAGTCGTCCTCATGTGAATATTGGGAAAATGTTTCTATCATTACATCATTGTCTTCAACCTTTAAATATGAATCTCTTTTGTTTATCGTACCTACACTCCCATATTTTATTACATTCTTTATCCATGGGTTTAAAATTTTAAAAATAAATTAAACCATTAAAACATCTAAAAACTATTATCAATACATAAGTTATGAAAGAGCGACAAAGCAGCTTCCTCAGAAGCATAAATAATGCAGAATTATTTGTATTCATGGCTCAATGGTTTCTAGTTTGGCTTTCTCCCAAATCCAATGTTTTGAAATTTTAAAGTTGGTAATTTACATATTAATTTGTTGCTTTTTTTTATTACATAATGTTTGTTAGTTTAACTGATGATATATTTATTAGATACAAATGAATTGTAAATTTAACAGGCTAAAGGACTTCGGTCGATGGCCCTTTGAGTAATCAATAAAGTTCTTATAAATAAAAAAAAATTTGTATTCATATTCCTAAGTACCTACCTACATATTTTCCAATATATTATGTAATGACCCAATACAATAGTTTCAAAACTTACATTTTTTAACCTGGCTACTTCAAAAGTAGGCACTGCAGTTGGGACCAATCTAACTATTAGACTTGAAGCAATCTTCAGAAAAATGCTCCGAGCAAAGAACGCTTTTCCGAGTAGGCTTCCAATCACTTCGGTTGACAATTTTTAACCATGCCTTTTTTCTTATATAATTATTTGGAAAACTAAAAACCAATAAGTATCTTTAATTTGCTTTCCTAACAATGATTTTACTCCCAAGGGTTCTGAAAATAATTTTAAAAATGCCTTTATTCCAAACTACTCTCTCTCTTCCTTCAAATATGGCCTAAGCTGCAGAGGCTATTCTGACCAGGTACCATTCTCTTTGTTGGCTTCTTTTGGTCGCTTGTAGTTTCTCCTAGTTAGAGGTTACAGGGTACAGGGGTTCATCGGGCTTTACTTTAGTTAAGATGCATGGTGAATACAATTTTATGAGTGTGAGGACAATGACTGCAACAGCAGGAATGAGATTAAGCAGGATGTTGGGTTAAAAATGTTTTCTTGGAATGATTATGTATCTAATGTTTGGGAAGTGTCATGCTCAAAGCTTAAGGTTACCAGTGGCGGCTCGTGACTGATTTAGATGGGGAGACTAAGTTTCAGAAATGAAGCGCCGCAGGCATGGCTTTGTCGTCTAACTAAATAATAAGCTTACTGTGTTAGTGTTTGTGTTTGCGATGTTTGTGCTCAGATGAGACGGTGCTGATCTGGGCAGTAGCGTGTTAGTGTTTATGTTTGTGCTGTTTGTGCCCAGCTGAGATATTTGGTGCCCACGCATTTCCGCAATGGGGACCCCGCTATTTCTGGGAGATTACCAACAGCGCTGGTCTGAGCAGAAGTAAGCTTTATGTGATCTGTTACTAGCTAAGAACTTACTTATGTTGGTGTAGGTGTGTGTATTGGTGCAGTGTTGTGTGTAGTAAGTTCTTGTGTGGTAGGAAAATTTTTTTGGTAGGCATTGATCCCTCAGATTCGTCGTGTCCTCGAAAACCTAAATCTTGACATGATAAATATAAAATAAAATCGATTAATTTTGTTAAGATTTCCCGATTTTCTTTAACCTTATTATTATGATTTTCTATCTCACGTAATCGAGCGGAATCAATAACATTTATAATATTTTGCTTCCCCAATAACTTAAATTTAACACTTGACGATATATGTTCCTGTGATTTATCGTGTCTTTCAAGGCCGCGTGTTAAATTTTTTAAATCGTTAAACCCCAATTTACCCCAGGAGGACGAAATATCAGGAGAAAATAGTAAACAATACCAACAAAATAACTTATTTCTTACCTCGGATCCAGTCAGCCATAAATAATTTTTGTAATGGTCTGTTTTAAATCGACGAGTTTGTTTTTCTTTACCGGTACTTCCTAGACCTCGTAATTCTGGCTGTTGGCGTCCATTTTTTACTATGAGTTTGTTTTCGTAACTCAGGGAATTAAACGCGTTTGAGTCTGTTAAGAAATGTTCCACTAAATTACAATCGAGATTACACTCTTAATTACCGACCGCACTTATTTTGCACTATATTATAGATTGTCTTATTTTAAAAACAAATTACATATCTAACCGATGCAATTTCCAGTAAATTCCGAAATGCGCGGGATGACATTACTGACATCACACGCCCTTTAAACTTTAAACTAAAAAACGAACAGGTGTCGGGTCGGGATGCTGCACTTTTCGGTCGAGGTCGGACGTCTGACGTCAAGAAGACACGTTATTGTTATTGGTTGAGCTTGTTTTCCTCTAGATGTTGCCAATTTTACTAAATAAGTTAGAAATTGATATGCGTTCGACACCATTTTGTTGCGTAATACACATCACTTAGGGAATCATGGTGATAAAATTCAAAAACAGCCTCCTGCCCTGTTGTCAGACTGTGAAGAAAATATTAAATGGGGATAATATTGAAATTACAATTGCCCGTTGTAAATTAAAAGATTTAAAAGTTATTGTTAATATTTAAGTAAATCAAATATTTAGGAGGGCAAGAATGCTGAGGAGGCTTAGCCTCTCTGCCTCCTTCGAGGAGCCGCCACTGAAGGTTACTTTCTCTAAGGAAGGCCGAAATGGTGGTAGCAGTTTTGTCGAGAGTTTTGTGGGTTGGGAAAAACAGAATGTCATGCATTGAGTATGGGAATGCCCTATATTGGCCTCTAAGTCTTGAGTGAAATGGGACTATGTTATGCTGGTTGTTTGTGCGTCCAAAAAGCAGGTGATGTATAGGGTACCTATCTTTCCACATGAACAGAGATTGTCTTGCGATATGCCTATTCACTGCTGGTGAACTGGGGTTAGACAGTGTCCCAAACGTAACCTTTTCCAAATTCCAAACTAACGTTTACAGTTCATGGAAAATTACAACCTAATATAGAAAATAATAACCATTAAAAAAAATAACAATAAAATGAGAGCAGATATTGTACCTAAATCATCTGTGATATTTTAAATTTTGATTTAGGTTTAAATTGTTTTCACTAAAAAAGTATTGTTTATTTTAAATTTTATGTAATTTTTTAAGTTACTGATTAAATTGTTGCACTTTTTTTTTCCGGTTGCTATAAAATTATTGTTGAAATTCTGATATTATATTTACATAGGTAAATATTTTTGTTGTTATTTAAATTTTTCTGTAGAAATGGGGTCACCCAGTCGATTAATAAATAAATAATATTTTCCTGGTAAAAAAGGCGTAGGTACGCCCATGAATGACATGCGAGGTTAGGTGTATTTATTTTGATATTAAATTAAAATAAATTTGTTTTGTCTCTACAGATTAAAAAAGTTTATATATCTAAACATAAACTTACCAATGAAATGTAATGCCCAGTTTCTTATTCTTTAGCGTTTGGGAACACCCACAATTAGCACAACTAACCATACTTACAGCTAATTAATTACCAGGGAACACCACCTAATTAAAATGTTTTACTCGCTGTACAGCACTAAAAGTATATTTCACTGTACAGCACTAAAAGTATATTTCACTGTTAGGCTGGTGGCCCACAGGACGGTAACGGCACGATTTGCCGCGAGCGATAAATCGCGCCGCGTCCGCTGAGTGCTCGCCCACTATACGGTATATCGTGCGAAACTTGTTTAGATTAATATTCCGTGTTGCCAGATCGATTTTGGTCAGTTGTTGCTATGAGCTTAGAAGTGATGGATCGAAGAAAAGTAATTTTATTAGCGATAGTTTCACGTAGGCGCCGAAGAAGGCAAGCTATCAAGACTCAAAGGCAATATTGGGTCCATCCCATTTAGAGGGTCAGATTTGTGGAAGGGGCGTTTTATACATTATTTGAAAAACTTCGAGAAAGTCCTGGGAAGTCTTTATATTCGTTACACCTTTTGTCCCACAAACACTTCTTACTCTCTACCGATTCGATTACATCCATTATTTCTAAAGTAAATTTTCTCTTGGGTGCCATATTTTTTATTATTATTTAAACTGCACGCACTGAATGACAACACAGCACTAAAAATATCGTTGGTAATTTCGTCGTGTGGGCTAGAAATCATTTAATCCTATTGGCGTTCAAAAGTCAGGCGATACAAATTCGCGCGGTTTTTGACCGCCAAATCGCGAGTTTGTGCGGCAACGTCCTGCTGCGACGGTATTAGATATTTTCGCGGCCAGTGGGCGAACACTTTATTTAATTGTATGACAAATTTGTGAATTTTGGTCGTTGCGATATCGCGTACGATTTATCGCGCGCGGCAAATCGTGCCGTTACCGTCCTGTGGGCCACCAGCCTTACACTAAAGTTAATATAAGTTTGCTAGAATTCGTTTAAAATGGTCTTTAACTAATGAAAATGCAAATTAACACAAAAAAACAGCAAAGAAAGCAAAAATCACAGCTCGACCTGTCAACCACGGTCAACCACCAAAACAAACATGGAGTCGTATTAGACATTAGATGGGGGTTCAAAATGGCGGACTTCCGTCGGTTCAGTTGTTAGGCGGTTTATGCAAAATCCTACTTCCTTTGTATTCTTTATTCGTAGAGTGTAACGGTAAAATTTACCGCTAATTAGCCGCTAATTAACCGTAAAAAAATTAATTTTGCCGCTAGTATTTTTTAAAAAATACGAGGTGTTTTGCCAAGTTTATATAAAGTTGGCAAAACAACTTTGCATCATGCAATATTTTTGGGTGTTCAATACTATAAAAATTTACCGTTAATTAACTGCTAATTAACCGTAAAAAAATTAATTTTGCCGCTAGTCTTTTTTAAAAAATACGAAGTGTTTTGCCAAGTTCATATAAAGTTGGCAAAACAACTTTGCATCATGCAATATTTTTGGGTGTTCAATACTATGAAAATTTACCGTTAATTAACCGCTAATTAACCGTAAAAAAATTAATTTTACCGCTCGTCTTTTTTAAAAAATACGAGGTGTTTTGCCAAGTTCTCGAGAAGTTGGCAAAACAAATTTTTTAGGCTAGTTAGTTAAGATTTATTTTTATACTACCTGAACAAACCCGAACAAACCTGAACACCCAAAAATATTGCATGTTCCAAAGTTGTTTTGCCAGCTTTATATGAACGAGGCAAAACACCTCGTATTTTTTAAAAAAGACCAGCGGCAAAATTAATTTTTTTACTGTTAATTAGCGGCTAATTAGCGGTAAATTTTACCGTTACACTTTACTTGGTTGTCCGGAGTTGTTTTGCTTCAATATTTTTGGGTGTTCAGGTTTGTTCGGGTTTGTTCAGGTAGTATAAAAATAAATCTTAACTAGCTAGTATAAAAAAGTTGTTTTGTCAACTTCTCGAGAACTTGGCAAAACACCTCGTATTTTTAAAAAAATACTAGCGGCAAAATAAATTTTTTTACGGTTAATTAGCGGCTAATTAGCGGTAAATTTTACCGTTACACTTAACTTGGTTGTCCGGAGTTGTTTTGCTAACTTCATATACATTCTCCCAAATATCATAGTTGATTTTCTATAATTTATTTATTTATTGTTCACTTTACAAACACACACTATTTCCCATATATACTTACAAGTAAAGGCTTAGATATTAATCAAAAATTGTAGCTCAAAGGCAAAATGAGTGCTGAAAATGGTGACATCATGAGGGGCCTTTTCAGTTGGACTAAATCTATGAGGAGCATTCAGTGTTCTTTTATTATATAGGTGATGTTTTGAGAAATCAAAGAGTTCTCTGTTTTTGAAAAAGAACATCAAACACTCATATATCGTGGGTTCAATTCAATAACTAGATAACTCGAAAATTGCAGTATTTGAGATATCAACTTCATGGAACTCGTTAAGGTATAGGCTCCTGAATGCTATAAGTAGTTAACTTAAAGATACACCCTAGTGACCTCTGTAATTCGAAAACTAGATAAATGAGTAAACAAAGAAATGTAGACAAGTCACGTTATCTAGTTTTTAGCATTTATCACAGTGATTTCGTTCCAGTGATCCTGTATCAAGTTATCGTGTTTAGATCTCTGTTTATTCTTATTTAAAAGTGTTTTGCGGTACATTTGTGATTTTAAAAATGTCAAGGGCATTGCGTATGGTAGAAATGGCTCTTAAAAAATCTATAAACAACAGAGGTAGGTAAGTACTTGTACTCCTAATTTATAATAAAATTCACAAGATTAAAAGCACATTAATTAAAGTGTGTTTTATTATTAAAAATATATTTTTTTTTCAAAAATTTTTGATAAAAGCTTATATTTATTTCGTATTTTTATTAGTGGATAACTAGTGCATACCTAGAATCGAGAATGAAATTCAAAATAGTGCTAAAACTAGACATCTCGCAATTAAATTAATTTTAATTAATTAGTACCTATAATTTTCATTAAAACTGTCCTCCAGGGTTCCATTATACCCTCTTCTATCACGTACATATAAAAAACTCTTCTAATTAGTCTGTTTCAGAGTAGGAATAAGAAAGTACGTAAGAAGATTAGTTAACGCTAAACTACAATTTTTTAGTAATAATAATAATAATAATAATAATAATAATAATAATAATAATCATCTTTATTTTTAATAATGTCATATACATCATTTGCGCAACAAGAGACATACACAACAGAAAAAGAAATGGCGTCAGTGGAAATAATTGTCTACAACTACAACGTATTACTCATCTAATATAGTCCTGAATAGAATAGGGTTCCAAGTCAACAAGCAGTCTCTTAACCTTAATTTTAAATAACTTAAGACTATTAATACTTTTTACATTAATTGGTAAATTGTTAAACAATTTCAGGCACATATAATACGGGCTTTTCTCCGTTAAGGTTAATCTATGTCTTGGATAATTAACATTTAAAGTTCTTGTATTATATTCGTGAAAAGTTTGTAACTGAAAAATGTCTCTATTCTTAAAAAAGAACAGCAGACATTCATAAATGTACACTCCATAAACTGTCAAGATACCACATGTCTTAAAAACATTTCTACAACTTTCATTAAAACACATTTTTTTTAATACCCTTAACGTTCGTTTTTGCGCTACAAATACTTTTTCGACCAAACTATTACTACCCCAGAAAATTATCCCATATTTCACGACAGACTCAAAATTAGCATAATAAATTACTTTTAGGCTTTTTTCATTAATATACCTCCCAACAACTCTCATTCCATAGCAAATCGAATTAAGCTTTTGTACCAATGACTTGACATGGTATGACCAATTTAAAAATTCGTCCAAGTAAATTCCCAAAAACTTAGTTTGTTCAACTATTTCAATATCCGATTCCCCAAATGCTACATCAGGTGGTTTGTTGATATGAGATAGTTTTGTTCTGAAGATTAATACATTTGTTTTATTTTTGTTTAATTACATATCGCGCTACACCGCGATATGTTATACGGCGCTTCGGTAAAAATAATGTATGTATGTTGTCGGCGTCGTCGTCGTCGTCACTTTCGACATTTTCATATTTGCGATTTTTTTTCTCGGAAACGGTTAGAGTGGGACGATTGAAACTTTTTGGGTTTACAGAGGAATAGTGGGGATACGTTGTGTAAAAATTTGGAATATACAGGGTGTGCCGGAAAAAAGTTATTAATTTTTAAAGTCGAATATTATCGGATTCTCGTTGAAATTCGATACAGTTCGTAAAAATGAGTTTTTTTGATTTAAACTTTTTCGACGCGTAGACGACCGTGGGCTACAGAACCCTATTGTTTGTAAGCGCGATCGAAAGTTTGGAAGTAATTTTTTTGATTTTTTTAAAGTCAAAATTTGGTCGAAAATGGTACCTCTTGGATCGCTAATAAGTCGAATTGGGTGCATCCAATCGACATGCGGTTTGGATAATCGGTTAGGCCATCTCAAAATCTACCTTTTTCCAATATATCGTTCTATACCTAACTGGAATGGAAATTGCCGAAAATTGTAAGAAAGTGGAAATCAAAAGTTAGGCCTGATTTTTTCACGGTTTTTATTTTTTTTCGTACTGAAAACGACTTTTGATCGAAACGTTGTAAACTTTAGCGGATAGAGCTCGTCAAATTGTATTTAAGAGATATTTTTTCGTTTCTTTATCTTTAATACGGAAAAAACGGCAGCTTTTTTTTTACTATATCGACTGTAGCTTATTCAATTTTTAACAAAACCGTTTTATTTTTTCTCAAAAAATGCGCTGATTACTTCGCAACACCTCTACATATTCAAAATCATTAAAATATATTCGCAAAATTGAGAAAAGTCGCTTTTTTGGGTGCGGAAACAGGCAATCTTTACAAATTCTAACACCATTCACTTTTGACTAAGAGTGCCTTGATATTGATGTATCTAAATTAATTATTAATTCTAAAAATCCGGCTGTCAAAAATGGCGAAAAATGGGTGTTTTCAGCGTGACTTGCTAGAATAATAAGAACATTTCCAGATTTTAAATCGGGTGGAATATTTACCTTGAACCTTCTGCTAATTTTACTGACCAAAATATTTGCCCAAAATGTTTCAGAAATGGTTGTAATCTCGATTTTAAAGATGGCGTTTCGACATTGATAATCCGTCGCCACGTGGTAGAAGGTTATTCGACATTTCGATATTCGCGAATTTTTTTTTCGGAAACGGTTAGAGCAAAACGATTCAAACTTTCTGGACGTAGAGAGGAATAGTCGGGGCACGTTCTGGGAACAATTTCAAATATACAGGGTGTACCGGAAAAAAGTTATTAAAGTCAAAGTTAAAAAATATGTTTTTTTTTCGTTGTAGGGCGATACAGGTGGCAAAAATCATATTAATCGATTTAAACTTTTTCGACATGTAGACGACGTTGGGCTACAAAACACTGTTGTTTGCGAACGCGATCGAAAGTTGGGAAGTAATTTTTTTGATTTTTTAAAAATCAATGTAGGGTCATATTGGATCGTTAATAAATCGAATTGGGTGCGTCCGATATACTTTTGGTTTGGATATTCGTTTAGGTCATCTCAAATACTACTTTTTTCAAATATATTGTTCTATACCTAAACAGCATAGAAATGGTAGCAAATTATAAAAAATAAGAATTACTATTTAAGTATATATAATTTGACAGCTGTCGTATAGAACTTTGTTATTTTGGTACTGAAAATTTTTTTATTTAGTTTTATTACAGCTTTAACCCTCACTACGAAAAAAGTTGAAATAAATTGACACTTACCTGTCAAAATTTGACAGCTGTCGTATAGAACTTTGTTATTTAACTACTGAATTTTTTTTTAAATTTTGGATTCTTACAGCTTTAATCCTAGATACAAGAAAAGCTTAAAAAAAATTGACATTTACCTGTCAAAATGACAGCTGTCGTATATAACTTTGTTATTTAGGAACTGAAAAATTTTTCATTTAGGATTCTTACAGCTATAAATCTCGCTACGAAAAATGTAAAAAAAATTTTTTTAACTTATCTGTCAAAATTTGACAGCTGTCGTATAGAACTTTGTTATTTAGGTACTGAATTTTTTTTAAATTTCGAATTCTTACAGCTATAATCCTAGATACAAGAAAAGCTTAAAAAAAACTTGCAATTTACCTGTCAAAATGACAGCTGTCGTATATAACTTTGTTATTTAGGAACTGAAAAATTTTTCACTTTAGGATTTTTACAGCGATAACCCTCGCTACGAAAAGGATAAAAAAAAACTGACTCCTACCTGTCAAAATTTGACAGCTATCGTATAAAACATTCTTATTTAGGTACCTGAAAATTTTTTAATTTCGAATTCTTACAGCTATAACCCTCGCTACGAAAAAGCTAAAAAAAATGACACTTACCTGTCAAAGTGACAGCTCTCGTATAATTAAACGAACGAACTAGAACAGTGCCGTGCCCGAAGGGCTCGGCACAATAATATTTCTACAAATTTATTAGCTGATAATTGATAGCTTCCATGTAGAATAATATTTTGCTTATGTTTCAATCGATTGAATACTTACATATTTTTATAGAGTAAATATGGAAAGTATATCCCACATTGCACAAAGGTGTGCGAGTTTAAAGAGCACCTATACGGCGCCGTCTCAGAAAACTACCTATCTATACGAGAAAACGGAAATTTTGCACCATTGTGTAGTTTTGGTCAGTTGTTATAATGACAATTTGGCGATATGTTTTCCCTTCACGTTCCGCAGGAAGGTGAGGCAAAAAAAGCAATAGTAAATAGAAAAAAAGAAAAGAAAAGTATTTTTTTATTGTAAATTTTTGTAAATCTTTTTAGTACTAATATTAGATGCACTCTCGGCTGACGATTAGCGATATGTACCCAGTCTAGTTACATATCGCCCCTTTCGAGCGATATGTATATCTCCTCCTACATTTGAAAATGTTCGAGGGTTGTCGTCGTCGTACCCGATTTTTGAAATCACGATTTTTGACATTTTCGATTTTTTTTCTCTAAAGTGGTACATTTCGCACTGATTTTGATTATTTGGTTTTATAGAGGAATAACGGGGGTACATTTTGTGAAAAATTTTAAATATACAGGGTGTACCGAAAAAAAGTTATTAAACGTCAAAGTCGGGAAATATGCGAAATCCGCTGTAACGCATTTCAGGTCGCAAAAATTATTTTTTTCGATTTTCATTTCTGGAGGTTGGAGAGATCCGTCAAATAAAGAGCAAGTTCGTAGATGAAGGATATCGGAAATTGAGAAGTAATTTTTTTGATTTTTTTAAAGTCAAAATTTGGTCGAAAATGGTACCTCTTGGATCGCTAATAAGTCGAATTGGGTGCATCCAATCGACATTCGGTTTGGATAATCGGTTAGGCCATCTCAAAATCTACCTTTTTCCAATATATCGTTCTATACCTAACTGGAATGGAAATTGCCGAAAATGGTAAGAAACTGGAAACCACAGTGTAAGGCGTGATTTTTTTCTCCGTTTTTATTCCGTTTATTTTTTTTCGTACGGAAAACGACTTTTGATTGAAACGTTGTATACTTTAGCGGATAGAGCCGTCAAATTGTATTTAAGAGATATTTTTTCGTTTTTTTATCTTTAATACGGAAAAAACGGCAGCTTATGAACTTTTTCCCGTAATTTCTGTTGGCGTTGCACTGGTTTGCGTAAATAATTCTGCAAGTGTCTATAATATATAACATTTTGAATTTTTTCTTGGTACACTATATCAACGGATAAAGAAGCTTTAATTTGTATTATAAGCGATCTTTGGGAAAACATATTTTGTGGCTCAAAAAAATTAATTTATGATTTTTTTATAGGTTCCTTCACCAGAGGTTTTACTATATCGACTGTAGCTTATTCAATTTTTAACAAAACCGTTTTATTTTTTTCTCAAAATATGCGCTGATTACTTCTCAATATTCCTGCATGTCCAAACTTATCAAAATATATTCGCAAATTTGAGCAAAGTTGCTTTTTTGGGTGCGGAAACAGGCACAATTTTCAAATTCTAACACCATTCGATTTAGAAAAAGTTGGCCATGGTTTTACCACGTGCGTTTTCCTGAACTTTAACTTTTATACCATCTGTCAAAAATAGGTGAAAAATGCGATTTCCAAATTGATTTTTTAGAGGAATAAGACCATTTAGACTACGTCTTTTGTGGGAAATACCTACCTTGAACCTTTATCTTTTTCGTTTGACCAAAAATAAGGGGGAAAATATCGCATTTATCCCGTACTTGTAATAATAAAAATGGCTTGCAGGAGGCATATTAACTTCAGTTCTTATAGTTTTTATAATATTTGGAGAGTATTTAATGTATGAAACACCTGTCTTGGACCTTTTTCTTTGCGGTTGACCAAAAATAATTGAAAAAAGTGTATTATTTGTGTGTATCTTCAATACTCAACGTTCTATGTAATATCGAATACGTCATTAATATCCTATTTACCACAAATCAATCTGTGAGCTTCAGTGGCGTAGTACTAAAGACTGTTGATTTTGGAGACGAAGGTCGAGGGTTCAAACCCCAGTGTTTTTTTTTCTTTTTTTTTAAATTTTTTATTTGTAAATATTTCTTGACAGGTGTTATATTGACAAATTAGGCGATATGTTTTCACATCACAGTCCGAAGGAGTGTGATACAAAAGTAAATAATATAGTAAAACAGAATATTTAAAAAAAAAATTATAAAAAATGAAAAAAAAATTTAAAAAATTAAAAATTCAAATTTTTTTAAATTCTTTTATGTAATGACTTTTACCTTTAGAGTCACGACAGTGACGATCAGGCGATATGCAGCTTTTACATATCGCGCTACACCGCGATATGTTATACGGCGCTTCGGTGAAAATAATGTATGTATGTTGTCGCCGCCGTCGTGGCCGTCGTCTTGTTCGACATTTTCACATTTGCGATTTTTTTTCTCGGAAACGATTAGAGTGGGACGATTAAAACTTTTTCAGTTTAGAGAGGAATAGTGGGGGTACGTTGTGTGAAAATTTCGAATATACAGGGTGTACTGAAAAAAAGTTATTAATTTTTAAAGTCGAATATTATCGGATTCTCGTTGAAATTCGATACAGTTCGTAAAAATGAGTTTTTTTGATTTAAACTTTTTCGACGCGTAGACGACCGTGGGCTACAGAACCCTATTGTTTGTGAGCGCGATCGAAAGTTTGGAAGTAATTTTTTAAATTTTTTTAAAGTCAAAATTTGGTCGAAAATGGTACCTCTTGGATCGCCAATAAGTCGAATTGAGTGCATCCAATCGACATGCGGTTTGGATAATCGGTTAGGCCATCTCAAAATCTACCTTTTTCCAATATATCGTTCTATACCTAACTGGAATGGAAATTGCCGAAAATTGTAAGAAAGTGGAAATCATAAAGTTAGGCCTGATTTTTTCACGGTTTTTATTTTTTTTCGTACTGAAAACGACTTTTGATCGAAACGTTGTAAACTTTGGCGGATAGAGCTCGTCAAATTGTATTTAAGAGATATTTTTTTGTTTCTTTATCTTTAATACGGAAAAAACGGCAGCTTTTTTTTTACTATATCGACTGTAGCTTATTCAATTTTTAACAAAACCGTTTTATTTTTTTCTCAAAAAATGCGCTGATTACTTCTTAACACCTCTACATATCCAAAATTATTAAAATATATTCGTAAGTTTAAGAAAAATCAATTTTTTGGGTACGGAAACAGGCAACCTTTACAAATATCATTAACTTTTGGAAAGATGGCTTTGCAATCGACACGTGGGTCGGTGGGCGTGAACAACTTTTATACCATCTGTCAAAAATAGGTGAAAAATGCGATTTCCAAATTGACTTTTTAGAGGAATAAGACCATTTAGACCACGTCTTTTGTGTGAAATACCTACCTTGAACCTTTATCTTTTTCGTTTGACCAAAAATAAGGGGGAAAATATCGCATTTATACCCGTACTTGTAATAATAAAAATGGCTTGCAGGAGGCATATTAACTTCAATTTTTATAGTTTTTATAATATTTGGAGAGTATTTAATGTATGAAACACCTGTCTTGGACCTTTTTCTTTGCGGTTGACCAAAAATAATTGAAAAAAGTGTATTAGTAAGTATTTTTAATATGTACTTAAAGTTGTGTATAATATCCATTATGGCATTAATATCCTATTTACCACAAATCACTCTCTAAGCTTCGGTAGCGTAGTGGTAAAGACCGTTGGTTTTGTTGACGAAGGTCGTGGGTTCAAACCCCAGTGTTTTTTTTTCTTTTTTTTTTCTTTTTTTTAATGTCGTTATTTAGGTACTGAAAATTTTTTAAATTTTGGATTCTTACAGCTATAATAATTTATACGAAAAAAGCTAAAAAAATTGACACTTACCTGTCAAAATCTGACAGCTAGCGTATAGAACTTTGTTATTTACTAACTGAAAATTTTTTTAATTTAGGATTCTTACAGCTGTTACTCTCGCTACGAAAAAGCTAAAAAAAAATTACACTTACCTGTCAAAATCTGACAGCTGTAGTATAGAACTTTGTTATTTAGGTACTGACATTTTTTTAAATTTCGGATTCTTACAGCTATAATCCTAGATACAAGAAAAGCTTAAAAAAAACTTGACATTTACTTGTCAAAATGACAGCTGTCGTATAGAACTTTGTTATTTAGGAACGGAGAAATTTTTTAATTTAGGATTCTTACAGCTATAACCCTCGTTACAAAAAATCTAAAAAAAATTGACACTTACCTGTCACAATTTGACAGCTGTCGTATAAAACTGTCTTATTTAGGTATTGACAAATTTTTAAATTTAGGATTCTTACAGCTATAACCGTCGCTACGAAAAAAGTTTAAATAAATTGACACTTACCTGTCAAAATCTGACAGCTGTCGTATAGAACTTTGTTATTTAGCTACTGATTTTTTTTTAATTTCGGATTCTTACAGCTATAATACTAGATACAAGAAAAGCTTAAAAAAAATTGCAATTTACCTGTCAAAATGACAGCTGTCGTATATAACTTTGTTATTTAGGAACTGAAAAATGTTTCATTTGGGATTCTTACAGCTATAAATCTCGCTACGAAAAATCTAAAAAAAAATTTAAACTTACCTGTCAAAATTTGACAGCTGTCGTATAGAACTTTGTTATTTAACTACTGAATTTTTTTTAAATTTTGGATTCTTACAGCTTTAATCCTAGATACAAGAAAAGCTTAAAAAAAATTGACATTTACCTGTCAAAATGACAGCTGTCGTATAGAACTTTGTTATTTAGGAACTGAAATATTTTTCAATTTAGGATTCTTATAGCTGTAACTCTCGCTACGAAAAAACAAAAAAAAAATTAAAACTTACCTGTCAAAGTCTGACAGCTGTCGTATAGAACTTTGTTATTTAGGAACTGAAAAATTTTTCACTTTAGGATTTTTACAGCGATAACCCTCGCTACGAAAAGGATAAAAAAAAACTGACTCCTACCTGTCAAAATTTGACAGCTATCGTATAAAACATTCTTATTTAGGTACCTGAAAATTTTTTTATTTCAAATTCTTACAGCTATAACCCTCGCTACGAAAAAGCTAAAAAAAATTACACTTACCTGTCAAAGTGACAGCTCTCGTATAATTAAACGAACGAACTAGAACAGTGCCGTGCCCGAAGGGCTCGGCACAATAATATTTCTACAAATTTATTAGCTGATAATTGATAGCTTCCATGTAAGAATAATTTTTTGCTTATGTTTTAATCGATTGAATACTTACATATTTTTATAGAGCAAATATGGAAAGTATATCCCACATTGCACAAAGGTGTGCGAGTTTAAAGAGCACCTATACGGCGCCGTCTCAGAAAACTACCTATCTACAGTGTCACCAGTAAAGTCCGCATCATATGGGATTTTTTTTTATTAATAGCTTTATTCGAAATTTGACTTTGACATCAAGCTCTGCTTCGATCGAGATGAAAATTAAGCAAAAAAATAGTAGTCACGTAATTCGCATTATCTGTCAAATTTGAATTTTTTCAAAAAAATAATTTAAAAGTGGGGTTATTTTTGAGAATACCAAAAAAAGTTATTAGAAAAAGTGTTTTTAAATACAGTTTCTAGCCCACATGCAAAATTTCAGCCGCATAAGATAATTTTAATTTTTTACCTATATTTTGTAAATTGCACCACTTTTGCAAAATAAGACTAAACGCAACTAACATAAAACTTCTTAGTTTTGACAATGCTTTATTTCAGATACATTTTCTTTAAAGAAGCGCCACATTAAATGTGTGTTTTTCTACAAAATCAAAATTGGGCTATTAAAATTTGGTCGTATGTGATGCAAAGTTTATTTGTTTTGGACCCTGTATAAGGTAACTTAATAAAATAAGTATTTTTGAAAACGTAGTTTGTGGTTGAAAGTAATACACGTTAACGTTATTATGACATAGCTTAATAGTAAATTATAACATAGGGGTTTTAAATTAAATAGTTGAAAATAGATACATTTTACGTTGTTAAACTAAAATTTATGTTCCACTTAAAAAACAAGTTACTGAAGACACTGTGTTTTTTTTTATCTTAATATTAAGGTGTATTACTTTCAGACACAAACTACCTTTTCAAAAATACTTATTTAATGAAGTTACCTTATACAGGGTCAAAAGCAAATGAACTTTGCATCACATGCGACCAAATTTTAATAGCCCAATTAAGATTTTGTAGAAAAACACACATTTAATACGGCGCTACTTTATAGAAAATGTATCTGAAATAAAGCATTGTCAAAACTAAGAAGTTTTATGTAAGTTGCGTTGAGTCTTATTTTGCAAAAGTGGTGCAATTTACAAAATATAGGTAAAAAATTAAAATTATCTTATGCGGCTGAAATTTTGCATGTGGACTAGAAACTACATTTAGAAAAACCTTTTCTAATAACTTTTTTCGATATTTTCAGAAATAACCCCACTTTTGAATTATTTTTAAAAAAAAATTAAAATTTTACATATAATGCGAATCACGTGACTACTATTTTTTTGCTTAATTTTCATCTCGATCGAAGCAGAGCTTGATGCCAAAGTTAAATTTCGAATAAAGCTATTAATAAAAAAAATCCCATATGATGCGGACTTTACTGGTGACACTGTATACGAGAAAACGGAAATTTTGCACCATTGTGTAGTTTTGGTCAGTTGTTATAATGACAATTTGGCGATATGTTTTCCCTTCGCGTTCCGCAGGAAGGTGAGGCAAAAAAAGCAATAGTAAATAGAAAAAAAGAAAAGTATTTTTTTATTGTAAATTTTTGTAAATCTTTTTAGTACTAATATTAGATGCACTCTCGGCTGACGATTAGCGATATGTACCCAGTCTAGTTACATATCGCGCTACACCGCGATATGTTATACGGCGCTTCGGTGAAAATAATGTGCGTATGTTGTCGGCGTCGTCGTCTTCAGTTTCGACATTTTCACATTTGCGATTTTTTTTTCTCAGAAACGGTTATAGTGGGACGATTAAAACTTTTTGGATTTAGAGAGGAATAGTGGGGGTACGTTGTGTAAAAATTTCGAATATACAGGGTGTGCCGGAAAAAAGTTATTAATTTTTAAAGTCGAGAAATATCGGGATCTCGTTGGCATTCGATACAGGCCACAAAAATTAGTTTTTTCGATTTAAACTTTTTCGACGCGTAGACGACCGTGGGCTACAGAACCCTATTGTTTGTGAGCGCGATCGAAAGTTTGGAAGTAATTTTTTTGATTTTTTCAAAGTCAAAATTTGGTCGAAAATGGTACCTCTTGGATCGCTAATAAGTCCAATTGGGTGCATCCAATCGACATTCGGTTTGGATAATCGGTTAGGCCATCTCAAAATCTACCTTTTTCCAATATATCGTTCTATACCTAACTGGAATGGAAATTGCCGAAAATTGTAAGAAAGTGGAAACCACAGAGTAAGGCGTGATTTTTTTCGCAGTTTTAATTTTTTTTCGTACGGAAAACGACTTTTGATCGAAACGTTGTATACTTTAGCGAATAGAGCCGTCAAATTATATTTAAGAGATATTTTTTCGTTTCTTTATCTTTAATACGGAAAAAACGGCAGCTTATGAACTTTTTCCCGTAATTTCTGTTGGCGTTGCACTGGTTTGCTTAAATAATTCTGCAAGTGTCTATAATATATAACATTTAGAATTTTTTCTTGATCCACCATATCGACGGATAAACAAGCTTTAGTTTGCATAGTAAGCGCACCCTGGAAAATCATATTTTGTGGCTCAAAAAAATTAATTTATGATTTTTTCAGAGATACTTTTATCTGATGTTTTACTATATCGACTGTAGCTTATTCAATTTTTAACAAAACCGTTTTATTTTAATGTCGTTATTAAGGTACTGAAAATTTTGTAAATTTTGGATTCTTACAGCTATAATAATCTATACGAAAAAAGCTAAAAAAAATGACACTTACCTGTCAAAATCTGACAACTAGCGTATAGAACTTTGTTATTTACTAACTGAAAATTTTTTTAATTTAGGATTCTTACAGCTGTAACTCTCGCTACGAAAAAGCTAAAAAAAAATTACACTTACCTGTCAAAATCTGACAGCTGTAGTATAGAACTTTGTTATTTAGGTACTGAAATTTTTTTAAATTTCGGATTCTTACAGCTATAATCCTAGATACAAGAAAAGCTTAAAAAAAAATTAACACTTACCTGTCAAAATTTGACAGCTATCGTATAGAACTTTGTTATTTAGGGACCTGATAATTTTATAATTTCGGACTCTTACAGCTATAACTCTCGCTACGAAAAAGCTAAAAAAAAATTGACACTTAACTGTCAAAATTTGACAGCTATCGTATAGAACTTTGTTATTTAGGTACTGAAAATTTTTTCAATTTAGGATTCTTACAGCTATAACCCTCGCTACGAAAAAAGTTTAAAAAAATATACACCTACCTGTCAGAATTTGACAGCTGTCGTATAGAACTTTGTTATTTAGGTACTGAAAAATGGTTCAATTTGGGATTCTTACAGCTATAATCCTCGTTACGAAAAAACTTTTAAAAAATTGACACTTACCTGTCAAAATTTGACAGCTGTCGTATGGAACTTTGTTATTCTATCACTGAAAAATTTTTAAATTTCGGATTCGTACAGCTATAATCCTCGTTACGAAAAAACTTTAAAAAAATTGACACTTACCTGTCACAATTTGACAGCTGTCGTATAGAACTTTGTTATTTTGGTACTGAAATATTTTTTTAATTTAGGATTATTACAGCTTTAACCCTCGCTACGAAAAAAGCTTTAAAAAATTTATACCTGCCTGTCAAAATTTGACAGCTGTCGTATAAAAGTTTGTTATTTAGGTACTGAAAATTTTTTAAATTTCGGATTATTACAGCTTTAACCCTCGCTATGAAAAAAGCTTAAAAAAATTGACACTTACCTGTCATAATTTGACAGCTGTCGTATAGAACTTTGTTATTTTGGTACTGAAAAAATTTTTAATTTAGGATTATTACAGCTTTAACCCTCGCTACGAAAAAAGTTTAAATAAATTGACACCCGCCTGTCAAAATTTGACAGCTGTCGTATAAAACTTTGTTATTTAGGTACTAAAAAATGTTTCAAGATGATTTTACAATACTTGTAGGTATTTCATCTACGCCAGAACTGTACTTATTTTTTTATTTTATGAGCCATTTCACATAGTTCACTTGTTGATATTGGTCTTAAAAACAATGACTGGTTATTTTCTTTGATTTTATAATTCGTTTGCCGAATTTCTAATTCTTTTCTTAAGTCAGGAACTATGGATAATAAGTAGTCATTATACTGATCCGGTACTTTTTCAGGATTGCCTTTAATACCAATATCTTCGTTCTTGTCATTATTTCCGGTTATTTCCTTTTATATATTCCACATACATTTAGTTTTGTTGTCCGCTAATCTTAATCGTTTTTCGTATTCTTCCGACCTTACTGCTCTTAACAAATTATCATATTATTTTTTTGTTTTCTTGTACTGTTCTTTACAACTATTATTAAATCTAGATAAAGTTAAAAATATGTCTAATCTGTTTTTACACTCCATGATATTTGGATTATCTACCACTTTAATAGTTATCTAGTTATTGAATTAAACCCACAATATGTACACACCTTGTAAACTAAACACAAGCTTCTGTAAATCACTGAATATTAGACGAAATTTTCCAACTTTATAACATAACTAATAAATTAGTCAAAACAAAACATCAGCGGCATCGACAGGTCGCGTGGCGTCGAAACACGAACAGGTGTTGTTGGGCGGAAAATTTGGAGCCCATCCGTGCAGCTCGTTGTGCCATGTGTAGGTGACGTCACGCCTCCGTAGTCATGGTAACCAACCAAGTAGTCGCGTTGAATCGGGACGGATAATCGGCCGCCCGCGCTTGATAGATCTGTATATTATCTTGCCCGTTGGAATATAGCTATGTTTGGTTTGAATTATTTTAATTGATTGCTTACATACATTGCGTTATTGGTTTTTTAAGTAAAGTATTTTTGGATTCTATTTGAAATAATTGCAGGGAGGGCGGCGCTCCAGAGCCCTTCATTACGAGCCGCCACTGGATTCATAAAGTTACTCATAAAAATGTTCCACTGTTCATTAACATTACTTTCTTCTCCATCATATACATAATAATATATGATATTATATAATATATTATATTATATTATATTATATTATATTATATTATATTATATTATATCCTGTTCATGCAATGTGCGCAGAAAGTCATGTTTATTTTCCGTAGAGAATATGCGGTTATATTTAAGAGGCTCTTTTATTTCCTTACTTCTAAAGTTTACCTTCTGAGCTGTATGGTCTGAAATAAAATATTCGAAAACGAGCGCATTAACATGTTCAGAATTGGTAAATATATTATCAATGCAACTTAAAACACACATGATCGAAATAATAAACAAGGCAACCAAAATGTATGGATTTATAGTCCGAAGCTATACATTTTTTAGTAACTTAAAGTGCATCAAGACATTGTATGTATCATTTGTCCGCAGTATTCTTGAATATTGTTCTATATTATGGAGTCCGTATTATCAGAGTCATAAATATGCAATCGAGAAAGTGAACAATAAATTTTTAAGATACCTAATATACTATAAAGAAACTGGCACATATCAATTGCATAATATACCTAAAGTAGAAGTTATGAAGAAATATAATCTTGTTAGTTTAGAAAATCGTAGAGTTGCCTCATCCTTGCTGTTTCTATATAAACTGTTAAACAATAAGATTAATTTGAAGAAATAGTCCATACTCAGATTTGAAAGTATGAAAAGGAAAGAAAAACACGAAGTCTTCCTCCACAAAATTTAATAGAATAAAAATTCTTAGTTAAAAAGGGTTTCTACATGTTTCGAACGTAGAAACGTTCATCATCAGGAGACAGAATATATGTTGCTGATGGTTATAGCAAAAGAGAAAGCAATAGTGGTAGATGTCAAACCTTAATGGAGCTTTTATGGTATTAAAAGTTGTACTGATAAAATAGCATTTTGAAAGTGTTAAATTGAAAGAAAGACACAAACATACGTGGTATGTGGAAAATACTTATAAAGGAGTCTAGAAAGACAAAAAGAGGGAGGAAAGTGGGTTTAGTAATTCTAAAAAGAAGTTGTCGGACATATTTAATTAAAAGGATGTCTAGTACCTAGACCATATAAAATGTGAAAAGCCTTATTGTATTATGTTCAATAAGCGTTGTAGGCATTGTTGTATCAGGTAATGAATTACTGAGTGAACCCAGGAAAAACAGTTTGGGGCACTGAATACTAAATAAGATTAATGATTTCAACTTGTTAGCCTCATTAAATTTTTATGTATCATCCTATAGAATTAACTAGGAACCAGGGTTGGCAAATTTATATCAATAGGTATCCAAATATCCGATATATATCGATATATATCCAAGTTTGGATATTTAATTATATTTTTAATTATTATCATTTTTTAATTATTTCATCTGTTTTCTGTAAAGATATGTTTTAAAAATTAAAAATCACTTAATTTAATATAAACATGTTATAAACCTGTAAATTTGTATTTCAATTTTATTCAATGATAGTTTGCTATCACAATAACAAGTTTTTTTAGTACTCCTGTTAAGAATGTAAAATGTAGGTAAAAAGTACAAGTTGAATAGATTGATATGAACACATCATATATTTCTGCTTTTAACTATGGTTCAACTTAAAACAAAAATGGACAACAGAACAACAGCCAAAAGAAAACAAAAACTTAGAATAATATTTCTGATATAAAACAAAAAACAATAAAACGAGTAAAAAAAGCTAACTGGTAAGTAAGTTTACGATGAAATCAGTCTGGCTAATGGTTGGTCCGAATCTGATGAATCTTCATTTTCATTTGTAAAGGGATATTCTAATTGTTCCTGTCGCTCCAGCCAAACCTAATTAAGATAATGTTGTTTCTTTAAATCGTCTCTGTGGCGCAAATATTTAAACAAGAATACTAGTTTTTCAACTTTTTCAGTCCCAAGCTTGTTTTGCAGTTTTGACTGGACCAATCCATATGCTAAAAATTGTCTTTCCAATCCTGCAGTACTAGCAACTGCTGTAAATAATTGGTCACACAACTTTATAAACGTGCATTTATCAGGCCAATCCGATTCATGAAGAGTTACTGATTTCGAACTATGCAACAATCAACAATGGAGAAGGTGACTGACAGAAATTGCTGGAAATTATTTTTTAAGTTTCTAGGTTGGTCGCTAGAGGCGTAACTGTAGTGATCAATTAAAAAGCGTTATTATTATAAAATCCTCATAGTAAAGGTGTATCAAAGGTAGCATTCTTTTTTGCGATGGTGTCAATTGCTTGTAATTAAGCCAAAAAAAAATATATCTTTGTTTTCTTATTCACGCATTGATGTCTTTATGAACATAGTCTCCTTTCTGTATGTTACAAGCACAATTATGAGTGGATATTTCATCATTAGAAGTCCTTTGATAAAATTTACAAGGTGTCTTGTATCCAAATTTAGGTGTACAGGTAACTTTGGAGAAAAAAACGAATTGCATCATTAAAAATAAAAGTTTAGAAACTGAAGTAAATTGTATGTTTCAATTTGGAAAAATTCTATTACAATTTAAAAAAGTCTATACCCACTTTTAAAGAAAATTAAAACATGTTTTATTTTTTAGGGAAGTAATAAATATTGTTCTGAATTGTCAGCTGAGGATATTACTAGATATAGTCGCCAGATGCTGGTTGGTGACATTGGCTTAATGGGACAAAGCAGACTAAAAAAGAGTAAAGTCCTTATAGTTGGGGCCGGAGGACTTGGATGTCCAGCTGCAGTGTATTTAGCCAGTGCTGGAATTGGTAATTTATCTTTTTACCTGGTATCAAGTCTATAGAATTATTAATCAATACATTTTTTTTTCTGTTTCCACCAAGCAACAGTATATAGAGATGTTTTAAAGTAGAAATTTTAGTTTGGAAGGTATATTTAAAATAAGCTGTGACTTTAACGATAAAAACTTTCCTAAAGCTGGTAGTATTTTTTAGTAGACTTTTCAGTGAGTCGATACTTATATTGAACAAATCTCGGCTAATCCTGTTCCCATATTTCATAATTCTATTAATAGGTTAATTTTTCCCATACAAAGTACAGAGCTGTCTAGGTTAAAAAAAACAGCCACATCCAAAAATAACATATATTATGCAAAACATTTCGTTTCAAATATCACTCGTTAATTTTTTATAATTAATTAAAGTTCATCCATCTTAATATTCAAAAGGAGCTTCACTGCGCAGGAACGTGCGTGACGTCATACAGTGCGTCTGTCAGGGAATGTCGAATTGCAGTGCCTTAATATAAGTAGAGTTAAAAAATTTCCTAATAACTAATAAGTTTCTATAGGTTGCCGTGTCTGCCGCTCTCGCGTCATGTATCGACTTGTTTGTCTTCTTTGGTGTCGACCAATAGAGTGTATGAGTGTGTATGTGTATTGACGCACGGCTTGACGTCACGACCAAAGGCGCACGTAACTGGAATAATTCAAATTATTTAAATTTTAATAGCTTATATTTAACTCAGGGTATTAAAAAAAAACATTTTTTTGTGAACTATAGGTTTTTTGATGATCGTTAGCTTACACTTAAGAGTATTTTCCAATTTCCAAATTTAATTTCCATGCAACTCCCCTATTGTAGCGAGGACAAAAGTTCTGGGCTGCGATTAAACCATTTATAATTTTATGTGACAACGCTATGTGTAACGACATAGTAGGAACGTAAGTTCCTCGACGTTTTCGTAAATACCGTACTAATTCTCGTTCTAAATTAATATCATTTATACTTTCTAATGGTATATATATGTTTCTTAAAAGCTATATACCTAATAAATGTTCTCTGAATTAATTGAAGCTTGTCCACATAAACTTGATAGTTAAGACTCCAAACACTGGTTCGGGAATAAATTAAATTTTAAATGTGGGCCTGTAATCAGTGATCCAGTATATTTTAAAAGCACTGGTATTTTTCAAGATGGGATTGATAAAAGAGGTTTTCCAGTAATCAGGAAACGTGCCACTACCCATTGAATTATTGATGATTAACCAGAGGGGTCTAAAAAGTACAAAAGCAGAACGCTTCAGCCAAATCTACATGACATTTCAGAAACAGGTCCCAATTAACATTAATTAAAAACTCATTTAAAGGAGAACAGTCACAGTATTATTCGGCACACATTTTTTATAAATTATAGGAACAACTGCAACAGATAAAAAAAAGCTAAATCTTGGTGATGACCATCACATGGCAACATACCATCATTCTCCACAGACATATCAGGGCTATTACTAAAGATTAAATCGAAAAATACTCTTTCGTATATTATAGTATAGTTATCTGAACACACTGTATAAAAATGCTACTTATAGAAAACTAATTAATATTATGCTTTATTTTATAGGAGAGATTAGTATAGTGGACTATGATTCAGTGGAGTTATCCAATTTACATAGGCAAATATTGCATACAGAAGATGATATAGGCACACCAAAGGTAAACTCTGCTTATGATAAGTTACATAGGTAAGTACAAAACAAAAATCAATCAGTTATAAGTTTCTATATGATATCATGTATGGTACCCGCGGCTTTGCTCGCATAGCAAGTTGATAGCAAGCCGCTCCGGACGTTGCGCTCAAGCGGCGTTACGGCCGGACCGAGGTCAAAGTAAAGACGTGTCGCCTAGCCGCTAGTGACTTCGTGGTTGTGGAGCGCTTTGGAGCGTTATCAAAATACCGCTCCAAAATCGCGTAATCTAAATAACTAGCCACCAGTTCTTTTATAAAGTCTATTCAATTTATTTATTAAGTATTAAGTACTTACCGTGTCCGACGTCGCTTGACCTTAGCGATCGGACGAGAATTTACTTAATCTCTTTATTTCTGTTATACATATAATATTTATAACTTCATTATATTACAGTATGTACATAGCTTATTTTGTTCTTGGTAGGTTTACAATTACTAATGGGACCACCTAGGGAAGGCAGCCAGTCTAGACTAGCTGGGGCTGGTGTTTGCCCTTGGTACTTAATGAAATTTTTCAGATTCGGTAGACGATCCTTTCCAGCGCGACTTTACAGAACCATAAAAATAATGTTCCATAATAGACCAGGGTCGATAATTTTTGAAACCAAAAAAAATAATAGTAGGATGAAATCCATTGGAAAAGGAAGAGAATATAACAAAAATGAAAGGAAAAATAATTTACGGGCGATCCAAGGTCGGGAAGTGAACGGGGTGAGTTTTTAAGGGTAGAAAACGATTTATCTCGATTTCCGGCAAAACTACAAGTCCTATGGAAAAACGTTAAATGGCAAAGTTGTAGGTAATAAAAAGATCTACAACTTTTGTGTTTTCACTTTTTTCAAATAACCTCAAAATTTATGTGAAAAATTCAAATAACCAAGTTTTTGGTTTTTTATTTTTATCTTTTACAAAAAAATTTTTTTTTCACGAAATTTGGTGAAAACTTACCTTTTTATGTCCCAACCACACTGTAATTTTTTTGATTTAAAATATTTATTTTTTCACCTTATTTTGACTTAATATCGAAAAAGCACCCTAATTTTCAATCGAAAATTCTCACGTCAAAATATCTGCTTTTTTAAAAAAGTCGGTGGGCTTTTTGTTCCTTGAAATCTCTACTTTCTGATGGTGTAAAAAATATACATTACTATGGTAAATGTTCTTAAAGAAACGAACGTCTTATTAAATATTATTAACTTTATTAACTTATTTGGTTGTTAATTATATTAGTATATTTCGACTTGTAATTTTTTGTTTATCAATAAAACATGGAATCTTACGTTTTTCGAGTAATTAAATTATACATTTTAATAAATAGCTCAAAATTGTACATAATGATTTTAAAAAAAAATTTCTGATTTCGGAGAACATTTACCATAGTAATGTATATTTTTTTTACAGCATCAAAAAGTAGAGATTTCAACGAACAAAAAGCCCACCGACTTTTTTAAAAAGCAGATATTTTGACGTGAGTATTTTCGATTGAAAATTAGGGTGCTTTTTCGATATTAAGTCAAAATAAGGTGAAAAAATAAATATTTTAAATCAAAAAAATTACAGTGTGTTTGGGACATAACAAGGTAAGTTTTCACCAAATTTCGTGAAAAAAAAAATTTTTTTGTAAAAGATAAAAATAAAAAACCAAAAACTTGGTTCTTTGAATTTTTCACATAAATTTTGAGGTTATGTGAAAAAAGTGTAAATACAAAAGTTGTAGATCTTTTTATTACCTACAACTTTGCCATTTAACATTTTTCCATAGAACTTGTAGTTTTGCCGGAAATCGAGATAAATCGTTTTCTACCCTTAAAAACTCACCCCTTTCCATTCCCGACCTCGGATCGCCCGTAAATTATTTTTCCTTTCATTTTTGTTATATTCTCTTCCTTTTCCAATGGGTTTCATCCTACTATTATTTTTTTTTCACTTTTTACCATTTTCAAAGGCCCTGGTCTTTAAAGAAAGATTTAAAAAATGTTTTAAAACATTATGGTTTTGTTTATTTTTCATTTGGAAAAAGTAAATCGAAAAACCAACCTTGATAAAAATGTACTTTTATCATGTTCATGGATCTGGGGTTACTATTATTTTTGTCTCTCATTCCTGCTGTCCGTCCATTCTTTCTTTAATTCCTTATGTGCATACTGCTTATATTTACATACTTACAGTATTTATTTTTATTTTTTTATTTATTATAAGTGTCCGTTCGTTGTTACCTTTTGTTGCCTATTACCTCTAACACCATATAACTCTATTTTTTTTTTAATAATAACATTTAATCGAAGCAAAGCTTACGATACATCTAAACATATGCCAAGTGCCAAGTTACCTTTCCCGACAACTACAAAAAATTTTTTTAAATTGAAAAATGGCGGTTAGTGTCGATCTTCCCTGTATATAGCCATGTTGGTTATTATTTAAAAAATTACATTCCTTCATAAAGTCTATAAGACGACAACACATTAAAAGCTCATAATTTTCTATTAGTTCGGAATCACCTTTTGTAAAGAGAGGTTTTGTTAATGCGCATCGACGTCGACAGTTAGAACATGTGACGATGGGTGACCGCTTGATAACACGTTTACACAAATTTACAATGAGAAAAAGAGATAGAAAATGAAAAAAATAAAATCATATTTTTGGTATTAATCAAATATTAGGTACATATTATCAATTAATAAACAAATCTAGAATATAAAAGACATTGTATTGGAAGAGAGGGAAATAAAGTCTGAGGAAGCACCAACGAAATTATTTTTATCTTCTAGCTTTGTTCATAAAAATAATATGGGTATAAGAGGTTCTATTGGGTAATATGCCTGGTACCAGCGGCTTATAGTTCGCAGAGCTAATTGGTAACAATTGAAATACGCAAGCGAAGCCGTAGCTGACAATATTTTAACGGGATAAAGTACATTCAAAAATAAGACTAAAATCCTCTATTAATATACCTTCAAAAACGCTTCGCTATGGGGCTAGAGCCCCCCGAATTGGAGCTATGACGAGCAGTTTTTTTACAATATCTCAGAAACCGATTATGGTATCAAAACAAAATTTGATACATGTTTTACCCATAGCTAGACACAATAAATGGTTTAATTAGCTTAACTGTATTTCTTCCAGTGGCGCCCCACTGAGTAGGTAGTTGGGAGAATATTGCCCTAAGTTTTTTATTTGTAGGATTTTTTAACTCTAGGTGAAATTTTTAGAAGCTTTAAAGTCTTTTGTTGAAAAAAGGTACGCTTGTTTCATTGCGGTAGGATTCACCATTTTCCAGTAAAATCGATTTTAAAATTTTCGGTTTTTTGAAATCCGGTGAAAAGGTTAAGGTTTTTTTTGCATATCTCAGCAAACACTTAATATTAAAACATGAAATTTATTAGAAGTTCTACTAGCGACAAATAATAATAATACATAATCAACTTGGGGATTTATTAGATAATGTGCACCAGCTCACTACAGTGAGAAATTGGCTTGAAGCAAATTACCAGGTGGATTGGTAGCCATAGCCTGGCCACCAAGATCACTTGATTTAAATCCCCTTGCTTATTATTTTTGGGGACACATGACTGGTACTTGCTTAAGACTTAGTTTCCCGTGTGGTTCACAATCAAATTTGATTTGCAATTTTTTATTCTTTTTTGTTTTATTTTAAAACTCTCTTAAAATCTCCATGAAAATAAATATTTAAAAAACAAAGGAATCTAAAAATATGTTTAATTTAAAAACGTTACATTCGGTCAAATTACAACAATAGAAGGGTTTATTAACAAAAAATTTAAAATTAAAAAAAAAATACCTATCTACATTAAAACAATGAAATAAAAAAAAAATAATAGTAATATTTACTTAAGGCTCCACCCCGTGCGACGTCACTGGAAAATATTTTAAAGTAACATCCTTTAATACTTATGCCCTGTCGCTGGTAGAACTTCTAATAAATTTCATGTTTTAATATTAAGTGTTTGCTGAGATATGCAAAAAAAAAACCTTAACCTTTTCACCGGATTTCAAAGCTTCTAAAAATTGCACCTGAAGTTAAAAAATCCTAAAAAAACTTAGGGCAATATTCTCCCAACTACCTACCCAGTGGGACGCCACTGGACGAAATAAAGTTAAGCTAATTAAATCGTTTATTGCGTCTTGTCATGGGTAAAACATGTATCAAATTTTGTTTCGATACCCTAATCGGTTTTTGAGATATTGTGAAAAAACTGCTTATGATAGCTTCAATTCGGGGGGATCTATCTCCATAACGAAGCGTTTTTTGAAGGTATATTAATAAAGGGTATTAGACTTATTTTTGGATGTACTTTATATCCTTAAAATATTGTCAGCTAATTTCGGGACACCCTGTATAAATAATAAAAGTTTTTCCCTTCTTTTTATTCAAAAATATGGATGTTTGTTACAGAATAAATAGAAACATACACATCATTCCCATAAAACAACAAATAGACAGCAAATCCATAAAACAACTCCTATGCAACAACAAATACGACGTTATTATCGACGGAAGTGATAACGTAGCAACCAGATATCTTTTAAACGACGCATGCGTTTTAAACAAGATACCGTTGGTGTCTGGTAGCGCGTTACAGCTGGAGGCCCAGCTCACAGTTTTTAATTATAAAGGAGGTCCATGTTATAGATGTTTATTTCCCGTACCCCCGCCGCCGGAAACTGTTACTAGTTGTGGGGATGGTGGCGTGCTTGGACCAGGTAAATATGATCTTACCGTTAATGCTTGTGTAATGCTTGTTTTGACCATCGAGTAAATAAGTTGATCACCGCAGAAAAAAATTGATGCATTCGCTCATAAAGATCAAACTGATCGAAGGCAAAAGACAACAAACTTTAATCAGCACGCGGCACAAATTTTAAATTGTATCGAGGCCTAGTCTTCTATTCTGTTGGCAGTGGAACGGTGCGATTTAGCGCGGTGATTCTCGCCTCATAAGAGTCCTGGGCTGGTTTGGGTTAAGTTCGCTTGGTCATGCCATCATACAAAGTAGACATGTCAAACTATCGATAACGGTGGCGTTCGATATATTAATAGTGACTTGACAAAATTATGGATAGATAGTTAAAAAAAAATTGAAATCTATATTGTCAATAATAAATAAAATAACAGTAATTTCCAACATATTTTGAATTATGCTAATCTCTTTACTATTACTGCTACGTTACAAAATTACACACACTGCTAACTCGAATAAAATGAGCTAACCGAACTGTAGTCTGTAAATACAGGGTGGCGCACCAAAAACTTTCCACCCAGGTTTATTTTCTTGTTAATAAATAAATCAAAATTCGCTTTAACTTTAGTTCTTAGGGGGACATATTTTTTTGCTATTTTCACCCCCCCCCCCCCGTGCGGGGACCCCTAAGGCTTTCAACCTTAAAATCTTAAATGGAAAGGGGGTCGAGTGATACCTTATTTGAAAGGGAATTAAATTTCCTTCCAAACGCGACCTTGCTTGTTCAAATCGAGTGAATAGTTCCTGAGAGATATATAGATTCACCGATCTCACCCCCTGCCCTATTGCCATTGATCAAATTCATAGAAATAATAAAAATTCATTTTTTTACATTTCAGTGTGTTCAATAACTGATTAAAATGACGTATACTCTTCAAGAAAGGGTTGAAATTATTTCATTTTTCTTTAGAAGTAACGATTGTGCATTGCATCTAAATGCACATTTGTCCAGGGCCGTAGCCAGGGGAAAGGTTAGGGGGGTTGTAACCCCCCCCCCCCCCGAAATAAAAAAAATATATTTATTTTAGACTTTTAATAAGTATTAATGAGACTGCAGTTATGTACAGTGCGCCCGTCTCACTTTGTTGTTACATAACATAATAGTTAATCTTATTTACGGGCTACAAAATGGCTGCAGATCGCCTTAAGGTGGGAGTATCAACATGTTGCCAACCTATAACCTATTTCTCGTAGATTTATTTATGTTTTCTAGCTTTTATACAATATGTAAAGAAAATCAGTATCGACTTGTTGTTCTATAGGTAATAATTCACATATTTAATAAATATCAAGGAATTTCATACCTTATTTTAGGAGAATTGTATAGCGAAAAATATCGGGTAAGATTTTTTTTAACATTATTATGTTATTGTCACTCATTGTTCTTTCACTATACAATTCTCCCAGAATTAGCAATGAAATAAATTGATATTTTTGTAATATATCAGATATTACCTAAGTAATGTGCCGACGATACTGATTTTATTTAAATGTTAGTTTAAAAATTAATAAACTTGAAAAAATAAAGCGAAATAGGTTACAGGTTGGCAATAAATTGAACGACGTTGAGAATTCAACCTTAATGGTCTGGCTTTCCTATATATGTCCACCGTGATATAAACGTTGATGTAAACAAAATCATAAATATTTTCTCTTCTAAGAACAGGAAACTTGATTTTGTATTTTAGTACAAAATCAGATATTTTTTTAGTTCTTATTGTTTATTTTTCGTTTTTCGTTTTTATTCTTATTTTGTTTTTGATCTCATTATTACATAGTATAATTTATTATAATAATTATTATACTTAGATATAATTATGACTTAATGTAAGAGACATGTTAATTAGTAAAATAAATAGTTTATTGTTTATTTTGTCGACCGACCTTTCAAATTTCGAATTTCTTTTAAATTAAAAGAGTGTTTTAAAGTTTGGCATATTGCCGCAGATTAAGCTTTACGGTTATTTTACCCAAAAAAGGGCGTGGCACCCAAAAAACAGTTCCCTTCCCCCCCCCCCCCCCTAGAACAAATCCTAAATCCGCCACTGGAACAACCCCCCCCCCCCGAAATTATTTTCTGGCTACGGCCTTGCATTTGTCTCATATTTACGTGCTACAATTAGTGGCAAAATTTCCTGAAACAGGATCAGTGCTAAACAAAAAACGGATTGTTGAAAATCCTGTCAGAAATGAAGCTGTTGAAGTTGCAGTTTTGGGTCATATTGCCATCGATCCCACACTTAGCACGAGGAAAGTGTCAGATGTATCGGGTGTTTCGCGTAGAACGATTCAGCGTACTTTGAAAACGCATAAGTTACATCCCTATAAAATAAAACTGGTTCATGAACTTAATAAAGACGATGACGATTGCCATTTGCAATTTTGCGAGTTAATGTAAAATAATCATTCGCAATCCACAATTTATTTTTAAAATTTGTTTCTCCGATGAATGCACTTTTTCTTCACGGTACTGTCAATCGACAGAATTGCCGGTATTCGTCGGATTCCAACCCTAGAATTTTTAGAGAGGTGCATACTCAACATACCGAAAAATTAAATGTGTGGGCTGGAATTTTTGAGGACCGTATTATTGGGCCTTATTTTATACCTGGAAATTTAACAGGTGAAATTTACCTGAACCTGTTGGAAACCACTATTAACCCTGCTTTAACGAATGCCATAGAAGAAAATGACCGTTATCGGCCAGAAAATATTTACTTTCAGCAAGACGGAGCACCCCCGCATTATGCGTTCCCTGTTAGACAGTTTCTGGATGAAAATTTTTCAGGAAAATGGATTGGAAGAAGATCTCCAGATTTGACGCGACTGGACTTTTTTTTGTGGGGACATTTAAAGTCTAAAGTTTATGCAACCCAACCCAATTCTTTGGAAGACTTGCGACAACGAATAGTGTACGAGTGCCGACAAATAGCTTCCGCAATGCTCCATAATATTCGCGAACATGTTGAAAAGTGCCTTTACAATTGCATGGAGGTTGGAGGTGGACATTTTCAACATTTACTTGATTGATACAAGCGGTAATAAATGTTATTACTTTTAAATTTTTTTTTCTTTTTAGCCCTATTTCTCAGGAACTATTCACTCGATTTAAACGAGCAAGTTCGCGTTTGGAAGGCAATTCAATTCCCTTTAAAATAAGGAATCACTCGACCCTCCTTTAAGGGTGGAAGCCACCCCGTCGTAGGGATTCCAGCGGGGGGGGGGGGGGGGTTGAAAATAGCAAAAAAAATATGTCCCCCTGAGAACTAAGGTTCCCGTGTTTGAGCGAATTTTGATTTATTTATTAAGAAGAAAATAAACCTGGGTGGAAAGTTTTCGGTGCGCCACCCTGTATAGTCCGTACCAGTGAACAGAAAAACGCGACTGCACGAAGTGCAGTACAAAACAACTAAAAACGCATATGAGCACAGATAGTAATTTAAAAAATAGGCCTGTACGTATAATGTACGATGGCATGTTGTTGATATAGCTGCGTTGTACGAACTAAGAATCCAGTGCTGACTGTGACCCACGTAGGGACGCATGTCTGATAGATATCCTGATGGATAAAGGGACGCCCCAAACCTAAGACTTTTGTGGTATGGCTTGGCTAGCCTGTTTGTGGTGTACAAAAAGTACATGGGTACACGTAAAATTGGTCCTGCAACAAGGGTCACACTGGCCTATATACCTTGGTACGTGGAACTATTAAAGAAAAAATATAACAGAAAATTGAATTGAAGGTTACGCAATAAGAATTTTGGTTATAAACCTAGTTGTCTATCGTCTTCTGCACGAGATTTGCGATCGCATCCGGCCTGGTTGCCTGTAGAAAAATACGTATATTAGGAAAAGAATGACCACTTTCATGTGCACAATTTAAAGCAGCGCCATCTATCCCGCTGACATACATTATTTCGCTAGTTCAGATGGTCAAGAGTAGAAAATTGCTCTTGTAGAATTATGAATTTTAAGTTAAAATTGTTTCCCAATTGTCCAGTTTTTGGAAGAAATTTTAAACTAATCTTAAATAATTGTTCGCTAATGTATATTTTCATTAGCTGCTTTAATTTCAGTTTATTTAAATAAGTCCTTAAACCGACATTCACTAATCAATAAAATAGCAGAAAACTTAGTACGACCGCAAAGTTTGGCCATATTTGTATCACGCCGGTAACACGCTTTTGTTGGGAGAAGAACAAGACATAAACAAAAATAATTTTGCTAAAAAACATGGCGTAGTTAGACAGAAACAAGTGACATCCAAGTGACAAGTGACGTGTGCATTGGCTACATGCCGCCATTTATGCCACCCATCGATTGGCGCTTACTTATTCTGGTTCACAATAAAACCTTTATGAATACGTGGTTCCAAACTTTTAATTTAACGTGCACAGACCATGTGGTTTACTGGCGTTAATGGGTGATGCTAAAAGATAATAGTCGTCCCAAGTGCATGACGCAAGGTAGTACTAAAATCCACCAGACACGGGTTTATTGGCAGAACCCAGAAACTCTCGTGTAAGAGCTCTCAGCAACTATTACAGTAACCACAAAAATACTGGACCGGTTAAATGATATTAAGAAAAGTAGCTTTATTTAAAAGTTTTAGGTGAATAATACGAAATGTTTTTGCGTTGAAAAACTTATTTTTTTATTTTATTATAGTACCCGGTATTATTGGCGTCCTCCAAGCCTTAGAAACCATAAAAATATTGATCGAATCGCCAGGAGTTCTATCGGGACGGTTCCTGTTATTTGATGGATCCAGCACCACTTTTCGAGGTGTTAGACTTCGACCGAGAAATGCAAACTGTGCAGTATGTGGCGATACTCCTTTGATAAAGGACCTTATTGACTATGAACAGTTTTGCGGAGCTGGTGCCAACGACAAGGTTAGTATCTTTACCTACGAATATTACAATAATTTAAAATATTTTATCTAACACATGACAGTTATGACTATCATTATCAATGTCATTTTAGACAAGTAAACTATCAAACAACACACTAGTGAATTATAATCCATAACTCACTAGTGAGTTATGGATTACGCCGACACATTAGAATCTTGTATTTTTTCTGCAATTTGTATTTTGTTATGCACCGATTCTTCTAGGTATCCTTCTGCTACCGTCGAGGACTTCCATTCTCCGTGACGCTTCAATGTAGTCATGTTAGCCCCTGCATTGGCCAAAAGGGTCGCCGAAGACCTTCTCAGACAGTGACCGGTGTAGAGCACTGGTTCCTCCAATTTCAAAAATATTACAATTCTTTAAGGTATCTTCAACAGCGTATTTATTCCCACACACTGGCTGGTACACCTCCCATTTTTGTAAAAAAGCGGCTAGAACTAGTATTCTTTGGTCTCAAAGACATGTATTTTTTATACAAATTGATCGGGTTGACTGGAAATCATTCTTCAAGTATGGTGAAACTTCTCGGTTTCTTGGTTTTAGTGTCTGGCAAAACTACGTAAAAATATTTCCCTTTGTCTTGAATATTTTCTATTTTCAATTTGATCAATTCATCGCATCTACAAGCACCGCTAATCCCCATTATCAAAGCCATTTTCATCAACAAGTACTCGTCGTCGGGGGAACTTCGTTCAAAAACTTCTCTATTTCAGGTCGTTCTAATGTCTTGGACTTCTTTGGTTTGTATCCCTGTGATTTGCTTTTCAAAAAGCTCGTTTGTTTGCCATATTTTGAAATTTCGATTTTTTTTATAAAGGTGAATAGTCGAGCGAAGCATCGAGTATTTGGTCCATAGCGCCGATGGGGCTAATTTTTTTTGCAAATGTAAAAAATAAGCCAATAGAACAGTTTCATCCATCTTCCGAGAATGCATCCAAGACGCAAACATTTTGAATTCCTTGTCGTAAGCATCTCGGGACTTTTCTGGCAAAATCTGCATCGCTGCTTCTTCCGCTTCCGTAAGGATATCCTCAGGAACGTAATTTTCATCGGTTTCTTCCATTTTCTGTAGGTTTTTTTCTTCAAAAAAGCTTTCCTTTTCTGCAGGGAAAACTGACAAGTGTCCAAATTTATTTAAACATTTGCTAACAATGTATCATGCCCGTGGCAACCAAACAATCAACCAACTTTGACCAAAATGTAAAAAAGTCACTATCAAGTCATTCTGACATTTATAGGCTACCGAGACGCTAGTAGCTTTGATTATTTTGATTATTAATCATAATCTCATAAAAAAACGATTTCTTCCACTTGTTGGATAAAACATTGTATGCCACTCGTGTGTTATGTTCCCAATCTTATTTGTTTCATTGTTTAAAAAAGAAAGAAAAATGAAAACGATTGTAGTACAAACTAAACATAAAGCCATTGAACTTTTTATTAAAAATCTTATTGGGTTATATAACACATTTGTGATATTAGAAGCACCTTCGGGTGCCGATTAGTATGCCACCTAGTTTAACCCTGCAGTCTGGAGGCTAATACGCTACTGCTAGCTATACCGTAAAAGATGCACCATGCGTTGTTTTTGTTCGAATGGAATGTTCGTCGAGCGGCTCGTCGAATAAAGCAGCCAACAAAGTCGCAGTTTGTGGGCTACTTAAGTACTTAATAATAACTTTGATTTATAAAAGCATATAAAATTGATGTCATATTATACATATACCGGGTGTCCACGGAAGGTGGCTCGCCCCTCTAATTTTTTTGTTTTTCAAGATAATGAAATAAAATTTGGGGGATTTGTATACGACATAAAACTGCATTTTTTGACAGGTGACTCAACATTATGGAACTTCCGGTTTAACCGGAAGTGACATAAACTTTCGATTTTTAAACGGGACACCTGGTATATTTTTACTTTTTTTGACTCCATATGACATTCTAAATACAACGATGTGTCACTTGTCACTTTTTGTCACCAAGAAAATAATTTTTTTTCTAAATTTATTGTTTTATCTAAAGGGCTATGAATACCTTAGAATTACTTATTTTAGCTTTAATCTTGGGAAAAGTACAATTTTACTATTTTTGGTCCAATGCTATGTGCTATGTAAAATTTAATCTTTAAAGTTGTAAAACTCATTTTTTTTAAATGGCAACATGGTGGCTCGTCGGGTTAAGAAAAAAGAGGATTTTATTACGATTATTTTGATACCATACAGTACGCTATTAGGTTTTAGAAAAGCTGCTATTAAAAAACTTTAAAAAGTTAACTTAGAACTTTCCTAAAATGAAGCATCTTTTGAGAATAAATTTGGAAATAAATGCATCAAGTAGCCCTGTGACCAGCAAAACTAATAAAACAAAATCATGCCTTGAAGAAAATTGAAATGCTAACATCTGCCAAAGTAAATTAGTTTGTTGTTTAAAAAACATGAAAAATAATAGTTTTACAAGGAGTGGAAATGTTGATATGTTATTATTGCCGGGCTCATTTCGCATTTTCGGAACCAGTTTTGGGTACCTAATAGTGCCGGGTTGGATGACGCCGATTAAAATATCTTTGTGCGTAAAGTTGTGCAGCATCGGTTGAATTATTTCTACATTCTCCAAACACTGATAACATATCAACTTTTTCACTCCTTGTAAAACTATTATTTTCCATGCTTTTTAAACAACAACTAATTTATTTTGGCAGAAGCTGTCGGCATGTCAATTTTCTTCAAGGCGTGATTTTGTTTTATGAGTTTTGCTGGTCACAGGCTACTTGATGCATTTAAATCTAAATTTATTCTCAAAAGATGCTTCATTTAGGAAAGTTTTAAGTTAACTTTTTAAAGTTTTTTAATGGCATCTTTTTTAAAACCTAATAGTGTATGGTATCAAAATAATCGTAATAAAATCCTCTTTTTTCTTAACCCGACGAGCCACCATGTTGCCATTAAAAAAAAAATGAGTTATGCAACTTTAAAGATTAAATTTTACATAGCACATAGCATTGGACCAAAAATAGTAAAATTGTATTTTCCCAAGATTAAAGAACTGAAATAAGTGATTCTAAGGTATTCATAGCCCTCTAGATAAAACAATAAATTTAGAAAAAAAATATTTTCTTGGTGACAAAAAGTGACAAGTGACACATCGTTGTATTTAGAATGTCATATGGAGTAAAAAAAAGTAAAAATATACCATATGTCCCATTTAAAAATATAAAGTTTATGTCACTTCCGGTTAAACCGGAAGTTCCATAATGTTAAGTCACCTGTCAAAAAATGCAGTTTTATGTCGTATACAAATCCCCCGAATTTATAAGTATAAGTACTAAGACAAAAATTACGTTATGTTATGTTATTGAGTTATTCTGTATCGTTAATGATTACTGCCTTTGAGACGCTAAAAAGACTATTGTTATCATTACATAGTGATTTTAGGCCATATTCTGGTAAAAAAGAGAAACTTATAGTTAAGTAAAAAACATGTAGAGTTAACATACTGCACTGACCTTGTGTTGTGAAAGTAAAAAAAATAATCGCAAGACTGGAACGATTTTTTACAAACAGAACTGTACTAAGTAACTAATGTAAAAATGTCAAAAATAGAATAGTTAAGGGGATTGGTGCATTTTTTTATATTTATCAGATATGTATGCCCGTTGTTATGTTTTTATGAATATTTATACAGGGTGATTCAAACCAATCTATTAGTACTCGTTTTCGAGATCTAATACTATTAGATCTTGGAAACGAGTACTAGTTATTTTTTTTAATTTGGTAAAATATATGATTCGCTTCTGGTTCCATAACCTATGTTTTTTTTATATAGGAAGTTTTTTAAATTCTGCTAATACTTATGTAATGTAATAGACAATTTTTGAAAATAAACACTGCTTTTTTCCCTAACTTATAGTAAAACAAGTTTCCTATCTAAAAATCTTATGTGTGTTTTGGGATATATGTATTTTAAAACTCTAATATTGTATTGCACAAAGCTTTTAAATAATAAATTACCAGGAAACTTTGACTGCGACAACATGTTGGTGACATGAATGGCATTGGCAGAAATAATTATCTTACAATCAAATTGGTCCAGTTAGATTAATTCTTGAATTACCAATTAGGCAACTTCGTGATTGATTAAATTATTTTTCCCAAAGTTATTGATGTCACAATCAAAGTTTTCTGGTTCGGTAATTATTTTTTAAATTCTTGTTTTGGTAGATATTAAAGATAATGACAAATTAGTTTTTTAGATTAGACATTTGTTTCTCTATACGTAGTTAAATAAAACACAGGCTATTCCATTTGCGAAAATTGACTTATACCACAGAATATAGCTACGCAACAGAAGTCTGGTGAGGATAGGAAAAAAGGCGACAAACGAAAACTCCCCCGAATGGGGGGAGATTATCTCAGTCAAATTTCCTCCCCCCTTACCTACGCTAAGGTTACCGGATTTGTGACTGAGATCATTCGTTTTGGCTGATTTATGTGTCAACACTGTCAACTTGTCAATGGTTGTTTTATTTGCAATTTAGTCAAGAAATTTCTTTTAGTTAGCTCGGCCAAGACAAATGCTCAAATAATAAGCAACTATTGTCTTAGTTTTCGTTTAATTTTTCCCTTGCAGAAAAAGTAGATAGGTGTTGTACAGGGTGATCGCGTATAATGTTACCCCCCTTTAACTTCTTTGTTTCGCAATTAGGAAAAAAACTGTTGAACTGTAGGATTTAATGTAAACTTCTTGCAAAATATATTTTCGTAGATACACACGCATAAAAGCGTGACAGATCAAAGTTATATTTTTTTAAATGGAGTACCCTGTATATTGTTGCATAATTGGATTCTACGGACAATTCTAAACATAATTTATATATACCCTTATACAGGGTGTTCGAAAAATAGACGGAGATATTTTAGAGGGTGATTCCTTGTTAAAAAATATGAAAAAAAGTTTCTATAAATATGGGTCCGGAAATGCAGGGTTTTCAAGATACAGGATGTTAAAAAAATAGAAATAAAAAATGAAATTATTAATTAAAATAAAAATACTTACTCGATGCTGTTGAAATTTGGCAATGATATTTGTTGTATTAAGAGGCTAATTTAGCCCTAAATAGATTAAAATTATTGAGTCCAGTGGCGTCCCGGGGGGCACCTTAGCGAATATTATTATCAAAAAAATGTACGCCACTGTCTTTTTTGTAGCTTTAATATTTTTTGTTTAATTAAGCATCTAGAGATACAACTTCTTTGCCTCTTGTATTTTTTTCCTATCTCACTTCATTTTCGAGAAAAAAAATAAAAACCGTTTTATTGTATGTCATTGGACAAAATTGGTTTTTCTTCAAACGTCAATAAACTTGACGTTTTTCTACTAATTTTTTGACGTTAAAGTTCTACTTTTTCGTCAGAAGGCGGTTGCTTTTGGCAACGGAAGAAAAAGTATTTACTTTTTCTTCCGTTGCCAATAGCAGCGGAAGTAAAAGTATGACTGTGTTCTCATGACTAAATATATATTAAATAATACCAGAAAGTTATAAACATACTTTATTTATTTTAATAAAAATAAAGTACAGCAATGTGACTTAGTGTAAATGTACTTTTAGGGTAATAGCACTAGCATTCAAAAACTATGTTAATCCCTATTATAATAAATAATAATAATAAAGTTAAATTTGTTTAAGGAGGTGCGTTTACCCATATTGGCCCTACATAACTATTTAAATACAACATTAAAAGTACAATTATTAATTGTAGCCCCAGAAAAATTAAGACTGCTTGTTACGATGGCCTGTTGGTTGGTTGTTTCGGTATTTTCTAGTGTTGAACTCTCAGTGAAACCACTTTCTGTCGAATTTATTGCAGTATTTAAATTATTAGTAATTGATTTATTATTATTTGGTTGTAAAATTTTTTTTGCAATATCTTTCTTATTGGTCATCGATTCGTCGATGTACCCTTCAGCTACAGTACTCGATTTCCACCCCCCGTGGCGCTTTAAACACGTAATGTCTGCCCCTGCATCTACAAGCAGTGTAGCTGAAGTTCTCCTTAGACAATGGCCGGTGTACTCTATTGCACCTGGTAGTTTTAAAAACACTGCTGCTTCCTTAGGAACAGCACTTATTTTATGAATTCCCATTACCATGCGACAACACCGACCATTTACAAATTTTAAAAAAAATCTCTTCTCGCGCATACCTTCCGGGCGTAATGATGCATAGTTTTTATAAATGCTTAAATATTGCTCCCCAACAATAGTAAACGACCGCGGTTTCCTAGTTTTATTATTAGGAATTCTTATGTGAATCGCAGATCCTAAGTCTTGTATGTCATCAACGACCATTTTCGCCATTTCTTCACATCGGCATGCACCCGATATTCCAATAACCGAAACAATCTAAAAATTATATATATTACCTTTATAAAAAATTTGTATACTTTGAGGTAATACCTAAATTTACCTTAATTCCCAAATATTGCTGATTAGGAGCTTCAGATAGAAATTTTTCAAACTGTTCCCTGGTAAATACTTTAGCTTTTTTGGGAATGTAGCCTTCGTTTTGCTTCTTTAAAAAAGCTCGTAGCTTCAAATACTTGCTTATGTCTATTCCTTGTCTGATATTTAGCATTGATCTTAACATAGAATAATGTGACCACATTGTTGAACCTTTCATTTTTTGATTGCTCGCTAGTTCCGAAAAATATGCCAAGAGTACATTTTCAGAATTATTTTTGGTGTTTTTCTCATTGCACCATGCCTGGAATCTTTTAAACGCAGCTTCGTAAACACCACTGGATTTTGTTGGCAGCAAGTTGTTCGCAACATTTGCTGCAATTTTGGCAACCTCCGGGGGCGTACAGGTAAATTCTGAGTCTGACATTTTAATTTGAAGTAAATGTAGTTTTAAAAAATTATATTTTTAAAAGGATAAAAATTAAATAAAGTTACGCAATAATGAATGCTGACACTTGTCAAATCGAATGGCACGTCGCTATCAAACAATATAATAATAAATCCATAGTAACGCTAGCCCCTTCTCAAAACTTAAAATTTTTAAATAAAACAATTAAAACATTTTGTATCTTTGTGTTTTCATATTTAAACAACGTCTGAAGAAAAAAAAGTATGTTTTATTCGGAGTAAAAGCAACTTCTTATGACTCGTCCGTAATTGCCGGACTCACTTTGTTCGTCCGGCAAACCTACAGACTCGTCAGAAAAGTATCGCTTTTACTCCTAATAAAACAATATACTATTATTAATTTCTACTAAAATAAATCACAAGTGCATTGAAAAACAAATAATCATTTCTGCATGAAGAATTGACATTTGCGCGTTAGTTCTTTTAGAAAAGAATTATACACTTTTTTTGGCGAAATTGTTCTAAAAAGTTTTTGTCTCGGTTTTTGTGATGGAAAATTACACTTTTGAGGAAATGGCAGACATGCATGTAATGTATGCACGTGCCTATAGTAACTGTTATGCAGCAAGGCGCCTGTATGCAGAAGCGTTTCCCAATCGGCAACTTCCAGATAGTAAAACCTTTGAAAGCGTAGACCATATATTACGGGAAAGAGGTAAATTTTCTTATTTCTTTTTTGTGATGTTTTTGACAATAATGTTATTTAGGAAGTTTTGCCGTTCCCACTAATGATAGAGGCCGGCCAAGATCCATAAGAACGCCCGAGTTTGACGAGGCAGTTTTACGTGCCGTGGAAAAAAATCCTGGTATCAGTACTAGGACTATAACAACTAGATTAGGGCGTTCTCTCCGAGCAACTCTTGTATCCCTATCATGTCCAACGTGTGCAAGCATTACTACCTAGAGATTTTCTTCCTCGTTTACAGTTTTGCCAATGGTACTACCAAGAGGTTAATAATAATAGGAATTTTAATAAAACCATACTTTTTACAGACGAAGCAGGATTTCGGCGGGATGGTATTGTTAATTACCATAACACTCACGTATGGAGTGACGAAAATCCCCATGCTTTCGTGCAGTGTCGCCACCAGGAACAATTTTCTTTAAATGTGTGTATGGGTATTGTTGGTAACAATTTAATTGGTCCTTTGTTTTTACCCTTAAGATTAAACGGCGAATCTTACTTAGAGTTTCTTCTACAAGAATTGCCCGTACTGCTAGAAGAAGTTCCTCTAAATATACGTAACCAAATAACTTTTATGCACGATGGAACTCCTCCTCATTTTAGTAGACCTGTCAGAACTAATCTGAGTAACACCTTTGGTGAAAATTGGATTAGAAGAGGTGGACCAATTAACTGGCCACCTCGCTCCCCTGACTTAACTCCATTAGATTTTTATTTATGGGGACACCTTAAGACGATGGTTTACACTACTCCCATAGAAACAATAGAAGAACTGAGAAATAAAATCGTAAATGCTTGCGAAGAAATAAAAAATAGACCTCGAATTTTAGCTCGAGTTCGTCGTTTAATGATGCGTCGAGTGAGAAGGTGTACGGAAATGGATGGTGGACATTTCCAAAATTTGTTGTAGTTTATGTTATGGTATTGGAAAAGTTGCAATAACATTCTTTCCTAGAAATGTTTTTTATTATTTGTGGTCCAATGCACTTGTGATTTATTTTAGTAGAAATTAATAAACCAATTTTGTCCAATGACATACAATAAAACGGTTTTTATTTTTTTTCTCGAAAATGAAGTGAGATAGGAAAAAATACAAGAGGCAAAGAAGTTGTATCTTTAGATGCTTAATTAAACAAAAAATATTAAAGCTACAAAAAAGACAGTGGCGTACATTTTTTTGATAATAATATTCGCTAAGGTGCCCCCCGGGACGCCACTGGACTTAATAATTTTAATCTATTTAGGGCTAAATTAGCCTCTTAATACAACAAATATCATTGCCAAATTTCAACAGCATCGAGTAAGTATTTTAAATTTAATTAATAATTTCATTTTTTATTTCTATTTTTTTAACATCCTGTATCTTGAAAACCCTGCATTTCCGGACCCATGTTTATAAAAACTTTTTTCATATTTTTTAACAAGGAATCACCCTCTAAAATATCTCCGTCTATTTTTCGAACACCCTGTATATCTAAATTGAACCATTTTCGATTTATTGATGATTGAAAATTACTATATAATATATAAGAAAATAAGGTCATTCAAGTCAAGATGTATCGTTTCCATGGATAACAGGATGACGATACTGAACTGAATAAAATTACCATTGTTAATATTGTTATCCATGGAAACGATACAACTTGACTTGAATGACCTTATTTTCTTATATAATATATAGTAATTTTCAATCATCAATAAATCGAAAACGGTTCAATTTAGATATATAGTGGTATATATAAATTATGTTTAGAATTGTCCGTAGAATCCAATTATGCAACAATATACATGGTATTCCATTAAAAAAAATATAACTTTGATCTGTCACGCTTTTATGCAACACCCTGTATCTACGAAAATATATTTTGCAAGAAGTTTAGATTAAATCCTACAACTTTTGTATTTAACAGTTTTTTCTTAATTGCGAAACAAAGAAGTTAAAGGGGGGTAACATTATACGCGATCACCCTGTAATCGCGATTTTTTTTTACTTTATGAGATGTCGATATTTTTGGGTCCCTAGACGACGGGGAATGACCAAATATTGTATATGGATTAAGTATTAACTCTGCTTAAAACCTAATAGAAATAGTTTGTATACCTACACTATAGTGAGAATCAGCAAAGTACAATAGCTAAAGACGTAAAAAATGGTAATAAAAAAAGTTATATACGCGCAAATATACCTGCTTAAAACCTAATAGAAATAGTTTGTATACCTACACTATAGTGAGAATCAGCAAAGTACAATAGCTAAAGACGTAAAAATGGTAATAAAAAAAGTTATATACGCGCAAATATACCCATGCATCCCGTGGGGGCGGCTTGAACAATTTTAGCGCCGGAGTTATAAATGTTTTACAATATATAATACCTACCTCACAAATTAATTATACTAAACTTTTCCATATTTATAATCAATTATATTTACCGGCGTTACATTTAGCAACTATGAACCAAACGACATCTCCACGGTAGAGGATGAACAGAAGCCCCCTTAAAACCCAGGAAGCCGGCTTCCTATTTCGGCTTTGCTATGTGGCCACGTCTCCAGCGTTCTGTTGCGTAGCTATATATTATGTGCTTATACACACTACTTATCCATAATGCTATATTAAGACAATATAAAAAATTTGTATAAAAAATGTAAAGCATAACGTTTACCGGCGGCAATAATGACACATCTCTAAAATGCATTTTATTGAGAAAATTAACATTTATATTATAGTAGTTTTCAATATTGTATTATAAATGTCATTAAAATAAGTATTTAACATTTTTATTTTTTGTATTCTGAACTGATAGATACTGTTATGTTAATAAATTATTTTTTTAAAAGGTGATATTTGAACTATACAACAGGGGTGCTCAAACCACCTGACATAAAATAAGTAAGTCAGTTATTTTATTTCAGTTTAAAGTTTAAATGAAACTAAAATCTTTAAGAAATCTTGAAAATTTGAAAGTTAAACGGAAACAACACTACATATTTATAAATTTAAAAAACCGCAATAATTAATGTTAGTTACTTTTAAAAGCTATTATTCAAAATGTTAAAAATATTACAATGTAGATTCTATACTGGCACATAAAATGAAGCGTCTATAATGACAAAACACTAAATGTACAACTATTGCCTAAACAATTACTACTCTTTGTTGTGATATACGTATAAGACTATAGTGACACAAGTGTCATCTCGCGGAGACTATTTAAGCTAACTTGGTGCGGGCCTTCATTAAATTTTAATTTTGATGAATGTTTCACCCTGTTTTTAATAAATTTTAGGATTTGCCACTATTGCCGCCGGTGAGTGATAAGTTATGAAATCAAAAGATGTATGATTTTAAAATATCCTTTATATAGACTGTAACTAATTTTAAAAATTTATGATAAAGTCGGGAAATGAGAAGTTTAAAAAATTATTCAAATTTTCAAAAAAAAATGCAATTTCAATTTTTTCAAAATTTTGCTTTTATGAATGTCAGGTTATACTTCTTGCAAAATATTCCACAATAAGGCTTTTCCGAAAACCGGGCTTTGTTCTGAAACAAGGTTATAGGTATCCCTTAAAACTTTTTAAATTTTATTGGTATTTTCTGGCTTTTTCAATAAATTTTTTGATTTATCTATAGTGTGATTTGTTTTTAAATAAGTACCTTATATCCAATTTTGGAAAATGTTTATAAACGCGGAAATATGATACATACATGGATATGATAAAGAAACGGATCAGCCTTTTATATAGAATACCGCCCGCACTTAATCAAGAATCGCTTGGACGCGTCAATATTATTTTTTTGAAATGCATTTTTTTAGAAAAAAGATATTATACATATGGGGGATGATAAAAATGCTACGTATAATAACTTAATTTTTTTAATGAAACAATTATTGTATATTTTTACATTAAAATTCGATATTAATTCTAGACATTTTTCATAAATCATGTCCTATATATCGTTTCGTTTACGAAATATTAACCTTTATAACAAGTTAGTCAAACGACGAAGTATGAAAATAAACTATTTTTAAGACATTGAAAATGTCCTGCACCCAGATCATTATTTTTTATTCATATAAATATTTATTACTTTTTGCCATTACCTGATGATGAGCGTTGAGATAATCTGGAATAATATTTATTATTCTAATAAACTTGTGGAGTAAGACTTTGTGATTTTCTTCTCGTTCCTTAGATATCTTTCTCCAGTATGGCTCTCATTAAAGAAAAATTTTACTTAATAAACTCAGGTCGTTTGGTATCTCAGATAATCTTAAAAAGTTTTTCCATTCTTATCTAAATGAACGACAACAAATAGTGGAGTGCGGTGGCCAGTCATCTGTGCCATTGGATGCTACATCGTGTGTACCACAGGGGTCCATTTTGGGTCCTTTAATGTTTATGATATTTATTAATGATATAGTTATTAATCTTGACAGTGATGGTCTTCTTTATGCCGATGACAAAAAATCTATGCTATTATACGTAACCTGGCAGACTGTGAAAAACTTCAATTGTCCATTGATATGATATATAGATGGTGTGTTCAACATAAATTGCCGTTAAATATCAGTAAGTGTAACATAATGACCTTTTCATTAAAACGACATACCATTGTATATGATTACAAAATTAATAACATAACAGTGGACAGAGCTGAGACTTTTCGCGATTTGGGTGTATTATTTGACAGTAAACTATCTTTTGTTCCCCACATAAATGACCTTGTTGCCTCCTGTCATTGATCCCTAGGTTTTATTATAAGACACTCTCGTGATTTTTTAAATTGTCAAACACTAAAAATACTTTTTTCTCCAAATGACATTAAAAGCGGTCTTTAAATGACACCTGACAGGCTCAAAAGGTGTATTTTTTCTGCTAGTCAGAAAAAGTTGACTTTTTATGCCTAGGCAGAAAAAATACACCTTTTGAGCCTGTCAGGTGTCATTAAAAATTAAAATTTAAAATGACAAGTAAACACAACAATTCAATAAATGTCATAAATAACATACATAAATATAAAAAATACGATTTTGCGTGAAATTGGAACAAATTTGGAGAAAAAATTATTTGTTTTACTAGGCAGAAAAGCACAAGATTTAATGCCGCGGCTGGTGTTTCATAGACGAGGCGCAGCCGAGGCTAGGAAACCAGCCAAGTGAAACAAATAACTATTTTATGCATTTGTAAGATCTAAATTGGAGTACGCTTCGGTTGTATGGTCTCCATAATATTATCAATCGCATTGAACAGGTCCAACGACGTTTTTTAAAATATCTAAGTTTTAAAATTGATGGTCAGTATCCGGAAATCGGTATTCTAGAAGAAGCTCTATTGCAAAGGCACTCGTTTTGCTCCTTAGAAGATCGACGTACAGTTTCTCAACCTAAATTTCTTCATAATATCTTGCATAATAGAGTTCAATGCAATGATATATTAGAAAACCTGCAATTTCTCGTCCCTAGAATAGGTCATTCCCACACTTTTTATGTACCAACCGCGCGTACCAATATCTGTAAATACGATATTTATCGATTGTGCAACGCATACAATCGGCACCAAAATATATTTGACATTTTTAGCTGCGGTTTATCCAGTATTAATCTAAATTAGCGTGTTAGTGTCTTTTTAGGCATAATTATTCCGTTTCAATTTAATAATTTAAGTCTAAATTTCTTGTTATCACAAAATTTTTGAATTATTGTTACATTATTACCTACCTATTTTATTTTAAATAGCCTATATACCTATTTGTTAATTGGTTCATTGTAACTGTGAAATGGTGTAAAATAAATAAATAAATAAATAAATAAATAAGTAAATAAATAAAATAAATAAAAAATGGTCCGATTACCCTATGTTCAACAATGCCGGCCCAGAAGCTTTTTATTTTTTGCTTATTTTTCCCGAAGTCTCCGCATCGAATACGACTCCATAATTTGTTTCGTTGCGTGTAGATTATTGTATTGTCAGCGGTTCTTGATAAGTCTATAAAATTTAAATTAAATCTGACCGTTTAAAGTGGGTCAAAATCGGGTTAAAAGAAGTCGGTTACAAACATACATACAAACAAACATACAGGTGAAGCTAATAAAAGCGTGTTAACAAATGCTTTGGACAATTTCTTCGTGATTATTTGTTAGTTCAATCATTATTTCGCACAATTGCTCTTGTCTATCAGGATCATCTTCCAATATTATTGGTTTGTAGGGATGAAACTTCTTTTTTTTTAAATTTAGATACGGTGGTTTGGTGAGTACCGTAGTCTGCTCTGTTGTTTGCTTGAACTATGAGAATCATCCCGTAATGATAATAGTTTTAATTTTTTTCTCCTCAGGTATACTAGGACGACTACTTCTAGCACTATCTTTAGCAGTACCGGAAGTTCTCCACTTACTTGCTACCCTATACACGGTCAATTGGCTAATAGGCGGGCGATTTGAGTATTTTTCATTGAACATATCCCGGACTTCCCTATAACTTCCACTTTTATCCCCACAACCCAACATAATCAAAATATCTATGCGTTCATCTTTAACGAGACGCATTTTAGATGTAATATCGGCAGAGCGAAATTCAAATTTGATTTAACATTCACCTACATATAAAAACCCGTGCAGAAAAATATTTTCAAAAGTGGCTTTGCTATAATAGGAGAGAAAATTCACCATTTGTCTTTTGAAACTTCGGGCCCTCCGCCACTGGTGGATTATAACTACACGCATTGCATAAAAAAGAAACTAAACACTTGAGAAGTAAATAAAAATTATAACTTTCTGAAAAACCCAATACTGGCACAAAATGTACCCTTTGAATAAACAATTTCTTATACATTACTGACAAAGTCTTAAGTTAAAGAGAAACATCAACATACCAGTATTAAAGTGTTAATATTTCGTAAACGGTTGATGATATAGGGCATGATTAATGAAAAATGTCTAGAAGTGATTCTCACATGTAAAAATTACAAAATATACAATATGTTTCATTAGCAAAATTTAAGTTGATATACTTAGCATTTTTATGATCCACTCTGTAGGTATATGATTTTTCTAAAAAAATGCATTTCATAAAAACAAATTTGGCAGATTCGAGTGATTCTGGAGTAAGTGGGTGGTATTCTATATGAAAGGCTGATCATTTTCTTTATTATAATGATGTATGTAAAAACGTAGCCCTTAAAATTTGAAACATTTATTCACGTTGGAATCGAAAAAATTTTCCTCGGTCTCTAACTTATTTGCCAGCCCATATCCTCGCTTGAGCCAAAATTCATCTCCGAATTGTACCTAGATCAATAACTATTTCAGGCTATAAATATAGACATCCTTGACAACAATGAAAATATAAGTATTGGCGAGCTCCCGAAAAAATTAGGTACTGAATTAATATTGGATGTAAGACCAGCAATACAATATGAAATATGCCGATTACCCCATACCTACAACGTACCTTATGCCGATATTGAAAAATCAGAAGGTATAGATCAAGTGAGGCAGTTGATAAGGGACAAAACAGCTTATGGAGACAACAACGGTGAGTCATTTACTTTTATTAGGTTCAAACAATTTTATTGTCAATTGGCGGCACCCGCGAACGTTTCTGCGTTTGAAACATGTAAATACCTCTGAGCAAAAATTTTTTGTTCTATTAAATTTTGTGGAGGAAGACTTTTTGTTTTTTCTTTCCTTTCCATACTTTCAACTCCACTTTAAGCATGGACTATTTCTTCAAATTAACCTTTTCATTTTACTGAGTGTTGTAAATTTGCTCTCGAAACGAAGCAACATACATACTGCCCAATAGAAGCTTTAATAGGTTATTATTATCATCTTTAAAAACAAATGTCATTTATCTCCTAGCATTGATCATAAAAAAATACCAAAAATATCATCATCATTATTAATAAAAAATATATCGATTACTGGTTACGGTTACAGAACCTTTCCCTGGAGTTTACATTTATAAATACAACGTTAGGGGTAGAATTTATTGAAATAAATACATAAAACACCCGTCAAAAAATATTTTTTCCAATATAAACGTCTTTACCACTTTTCACCCCTTTAGGAGCTGATGATTTCCGAAAAAATAAGAAATATGTTTACCATGACTTGGGTTGGAGAGTATTTCTGCTAAGTTTCAAGAAAATAGAAACGTTTAGGGACCGACTTTCAAAAAAATAATAACACGTGTTTTATTAATTATATACAGGGTGATTTACGATTGACGGACATGACGAGCCATGTAACAAATCGTTCTGAAAATTTGGTCGTTTACATAAACGGACATGCTCTATTTATATAAAATATTTTTGATGATACAGTGTTGCCACGTCTTCTAAAAATTAGTAGCAACTTAGATGTTTTATTTTATTTTCGAACCCCCTCTTAATTTCCTAACGACTTTCTTTAATATTATCATATACCTATTTCGTACCGTTTTTAAAATAATAATTAGATTCCAATTTTTTTAACAGCAAACAACTTTAAAAAAATGTTGATATTTTTTAACTCTAAAATATTAAGACCCTGAAATTTGGTAAACAGATAAATAATATCAGGAGACTTTTAACCCTATCCCCAAATTTTAATTGCGATATACAGGGTGGTTTAAAAATACAGTTAATTTGAACAGATGATCATAAGTACATTTTTCTATTTCACGTTCATAATAAGCTCAGTACAATACGCATTTGCGTATCGTAATGAAGCTATTTCGATACGCGTTTTTTCTTTATTTGATGTTGGTAACATTTAAATGTTTTATTTCATTGACTTGCGCGGCCTTTGTGATTTACGAGAAAACCCATTTTTCGCAGAGGAAAAATAGCTTGATAACTTACTTTTTTATTCTGTGGATAACAGCCATGTATGTTGGTTGCATAAATCTATAAATCAATCTTTTGTAGATGCTTCAAGCTATCATTTTCTGCCAAATCCTATCCAAAATTCAATCTACTAACCTTTCAATGTCGATTTTAACTTCAAGTTTATTTGAATTTTCTTCCCTATACTAAATTGCAATGCCGTGACGTAAAATCACGTCTTTTGACATTCGAAAAAAAGTAGTAAAATCGCCCTAATTTCCGAACGCTCTGTATATGTACCGAATGTACAAGGATCACACAACGTATTCCGTCCAATTTCAAATCCCATATCGCTAAAATCACTTTAGAATCTCGTGGTGAAAATGGGTCAATAAATCAAAAAATGACAGTTTGCAAAATAATTTTTGTAGTCGAGAGGCTACTATGATAAAAAATAGTATTACCAACAGAAAATTTAGACATAAAAATTTACAAAAATTGAAGGATTTATTTTCTTTTTAAAATGTATTTTTCTTGATTATAAAAGGTGAAATAGAAAAAAATGTATAAAGCACATGTTTCATAAGGCGTTTTAGCGCACGTGTCAATAAAAAAACTCGCCACTTTGTGGCTCGTTTTTTAAAATAGACTCGTGCGCTAAAACCGCTTTTTATGAAACGTGTACTTTAATATACCAATTTTTAAATGTAACGTCCTGTATACAGGGTGATTCACGTTGAGTGGCTTATTAGAAGATCTCGGAAACGAGTAAAGTTATATTTCTAAAAATCTGGTAGCGGGCATTATTGGCTTTGAACTTTTAGAATATTATATTTCGACGTTTGTATCACTTCCGGTTATACCGGAACTTCTGGCCAACTTTGGTATTTCAAATGAAATACCCTGTATGTTTTAGCATTTTTGGATTCCTTATTGAAACCTAAGTAACTTTTATTAACAATGATCTATACCTATTTCTAACCGTTTTTGAGATATGAATTATAAAATGCATTTTTTATGTAAAAACCTTACCGAGATGAAAGTTCAGTAATTTTGAAATTAATAAAGCTAAACATTTAAAAATTTGTAGGCTTTTAACTAAAACATAGATCTTTAGACTACATTACTTAAGTTTCATGTTTTGCATACAGTTTTTAAAAGTGTGCAATGTGGCCATTTAGATAAATGTGCATAAATCAATTTTTGCATATGGAACACCATATTTTTTATTTTAGTAACGTTTAGAGAATCAAATTTCCCATCTAAATGTTTAATATGTCAGTATCAATATTGTTAGTCGTTTTGGAATTATGAGCAATTTAAAAAAAATATCTTAAAATATGTGTTTGTGTTAAGTTCATAAGACATTATTTTTGTAAAAAAGACATCTGGGTAGGCATGAAAATATCCTAAAACAGTAATTTGCTTTTCTTCAGAGTTCAGAACAGGCATCGGAAATGTCCTTTTGGCTTTTGTATGACCAAACTTATAAAAATTGGTATCAATTCTTCTAAATTGTTTAACGCTAGTTAAGGGTTGATTACGTCACAGGTACTTTTTAAAAAGACCTTTATTTAAAACACTTAACAATAATGGTATTCTAACAGTATAAACTTAGAACTAATTATTACAATATTAAACCTACTATTTATATATAATTTATTGATGACTTTGTAATAAAAAGTGGGACTGCAATTCGGTGTTTTGCTGATGCAACTGCTTAACTGTGTAGGTTCATGCATAGGTTCACCGAACCGTAATTTCTCCATCCCCTGGGGAAGTTTTGTAAGGGACGAACAAAACTGGCTGCTTCGGGTCTTCTTCGTCTTGAATTTGGTTTCCTTCTGGGGTTGTTTTTTTTTGTCCAGTACTGCTTAGCCTTGTAAAATGTGGATATGGGAACTTCTTGTGTGCTCTTGAATGAATTTCTCAGGATACAGTAAAGTTCATTGTTGGAGGCTAGATAAGGGGCTAGTGGAATAATTGTTCTATATTGTAGGTTGAGGTGGTATATCAAGTCATGGGTACTGGTCTGAATCCGTGATTGTCCTAGTTTGAGGGGGAGTTTTCCAGGGTTTTCTTTCAGGTCTTGGGTTAGGACTTTCCGGGCGGACGTTGAAGTACATTTGTAAAGTGTTTTTCAAGTTAGTGCCTTTACTTGGTTGATTTTTAATATTTTTTTTATGAACTGTTGTATCTTGTGTGTCAATAGTGACGATATTGTCGTTTTTTACTAATTTTGGAGAGAATCTTGGTAGTAGTTTGTTACGTTTTACTGTTTTTCTTGTATATATTTTGGTACTGGGTTTGTATGTTATTGGGACTTGTTTCGTGGAGTTTCTTTTTTCTATGTACTTTGCTTTGGCTTCTTGAAGTTTTTCGTTTAGTTCTTTATAAATTGTCTTTGTTTTTTCTCTATGCTGTTGGGTATAATTGTTGATGAGAGTTTTTCTGATGTCAATATCAAATGGATCTTGGGCGTCTAAGTGGCCAGTTAGAATGTCAATTGGTCTCATATTGGTCATGGAGTGGATAGAGTTGTTGTAGCCGAGGATAGCATAAGGCATTTGTTCTTTAATATTTAGATTTTTTTTCTTTTCTCGTAGGATTCTTAGATGTTCGACGAGGGTTGAGTGAAATCGCTCTATCATTCCATTGGATTGTGGGTTATCTGCGGTGGTATAATGGATTGAAATTTTGTGAGTATCTACAAATTCTTGCATAAGGCCATTTTTAAATTCTGTTCCACTGTCGGCAACTATCATATGAGGTACTCCATGGTGAGTCATGAATATTAGAAGGGCATTGAGCACGTTGATTGCATTTGAGCCATCTATTGGATATGCTTGTCCATATTTGGAAAATGCGTCTATAATTGTTAAGAATTTCTGGCCTCCTGCTTGGAAAGTATCTAGATGAATAATTTGGAGTGGTTTGGATGGTGTTGGTGTCAGCATAAATTTGGGCTTTGCTGGGTTTCTGTCGTATTTATTGGCTTGACAGATGTCGCAAACGTTGATCATGTCCTCAATATCTCTTTTTAGGTTAGGCCAAAAGTATTTTTTTCGAATCTGGGTTTCTGTTTCATGGATGCCTCGATGATTAGTCTTGCTTTGATGGTAGTTTAAAATAATTTCTTTTTGTCTTTCTTCGCAGTTGATGTCTTCTAATAAAGTGTTGCACTTTACAAGGTCAAATGCAGAGTTCTTAAAGATTTCTCGAATTGTGTTACACAGAAATCGATAGAGTATATCATCTTCAAAAAGTATTGCATATTTCTTTTTTGGTTCAATGTAGTCTTTGAAGAATCGAATGATTTCATTTTTAAGGTTGTTTTTCCCAAGTTGGACATATATCCTTTTTTTGTTGGCAAATGCTTCTTCTTTTACTGTTCTTGCTGGGTTGTAGTTGACGGTCTTAAAGATGATTTGATTATTAAAGTAATTAAGAGGCTTCTCGCTGATAGGAATTCCTAGTATTGGATTTTCTTGAGTTGTATGTTGAGTGTCATCATCGCTTCTATCATCGGTTTCGGGATTGTGGTTATCTTCGTTCTTCTTTTCTTCCGCGGTGGCTGGATCGTTGTTATTTGTACTGGATGTAGGTCTGACATTTTTGTTTTGTCCTAGGCAGTCCTCTATAACTTTCAGTTCGTCTTCGTTAGTTATGTCGGCTTCTGGGTCATAGTATATTGACGATGGATTGTTATACAGGGATGATATGTCGTCTTCTGCATCGTCAGTTCTATTGAGTGTTTCTTTTGTATGTATTTCGATTCTAGAAAGGGCGTCTGCATTTGTATTTGATTTTCCTTTTTTATATACAACTTCATAGTCAAATTCTTCCAATTTCAAGCGCCATCTGACCAGTTTCGAGTTTGGGTCCTTAAGGGAAAATAACCATTGAAGAGGGCGATGATCCGAAAGAATTTTGAACTTTCGTCCAAATAAATAAGGTCTGAAGTATTTTGTAGCCCAGACGATTGCTAACATCTCTTTTTCGATGGTAGAGTATTTAAGTTCGGTTTCGTTCAGTGTCCGGGATGCATAGGCGATTGGTTTGTCGTTGCCAACAGGTCCTTGCGAAAGCACAGCTCCGACTGCAAAGTTGCTTGCGTCTGTTGTGAGATTAAACGGTTTTGAAAAATCTGGATTTTGCAAGAGTGGTTCGTTTGTCAGAAGGTTTTGGCAAGTTTTAACACAATTCAGGAATTCTGGGGTGTGTTCGATTTTTACGTCCTTCTTGAGACAGTGAGTGAGTGGTTTGGTAATCTTGGCAAAGTCTTTAATAAATTTTCTATAGTACCCAAGTAGGCCAAGGAATCCTTTGATTTCTTTAGTTGTTCTTGGTATAGGATATTCTAGAATGGCTTTGATTTTGCTTGGATTTGGTCTTATACCATCAGGTGTGACGATATGACCTAGAAAGCTCACTTCTTTCTTCAAAAATTCGCATTTATTGACTTGTATCTTAAAGCTGGTTTCTCTTAGTCGTTGGAAGATCTTTGACAGACTAACTAGATGTTCTTGTAGGGATGTACTGAAGACAATAATGTTGTCCATGTAGACTAGGCAGATTTCTCCTTGAAGTCCTTTCAGTAAGTTGTCCATGACTCGCTGGAAGGTAACTGCTGAATTTTTTAAGCCAAAAGGCATTCTTAAGTATTCGTAGTGGCCATTTTCTACGTTAAATGCCGTTTTCTGGATGTCTTGTGTTGCCATTTCTATTTGGTGGAATCCACTTGCTAAGTCTAAGGTGGTGAAGTATTGGCACCTTCCAAGTTTGTCGAGAATGTCGCTAATATCAGGAATGACGTATCGCTCGTCGATTGTTTTCTCATTAACTTTTCGGTAGTCGACCACAATTCGCCATTTAAGTTTTCCAGAGGCGTCAGGTTTCTTCGGTACCACCCATATAGGAGATGACCAGGGAGATTGACTTGGCCGGATAATTCCTTGATCTAACATTGACGAGATTTGCTTTTTCACTTCTTCTTTGTGTATATGGGGATATCTGTAGGACTTTGTAAATACTGGAACTTCATCTTTGGTCTTTATTTCATGTTTAAACTGGTTGGTAAAGGTAAGTGGAGAATCTGGATGATGAAAGATGTCGACATATTTCTTGCATAGTCGTTTTATGGATTTTTCTTCTTCTGGGTTTAGATGGTCGGTTCGAATTTCGGGTTCCATGATTGATTCGGGATTTTGTTGAGGCAGGATGTCTGCGGAATAGAGATTGAAGTTTTGGAGGTCAATCTTGCAGCTCTTTACTGGTCCTGTTAGGGCAATTTGAAGTTGGTCGTCTGTATTATTAATCAGTTCTGTCCAGGCTAGTTGGTTGCATGCTACGGTGAGGGTTTCTCGCAGGACAGCTCCTTGAAGTTCTTGTTGAGGTAAGGTAATGTTGCCTTCGGTTTCTTTGACTGGAAGTCGCACTTTGGTTATCGTGTGAGGTTCTAGTTGGATGGAGTAGAACTGGGTTTTGTTGGTTTCGTAATATTCGATAGGAAGCACAGAATTTTCGGTACTAAGTAGGGAGGCTGGTAGGTCTAACTTGGCTTTTAAAAGTTTAAGGTTGTCAAGGCCTATGAGGCCGTCAAAAGTTTGGTGAAACTTGAAGAGGTAAAATTTAAAATTATTATTGGAGTTGAATTCAGGGAATATTGGAATTGTTGCGCAATAATCTTGCGAATGATTCTGGAAAATAGAAGTAACAATAAAGGGTTCGTGTTGGATGTTATTTCGGTAGTATTTAAATGCGATGTCTGGATTAAGAAAAGATTTAGTAGCGCCGGTGTCAATAAGGAGTTTAAGAGGAGGGTTTGATATGGATATGTAAGGAAGTTCTTTTTTATCGGTGTAGTTGTGAAGCTCTACTATGTTTCTTCGTTTTCCCTTAGGTCGTCGTAAAAATTTTCTTCTTCTTCGTGTAGATAGTGTTCTTCTTGGTTGTAGTAATTTTGGGGAACTTGTTGGTGGTAGCTTTCGTCGAAGTAGCTATAGGGGTCGTAGGCAATAGCTTCGTCTCGTTGTTCTATGTTGAACAATTCTTCAACGGTGAATTTGGGGGCAGATTGTTGTGGAGGTCTGAACGTTTGAGCCGTGTTTACGGAATCTGTGTCCATTGGTGTCGTTTTTTGAAACTGGGATGGTCCGGGTCTATTGGTCCAAATGTTTGATTTAGGGGGTAGGCTGTTTTGAAACCTCGGTGATGGTTGACTGGATTGGAATCTTGGCGGTTGGAGAATAGGTCTTGATGGTTTGAAGGGTTGTTGTGGAGCAAAGTTAAATTGTGGTCTTGGTCCAAATGGCTGCTGAGACCACTGTGAGCGATGTTGCTGTGTAGGCCCGAATGGTTGCTGTATAGGCCTGAATGGTTGCCATTGAGGAGGTGTGAAGGTTGGAGCATCATGGGGTGCTGATTGTCTTTGTAGTGGAGGTGTAGCTTTAAAGTTGGATGAAGCTGACGGTTGCGGGATGCTTAGGCTTTTCTGGAGGTATCTGATGTTGTTTTCCTCTTGAATGAATTGAATAGCAGTTGCTAGATCTTTGGGTCTCATTGCTCTTATTGTTGATCCCAAAGGTTCTCTTAGTCCTGCTAGGAAAGTGGTAAGAGCCTGTTGGTGGAAAAAGGACTTTTTACTTGTTTTGATGTTCGCGTCTACTGTGTGTAATTCTACGTAGTTCGATATGGTGTTCAGTAAGGCCATAACTTTTTCGTAAAATTGTTGTGGGGCTTCGTTGGAACTCTGGCGTAAATTTACTAGGTCTCTGGTCAGTGAATTTTCGTTACGTTGGTCAGCAAAGTTTTGTATAAGGGCATCTTTTATTTGGGGCCACTCGCTACATCCATAAATTGAAATTACTTCTTTTGCTCGGCCTTTCAGTTTGCTGATAATACCTTGTACAAGTACATGGTTTTGAAAGCAGGTGATGTCGTTGGTTTTCCAGTAGTGATTTAGTAGTAACGTTGCCACATGGATGAAGTTATACAATTCGTTGGGGTTGCCATCATATTCTGGAATAATACTGAGATTTTTGACGTCGAACTCTGGTGTGGTTGCCATGGTAACGGGTAATGTCGGGGCAGTAGGTTGTTGAGTTTGTGGTAAATTAGGTACTAGGTTAGTAATGCTAAGGGCACTGAGGGCAGTAAGTAAGTCTTGTTCTGTAGACATTAAATGCTTACACTATTAAGCTTAAATTAAGATGATGCTTAAAAGCATATCACTTTACTAAACGCGAGCACTAACAGACTGCACTACACTACTTAAAATAAAAAAATTGTTTTCACTATCACTAAAATCTTCTTAGGCGAACTTTTTATAGTTTCCCGGGAGATTGGTTCGTTTAGTGGATAAACGTTCAAGAACGACGAGGATCCTTAGGGACTCTTCCACTATCCTACCGACTGCGCCAGTTAAGGGTTGATTACGTCACAGGTACTTTTTAAAAAGACCTTTATTTAAAACACTTAACAATAATGGTATTCTAACAGTATAAACTTAGAACTAATTATTACAATATTAAACCTACTATTTATATATAATTTATTCATGACTTTGTAATAAAAAGTGGGACTGCAATTCGGTGTTTTGCTGATGCAACTGCTTAACTGTGTAGGTTCATGCATAGGTTCACCGAACCGTAATTCGCTAATTGGTAGTAAATGTGGATATCGTTCAATAAACACTCTGCATGTTCTGCTTATGATTCGTAGACACTCTCCATGAATATAAAATAAATTTAAAATATCGTTATTAGAATAATTATTATTATTTGCCATTCTTAGATTATAAAGAATGAAAGTAATTTTCAATACCTATGTAAACTACAATGTGACAACAGACCTAAGGTGAGTGTCAACTTTAAAACAATTTCAGTCAAAGCCTACTTTACTAATTGGTAACAAAAATCAAAAATCGGAGTCAAAGCCATCTTTACAAAAATAATGTCTTATGAACTTAACACAAACACATATTTTAAGATATTTTTTTTTTAATTGCTCATAATTCCAATCCAAAACGACTAAGAATATTGATACTAACATATTAAACATTTAGATGAGAAATTTGATTCTCTACACATTACTAAAATAAAAAATAATATAGTGTTCCATTTGCAAAAATTGATTTATGCACATTTATCTAAATGGCCACATTGCACACTTTTAAAAACCCCCTTTATGCAAAACATAAAACTTAAGTAATGTAGTCTAAAGATCTATGTTTTAGTTAAAAGCCTACAAATTTTTAAATGTTTACCTTTATTAATTTCAAAATTACTGAACTTTCATCTCGGTAAGTTTTTTACATAAAAAATGCATTTTATAATTCATATCTCAAAAACGGTTAGAGATCATTGTTAATAAAAGTTACTTAGGTTTCAAGAAGGAATCCAAAAATGCTAAAACATACAGGGTATTCCATTTGAAATACCAAAGTTGGCTAGAAGTTCCGGTATAACCGGAAGTGATACAAACGTCGAAATATAATATTCTAAAAGTTCAAAGCCAATCATGCCCGCTACCAAATTTTTAGAAATATAACTTTACTCGTTTCCAAGATCTTTTAATAGGCCACTCAACGTGAATCACCCTGTATTATCATTGATTTGAAAAGCTACTTAAATTGGCGCTTTATTTTTGTATATCACATCTATACCTAACTAGTCAAGTTTTTGATTTATAAGCGATTATTTATAAAATGTTCTCGACAATTTAATTTCTATTCGGTTTTAAGTAAGTAGGCCATTATAAACTCTTGTTTGACATAAAAATTATGTCACTATCGTTATTGGTGTGGTATTTTAATTATTACCGATACAAATCATGGAAGAAAACCGTTCTACTGCGGTTCTTATAAATTTATTTATTTTATTTGCACAATGTGATAATGTGATAAAATAATCACTTATAATCTCCCTAGCAGCAGAATTATTACCGATAATTTTTTATAAGGTCACGAATGGTCTCGTCTTCGACTCGGAATAATTTTCTATCAACAAAAACATGAGTGAAACCGAGAAAAAAATTATCGGGAGTTCATTTTGCTGCGTGGGAGATTCGGTAAGAAAATTTCTTAAATTGGAGCTTCTTTTAATATGATGAGATGATGAGACCTACGACCTATTCTCAATAAAAATTATAAGTTAGCAACAAAATGTATTTTGATTTTATTCTGAGTGACGTTTGCCATAAAAAATAAAGCACTTCATTTTTGATAGAAAAATTATCACTTATTAATTTTATTAGGTTAATAGACTATCGCGATAGTCTCCCGTCGCTATAAGCAACGCAAACAAAAAGGAGCCTTCTAATTGGTTGAAAATAAATTTATGAAATTTTCTCTAGAACATGTATAATTAAAGTTTGATGAAATGTACAGGGTGTCCAGTTTTCGACACTTTTGACGGGTATCTCAGTTATTAGTACAGATAGAATGATGCGGTTTTCGCAAACCTGTGTCACTTTTTTGCGAAACAAACGATGCCCTTAACGGATTTATCATGGCCATCTTGGTTTTTGAGATACAGGGCGAAATTGAAAACGGTGCATTTTCAGACACCCCTTGTATTTTAGTTATCTTATACCTTATCGAAAATATAAGAACGGGGTGTTAAACAGTTTTTTACGTAGAATCCAGTGGCGTAGTTAGTATTTTTCCAGGTGTCCCCATTTTTGAGAAATATACCAAAGTTATGTTTTTTTAAATGAAACGCCCTGTATATTTTTTCATATTTGCATTCTGCTTACTGAGAGCTTTTCAAAAATATATACTAGTTGGCACTTTGTTTTAACAGGAAGGTTAAAATTCATATTTTTTAAATAACAAGCTTTAAGTTGACAGTAGGCCGTGTATTTTATTTTAATAAAAATAAATGGACGATACACTACACCATCAATATTACTTTATAGTTTAATTTCAAACTTTTAAATTTTTTAATACTTACAATAGTAAAAAGTAATTTTCTCTTATTGTTACGTAGGTATATTATCGGAATAAACAAAAACATCTAGTAGGCGTTGACTTATCCAGGCTATAAAACAAAATTTTTTTTAATGGCGTTTAGCTCTTGTCAGAATTGTATTTAGGTATTTAAGGTTGAAAAGTTACTAATAATTTATTTATGATATTGTTCAATAGGGAACTTTCCAATTTTTTTTTTCAATAATATGATTTAGTTAGGCCTGAAAAAAGTATTCCCCAATTATTACTCCTTAAAAATCAAAAATAACTTGGTAAAAATTCTTTAAAGTTTCGCGCGTGTCAAAAGCATTTCAAACGACCTTTTAAGCGCGATGACCATCCGTCATCCTGACACTCCTGACAGGTGCCGAGCGACCCAATTTGCATTTGGATTGCCGTGTGTTCGTGTTATTGTATTGTTGTTTTAAGCTATTACCTGCATTTAAACAGGTCGTGTCGCTTGACGCGTGGATGTCAAATCTGTCAAATCATCAAATTTATTGAAAACCTATAACCTATTTCGTGGATGTCACACACAAATCTGACAAATAATACCCTTTGACGTCACGACTAGTAGCATCGCGTTTTTACCCGCTTGGAATAATTTGAATTTTGGGGCATTTTTAAATCTTTCTAGCGGTCTTTTGGGACGAAATATGTTGTTTTTTTTGCTGCCATATGTTTTATGACAATATGTACTTATGATTTATAGAATTTTTTCCCCATTTAAAATTTTTGTCAAGTTCTCTATTTCAACGATGGCCCAAAAGTATGAAAAATACGAAAAATACGATATGCTGGTATGCTTTATACAAAGCCATGAAAACTCCCATGAAGCTGCCGATTTATATTTCAATAGGTAGGCATATTATTATTTTTTACAACGACCATTTTTAAAGTTATATACGGAGTGTTTGTTTAATTAGCGTCTTATATTATCTTCATTTTATAGATATCCTCAAAGAAGGCAGCCATTTATAGATAGATTTTCCCTACTAAAGAAAAATTTAATTGAACATGGAACCTCTACACAGCCTCGACCTAAAACATACAATAAGGAAAATAGAGAAAAAGATGAGGTAAATGTTTTGGCTTATGCAACCGTTACTCCTTTAACTTCATGCAGAAATATAGAAAAGGAAATTGGCATAAAGAAAAGTCGTTCACAACAAATTTTAAGAAAATATAAATACCATCCATACAAATTTAAAATTGTGCAAAATTTACATCCTGGAGATGCAGATCGGCGATTAATCTTCTGTCGTTGGTATACAGAACAAATCCGGGCCAATGCCAATTTTGGAAGATTAGTAATCTGGTCCGATGAGAGCCATATTTCTAGTGCTGGAATTTTTAACCGGGATAATACAAGGCATTGGTCTGAAGAAAATCAATATGTTATTTACGAAAGGGAGCAGCAAAGGCGCTTTGGATTTGGTGTTTCTTGCTTCATATTAGGTAATCAAATAACTTACCGTTTTTATGAGGGAGGCCTTACGGCAAATAGATATCTGGAAATCTTGGAAGAGGTTATACCTGAGTTATTAGAAATCGTTGCCCTTGCCTAGCAAAATGCTCTAAATTTCCAGCAAGACGGTGCGCTGAATCATAACTCTCACGTAGTAAGGCATTTTCTAGAAAATAATTTTCAACAACAATGGATAGGCACAAATGGAGCTGTAAGATGGCCACCGCGATCGCCCGATCCATGGGTGTTGGACTTCTTTCTTTGGGGTTTTTTGCAGAGCAAAATATACAATACCAGGCACAGAACTGTAGAGGAACTTCGACAGGCTACCCATTTAGCATTTCAATTTCAACAAAACCACCTTATAATAATTTTAAACGCCTTGAGACGAATTACCGAAATGTGTCGGCGTTGTATTAGGGAGAATGGCAACCATTTTCAACAATATTTATAAATAAAAAGCATGCATTTTAATCCACAATTTAATTGTTCTAGTGAAACAAAATCCAAGGCCTGCTCTCAATTTTTTTAAAAATATGAATTTTAACCTTCCTGTTAAAACAAAGTGCCAACTATTATATATTTTTGGAAAGCTCTTGTTAAGCAGAATGCAAATATCAAAAAATATACAGGGCGTTCCATTTAAAAAAACATAACTTTGGTATATTTCTCAAAAATGGGGACACCTGGAAAAATACTAACTACGCCACTGGATTCTAAGTAAAAAACTGTATAACACCCCGTTCTTATATTTTCGATAAGGTATAAGATAACTAAAATACAAGGGGTGTCTGAAAATGCACCGTTTTAAATTTCGCCCTGTATCTCACAAACCAAGATGGCCATGATAAATAAATAAAAAAAGTGACACAGGTTTGCGAAAACCGCATCATTCTATCTGTACTAATAACTGAGATACCCGTCAAAAGTGTCGAAAACTGGACACCCTGTACACAAATTTACCGCCAATGAAATTTTACTGAATTTATTTCAACTTTAAAAGAACCAAGAAACTTACGATATTCAGCACCTGTATCGGTAATAATTAACAATATTTGATGAAAAATCCTGGAAAGCGATTTTAGTTGGGTGAACCCTCGGGTGAACCGAACCGAACCGTTATAAACTGTGGAAAGTACAAACTGGAAAAATTGTTGTTTTTAGAGATATTGTAGACAAGACAAATATTTTGATGTCCAGGCCTACAGTTGCGCCGGAAGGGGTTAATTTATGACATAATTTTTATACCAAACAAGAGTTTATCATGGCATACCTACTTATTAAAAACCGAAAGGAAATTAAATTGTCGAAAATACTTTACAAATAATCACTTATAAGTCAAACCTTAACTAGTTAGGTATACATAGATACGATATACAAAAATTAAAAGGCCAATTTAAGTAGCTTTTCAGGTCAGTGATAATAAACAGGTTATTATATTTTAAAAAATATATACTTATGGGCACCTTTTTAAGTAACCAAATTAACTGTATTTTTAAACCACCCTGTATTTCGCAACTAAGATTTGGGCGTAAGGTTAAAAGTCCCCTGGTGTTTTTTTAACTGTTCACCAAATTTCAGGGTCTTAATATTTCAGAGTTAAAAAATATTAACATTTTTTTAAGTGAATGTTTTCCGTCAAACAAATTGGTATTTAATTATTATTTTAGAAACGGTAAGAGTTATGTATAGGACAATGTTAAAGACAGTTTTTAAGAAATTAATAGGGGGTTACTAAAACAAAATCAAGTACAGGTAGTTGCATTTAAAATATCCGAAGTTGCTACTAATTTTTAGTAGAAGTGGCAACACTGCATCGTCGTGCATGTTCGTGTTTCTAAATGACCAAATTTTCCGCCCTCTAGGGGCAAAATTTTCGTAAGTGCCTAAACACATTAAATTGTTCCAAGCAAAGTATTTGCCTAAATCTTTTTACTTACATCTTTTTGACTAGCGGTTGCATTGGAAACTTAAAGCCATTGCTCCCTAGGGGCAACATTTCCCAAACCGTTTACTTGCTTATTTTAACAAGAGTAAGCATAGTACCAATTTTCAGCAATATAGTTTTTAATAATAGACAGGTAAGTATAGGTACCCCCTCAAAATAGGCTACACCCCTTTTTCAACCCCTAACTGAATTTTGGAAAAATGAAGAAACACTTATATTATTATTTTATTTAGGAAACTTATATACCAATTTTTTGACCTCGCCCAGTTTTCGTTTCTGAGATAGGTACATAAATTTATTTAAACATTTTAACCCCCCGTTTTTACCCCCTAAGTGGTTGATTTTCGAAAAATTCCTTCTTAACCGTGTCATTGTTTTTATATGCCATAATATGGTTAATAATTGGTTCTATAAAAGAAGGCAGTAAGTACTATTAAAAAACGCTTAACTTAATAAAGCTAAATTTTGGACGGTTTTAAAATTAAAAAGTATTTTGTGAATGTGGCGTTTCTATTTGGCCGTATAGTAGTTTAATTATTAATATTTAGTTGATATATTTAATTAATTTCAGTTTATGTATTGTGTCGAAGAGGAAATGATTCGCAGAGAGCCATTGCTCGTCTAAAAGAAAAATTGCCTGATTTGCCAATTAGGTTTATAAACATACAGGGTGGTCTTCACGCGTATTCGACGCGCATAGATTCTACTTTCCCAGATTTTTAACAATGTTAATATTAAGTAAGTAATAAAATTTATAAAATTATAACTTTTTTTATTTTAATATTTAGTTAATTGTAGGTAGAAAGCGTTTGTAGAAGAAAGCGCCTAATTTTTGGATGCACAATTAAGTTTAAGTAATTATGTAGATGACATTATCTGTAGAAAGATCGGTAAAAGATAACGTTTTTTAATCGTGTATACAACAAAGGTTTTTCAATTAATTAACAATATAATCCCTAAAATACAGAAAATAACTCTCCGTGGCCGAGAACAATTATTCTACCTCATTTCTCATACGCCTGTTCGTTGTTCCAAACAGAAAATACAGAGACTGCAGGTTTAACAAAATAAAGTGATTATAACCCTGTTGTTCCTTTATAAATTAATACACAATCAAATAGATGCACCAATGTTGTTATCACAAATTAACTTTAATATGCCGCTTTATAGAACAAGAAATTGTGCTACTTTTTATATAAAGTGTACTACTACAAATGGCTATGGAAATTCGCCTCTTAATATTATGTGTTGTAAGTTGTCGAATTCTATAATGAAAAATTTGGATATATTCTCTTTAACCCTCAAGGATCTTAAAAAAGTGCTAGTTTAGTTTAGTTTTTATATTATCTAGATTTAAGTACACTCCTACTCTGTAATAGGATACTTGTATCTGTTGAGTTTGAATTAAATAAATAAATAAATAAATAAAAACTCAATACAAATCCGCTCTGCATAGGCTTATTATCGAGTTTCGATGAAATTGATATTATCTCGAATATACAAAAGCACACCACCGCCTCACCCATTAAAACGATCCTTTCTCACGAGTTTGTATTCATTTATAGTCACCATCGCGTCAGGAATGACCTCTGTAAAATAAGTTTATGAAATAAAAAAATGGCTAAACTGTCTATGTTATTGATAATACAGTCCCTAATTTTATTAAATTTTGGAATACTGGATCTATAGGGCCACGGGCCGCTTTTCTTGCTAACACGTACTTAAACCCAGCTCTCCTTAATTCAGTCGTTTTCCTAAATAGTTCAGAAGTATGTCTAGACAGATCCTTAACAAAATTTCGACGGTTATCATCTGCTGCTATGCCCTATAGATCCAGTATTTCAAAATTATTGAGATTTAGTGGTGGTACTATACGGTACTAAGAGAAATAATTAGAAACTCACGTAAAATGTAAAATACTTTATTACTAAGAAAAAACGAATGGTTACAAAGACCGGGCTTGCGATAGACGGTCGAATTTTAACTAACTGTTCTTAAAACTGATTTAAGCAACAAAAAACCCTGGACAAATATTACGTCTCCAATTACATCCTGAAAGTGGAACCGCCATCGTCAAAACATAAACAAAATTGGTTCGACATTCAGATAAACACATAAATAGAATAAGCTCTTAGTCAGCGTTACTTTTATATTTTAACACTCTCCTTAAAAGTAAATCTGACTAAAGAAAAAAATAAACTATTTACTTTTTCTACTAACTAAACCAATTCCAGAGCGAAACATTTCAAATTTAAATCTGGTTAATGGTTTTGTCATTATATCTGCAATTTGCTTATCACTAGGTACATACATAATATCAAATTCACCTTTGACATATAAATCACGTATAAAATGGTATTTCACATCAATATGGTTTGTACGTGTATGAAATTCTGGATTTTTAATCAATTTAAGTGCGCTTTGATTATCAATAGATAACATTGGTTTTCCTACATCTACATCTAACTCACTTAAAATGCGTTTTAACCACACTAAATCCTTTGCCGCAGTTGCCGCACTCACATATTCTGCCTCTGTTGAGGATTGCGCAATACATTGTTGTTTCTTACTTAACCATGTTACAGCCGCACCCCCGAACTTACAAATTATACCCGTTATCGACTTTCGAGTTTTAACGTCATTAGCAAAATCCGCATCACAAAACACTTCCAATTGTCCTCCGCTATTGAATTGCAGTCCAACTTCCCTCGTACCATTGATGTACCGAAGAATCCGTTTCACTAAGTGGCAATGCGCTTCGGTGGGGTTCTCCAGTGCTCTTGATGCAACGTTCACTGCATAGGCAATATCAGGTCTTGTGACAACTTGTAGAAACATCAGACTTCCAACTATTTCACGATAAGGAAATGATTTTTCCATTGCTGGAGAATCTATAGAATCCCATCCTTTCTCTATGGGGGTGGACACTGGTTTCGATTCTATCATTCCATATTCCATTAAGATTCTTGTAACATAGCATCCTTGTGTGATAAATATAGAGCCGTCATCTAACCTTTGAATTTCAAATCCAACAAAATTTCGAACATTCATGGTTACTTTTGTTTCAAATACATGCTGAATTTTATTTAGTAACTGATCAGCATCTTCTTCTCTTTTTGACACTATTAGTCCGTCATCAACGTATAATATTATCAATAGTAGTTGCCCATCACTAGTTCGGTGTTTGTATAAACAAGGATCTGCAGAACTCTCCTTAAATCCACAATTTCGCAGAAAGTCAGTAAATTTTCGATTCCAACATCTTGGTGCTTGTTTAAGACCATAAAGGCTTTTCTGAAGCTTACAAACGTCAGACGAACCATTTTCAAAACCTTTTGGCTGGTGCATGTAAATATCTTCATCAAGATCTCCATATAAAAAAGCTGTCTTGATATCAAATTGCCGTAAGTGTAATTTTTCTCTGGCAGCAAGACTTAGAACTACACGAATAGTATCAAAACGGGCTACTGGACTGAAGGTTTCATCAAAATCCCTACCGTTTTGCTGCGCACAACCTTTTATCACCAGTCGTGCTTTAAATCGTTCAACTTCTCCTTTATCTTTATACTTAATCCGGTAAACCCATCGATTGGAAATTATTTTCTTGTCTTTTGGTCTCTCCATCAGCACCCACGTATTGTTCTGCTGAAGAGAGTTCATTTCCTTACTCATGGCATTTAACCACATATTAGACTGCTTTGACGACATCGCTTCTTCAAAAGTCATTGGTTCACTGGTGGCAACCCATGCAACAGGGATTCCATAGAAATCGGGAGGATTTATAAGATTTCTAGGACGAAGTTGACGTATTTCTGTAGATTTTTCTTCTTCTTGGTCTTCTTTGCTAAGTTCTTCTGGTATTTCATCCTCTAGCTGTTTCTCTTGATCTTTGGTTTGATCCCCTGTATGCTCAAGTTCAATTGACTTATTGACCAGTTTTTCTTCTTTAAAGATCACATCATGGCTTACACAAACGTCATGGTTTTCTGGAACCCATACGCGATATCCATCTATATCTTCAAGATACCCAACTAGAAACCCTTTTACAGCTTTTTTGTCAAGTTTTCTGCGCTTTTGCTTAGGAACATGAACGAAACAATCAGTACCAAAAACTTTTAAGTTATTTATCCTTGGCTTTTCATTGAACCATAACTCATAAGGGCTTTTGTTTTTGTCCTTGGATGGTCCTGTTCTGTTCAATACATATGCTGTCGTATTAACAGCTTCGGCCCAAAGGAATTGCGGAAGATCTGGTTTTGCGTATAGCATAGAACGCGCTGCTTCCATCAAAATACGATTCTCTCGTTCCGCACTTCCATTTTGCTCTGGACAATAAGGAGTTGTTACTGTATGCTTTATTCCTCGTTTACCTAAGTAACTTGCAACATCTTTATTGACATATTCCTTTCCACCATCTGTACGCAATTCAATAATATCTGTACCAAATCATGTTTTAATTTCAGCACAAAACTGTTTAAGTTTATCTTTCACTTCTGATTTCTCGTGAAGAAAATAAACTTTGCGGTAACTACTAAAGTCATCTTTAAAAACGACGAAGTATCTCTTTTTTCCTGGGCTTTCTACTTGCATTGGACCGCACACGTCCGAATGAATAATTTCCCGAGGTTTTGTTGCAATATGCTCCCGCGTATTAAACTTAAGCCTGTGATGTTTACCAAACACGCATGCATCACACAACTCATTATCTAAAGTCAGTTCAATGCCGAGATTTTTCATAAACATCTGCACATGTCGCTTATTTTGGTGACATAATCGTTCATGCCAGAGTTGTAGCTTATCATTTTCCGACGCAACATAAACATTATTCGGCGAAACTACTCGCAGCAGAACCCGATACAAGTTGCCTGCTTCGATCCCAACAGCAACTAATTTATTGCCTCTCATAAATTTACAGCGTGAACCTTTATGAGTCAGCATGAAATCAATACCCTTATTTGCAGCAACTCGAACCGAAAGCAAATTTTTCGTCATTTGCGGGGTATACAGTACATCGTATAAAATAGCAGGTATCCACTCACCATTTACAAATGTCTCAATGTCAATATCACCACTGCCGAGAGCTTCCACTGAGGCACCATTTCCAACATATACTTGAACTGGCTTCGTAAATTCTTGAAATTTCACAAACCAATCACATGTATGAGTCATATGATGCGAAGCACCTGAATCGATGATCCAATGATCATTTGCACTTATGGTAGTATCTCCAACAAAAGCTTCTTTCTTCCTATTTGAGACATTATCACGCTTTTTTGGACAGTCTTTCAATAAATGATTTTTTGAACCGCACGAAAAACACCCCGGACAGTCTTTAAACAAATGATTTATTTTTCTACATAGCGAACAACGCGACATAGACTTATCAGATGAAGAAGGCTTCCATGAGTAATTCTTTCCATTTCTGTTATAATTCGGCTTTGATACTAACGCAACTTTAGATTCTTCCACAATTTCTTGCTTTGAAAGACGTAGCTCTTCAGTAAGCAACCTGGTTGTTAGATTATCCAAAGTCCGTTTGGATTGCTCTGTCGAATCCCAAGCACTGTGAAAATAGTTAAACTTTGATGGCAATGTGGACAATATTCTCGTTATCAACATAGACTCTGGTATTTTGCCACCCAGCTTATCCATCTTGTTAGCTAACTGTTCAAGACTAGATATATGTTGTGCAATGTTACAATCTGAAATCCAGTTGAATTCAAAAAATTGTTTCTGCACTAGCGCCAAACTCTCGTCCGATCTGAAGTCATATATGCTATGCAATTTTGTCCACATTTCTTGTGCTGTTTTACAGTTCATTATTAGTTGCAACGGTTTAGATTCAACTGTAGTCACGATTATCTTACGAGCAAGTTTTTCTCTCTTTGTCCAGTATCTTATTTTGTTTTCGAAATCTGTAGAACCTGCTGCTGGCGATCGTTCCGTCCCTTCACAAATTTCTAACGCATTCTCACTGTCCAGTAACGTTTGTATGACGAACCGCCACTGTGACCAGTTCTCTACATCACGTAGTTTTTCAATTTTTGGCTTATCAACCTCCATGGTGGCAGGCTTGAATTTACGGCGACAACAACAAAACACAATGCACTTTTATTTAGTCGCACTTGACTTCGCGTTATCCCGTTACCGATAGTACTTCTCTTAATAATACCTATAGGACTATAGGACTGGGCCCATAACCTATTGAGATTTAGTGGTGGTACTATACGGTACTAAGAGAAATAATTAGAAACTCACGTAAAATGTAAAATACTTTATTACTAAGAAAAAACGAATGGTTACAAAGACCGGGCTTGCGATAGACGGTCGAATTCTAACTAACTGTTCTTAAAACTGATTTAAGCAACAAAAAACCCTGGACAAATATTACGTCTCCAATTACATCCTGAAAGTGGAACCGCCATCGTCAAAACATAAACAAAATTGGTTCGACATTCAGATAAACACATAAATAGAATAAGCTCTTAGTCAGCGTTACTTTTATATTTCAACAAAAATTTAATAAAGTTAGGGACTGTATTTTTAATAACATAGACAGTTTAGCCATTTCTTTATTTCATAAACTTAATTTACAGAGGTCATTCCTGACGCGATAGTGACTATAAATTAATACAAACTCGTGAGAAAGGATCGTTACATACATTTATTTTATAAGTAGTTATTTTCGAGAGAGGGACACAGTACCGGCTATCTACTTTCTTGGCTTGGAACGGCTTTATAGTCGTTTTCAGAGATATTATCATTTAGTGCCGAAAGCACCTTCACATCATTACAATGATCATCTCCATTCAATCCAACAATCACAATGTCTTTGTTAACATATCGCTTTCCGCGATATGTTATTAATCTCTTTCGCACGGAATCACGACAACCCTGATCGCCTCTTGAAAACTTCGCACTATATAGGATCCTTCGTGAAAATTATGTGCGTATGTTGTCGGCGTCTCTTTTGACATTTTCACATTTACGATTTTTTTTCTCGGAAACGGTTAGAGTGGGACGATTGAAACTTTTTCAGTTTAGAGAGGAATAATAGTGGGGGTACGTTGTGTGAAAATTTCGAATATACAGGGTGTGCAGGAAAAAAGTTATTAAACGCCAGTTTCGAAAATAGTCTGGTTTCACGCGTGTCCCAGGAATGAACTTGATCGATTCAAACTTTTTCGATGTGTAGACGACCATGAGTTACATAACCCTATTGTTTGTGAGCGCGATCGAGAGATTGAAAGTAATTTTTTTGATATTTTCAAAGTTGAAAATTGGTCGAAAAAGGTACCTATTGGATCGAAATAAGTCGAATTGGGTGCATCCGATCGACATTCGGTTTTGATAATCGTTTAGGCTATCTCAAAAATTACCTTTTTCCAATATATCGTTCTATACCTAACTGGAATGGAAATTGCCGAAAATTGTATGAAATTGGAAACTACAAATTTAGGCATGATTTTTTTACGGTTTTTATTTTTTTTCGTACGGAAAACGACTTTCGATCGAAACGTTGTATACTTTAGCGGATAGAGCTCGTCAATTTGTAATTATGAGATATTTTTCGTTTCCCTATCTTTAATACAGAAAAAACGGCAAGCTTCCGAAATTTTATTTCCCAAGTATTCTATCACGTCGCACTGGATCGCTTAAACACGTCAGCAAGTTTATGTTTATAACTTTTTCAATTTTTTCTTGGTCCACTATATCGACGGATAAACAAGCTTTAGTTTGCATAGTAAGCGCGCTCTGGGAAAACATTATTTGTGGCTCAAAAAAATTAATTTATGATTTTTTCAGAGATATTTTTATTTGATGTTTTACTATATCGACTGTAGCTTATTAAATTTTTAACAAAACCATTTTATTTTTTTCTCAAAACATGCGCTGATTTCTTCTCAACATTCCTGCATGTCCAAACTTATCAAAATATATTCGCAAATTTGAGAAAAGTCGTTTTTTTGAGTGCGGAAACAAGCAAAATTTACAAAATCTAAAACCATTCTCTTTTAACAAGTGTGCTTTGATATTCATGAAATTTAATTCTAAAAATCCGGCTGTCAAAAATGGGGAAAAATGGGTGTTTTGAGCTTGACTTGCTAGAGTAATAAGAACATTTCGAGATTTTAAATTGGATGGAATAGCTACCTTGAACCTTCTTCTTTTATTGACCAAAATATTTGCCCAAAATGTTTCAGAAATAGTTGTAATCTCGATTTTAAAGATGGCGTTCTGACATTGATAATCCGTCGACACGTGGTTAGAGGCTGTTCCACATTTCGATGTTCGCGATTAATTTGTTTAAAAACGGTTTGAGCAAAACGATTTAAACTTTCTGGATGTAGAGTGGAATAGTTGGGGCACGTCTTGGAAAAATTTTCAATATACAGGGTGAACCGGAAAAAAGTTATTAAAGTCAAAGTTGAAAAATATTTTTTTTTTCGTTGTAGCGCGTTACAGGTGGCAAAAATCATTTTAATCGATTTAAACTTTTTCGACGTGTAGACGACGTTGGGCTACAGAACACTGTTGTTTGCCAAGGCGATCGGAAGTTGGGAAGTCAATTTTTTGATTTTTTTAAAATCAATGTAGAGTCATGTTGGATCGTTAATAAATCGAATTGGGTGCGTCCCACATATTTTTGGTTTGGAGATTTGTTTAGGTCATCTCAAATACTACTTTTTTCATATATATTGTTCTGTATCGAACGGTATAGGTCAATAATTGTAAACAAGTGAAATAAGCTATTTCAGACAAGTTTTTTATGCGGTTTTTATTTTTTCTCGTACGGAAAACAACTTTTGACTGAAATGTTATATACCTTAGCAATGAAAAATATTTTTTTGTTTCTTCATTTTTAATACGGAAAAATCGAGAAGCTTTTGAATTCTTACAGCGACAATCCTCGGTACAAAAAAAAACTAACTTGGGTTCTGAAGAAACTAAACATACCTATCTTTTTTTTATCGCAAATCGAAATGCTTTATAATTGTTAGAGGTTGCTAACAAATGGTTTTCTAAAAAGTATGAAATAAAATAAACGAACTCGAACAGTGAGCTTTTAAACTAACTTATCAGCTATCAATGTAAGAATAGTTTCTTTACTTATGTTTAAATTGATTGAATACATATTTTTATAGGACAAACTTGGAAAGTATATTCCACTTTGCATACGTTTGCTGTGCGATTTTAATTAACTGGTATCGTTATTTTAGTAGTCGTAACTGGTATCGTCGACATTTTTTTAAGTATATAAAAAAAGGACTTAATCAAATTGAAGTTCTTATATATTTATTACTAGCGACTAAAATGTGTTTATTTACGACATCACATTACAAACCTCTAAATTTATCAGTGTTTCTCTACAATATTATGCATGTATTATACATATAAACCTTCCTCTTGAATCACTCTATCTATTAAAAAAAACCGCTTCAAAATCCGTTGTGTAGTTTTAAAGATTTAAGCATATATAGGGACGGACAGACAGCGACAGCGACTTTGTTCTATACTATGTAGTGATTATATCCTTACGTAAGAGCATTTTTTAAACAAAGAGCTGGATGCAAAAGTTTAACATAAAAATGTATTGTGCAAAAGTAAAAAAACTGTATATTCCTTATACAAAAATGTACTGATCTATAATAATGTACTAAAACTAAAAATGTAAATTATTCAAAAAATTTTTTTTTTGTTAGTTCAAAGAAAGTGCTGTTCTTTCAAATAGTTAAAGACTTATTGATATAAAACCAAAGACAAAAAAATGTACAAGGACCTTTTAAGACATATTACCAGATTATACACTAGAACCGCCGACTTAGAGTGCTATTAATCGACTGCCACTCAACAGGCTAACGCATCTGCGTGTTTTAGGAGAACTTCCGATAGCTGTGATTATTTCGCGCTTATTTGGAAAAAATATGGGAAATTTATCAGCTCGGGTCCAAAATGACCCGACGATACCAGTTAAGGGTTAAAAAGAGTCGGTGCTGATAGGCTCAATGTTAATATCAATGTCATAATATTAAATATCATATATTTCCGTAACGAAAAGTCGTAGCGAATCGAGCGAGACTGCATTGGAAACGGGACATCGAGCACTATACGATGCCGTCTTCAAAAACTACCTATCTATGCGAGAAAACGGAAATTTTGCACCCGTTATTTTTATTTTTTAGTTTTTGTCAGTTGTTATAATGACAATTTGGCGATACGTTTCCCCTTCACGTTCCGCAGGAAGGTGAGGCAAAGAAAGCAATAGTAAATAGAGAAAAATAAAAGAAAAGTATTTTTTATTTTAAATTTTTTTTAGTACTAATATTAGATGCACTCTTGGCTGACGATTAGCGATATGTACCCAGTCTAGTTTCTTTCTTCTATGCATGATTTCGTTCACCAATTCGACCACTCTATTTTTAAACAATTGCTGGTTCTTAAATGATTTGTTTTTCTTTGTGAGAGCCCTATGCCCTTTTTCATCTGTTCCATCATGTTTCTATTGAAATTGAAGGTTTTGAGTTCTTCATACATGCATTTTATAACATTAAAATCCATTTCAGCCCCAATACTCCACCAACCTCTTTAGGGAATTGAAGAATAAGTTTATAGAAGACAACATAAACATATTTATTATATTATTAAATTTTTAAATACACTTATTATTAGTATTATTATTACTTTATTTTCGGTTTAGAAGTGATTACTTCTCAGTTGTAGTATTTTGTGCTGTTTAAACCGTTACTTTATAGTAAGAAGTATTTTTGCGATACTAAAATGGGTACTTTAACTGAACCACTTAAAATCAATATGTTAATGATGATTGGCGGAAGTAACAACTTTATTTCTCGAAACACACCCCGAGCTACCACTAATTGCGTCTGCATTACCGAAATGCAAAAGTAAACAGTCGGTCGTATTTTCTTTTTTATGTCCTTTCCAACAAGGTATCACGATATATAAAGTATTTTTCACAATATATGGTTGACTCCTGGGACGTTTTGCAAGAGCTCTGCCATAAAAATGGAAATAAACTGTCGGTCAATGTCGGATTATAATTTGTAATTATAGCAGGTAATATTTAACTATCTTGTGCTTGCGATAACATCTTTTAGTCTTTGTGTTTCTTAGGAAGTGTTAATGTAATATTTATTGAGGATATTTATGTCATTAAATAATATATTATTAATAACGAATTAAATATCTAAAGTCCTACCCTGTAGTGTATTTGCTTGTTGATTGTGTATAACAATGGGATTAAACAGGTAGTTTTATTGTAGTCAATAAGTCGATACCATTTAGGGTGAAAAATACTTTTTTACCTTTACATTTCAAAAAAAAGTATTCTACCCCAAAAGAGGGGTAAATTTCATGAAGACGCGAAAAAAGTATGCCAAACTAAAAATAACCGCAGCCGTAGTTTTTCAGCAAATAATGATGCTTTCTAATACCGAGTTTATTCCAGTTAAAAATGCCATCCTGTATATTAAAGATCGAATGTTAGCCGTTAATTTTAACACGTGCTGATCCCATTTTGGGTTTTTGTCAATAATAATGCCGAAGTATTTTGTAGATGTCATTTCATTTATTCGAAGCTCCTTAGTTTCAATATAATTAAACTTGGGACGGTTTGCAGCTGTAATTGAAAATACAGTGTAATGCGTTTTATTTACATTTAGAGTAAGATTATAATAATTTTTTTAAATTTAACTAAGCCCATTTCTGTAGACTTTCTTACTTGTGACATTGAATATCAAGTTATATGAACGCCATATAAGCAGTTTTCGGCCATCTGCTACGTCAAATTCATAGATGGAATAATGAGTTCATAAAAAATAAATTGTATTGGTGCAGCCACCAATAGGCGTTTTTACATTTGCCGGCACAGCAATGACGACACGTCACCGACACCGGTGGACGCGAAATTTCATGTTAATTAAATTAATACTATGCTTTCACACTTACCGACTTTAGGGAATTTGCGGTCGTTATTGTTTAAAATCTTAATGCAGCACAAGGAAATTCTAATAAAAGTAGTACTTATATTTTTATTAAAAAACACATTATTAAAAAACCATTACAATAACATCCAACAAAAAAATATAGAAACAACATTTAGAAACTTTAAAACAAACTAATATAATAAAATAGAAATAAATTATTTTGCGCTTAGTTTTCTATCAGCCTTGAGGTTCGGGACTTGAGTTATTAAGATTCAAACTAAAAGGTATACTGTTTACTACATCATTGGTTTTTTTCTGCACGCTTCCAATAACAGAGTTGCCATATTTGACAGTATTGGAAACGGCTCCAAACAAACCGTTAAATAATCTTTTCGAGGGAGAGTTAGTGAGAATATCTTTTGACGTATTTTTATTTATTAAACACTTTAACAAAACACTATTAAGGACTTCTGGGTTCTCCTGGTGGGGGAAGTGCCCACAATCATCTATTATTTTCATGCGAAATTTTTCGCAATATTCTGTGGATTTTACTATGCTTTCCAAGCTTACATACTGATCTTTGTTTCCAGTTATTAAAATTACAGGGACCTCGGCTTGGTCCAAGTGTTCATTTACTTTCAGAAAGGGCAAGTTCCTATAGTAATTGATTGGTCCTGTCCAATCAGCCTTTCTAGAAAATGTGTATTTGTAGGCGTATAGATTGACATCGTTGGCAGGTAGATGTTTGTAATATTGATCGATAATCTTTACATCTTCTTTTAAAGCATCTATTTCTGGGAGATAAGGTAGTTGGACATAGTTCAACCACTGATAATTATAAGTAGAGTTAAACGTTTTCCAATAAACGTTTGGGTGGGGGCATGATATAGCAACGAATTTACTAACTAAGCCAGGATTTTGGTGCACCAAATACCACCCTAATAAGGCTCCTAAATCATGGCCTACTACAATACAACTGCTAACGCCTAGCGAGTGTATAAATTGAGTGATTTCTGCGAGTACAGTGTCGAGTTTGTAGCTGCTTCTCCAAGCTGGCTTGTCCGAATCTCCGAAGCCTTTCAGGTCTAAGGCTATAACTCGAAAGTTTATGGAGAGAACTGGAATTTGGTACCTCCAACTAAACCAAAAATCTGGAAAACCGTGGAGAAGGAGTATTACTGGTTGGTCTTTTGGACCGGATTCTACGTAGTGGAGTTTTATGCCCTGAAACAAGAAAAAAATTAAAATCTGACGCAAAAATACATGTTTTGCACTTACTAGTGTCATAAAAACGTAGCTGGGTGTGATATAACCACATATACAGGGTTAGTTGAAATAACCGGAACGGCTAATTTTCTTCAAAACTACCAAGGCTAAATAAATGAATTTTGGTACAGATGGATAACTTAAAAAATTGAATTAAAAATTGACACTTGCGACGTTGCCAGATTTTTAGTTTTTTCTGTAACTCAAGGAATGTTTTTTTTTTTTAAATGTAACACTACCTACTCTTTTTTTTATTAAATTCGATTCCTCCCATCAACATTACCATTTCTTGATAGTATCAAATTTTTATCTCAAATAGTTCTATGGGAAAAAAAGTTAATTAGTTACAACTCTAACTCTAAAATTAAAAAAAATTCAATCTATTTCCATTTAAAAACGTTTCAAATAATGTGAAAAGGAAGGTTGATAGACATAATGTACCTAATAGTATCGATAACGATAATAACAACAAACAACTACTAAAAATAACATAGCTAGTAAAAATTACTTACATACATTATAGTACACTACATTAATTTCATTATGAAATCGATACTATTAGGTACATTATGTCTACCAACCTTCTTTTTTACATTATTTGAAACGTTTTTAAATGGAAACAGATTGGATTTTTTTTATTTTAAAGTTAGACTTGTAAATAATTAACTTTTTTTCCTATAGAACTATTTGAGATAAAAATTTGATACTATCAGAAAATGATAATGTTGATGGGAGGAATCGAATTCAATAAAAAAAAGACTAGTGTTACGTTTGAAAAAAAAATATTCCTTGAGTTACAGAAAAAACTAAAAATCTGGCAACGTCGCAATTGTCAATTTTCAATTCAATTTTTTAAGTTATTCACCTGTGCAAAAATTCATTGATTTAGCCTTGATAGTTTTGAAGAAAATTAGCCGTTCCGGTTATTTCAACTAACCCTGTATATAACCAGTACATTGCCAATGGTGGTATGCAACCAAGCTTGTGAAAAATGAGGCCATTATGCAGACCGGAACTGGGCTAGTGAGCATGCGCAATATATAATATAAACAATTAATTTGAGCAAATGTCAATCAGCTGCTGCTTCGATGCGAACAGAACCGGTCACTTATTATTTTGTGTGATTTTAAGTGTTGTGTTGTCGAGTTTATAATAGAGACACTATAATAATAAAAAAAATTAATTATGTAAGCGTTTCGGCAACGTTTTCAAGAAAAATATAGCCAAAAGTATTGAAAATCTAACGCTAGTAAGTCATGATCGTCTATATGTTTGCAGTTAAAATAATTTTGCCAAAAAATACTACAACTAAAAATGTTTAGCGATGTGGAGACAATATTTTTTTGAAAATTGAAAAAGTTTTATGCCTTCGCCGGGAATCGAACCAGGAACCTCTCGATTACCAGTCGAACGCTCTGCCAATTGCGGATATTAATTATCAGTGTTCGTGGGTTAGTTCCTTTCCCTTAATAACCCCTTCCTCCAGTTTTAAATACTTACTACTAACATAAAATTGAAAAAGTTATACGGCCGAATGTAATGAGAGAATTTCAGAGTCTCCGTAACACAAAGGGCAGTGCGTTCGACTGATAAATCGAGAGATTCCGGTTTCGTTAGTAATATTTAATATCTGTATAGTGTCTGCACTAAAATTTCGTTGTAAAAATACTACAGTTCGATTGATTGTTCCACGCAGTGGCGTATTTAGAATATTGCCACGGGGGGGGGGGGGGGGGGTCTATACCTTTCGTTTTATCTTTCTTTCTTTTTTTAAAAAAGCGCCACAGGCGAAAAAATTTTCGGTGCCACGCCCTATTTTGAACTATAAAAATTTATAATTTCTATGTTGTGATAGCTGAACCCAAAAAAGTAAGAAATTAACAAATTTTTAAATATAAACGCAATAATGGGAATATATATTTTTTTAAATATTTATATTTAAAAATATATATTTCTACATAATATGACCGATTCCGAAAATGATTGGTTTTCAAGTTATTTTTGCCATTTTTTTTTGCCAAGTTTGGCCATGTTGTTTTGTTATCTGTGACACAGTTACTTAATTATTTGTAAAAACAAAGTATTGCTAATAGTTTTAGTTTGCAAAAAAATTACAAAACTAAGTGAACATCATTTCAATTTTTTAATAATTTTATTTAATAATAATAATAATAATAATAATAATAATAATAATAAAGGTCTTTATTCAAAAATTGTGAAATAGAAAATTATTACATTTTGTTATCGGGCGAGGTTCAGTTCACCCTGTCTACATTAAATGCAACAAGGCATCTGATCTGTTCTGAGTTTTTTGTTGAGCCCACGGGGGGGGGGTCCAGACCCCTCGGACCCCCCCTAAATACGCCACTGGTTCCACGACACTCTTAATATAACTAAAATGGGGAAAGCTGGAACTTAATCGTAGGAAAAAATGATAACTGCACCCTGAAAAACGTGCCGCTCCATCAACCCTCGACACCTTTAGAGTTGCCTCAAAAAGGAAACCCCATTCATATTAATTACAATAATATCATTATTATGAGTTTTTCCCTTAACCTTCGGCTCGGGATAACCAAAATATAACGCAGACGCAACAAAATCATTTTGTCTAGTTAGGTCATGACGAATAAAAAAAAATAAACAACCAGATTTCTAAATGCCGGAATAAGAATAAAAAACAATTAATTTAATATACTCGATTTCTTAAATACATTTTCATTTTCACATAGCCTTTTCTCTAATTTTTAATCAAATATCAAGCAAAAAAGACAAAAAGCAAAATATTTTGGCCAGCCATGATAGAGGGAAAATTATATTTTATACTTTGTACCTATTAATGTATGTATTTGGCGTATAAACACAAATAAGTAAGTACCTACTACAAATGTTTATAAACCAATAACTAAAAATCTGAAATCATTTTTTCAAGTTCATGATTATGAATAAAGTCCAATTTTTATTAAATCTTATTATTAGTTTCCTGTTTATAGCAGTGTTGCAATAGTCTGGAAATATATTTTTAATATATTATTATATTTTTTTAATTAGATTTGAAGGGCATCTTTTTCTCTATTTATCGCTGTTATCAATAATATATATAAACTATAATTATTTCTACACAGAATTATGTTGGATTTAGAATATGGAAAATTTAATTGAAAAACGAATAATGACCAAGAAGTTATAATTTTCAGAAGAAAATATCCAATTTAGAAAAGAATTCAAATAAATAATTTTAAAAATTCGATTTTATATTAGAGTACAAAGCAATTTTATCAAAATTCTAAATACTTTAGGTAAAATTAAATTATTAAAATTATTCATTGAAAATATTTTTTATGGACTTTATATAGTTTTTTTAAACCTTTTAAACTTTGATGTAATTTTCCAGATTTCCCATAAAATTTTCCGAATTATCAGTACGACATGAAACGTTTTGTATACAAATTACCTAATCTAATGCATGTAGACACGTAACATAGCCGATACCCTTAAAATACCCGTGTTTTTTTTTCTGCTTTTTGGGTTTTAGAATTGAATAAAACTTATGCAATTTCTCAAACATTTTCTGTATGTTCTATTCTGGCGATCACCGATTTTTCATAATAGTTTATAATTATTATTAGATAGGCAATTATTTTAACCATGATTATGGTCAAAAGTAGTTACTTCTATGCCAAATTTTAACTTTCTTGGTATTGCTGAGAAAAGGGCAAAGGTTTTACAATTTCGGTATTAAACGTTAAAAAGGGATGCAACGTGCGGAAATTGTATTGTTCGACTAGGCACTAGGATTTACCTCTCAATGGACAATTTATTTTAATGTTTCCGCATCAAACATTAAAATAACTAACTATGCAGATTTGAGCAAACTAAATGATAAACCTTGCGCAATCGAATAAAAATTATTTGTTATCAAAAATTTAATTGTATTTTGTAAATTACCTAATATAATTATAAAACAAATTTTAGTAACAGCTTTATCTACTGACATTAAAAATAATAAAGACTTGACCTTTGAAACATTTTTTTTTAAATATGAAATCTAATTTACCTACGTTTGATGCTTCTCAAAAAAGACCCTGAAATTTAATGTTAAAGAATGAAAACTTATTCTAATTTTTTGACCAAGTTGGGGAAAAGGTAATTATTTTTGGTGTTTTTGGTGGCTGCCAACATTTCAGATTTTAAGGTAAGAAAATCGTTTTTATGTTTTGTTTAAAAATATTTATTTGTCGTCGTGTTTTAAGTTCAAAAGGCAAGTTAATTAAACTTACCTTATCAAATCGAAAATAAAACCAAACAAAACAGTAATCTTCGATGTTATCGCGTACCTAGCTTTAAGACAAATATTAGCTGGTAACATTGTATTAATTTTAGCAATTTGCCAAAAACTTGGGTAAATGTAAAACAACATTTTCAAGCACAATTTCTTGTTTAAGAATTTGAAAAAGTTTTTGTACAAGAACTTGGTTCGTGGAATACGGGCTTTTAAAGTTCCAATTTCTTTGGTTCAAGACTATGTATTAGAACTTATGCCTGTTGTGTTGGTATTATTGTTGAAATCTGGCCATAGATAGACCTATAATATTTATTGGTAAACAAATATGTTTCTAAAGATAATTTAAATTTAATAAACGTCCAATTTTCACTAAAAACTATAAAATTTAGAAAATATCTTTCAAATAAATAATTTTTAAAATTCAATTTTAAATTAAGTATACCTACTACATACTATTTTTTATTAAAAAAATTACTTTTATAAAAATTACGTCATATTTTTTTCAATATTTACCACAATAAGCATTCTTCTAAAAATCAGGCTTTGTATTTTAATGCAATCCTGAATTATGAAAATTATTTATTAAAATTTTTTAAAAAAATAATTAAGGAAGATTTAGTAAAAATTAAAAAGTGGTGTGATTCTAACCTACTTTCCTTCAATATTTCTAAAACCAGCATATTAACTTTTCACTTTCACTTAATAACATAATTTTTGCCAATCAAATAATTGCAAGCCCACATTTATAGAAATTTACATATTATATATTAGGTAGGTATTCAAAATCTATTTTTTAATAAACTTTATTGTAAAATTATGTAAAAAATTAGCTTCAGGTTGTTATTATATATTCCCTCTGTGAGTACTTTCTCATAAAGTCGATAGTACAGTTCCTCGAAAAGGTATTTTTTAACTTTTGCTTATTTAACTTTTTTTTCCTAACAATTTGTAAAACATTTTAAATTTCATTGTCACTTTCTCACGAGGTACCCTTCATCTACTTTAAAAAAATTATATTAAAAACACACCAGTCTACAATCGAAAAGGTTGACTAATGTTTTACTTTAAAAAAGCTTAAAAATATACTCGGATGGTTCTGCGAAGTTGATTGAATCAGAGAAAATGTACCACTTTTAAGATTTTTTTTAAGATCCAATTATAACGTTAACATTAAGACATATTTGACAAAATTTGTTAAAAAGCGTCTAAAATGAATTTTTTCAATAACTTAATAGGTACTTAATGTTTTGGATTTTCGAAAAATGCTCTTTAAATAAATATTTTTCTCTTCTCTACAAAATGACGTTATATTATATGTAATTTCTTATAACTGTGTTATCATCGTTAACTAAAATAAATTTTCTTTAAAGCGGATTTTTGTATTTTAGTTTTTAAAACACACAGTTAATGGACCTTAAAAAGTGGCACATTTTTTTCTAATTTAATTACTATTTGCAAGATACCAATAATTAATAGTAATCAATTAAATATAATTGCATATATCTTTTCTGTACCTATACTATTCAATTCATAGGAAATCGAGGGGGCCAGTTATGTCTTTTCTCCTGATTAAAAAAATAAAACAAATACCAGATTGGTACAATGAGATTTCCAAATTTGGGAAACAAACCGTTAACCATTGGGAAATTGGGAAATATTTATTAACGCTTCAAAAAAACATGTTGGCAGGGGGTGGGGTGGGGTGGGGGGAGTTTAGGTATACAGATTGCCGGAACGACTTAAGATCAAAAAAATAGTAAGTAATACAAAAAAACTCAAAAAAAAATTTCCCAGAAAATTACGAGAGTTTGAAAAACTATAGAAATCGTCTGTATTTAATTGCAAAATCTATATTATTTCAAGTCTGGTATAGATTGTTTTAAAACCAATATTTCGTTTCTTTATTTCATTCAAAAATGTACCACCTACAGTTTGACGTTAGAAATGGCTGGATTTATTAATTAATAAAGGCAAAGAACAAATGTGGGCAAATTTGATAAAATTTGGTGTTTTGCTTTGATAATTACATTTTTTTAAACTTACAACTGTATGTAATTGCTACCCAAAGACGGGTATTTGTATGTATAGGAGTTGTTGGTATTTGGCCGCGTTGTGGAAAAAATGAAACGAAATATTGATAAGCAAATGCAATATCGAATGCGTCACTATTATTTGCTCTTAGTGGAGGGTTGATAACTGAAACGCAAACAATTTGTGAAATATTTATGTACTGATCATAAAATATCTTTTATATCACATGAGATCACCCGAAAAATTTATTGGTAAAGCAGGAAAAGGATAATCAAGTTTAAAAGCTATGAAAGTTTAAAAATCTTTGGGATATGAAGATGATTTTTTAAAATTTTACTTTTCCTGAAAATTGTAATTTTATAGCTTTTTTTATCAAATCTTAAAAATCGCCAAGATTAAAATAACGATCTAGTACTGATATAATATTATTCATGTAACAAGTAATTTCTGTTAAATGTATTTATAAATAGCGTATATTATGGGAAAACATAAAATTATTTTCATATTTAAATTAATCTTAAAAAGCAAGGCTTTAGTCGATATTTCAATAAAAAATGTGTAAATAGGTAAACATTGCGGAATACATTAGACAGAAGCAAGTGCCACCCTCACCCCCTCCTAGAGCCGCCACAGTTGTACAATATAATATACTTTATTATAAACATAAACCTATATAAATGTCACATAATATATTAAAAATATTTTAACATGATATAAAATATAGTAATTTCTATACAATTATTTTTCAAATCTCTTACATCGCGGTGGGCTCCCCTAAATCCGTCACTGGGTATAGGTAGATCTATGTTTTTAAAATTAAAGAGACATGCTCTTAACCTAAAAATACACGACTTACCTTAAGCTTAACATGTTTGTGTTGTCCCAACGAAGAATCCACAAGACAAGTCGGCGGCGTGTCACGTAACTCCAATTTCCCGAACCCGTTCGGTTTCCAAATCCATTTAGCAAATTTTTTAAATAACACCCACACGCCAAAAACAAATGATAAAAAGTGGATACGCGATTGGTCCCAGATCGATACCGATTGAATACAACCGTTTTTAGCCATAGTCCGACAGTGTCGATCTTGCGTTAGGCGTAGTAAATTTTGATATAAAAAAACTATCGATACAGACGATAGGAAGAGAGAGATCGAAGGTCATCGCTCGTTATAAACATGAATGTGATCGAGTGAGTAGTGGATGTTGTCGTTGTGAGAGTTTATTTTGAACTGATAATGTCATTGTGGTTGATAAAAAAACACTTAAAAATTGTACCCATGTAGACGGCCTAGTCGTCATCGGGATGAATGTTTATTGCATGATTTTAGTTAAAACGTTAAATCATAGTTTAAAGATCATCAATACAGTAAAGGTACAAAACGGATGGACCTATCATTTCCAAGAATCTTAATTGCGTTTAAAATTTCCTGATACTTACTCAAATAAAAGTGACAACATAATTAATATGAACTACATGCAGTCCCATGATAGTTCCATACCTGTTAAAATAACGTCGTAAGTAATTTTCTCGTTCAAGCCAGGATTTTGTTTTGACCCCCTAAAATGAGCTCCCCGCTCAGTGGAAAAAAATATAGAACTATGACGAGCAATCTACATTTTATCGATCAAACTTGAGAATTTCTGAAGGGAGGGGTGCTCTTCTATTAATAAGATACTTTCTGCAAATACGCCACTTACTTACAAAAACCACAAGTAAAGGTCGGGACACACCTATCATGCACCCTTCCGATCCGACTCCGATCATACAGTCGGACGAGTGCCTGGACCTCTATTCTCCAAGTTATTAGAAGTGAATGCTCTCTCGCGAGAAGGGACAATTCACATCATATGCCTCGGAATGCTGGAGAATACTGAATTTTTACAGCGAGAGAACGATACCAAACGATGTGAGCATATGATGTGAATTGTCCCTTCTCGCGAGAGAGCATTCAGTCTCTTAAATTGGAGAATAGAGGTCCAGGCACTCGTCCGACTGTATGATCGGAGTCGGATCGGAAGGGTGCATGATAGGTGTGTCCCGACCTTTACATTGTGTAAACACACTTTTAGAATTTAGGAGTTTTTAAAAATGAAGACTCTACTACACGCAGTGGCGTCGTGAAGGGGGGGGGGGGCTGGGCCCGGCTCTCGCAGAAATAATTAGGAATAAAATTATAGATTATTTTGGACACACTCCGTAAAAAAGCCCGGCATTTTCTTTACTTATATTATATTTTATTGGTTCACCCTGCATTTAATGGATTCTCTAAATATACATGATACTATATTACATGATCAAAGTTGTTAGGCTTGATATATTGTTAAAAAAAACTTAGCCAAATGGGACTTAGGTGTAGAATATGATGTAATAAAATCTTATTTAGTTGATAGGCAACAGTATGTTAGGGTACCTAAGTGACAAGAAAAGCTCTAAATCAAATGTGATAAATGATGATCTAAAAGTGTATTATGGGTGACTGTTATGTAATAAACTAAAAGTTAACATAGAGAATACTAAATGTATGCTCCTTTAACAAAAAAACAAAGTGATACCAAAGCCAAAGCTAGAAATGAAACATATAGAGTTATACAATTCGTGAATAGTATTAAGTATTTAGGTTTATTAATTGATGTAAATTTAATTTTAAGTGAACATATTAAACATGTAATTAATAAAATCATTTTAATTGTTGGCGCCCTCTATATAAATGTAGAAGCTATCTAACAAATAAAACTAAGATTGACACTTATAATGCATATTATGCATCCATCGCATCTAAATTATCTTCTTCCAGTATGGGGAACATGTACTGTCAACTTTAGTAGGGTACAAGCTGTACAAAATGAGATATGAAAAATTCTATTTAATTTTGATAGAATAATGCACACTAGCGATTTGTATAAAACTGTTTATGTCTTAAAACTTCATAAACTTTTAGAATTAAAGCAATGTAACATATTATGTGATGCAAAAATGTATAAGGTGATTAACAAAAAACAAAATGGCAATACTCAAATTATATTTACACATTTATAATACTAGATAGTGTCAGGCCGCATATTTGAGGGGGGGGGGTAATGGGGGGTAGTTACCTCCCCCCATTAGCAATTTTTTTTACTTAAATTTTTTTTAAATTGGACAGGTGGAAATCGAGAAAAAAACTATCATTAAAAAAATTCATAACCCCCCCCCCAAAGATCAACTCCAGATACGCGCCTGGACAGTGTGATAGTATATACTAATCCAATGTCAAATAAGGTATAAATAATCCAATATCACACATCACAGGCTTGTGGTTCATATAATAAAGCTGCCTAATGGACTAAAAAACTAATATTACAGTTTACCAAAAATTATAAAACTGCTAAAGGTACACAAATAAGCAGTGGCGGCTCGTGACTGGCTTTAAATAAAAAAAAAATTAAAATCTATTATATAGTCTATTATTTTCGAAAGTACGTGTCTGTTTTTTTTAACTTTCTCGTTGTGAATTTTAATTTCATCAGCATAAGCAGCACTACTTAAAGAAGTTAAAGTTTGTCCTAACATCTGAAAACTTACCACATTATGAGGATGTTTTGCAGTATTTTCATGATTTTTTTTTATTTTCTCTGAAAGATTTTTGAAGTCCTGCACCCCATTTATAGTCCAATTATCATCCCCGTCAAAAAGAAAACACACGATCATACGAAACAAAAAAAAAAGAATTTTTGTCCTCACAACCGCATATCCAGAATTTTTTATTATATATTTCTTTGTCAAAGTTACGCGTAAACTGCGCCTTACTTTTACATTTTGATTGCACTTGTACTATGTTCAATATTGGTAGTGGCCGCTCTGCATTTTTTAAATCAAGTTTTTTACTTAAGCTCAGTGAACTAAACACAGCTGTTGGGCGCGGAAAACTGGAGCTCATCCGTGGCAGCTCGTTGTGCGATGTGTAGGTGACGTCACGCCTCTGTAGTCATGGCAACTCGCGTTGAATCGGGACGAATAATCGGTCGCCCGCGGCCCGCGCTTAGTACGACCTTACCTAGAGAGCAGAGCGCGCAACTCGCTTGTCTATGAGTATAATAGCCTGCCCGTTGGAATAGAGGGCTACGTTTGGTTTGGATTATTTTAACTGATTGCTTACATACATTGCGTTCTTGGTTTTTTAAGTAAAGTATTCTTGGATTCTGTTTGAAATAATTGCAGGGAGGGCGGCGCCCCAGAGCCCTTCATTAACGAGCCGCCACTGCAAATAAGTAATAGAGTTTCTTATAAATATAAATCTATTTGAGCATTGTTAATATTATGAAACTGTTCTCTTTACCAGTGTTTAAAGCACTGCTTAGAGACTATTGTTAAACTGATTTTTTTTATATTGAATTTTTGTATTATATTATTTTCAAAACAAAAATAATAAGTATTTTTCCGAAAGAAAAATAAAACCTTTTGTACAGAAGTTACATTTGAAAAAAGCAATGCCTGAATGGTCGTTAATTTAACATATGCACCTTCATATTTTTTTCACTAGGTCCTGGGAGGGGTTCCAAACCCCTTCGTTCCGCTAAAATGAGCCTCTATCAACATTTCGATATTGTAATTTTTCAAATGTCTTTATCTTGGCAACGGTGAATTTTAAGTGAAAGAAATAATAAAATAATTTTACTTAATTTGATTCCAAGGATTCGAAAATGCTATAAAATATGAATACTTATTTTTTTTTCTCCGTTTTTTGAGCCAATCAGTAAAATCAAACCATTGCATTGCCTTTACTGCTAATACTAACAGCAAAACCTTTTTCTGTTTCCCGATGATGAGCGTTGAGCGTTTCTACATTAGAAACATATCGAATCTTGTGAAAGAATAATTTTATTATCAAAAAAACTACCTATACCTTGTCGGACTTTTATTGTCTATATTTTGTTACTTAACATAACTTCAGTGTACAGCAAGGGCGGATTTAGGTCCAAATCATGGGGGGGGGGGGGTAATTAAAGCAGGCGAAAATTTTTTGGGGCCACGCCCTAATTTTGCTTTATTCCCAGTTTTTAAAATAAAGAATAATAGGGTCTTCCAACGAGGACTGAACAGGGGCTCATTTTTGAACTTCCATTGTATTTAAAGAAAAATCCAAAATAGCCAATCGATGTACTTTTTCCTGCAGAATTCAAAAATGAAACCAAAAATTTATTTGAACCAGAAACAAAAGAGTTACGATATGGATAAGGTGTTTTTTAAATGGAACATAGCTTTTTTTATATGATTTTTGGAACGAGTGATTTTTTTTTGTCCGTTCTGATTAAAATATTTAATATTGTGACAGCTATTTTTATTAAATTTTAATGTTTTATCCAGTATAATTTAACTTTAACCTGTTTGAAACATACACTAGGTAATAAAGGAATAATCACCTTTGAATCCTTCAAAGTAATTTCGGCAATATTATAGTAAATTTGTCAATTTTTTTGACTTTGAAGGATTCAAAGGTGATTATACCTTTATTACCTAGTGTATGTTTCAAACAGGTTAAAGTTAAATTATACTGGATAAAACATTAAAATTTAATAAAAATAGCTGTCACAATATTAAATATTTTAATCAGAACGGACAAAAAAAAATCACTCGTTCCAAAAATCGTATAAAAAAAGCTATGTTCCATTTAAAAAACACCTTATCCATAGCGTTACTCTTTTGTTTCTGGTTCAAATAAATTTTTGGTTTCATTTTTGAATTCTGCAGGAAAAAGTACATCGATTGGCTATTTTGGATTTTTCTTTAAATACAAGGAAGCTCAAAAATGAGCCCCTGTTCAGTCCTCGTTGGAAGACCCTGTACCTATTTCGACCGTATGGTCGCAGACGTTGAGTTTGAAAATCTATAATTACGGAACCCCTAAAATTCATGAAGGGGGGGGGGTAATTACCCCCGTTACCCCCCCCCCCCCGTAAATCCGCCCTTGGTGTACAGGAAACCCACTCGCACGGGGCAATACCTTAACCACGGATCGATCGAATCATTTATACTTCATAGAACAGGGCATAATTCAAACTCCTTATCTCAGAGTATCTAACTATCTAACATTTTAAACAATCTGGAAGATCTTAATATTGAAATTTTAAATATCAAAAAATATTAAAAACAGAATTGTTAACCTGAAACCTTTGTAACTAATACCGTCCCAAAACTTGAAAATCGCGAAATCAAAACTAGTACAGAAACGAAAGAGGAGCAAGCATATCTTACAATACCTTATGTTAAGGGGATTTCTGAAAAATTTTAACGATAACCAAAAACTCTATAATATCAAAACAACTTTAAATCCGGAATACGCTTAGAAGCTTTCTTACAAAAGTAAAACGCTCGTAATGAACACACTATAAATTCCATCTTTCGAATCCCTTGCGAGTGTGGCGAATCGTACATTGGAGAAACAAAAAGACCTCTTTCCGTACGAGTTAAAGAACATCTGAAACATACTCAATGAGGTGAAACTTCAGGTGTAGCGGAACATGTATGGACAAACCAAAATAATAATATACAGTGGTGACTAGCCAAGGTTTTGGACACGGAACAGCACTGGCGAAAACAAAAATTCCAAGAATTTGCTTTTATGATTCATAAGTTTCATTGGGTTATTTGGGTTTTAAGAATTGTCATTTGTTTAGTCGGCAACACATTTTTGAAAACGAATGTACGCTAAATAATCATTTATAGAATTAATAGTCGATGACTATATCAAATTATTTGAGTTTTAAAAAATACTTATAATAAGTACCGTCAAACGGGGCTAAGTGGATCGGTCGGGGTAAAGTGGATCAAACACGTTTTCGTACAATAATAAATGCGCATAAGCCAAATGAGTAAGCTTGAACTTACTTATGACCGGTCACCTTGCTTCAGTGGTAGTGCAGACTCATTGAGAGGTGGTTGCGGCGCAATATTCAAGGTGAGTTCCGAGAAATAAGTGGTAAAACGGGTAACACATATTTCGCTATTTCTTAAAACTTTAAATTCGTTTGCTTCCGCACGCGACTGGGTGCACTTTATCAATTTCTTGCCACCATGGGTCAATAGCCCCATGTGTAACTTAGATCTGGGCGGTAAAATTAATTGAAAATCTGTCACCAGAGTCAATCTGTGATTTTTTTTTATAAATAATATGCCATTGCGGGGTAAAGTAGATCAGCGCTTTTGACACGAGTTTATTGTGTTATTTTGGGGTTACTATACTACCTAACCTACATAAGGTTAAGCAATGGAAATTGAAAAATCGGGGTCTTCTTTCCAAAACGGTCTTTCCAACGAAATTAAAAGAAGCAGTCAATAAACTTGGCCCCAAATCTGAGCAAAATGCAGTTTCTGGCTTCAAAGCGTGTGGGATCGTGCTTATCAATCCGCAAGTGGTCTTGGACAAAATGGCATATCGAAAAGCACCGGCTGAAGGTGCTGATGATTCTTGGACAAGTGTGCTTGTGGCACATCTTGATAAATTAAAAATTGGGGGTAATTCTGCTCCAAAACGCGGACGGTTAATTTTTTATATCAAGGAAGAAGACAAACATATTTTAGAATAGTATTTTCTCGTTTTGTTTCGACTCTTTTTAGTTTCGTTTTGTTATTATGCAGAATTTATTTAGTTTTCTACTTTTCTTTTGACTTATTTTAGTTTCGTTATGATATCATGCAGAATTTATTTATTTTTTAGTCGAAACGTGTGGCTGTAATAACATAAAAGTCTGAGAATAAACCTTTATTTTTTAATTTCTACCGTTTATTAAATGAACCAACAATTTTTTTTAAATATAAATTGCGATCCGCTTTTTTTTAAAAGATAAATTGTGATCCACTTTGCCCTAAACAAGTGTAAAATTGATTTTAGGTGATTTGAAAGGAGTGATCCACTTTACATCAGAATGCAGAGGAAAGTGGATCACTATAAATGTATAAAAAAAATATTATAAAGCTAGTTTTACATAATGTCACGATGGTATTCGAAGCATAAAGAGTGCGAGAATCTAAATATGAAGTTTCAACCAAAAATTCAAAGCTGTTACGAAGTTGTTGCAAAAAAATCGATTATTTTGATCGACTTAGCCCCTTTTGACGGTATCACAAACTGAAAATTTAAAAATATTATTTAAATTAAATACTTATCTATACTTGAGAATTTACAAAAATAAAAAATCACTTACGTGTATGCTTTATTTATTAATTTAATTTCTTTGTCATTCTCGTAAAATTTATATTATTAAACAAACTGTATTTTTGTTTGAATTAGCCGCAGTAACAATTCTCCGGTATACTTACCTTTGGATTTCTGCCACGACTCTTTTCTTCCTATATACAGGGTGTTATGATATGTACTTATTTTAATGGGTAATTCCTGGACCAATTATTATTTTAAGTTCATATTCACATATGTCCTAAAATGATTTGTTTTCGATATGGTTTTTATTAAAATTCAGAGTTTTAACCAAAAAATATGTTACGCCGTATTTTCGAAACAATTATTAATTATTATTCAATATTAAAGCACAAAGGTCTATTTTACCTTTCTCCTAAAACTTACCATTTGGAAGAAGATAAATATTACAAATAATTATTCATCCCTTTTTGAAATAACATTTTAGGGAAATCTTTATAATGAACAAAAACATTATAAAGCTAGTTTTACATAATGTCACGATGGTATTCGAAGCATAAAGAGTGCGAGAATCTAAATATGAAGTTTCAGTGACGCATTCGCCATTTCATTTTCTTATCAATATTTCGTTTAATTTTCGTTTTCTTTAAAAAGCGGCCAAATACCCGTCTGTGGGTAGCAGTTTTATCTACAGTTTTAAGTTAAAAAAATTACTAAATTATTAAAAGCAAAAATAGAAATTATTTCAAATTTGATCATATTTCTTTTTCTGCTTTTATTAATTTATAAATTCAACCGTTTTTAGCGTAAAAGTCTAGGTATAATTGTACTTGTAAAGATGGATATGTGGCCGAACGAAGAAGTAACAAAATAGTGATTAAAAAAACAAAGTGGCGGACGCGCCACTAGTGTGTGTGCTCTTGATCAAAAGTCGTTTGAAAAATATATTAAGTTAGCCATGCAATATGACTCTAATAATTAATTAATATTTTAATTACTTTCTCACAAACGGTAAGTTTTAGGATAAATGACCCAACAAACACCAACTGCTGGCATATCATCGGCCTACTGCTGGAATCGTCGGCGAATAGCTTATTACGGCTTACAAATGTAGGGCCATTAACTGTCAGTAGCTATCGAGCCGCGCCCCGGTTGATTACAGTAGGCCCGGTTGCGGCTAGTAGATGTGGATCCGGACGGCGATAATCCCTAAACTATAATGCATCGGCAAGCAGCTTAAAATTTTGCTCCGGATAAGCAGCATACTGGCCGGTTGGTTTTCGGTGCAGTAACATCGATTTTAGTTCTTTTCTTGTGCCGGGATTTAAAAATCGCTCCTTTTTCTAGTGATATTAGTTGTGGTTGGCAGCGCGCTTTTTTCCGATTGGCAGCAAGTGTAAATTATAAATTATGACGTTTGATATTTATCTCATGTCGGTTTGTGGCGTGATGGCTTGTGTCTAACAATTAGCAACGCTTTTTTCAATTTATACTTGTGCTGAATGTGCTGTAATTAGCAGGTAGGTAGGTGAAATATTTTAATTTGTTGATTTTTATTTGTTACATGTACCTACCTACATGCCGTCATAATCTCATTTATTTTTGATTTTCATGAAACGCCATTTTGATCTGGCAGTTTTCTTGCATTATTCTTTATGTTTTGGACCCTTTTTATTAACTTAAACGTTTTTTCCGCCTTCAATAAAGTAGTACTTCTTTTATTAAATGTATTACAAGTAAGTTCTCACCCTGTTTTCTGTTTATTGAGCTGTTTACAATATACCATTAAAAAATCGTAGGTAAAAGATATTGTGGTCCAATAAATTTCTACACAACTATGTACCTATAACTTCTAGATTACTTTTGACCTGTCCGAGTGGGCCATTGTTTTACCAAATGATTGACAATCAAAAAATATAACCATATAACTAAATAATGACTATATAGCTATCTTGAATATAGATTATTTCTTCATCCCTTTTCTGCAAAAATGTATATCATTTGGTTATGATGATGGCATATGGGTTTTTTTTGTGGAAATACTAGCTCTTATAGGTTGCAAATTTTCTATAAGTTATGGAAGTATAGAATTCGCATACCATTATGATTGTAATGATAAAATGTATTTCATATTATTATGAGCTCACCTTATCATCTTGAATTACTTTTAGCTGCGGTAAGAAGAAATCCAAATTCAAGAACCAGTACGATGACGAAATTCAAGAGGCCATTAAATCATGGCTTAGGAACGCCACAGATCGGGAGGGAGGGCTTACAAAGAGAATTTCAAAAACATGACTTTTAATGAAGTTTATTGTTTCTTTTAAAATAAATTTAACTTTTCCCAACACAGTTTTTTTTTTAGTAATGCCTATGCAGGGCCATATGAAAAAAAGCACAAATCCGTCTGCGGACCACCGTGGCTTACTCGCTTATACAAGTGGAAATACTGCGCATATCCGTCGCAGCGCCACATCAGATTATCCTCAAAAATTGCGTATCTTTCTGCTACGGCCCGACGCGTCGGTTAATACAATATTTTCAGTTTAGCAGGCCCAACGTCTAAACTGCATGCGGCCGACTGGCGGCTAGGCGGACATATACAGTTCGGGCCGATGGTTTTTTACAGTGAAGGCCCGGAGATCTAGTTAAGGCAAAAATGTTATGGCCCGGCATTGATACGATGAAGTTGTGTTTGCTGGGGAAAAGATATATTTTATGTTTAAAATTGAATGATAAAGTTGATATTAAAATAATTGTTTCGAAAATATCAGTGATGAAACATATTTTTTGGTTAAAATTGTATTAAAGCGTAGGTAGTCGTGCATACGCCACTAGCTTGACAAAAAATTTTTTTCTAGGTAAAACATCTTTTTATATTATAATAGTCTATACCAAAATGTTTGTCAAACTATTTTTGAGATTTTTGGTAAAATACCGCCGCTTATCTCTTTATAATGGATAACCTAAAAATTGACTACTCATTTGGCGGGAAAATTGGGACGTATTAGATAACGAGACATTTTACCATGTACTTTAGTGTGGTCAGCTCTGTCTTATTTTTGAAACAATATATTTCTTTTTTTTATGCCCATTCCAACGATCTATCACAATACATACCTTTACGTTTGAAAAAAAAACTTTGAGGGTTTCTATCCCAAAAAGAGGCGTAAAATTCATGAAGACACGAAAAAAGCATGCCAAATTGAAAATAAAACGCAGCCGTAGTTCTCTATTTGTTTAGCAAATAAAGATGCTTCCTAATAATGAATTTATTCCAGTTAAAAATGCCATCATTTCTTCTAGTTCTTTTCTTACACAGGGCCTGATCACACATCAGTACCGTATGAGTCAACGATTACCCGGAGTAATTTTAGTCCTTAATAAGATTTGTCGATAATGAGCTTTTGTATAAAGGTATAGTTGGATATCTGGCACATTTTAAAAATATTTTGAATGATACAGGGTGCGCCCAAAAAGTAGGGTGTCATAAAGTTACATTTTTTAAATGGGTCACCACTCGGGGCACCCTATATTTAAATACATTTATTAATTCTACGTGTTATTTCATACATTTTTATTCCTGGTATAATTGACGAAAAAGTTATAGTTTTTAAGATAATTCGACTTATAATGAAAATTTTTCATTTGCAAGCATCTCGTTGTTGTGAAAATGCTACTTAAATATTGACACTAAGCGATTCATAATTTTTGTACTTCCTAAGTAAAGTCAAAAATACATATTCACTATGAAATATTTGACGTCTCATTTACATGGTTTACTTTCTAGGACCAAAGTAAGAAAATTTTTAATTGAAAAATATCACTTTTATTAAATGGAACACCCTATATATTTTTCTGTCATCTTATAGCTCGTCATAAACTCTTTTATGACGAGCTATAAGATGACATAAAAATATACCTATAGGGTGTTCCATTTAATAAAAGTGATATTTTTCAATTAGAAGTTTTCTGACTTTGGTCCTACAAAGTAAACACCTTGTAAATGAGACGACAAATATTTCAGAGTGAATAAGTATTTTTCACTTTACTTAATATTAAGTATAAAAATTATGAATCGCTTAGTGTCAAAATTTAAGTAGCATTTTCACAACAACGAGATGCTTGCAAATGCGTCGAATTATCTTAAAAACTATAACTTTTTTGTAAATTATACCATTAATAAAAATATATGAAAAAACACGTAGAATTAATAAATGTATTCAAATATAGGGTGTCCCATTTAAAAAGATGTAACTTTATGACACCCTATTTTTTGGGCGCACCTTGTATTATTCAAGATATTTTTAAAATGTGCCAGATATCCAACTATACCTTCATACAAAAGCTCATTATCGACAAATCTTATCTTCAAGGCCTAAAATTACTCTGCGCAATCGTTGACTCACCCGGTACATGGTGGTGATTTTCATTATATTTATGGGAATATAAAATTAATATTGGATATTATTCTTCCAAAAAAATTTTTTAAATACATAATATATTTTGAATTCTAGCATCAAACTTTATAAACAAGTATAAAATTAAAATCTAATTTTCGATATCTCATGCATCATCTGATGCCAATTTTCATAATAAAATATATTTTTTTGCATTTTTTGCCACACTTTGTTGAATTTAATTAAAAAGTGTTTATATTAATTCAGTATCCCCTCCCCCCTTAAAAACGGGGAACATTACCTATTATAAATAATTTAAAATCCTGGCCCTGTATGCGACATCATTTACATCTAATAAAATTGTCACGTATCACAGAATCTCTGAACCGTCTCTCCATAATTTTCCAAAATCTTGTTTCGTCTCATTGTTTCCTCGCCGAGGAGGGTGAGCCAATCGGCTTTCAGTCACGACTCGAGGTATTGTTGCCGTCTCGAAAATGAAAAGCGCGCCCGTATTGTGTCGCTTCTTTTGTGATCCAGATTATGTCGTCTTTTTTATTCCGATTTAATGGGCACCTCGGGGGTGCATAAGCCATCAGCTCCGATTGGAGTGTGTTTTGTTAAAACATGGCCGCCGGGAACGTGTTCGAATTTGTTTTTTTTTAATTAGCATTCGGCTCTTGTGTAACTCGCCACGTTAAGAATTTATTTTAAAGGTTTGATAGGGACCTTTTGATGTATATTTATAATGTTGTTTTAGGTTTACCTATATCTTTGTCGAAGTCCGTGTATAAGGCAGTCATTTCTTTTATTACTTTGATTATGCCCAGCGCCAGATTTAGGGTAAGCGCCGCCCCAAAACCAAAAAAATTTGCCGCCCTAAACGTTGGAAGGAAGTGAAAAAGCGACGCAGGCGAAAATTTTTCGATACCACGCCTAAATTTCACTAAAAATTCACCCAACTCCCAACTAGGTACTACAAAATTTCTTAAATTAAATTAATTAGAATACATTTGGTTGTTCGACTATTTTGTATTTTTAATTCTCTTTATATTCTGCCTGTGTCACGCCCAAAAATGTATTTTTTATAATATATTCCCAAGTAACAATACAACGTTGTTACAACGTTGCCTTAATCGATCCGACGTTGGAGCGCGACGTCAAATCGCCTTCGCCACGACCCACATTTGCGCTAAATCGGTCACACAAGTTTGGGTCGCTACGACGTCGATTCCGACTATATATAGTTCGATTAAATTGACCAACCTTGGAGTCGTGACAACGTTGGTATTATCGACTATCATTCACCTAGTTAGGGCAAACCTGGTAGGATATGCGCCAATTGTTTACACTAAACTTTCTTGTTGTAGATAGTTTGGTAAAAATAAAATACCTGTTATTGGAGTACCTCTGTACTGTGGAATTAAACCTTTAAACAGATGATAAATTTGGCTTACAAGAATGGCGCAAACTTTGATAACTAGATATTTCGAAATTAGTTTTCGGGCCATCTCTGGGTCTAAATACTAAACGCAATCCCGTTTTTTGATAAACATGCATATGAAAGCTTTAAAAATAAAAGGGGCCACAAAAAGAATAAGCTAATAAAAAAATATTAGTTTTTTTTTCATTATACCAAGTTTTTTAATTATTAATATATTTTGTTGTAAAAATACGAAACATACATATATTTGTTTAAAAAAATTATTGTAGGGTATTGTATTGTGTTTTTGCGAAAAAAAAGCAAGTACATTTGTAACGAAAAAGGAATTGCAACAAAATGGATGCCGTCGCATGGCCCTATTGTAAACAGCTAAAAATGGAGGCGTCGGGAAAATGACTAAAACACTCCTTTTTTGCCGTAAAGTTGCAACTAGTTTAACTAAATGTACTACTTCTGTCCATACCTTACAAAAATTTTACCCACATTTTACTATTTTTAACTTCGGTTGGAGATACTACGTATATTTATACCATCGCCGACCGGTTGTCGAAAAGAATGCACTGTTTTTATATCGCAACCGACTTTACGATCGGTAAAACAGTTGCCTACGCTGTCATTTTTCGACAGCGTCGCGAGTTGTCTCGTAATACATGTCATTTATTTATTTTTGTCATCAACATTCGGTTTGTTTGCAAACGTTGCAACGCGTCATTTTCAGAGTTGTTTTCTATTAGCCACATTTCTGGATCACTATCGGTGAATCGGTGTTGTAATCATCAGATGGGGTGTGCTGGCGAGATGTAGATGGACCGGCTTCATCTGATGTATTGTATAATAATGTGCTGTTACAGGCACTGCTTTTAAACTTTTTATTTTTGTGCCTTTGTATTTTTCAGTCTTCTATATAAAGTAGCTGATTTTTTAAAGGGCCGACGAGGCGGAAGCGGTATTTTTCCATTTCAAATTTACAAATAAGAAAACATAAGACTCCCTAAACTCACTTTCAGGTAAAACCTTTACGATCTTCTACTGCCATCTGTCAAAGTATAGAGTAGTAAAAAAATACCAATACCAACGTTGTGTTTTAAGACTATAGGCAACTTTTAGATAGTAGTCATCTCCGACGGCGGTACAACGTTGTGCATGCACACAATATCCAACTTGTTGCACTCGATGAGTTGTGAAATCGTCGATCCGCCTCCAGATTTCTGGTAACAGCTAAACAACGTTGAAACGACGTTGGTTTGACGCCGGTTTACATCATAGACAATTTACCTTTAGATAAACAAACAATAATCACGAATGTGGCAGTTTTATGGCCTCGCGCATGTAAACAAAACTGGGAACTATTAGACATGCGCACTGCAACATTATCGTTTGACGAATGGGAAAATAGACAGGTCCGGGCTTTAAAATTTAAATTCTTGCTCATATGCCACCATAGAGGGTTTATTTTACCCCTATTTGGGCATAATACAATTATACAACGGCTGCAACTAGTACTAGTCATTGTTTATATTACAATCCGAGTCACTAAAAGCACAAACACAATTTACTAACTAAACTACACAAAACCCAGAAATCCATAAATATTAAACACCAGTCCCACAATCCACGATAGCCGATCCGATAGCTGAAAACTTTAGAAAACTACAAGGAATCCGCAGATAAGAGAAACCCTAAAACACAACAACAAAAATGGCGGCCGAGCCGGTTCTGGAGAGTATTCTTGAGCGCGTCGATAAAGTAGGACGGCCGATAACACGAGGTTTGTGCGCATGCACGAAGGTTCCCCGAATGAAGACAGCTGACCGACGAGTCATGCGCTCGGACGTATTTTTTCACCCATAAAACGTAACTTTTGTTTGCGCAGGAGATAAGCTGTAGGTATCTAAAGGTAAATTGTCTATGGTTTACATCCTGTACAAATACTGACTACTATATGGAAACATTGCAACGTCGGGGTTGGTAAAAAATTAGTTAGAAGTCAGAAAAATGCTGCTTGGGTTATAAACTTGCTATTAAGGTCCCTAGATTTACTAGTTGTTCATGGTCTGCTAGAAATGTATTTGACGCAAACGGTCTGCGTCATGCTATTTTCGGTTTTAGTACCAAATTTCTTTCTTTTTATTGTTATAAAAAAATTCAATATTCAAGGGGTTTGTTCGGGCTGTTTCCCAACAAAAGTGTACATATGTGCATAAAACCACAGTGCCACAGTGCCATGGCCCTACCTACCTACCAAACTATTTATTAATACTCATAATTATTACTTTGTCTCTGGACGCTTAAAAATTCTTTTTGTGATTAATTTAAAATTTAATACGTTGATGCCAATGGCTAACAGTACGGAAACTGGTGCCACGAAAACTCCCTGGCGCTTTGCCGTGCGAATAAAATTCCATATACCTAGCCCTGGCCATGCTATTGCATAAAACAGAGAAAGAGAGAGATACGTATATCTATTTCTCTTACTGGCTTATAGGGATTTTGCGTCTGGCCAGATCCTCAAGTCAAACCGCGATTGGAGAATTCTCACGTCCTTTTTTTTTTATCTAGCCGGCTAGTACCGATCGGGTTAGTCCTTCGTCTTTGCTACCGCTACCAGATACAAGATGGCAGCTATTTTGAATACGATTTACCCTGTCGAAATATTAACTTTAAAATATCTTAATATAATTATTCATGTAGGTTAGGTCAGTGGGTTATCCGGGTTTAGGTTGATCGGTTTGTTTTAATCCTTTATCACGTTTCAAAAGACAATGTCCTTATGATGCTGCATTTAAGTATTCAGTAAGTTTTTTCTTGATTTGATATTTTGCCCTACCTGTTTCATGATCACCAGCCGCTACTGCATAAAACCATTAAATGTAATTATTGAAATTATAAATTTAAAAAGCCGTTGTTGACATAATCTAGGAAATCTAAATTTTGAAAATTGACAAAAACGTACAAACAAAACACTACAAATGTTTGCGATGTTTTTTTTTTGACAAAGTCATCAAGGACTTCGTTGTAATCAAGTTCACGCAAAAGGTCTGGTTATATATGAAGAGTTGCTGAAGAATTAAGTATGTTTTTTCCATAGTTGATATTAAATATGCTTGAATTCGCTTTAGTGCTAAAAATTAGCGTACTGCCCGCCCCTAGAAATTGCCGTCCCGAGTCCGGGCTTGGTCGACCTAGGCCTAAATCCGGCGATGTATTATGCCTTTTGTTTTTATACAGATCGACATTTACACCCGTATTTCCTAAAAAGTTGTAAATATAGTCCATCAATAGATTTACATCTTATATAATAGTCTTCCAGTTGTATTTTCACCGTGTCATTGTTTTAATAAGCCATATTTTTAAGGCCCTAGATGCAAAACTTGCTGAAGAGCAAACACTACGCCTTTGTCATTTCGTTTTTTGGTCAATATTTCGTTACTTCTTCGTTTTATCCAAAAATCGGCCAAATTCCCCTCTTTGGAGTACACATACCTTTTTTTGTTTTCCGGTAAAAAAGGTTGAATTTATAAATTAATAAAAGCAGAAAAAGCAAAAATTAATGAAAATTAGAGAAAATTTCGTTTTATGCTTTTATAAATTAATCAATTCAATAAATTTTTTTTAACTTAAAACTGCAGGTAAGTGCTAGTCAAACGCGAGGAAATAAAAGAAATATTTATAAGACAATAAGATGGTGAATGAGTTACTAGTATTTGCTCTTATTTTATTAAAAGTCAATTTGATAAAAGCATAAAATCGTATATTGTTTTATTAGAAGTAAAAGCGATACTTTTACGAGGAGTCTGCAGTTTTCCGGATGAAGGAAGCGAGTCCGGCAGTTACAGACGAGTCATAAGAAGTTGCTTTAACCCCGAATAAAACATATTATTTTTTCTTTAAACGTCGTTTAAATATGAAAACAAAGATGCAAAATGATATATTTATTCGTGAGAACACTTCCGCTGCTATTGGCAACGGACGTAAAAAGTACTTTTTCTTCCTCTGCCAATGACAATGACAAAAACAGAACTTTAACGTCAAAAAATTAGTAGGAAAATGTGTGTTTCGTTTGAACATTTAGTTCTTCTAGTGACCAATTTATTTTGTTGGTCCCTCTTCTATATTTTCTGGACATCTGTAAAAGAACTTAATTTGCAAACAATACTAGCTACCATGGCTTGCGGTTATTTCGTGGGCGGAATTACATCGACCACACTGCGCAACATAACCCCATTAAGCATGGCTACCTTGTAATCAACATTATTTTTTTTAACAACAAAGTAAATTAAATTTTAAGTAGGTACAGGAATATTTGAAAAATCTTATACTACAATATACTTTCTAACAAAAATATATTTTACAATAGCACTCAACTTATCTTTGATTTTTCGGCTCACTATGTTGCAACACAATATTATGTTTTTACTGCTTAGATCAAAATTCAACTAAAACCTTCCGTTTCAAATATCGGAACTGTTGCGGACGCTTCTTTAAACAGTCGCTAGATGGTAGCATATTCAAATTGTTCCGAATAAAGAGCTACTGCAAAATACCCTAATTCGCGGATTTGCCCACTGCGCGGAATTCGCCCTCTTTCCCCTACTATGTACTAATATCACAAAAATTTGCTTCGAAAATTGACTTTTATTCTCAAATTACTTAAATAATTTTAATGGAATATAAATAAGTAGGTACTAAATTTAAATTCTATTCTACATACATTTGTCGATATTTTTTATTTATACTCCTCCCATGTCTCAACCTCTAATAGTTTTTGAAATATCGAAAAAAGTGCTTCTCGAGGCTAATAAATCTGGCCTTAACAAAATATTAAAGCAATATTGTACAGTGTGACCAATCCGCATCATATGGGATTTTTTTTATTAATAACTTTATTCGACATTTGACTTTGGCATCAAGTTCTGCTTTAATCCAGGTGAAAATTAAGCAAAAAAATAGTAGTCACGTGATTCGCATTATCAGTAAAATTTTAATTTTTTTCAAAAAATAATTCAAAAGTATGGTTATTTCTGAAAGTATCGAAAAATGTGTGTTTTTCTACAAAATCAAAATTGGGCTATTAAAATTTGGCAAAGTTTATTTGTTTTTGACCCTGTATAAGGTAACTTCATAAAATAAGTATTTTTGAAAACGTAGTTTGTGTCTGAAAGTAATACACCTTAATATTAAGACAAAAAAGAACACAGTGTCATCAGTAAAGTGTTCATTAAGTGAAAAATAAATTTTAGTGGTGGGTAAAAAATCAAAATTATCTTATGCAGCTGAAATTTTGCATGTGGGCTAGAAAGTGCATTAAACTTTTTCCAATAACTTTTTTTGACATTATCAGAAATAACCCCACTTTTGAATAATTTTTTGGAAAAAATTAAAATTTGACAGATAATGCGAATCACGTGACTACTATTTGTTTGAGTTTGGACTTCCATTGCCTTTAGTTTTTCATATCACAACGTTTCAACTGGTAAGTATTTCCAGTCGTCTTCAGGTGATTACTGTATTCAGTATACATTACACATCATTGTCTACAACCTTCAAACATACTATTTTTTTAAAAGAAAAAGAAAATATAGTGGCATATCGGACAAGTGTGTAACTATTTTTTTATATTGGAATACACAGGGATCCAAGGTCAATGGATACCCTGGGGCGGGTAGACCACGACGGCCGTTTTGTCCTTATTAGGACTCGACGGGCAGCCATAACCCAAGCAATTCCAAGAATGACGGAAAAATGCACTAAAAGCCTCCTTGCAAAACCAAGGCGGTCATCAGTGCACCGTAGCGCCATCCCACGGAATTCACTCCAATATAAAAGATAGTTACACTGGTATAATCGAAAGGTAGACAACTAAATAAACCACGAAGTGCAACCACAATCCAGTATAGGGAACGCTATTTGCGTTTTCACCGAAAACATCTGCCATTTTGCAGACAAGAAAACAGATCAACGCTGGCACCCACCAGAATGCGCGCAATCCGTTTGAGTTTTAAGCCATTAAAAATGTTTAAAAGATGATATAGTGTCCGCGAAAATAATTAAAAGAAAAAGAAAATATAGTGGCATATCGGACAAGTAGTGTGTAACTATTTTTTATATTGGAATACACAGGGATCCAAGTTCAATGGATACCCTGGGGCGGGTAGACCACGACGGCCGTTTCGTCCTTATTAGGACTCGACGGGCAGCCATAACCCAAGCAATTCCAAGAATGACAGAAAAATGCACCAAAAGCCTCCTTGCAAAACCAAGGCGGTCATCAGTGCACCGTAGCGCCATCCCACGGAATTCACTCCAATATAAAAGATAGTTACACTGGTATAATCGAAAGGTAGACAACTAAATAAACCACGAAGTGCAACCACAATCCAGTATAGGGAACGCTATTTGCGTTTTCACCGAAAATATCTGCCATTTTGCAGACAAGAAAACAGATCAACGCTGGCACCCACCAGAATGCGCGCAATCCGTTTGAGTTTTAAGCCATTAAAAATGTTTAAAAGATGATATAGTGTCCGCGAAAATAATTAAAAGAAAAAGAAAATATAGTGGCATATCGGACAAGTAGTGTGTAACTATTTTTTATATTGGAATACACAGGGATCCAAGTTCAATGGATACCCTGGGGCGGGTAGACCACGACGGCCGTTTCGTCCTTATTAGGACTCGACGGGCAGCCATAACCCAAGCAATTCCAAGAATGACAGAAAAATGCACCAAAAGCCTCCTTGCAAAACCAAGGCGGTCATCAGTGCACCGTAGCGCCATCCCACGGAATTCACTCCAATATAAAAGATAGTTCACTGGTATTAATCGAAAGGTAGACAACTAAATAAACCACGAAGTGCAACCACAATCCAGTATTTATAGGAAACGCTATTTGCGTTTTCACAGAAAACATCTGCCATTTTGCAGACAAGAAAACAGATCAACGCTGGCACCCACCAGAATGCGCGCAATCCGTTTGAGTTTTAAGCCATAAAAATGTTTCTCTAACACTACTTTAGAAACCACGCATTCTTGACGTAAAATCTGCATCAGAATGTTTACATTCTAACACACTGTTACAGAATGGATTCATTCTGAATAGGGCAAAGACAACTAGATTTTTGATTTCAACATCTAAACTGCACGGGAAAACCAACAAATTTTAAAAATCAAGACAGCTTTGTTTCGATTATTTTGACACTCTCATGTCAAGTTTCACTTTGACGGCGGTTGATTTTATTTTACGTAGAAGGTAAGTTTTATTATAAAATTAATTTATTAATGTAGTCTTATTTCGTTTTTCTAAAATAGTGTTAGAGAAAGTATAGTCTATAACAAGTATGGAATGGCATTCCTGCACTCGCGAAACCGTAGACCTCGCCTGCGGCTCGGCCTACAAACTTTTCGCTCGTGCGGAATATATCCATTCCATACTTGTTATAGAATATACTATTAAAAGATGATATAGTGTCCGCGAAAATAATTGATGCCAAAGTCAAATTTTGAATAAAGCTATTAATAAAAATCCCATATGATGCGGACTTTACTGGTCAGACTGTAGATAAAGAGAAACCAATGACACAATATGATATTTAACCATAGTTTAAATTTTGTGGAAGTAGTCCATCTCTCAGTGGAGTGATATTATAAGGGAAAATAATAACACACAGTCTGCTCCACTAGTTTAATCGAAGGAAATTCAAAAAATCCTTAGACCGTACATGTTTCGAAGGCAAAAACCTTCATCTTCAGCGGTAAATTTTAATTGGTTACATGAAGATAAACACTGACATTGTTTGGTGGTTGAAAAAACTAAAAGAAAAAATATTGTTTTAAAAAAAATTTTTTGAGTGATTAAAACTTATTGTACTTTGATAATTTGTAAAGGAGAAAATTCACTCATTTTCTCCCTTATAAATTATCAAAGTACAATAAGTTTTAATCATTAAAAAAAAATTTTTTCAAAACAATATTTTTTCTTTTAGGTTTTTCAACCACCAAACAATGTCAGGGTTTATCTTCACGTAACCAATTAAAATATACCACTGAAGATGAAGGTTTTTGCCTTCGAAACATGTACGGTCTAAGGATTTTTTGAATTTCCTTCGATTAAACTAGTGGAGCAGACTGTGTGTTATTATTTTCCCTCATAGTTTAAATGCTCAAAACGTTCGCCGAGCACTTCTCGACAATGGAAATTATTTCTCGAAGCTCACATAATATATTTTGCATTTATAGTGGAGAAATACAGTTTACTGTTATGGTATTTCTATTAGTAACATTTTCTAAATTCTGAATTTTGTATTTTATACACCTTTTCTTAAATGTGACTCCAATAAAAAAAAAGTCTAGGGGGGTATGTGGTCCTGAAACCTCGCCGGCCACCTTACGGAACCATTCGTCCCTATCCAACGATTTGCAAAACTTTTATTTAAATATTGTGTCACTATTCTTCTATTATGGAGGAGCACTGTCCTGTTGATAATAAATTTTGGTCCAATATCTTGTATCGTTCCTGTTAAACAATCCCATTTTTGTAAAACGAGATTCGTACGAGAACAAGACAAAGGATTTTAAATTTAGCTGCTCCTGCTGCTCAGTTTCTAGGTACCAATTGGAAAATAATATTGTTCATAGTGGTAGCAGTTATAAACAATCTTCTTGCTTCTTTTCGATTTTCTCGTGCTTCGCCGTATATTATGAACATGTCGATTGTCGATTTAATATGAACGACTAAAAAATACCATTATGATAAATGATAGGAAAGGAATTTGATAACTAAACACAATATTTAATTCCGATTGTCAAGAAAAACTATTACTTATGTATTATGCAAAAATAATGGCGCCAGAAAGCTTATGACCAGCGCAAACAAGTTGCCATAGTCACCTTATATTAGAAATATAACATTCTAACATTGTTTCCTTATTTTTCCTTTTTGGAATGCAGATCGTTTGATTGGCGATAACTCGAAAACTATATTAGGTTGCGACATAGGAGAAACATCGAGAAATGAATGTAGAATTTAAATTTAATACTTATTATAAGGCATTCCATTAAAATGATTTGAGAATGAGAGTCAATTTTTGTAACTCTTCCGGTTAAATCGGAAATCGGATTTTTGTGATATTAGTAGATAGTTCCCCGAAAGTAAACTTAAATTAGCAGCACACAATCATTTGTTTTCTGTTAAAATGTTATAATTTTTGATAAATTTAACATATTATTTAATCGACATTTTCTCGACAACTGAAAAAGATAGGTACCTACCTATGGGAAGTAAAACATGTTTTGTACTTAAAATTTTATGTAGCATAGAAATTAAAAAGATAATAGAGGATATGTTTCATTAAAAAAAAACTAAGTTGATAGCGCTTCCGGTTAAACTGGAAACGACTTTCATATGTTTGAACATTCATAATGTACATCATATTCAATTATAATAATTCACAATACCACAACCTTGCTAGTAATCTCGCTGACACCCGGTATACTACTTGAAAATGTCATTTTATAGATTAAACTGTATACAAAAAATCATCAAAGCTAATTCGTACAATTTTAAGAAATTTGTGAAAAAAAGAATCTTTGCCGCCCTCTATCGGCCAAACGGGATAATTGCAAATATTACTATAGTTAACTTGTATATGGGCCAATTTTTACGGCAGGAGCCTGGCATCAAATGGTGTACAGGTACTTTTTGGACACTCTGTATACAGGGTGGTCCTTAAGTACATCAAGAAAATCTAAGATATTATGATTCCTGGCATCAATTTAAGTTGAAAAGTTCATATGGACTTATGCCCTAAAATGCTTACCCTCTAAGATACAGGGTGTTAAAATATTTTTAAAAAATAATTGTTTTTTTAAAATTTCGAAACTCCTTAAAGATACGGTATTGAAAATTGATGTCGATTGATTTCGTATTAAACTGCACTTTTTGGTTAAAAAAGGGTTTGCCTACTTCCACCAGTGGCGTGCATGAAGATACCATCAATATTTTTTTTGTGAGAATATGTGATACGCCACTGTTTTTTTTTTAAACTCTGATGCATTTTTATGCATTACTGATATAAGCGGAACAAAAGTTGTCTCTACTATGTTTTTGAAAAAAATGGTAGTATTAAAGGAAAATATTTTAACACACTGTATCTTAGAGGGTAAGCATTTTAGGGCATAAGTCCATAGGAACTTTTCAACTTAAATTGATGCCAGGAATCATATCCTAGATTTTCTTGTTGTACTTAAGGACCACCCTGTATACAGTACGTCTCTGGATCGACGCATAAATATGTGAAAAAGACTGAAATTTTTTAAGTTGAAACTTTCTTTCTTTGGGGGTTAGCCCTGCTTTGATAAAAAACTAATTTGTGTCATAATTTTAGTTTAGAACAATCAAGTATGTTTTGGAAATTTACAAAAAATCTATTTTTTCTACTAGTAAAGTGCGTTTTCCGAGACTTTTTCTCTAGAAGATACGAAAAAATGTTATTGAGAAAAGATATTCACAAAGAAAAACCGAGTAAGAAAACAAAATTTTAAAATCCTAAGGCTACTTTAATCTTTTGTATTATTTCATTCCACCCTTTCTGTTGAAGATATTAGAAATTGCATTAAAAAAGTAAAAAATTATGTAAATTTGCAAAATTCCGTCTAAAAGTAATATTAACATTATTTTCAACCACTCATCAAAGTAGGCACAGAATTTTAAAATTTTACATTCTTACTCAATTTATCTTTCTGAACATATTTTTTTAATTTTTTATAGAAGAAAGCACTTTACAAGTGGAAAGTATAAGTTTTTTGTAAATTTCCAAGATATACTTGATTTTTTAAACTAAACTTGACACAAATTAGTTTCTGTCGAAGCAGGGCTGAACCCCAGGAGGTGAAGTTTCAACGAAAAAAATGTCAGTGTTTTTCACTTATTCACGCGTCAATCCACACACTCTATAACCTACATATTTTAATTTTCAAAGTAAGATAGATAATCATAATAATATATGATTCTTATCGCCCACTGAAAGTAACACCTCCAAATTTAAAGAATAGAAAATTCATTTTCGAATAGTTAGTGGCCCGCATTGTGGCTTTTGTTGACGCTTATTCATTGTCGTCACATTTTTGAAATTCAAAACGATCAGATTAAGATTTTGGGATTTAGGTAAAATGGGTCGTTGTGTGTCATTTAGCACCGATTGTATCAAGACTGGATTATGGTCATGTAATAAAAAGTTGTAATTTGAAATATTATGGAATTCTGTAAGATCCTTTTACGTATTATGCTGTTGTCAGGTACTGAACATCAATGATCTGGTACCTATAGATGGCACATGTCATTCACAAACGCTATTAAAATGTGGAAACAATATCGTTTCTAGGAGAGAGGCGCTGAAGAGCTGGGTGGGGCAGGAAGTAGGGATTACTGTGGATTTACCTGTGAATGTGACCTTGCTACTATAGTTTAAACCTAACCTACAAATAACCCAACTTTCTATTTACTCACCTATACAAGAAGTAACTGCAGATTTATTATTTTCCGAATTCTCGCATACTTGACACTTACGACTCATCTTATAAATCACGAAAAAATAACACAACACACTAAAAACACAGCAATTATTAACCAAAACCGATAAACTGAAGAAAATTTCAGACCGCTGTCAAAGAAACACCAAACAGAAATAGGTATGATCGATATACATCGACCCATAAAAGACATCGATATTTTCAATGCGCTACATCGTTTTTAAGCGTTGCATCGAGGCCATTTGATATTTGTCGATGCATCGATGAATTTTAATCGATGGACTAGACTACACCTCTAGATCTTAAGTATCGATGTTTCTTTCTTCATGGCCTCATACCAATGTCGTGGCGGTCACATCTTTGGGAGGGGGGGGGGGGGAATCTCGTACTGCTGCGTTGCCATACTGCAGACTTTTTATAAGGTTTTAGACAAAGATTTAAATTTCCCACATAATGTTAATACTTTTAACGGCTTAAGTTTGTCAAACAAAGTGGAGGGGCCCAATTTGTCTGTTGATTTATTTCGGAATGGAATACGATTTTGTGAATAGGTTTATTTGTTATTGTTTTAGGTTTGGGCTGTCATATGTCAATAATATCACCGATAATATTTAATTAAACCGATATAAATTTGATGTCACTAGATACCGACAGATTCAAACGTAGTTGGCCATGTAATTTTTAACTATCCCTATCCGTTATCCGCGAATTCGCTCGCATATCAATTGTTATCAATTTGCCTGAATTTGCTAACATGAACTTTGCTATATTCACAAAACGGCAATGTGTCAGTGCCAGGGGCGGATCGTGGTTTTTTGGGGCCAAAAGCTGATTCAATTTCTGGGGCCCCCAACCCCCCGAAATGCTTTTTTTTATTTCCATGATGTAGGATGTGGTTATTTAAAAAAAAACTGTTATCTTCTGCACTTAACTGTAACGTATTCGCGGATTGCTTCTTCATATGAAATAGATCTCGTGATGTCATACTCAATTGACAAAATTGAAAGGCAATAATTTAGCCTCTCGTTCGTCATTGTTGACCTATATTTATTTTTTATAAATGCCATTTTCCAAAAGGACCTTTCGGCTTCACAGCGTGTTATTGGCATCGTTAAGTAAATTTTAAGAATTGTATACAGATTTGGAAATATATCAATAAGTTTTTTTTCAAAAATTAGTGTTAACACTTCGGAAGCCGTATAATACACTCATTTTGTTTAAACCATACCATGTTTAAATAATGTTGGAACTGAGTGCATTCACTTGAGAGAGAAAGAGGCTTGAGTGCAGCATAGTGCCTGGCCTAAGTAGTAAATAAATGATTTTATTTTACAAAAGTATAGTTTTTTTAAAATTTGATTTTATTAATGATTTTTTTATTATTTATTTTTAATAATCTTATTTTTACACATTCCTCCGAAAAAACGTTGAAACGTAATTATTTTATAGCCCGCGTACTCGTCCGCTAATATGGAGCACACCCCCTTAAAATCGTAATACAAAATAAAATTAACTGACGAAATTTGAGCATAGTATTTTTCTTTAAACATATTACATAGGTCCCGATGGAGGTATACCTACCGTTAATCAGCCAGGTCTATTCAATCTAACTGTGGTCAAGCGATTCAGTGGTAACATTTATCTCAGGAGCCAGCGCCCCTGCCGAAAATGCTTTATACACTCTTATAGAAGAGGCATAAGAACTGAGTCGGTTTTTCCTAGAATTCATACTAACCAGGAAAACCCCTTTAAAGCCGATAAAAGATAAAAATGTCCTATTATCTTTTAGATTTTTTTTACGTGATTGAATTAATTGATTCAGCGGATACTTGGTGGAAATCCATAATTGAATCGGTTATTTCAGAAACAACCTAAGTCACATTTGGGCCATTTCGAGTTATCCATTTCGGCAGTCACTTTTGAAGGTCACGCATCGTTTGTTGCAGAAAAAACCTAAGTAAAGCTATTCTTATCGATGTAGCGACGCGGCAAAATTCGCGTTTAGTATTGAAACAACCTAAGTCAAATGGATTAATGATTACAAATGCAATATTATTTTTAAAAAATTTATTGCCCAATATGTACCACTTCACATCGAAAAATTATAGTATAGTTAAAAAAAGTCATATTGTTGGAAAACGTTTTTCTTGTTTCCTGAAAAACTATAAAAGGTTACTTAGGTTATTTCTGAAATAACCGATTCAATTATAGTATTATGGGATACAGTAAAACAAAGTTGAACTTGGACAATGATTAATCATTGTCATCTAAGGAAGCTACAGTGTTAGCGAAACATGTCATTTTTCTAGTAAATATAGTGGAAATTTACAAGATCAACTTTGTTTTACTGTATCCCATAATACTATAACTTAAAGGTACTTATGAGGAAGACCATTTATAATAATAATTAACGTTTTTTAAAATATTGTATGGCCTATGTAGGTGTATCATTTTCTATCTTATTCTATATTATATTTATGAATATATTTTATGTACAGGGTGTTTTATTAAGGGTGGCCACCGGCCATATCTCGGAAACTATTAAGCATTGAAACTTGAAGAAATTTTTTTTATTATTAAAGTGGTCATAAGAAAATTCTGGAAATAATTTTTTTTAATTTCCGCATTTCGCCACAAGGGGGCACAATTGAAAATTAATTTTCAAAATTCTAAATTTCTTCGAAAATTCCTATACTATGGCATACCTACCTTTGGTTACATCATTAGAAAAAATAGATAATTCAAAAAGAATCAAGGAGAAACTTTTTTTGTCAACACATCCTATCAAAATTAAATTTGCCGATTTTGTTTCACGGCTATCTACATTTATTTTTGAAAACACCATATTATTATGCCTAAATCAGAACTTTTCCATGATTATGTCATTAACTCTAAAGTAGTTTTTGGACCACTGGAATAATGAGTAACAAACCTACACATAAAATAATTATAAAGTTTAAAAATATTTTGTTGTCGTGGCCACATAGCTATTAAAACAATAATTTCTTCGATAAAAGTGTTACGCAATAACTCTGAAACCAACAAAGATATTGAACTGCAGTCTCGACATTTTTTCTTGCAAGTTTAATCTACTTTCCGATTATGATGTCATAGTTATACCGTATGATTTGAATTTTCGGGATAAAATCGAAAAAACAGTTATTATTACAAATTGCGCCCTGTATAAATTAGAGTGCATTGATTACATTATAGGCGTACCATACTATCGATCTGCAAGAAACAATCTTTGAAACTCTGCAAACCGCATTAAAATCCGTGATCGGATTTCCGAATTACAGACCTGTAATAAAGACGTTAAAGAAAGTATTCGTCGAACTTTGTGATGAGTAGTTTATAAGGTTTTATGATCGATACATATAAAACTTTACGAGGTTGTACAATTTATAAGGTTGTATGTGTGCGGTATAAGGTTAATAAGTTTGTATGTTTTATCATTGAGTAATTTATGCTTGATATAACTATATTACTATGAGATTTTACAAATCATCATACAAAATAAAAATAAAAAATAGGTAGGTAACCTATATTCTACAAACTTATTAATTTTTGGGAAAGAAAGAAAAACTCAAAGTCTTCCTCCACAAAGTTTAATAGAATAAAAATATTCAACACAAGTCTCTATACATGTTTCGAACGTAGAAACGTTCATCATCAGGAGACAGAAATTATATTTGGTGCTGATGGTTTTAGCAAAAGAGAAAATGGTGTCGAAACTTAATGGAGCTTTTATTTAATTAAAACTTGATGTTTAAAGTAGACATGATATAAAGAAAATTGAAGAAAGTTTAACCATACTGAGTATGTGAGAAGTCAGTAAATGGGGTTTAGACCAACCAAATAAACTGGGAAAGAAAAAACCTTTTCTAAAAAGGTGTCGAAAGTTGTTTTTTTAAAAATTTGTTATTTTATAAAAAAAAAACATTTAAGTGGGTATGTGTCTATAAGACATTGTGGGGAAAATTTTTTTGAAGAAAGTAGGGTAATGAATAGAAAAACCATAAGGTGTCGGTTAGTGGGGTATTGAGTTTTCAGGCTCAGTAACCCCATGGGGGTTTTAATTGAAAAACAGTAAAGATTGACAAAAATGTGTACATTTTTTGAAAATTTTTTAAAGAAAAAGCAGCTGTACGTGTCCACGTGCTGTGACGAAGGTTATTAATTTTTATTGTTCTTTATTCAATTTTGTATGGTGTTTTATAAATCAATTTTTTAATAAGGTGGCTGCATTTTCTGATGAGTAAAATCAGCTTTTTCATCTGATGAACAAAAAAACTAGTAACTTAGGTAACAAAAACTTTAATAAATATTATTATTAACGGTTTGCTTCATTTTTTACCTATATAGTTTTTATACTTTGGTTCACTAGTTAATTTTGTACTAAACTGTAACTGTAAGAAAATAAAACATATATATAATATCTCATAACATTTTGGTTGGTTTGCATAAAATTATATTCCTATAAAAAAAGTGAAGTTATTTTTGGACGCATAATTCCAAATAAAACATGCAATTTTATAAATTTCGAACAAAATGACGTCCTAATATATACCAACATAAAACCTTATAAGAAGTCTTATGACCACTACTCATGAATCAAAATAAATTATATGTTTTGACTGAACCTTAAGAAAAAATCCACATAAAGTTGATTTTCTTATGAAATCTGATAAATCATTAGGAAAACCGTAAATATGCATTGTATTAGCAACCTTATTAAATCTCTTAAACTTCATAGATTCCAAGTAGATTTCTAAAAGAATGTATGAGACTTTACGAGGTTTTTTCGGCAGGAGCTGAAGAAATATTTTTAAAGTCTATTCAGCCAGTAAACCTGCAAGATGGCCGACATGTCATATGACAAAAGTTATTGAAAATGAAAAAATTTATTTTATTTAGCTGGAATATGACTTTTGTCATATGACATGTCGGCCATCTTGCAGGTTTACTGGGTGAATCGACTTTACACAATATAAGATTTATTATAGCGTTCAACAGTTTAATAAATATTTTAAACTTACAGAAAAATAAATATAAAATTGAAAATGAGCACATCAGCGGAACAAATTAAAGTTGGTACCCATGTACGATAAAAAAAACATTTCGCAAGCAAAAATTTTAACCAGTTACCTGATAATTTTTGTAAAATTAAAGAAAATGCAAATGATCAGATGCATTTGGGATATTTTGGATTGAATAGTGTGTATGGTATCTGTATCGTGGGTCATAAGGCCCGAACATCTGAAAGCACGGTTGCCAGTTTTTTTTTTGTATGAACCAAAAATTATTGCACCTGAATAAAATTATAACACCAAAAAGGTTCTTTTTTGAAAATAATCGACGCAAATCGGCGTTTGTTAATAAAATCTGCCGTTTTAAAGTAAAGCCGTTTTTAATTTTTTGGGGATGATTTAAAAATAATTTTTTGGTTTCATTTTACCCCCTTAGCAAGAGAACTGCACGACGTAGGGTTAGTAGATCGGGTGAGGGGTTGTTTCCTCCTTAAGGGTATTTCAACAAGAAAATTAAAAATAATATCTACTTATGTGTTTTGGCCTTTTTTCATACAACCCATTTTCTGGGTTTTTCATTATATTTTTGGGATTATCTATAATCTAATTCCAAACATATTTTGTGTAGGTACAAATTTATTCACCTCTTATTTTTTATAGCCAGTTGTCGAAAATATGATTTATAATAACAGCTTAACATGTATAAACCTGATAAAAATGTTCACCAAAGTATTTTTCTAATTTTTTAAATGAAAAATAAAAAAGTTGTGGCCTATTTCCAAAATTAACAGTTTTTGAACTTTGTCTCAAAAAAAAATGTGTGTAAGTAGGTACTGTAAGTTTACTATATAAAAAAACTAGTTCGTGAAACCTTCATGTATTGATTATTTGCTAATTTCAATATTTAGGTACTGAGAAACTTAAAATATTACCAAACAAACCTGCATGCAATTTCTACTCTAACACTTTAAAGACGTTCAATTACACATCAATAACAAATGTTTTAAACTTAAAATCTAAATTTATATCATTACCGTGTCTTGTGTCAACAAGATGGCCGTTCTAAAATTCCCTTTGTTCGAAACGTGGCTGTCACCGAGAGGGTGCGATCAAATTGGGGACAGTGGGGTGCGGCATTATTATGCAAAGGGGAACGAGTGCTACCGGCGACATAATCTGTTATTAGAGACGTAACTGCGGCTTTTAAAGACATTTTATTGATCGGATGATCGGACATAACAAGATTATGTCAAGAAGGGTGGCGTAAATAAATTCTCCTATTTTGTTATTATAAAGTACAACTGTACAACAGTTGAACGGGATTGGGTCAATAAAAGTAGAAAATATTAGATTGAATTTTTAAAAATAGGCAAACGTTTTAATTTTAAAACATCACGGTTTCGCACTTTGAAACCAGTAAGTCGTTTTTCTTGTATTTAAGTAATTTAAAATAACACTGACAATGCGTGTTTTAATAGTATATTACATACCGAAGAGGAAAGTGTTTCATTACTGTCGATTACTGTCGAGTGATTAGTTAGTTATCCGAGACGCGAAGCGTTGAGGTTAACTTTAATCTCGTGACAGTAATGAAAACTTTCCTCTGAGGTTTGTATACTATTTTATTTACAACCACACCGCTAATTGAAAATTAGATAATATTTGATGTTTTCAAAAATGTAGTAAAAATGTCAAAATATGATATTAATTGTTTTGACGCCAAACTAAAATATGCTGGTTGAATGACAAGAATGAGGGAAATGAGTGAGGAAAGTGGGTGGGGGAAGTGGAAGAGGGAAGTAGACGTAGGTAATGTGACACTTCCAAACTTTTAAAAATGTTGTAATGTCAACATTACATGTATGGTTGTAAATAATAGTATATTACATACCGAAGAGGAAAGTATTTCAATACTGTGGAGAGATTAGTTAGTTATCCGAGACGCGAAGCGTCGAGGTTAACTTTAATCTCGTGACAGTAATGAAAACTTTCCTCTGAGGTTTGTATACTATTTGATTTACAACCACACCGTTAATTCAAAATTAGATAATATTTGATTTTTGCAAAAAATGTAGTAAAAATGTCAAAATATGATATTAATTGTTTTGACGCCAAACTAAAATATGCTGGTTGAATGACAAGAATGAGGGAAATGAGTGAGGGAAATGGGTAAGGAAAGTGGGCGGGGGAATGGAAGAGGAAAGTAGACGTAGGTAATGTGACACTTCCAAACTTTTAAAAATGTTGTAATGTCAACATTACATGTATGGTTGTAAATAATAGTATATTACATACCGAAGGGGAAAGTATTTCATTACTGTGGAGAGATTAGTTAGTTATCCGAGACGCGAAGCGTCGAGGTTAACTTTAATCTCGTGACAGTAATGAAAACTTTCCTCTGAGGTTTGTATACTATTTGATTTACAACCACACCGTTAATTGAAAATTACATAATATTTGATTTTTGCAAAAAATGTAGTAAAAATGTCAAAATATGATAATAATTGTTTTGACGCCAAACTAAAATATGCTGGTTGAATGACAAGAATGAGGGAAATGAGTGAGGAAAATGAGTGAGGGAAATGAGTGAGGGAAATGAGTGGGGGAAATAAGTGAGGGAAATAAGTGAGGGAAATTAGTAAGGGAAATGGGTGAGGGAAGTAGACGTAGGTAATGTGACACTTCCAAACTTCTAAAAATGTTGTAATGTCAACATTACGTGTATGGTTGTAAATAAAAAATATTACATTTTTATATTGCATCCAGAAAACCATTATTACTATTCATTTTTTATTAAGTTAAAAGTCAAGGGATTGCATATTTTTATTTTTAAGGAGTAGGTACTTTTAAATATTTTAAAACTATATTTACAGGACACACACAACTTAAAATAATGCCGCAATGCACATTGCTATGCACAAACCAACGCAACGCTGCCATTTTTGTTTGTCCTTTGCAGATACCGCCCGCTTCCTTCGCCTGGCATGACACAATGTCGAAGTTCACCATTTTGCCAAGGAATATATTTCATATTTATTACTTCTATAACTTGTTTCAGCATTAAAAATCCAAGAATTTAAGACTTCCCTACATATTGGTAGGATTATTTTTGGATAATGTGGAATATTTCATACCTCATCTGGAAGTCTACACGCCGCTAAACATTTTTAAGTTATATATTTAATACAGACACTAAAAAACTGCATTTGTAAATTATTTTTGGCTAGATATCACTGTTCAGAGGTCTCATATCGATCCTTGTTTCTCTTAATAACCCCCTCCCCTAATTTCAAAATCGCAGGAGTTTCTAAACTGTATAGTGCTAAGAAAAAATTGAATAACTTATGCGACCAAAGTTTGTGAGAGAATTTCAGAGTCTCCGTGGCGCAATTGGTAGAGCGCTCGACTGGAGATCGAGAAGTTCTGGGTTTAAATCCTAACGGAGGCATAAAACTTTTTCAATTTTAATGAAATATTTTTCAGCTGTTTATTGTAGGTAATTGCTACTCAAAAACCAGTATTTGGTCGCTTTTCGGATAAAATTAAAAGCAAACGAAATAATAATAAGAAATAAATAGGGAATTTATTTTTAGACTCGCATTGTAGATTTGCGATAGACCCCCTGACGGCAAAACTCATACCGGACTGAAATCAACAGCAGATTCATCAGGCGAGCGAACGATGGCACGTTTCGAGTGCTCTTCATGCAGTCAAGAGTTTCGAGAGCCGCAAATGCAACTTTCGAGTGCTTGACGCCCGGAATTAGTTCATACTTTTGAGAACTCGATTATGATGATGACGGGGTGACATATGCGGGACTAGTGTTTCTGACAAAAGATTAAACTTCTTAATTTTTTTGTGTGTCATTTGATTAAAATAGCGTTTACTTTATGTACAGAATGTAGTTGCCAACTTTATAATGCTCAAATTTGATCACAGATCATATATCACCTACATTCCCTCAGGAACTTAAAAGTTCAGTTTTCTGTCTGACACTAGTTCTAAAATAGAAATTTTAAATTCTGCCACCATTAATCTTTGCGGCTGCTAATTGGAGCTAAGAAAAACTTTTACTTCCAAAACCCCTTGAAAAATTATTGGTTCGATTTTCTTTCCGAGGGTCCGTCCAAGTGCCGGTTGCACTTTGGCAAGGTTTGGTTCATTGTGCTTACCCTAGTTGGTCTTGTCTTACACCCACTTATTTATCCCAGTTCCTTGCACTAATTTGTGTAGGTCCGCTGGGGAGAGTGTCAGTATATCATCTGGTTTTAGTCTTGGTTGCCTGAGTATTTGATGCCTTTTCCGATCCAATGACTCGCAGTAACCTTCAGCTTATGTCTCCGTTGTACATATGTATACGGTGCATGTGCCTTTTAACAGCCATAATATGTCCTGTCAGAGTTCCTGTTATGGTTCTCAGCTGGTTCTTGCTTATCAGAAGTAGCTGTCTCGCTAGTTTCGGGTTGGATTCCCAATAAAAGATTTGCTGTGATTTAATCCCTGTCTATTCCAGTAGATTTTGTGTTTATTCTTTGTCCATCGTTTTATGGCATCCCGTACTGTGTACCTTGGGAATCCAAGTGTCGGTTCTGAACCTATAAAAGAGGTTTTCCTGTAATACCTTTATATCATGGCACCCATTGAAATATTACTTTGCCAGGTTTTGTCACGGCCACTAGCTGCCTGGCTGTCGGAGTATATACCGTACGAACAAAAATTATTTGCATCAAAGAGAGCTTGGATTAAAAAACGTAGGGCTTGGTTTAGATCACGATGATATGGGAACAATATATGTAACCAAATGTAGGTTAAAATTTTGTCAAATTTATATTATGACATGATATGCCAAACTAATAAGAAATACAAAAATACAAATTTATTTTTGTTGTTTACAAAATTAACAAAGTAAGAATATACAGAAAGAAAAAGAAAAATAATTACATAAATTGCTGAAATTGGCCACCGCCATGCTCCAAGCATAAATACACACGTATCTTCATATTTTCGAAAGTGTTGACCAGCATCTCTGGAGAAATGTTACCACATTCCTATGGATAATCCTTTCTTGTAATTGTTCTAAATTTGCAACTGGTGTTTTAAAAATAGTGGTCTTTAAATGAGGAAAAACGAAGTCATCCATAACCGTTAAACAAGGTGATCTGGGTGGGAATTCAATGTCTGATCGAAAACTGATCAATCTGCCGTCGAAATAATTGCGTAAGTAGTTAATAGTTTTGGCAGCTATATGGGCGGTTGCACCGTCCTGTTAAAAATATCTAAAACGTAGTTCGTCGTCAAGTAATTGCTCCACAAATGGATTCAAAATATTGTCTCTATACCGCTTTGCTGTAACTGTATCACGGAAAAAAATAGGACCAACAATTCTTCTTCGGGAAACAGCTAACCAGACACCAATTTTTTGAGGGTGCAATGTGGATTCTACAAAAAATGGGGATTTTCACTACTTCGCATGCGTGTATTCTAAGAATTCACATAACCGGAGGTCGAATCAAGCTTCATCCGAAAAAAACGTCAGGTCTAATAAATCATTTCTTTCCAATACATTTTGGGTAAACCATTGAGAGTAATTCCTGCGTCTTTCAAAATCTGCGGCTTGTATTTCTTGGAATACTTGCACTTTATAAGTACAATTTGTTGGCGTATTTTGCATTATTTCACGAACGTTTGCAGCAAGTTCTTCTGTGTTTACAGATGGTCTTCGTACTCCTTTTTTGTGTTGTATAGAACCTGTTTCCCTAAACACAGCCACGGTTCTTTTCAGGCAATGATAAAAATCCCCAGCAATAAAAGCAACGTTAGGAAAATGTTCGTAAAAAACGTCCATGAACAAACCCGGATTGTATTGCCACTCACCATTTACTCTAACCCCGTTTCAAAAATACGCTTTAACCATGAATGTTTTGTGCCGTTCCGTAAAGCCCATTGTGTGAATTGTTCAAGAAATTGGAAAAATTAGCGATGAATCAAATTACTTGTAACGACTGTCAAAGATGACGGAATAACTGATTTATTTTTAATTCAGGTAGTTACTGACACCCAACAGGTATTAAGCTCTACGGCTAAGCCTTACATCCTTAGATGCAAGGCCCTCTTTGATGCAAATAATTTTTGCTTGCATGGTTTGTGAACTCGCTTATTGATATGAGTTGTTTTCATCCGCACATTGTAGGATGGCGTAAATCTATGCTTGGAACACCGGCGGCGTGGGAAACGTACCCAAGGAGAAGTAAGCTTCTTCTCCGGACTTCCGTGTATGGGTTCATAGAAAAATTTTCATGGTTGCAGTAAAAAATATTTGCAAAATACCCTTGAATTACAATATTACTAATAATACATAAACAATACTTAAAACATGTATTTATTTATAATAAGATCAAAGAATAATCAATTTACAGCGTATGTAAAATTTTAGTTGAAAAACGGGTAATTTTTCTTTTATTGATTTTTTGACGAAAAGTTATTAATTTTATAAAAGGTTTTTTTTTTTTAATTCCGAACGGCCTAACTAAAAATGGCTTAAATCATTCTGGATAATTTACTTTTTTAAAAATTGCAATTTTTCAAACTGTTTTATTATTGGTTTTTTGATCAAAACTTATATCCAATAAAAAGTTTGGCCTTATTTCAAACAAAGAGTAATGCAATTATTAAAGTTAGCTAAGTCCATACAGAATGTTTCATAGTTAATAATAATAATTATAATTTAACAGAAAAATAACCTTTATTCTAATGTAAGATTTTTTTAGAGATTTGAGAAATCTCCTTTAAGGATAGTTCCTCTTAGGTGGTCTTAAAAAAATTCAGCCTAAACTTTAAAATATTAATGCAATCATTAATTTTATTTTCTAAAAACACTTGCTCCTGCACTGGATTGTCCAGTGGGGATTATTGATAGCCCATTATACAGGTTGTCTCATGACGGTGACTATCCAGTAGAAAATTTCGGAAAGTAATGCGATTTGAATTTTGCAAATTTGGATAATAGGGTTTTCGGCGCTCACTTCCAGTAAAGTAACAGCGACCATAATATATGCGACTTGCGGTTATAACGGAAGTTGTCTCAAACTTGTTTATTTTAAATGGAGCAACCTGCATAATATACCTACTTGTTTATCATATTCCTTTCTTTATTTTCAATAACTTTTATAAAAACGTTTCTTTTATCATACTCTATCTGTTTCACTGTTTCTGGGAAGAAAATTGTTATTCTCAGATTTTTACAAACGTAAAGAACAGGGTGTCGAATAAAATTAAATATTTTTATTAAGTAAAACCTGAAATACCGGTTGGGGAATTAGATATTATCGTGCTCGATAATGAATTGTCGACAAATAAAATTTTAGATAAAAGTGGAAAATTAAAAATTTTCGATCATTTCAAAAAATTTAAAAAAATTAATTTTTTTGTAATACAAATGCTACGTTGTTAGTTTATTCAATGGATAGGCGGGAATATTTCCTATCGGTTCACATAAGGTGTCCCTATACCTCTAACTAACTAGAGTAGTTTTAAATTTATTTACGGGTTTTCGCAAAATCCTCCAGAAATATGAAGCATTTTTTGATTTCTGGTAAGAAGGCCATAATAGTCAAAGTAATAATAGGTATAGTCGGATCTGGTCTTATCGTGCAGGTCATACGATTCAAGAAAGACATACTCTCAGTTTTTGTTTTCTTTACTTGCGTTTAATTTTACCCTCTAAATAAAATACGTAAGATAAATGAGACAGACTTATTCCATTTTGACATGAAAAAAAAGGATATGTATTTACTTTCCAGCGATTCTAAAAAAGCTTATAATAGCATCAGCTACGGTTTATTTTAAATATGCCAGTTTTGTGACTTTGACAGTTTGTGACAAAATGAAACAATTTTCTGGGTTTTTGAATCCCCAATCAAAAAAAAATGGTACTTAATCTGATTATTTACCTCATCCATTATAAAAGCGGGTTGATTTTCACCTGATTATTCAGCGATAATCTCCCGCTCTCCGGTAAAATCACCCTTGTCAAAAGTGAAAATCTCACCCGTCAAAACTGAAAATCGCACTTGTCAACAGTTAAAATCACACGTCTGTAACAACAGGTTTTTTATTGTCGTGGTGATGTTTGATGATTATCTAGATAACGAACAATGGCGTTTTTGGTTGTTACTATGGACAACAAATAAAATACAAACAAACGCCAAAGTGTCATTTCGAGATATCATTTAAACGTTTTACAAAAATGGAACGTTTTGGAGATTTGGATATTTGTGAAGAGACCACAGCAGCGAAAATTGGCTCTGTTTTTTCAAACTCCACCCCTCAGCATTCTGTTATACAGTATACTAATTGTGTGTTTAATTGCAATACATTAAATTGTGCAAGATAAATCGTTAGTTTTTTATTTGGTAAATAATCTTCAAAATACATTTCGGGATTGGGAAATAATCAGAAAATCTTCGGAATGATTTTCGATAATTTCCCCATCCCTTAATATATTAATACAGATAAACTATTTCGAAAATGAAAGAAAAAGTGGAAATTCGCCAACCAATATTCAGGAAACAGTAGCCAAAGCACTGGGAATTAGTTTAAGGACTGTGCAGAAAATTGTGCATGAAACAAAACATAACATAATACCCAATACTAAAAAGTGTAAACGAAGAAAGCCAAAGACTGAGGATTTAAGCGAAAATATTAAAATGGGAGTTCGAAATGTGATTTACGATTTATACAAATCAAAAACCAATGTAACTCTTCCAGTTTTACAAAAAACATTAAAAATTCGGGGTGTTTTGGAAATTGGACTTGAAGCGTTATCAAAATTAATAAAAAATTTAGGTTTTCGCTATAAAAAAGACTGTAACTGAAGATTTTTATGTGAGCAGCCACAGATAGTGAGTCAGCGTGTTCAGTTTTTAAAAAAATATACGGACATAACAAATCGAAATTTAGAAAAGTGGTATTTTTAGACGAAACGTGGATATTTTCGAATGGAAGTGGTTTAAAATCTTGGCAAGATGAGTCTGTAAAAAGTGTTAAAAGGAAAAAGGGGTGCGGTACGGAAAAGCGTTTTATTATTTTGCATGCCGGTTCTGCAACAGGATATGTTGCAGGTGCGAGTTTAATTTTTTCTTTAACATCAAAAAGTTCTGACTATCATGATAATATGAATTGCGAAATGTTTGAAAAATGGTTAAAAGTTCAATTGATACCAGATTTGGATGCTCCGTCTTTAATTGTATTAGATAATGCATCATATCATTCAAGAATCTTAAATAAACAGCCTACTTCATCTTGGAGGAAAAGTGATATTTATGAGTGGCTGGAAAAACACAACCAAAATCCTTTACCAAATATGCTTAAATCGGAACTCCTATCAATAGCAAAGTCTCTTAAAAAACCCAAAATATACGCGGTGGATGAAATACTGCGTGAATATGGTCATGAGGTTCTACGACTGCCGCCATATTATTGCCAGTTTAACGCAATAGAATTAATATGGGCTGGTGCAAAGTCTTATTATGAAAAACATGTAGGTGATGGTCTTAAATCCGACCAAGTACAAATAGTTTGGCAAGATTCGTTTTGACATATTACACAAGAGTACTGAAAGAAATCGGTGGAACATACAGAAATATTAATAAGGGATTGGTGGGATCGAGAACAAGTACTAGATGTCGAAGTAGCGCCAATGATAATTGCTCCATTCGAAGACGACTCAGACGACGAGGACTTTTCAGATTTTATAAGTGACGATGAGAGTTTTTTGGCTATAATTATAAACGGTGTTTTTCGTTTACATTTTTTAGTATTCTTGGGTATTATATTATGCTTTTTTTCATGCACATTATTCTGCATAGTCCTTAAACTAATTCCCAGTGTTTTCATTACGGTTTTCTGCATATTGGTTTGCGAATTTCCACTTTTTCTTTCATTATCGAAATAGTTTATCAGACTAAATGCCATTGTATTTTTAGGTTTTAGTAGTAAAATTGTTAAAATAAATTGCACTGTTTATTATTGTCGTTTTTAATTAAAGCGTACAGTAGGTATATAATTAACGATTATATAATTTTTTTGTAACTTTTTCAACTCCCCTGTACATAATTTTTACAAAACTAATAATATTAGGTATATGTGGCTATCTTCGCGATAGCTAAAATAATGAAACTATTTTTCCTTCCTTCGGTATATTTGTAAATAATCTCACAACATTTTGATAGCCTCTGTGTTGTCTGATTTGACGCATATGATCAGTGACCTTTGGACCCGCACGTTAAGACCAGATCTGACTATATGTATCTATAAACGCGTGTTATTGTAAGTTGCAATTAGTACAAAGTACAATCTTACCTATTATAGCAAAGAGAATGAAACATATGTTGTGTTAAAGTAAATAATTGGTACAAATTGAAGAAAATTATTAATGTATAATTAATAGTATATTACATACCGAAGAGGAAAGTGTTTCATTACTGTCGAGAGATTAGTAAGTTATCCGAGACGCGAAGCTTCGAGGTTAACTTTAATCTCGCGACAGTAATGAAAACTTTCCTCTGGGGTTTGTATACTATTTTATTTACAACCACACTATAATTGAAAATTAGATAATATTAGATTTTTTGAAAAAATGTAGTAAAAATGTCAAAATGTGACATTTATTGTTTTGACGCCAAAACAAAAATATGCTGGTTGCGTCATTCAAACATGTTCTGGTTGCAATGCCATAGTAATGGGGCATAACTTTAAACAATTTTGAATTTGTCTCGTTCTGTCAAATTTGTGTTAGAAAAAACCCGAAATGTTGTCGGATAGTGAGAATGAAGATTATTCCATCCCAACAGAACTCAAAGGGGCTGCAGAAAGAGCAGAAGCAAGTTTACTTCCGGAGAAAGGGGGCGATATGAAAAAGCATTCAAGATATATGAAAATTGGTGTTTAGAAAAAAACGTGATAAATTGTATAATTATTGTTGTTAAGGTGGGAGTATCAACATGATTGTCAACCTATAACCTATTTCGCGTGGATTTATTTATTTTTTCTAACTTTTACACAAAATTTAAATAAAATCAATATCGTCTTCATATTCTATAGGTAATAAGTAACATGTTAAATAAATATCAAGGAATTTCATAAGTTTTTTAAGGAGAATTGTATATCGAAAAATATCGGTTAAGATTTTTTTTCACATTATTATGTCATTGTTCTTTCACTATACAATTCTCCCAAAATAAGCAATGAAATAAATTGATATTTTTGTAATATATCAGATATTACCTAAATAATGTGCAGACGGTATTGATTTTATTTAAATCTTAGTCAATAAAATAATAAACTAAGAAAAACAAGGCGAAGTAGGTTATAGGTTGGCAATAAATTAAATGACGTTGATAATTCCACCTTAATTGTCTTGTTGATATACGTTCCGTATCGTATAAGAATTGTTAAATAAAGATATTACATAAATATTTTGCTTTATTGCATGAGTGGGAGAAATGAGAGAAGAACAAGAATGAGGGAAATGAGTAAGGGAAATGGGTGAGGGAAGTGGAAGAGGGAAGTAGACGTAAAGTCGCCACAGTGGATATTTTCCCGTGCGTCATCAATCAACGATCAGGACTCAACGTGGTTAATAACTCTGCATCTTTATTCATTACAGTAACTAGTTTGAATAAAAGCATAAAAGAACGTCTCCAAGATTCCGCAATAATATAACGTGCTAGACAAGAATAAAACTATAAACGTCAATTAATTACTTTTTTTATTTGTTTAGTTGACTACCGTTGTATTTTAGAACGTCATTGTCAACCTTATTTTGATCTGCCAATCTAATTCGTATTTTGTAAATTTGTGTGCCTTAGAACTGTTCCTTTTTCTAAAAATAGTTCTTTTTAGAGCTAATTATACCCACCATCTGTTTTGGCGGTAAGTATTTATGGATTTTTATAATACCCAATTTATTTATTTTAAATATTCTAACCGTAAAAGTTCTTTGAAAAGTTTACGGCAGTGGCTAAATTCCCTTAAATGAAAGGATGTCAAAAATTTGACTTTTGCGATTTTAATAGTCAATAAAACACCAAACTTTTCTAGATTTTAAGCTTTAAAAATAGTATTAAATGTATTAACATTTGTTTGTCAATTTCTTTTAGATAATAGAGAATGCAGGGCAAAACTTAAAATAAATAATAATTTTTCGTGATATTATGTAGGTACGTCAAACGGTAGGCAGGCACGTCCATTTTATGAACTTAGACTTAGTTTTGACTTTTTTCGTCTCGTAATTTTGATTTGATTCATACGATTTTGATGACGTGAAAGTGATGACGCACGGGAAAAGAACCACTGTGGCGACTTTAGGTAATGTGACACTTCCAAACTTTTAAAAATGTAGTAATGTCAACATTACATGTATGGTTGTAAATAAAATATGTTTTCTCCCTTGTTTTAAAACGAGCGTCCATGCCGCATTCCTTGTATTCGCCACTGCTCATAAACAGTTTAGCTTTAAAAATATATATTAACTCAGTTACGTTTTATAAAATATATTTTTACAATGGACATCCTTGTTTAAAAATTGTAATTTTTAATGCGTTTATTACATAAATAGTGAAAATAACACAACGAACCAGATTAAGAATAATTCTTTAAACTTTACAGTATTTATCATTTGTAATCCTTATTTTAATTTTATAAAAATCCATTTACCAGAGCCGGGTTTCGAAATTTTAAATTTTTTACTTTCAACGACACTCCAATGGGCAAACAAAATCATAAAACAGTCACTGGCTGCTTTATTTATCTTTTGCACGGCATTTTTAAAATAAAACAGGACCTTTCACTGATTTTATCGCCATCTCCCCTATAAAAATATTCAACACAGGAAAATGTAAATCAGTCGCTACGAGCATGGCTGCCAACTGATATAAAACAATTTCCTCTCAAAGTGAATTCGCAGTTGAGTCACGTTTCTCGATGACATACACAAAATTGAGCCCGGAGAATAGGGAATGAAATAGGCCGTCCCCTGTGCCCAGACGCGCCATTTTGACTCTTCTGTAACCGCTCCTAAGGGCCCTTTTGTCCCCATTCCCATAAAGTAATGATATAACATAGGGGAGAGCGGACAAACATAGGCCACGCTTACAAGGGTAGATTTCTGGGAAAAGCTATGTTCAATGATAGAAGAGTTTTGGACTTGCATGGTCTTTATTTGTTTTAAATGACAACGTTTTAACTGGTAAGTATCTCCAGTCGTCTTCAGGTGAATACTAAATAAGTAAAATAACTACAGCTCTATTTATACTAGCTAGATGCACTGAAGCATGACTGAGATACGTGTGATCATGCGGTAATTCGTGTTTTCGGTTGTTTTTTTTTAAACAGCAAAGCAAAGTGAAAATCTTTCCATAGCTAAGTTGTTATAGGAACGCTTCGCGAACAACTTCGTATGGGAAATAGAGAGGGGCATACTTAACCGAGGTAAGAGGGGAGGAAAAATTCTTTGCTGTGCTAAGTTACATTTTTAAAAGGAATGCTCAACTTGGCGTTGCTTTGCTATTTAAAAGAAACTTGAAGGAACTCAGCTACTGTATAGTGTTAAGGGGAGTGGGGGGGTCATTCGTACCTCCACTTGTGGGCGGTAAACTTTTTTAACCCTAAAATTATAATTTGGTGAGATGGACGAGGACAGTTTGTAGGCGAAAATTATTCAATAAAATGTGCTGGTATTCTTTTCTAAATCTTATTACGGTAATAATTATTACTTGTACACAACAAGGGTAATATCAGTTGTACATACCATATACACTAATATACAGGGTATTATAGAAATGACTGACTCGCAAATCCTGATATACAGTGACAGCCAGAATATGTGCAGCAAATTGAAAGAATTGTTATTTTTAAATTTTGTAAATATTTTTATTTCGACAACTTACTTTAAGAGTAAAGTAGGTACCTCTATTTTCACTTAAAAAAAAATTATAAATAAAGGTTGATTTATATAATGATATGAAGTAATTTCGAAATAATTGGTTCTAAATTTTATTACAAAATAAAGATATTATATAAGTAATATTTAATAACAATTAATTATGATTGATACCAATTGAAAAAATTAGAAAAATCATTTAAAATTATTATAGCTTTTAAAATGAAATCATGAAAATTTCAAGTATGTTTACTGCACACCGTATTTTATTTTTGAGAAATTAAATTATTTCATCTAACTGAAATTTTAACATACAACTTAATACTGATCTTCCAAACGATACGGTTTTTTTAAAATTACAAAGTTTTTTTTTTATTTCGATTTTAATCTTGCTTAATACAAAAAACTAAAAAAAACGATTAATTTCTATTTTATCTTTAAAGTAAGAGAAATTTGAGAATAATTTTAAAATAGAAATTACAACAACTTTTCTTAATACCATTGTTTTTCTAAAGTGAACTATGGTACATTACTCTTTTGGTGTGGGTATTTTTTGGTTTTGAGATATACAGACATTTATGGAAATAAAATAAATTTAATAAATTATCTAATATCAACAATTTTTCCCATATGCTGCACACTTTTTGGCGGTCACTGTATAAACAAATGGCAGAAACATATTTTTTAATGCCTTTATAAGTGAATAAAATCACCATTTTTTATCTTTTAAAATTTTTGATCCAATGTCACTGGTAGTGGTGCATTCTATCTGATTTTAGGGGTTTTTACTTAACAAAAGTATAAAGTGTTTTTCTAGGACACCCAAGGATTGACCCAATTAAATATAATAAAGCATTTCCATAATATCCTGTATATTTTATATCCTAATATGGATAAGTTGGATAATGTAATGATCAAGTCAGGAAATGGGAAAGAAGAATTCCTATTGTCAGAAAAACTATTATACCCGTATTTATTAAAGAGTTTTAAGTCGTGTATTACATAATTTATTTTGGCTTATTTGATTTACGTAATAAGAGTATGAGTCCATTTCATAATTTATTTTTAATAAAAGCGAGAAGTTGAAAACATTTATTTACAATAATTACAACACCTATAAGCTATATTTATTAAAAAATTTGGCCATAAAGTTATTATTTCTACACAAAATTCTTTCGATTTCCTCTTTAAAAATGTTGAGTATACTTGCTTATTTCTCAGCATGGAATAGAAAACGCAAAGCCTTGCTACATTTTTTCGGCACACAACATAATGAATGTAGACTTTTTCGTATTATTCTCGAGATTTGGTCGGCAATAGCGAAGACACTAAATTGGCCACAATTTCTTTAATGTCTGAAGGTAGGCTTGGTAGATCATCCATCTCGATTTTTTCTGGTTTTCCTAATAAAATCGCACTGAATGCATAATAGATACTTTTGATGACACGATACGATAATAGGTTGACAAAACAACCTGAAACAGTACACTAAACACGTCGGCCTCGTTACGAATGGTAAAATCATAATATGCTTAAATTTTTAACATCCAAAAAATACATGTCCGTTTGACTCAACGTGTCGAAGTCATAATTTTTAAGGTGAAGAGTAAAAAAAAATAAATGGTCGTAAATAAAATGTTATACATTACACGTGCCCTATGGCATAAAACAAAACTCGTGAAATTACCACTACTCGGTCTACGACCTCTTCGCGCCTATATTTCCCACTAGTGACGGTGTATGTAAACTATTATATCTTGTCATTGCTTTGATGCTATAATATGAAGCTTTTGCTTTAATTTGGTTTTTGGCATATAAATAGTTCTACCGATAAATAAATTTACCTAATAGTTGGATACCACCCTCACTGATGAGCCATGATATGGCTAAACGAGTCGTGGATGGTTTTCACGAAACGAAAAAAACTCTTATTCTGACTTCACTGGTTCGGTTAAGTTATTTTTCTAAATAACCTCCGTTCTGATATGCTTTAAAAGTGTCTAACAATGGCACTAGATGTCGGTTCTTGCCACATCCTCTCTTCGGCTTTCGCCATGCAAAGTTTAGTTGACATCTACTATTTGGTTCAAGTTAGTTCCTAAGATGGTCATATATTCTAAGCCCTTAATATATAAATAGTGTGCGTCCCGTAATAATTTGGAAAATAAAAGCCTTGTCTTTAAGAAGTATCAGGATTAGTAGATTAAGTATTGAAAAGTTTATCCTTGAACACTGTTAAAGATGCTAACTAATTGAAACATTGCGTCCGATAACAAAATAAATATAATGCTAGTTGGACAACCTTAGGTCTATTATTATGTCTGATCATACACATTGTTATAATACTACCCCGCTCTACCCTAACGATATAACGAAGATGTGGGATTGTCGTGTGATATAGAGAAAAGACTCGACACTGAACAAGGTGTAAATTCGTAAAAGATTTGCTTTGTGTGAGGCCCTTGTAAATGGGCGATCCCTTGTAATACACTTACAATATTATTCAGGAATGGAATCAAATTACTGATGGTGCTTTGTTATAGTCAAAAAAGCAGCTGGCGTAACTCAAATTAAATAACAGGATAGGTATTTTGTTTGTTATAGTTCTGGGAGGAAAGTAGAGCTTCACATAGTGATACTTTATTTTCCTTAACGTGATTTGGAAAAAAGTCATTTCTAGCTCAGAATTTAAAATAAATAAAGTTTTTCCTAATAACAATAATATAACGTTACGTGACACCTCTAAGGGACAAATTATTAATGTACTGTTAGTATTAACTGCAACGTAACTACCAAGAGAACAATTGTTCCAATAATGCCATCCTTTAGTTAAACTCACAATAATAACAACAACAACAAATTGTGTTAAAAATCTCTTATGTCATCTGTATCTTACTAGAAAGTAGATGTTTCCAATTTTCAACAATAACTTTAAAGTACAAAACGCTACAATCACATTAAACTTATTACGACGAAAAACGCATTTTTTGCTTATTTTGATACGTCATAATAATTAATTATATCCATCTGTCGCTTTGTGCACGGCACGCTAGGGAACTTTCCAATTTTTTTTTTCAATAATACACTGTTAGAAATCCTGGACGTGAGAATCAAAAAAATTTATAATCAATTAAAATAGATCAAATTTAACTTAAAATGTATAGTTATTTTAACTCTTTTGTGTTTAGTAAAAATCAGATTTTAAGAACTAACTTTTCTAGAAGTCGTTTTAACATAACAGCTAACTAAAATTAACATGCAATTCTTTTACGGTTCAAATGAATCAAATACTAGTAACTTTGATAAAGTTTATAATCATTATCAATATCTTTTTTAGTTAAAATTCTATAAGAAGTTAATACTAACATAAAAAATGTGTCAAATTAACTAATTAAGTTGTAATTTTTACTGCACAATTAAATCAGATTAATGTCAAAATAGTAATAACATATTTTATGAGTTACTGATTGACTGAAGCGGTTTTAGTTAAATTGACAAAAAAACGGGAGTGGACTTTCTGGGACATAAAAAAAAAGTTAAATTTGATTCTTTTCTTTTAACAGTGTATGATTTAGTTAGGATTAAAAATAATATTCCACAATTATTACTCCTTAAAAATTAGTAATAACTTGGGGTAAAAATTCTTTAAAGTTTCGCGCGTGTCAAAAGCATTTCAAACGACCTTTTAAGCGCGGCAAGCCCGATGACGTCACGAAGTATGACTTTTCCGTCATCCGTCATCCTGACCGGTGGCCGAGCTACCGAGTTTGCATTTGGATTGCCGTGTGTTATTGTTATTGTATTGTTGTTTTAAGGTGGAATTCTGAACGTCGTTCAATTTATTGCCAACCTATTTCGTGGATGTCACACACGAATTATACTTCGTGACGTCACGACCCGTTTTTACCCGCTTGGGATAATTTGAATTTTGGGGCATTTTTAAATCTTGCTAGCGGTCTTTTGGGACGAAATATGTTGTTTTTTTGCTGTCATATGTTTTATGACAATATATACTTAAGATTTATAGAATTTTTTCCCCATTTAAAATTTTTGTCAAGTTCCCTATTCAGAAGGTCGCGTCATAACTTTTAACAAATTGCCACAGGTAAGAAAATTGCAAATCACTTAAAATTGAAATATAAATCGGATATAGGTAGGTACATGCATATTATCCGAAAAGTTCTCAAAAGCTATCTATTACGTACAAATTTTAGATTTAAAACGTTAAAATAACTTGAACTAAAGACGAAATACACCAATTTTTCCTAATTTTGACAGATTATTTAATTTCAATCCATTCGCAAAATTAAATTAATCTCCCGGTTTCAGTTTCAGCTTGCTTGACAGGTTAATATGGAAAACTGGTTTTTCTTCAAAAGCCATTTGTTCGCCCATTTTGTCCTTTTCTTTTTTTGTTTTACGGCTAATGCCGCCGCCACTACTCATAATTACGTCGTTTTTGCTGCTCGGCGAGTAAAGCTGCCAAGAAAGCCATAATCAATGGTCTAGTTTAGGCCTTGTTTTTTATCTGCCTGGCTGTTACCATACAAACTGGATAATTTCTATATCTATATTTTTATTATTTGTCTCCTTCTTATTTTTCTTTTATTGACTATTTTAGAAAATTGCTTTAATGTGTCTTCTGGAGCATTTTTAGCAACCCATTGTAAAACTAAACAAAGAAAAAACTTCTAACAGAAAATTAGACCTCCCAGTATGTCCCTCATATCATTTAGCACGTTAACGCGTTAACAATATAACTTCCCGGTAATAGCGTAATAATACATCGAACAAAAATTCATCCATCTGAAATTCGGCATGTGGTCCTTCAGTCCCAGAGTCAAGGGGAGCCAAGGGCGGGCCCCTCGACTGATTGGCCCCAGGATGAGGGGTGCCTTTGGCACAACGGCTCGTATTGCTTCACCCCTCGTTACGGACACATGTTATACTTTCAATTTATACTCCAATTATAGTGTAATGGGCCCCTACGCCATTATGAGATTGGAAATTGTTATTTGTTACAATAATGTAATTACATTACTTTTGAACGGCTCATTGCCGGTCGAAAAAATAGTGTTTCGGTTTGTTAAAATTGAAATTCAACTAAACTGGACATCGTTTGAACAGTTACAAAGCAAATATTGGGATACATTTAAGGGGACTGCTCTAAATCCAAGATGTTTTGTTCGTCAACAGTAAATTAGGGTGAACCGTATGAAAAGCTTTTCTTAAATTCAGAAAAATACAAAGTTTTAACTAAAATAGCATTTTGGGTAATTGTGAAGCCAAAAAATGTATATTGTAAAATACTATAATATTGTAAAATGCAAATTGATATAAAAACAGCTATTAATGGACTTACTTTCGTTGAGGAGACGAGAAATAAGAGAGAAAAGTGTAATAAGAAAACTTAGAACAGATACGGCGACAGCGTGACACCAAGTTAAAATGACCTACCTTTTGTCGGAATCGCCTGGTTCGAGGTGGCCACCTAATAGATCCAGTAACTGAAATGACATCAACACTAGATCGGGACACTGTACCGCACTTTGGCGTTCGTTTTTAAAACAAAGGTTCATCGTTTAACGATCAAGCGACAACGTGATTTACAATTATCCATCTTTATTTGTTATAAATATTTTGTATATAAAACATAACCAAACGTCTTCTGCGTGGAAATTATTCTTTTTTCGCAAAACGTCATTACCAGTGAAATTTGCTAAAGAAATAACTATATGGACGAGTTGTTGTTTAATAGGGAACTTTCCAATTTTTTTTTTCAATAATATGATTTAATTAGGCCTAAAAAAAAATTCCCCAATTATTAATCCTTAAAAATCAGTAATAACTTGGTAAAAATTCTTTAAAGTTTCGCGCGTGTCAAAAGAATTTCAAAAGACCTTTTAAGCGCGCCAAGCCCGATGACGTCACGAAGTATGACTTTTCCGTCATCCGTCATCCTGACCGGTGGCCGAGCTACCGAGTTTGCATTTGGATTGCCGTGTGATATTGTATTGTTGTTTTACGGTGGAATTCTCAACGTTGTTCAATTTATTGCCAACCTATAACCTATTTCGTGGATGTCATCATGACAAATAATACTTCGTGACGTCACGACCCGTTTTTACCCGCTTGGGATAATTTGAATTTTGGGGCAGTTTTAAATCTTTCTAGCGGTCTTTTGGGACGAAATATGTTGTTTTTTTTGCTGCCATATGTTTTATGACAATATATACTTATGATTTATAGAATTTTTTCACCATTTAAAATTTTTGTCAAGTTCCCTATTTTAAGGTCGTTGAATTCCGAACGTCATCGTTATGATTATCATGTTGTCATAGTTTTTTACATTATTCTGCTTTGAAAATTAATTTATTCCTAAAAACAGTTATATTGAAACTGAGTTGTTATTGTTTTTTTTTGTGTTGTCGGTAAGTACTTACTTAATAATAATAATAATAATCAGACGTTTATTAGTCCACTTGGTATTACAAAAGTTGATATATGTATAACAAATAAAAAAAAAGATAAAAAATATCAGTTATATCACAACTTTAGATAAATTAAGGACTAATAGGCCGTTGTGTCAGCTTTCCCAACAGGTTGTCGGGGGGCTGTTGCGGCCTTTGTATACCTAAATCTAAAAAATAACTAAAACTAGTAATAAAAATAGTAACATAGAAATATTTAAAAAAAAACATTAAAAACATGAAAAAATGAAATAGGCGCAACGCGTACTATCCATCACTAAAATAAGAGATTATAGATAGTTATATATATGCATTAAAATAAAAAAAAACAAAAAGTCTGGAAGCAAAGAAAAACTGAGATATAAAAGATTGGTTGTTGAAAGAAAAGGGAAAAAAGAAGAAGAAAAAACCAGGCAATTCTCAAGACACGTGATCAACAAATAAGAAAAAGAAGGAAAAAAATCACACTTGAGCAGATAACAATTTGAGTTTTGTTTTCTTCTTGTAAGTTATTGCAGCTCAGCGAGAGGTCGGTTGGGGTATTGGTGTTCATTAGGTTGGCAGCGTAATACGAGAAAGATCGCTTAAATAGCTCTCTACGATGCAGGGGAATATCAAGAAGAGTCTTAGATCTGATGTTTAGTCTATGGACGTCGGTTCGGAAAGTTAATTTTCGATATAAATGACATTAACAGATGATGAACAAAAAATTGTTTTTGTGTTGAAATTGTGGAACCAAACATTCGATAAACCAGTGCCCGGCTTTTGGTAAACAGTTTCTTAACTGAAATAAATACAACCATTTTGCAAAGTTTTGTAGATCTATAAATGAAACGCATATTGAAAATAATTCTTTTGATTCTAATTCTTCTGTTTCAGATTATTTCCTTGGGCATGTAGCTACAGTTAATGCTGCAGAATGACTGGAATGTTAATTTAAGTGTGCACAACAATACCGCAATCAATTTAAAATTAGACACGGGTGCTGAAATAAATGCCATTCCTGCAATATTTTTAAATAAATTGAAAATTCATGAAAATAACCTTACCCCAACAAATTTGAATATATCGTTGCTGAATCCGCAAAACCTCGTATGAGACATTTTTGACCAAAATGATATTTTTGAACCGTTAAATTCCTCCTATCGTAACGCACATAACTACAAAAACTCCTATTCGTAAAATCAAATAGTTTTAGAGCTGCACATTAAAATCTAAACCGCGTATCAGTCAAAGACGTGTAAAAACTCGTATGAGCTTACATTTTCGCTGATAAGAGGTTTTGTCCTGTCAAGAAACTTCTCTTACGAGTTGAAATTCCCCATTAATGTAAATTATTTGTAAACGTTTTTGCAATATTTTTGTTACTTTTTAAACAGTTCATTTTGTAAACTTTGTTGATTATTTATACTTAAACTAAATAAAAATCTGTTTAATTATACTAAGTTTAAATCCTCGTATATCACTATTTTCTAGCAAAAATAAAATTCAAAACCACGTATGAGATATAACAATTATTGTTTTCCTCTATTTTTTTCTTTTAATAACTTTCCTTCGATTAAAGAATCCAAATAATGTGCAGTTATCAAAATTTGTTCAAAGATTTTTAAAAATTATGGGTTAAAAATTTTGATATTTCCTTATACGAGTTTTTGCGGATTCAGCGACGATATCAACATATTATACTGTTACAAAAACTGACATATTGGGTAAGTGCTCTCCCTTGTGTAAATATAAGAATTTTAGTGGCCACATTAATTTTTACATTGTAACAATGACTTTTCTCCAGCCTTTTTGGGCAAATTGGAGTGTGAAAGGCTTCAATTATTTAAATTTGTTAGTTCCTTAGAGGACAATATCTTCGATAATCACACCAATATTTTTAAACAGTATTCAAACATTTTTGAAGGGTTTGGGGCACTTAAATGCAAAAAATATCACATAAATATTGACGAGTCAGTAAGACAAGTAATTAATGCACCGCGAAAAGTTCCTTTTGCTTTACAAAATAAATTAAAGTTTTTGTTTTCTGATCTTGAGAAAAAACAAATTATAGCCAACGATAATGAACCCACTGATTGGGTCAACAGTTTAGTCTTGGTCCACAAACCTAATGGTGACCTGAAAATATGCATCGATCTCCAGCAGCTGAATAAAGCTATACCTAATCCCAGAGAATTTCCCCCTCCCCACAGTAGACGAAATAATTTCAAAACTCGCTAATGCAAGATATTTTTCCAAACTCGACGCGAGTCAAGCATTTTGGCAAATTTAACTTGATAATGACAGCTCCTTCAAATGCACGTTTAATTCTCCTTTTGGTGGATACCGATTTTTGCGCATGCTCTATGGAATCAAACCTGCATGTGAAGTTTTTCTAAAATATATAAAGCAACATTTTGATCACCTGCCAGATATTGTAACGTACATAGATGATTTTCTTATATGGGACTCTACCAAAAAATTACACGACCTTAGAATAAAAAGTGCTCTAGAAAAAGCTCTCGAGATCAATCTTAAATTAAACTATCAAAAATGTGAATTTGGGGTAGAAAAAATTAAATTCATCATTCATCAAAGTACGGGATTGAACCAGACACTGATAAGATCATTGCAATTCAAAATTTAAAAAAAAACGAGTATAAAAAAGTCGTAGAGAGATTTTAAGACATAATCTTGTCTCAAAATGTATTTCAAATATGTCATTTAAAACAGAAAATTTACGAGTCTTACTTAAAAAGAGATCCCCTGGCACTGGGACCATCCGCAAGAAGAAACTTACAACCGCTTAAAAAATATCCTTGCTAAAAAACCAATTCTGCAATTTTTTAATCCCAGTAAACCAATAACCCTGTCAGGATTCCTCACAGAACGCTATAGGGGCTGTCTTACTTCAATCAAACTTACCGGTGTACTATATTTCAACATTTCTATCTAATACCCAGAAAAACTGGGCTTAAATAGAAACATAAATGTATGCAATAACATAACTGTAGAAACAGATCATAAACCGCTAGTCTCCATCATCAAAAAACCCCTAAATTTTTGCCCAATACGACTTCAACGCATGCTTATTCAAATACAACACTACAACATAAATTTAATTTACAAACCAGGGACTCAGTTTTGTCATTTGCAGTTATACTTTCTCGGGCCCATGACTCGAGCGTACAGAACAATAATGACGAATTTTTATTAGACGAAAAAATAGAAACACAAATTTCATCAGTGCAATCGAACCTATCCATGTCTGATTGTAGTCTGCAAAAAATTAAAATAGAAACAAAAAATGATAACACTTTATTAAAAGTTATGGAATTTACAAAAAAAGGTTGGGCAGATAATAAAAAAATTAATGAAACTCTAAAACCTTATTTCATTATTCGACATTATTTATTTACTTTCCAATGATTTATTGTTCTACAACAATAAAATGATTATTCCGCTTAGCATGCAATAAGAAATTCGGACAAAATTGCATTTAAGTCACTTAGGCAGGGAAAAACTAAATATCGAGCACGTCCTTTATTTACTTGGCCGAACATGGCTAAACATATCGACGCACTTCTATCAAATTGCAGGTCTTGCACAATTTTTTCCAAATCTTCTCTCAAAGAACCTTTAAACAATCGTGACATTCCCTCAAGGGCTGGGCAAAAAATAGGGGTAGATCTTTTTGAGCTATATGGTAAAAACTACCTTATTTTGATAGATTATTTCTTAAAATTTATGGAAATTAAATGTTTAAATAATAATACAACCTCTGACGTCATAATTTCACGATTAAAACAATTTTTTTCCCTACTACAAATACCAGACCGACCCGACAATGGCCCTCAATTTTCATCAAATTTGTTCAGAAATTTTGCACAGGAGTGGGGTTTTCAGTACAAAATAAGCAGCCCTCTGTTTCCTCAATCCAACGGACAGACTGAAAGGGCAGTACACTGTTAGAAATCCTGGACGTGAGAATCAAAAAAATTTATAATCAATTAAAATAAATCAAATTTAACTTAAAATGTATAATTATTTTAACTCTTTTGTGTTTAGTAAAAATCAGATTTTAAGAACTAACTTTTCTGGAAGTCGTTTTAACATAACAGCTAACTAAAATTAACATGCAATTCTTTTACGGTTCAAATGAATCAAATACTAGTAGCTTTGATAAAGTTTATAATCATTATCAATATCTTTTTTAGTTAAAATTTTAAAATGTGTCAAATTAACTAATTAAGTTGTAATGTTTACTGCACAATAAAATCAGATTAATGTCAAAATAGTAATAACATATTTTATGAGTTACTGATTGACTGAAGCGGTTTTAGTTAAATTGACAAAAAAACGGGAGTGGACTTTCTGGGACATAAAAAAAAGTTAAATTTGATTCTTTTCTTTTAACAGTGTAGGGACTGTCAAGTCTATTTAAAAAAAATATGTACATGATAAAACTGATCCCTATTTAGCTTTACTTGAGTTACGTAACACTCCCATTCATAACAATTTGTACTCTCCAGCTTAACTTTTGATGCATAGAAATTTAAAAAGTATTTTACCTGTTTCCGAAAATCATTTACGACCCAAAATAATAAACAGTCAATTTCACAGAAATAATCTGAAACAAAAGCAAAATTTTAAAAAATCTTATTTTGACAGGAAAACTAGAAAGCTATCTGATTTAATAATTAATCAAAAAGTGTTAATAACAAATAATGGTCATTTCAGTTTGCCTGGCAAAATCACAAAAATAAATTGTAACCCTAGAAGTTATGAGATAAGTTTAGACGATACTTCAAGGATTGTAACACGAAATCGCCATCATATTAAACCTGATCCAGAAAATCTCATTATTCCTGACATAGATAATCACAGTAATCTAAATTTTAACAACAATGACAATAAAATTGTTTGCGATTTTCATGTTACAATATCAGGGAGAATTTCTAAACCACCAGTTTTAATATTACTTAATAAAACAGAATTGTTAAAATTTTAAATTAGGAACTTCAAAAATAACTAATCTGGGTACCTACGTGGGTTAATAGAAGTAATTATGTTTAGTTTGTTTACTTAAGAATAGTTGGTTTATAAATGTTATATTTTTTGTTAAGAAATGTTAATCTTATTTTGATATATTTTTACTTCAGTATATAAATAAATATTACAAATAGTGATATCTATTTACCATAAAATTTTTTAGGTGTACATTGTTATCAGTAAGTTTTTATTCTTGAAACCAATTTAGAGAAGCATGAAAGTTTATAGAGTAAGTAATGTAGAACAATATCATTTTTCTTTAAAAATGTATACTATTAAGAGATTCATTATTTATAAAAAGGGGGATGTTATGATATAAATATAAGTTTACATATTAAACATATTCTGATATAATATTTCCATAGTGTATATTCATTTATCCCCACCACTTTATAAATAATAGCCTAAATAGCCTGTGCACAAATAAAGATGCAGTTATTGTCAGTCCTCCGAAAAAGTTGTGTTTTGCAGACCAATAGTAATTATAATGTAACAATATTTTTTCCATATACAGGGTGTCCGGAAAATACGTGTACAACGTTTGACTACAGACTCCTGACGTCAAAATAGGTCGATCTAAGCCGACTTAGTTATATCCAAAATTGTCTCGTTTAGCCGGTAGAGGGCGTCAAAAATTTGTAAAAATATTGGTTTTTCCTAAATTACGTGAAAACCTGCAAATCGATTTTAATGATTTTTAGTATGTAGACTAATACTATAAAATGACGTTTTCTATAAGTATAGTCACCGGCTGTAAATAAGTGGAAGTGTTATAAAAGCGATATAATACGTCAACATTTCTCCTCATTTTTTATATGAACGGCGTTATGACAACCCAGATATTTTTGTAGAGTGACTGGATGTATTTGGAAGCTATTTTACCTCTTTAATATTTTTCGTTGAATGAGCTGTTTTGCCAGAAGAAAATATTTACAATTACTGCATACATCAGTTATTAACAATAAAAATAAAACAAAGTGTTTACAACAAAGTTGAAAGTATGTATTGTAAGAAACTAAGTAAAACAAAAACATTACTTAAGCAAATGTGTAAAATGACCGCCATCTTGCTGAATACACTTATTAACACTCCTTAAAAAATGATATTGGACCCTATCTAATGTCTCGGGGTTATTAAAATGGTTGCCTGCATTTAAAATCCGCTGCAATAAATCATCGCGTGTGTTTACCGGAGTCTTGTAAACTTCTGTTTTAATAGCGCCCCACAAAAAGAAGTCACACATATTTAACTCAGGAGAACGTGGTGGCCATTTTACTAGTGCATCATTGCCCCTTCCAATCCATCGGTTGGGATATTGATGATGTAAGTATTGCCGAACGGCAACGGAAAAATGGGGCGGGGCACCATCATGCATATACCACATTTCCCTCCGAAGTAAAAGGCGAAAATTGTCCAGAAGAATTGGTAATGTGTCTTGCAGAAAAAATTTAAATAAATATTTCTATCTAACAACGGGACCAAATTTAATTTGATTTTAATATTATTACTAATAATACTAAATATTTTCTTCTGGCAAAACAGTTCATTCAACGAAAAATATTAAAGAGGTAAAATAGCTTCCAAATACATTCAGTCACTCTACAAAAATATCTGGGTTGTCATAACGCCGTTCATATAAAAAATGAGGAGAAATGTTGACGTATTATATCACTTTTATAACACTTCCACTTATTTACAGCCGGTGACTATACTAATAGAAAACGTCATTTTATAGTATTAGTCTACATACTAAAAATCATTCAAATCGATTAGCAGGTTTTCACGTAATTTAGGAAAAACCAATATTTTTACAAATTTTTGACACCCTCTACCGGCTAAACGAGACCATTTTAAATATAACTAAGTCGGCTTAGATCGACCTATTTTGACGTCAGGAGTCTGTCGTCAAACGTTGTACACGTATTTTCCGGACACCCTGTATATATTTTATTTGATTTATACGATTTTAATGAAGTATAAGTGGTGATGCATGGGTAAACATCCACCGGGACTACCATACCTACTTATTTTAAAAATATTAATTGTAAAAAAAGCGATTTTAATAGATTTTAATATTTTAGTGAATTTTTTGATTATAAACTATTAATACTACTTTTCTTCTAAGTAAAATAAATCTATTGTTTATTTTTAAATAAAAAATGTGCTATCACATTTATATTAGTTTTCTATAAGGGATTCCGATCCATTGCAATATAATTAAACTTATTTTACATTTACCATGACTCTTAACTGCTATACAGGGTTGGGCAAATGTTCCGGAACGGCTTAATTACAGGCGAACGAAAAGTGATATCGGATCCGGGTTTTGGGCAATCTATAGGACTAAAATTTTACTATTTGACTATTATACCATATGTCAGTAATGTCACCTACTGTCAAGTGTTGACGTTATTTTTTTTTTGTTTTTAAATGGAACACCCTGTATATTTTTACATTTTTAAATTCCACATAAAATTATAATTATTTTTTATTAAATGCACTATTAGTCTATACTTCATAGTTTCCGAGATATTGACTCTCGAAAAGTGACATTTTTGAACTTTGACAGCTTATAACTTTCTAACAGTACGTCTTAGAGCAAAACGGCTTACATGTCCCTATCTTCAATTTTTATTATCTTCCCAAAAAAATCAACTTCCAGTTAAACCGGAACAACTGTATTTCCTGCTTTCGAGTTACATCCGGTTTAACCGGAAGTTGATTTTTTGAGAAGATAATAAAAATTGAAGATAGGGACATGTAAGCCGTTTTGCTCTAAGACGTACTGTTAGAAAGTTATAAGCTGTCAAAGTTCAAAAATGTCACTTTTCGAGAGTCAATATCTCGGAAACTATTCTTTGGGATACGGTATTTTATCCGTGGCTGAATATAAACGGGTAAGTAAAGGTATTTTAAATATTAGGTAGTGCAAAAGCACATAAAGAAGTGTATTAAATTTAGAAATTTTAAATAACATACAGGGTGGCCCTTTAGTGTGGCAAAGTACAATAGCTCCGTTACTATTTCAAATACATTAAAAATATTAATACAAAAGTTGAAGGGCAGTAAGTGACTTATAACGTAAAATTATTTTTAACTCTATAGGGTGGCTCAAAAAAGCGGAACAATAAAAAATGTACTTTTTTCAAATGGAATACCCTGTATATTTTTTCATTTTTAAATTCCACATAAAATTATAATTATTTTTTATTAAATACATTATTAGTCTATACTTTATAGTTTCCGAGATATTGACTCTTGAAAAGTGACATTTTTGAACTTTGACAGCTTCTAGCTTTCTAACAGTACGTCTTAGAGCAAAACGGCTTACATGTCCCTATCTTTAATTTTTATTATCTTCCCAAAAAAATCAACTTCCGGTTAAACCGGATGTTACTCGAAAGCAGGAAATATAGTTGTTCCGGTTTAACTGGAAGTTGATTTTTTTGGGAAGATAATAAAAATTGAAGATAGAGACATGTAAGTCGTTTTGCTCTAAGACGTACTGTTAGAAAGTTAGAAGCTGTCAAAGTTCAAAAATGTCACTTTTCAAGAGTCAATATCTCGGAAACTATAAAGTATAGACTAATAATGTATTTAATAAAAAATAATTATAATTTTATGTGGAATTTAAAAATGAAAAAATATACAGGGTATTCCATTTGAAAAAAGTACATTTTTTATTGTTCCGCTTTTTTGAGCCACCCTATAGAGTTAAAAATAATTTTACGTTATAAGTCACTTACTGCCCTTCAACTTTTGTATTAATATTTTTAATGTATTTGAAATAGTAACGGAGCTATTGTACTTTGCCACACTAAAGGGCCACCCTGTATTTATTGTACCTACCTATTTTATTTTAGAGGATTACCGACTAAAAAAGTAAAACAAAAGCAAAAGCTGTGGAAATTAATAAAAGTTTGAATGAAACGGGAGGAGGGAAAGGTTTTCATATTGTTTTAACACAAATTGAACAAAGATTACACTGACGAACATTTTAAAACTTTTTTTTCCTCCCTGGAATGATTTTGGCTGGATTTTATATATTTTGGCCTGCTGAATCCGGATCTGGCCTCAGATTTTCGATATCAGCCTCCAATGATAAGGGAGGGACATATGCTTTGATGTTAAGAAAAAGTCAATAAAAACCCCTTTCAATGCCGATTTATTAAATTTTTAACAATTAAAAACATATAATATATTTTATTAACAGTTAGCTTAGGTACAGTATAAACATTTATAAATAATTTAAAATTTAATATTTACTTCCCTAACGTCTTTCTTTTATAAGAACTCCTGGATGTGTCTCGTATTAGGGTCCAGCAATAGTCGGCTAACATATTCGGGCTCCACTTTCCTGTATACCTTTTCTCTATGGAGGCAATATCTTGGTGAAATCGTTCTCCATGCTCATCTGATACTGCTCCTAAATTTTCAGGAAAAAAGTCCAAATGAGAATGGAGAAAGTGAAGTTTTAGTGACATGTTGCATTTTAAAATATGATAGGCCGTGAGTAGTTCTTCCACGAGTTCACGATAATTTTCTGATTTATTATTTCCAAGAAAATTGTTGCAAACACTTTCAAATGCATTCCATGCCCGACTTTCGTTGTCACTTAAAATTTGCCTGAAGTTCGCATCTTTAAACAATTGCCTAATTTGGGGACCAACAAAAATTCCTTCTTTAATTTTGGCCTCACTTATACGTGGAAATTTGTCTTTTAAATACGTGAAAGCATTGCCTTCTCTATCCAGTGCTTTAACAAAATTTTTGATCAGACCCAGCTTAATGTGAAGTGGAGGTAAATATATTTTTTCTTTCTGAACTTATGGTTCTCGGGTCAAATTTTTAACGCCAACTTGTATTGTGTGTGTCACGTGGAGGCCAAACCTTAATTTTATAATGTTTGTCTCTTGCACGGCTATCCCATTCACACAAAAAGCAACAGTATTTTGTATATCCTGATTGCAGTCCTGTCAGTAACGCCACCACTTTTAAATCTGCACATATGTTCCATTTGTGATCTTCGTACTTTACACATCTTAGTAACATCTTAAGATTGTCATATGTTTCTTTCATATTTACCGAATGACCTATAGGAACCGATGGATGCTCGTTTCCATTAAAAAGTAAAACAGCTTTTAGACTTGTTTTAGACGAATCTATGAATAGTCTCCATTTATCGGGAGTATATGGTAAGTTCAGTTCGGTCATTAGGCCAGGTATGTCATGGCAAAATACTAAATCACCTTCCACTGCAAAAAAAATTGTGAGAGTAGATTGCCTTTTCCTGTAGATGGACACCTTCACTCCTTTTTTCAAGAGCTTCCACTGCTGCAGGCGGGATCCGAGAAGTTCAGCTTTTGTTTTCGGGAGGTGCAAGTCACAAACAAGGTCATTTAATTCACCTTGAGTGATTAAATGAGGTGTATCAGGCAAATCATGAGAACTAGGGATGTAGCTTGGTCCGGCTTCTGGTGAAATACTTCCGGAGTCTGATTCGGAATCAAGCGTGTAACTCTCAGGTGGCTGGGGAATGGGTAATGAGTTGTCATGGGGCACTGGTCGCATTGCAGAAGGAATATTGGGGTACTGAATGCTACGCTTGGTTTTGCTAGTAATTCCTTTAATATTCGTCATGCAAAAATAACAATCATCTACGTGATTACGAGGTTCCCTCCAAACCATTGGAACTGCGAATGGCATAGATTTATGAGTACTTTTCAGCCATCCAGTCAATGTTCTCGAGCACGAACTGCAACACATTTTTGGGGCCCAGGACCTATCTTGATCGCCAACTTTGCATCCAAAGTACAGTTCATAAGCCTTTTTTACTAATGAAGATATCGGTTTTTGGTACGCTTTTGCGGTAACTTCGCCACAAATATAACAGAAGCTATCGGCTTTATTAACGCAAACGCGCATCAACATTTTTGGTACCGTTTTAACACGCCCGTAGATCTAAGCGAAAATATGAATAGATGTTTACTAAATGATGATATAGTAACGACTAAAGGCATATTATTTCAAGCATAGATCCAACTACCTGCAAATAACAATGGGGCGACCGTTTATTACCTATAATATTAATGGGCCTATTCGACCCTTCCAAGAAATCTGAGGCCAATATAAACATTTGGTGGTCAGTTGTATATTAGTTTAGGTCCAAATATTACAAAATACACGATATTTTTATAAAGAGGATTTTTGTGTTGAACAGTGTATTAGACCTAATGGGCAATAAAGCGTATGAAGGTGATAATGTAGAGGAGATAGGCTTTAAAAAATGATTTAAGGTGTCGCCAGCTAGGTCAAAGAAACAATCAATGTTGGCAAACAAAGCAAGAATTTTTGAAGAGGATAAACCAGTAACATCAGGACATTTTGCTTTCTCTCCTTCTACAAAGCCTTCTGCTTCCACCTCACATGATTATGAAGGTCATAAAAGAAAAAAAAATTAAGATCATTAAAGAGGGGAAACTAAATACATTATCCGAAATAATGTTTTCTCCTACCACCGTTCCATATGTCGATGAAACTTACACATTTGATGAAAATATTGTAGAAGAAAATGTAGAAGAATTTACGAGTAAAATTGAAGACAATATCAGAGAAAATGTAGAAATTTTAAATCCAGCCTATGAAAACGATCACCAGTACTATAATAGGACTGATGCTTTGAAAGAAACAACACCCAAGAAGGTACCTTCGGTGTCAACAACTAGAAGGAGAAATTTAAGTAGCATGAGTGAGTCAATTGAAAAAATGAACGATAAAACTATTAATGTTCTTAGGAGTATTGACAAAAACTTGGAGGGTGTTAATGAAAATTGAACAGGAATTAACAATACCTTACAGTTAATATATTCCATTTTGGCAAACCAAACTTCTTTAAATAATATTTCTTAAATAATAATATTTTTATACATAAGTAGTTTTCTATAAATGAGTTAATTTTTTTTTGGGAAAACTGTGTTGTTAATCTATCTGTTTTGAGGCATTGCCTTTACATAACATGTAAAATTATATTTATATATTAATATGGGTTTAAAACGTAGGATTATCATAGTGTAGTAACCTTGATAACAATAATTGGTCCGTCCTTTAGTCTTTTCTCATGTTATTAAGCAAGTAGTTTTTATACCTTATCTTTAGATACTTAAGTTGTATTTCCTGAGTTACTGTAGTGGGATTAATTTAAAATATAAAACAAATAACACATTAGCGTTTTATTATGGAAAAATATTTTTAGAAATACTAGCATTACATTTTAAAGATAGAAACAATAATATACTACACGAGCATCCTAATACTAAATGATGCAGGATATATTATTATGAATACAAAAGAAAAACTGTACATTGGTAAACATATTTAATTGAGTGTACTATACGTATAGTCAGATCTGGTCTTAACGTGCGGTTCCAAAGGTCACTGGTCATATGCGTCAAATCAGACAACACAGAGGCTATCAAAATGTTGTGAGATTATTTACAAATATACCGAAGGAAGGAAAAATAGTTTCATTATTCTAGCTATCGCGAAGATAGCCACATATACCTAATATTATTAGTTTTGTAAAAATTATGTACAGGGGAGTTGAAAAAGTTACAAAAAAATTATATAATCGTTAATTATATACCTACTGTACCCTTTAACTAAAAACGATAATAATAAACAGTGCAATTTATTTTAACAATTTTACTACTAAAACCTAAAAATACAATGGCATTTAGTCTGATAAACTATTTCGATAATGAAAGAAAAAGTGGAAATTCGCAAACCAATATGCAGGAAACCGTAATGAAAACACTGGGAATTAGTTTAAGGACAATGCAGAATAATGTGCATGAAAAAAAAGCATAATATAATACCCAAGAGTACTAAAAAATGTAAACGAAAAACACCGTTTATAATAATTATAGCCTAAAAACTCTCACCGTCACTTATAAAATCTGAAAAGTCCTCGTCGTCTTCGAATGGAGCAATTATCATTGGCGCTACTTCGACATCTAGTACTTGTTCTCGATCCCACCAATCCCTTATTAATATTTCTGTATGTTCCACAGATTTCTTCCAGTACTCTTGTGTAATATGATCTAACGAATCTTGCCAAACTATTTGTACTTGGTCGGATTTAAGACCATCACCTACATGTTTTTCATAATAAGACTTTGCACCAGCCCATATTAATTCTATTGCGTTAAACTGGCAATGATATGGCGGCAGTCGTAGAACCTCATGACCATATTCACGCAGTATTTCATCTACCGCGTATATTTTGGGTTTTTTAAGAGACTTTGCTATTAATAGGAGTTCCGATTTATGCATATTTGGTAAAAGATTTTGGTTGTGTTTTTCCAGCCACTCATAAATATCACTTTTCCTCCAAGATGAAGTAGGCTGTTTATTTAAAATTCTTGAATGATATGATGCACACTGAGAAAAAGGATTAATTCCCAATACCCAGATATATTTCATCCAACTAAATAATCGAGTTGGTAACGAGCAAGTAAATCACCGAATTCAAAGAATTACATAATTTAATTGGAATTTCAATAAAGGTTTAATTGATCCACAACTATACCGAAAATATGTTAAATAGAAATTAAATTGCGTAAATTATAATTTATTTGATTTTTGGATAGTGCATATTTAGCAAAATTAAAATTTTGTTGTCACAATGACGATTTAATTCATGTAATGAATAATAATTCTTTGTGGTAATTATATTTTATTTTGAACAGATTTTAATATTCTTGTGACAACTATACTATAGTTTGCAAAAACGAAATCAATTTTGCTCAAAAGTAATGCGTTATTCCAAAAATAATATCATTTTATTGGCGCAATTATATTAGATTATAAGAAATAAAACAATATGTTTTAGAAATAATATATTATTGTGCTAAAATAAGTTAATTTAATTGTAACAATTATTTAGAGATTCATTTTAAACCCTCAAGATATTTTTTAAAACTAATTTATAATTGTAACAATATGTTGATTTTATTTAGTCAACTATTGCATGCATTTGAGAATAATATTATTTTATTGGCGCAATTATATCAGATTGTAAGAAATAAAACAATATGTTTTAGAAATAATCTTTATTTTTGACAAACCTCGTATACGCCTGGAAAAATTTAATATTATTTGATAGTTGCATTTTAGGTTTTAGACCAAGCGGAACTTTCTATGAAGAAGTAACTGTTTTTCGTAAAATTAATAATAAAAAAGTTTCCCATATGGGCCCAACTTTTGCCGGACACTGTATAAGGAATAAACATTTCGGACAGCTTTTCACCAGTACCTGTAATATTTTGATGCTCTTCTTCCTAGAGAAAAATAAAAATACCATTTCAAATTTTCGAGAAAATCATAAAAATCTGCGACCTTGTCATAAAGCGCCACCTACTGACACGAAAAATAACTGAACTTAAAATGTTATTATTCTAGTAGAGCGCCCATAAAAGTGCTTTAAAATTAAAAAAAGTTATTTGAAATCGGTTATTCCAAAAAAAAGTTATTGACTTTTTTTCAAACCAACGTTTACCCCTTCCCCACCCTTTATTTGACAAGGTAGGGACAAAACGTAAATACAAAAAAGTTGTGATATTTTCAGTAGGTTACAAAAGAAAAATTTCAATATAGGTTCACTTGAAACAATTTTGATTAAAACAATATTTTCTGCTCCGAGGTTGGATTTACGCCCTCTAGCGGTGGACTTTGCTGATTTACCAATAATTTTTTTTCTCAGGGTCGTCCGATTAACGGATCCTGAGATACCTATAGCCGGCGTCCCTTATTAATGAGCCACCCTGTATATTCTATACGGAAAATTATATTTATTTTTTAATAAAAAAGCATATAATTATAGTATATTTACTTAATAGTTTCCGATATATTGACCCGTTTTCTATAATCTTCTAACGTTCCATTTACCGTGAAACACCTTGTATAATGCACTGACTTAAATTACTATGTGCATATTTATTTTATTTTTACCATTTTCTAATTAATTGGTTAAAAAATTAAATTTTAAATATTCGTCAAGTTTAAAACAATTATTATCATATTTATTTTGGCAGCCATATTTTATATACAATTATTTAAGACATGATTTATCAAACTACTTAGGTACTTATTGAAAATAATTTGGTTTAAATTCCATTGAATATTTATAAATACATTAATAAATGTTATTTGTAGAAAAATTGGTACGGTCATACAGCGTGCGCATTGGAAAATTTAGTTAAATTCTTGGATTTTCGTAGCGCAATTCGCAACACATACATATAATAATGTACGCTATCTTCCCGTCGCGGCGCGGCAATTCTAGAACCATATACCTACCTAGTAGATAACAACTAAAATATTAGATAATAAAATAGGTATAATAATTGATGACTTAATGACAAACACAGGTACTAACATGGGTAACCCCCAGGTTTTTAATATTTCCTCCATTTCATCCATAACTATATTGTTATAATAATTGGACCACTTGAAGACAAACAAAAGAAAATACCGACACCCGACACCAACCCGAGCGCATGCTTCGCGTCGCGGTCGTCTTTACGTTGAGACTCGAGCCGTAATTCTGAGAATCACCAACTAACTTTCCTACAGTAAAATTTAGTTCGCGGAATTCTGGCAAAATAAATTTATTTTGGAATATCTGTTTTATTTGCAGTATTAAATTATAATCTCTAGGTTTCTTATACCATACTATGCTAACAAATATCTAAATTCCTTGAATAAAATATGTATTAAGAAAATTGAATGTAAATAATATTAGTAAACTGTAATTAATTGCATTAAATTATTGTTAATTTAACCTGTATATATTCCAATTCGATTTTTTAGTTGCCCGAATTAATCAAAAATATTTTACAAAATTATGTCAATAGTAATTTAGTGTAGTGAACTATAATCTTATTTATCCAATTAAAAAACCAATACTAGAAATGTTAAAATCGCTTAATTGCCACCAGAAAGAAATTTTTCTTAGTGCATTATCTAATACAATTAAAGACGGAGCATCCAAATTTGGTATCAATTGAACTTTTAACCATTTTTCAAACATTTCGCAATTCATATTATCATGATAGTCAGCACTTTTTGATGTTGAAGAAAAAATTAAACTCGCACCTGCAACATATCCTGTTGCAGAACCGGCATGCAAATTTCCTTTTAACACTTTTTACAGACTCATCTTGCCAAGATTTTGAACCACTTCCATTCGAAAATATCCACGTTCGTCTAAAAATACCACTTTTCTAAATTTCGATTTGTAATTGTCCATATATTTTTTTAAAAACTGAACACGCTGACTCACTATCTGTGGCTGCTCACAAAAAAATCTTTGGTTACAGTCTTTTTTTATAGCGAAAACCTAAATTTTTTATTAATTTTGATAACGCTTCAAGTCCAATTTCCAAAACACCCCGAATTTTTAATGTTTTTTGTAAAACTGGCAGAGTTACATTGGTTTTTGATTTGTATAAATCGTAAATCACATTTCGAACTCCCATTTTAATATTTTCGCTTAAATCCTCAGTCTTTGGCTTTCTTCGTTTACACTTTTTAGTATTCTTGGGTATTATGTTATGTTTTGTTTCATGCACAATTTTCTGCACAGTCCTTAAACTAATTCCCAGTGCTTTGGCTACTGTTTCCTGAATATTGGTTGGCGAATTTCCACTTTTTCTTTCATTTTCGAAATAGTTTATCAGATTAAGTACCATTTTTTTTTTTGATTGGGGATGCAAAAACCCAGAAAATTGTTTCATTTTGTCACAAACTGTCAAAGTCACAAAACTGGCATATTTAAAATAAAACGTAGCTGGTGCTATTATAAGCTTTTTTAGAATCGCTGGAAAGTAAATACATATCCTTTTTTTTTCATGTCAAAATGGAATAAGTCTGTCTCATTTATCTTACGTATTTTATTTAGAGGGTAAAATTAAACGCAAGTAAAGAAAACAAAAACTGAGAGTATGTCTTTCTTGAATCGTATGACCCGCACGATAAGACTAGATCCGACTATACATACATTTTATAATTAACTTGATAACGATGATTTTGATCTCTAACTGAATTGAAGAATATATTTAAAATAACAATACATCAGGTACCTATTTGAAAGTATAGAAAAAATTATTGAAAATATCTTGCAATTAACTGCCTTCTAGCTAAGAAACCAATATCATTTCTTTGCACATTATGTTCAAACCCAATGTTGTCATGGTCACCATTTTCTACAGCTACATCATAATTCAGTGGCAATCGGCCTCTGATACAAATGTTATGCAAGGCAGCACACGCATTAATTATATTGGCAGCAACATCTGGACTGTATCGCAATTTTCTATCACTGCTCAGGCATCTAAATCGCGTCTTAAGTATCCCATTGCACCTTTCAACACAAACTCGTGTTCTCACATGATGCTCAGTGTATCTGAAGTCGGGCGTTCCAGCAACAGCATTGAGTATAGGTGTCATTAAAAATGGTTTTTGGGGATATCCAGAATCGCCTAGCAGCCATGTGTTATGATCACCTAAAATAATTTAGTATTTAATTAAATACAAGGAAAGTGGGCACACAAATATTTATATTATGAATATTTTTCATATCGAAACTACAACAGTGTAACAATCTCACCTGCATTGTACCTCCTTTCCATTTCTACAGAAACCACACTATTTCTGAATATGAAGGCATCATGTGAAGCACCTCCCCACCGAGCATTGATACTTATGATTTCACAATCATAATCGCACACCTAAAAAAACTAAGCAAAATTATTTACTATTATGTTCTTTATTGGTTTGTCAATTGGCCATCGACCAAGGTACATTAACCACATTAATTAATTAATTTGATTTTCTGTACTGCTTTGAGGTCATGAATATGTAAATAGAAAAAAAATACTTTTTGTATATTTTTATAACAACTTACAATTTGGACATTTTTGGAATGGTAACCCTTCCTATTCACATAATTGTGTTCCTGTTCTTGTAGTGCTAAAATTGACTCATGAGTACAATCAATAGCTCCAAGTACACCAGGAAATTCCGTTCTTTTCATAAATCTTTGCTTTATTCTGTTTACTCTTTGTGCTTCATTTGGAAACACAATCCATTCTGGGCACACATACTGCACTATTAGAGGTGTCACTTGTGCAACAATTTTAGATATGGTAAACACCTTTGATATTCTCCTGAAGCATAAAATGCTAACATAATAAAACCTTTTTGGAGGGTCAATGGCAAGAGGACTGTTTGGAATAATATGAGGCACTAAAACTGGTAACAAGATATGTTGTATCATGTCCTTTGTAAGTCGAAAATGGCTAATAAACTGTTCATCGGTTAATAAAAAAGGCTCACTGTATCTCCTTAGCAAACGTCTTTCTACATTTAAAATCCTTATTCCGTGCCTTCTTTCCTCCTCTGCTATCACTTCGTAATTATACATTTGTGCAGGCAGCATCTAAAGAAAATACAATCAATTAAAATGAATACTCCAGCAAGTTTCAAAAAGTATTCGTTTTAGGTTACAATTATTCCTGCTGGGTGAAATTAGAAATAACACTTACTTACCTTTATTTGTATAGTTAGGACAATAGGTAAAATACCTAATTAACAGCTGCAACAAACCCTTAAATAACCCCAATCTAAGAACAAATCCAATGGAACTGTATTAAAATTATAACAAAAACAAATATAATAATATATCCCCAAAATGCAAATAAAGCATTTTCCGTTTTTGTCTTATACATGCTGGCGACACCTCATGGTTTGCCGATACCAAGCGATAGAATTGAAACGACAAGTAGCTTGCTTTCGATCGCAAACCGTGAATGCAATTCCAATAGCGACAAAGTCGATTCGTTACAACTAGATGAATTGAACGGAATGCCACCCATGGTATAATTAGTCAAATAGTAAAATTTTAGTTCTATAGATTGCCCAAAACCCGGATCCGATATCACTTTTCGTTCGCCTGTAATTAAGCCGTTCCGGAACATTTGCCCAACCCTGTATATGTGATTTAAAATGGTCTCAAATAAAAACATTTATAATTTTATGAAATAACTTTGATCATTTAAAAAAAACAGTTTTCAATAATATACTCTCTCTCTATTCATCAGAAATCTGTAAAAAATTATAATTAATTATCGGTTTTAAAGTTTAAGCATTCATTTTCATCCACAAATTTAAATTTTCTGCTTTCAATATGGCGATGACCGACCAACAAATCTCACCAGCAACGCAAGGAGAGGCATATTCAACTTTCTTCTAATTCTTTCATTTTGTATAGGGCCGAGAAAAAGAGGATGTATGTCCTTTTTAATGTATATTATTATAAAAGAAATAATAAAGGTTGTAAAAAGAAAAAAATAAACAAAAAAATAATTATACATGTATATAAACCAAAATTAGGGTAAAAATAGCAAATTATGCTGCATTTCTTGATAGAACCCCAGTTAGGTAAGTTATTATTCTTTATGCAATTTGAGCATCTGCAACAAAAAAAGTAAACATTACCTTGTGGCCATGCGATTCAATATTTTTATTGTTTAAGAACTCATGTGACATTGATATTATACAGTCATATAGAATATAATATTATAAGGTGTAATTTAGTGTCAGATTTTGTCTAATATCTAAATCTAAAAAATCCAATATCTAAATTGTTACTTTGTAGTCCTTCATTCGTAACTCTTAAAAATTGAACCAGACCTAAGGCTCTATTATAATCTTGTTGGCAGAATAGTTTCTATGTCTAGCTTATCCTGTAATTCCATTAGGTTACTTATGTTTTTGATAACTGTACATTTTATTGTACAGGGTTTTTCCGTATATTTTGGAACACCCCTGGAGCTTTTATTTGAAGACCTAGAAAAAACTTTAAATTACCAAAGTTGCATGATTTCTCCTGAACTGCCAGAATTTGTTATCGGACAAAACAAATGAACATCGTAAATTTGTTTAATATTGCTAATGTCGATTTTTTTAAATGGAACACCCTGTATATTAATTTTTTTTTAACTCCACTCTTTTCTGATTCCAAATATGTATATATGTTATATGTTTACTTTAGTCGTTTAGGCAAAATTTCATTTCAAAATATTGCGGATTAGAAAATCTATATTGGTATGAGGAAAACATGCTAGAACATAATGCTTATTCAGTAACAATAATTAATATAAATAATGATAATAATTTATGAAACAAACATATAACATATATACATATTTGGAATCAGAAAAGAGTGAGGAGTTAAAAAAAAATTAATATACAGGGTGTTCTATTTAAAAAAATTGACATTGGCATTATTAAACATATTTACGATGTTCATTTGTTTTGTCCGATAACAAATTCTGGCAGTTCAGGAGAAATCATGCAACTTTGGTAATTTAAAATATTTTCTAGGTCTTCAAATAAAAGCTCCAGTGGTGCTCCAAAATATACGGAAAAACCCGTACACCGTTAATTTTTTACAACTGTAAAATTGACGACACATCCGCTTTCGACATATTTTTCAAAATAACCCTAAATTTTTTGATGAGAGATACAGTTTATTAATATTTAATTTCCTAACTTCCAAGTTAACGACATACTACTTATTTATGTTTTTCTGAACTGTACATTTTACTGCACGCAGTTTATTAATGTGAATTTTTCATACTTATAAATTCTACGGTGCACTGTTATATTTATGTTTCATATCTGTTAATCTTACAGTACTTAGTTTTTTACATATTGTTCATAATTGTAAACCTACACTTTATTTATATTTTTCATTTCGAACAATTTTATGACTCAATCATTTTATAACTGTAAATTTTACGGTACGCCGTTTATTTGTATTTTTCATAACTATAAATTCTACGATACACCGTTTAATTATATTTTTCTTCATTTTGAATTTTACGACACACTGTTCATTTTTATTTTTCATAACTGTAAATTTTACGGTACAACGTTTGTTTGTATTTTTCATAACGGTGAATTCTACGACACACCGTTTAATTATGTTTTTCTTCATTTTGAATTTTACGACACACTGTTAATTTTTATTTTCATAACTTTAAATTTTACGCTACACCGTTTATTTGCATTTTTCATAACTATAAATTCTACGACACACCGTTAAATTATATTTTTCTTCATTTTGAATTTTACGACTCACTGTTAATTTTTATTTATCATAACTTTAAATTTTACGGTACACCGTTTATTTGTATTTTTCATAGCTATAAATTTTACGACACACCGTTTAATTATATTTTTCTTCATTTTGAATTTTACGACACACTGTTAATTTTTATTTATCATAACTTTAAATTTTACGGTACACCGTTTATTTGTATTTTTCATAACTATAAATTCTACGACACACCGTTTAATTATATTTTTCTTCATTTTGAATTTTACGACACACTGTTCATTTTTATTTTTCATTACTGTAAATTTTACGGTACAACGTTTATTTGTATTTTTCATAACGGTGAATTTTACGACACACCGTTTAATTATGTTTTTCTTCATTTTGAATTTTACGACACACTGTTAATTTTTATTTTCAAAGCTGTAAATTTAACGGTACAACGTTTATTTGTATTTTTCATAACTATAAATTCTACTACACACCGTTTAATTATATTTTTCTTCATTTTAAATTTTACGACACACTGTTCATGTTTATTTTTCATAACTGTAAATTTTACGGTACAACGTTTATTTGTATTTTTCATAACTGAGAATTCTACGACACACCGTTTAATTATGCTTTTCTTCATTTTGAATTTTACGACACACTGTTAATATTTATTTTTAAAACTGTAAATTTTACGGTACAACGTTTATTTGTATTTTTCATAACTGTGAATTCTACGACACACCGTTTAATTATGTTTTTCTTCATTTTGAATTTTACGACACACTGTTAATTTTTATTTTCAAAACTGTAAATTTTACGGTACAACGTTTAATTGTATTTTTCATAACTATAAATTCTACGACACACCGTTTAATTATATTTTTCTTCATTTTAAAGTTTACGACACACTGTTAATTTTTATTTTCAAAACTGTAAATTTGACGGTACAACGTTTATTTGTATTTTTCATAACTGTGAATTCTACGACACACCGTTTAATTATATTTTTCTTCATTTTGAATTTTACGACACACTGTTAATTTTTATTTTTCATAACTGTAAATTTTACGGTACACCGTTTATTTGTATTTTTCATAACTATAAATTCTACGACACACCGTTTAATTATATTTTTCTTCATTTTGAATTTTACGACACACTGTTAATTTTTATTTTTCATAACTGTAAATTTTACGGTACACCGTTTATTTGTAATTTTCATAACTATAAATTCTACGACACACCGTTTAATTATATTTTTCTTCATTTTGAATTTTACGACGCACTGTTATTTTTTATTTATCATAACTGTAAATTTTACGGTACACCGTTTATTTGTATTTTTCATAACTATAAATTCTACGAAACACCGTTTAATTATATTTTTCATAACTGAATTCTACGACACATCGTTTAATTGTATTTTTCTTGATTTTGAATTTTACGACACAATGTTAATTCTTATTTTTCATAACTGTAAATTTTACGGTACACCGTTTATTTGTAATTTTCATAACTATAAATTCTACGACACACCGTTTAATTATATTTTTCTTCATTTTGAATTTTACGACACACTGTTATTTTTTATTTATCATAACTGTAAATTTTACGGTACACCGTTTATTTGTATTTTTCATAACTATAAATTCTACGAAACACCGTTTAATTATATTTTTCATAACTGCATTCTACGACACACAGTTTAATTATATTTTTCTTCATTTTGAATTTTACGACAGGCTGTTAATTTTTATTTTTTATAACTGTAAATTTTACGGTACACCGTCTATTTGTATTTTTCATAACTATAAATTCTACGACACACCGTTTAATTATATTTTTCTTCATTTTGAATTTTACGATACACTGTTAATTTTTATTTATCATAACTGTAAATTTTACGGTAAACCGTTTATTTGTATTTTTCATAACTATAAATTCTACGACACACCGTTTAATTATATTTTTCATAACTGTGAATTCTACGACACATCGTTTAATTATATTTTTCTTCATTTTGAATTTTACGAGACGCTGTTAATTCTTATTTTTCATAACTGTAAATTTTACGGTACAACGTTTATTTCTATTTTTCATAACTGTGAATTCTACGACACACCGATTAATTATATTTTTCTTCATTTTGAATTTTACGACACACTGTTAATTTTTATTTTTCATAACTGGTAATTTTACGGTACAAACGTTTATTTGTATTTTTCATAACTGTAAATTTCACACCGTTTAATTATATTTTTCGATACACTGTTAATTTTATTGTGCAGAACTGTAAATTTTACTGTACGCAGTTTATTTATTCATAACGGTGAATTCTACGACACAGTTTAGTTATATTTGTCATAAATATGATAAAATATATACCAAACACCGGTGCGCATATTTTCAATAATTAAATTGTTAATTATTGGTTTTACCTTTATTATGTAGTATTTCCATAGATGGGGTTTAGAAGAGAACAATAGACAAAAAAGTGAAAGAAAAGAAAAAAAAGCATTTTTATAAAAGTTTTTGCTTGAAAAATAAATGAGATCCACGTTATGAAATATTAAATTTTTTACACATGGTGCAGAAAAATACGAAAACGTTATTTTTCTTAAGAGTAGACATACCTTGTATATAATTTTCTACCAAAAGAACAAATATTAAATATGGTAGGAAAATTTAAAACTTTAACTATGGAAGGTATAAACTACTTCCTGAAATAATAAAAATGTTTTAAATTAAGAACCACCACTAGTGACGCATTCACGGTGTCGTTTTTTGATTAATATTTCGTTACTTCTTTATGTTACCCAAAAATCGGCCACATACCTATAGTTTTACGTTTAAACGATTTGATGTATAAATCAATAAAAGCAGAAAAAGAAATATGGGCAAATTTGACAAAATTCCTTTTTTTGCTTTTATTAATTTATTAATTACATTTCTTTTTACTTAAGACTGTAGATAATTGCTACTTAAAGACGGATATTTCGCGGCTGTTTGTAGAAAAGGAAAAATAAACGAAATATTGGTAAGAAAATTAAATAAAATCTAGCACCTAGACATAACGAAAATCTAATTTATTTACAAGCAAACACTTTTATAGAGTTTAATTTTTTCGTATCTTTCACTTGTTGTTTCATTGTCCTCTTCTAATACGCGGATATACTGTATATCTAAATATTCTAATAAACTTATATCCGTGTTGGCTTACCGATTTAATTTTGTCTTTATTTACTTTTCCACTCTTTTCCACGTATTTTTCAAATTCTGTAAAACGGGCAGTTCTATCTACTTGTTGGTCCATATACAGTTGTTCTTGTACCGAATCGGGAATCTTCGGAATAGAATAGGAAAATATTGCATTGCAAATTAATAAAAAGTGCTGCAAGTAAAAAATACATGTATTACCTAAGCGGTTTTTGTCTTAATCATTGGACACTGTAAGTATATATACATGACGTTATACAAATTCAGGTTCTTTCATTGGAATCACCGAAGAGATACGATGACGCTTAAAGCGACAAAGATGCGTGTTTTGGAACTTAATAGTTAGGGCTAGTGATGCATTCGCTATTTCATTTTCTGGTGAATGTTTCTTTTCGTTTTAGTCTTAAGTTTAAAAAAATTTTAATTTATAAAGGACCCCTCATACAGCTAATGGGAAATAGTTTTCGGCAATTTTTTTTTTAGTATTTTGTAGATCTTGACGTTCTGAGTAAAAGTGTCCAATGCTGTAATGTAATCATATGACTAGTTTTTGAGGTGCGGCCTTTCAAAGTTGGCAATTTCTTACTTTAAGATTTTCTTCATTGCCTGGAGTTTTCACTTGTTTCTTAAAAACTATTAACTTTTCTTTTCTGTTGAAAAATTAGGCCCTAAGTAATTTTCACCTATAAAGAAATAAAATATTGACAGGATGTTGAATAATTTATAGGGGGATCAAATAATGAACAATTTTAGAAATTATGAAAATCTCAAAGACAGTAATTACTTACAAATTTTTTGGATTTCGACAAAGGTTGCATTTTATTTATATTTTAATATCTTAAAGTACCAAGATATAGAGAAAAAAAAAGTGTTTATAAGTTGAATTAATATAATGATATTTTATTTAACTATAGAACAATAAATAAATTATGATTTTTTTTATTATGACTCTAAGGTAGTCCGTCTAAACGCCTCTGGAACAAAGCCAAGGTAAATATTTCACCAAAAAAATATTTTATATAATATATATATATATTATATTTTGTCGTTTGATAAAAGAAAGAACTTTTTTAATTCTCCTATTTTCAAAAGTTTTTATTTGTGTTGTAACTGAATCACCCTGTTTATCTTAGATTAGAATGTGTAAAAAAGTAGTTATTGTCCAAAAAAATAATGTTACCGATTGGAATATAATTAAATGTATTAATTAAGTATAACATAGAAACTACAGTCGTTCATCACGATTTGAGGGGAATTTTTTATTTGATAAATAAAATACCTGGCCATATTGCAATATAATCTACATCCACCATAGACATTTACCTTTAGATAAGCAAACATTAATCACGAAAGTGGCAAATTTAGGGCCTTGCGCATGTAAACAAAGCTAAACACGATTAGACATGCGTATTGAAACATTATCATTTGACGAATGGGTCCGGGCTTTAAAATTTAAGTTCTTGCATTTTAGTTTTGCTTCTAAAATTTGTTTAAAAATGATTCGTCGTATAATATAAAATATAAAAAACAAACAGAACCAGCAAAATAACCAATCTTAGATGTTATCGCGTACCTAACCTTAAGTCAAATATTAGTTGATATATAACTTGTATTGATTTTTACAATTTGGCAAAAACTGGGGTACGTGGAAAACATTTTCAAGCCCAATTTCTTGTACAAGAATTTTAAAAAGTTTTTGCCCGAGAACTTGACCCGTGGAATAGTTTCACCAATGGATAAATATAAACATACCTAGGTATTTACCTTTTTCTTTTATATAATATTACTATACAGAAAAGTGTCTTTTAATCTGTTTGAAGCAATATATTGCCTGAAAAATAGGCGAGTTATGTTTAAAAAACAGAAACAACTATTTTTAAAAAACAATTTTGTTTTTGTTCGGATAATACAGCGCGGCAGCATCGGCGTAGCTAGGGGGGGGGGGCTGCCCCCCCCCCCTGAAGGCCCTGGGCCCCCTGAAATATCCAATAATATTAATTAATCCACCCTACACTGGGGCCCAGGCTCCCCCTGAAAACTAAGGCTAGCTACGCTGATGCGCGGCAGCGTCTGATTTGAACGCGCTTAAGCCAAAGAATGAATTGTTTAAATTATTACATTAACATTTGTTATAAAACTAGAGTCATCAAGAGAAGGTTGGCCTGGGAATCGTCTAGCTCATCGTTTTCGCATGGATGTAACTCCTCCTTCCTTAAGCTGAGAATATACTGGAGGTATTCTGCGAGGTATTGGTATTTTCGGTTCTGGCATCGATGGGGATGTCATCCGTGGTTCGAATTTCATGTTTAATTTTTGAAGTGAATGATAATTTATCGCCTGGGTTATGAAAAATATCGGAGTATCCTTTACAGAGGGTTATAATGGCTTTTTCCTCTTTGATGTTTAAGTGGTCCGTGCGAATTAAATCTCGAATATTTGGTTCCTTATTGGTATTTTGGTTACTTTGTATGTTCTGGGTTATATTTTCAAAGGAAAAGATTTCATATGAAGTTTGCTCGAATAAATCAACAGGTATTGGTTTAGTTAATGTCACGAAAATCGTTTTGTCGGAGTTATTTTGTATTTCAACAGGGGCGTATCCGTTTTTTGCAAGGGTTAATATTTATGTTAGAAAGAGTATGTCGATTTTACCGGGTTTTGTCAAAATGTCTCCTTCTAGTGTTGGCAGGGACGTTTTTTACTATTTTTTCATTTGGATTTACTAAAAATGAAAAACATGATTCGTGTATTTGGCGATAAAGAAATGGTATATCAAGTTTGTGTCCAATCAGCCTCTTATTACATAGGTCGATCAGTGGCGTAGCCATAAGGGGGTCAGGGGGGCGGTTGACCCCCCCCCCGCCCCTGGCTTGGCGCCCCTTTGCTACTTAAATAAAATTAAAAAATCGGTCTTGTTTGAATTTTAATAAACTTAACACAGAACAAAATACCAAAAAATCACAAAGCCTGTAAATGTCCGTTTTAAAATAAAATAAAAGTTATTCTGTGGTCTCTGATTTGTCGGCATTGATCAAATGTAGCCGTCATCGCTTATTTCTCTCTACACGGTATACCTTACTATTGCAACGAACAGTGCCAATGCGGAAAGGTCCTTTAATCGGTTAAGAAATATTAAAACTTATAATCCCTCGACAATGACGGAACAACGATTAAATTTATTTAGCTATATTAAACATAGAAAGTGATTATGTCAAAAATTTAGATCTTTCTAATGTTTTAGATGATTTCAAAAGCCTTAAGACTCGTCGAATAGCTTTATAGTTATATAAAAACATTTTTCAAATTATTGATTGAAGTTGTGTAAGGTCAGAATATTAAAATATTTTTAGTTTTGTGTTTATTTTTGATTGTTTAGTACTTGTTTTTATTATAAAAGGATTTATTTTTTGTTTTATTAAAATTAAAATAGTTTAACTGTGTTAAATGAAAAAAAAAACGTAATATAATAATATATCACAAAAGCATACAATGCATTTTTTTTTACCCGATGTTGAAATCTTATGTTTTTTTAGCTGTAATTTAAAACACGTCTTAGTTTGAAAAACTATACTTCTATTGTCAATAATTGTCGCTCACCAATAATTTAATAAAAGGCTTTAATGGTGCTTAATACTATGCCTTATTTTTTTGTCAATGTTTAACTGAATCTGGATTTAAAAAAAAAAAATTGGACAAAATGTGTATTTAAAAATATAGGCGCCCCAAAAGGACTTCGCCCCTCCCGCCCCAAAATCCTGGCTACGCCACTGAGGTCGATAAAGAGATCAATGCTGAGTATATCCCTCCCCAAGCAGCAAGGGGTAGTTGAATCGACGTTGATTAAAGGTTGATTGGTGTCGTAGGCGTTGATATACCAAAAATCAACGTTGAATAAACATTATAAAAGCAACGTAATCATCAACGTAGTTTAAGTGACGTTTATTCAACGTTAAATATAGGTTGTAAGAGACCTTCAAGCTATTTTGTAAAAATAATTCTACTCATTGGCACCAGTATTTTTCAAATATATACTAGGTATAGCAACTTTAAATAGTTTTAACACAGATTTTTAAAAAAAAAATTTAAGTGGACTAAAGACGTTGAATAAACGTAGCATCATCTGAAATAAATACTGTATTAATAAAATTTAAGATATAAAAAAAAACCGGCTATTGCCGTTTATATCTTATTGGATGCACGTGTAATGTAGCAACATGATTATATATCAGATACAAAGCCGACTCTATGTCAGTTACTTAAAAGTGGATAACGTTGTACTTCCATGCAAATTAATTCAAATTTCCCGCCAGAAGCTTGACATTTGACAAATCCGAATTTTCCACGCGACCGCGTCCCTCCAAGTGACATGGTGGTGACATGTGACCGTGTCCTTGTTTGTTTGTATTTGAGAACTGAGAAGAGAAAAATGTTCAAATTAATAATTGCATTATTGCTGGTGTTATTATGGTACATTTATTAATGTTTCCACTATTTCCAGCCTGGATTTAACATTGATTGGTAAGTGAAATGTATTACATTTACACAAATAGAAGTATATAATGTTAACAAAATTTCGTATTACGGATGGCGTCTCATTTTCGATTTTATATTATTACACAAAAAATAAAAAACGGGTTTACTTTAGTTAGTTACTGGAATACAAGAATTCCTTCAAATATTAGTCACAAGTCTTCTGTGCGGAATTTTTTTTTTTAATTTTCAAGAAAGAAATAAGATACCTAACCTCTAACCAAAATTCACAAGGTCACGGGACCTGTGAAGCAAGCAGGGGCGCTGTTTTTCTACAAAATAGTAATAATTCTTCCTAGGCTCCTATAATAATGCCACCTTATATATTATTCTGTTGTCCATAAGTAGCTATTAGTCTAATAAAAGGTAAGGTACCTAAATAAGTTAAATTTTTAATCAATTATTAGTACAGTAGCAAAATTGGTAGTTCTTTTTCTACATAAATATTCATAAAAAAGTGGTTTAATGTAAAGTTTATGTATTGACATTTTTCAATGGAATTTTTAAGAGTAGGTAATGTGGTAAATTTCTTTGATATAGGTACTCGCTGCTAATTTTAATGCGAATGATCATTCATTACATTACGAGCATGGAAAGTGAGACATGACACTTTATATAATTTTTTTTAACCTATGTTTTTACAGTAAGGCTATTCTGGTATGGGTAATTTGCTTAAATATTTGATTATTGTATGAATATTCTAATTTGTGTAGAATATTTTAAAGTGCAAGTACAGGGTGAATATCTTAAAATTTGTCACCCCTTCTTTACTTTGTTATTTTTGAAAATAGAAAAACTTTTAAAAAACAAAAACAATAAATGATTTTTTTTAACAATCAATCAATTAATCAAATCAGAACTCCGCAAATGATATAATAAAAAAAATTTGTAGAGGAATGTAATGTCTGATGTTTGGTAAGCAGAAATAAATAAATTTGGATTATGATTGAGAATGTTGCCTTTTAGATGAATACGAGAAAGCTAAAGAAAAGAGAAGTAAAGCCCAATTTACATCTGATATTAAATCAGACAGTGAAATAGACTTAAATAATAGGACAAAAAGACAACGTAAACCTCCATATGTATACAGCGACTCTAGCGATAGTGACAGTCAAATCCAAAGCAAATTAGTCAACAAGAAAAAAAAGCTTTCAAGACCTCCCCCTATTGAAAATTAAAGTGATGGTAAAAACTTTTCAGTACTTTGCTTTTTGTTTTTTAAAATTTTAATTGAAAAATTATTTTTTAATTTTGTTTGTGCATTTATTTTTAAGAAGTTTTATGTATAATGCCTTATGCCTCAAATAAAGTAATCGCAAACATCTTGGTGATTTTATTTTATTTGAAAACTGCTTTAAAATAGCTACATTATTTTAAAACACTATCTTTAAAGGTAGCAATTTTTTGCTGCCAGCGGGATATAAGGATGGACATTTAAAATAGTATATTACTAAACTAGTTTTGTAAGACATGTTTACACTCGATCAAAATAGCACTCGTACAAGTTCTAAAGAACAAGTGTTGTCAAGTCTTATGGAGCAGTTCTCTTCAATATTTTTTCTACTTTTAGTATTTTTATGCCTTACTTTTAAAAAATATGTCATAAACATGTAAAGCAATGTTATCTTAACTTTCAAATGAAATGGACATTTTGGATTTCATTATATTGGCTACTCATTATAAAACCTAAATTGTTATTACACCGAAATGAAGCAATAAAGTAGAAAATTATTTTAAATAGGTAGATTATCTGACGTCTTAAAGACATCTGGTCAACGTAAAATACGACGTAAATCGAGACGTTGATTCAACGGTCACATTCAACGTTGTATCAATTATGACATTGTGCCGTCCTGTCAACGTAGATTCAACTGTTGTTACAACGTAATGCAACGTTGGGAAGTATCGTACATTCAACGTTGTATCCACCAATCCTTGCTGCTTGGGTCAGAGACAGAAATTCAAACCATACCATCCGCGAAAGAACCGGTGTTACGGACGCACTAGAAATAATCACAACGCTAAAATGGAACTGGGCAGGCAATGTTGCCAGAGCCAGAGATGGAAAATGGACCAAGAAAATCCTAGAATGGAGAACTAGACAAGCATATCGTAACCCCCAACAAGATGGTCGGACGATATTAAGCGCACCCAGCACAACTGGATGCAGAGTGCCCAAGACTAGAAGAAATGAAATAATTTACGGGAAGCCTATATCTAGCAGTGGACGCAGAACGGCTATTGATGATGATGACAAAAACTAGAAATTCATAAATATTAAACATCCACAATAAATCTACAGAGAAAACTTAAAACATAATAACAAAAATGTCGCCCGGTTTGTTCTGGAGCGTATTTTGAGCATGTCGGCAAAGAAGGACAGGCCGATAACAATAGGTTTGTGCGCATGCCTAATTCTGCTGGAAGGAAAGGCGTCTGTCTGGCGAGCCGTGCGCTCTGACGTATTTTTTTCACCCATAAAACTTAACTTTTATTTGCGCACAAGATAATCTGTATGTATCTATAGGTAAATGTCTATAACATCCATCTATACAGGGTGGTGCATCGATCCATGCAACATAGGAAATCCCATGCAAATTTTGAGATGGTCAAATATTGGCTCCCCAATTTATTTTAGGGCAAAAGTTTATTTAACTTTATTAAAGGGAATACTTTGACGAACTAACTGACGAAATTTTAGCGCGATTTATTAAGTATTTAAGGGCTTATTTAAAAAAACGTCAATCTATAATTGGCGAAAATTAACAAATTCGATTCTAAAGCTTTATAATAAAAACACCAGTAAATGTCAGTAACTGACAAGAAGGATGTATTATGACAATACATTTGTATTTGGGTAAAATAGGTTAAAAGCTTCAAGGTTTAATATTTTTAATACAATTTGGTTTGTCTCTCCGTTATACATACAAAAATATATTGGAGGCGATAAATCAATAAAACAGTTTTGGTAAACAAAAAGTACTTTATTTTTCGAGACTTTGAGTTTCAATGCATATTAAAACAAATAAATTACATACTTAACTAATTATTTAATAAGATGTTCAAACAACCCCCCATTTGCTGCTAGACAATACCTGAGACGATCATAAAATTAATTGCGAACATTTCTTAATTGATACACGGACAGACTTCCACACTGTAAAGTAATAACATTTCTATTTAAAATTTTTGTAGATGGTTGTTTTTAGGTGTCCCCATAAGAAAAAGTAATTCGGCGAAAAATCGGGATAGTCCAATAACGTTACCTACAAAAACATTTTCTAAATACTCCCTAACTACTGCGGAGTTATGAGCTGGGCAGCCATCCATCTGGAACCAAATTTCTTGATTTTCTCGAGCAACTTCATGCAACGCAGGCGTAATTTCATTTGATGCAGTTTAAGAAAATATTATGCGGTTAAATTTTGATTTAAAAAGAGTGGTCCAATAATATGATGTCCCAAAATGGGAGCCCATACGTTAACTTTTTGGGGATACTGCGTCCTTGTTTCAATAAGCCGAAATTCATTTTTTTGGCTCCGTATCGTAAATTTTGTACATTAGGTTTGTTATTCAAGGTAAAAGTACATTCGTCGGTGAAACAAATATTTTGCAAAAATTCCCTGTCATTGTTTGCCCTCTCCATCATATTAAAACAAAAATAAGCCCGTCGAATCATGTCCCCATCTCTTAATTCTTGAACTCTATGGTATTTATACGGATAATATTTATGTTTATGTAATACTCATAAAACGGTTGTATGATGTTTCCCCTCTTCGTCTCCAATATGCCTAGTACTTATAATTCCCTTATTTTCTTCCACGCTTAACAAAATATTTAAATCATTATCTGCATGATTATTAGGTACCTTCGTCTTCTCTTTCGCATTTACATTTATTGAGAACCGTTCCACTATTTTCAAATTTGATAATTATTCTGATTACGGTGGATATTGCTGGAACTGGCCTCTCGGGATAATGTACTGCAAACATATCGGATACATTTCTGCTGCCGTTTCCCGCATAATACCACTTAACTATAGCAATCTTTTCAGACGTAGAATAGTTCATAACGAAATAATATTTATGGTTAAAAAAATTGTCAAACTTGGTTTGAATTTGACACTGACATAATCAATCAAAATATCGTCATTAAAATTCAGACCCGTATTATCCATTTTAGGATAATAAAAGATAATATTATTTTTTAAATAACTTTGGATAGACTGCATGAAAATTATTAAAAATTTGCAACTGAGTTTAGTTTATTGAACTCTTTAAAAAGTTTAGATAAACTTCTGCTCTAAAATAAATTGGGGAGCCAATATTTTACCATCTCAAAATTTGCATGGGATTTCCTATGTTGCGTGGATGGATGCACCACCCTGTATACATTTTTATTCTTGAATATCTTGGTACTACAGGATATATTAATATAATATGAACAAATTCCAGCCGTTTGTTTGCGAAAAACAAGAAAATGGGTAATTCTTTTTTTGGATTTTTATAATTTTGAATTATTATTAATAATTTGATCCGCCTATAAATTATTCAACATCCTGTACCTATTTCATTTCCTTATAAGTGAAAGAAAACTTAAAATCTAATTTTCCACCAATAAAGAAGAAGAAAAAGTTAATAGTTTTTAAGAAAGAAGTAAAAACTTCAGGCAATGCAGAAAATCTTAAGTAAAGAATTGCCAACTATAAAACGCCATAACTTAAAAACTAGGCATAGAATTGGATGTACAAAATACTAAAAATTCCCAAAAAATTAGCCAAAAGCCATAAGCGGTGTTAGGAGTCCTTTATAAAAGGAAGTTTTCCGAAATATATTATATACTATATTTTTTCCCAAGCAGCAAGGGGTAGTTGAATCGACGTTGATTAAAGGTTGATTGGTGTGGTAGGCGTTGATATACCAAAAATCAACGTTGAAAAAACATTATAAAAGCAACGTAATCATCAACGTAGTTTAAGTGACGTTTATTCAACGTTAAATATAGGTTGTAAGAGACCTTGAAGCTATTTTGTAAAAATAATTCTACTCATTGGCACCAGTATTTTTCAAATATATACTAGGTATAGCAACTTTAAATAGTTTTAACACAGATTTAAAAAAAAAAAATTAAGTCGACTAAAGACGTTTAGTAATACCCATCATCTCAAATAAATACTGTATTAATAAAATTTAAGATATCAAAAAAAACCGGCTATTGCCGTTTATATCTTATTGGATGCACGTGTAATGTAGCAACATGATTATATATCAGTTACAAAGCCGACTCTATGTCAGTTACTTAAAAGTGGATAACGTTGCACTTCCATGCAAATTAATTCAAATTTCCCGCCAGAAGCGGGAGGATTGAGACATCACATGCAAAAACGCAACGCAACGCCGAGCGTCGGACAACTTGGTCTTTCCTTACAAGAAAGACAAAGATAAAGGCGATCCTTGACATTTGACAAATCCGAATTTTCCACGCGACCGCGTCCCTCCAAGGTGCCTCCAAGTGACATGGCGGTGACATGTGACCGTGTCCTTGTTGTTTGTTTGTAGGTGAGAACTGAGAAGAGAAAAATGTTCAAATTAATAATTGCATTATTGCTGGTGTAATTATGGTACATTTATTAATGTTTTCACTATTTCCAGCCTGGATTTAACATTGATTGGTAAGTGAAATGTATAACATTTACATAAATAGAAGTATATAATGTTAACAAAATTTCGTATTACGGATGGCGTCTCATTTTTGATTTTATATTATTACACAAAAAATAAAGAACGGGTTTACTTTAGTTAGTTACTGGAATACAAGAATTCCTTCAAATATTAGTCACAAGTCTTCTGTGCGGAATTTTATTTTTTTTAATTTTTTAAGAAAAAAATAAGATACCTAACCTCTAACCAAAATTCACAAGGTCACGGGACCTGTGAAGCAAGCAGGGGCGCTGTTTTTCTACAAAATAGTAATAATTCTTCCTAGGCTCCTATAATAATGCCACCTTATATATTATTCTGTTGTCCATAAGTAGCTATTAGTCTAATAAAAGGTAAGGTACCTAAATAAGTTAAATTTTTAATCAATTATTATTAGTACAGTAGTAAAATTGGTACTTCTTTTTCTACATAAATATTCATAAAAAAGTGGTTTAATGTTAAGTTTATGTGTTGACATTTTTCAATGGAATTTTTAAGAGTAGGTAATGTGGTAAATTTCGTTGATATAGGTACTCGCTGCCAATTTTAATGCGAATGATCATTCATTACATTACGAGCATGAAAAGTGAGACATGACACTTTATATCATTTTTTTAACCTATGTTTTTACAGTAAGGCTATTCTGGTATGGGTAATTTGCTTAAATATTTGATTATTGTATGAATATTCTAATTTGTGTAGAATATTTTAAAGTGCAAGTACAGGGTGAATATCATAAAATTTGTCACCCCTTCTTTACTTTGTTATTTTTGAAAATAGAAAAACTTTTAAAAAACAAAAACAATAAATGATTTTTTTTAACAATCAATCAATTAATCAAATCAGAACTCCGCAAATGATATAATAAAAAAATTTTGTAGAGGAATGTAATGTCTGATGTTTGGTAAGCAGAAATAAATAAATTTGGATTATGATTGAGAATGTTGCCTTTTAGATGAATACGAGAAAGCTAAAGAAAAGAGAAGTAAAGCCCAATTTACATCTGATATTAAATCAGACAGTGAAATAGACTTAAATAATAGGACAAAAAAAACAACGTAAACCTCCATATGTATACAGCGACTCTAGCGATAGTGACAGTCAAATCTAAAGCAAATTAGTCAACAAGAAAAAAAAGCTTCCAAGACCTCCCCCTATTGAAAATGAAAGTGATGGTAAAAACTTTTCAGTACTTTGCTTTTTTGTTTTTTAAAATTTAAATTGAAAAAGTATTTTTTAATTTTGTTTGTGAATTTATTTTTAAAAAGTTTTATGTATAATGCCTTATGCATCAAATAAAGTAATCGCAAACATCTTGGTGATTTTATTTTATTTGAAAACTGCTTTAAAATAGCTACATTATTTTAAAACACTATCTTTAAAGGTAGCAATTTTTTCCTGCCAGCGGGATATAAGGATGGACATTTAAAATAGTATATTACTAAACTAGTTTTGTAAGACATGTTTACACTCGATCAAAATAGCACTCGTACAAGTTCTAAAGAACAAGTGTTGTCAAGTCTTATGGAGCAGTTCTCTTTAATATTTTTTCTACTTTTAATATTTTTATGCCTTACTTTTAAAAAATATGTCATAAACATGTAAAGCAATGTTATCTTAACTTTCAAATGAAATGGACATGTTGGATTTCATTATATTGGCTACTCATTATAAAACCTAAATTGTTATTACACCGAAATGAAGCAATAAAGTAAAAAAATTATTTTAAATAGGTAGATTATCTGACGTCTTAAAGACATCTGGTCAACGTAAAATACGACGTAAATCGAGACGTTGATTCAACGGTCACATTCAACGTTGTATCAATTATGACATTGTGCCGTCCTGTCAACGTAGATTCAACTGTTGTTATAACGTAATGCAACGTTGGGAAGTATCGTACATTCAACGTTGTATAGACTAATCCTTGCTGCTTGGGTTCTGTTTCTAAGTAATATCTAATAATAGATGAATCGAAATGTGCTTATCATAGATTGGAGGTTATTCGCATCGGATCGACGCTTGGCTGCTTTTTGGATAAAATAAAAATAAATGAAATATTGATCAATAACGAAGGGGCAAATACATCACTTGCCATAACTCTTAATATATGTTAAAAACTTACATATACAGGGTGATTCGCGTTGAGCGGCCTATTAGAAGATTTACTTTAAACATTCAAAATATTATATTTTGACGTTTGTATCACTTCAGGTTCAGATTTTTCAGGAAAAACTTTATTATTTGAAATAGAAAGTGTTTTTTGCCATTTTTGAATACCATATAAAAATCTAAGACACTTGAAAAATGTAGAATAAAATACAGATGCGCTAAAAAACTTTCTATTATTAACTTAATCAAGACAATCATTGTTTCGCACACTATGGTTTCTTCAGATGTTAACTATACCAATAAGATCATTTTATATTGTACATACATGTCATTTAGGGTATAGAGTTTATATTTTGTGTAACTTGCTACTTCTTAGTTGACAACTAAAGAAGCCACAGTGTTGGCCAAACAATAATTGTCGTGATTAATTAAATAAGTGAAAATTTTTGACATGTATTTTATAATGGATTTTCATTACGTATGGGCTAACTCCATTCAGTAAAGGCCAGTGCACACTACCGGTTACGATCCGATCCCGATTCACGATTACGGTTACGATTGCACGTTCGTGAACTCACACTATACAGTGACAATCGTTACGGTTCGTTTCACGATTGCACTAAATATAACCTATAAAATTAGCGATTTGACTTTGAAAGCTGTGAGGCAACCGGACTGCGTTCAGAAACAGCTTAAGCCAAACCAAAACCAACTTTACCCCTACCCCACCGAAAAGTCAAATTTAGTAGAACTTGTTGTGGACGACAAAAGCCAGTTGTCAAAAATAAGAAGTGTCAAGGAACAACCTAAAAATCTATATTTGAAAAAAAAATTTTGGGATTATGGATATAATTATCTGTTATTGTTGGTGTTGGTAATTGTAATCACTAAAGCAATTATCTACGATTGTAATTAAGTTTTTGGTTGATTAGCGTTATGATGTTAGTGTTGTTACAGAATTTTTTTTAATGATACCGATACTGAATCAGATTATGATGATGAAATAGAAAATTTGTATCTAGGAGCTGCAGTGGCCATAAACAAAAGCATACCACCAAGAATCTAAAATTATGTGGAACAGGTAGCTTCAAAATACAATGATGTTAAATTTAAAGAAAATTTCCGTTTAAGTAGAGGAGCTTTTCATCTTACTGTACAAAAATTATTACAGATTTATGCCGCTGTCGACTTGACAGATTTTAAAATTTAAACCTTGAAAAATTTCCAACCAATCATAACTCGTATAGCCACTTTCGGACGCTCTCCGAGGTGCCTCCAAATCTTACACTACTCCGGCAATTCGTGAACGCTAAACGCTGATCATTTGTGACAAGCTGTGGCTTATATAGAACGCGTAAAGTAATTTCTAGCTTGGCTTAAGCCGTTTATGAACGCACTCCAGTAAACACGGAATTGAGCATGTGCACGTGACGTCATTAGTCAAATTTGACAGACGCCCTGAGGAAAAGCAAAACCTGTTTTTACCGTTAGTTTACAGGTAAAGTAAATTTTTTTGTTATTATAACGCTTATCATGATTTGACAAACAAACTAACCTGATGATAATAAATAAGTCCATAGGACAAAAAAATTTCAAATATTTATAGTAGGGAGAGATACTATCTCTCCCTACTATTTATGTTTTTATTTAAACGATTATTTACCAACAAAAATTTAAAAAATGATTTCAATAAAAAAATTTAAAGTCGAAATAAAAACGTGGATATAAAAAACAGACGATTTGAAAATATTTTTAGAAATGCTTTAATTAATTAATATTGTACTGAATAATTTATATAAGTAATATTTTTTACTTAAAAATTATAAATTAATAATTTTATTATAGGTAATATATTTCTTCAAAAAAGCTGCGTTCATACTATAAATTAACATTTATGATTGTACATACTAAAACAAAATATAAGATTTGCCCCTAACAAGCTCAGCTTCAGGGGATTGAAGAATAAGTTTATCGAAGACAACATAAACATATTTATTATATTATTAAATTTTAAATAAACTTATTATTATTATTATGAAATCTGAAAATATACCGATGTCAACGTCATAAAACTAACCTTAATATGTTTTCCTCAGGGCGACTGTCAGGTTGTGCACATGCCCTATTGGCGGAAATGTGGCCGAACAGGCAGTGGTATTTAAATCAAGTTATACGTCGTCGTAAAATTTGTTTCGTTCTTGGAGCACTTATCATCGCTGAAGAAGATGAGCGAACGCAGCGAAAAAGAAGGGTGGGTCACGAAATATTTACAACGTCGAGATGAACGAGGGATGCATAAAAATCTTTTTTTTAGAATTAGCCTTGGAGGACCCAAACAAAATTCCGCATCAATAGTCCAGTTTGTGGACTTGGCATTTTTGGTGCGATTTATTATTATTATTATTATTATTATTATTATTATTATTATTATTATTATTATTATTATTATTATTATTATTATTATTATTATTATTATTATTAACTCCACAACTGCACACGCCTTTGTGACTGAAATCTGAAATGTTATGATTCGAACCACAGAAAAATAAACAGTTTATTCCGAAGATGAGGAGCAGCAACAGATGATCGCGTGATCACGTGATTGCACGCGGCATTGCTATTGGCTACGGTTGCCTACGATCCTATTAAAAATAGAACTCAACCTAAACGCCCCAACCGAATCGTAATCGTGGACTGGTTCGCTCTGATTGGTCGATGGGTCCAACAGAATCGCAATCGTGAACCGTAATCGGATCGTAATCGGTAGTGTGCACTGGCCATAAGTAACTTTATCTACATGACGATATTGACCATACTGGCCCAATTGTAAAAAAATATCAGAAGCTAACAAAATTTTAAATGTGTACTTATTGTTAGCATCAAAATTACAGTTTGGCATGTTTTTGCATAAAAAGGGGGCAAAGGCATTTAATAATTTTTATCTCAAAAACGGTGACTGAGATATCTTCTTTCAAAGTTGACCATTTTTGCCATTTTTTACCGCATTTGTTTGCATATAATTTTTCGCTCAAATTTAGCACATCATTTATGGAGCACGTCTATTTCAAACATATCACATTTTTTACAGTGTTGATCACTTAACCTTTAGGACATTCCAATGGAAACTTTTTTTTTTTTGGTTTAACATATATTTAAATAGTGAAACAAACAGAGAGTTACAAAAAAACTATTCAAACTATGGCTACTGCAAGTATTGAAAGAGATGATGGAAATCATCAGGTTTCATGAATAATTGTTTCTTCTGGCATTTTCCAACAAAATATCGCTCCCTTTGTATACTAAAGAAAACGCTAAAAAAAATTAATTTTGTTGCCATAATATCTATCGTATTAAGGGAGAACGTCCATGATGGCCTCCGTCGTATATTTTAGAGCAAATGCCGGAACAAATGGCAAAAAATGGTCAACTTTGAATGGCGATATCTCGGCCAGCGTACGGAGAAAAGAAAAAAAGCAATTTTTTTTGTTTTTTCGAGACACTTATTTTATCCATATACTTATGATGCCGCAAAAAAAATTTATGGACGAATTACTGAAACATAAAAAATAAATGCAATTTTTCGTAAATTCTTAGCTTTGTTTCTCGATTATTTTTAGTACTAAAAATAAAAAAAATAATTGTTTTAAGAAGGCATTTCGAGGGGAAATTTAATTTTCTACTAATTTGTTGGTCGGTAATGAAAAATGTACCCCTGAATTCAGTAGCACTTTGTGAATTTTTAGTTGTCCAACTAACATATTAAACCATAAAAACCCTCCAACGCAATTGTTCCTTTCTACTCCTTAATTTTAGGCATATTCGATAACGTTAAAAATGTTAAAACATAAAGGGAATTCTATTTGACATCAAAGTTGGCCATAGCTTCTGGAACAACCGGAAATGACAGAAATGTCAAAATATATTTGTTAAAATATTTAAAGTCAATTATTCCTAATACCAAATTTAAAAAATTATTCTTTACTTGTTTTTAAAATCTTCTAATAGTCCACACAACGTGAATCATCCTGTATTCTAAACACTATAGAGGTATCAAAGTAATACACTGAAATTTCCAATTCTCGTTTTAATTTTTTTCCATATTTTTGATTTAGATAAAGTAAATAGCACGCCATGTTTATAGAATTTTTTTAAATTCTCTACCAACCCAAGGACTTATTGTATTGTGAAAGATTTTAACTGTTTTAACGTTTCTTACCAAAATCCGTCATCAGAAATGATTCCTACTAAGGCTATGAAAATTATTTTTAGGATAAATTATTATTTTATTTACTGCAATATTGATAAAATCAAATTACATTTTACCCACCTTTAGTTATGCTATGAAATACCTACCTCAAAAATAAATACTGAGACAAATCTATAAGTTAAATTCACCCAATAGGCCTGAGTGTATTGGTACTTGTCTGAATGGTCTGCTGAATAATGGTACCCTCTGTAATAACAAGACGGGACGTGATTTTTAAGGTTTTTGTATTTGTCGTAGTCGCCTGTATCATAATCTAAAAAGTAATTTCTATAGTGACCCGTGGGGTTTATTCGGGGTTGTTGCATCGCGTACCCAGTTTAACCGGCGCCGGCGGGTAGCCCGGTCAATTTCCTATATTATCGCGATTATTCTCAATACTAGGAAAAAATATGAAAATAATAAACTATATGTACAGGGTGATTCACGGTGGAGGAATCGTTTTGAAAATTTGGTCGCTAACATAAACGGACATGCTCTTCCAACCTAAAATATTTTTGACAATACAGCGATGCCGCTTCCACAAGAAATAATAGTAACTTCGATTTTTTTAATGCAACACCATATATTTTATTTTATTTTCGAAACCACCATTCCTTTCCTTACAATTTTTATTAACTCTACTCTATACTTATCTCTTACCGTTTCTAAAATATAAACTAATTTCCGTTTTTTTTTGTCCGAAAACGTCACTTTTAAAAATGCTGATTATTTTGAACTCTAAAACACTAAACCCTGAAATTTGGTAAATAGTTAACTAATACCATAGGGCTCTTTGCCCTAGTTCCAAATCTTAGTTGCAATATACAGAGTGGTTGAAAAATACACTTATTCTGGTAACTTGAAAAAGTGACCATAAGTCCTTTTTTTTCAAGTAACACCCTGTACATTATTACAGATTTGAAAAGCTGCTAAAATTTCACTTAATTCTTGTATAATGATACCTGTACCTAACTAACTAGTTTAACCATTTTTTTGACGAATTAAACATGATTTTTAAAATTTTCTATACAATTCAATTTTTATTCGGTTATTAGTAAGTTAGCCATGACAAAAATTTATGTTACTATGGTTATCGTTTTGACATTTTATTAAGTTTAGATAGGTACAAGATAAAAATACACTTTAAAGTCATGGAAGAAAACGATACAAATGCAGTTCTTATGAATTTATTTATTTTATTTGGACAATGTTGTGTTTGCATTAACATGCAAAAAATATTAAAACTAAATTTTTCTTAAAATCCATGCAGTCAACACCCGCATATTAAAGTGTTTGGATGTAAACGGCCAGCGTTTTGAACATCTGTTAAAATAGCATTTTATTAGTTATAATTTTAGTAGTCCTTTATTATTTGACTAGTTAATATTTAATAAAATTATTCTGGATCCTTATTAATTTCATTGGCGGTAAATTAGAGTACATTTCGTTAAACTTTATACATGTCCTGGCGATAATTCTATCACATTGTCCAAATAAAACAAATAAATTCACAAAAACTGCATTTGTATAGTTTTCTTCCATGACTTTAAACTTTGTCTTTTTCTCTTCTTCTTGTATCTAAACTTAATGAAATGTCAAAACGATAACCATAGTAACATACGTAAACATTAGTTTTTGTCATGGCTAACTTACTAATATCCGAATAAAAATTGAATTGTATAGAAAATTTTACAAATCATGCTTAGGCCCAATTGTATAGGTTCGGTTTAACTAGAACGGTGGGTTTAAACTAGAGTTTATTCAAAAAACCGTTTATATAGGTTACGTTGACGATCAAACTACAGTTTAACTATCAACAAAAACAAAAATAGTTAAACTACCAAAAAAAAACCGGCAGTTAATTTATATCTTAGAAACGGTAAGAGATAAGTATAGAGTAGAGTTAATAAAAATTGTAAGAAAAGTAATGGGGGTTTCGAAAATAAAATAAAATATATGGTGCTGCATTTAAAAAATCGAAGTTACTATTATTTTTGTGTGGAAGCGGCATCAATGTATTGTTAAAAATATTTTACGTTGGTAGAGCATGTCCGTTTATGTACGCGACCAAATTTTCAGAATGATTCCTTTACTGGATCGTCAGAAACGTCTAACGCCCGCCACCGTGAATCACCCTGTATATAAATGTTGTAGAAAGAACACGTAAACAGATAAAGTATGTTATGGAAATATTATATTTACACCGACAAATTCTGATATGAAATCAACTTGCAAAAAAATAGTTTTAAATATCGCTTTGCCATAATAAGGGAGAAAATTCACTATTTATATTTTGAAATTTATGGCCAAGAAATCATTTTCGTAATACCCTATATATACAGCGTTATGATAAAGGAAGGGATCAGCCTTCTCTATGGAATACCGCCCACTTAATCATAAATCGTTAGGACCCGTAAAATTAATTTTATTAAAATGTATTTTTTTTAGAAAATAGATATTATACATGATGGATCATAGAATTGCTACATGTATATCCTTTATTTTTAATGAATCATCTTGTATATTTTTATATTTTTACATTTTTATACTCTACAATCTAGATATTTTTCATAATGCAATACAATACAATACAATACAATACAATACAATACAATACAATACAATACAATACAATACAATACAATACAATACAATACAATACAATACAATACAATACAATACAATACAATACAATACAATACAATACAATACAATACAATACAATACAATACAATACAATACAATACAATACAATACAATACAATACAATACAATACAATACAATACAATACAATACAATACAATACAATACAATACAATACAATACAATACAATACAATACAATACAATACAATACAATACAATACAATACAAAAGTCTTTATTTAATACCAAAGAAATTTATAAAATAAATAATTAATAAAAAATGGTGGCGACGTCCAAATTAATGCTCTTCCACGCAACCATCAGGTATAAAATAAAACATTAATTCAATAATTGCTAACCTAAGATATACAGTGTCACCAGTAAAGTCCGCATCATATGGGATTTTTTTTATTAATAGCTTTATTCAAAATTTGACTTTGGCATCCAGGTCTGCTTCGATCGAGATGAAAATTAAGCAAAAAATAGTGGCCACGTGATTCGCATTATCTGTCATCTGTCAAATTTTTTCCAAAAAATAATTCAAAAGTGGGGTTATTTCCGAAAATATCGAAAAAAGTTATTAGACATTTTTTTTAAATGCAGTTTTTAGCTTACATGCAAAATTTCAGCTGCATAAGATATTTTTGATTTTTTACCTATATTTTGTAAATTGCACCACTTTTGCAAAAAAAGAATTAACGCAACCTACATAAAACTTCTTAGTTTTGACAATGCTTTATTTCAGATACATTTTCTTTAAAGCAGAGCCATATTAAATGTGTGTTTTTCTTCAAAATCAAAATTGGGCTATTAAAATTTGGTCGCATGTGATGCAAAGTTTATTTGTTTTGACCCTGTATATATAAGGTAACTTCATAAAATAAGTATTTTTATATTTATTTTTACATGCCACCAAATTTTAATAGCCCAATTTTGATTTTGTAGAAAAACATACATTTAATATGACGCTACTTTAAAGAAAATGTATCTGAAATAAAGCATTGTCAAAACTAAGAAGTTTTATGTAGGTTGCGTTGAGTCTTGTTTTCCAAAAGTGGTGCAATTTACAAAATATAGGTAAAAAATCAAAATTATCTTATGCAGCTGAAATTTTGCATGTGGGCTAGAAACTGTATTTAAAAAAACTTTTTCTAATAACTTTTTTCGATATTTTCAGAAATAACAACCCCACTTTTGAATTATTTTTTGGAAAAAATTAAAATTTGACAGATAATGCGAATCACGTGACTACTATTTTTTTGATTAATTTTCATCTCGATCGAAGCAAAGCTTGATGCCAAAGTCAAATATTGAATAAACCTATTAATAAAAAAAAATCCCATATGATGGGATTACTGGTGACACTGTATACTAAGTAAACAATTAGAAAATCAGAAATAAATGAATCGCCATAGCAAGTTACACAATGACATAGTTACAAAATCACACACGCTTTCCCAGCACAAACTTACCCACCTTACCTTTAAAAACTTGGGGAACTCAATGACTTCCGGGATATTGTTATACATTTTTGCCACATTATAAGAAAATGATCGGCGAAGCCCTATACATATCTTCAACCGTTTACGAAATATTATCAGTTTAATGCTAGTATGCACCATTGATATGTTTATCGACAACAACGTTCTAAACTTAAGTCACAATTTTGGGGCATTGACAATGACAATTTGTGATTAAAGTTTGAGACGTCAAAAAATGTCAGTGAATGTTAATCAAATTTGAAATTTGCTCTGCTGTTATTACATCCAAAATACTCCTAGCTGAAGACGAACGCATAGAAATTTTGATTATGTTGGGTTGTGGAGATAAAAGTAGAAGTCATAGGGCCAGTCCGTGATATGCGCAATGAAAAATACCCTAATCGCCCACCAATTAGCCAATGGACAGTGTCTAGGGTCAAGGGCGTCCATTGGGGGAGGCAAAACGGGCACTTTCCCCCCGTCCCCCGTCCCCCCTAGGCGCCCACATTACTATTTTATTCATAACTAGCGTGTATCCCGCATGCGTTGCAACCCGCTGGTATAAATACAAACCCGAACAAACCCGATATATTAGTACCCGGCATTGCCACTTTCTGAAATTGCACCCGTGCGAAGCCGGGGCGGGTCGCTAGTTATACATAAAAACCTTCCCCTTGAATCACTCTATCTATTTAAAAAAACCGCTTCAAAATCCGTTGCGTAGTTTTAAACATTTAAGCATATAAGGGGACGGACGGACAGACAGCGACAGCGACTTTGTGTTTTATACTATGTTAAGATTAAGATAAGATTCAGAATAAATATTGAATAGTACAGTGGTTAGTTAGTAGATAAAAAAATATTGTTTAAGTTTTTGAAGATATTGAAATTTCCTTCGAAATGATCCGGTTCCAGATCTGGCCACTCTATTTCCAGATGATAACGATCTTGATTTCCTAAGTTTAATCTTATGTTTTTAACAGGATGGTGCTTCCCCGCATGAAGCTGCTCATATAAGGGAGTACTTGCATCCAATTTGTCTTGGCGGTGAATAGATGGACGGGGGTCAATAGAGTGGCCACACAGATAGCCGATCTTAACCCACTGGACTTTTTGTGGGGCTACCTTAAAAATTTAATTTATAAATCTAAACCCAAGTCGATATACGGAAAAGAAGTTTATTCGACGAGTAATACAATATAGATTTCTCGACACGTAGTACAAAATGTACAATAGAAATGATTTACATCGATTCATCTACAGCATAACAGTTGGTGGAGGACATTTTCATCATCTTATAAAATGTTTTCGTGCTTTGTTGTTTGTCTATTTTGTTTTAAAAGTTAATATTTCTTAAACGGTTGATGATTTATGAAAAATGTCTAGAATTGATGGTATGTAAAAATTTAAAATATGTTTCATTAAAAAAATTAAGTAAAGTAAGTAAGTAGCATTTTTACGATCCACCCTGTATAATTTATTAACTTTTTTCTAAAAAAAAAAAAATTGACGGGTTCGAGCAATTCTTGATTATGTGGGCGGTATTCATTCTACAGGGTCCTGCACCTCACCTCCCGTCTTCTATAGCTCACTTATTAATTAAGTTAGGATTTTTATATGTTGCAGACCTTACCTGTATCTTAAGGCGCATTTCAGGAAAAAAAAATTTCATACAGGGTGTTCTAAAAAAGTGTGACGTCAGAAGGATGTATTTTTTTAGATTACATGCCATATATTTTCTTACTTATTTGGGTGCCTCCCATAGTTACCTACATACTCCCAAAAGTTTATTGAAATCGATTCAGTATTATAGGCGAAAAAACATAGAAACTAAAAAATATCAGTTTTGCACCACTGGTTTTAGAAATTAATAAAAAAATAAAAATAATGCCTCATTAATAAAATTATACAAAGGTAATTAATAATATATATTATTATAACAGTCTCGTTAACCAAGTTTGATTAATACTAATTGTACAGGGTGTATAAAGTTTAGTGTCAAACTTTAAAGCAATTTATTTTTCTTATTTCAAATAGGAACCCCTGTATATTTTTATGCGCCCCAAGATACAGGTAAGGTCTGCAAAATATAAAAATTCTAACTTAATTAATAAGTGAGCTATAGAAGACAGGAGGTGAGGTGCAGGACCCTGTATATAAAAGGCTGATCCGTTGCTTAATCATTACCCTGTAGTATACCTCCAAATTTGTAAAGCTGTTCAATTTTTAATATTCACAATTGACATTTGTTCGAGGAATGAGCCAATACCTAAAGTTATGAACAACATACTGAAAACGGCGATACTAAATGGTACTAAACAATATAATATTTCACTAATAAAGGATGAAGGGGTGGTCCTAAAAATTGTAAGTTATTAATTTGGGTCTCCCCAAGGCGAATATTATTTTTTAAATAAAAATGATAAACCCTACAACGTTTCAGGTGATTCGCATTATATTTAGGGATCGCAACCGAAATCATCTTTGTGAATACGTCTTTACAAATTGGAACACATACAAATTATATCATCATCAATAACATTATCATTATAATACAGGGTGTTCATTTAAAAACTTCCCACCTCGATTTTCCTGCTTTAAAATGAAAATGTGGAAAATCGCTCGGACCCGTCGATTTTTATTTCGAAGGGAACATATTTTGCGTATATTGTCAATCTTGTTACTTCAAGCCCCTAGGAGGGAGGTTGGGTAAGATCTAAATCTTAAATGGATACCCCTATTTTATATAATTTTTTTGGATTCTGCATAAAATTCTAAACATTATTTAATAAAAGCATTATTAGTCTATACTTAACAGTTTCCGAGATATTGACTCTTGAAAAATGACATTTTTGAACTTTGACGCGTCTAGCTTTCTAATTGTACGTCTTAGAGCAAAACGGCTTACATGTCCCTATCTTCGATTTTTATTATCTTTCCAATAGTGTCAACTTCCGGTCAAACCGGAAGTACTATATTTCTTACATCCGGTTTAACCGAAAGTTCACACTATTGGAAAGATAATAAAAATCGAAGATAGGGACATGTAAGCCATTTTGCTCTAAGACGTACAGTTAGAAAGCTAGACGCTATCAAAGTTCAAAAATGTGCAGGAAAATCGAGGTGGGAAGTTTTTAAATGAACACCCTGTATAAGTTTATTTAGAATATTATGCCTTTCTGTGGAATTCCACTTGCTTCTGGGTTTCATATTTTATTAAACTTTGATTATATTGCTGCTCGGCTCAGATTTATTAACTTCATTTGTGCAGTTTTCTCCTGGAATTGTAAGTTTCATACTCAGGACACTGACTGGGTTCCGTGAGCAAGGAACTCATATCTCTGCTTCTACGTTCTTGTCGTTGTCCAAGATAACATTAAAGTTGTTGACAGTTTTCTTTGTAACATAGAAATCTAGAGGAAGCTTACAAATAAAAGTAATATATAGAGAAGGCACCCTGATCTAGTAATATAATCACCCTAACAGTTCCAAATTATTATTATACCGTTATTGACGATGATAATTTGTGTTTGAATAATAAATTTAATTATATTATACGTAAATAGTACGTAGTAACGTAGGATATGACTCCTGACATCATCTTAAGACGAAAAGGTAACATGGACATATTATGCTCACCCTCTAGGATACAGGGGGGCGTTAAAATTTTAAAAAATATTTTTTTTTTAATTTCGAAAGTCCTGGAAGATACTGTATTGAAAATTGGTGCCAAATGATTTTGCATCAAACTGCACTTTTTAGTGAGAAAAAGGTTTTGCTTACCAGTGGCGTGCGTGAAGATACCATCAATATTTTGTTGTGAAAATATTTGATACGCCACTGATTTTTTAAACTCTGATGCATTTTTGATACAAGCTGAACGAAAGTTAACTATGTTTAAAAAAAAACAGTAGTTTTATTTCATGGGCGATCCAAAAGTTTTAAAATTATAGCTGATTTACAAAACAGTGCTCATTTGGCAGATATGCATTTTGTTTATGTCTTGCTGATGGAAATGCATGCCAAGTAAGACGCATTTACCAGGTAAGGTACCGAATCGCGTAGCACCGTGTGCTCAGACTTTTGTAAGTCTCCATCGCCGCGCGCCGTTTATCAGAAACAGGAAGTTTTGCAAGATTTTCTGATATTCCTGGCAGGCCAAGGACACCATAATTAGAAGAAGCAGTATTAAATAGAATTGAGGATGATCCAAAAACCATTACTAGCGCTAATCAGCAAACCTTTTGAGGATTCGTCACCATCATCAAATTATGTATCCTTACCACATACAACGACTTCAGACCACCTGATTTTCCTTAACGCGGTAATTTTTGTCAATGGTTTTTGGAAAGGTTGGCCAGAAATCTACAATTTTTAGATAATTTCTTTTTACCGATAATTTTTCTAAGAATGCCATAACAAACTTCCATAGCAATCACGTTGGGAGTTATGAAAATCCACACGTTATTAGCAAAAGACATTTTCAGTACCAATTTTCGTTAAATGTACGGACAGGAATAGTTGGTAACAGACTAATAGGTCCGGTCTTTCTTCCCCAGCGGTTAGATGGCCCAATCTGTCGCAATTTTTTAGAAAATGAGCTGCCAATATTATTGGAAGACTTGCCATTAGCTTAGCGCCACCAGTTGTTTTTTAAGTATGACAGAGCGTCCTCTCATTTTAGTGCCATACCCAGAGAATAACTAAATGCTGTATACAGAAATTGATGGATCGGTAGGCTAGGATGGCCTAATCAACCATGGCTGCCAAGGTCCCCAGATTTAAGTGTATTGGATTTTTATTTCTGGGGCCATTTAAAATCCCTATTTTACAAATTTAAAAACCAGGAAGATCTTACAAACCGGATAATAATGGCTTGCGAAAATATTAAAAACACCCCAGGGAATTTTTGAACATGTTCAATGAGAAGACGGCTAGATCCTTGTATTTTGGCAGAAGGTGGCCACTTTCAACAGTTTCTCTAAATCCAGTTTATTTTGTGTTTAAATTTAGATTAACAAATAAGTTGTAAATAAATTACTTGTAGTATAAATTTTGACATAACATGTTTTGTATTTATTTAATCAGTAAATTAATTTTGTTTAGTTTATATCCATACTGTATCAGAGTTATCTTTAAAACTACTAAGTTTTTTTTAAAAACATAGTAGAGACAACTTTTGTTCAACTTGTATCAATAATGCATAAAAATTCATCAGAGTTTAAAAACATCAGTGACGGATCAAATATTTTCACAAAAAAATATTGATGGTATCTTCACGCACGCCACTGGTGGAAGTAAACAAAACGCCTTTTAACGAAAAAGTGCAGTTTAATGCAAAATCAATTGACAACAATTTTCAATATCGTATTTTCCAAGACTTTCGAAATTTTAAAAAACAATTTTTTAAAATTATTTTAACACCACGTACACTGAGAAAATCTCTTTTCATTCCTTGCGAAAATTTTACCAACGATAGCTAAAATATTTTGCTAAATAGGGGACAGCCAAGCACATTACTATACCAGGAGAATGCACTTTGCTGGACATACTTTGCTGTGGTAATAAAACCACTTTGCAAGAATAATTCTGTTATAGCTATAAAGTAATTTTGCTATTTTTAAAAAGTAACGTTGCTGTACTTAACACGTTAACTGCCACAGTGCATAAAAAAAAATGGGTCGCTGATGCCATTTACTTTGTACGTTTTCTTAATATATATTTTTTAAGATTTTATTTACAATATTTACTACTAATATACAAAAAATACCGGGGGTTTTTCCATTTTTGGGTCTTCAGCGCCGTACTCTAACGAATCCCATTTAAATATACAAGCTTCATGGCTCCAGGTCTGTGCCGCCGAATTTAAACCGATGACTACATTCGTGGCCTAAATTCGTGCCATGAAACATAAGGAGAAAAATTCTAATGGCACAGATACTGTGCCATGTGGCAGTTAACGTTAAACGTCTCTCTTGCAGTAGTAAATAAGATTATTTAGCGAAGAAAGGATCTTTCTTGTACCTTAAAAATCTTTTGCTGTTGGTAAAAATAATTTTTCTAATAACAAAAAATGTCTCTCCTTCTACAATAAAATTATATAGCTAGCACAAGAGGGTGCTTTCTTACCCTTAAAAAGTTTTTTTTTATTGCAGCAAATTTTATTTTGTTTTTACCTTGGGTTAAAGTGCGCCCGTGTCACAAATTCGAGTGCCAGTATGGGAATCTTAAAAACTGTAAGAAATACATAAAGTAAAATTTAAAGCAGTTGCACTTTTTGATTTCGACTTTGATGTATTTCTTACAATGTTCAAGGTTCCCGTACATGCACTCGAATTTGCGACACAGGCGCACTTTCACCCAGGGTAAAAACAAAATAAAATTTGCTGCAATAAAAAAGAAAATTTAGGGGCTAATAAAATAGAGTACATTAAGCATGTAGTAATATTAATGCCGTGAGGATAAGGTTCAAATACAGGGTACTTATAGGAATAAAAGGAAAAACCTAAATGAAATTAACATTTCTTTATATAAAAAAAACGACAAGAACCAAACATTAATGCAGGTTATGCAAAAAACGATTTATATGAACGTTATAAGTTAAAACATTAAACAACAGGAACCTAAAACACCTATTAATAATAAAAGTTGCATTTTACAAATGTTTTTTTATAAAAAATGAAATAAGGAAGAAAAAATAATTATACCCTACCAGGCGATAAAAGAAAGAGAATTTATAGAAACTTATTTATAACATGAAATAACAAAAACAGGACTATATGCACCTATTAATAATAATAATAATAATAATAATAATAATGATACCACTATAACATTTGAAGAGGTTAGGTTTCCCACTATATATGACTCCGAACGGCTGAACAATTAGGTTGACCAGTTGTAACTTCTCACATTTTGCCTTTATTTTTTCTGTGAGATGATCATTCTGGAACGGAAAATGTTGATTAAATAACTACAATAGGGGTAATCAAAAATTCTGGAAATGAAGGAACAGGGAGAAACCAAGCGAAGTCAAGAATACGACAACTTCTCCGTGTTTGTCATTGTAACATTAATGTATGGTGTATGCACGACTGCAATTATTAAATTTTACTAAAAAGTTCAGACTTTAAAATGTCAAAAAAAAGTAGACACTATTCCCAGTTAAGCCTCCCATTGAGCATTCAGGTTACTATACAATAAGGTTATGTATGTATAATTCTTAGTTCAAGCATAGCCAATAGTAGTTAATATTTACCTCTGGGTTAAAGAACAAGCTTTCTTGCACCTCACTCCTGCTTGGTCTCCATAGGTAAGCTTTTCGGGCATTTTTAATGGTTATGGGGCTGAATAAATATGGTATGGTAACATCAGTAGTGCCTTAGCAGTAATGTCTAAAAATAATTATTTCATTAGTTTTCAATCACAATTATTATTATTATAAGACCTGTTTAATATGCAAACATTTTATATACAAAATGAAACGTTTTAACTTACCAATATTTTCTTCAAGGCATTATCGGCTGATTTTTCGTTCTTTCAACTTTGCTATTTTTCTGCACAAAACTTTCTACTGGTATATGACGTCAATCAGGAAACCTTTTGTTAAAAACTGTCTCTATCTAAAAATAAACAAATATATGATTTATCAAAATATGCATAAATACAAACAAAAACAAGTATATTATGTGTAAGATAATACAAACAAAACTTACCAATTCAATGCCTGTATTCAACTATAAGGACATGGAAAATCATCAAACATTTTTCCCAAATTTGCATTAACGTAGGTATACTTAGTATTCTTCTTAATTTAAAGGTGGCCTCCCAACTTTCAACTTTTCTTGTACTCCATCAAAATACAGCTAGCTCACAAACACAGAAAAAAAAACAAATGATTTTGTAATGCATTGAGCCCCACCCCTCGCGACGTTTTTCCCCTTATCTACGACCATATTCTTCACTCTTGTGGCGCACCCTCTCCCTCAACACTAAACTTAGCGAAATGTGCGCGATGCGCGAACGGCGCGACAACAGCCTCGGGCGGGCTGAAATACTCGTAACGACATCGAATGGCGACACGGAAACACCCGAATACCGAATCTAATAAATTTTCTTTGCTGGGACAGCAACATTTTTTCTCAGAATAAGTAAAAATTCTTTTGAAAAAGTTTTTTGCTCTTACAATTACGTATTTTGCTATTGCAAAATATTTAAGAAAATATTTATTATCAACAACAAAGTACTTATTAAAATCAATAAAAAGACTGTAGTAAACCTCATTTTACTGCTACAAGAAAGTCAATTTGCAACTTTGGCAAATATTTTAGCTGGGATAGCCAAAAATACATCAGTAAAGATGTTTTTGCTGGAGATTTTCTCAGTGTACCTATCTTAAAGGGTAAGCATTTTAGGGCATATGTCCATAGCAACTTTTCATCTTAAAATGATGCCAGGAATCAAATCCTAGATTTTCTCCATGCACTTAAGGATCACCCTGTATAATGGAATAATAATATTATAATAAATAATTTACGTACACGACAGTGTTGAATTAAAATATCCTGGAATATGGAGGACGGCACTGTTGTTAAAGCGAAAAACCTGTCTAGGTACCCAGTCGCTGGTAAATGCAAGTACAAAAGCCTAAAATACAAACTTATGAAAATAATTAATAGAAAACTATATATTAGTTATATGTTTTCCCTGCACTCGGCTGCTTAACCGAACTCCGCTACGCGTCGTTCGGTGAACGGCAGACTCGTGCGGAAAAATTCATTTTCCGCACTTGTTAGGTAAATAGCTAAATAATTTTTCATTTCTTTGTTCGCGCCATAGCTTTACATAGATATCTATGACCTATGCCAGATATTATTTTTCAAACCATGATATTTTAGAAAATATTCTCGTGTGACAGATTGACCGACGAACAATATGCTTCTTGTATTGTAAATAAATGTATACGGAATTCTAAAAAGAAATAGCAAATGCTAAGATTTACTTGTACTTACATTCGCTGCAGTACTTAAATATGTTACGCTTAACAGTACCCCATTCCATGATCCGATTCCACATTTTTGAAGTGGAACAGGTCTTCTATATAACTTCACTAATTTGTATGCATCAGACCTTAATTCCACTAAGTTATTTACCAAGGCACATAAAGGAGCAAGGGGAAAAGCAGCCACAAAAAATGTTACGAGACCATATCTGATAACTAAAATTTAATAAAAGGGAAATATAAATACCATACTATACAATGCTGCCGGTATTAAATACAAAAATATGATTATCATTAAGGAAAGTTTTAAATTTAAAAAGTTTTGTCTTCATCAGGAATCGAGGAATGTTTAGATTTCTTACGATCTAAAAAGATTACAATTTAAACACGACGCTCTACGTGATGGATAAACATTGGCACCAATGATTAATGGCAAAAAAACGTTAGGTACATATGCATAGAAATTTCATCCAGACATTATGTTTGCGTAAAACATTTCCCTAAATAATAACTACCGTAAGATCGTTATCAAATATTTTTCTATAAATTCTATAGTCAGCCATATTTATTGTAATCAGTCAAAAGGTTAAACTAGCCTACAAACTACAGATTTGTTGGCAGCTTTGCTCGACAAACCATAATATCGAACGCGAGACAACAGTTCAACAGAAAACTACGTAACTATGAAGACAATATATTTATGTGCAGTGGCTGCGGCATCGGCATTAGCCATAAAAACAAATGAGAAAATAACAAAATGGGCTAAGAAATGGCTTTTGAAGAGAAACCGGTTTTCCCCATATTAACCTGTGAAAAGAGCTGAAACTGGACCCGGAAGATTGGTTTAATTATTTACGAATGGATGAATTGGAAATTAATTGAGCTGTCAACATTAGGCAAAATTGGTGTATTTCGTCTTTAGTTTAAGCTATTTTAACGGTTTAAAAATTTGCATGTAATAGATTATTTTTGAGACCTTAAGTTTATAATTTGACCAAAAAAAATTGGACCATAGGTACTATATCCAATTTATATTTGAGTTATTAATTTTTACCGGAATGCAAAATGACAGATGGAAATAATTAATTATTATGATGTGTCAAAATAAGGTGAAAATTGTATTTTTCGTTATTATAATTTTAATTAGATTTTATCGTTTGGTGCTTTGAAGTTGGCCATTATTGAAAATTGGAAACGTCTACTTTCTAGTGAGATATGTACATATATTGGCACAATAAAAAGGATTTATTAACCAAATATTTTGTTGTTGTTGTTGTAAGTTGATGTAATTTATTTTAAAAACAAAAGAAAATATGTTCTGTTATATTTTGACAATTTGAGCCATATGTTTCCTAAACACAGCCCGCAGGAGGGTGATACAAAGAAAAATAATTAAAAATAAATTTCAGTTAATTTTTAGGTGGGTACCTACCGAGGTACCTACTAATATTAGAGGCCGGGCGCCGATTGGAGATAATTATATCACCCAGTTTAAACCTGCAGTTTGGGGGCTCCTACGCTACTGCTATTTATACTGAAACACTCTCCGTGTTTATTGTTTAAGTAGCGTCAAGCGGTTTGTCAAGCAAATCTGTCAAGTATGTGGGCTAATTTAGTAGGCATACATATATGATATGATAATATGAACTACCTGTTTTTGAACTACCTGTTTTCTGTTTAACGCCACGATAAAACTAAGACAAATCCTAATTTAAATATTAAAACAATTAATGCTTAAGGTGGGAGCAAGGGCGTCCGAAGGAACTTTTCCAAGGGGGGGGCAAATCATAATTGAAATTATTTTTGTTCATGCACTTCAACAAACCTTCAATAAAAGAATAGAGCAAAACACCTAATACTTATATTAAATAACAAAAAATAGCTAAACAAAATATTTAAAAATGTTCAAATTTAACAAAAAAAAAATAAAACAAAAAACTTATTATATAAGTTATTCAGATTTATTGGAGAAAAGAAATGTTAATTTTCTTGAATCTTTTGCAAATTCATCAATAATTTTTTCAATTAAATGTCTTTTTTTTTCTTTTACAAATTTGCGATGAACACTCATCATACATAAACCGTCGAATCGGTGCTTAGTCATAGTCGAGCGAATCCAGGTTTTTACTCTTTTGAGAGTACTGAATGATCTTTCGACTGTACATGTAGTTGGAGGTAAACAAATTGCTATCGCAATTGCATGACCAATAGCTGGATAGAACTTACAATGTTCCAGTAATTCTAACATGGATGTATCTTCTGTAATATCTGCAGTTTTATTTTGACTTGTCCAAAGATAATACCATGAAAGGGCTTCTTCTTTAAAATTTTCGGTTAAATTGGCGGTTTGTTAACTTTGTTTTTGTCGTTCATTTTTGGATTGGGAATTAGATGTGTTGGTTGTATATCTATTTGTATATTGCTATTATGACTAGCTGTGTAAATTAAAATAAAGCTTTATTTATTCTATTCTAATATTTTTCCTTCGCTATTTAGTGAAGATTTTTGAATTCCACATTTCATTTTATGCAACAAGAGTTCGTTTTACCAATTTTGTCAATTGAATTGTATCTTAATAAATATGTATATCCCAGTTAAATAAAATATTTCAAATCTACTTGGGCCAGGGGGGGGGGGGGGGCAAGCGCACCCCCTTGCCCCCCCCCCCCCCTTCGGACGCCCTTGGGTGGAAGTATCAACATGCTTGCCAACCTATAACCTATTTCGCGTAGATTTATTTATTTTTTCTAACTTTTACACAAACTTTAAATAAAATCAATATCGTCTTCATATTCTATAGGTAATAATTAACATGTTAAATAAATATCAAGGAATTTCATAGGTTATTTAAGGAGAATTGTATATCGAAAAATATCGGTTAAGATTTTTTTTTAACATTATTATGTCATTGTTCTTTCACTATACAATTCTCCTAAAATAAGCAATGAAATAAATTGATATTTTTGTAATATATCAGATATTATCTCAATAATGTGCAGACGATATTGATTTTATTTAAATCTTAGTCAATAAAATAATAAACTAAGAAAAACAAGGCGAAATAGGTTATAGGTTGGCAATAAATTGAATGACGTTGATAATTCCATCTTAAGAACCCTTTCTTGACACGCCGTTGATTAGTCGTCCGTGGGATTGCAAAAAGAATTTAAACAATAATTAACGTCTCAGCAACTTTAACTGTTACAGAAATCGTATTGGCAGAAACGATTTTCTCACAATCAGAGTGGTCCGGTTAGCCTAATTATTGATATACTAATTAGACAACTTTGAATGTGAAAGTTTTGTCTTCATCAGGAATCCCGGAATCTTCAATTTCTTACTATCTAAAAAAACGAAACTTTCTAAGTTGTTTTTATGAGAAACATAACGTTTTCTATTTTATATTATTGGAATTTATATCTATAACTTTAAATGTTCGGCTTTTTTAGACTGGGGAGAGGATGTTATAAAGGAAGGAAACTCGCCTATGACTATACACTGTGATTCACGGTGGATGGTAGGTTAGGCGTATATGAGTAACCAGCTAACGAATCTGTCTGAATATTTTGTCATTTAAATAAACGCACATGCTCTATTTATCTGAATTTTTTTTGACGATATAGTGTTGCCAATTATATCCAAAACTAGTAGCAACTTCGTTATTTTAAATGGATCAATCTGTATTTTATTTTATTTTCAAGACCCCTATTAAGTTCTTTACAACTTTCTTTAACATTATCTTATATCTATCTCTTACCGTTTCTAAATTACTAATTAACTTACAATTTTTTTGACGGAAAACATTAAGTTAAAAAAACCTTGATTTTTTTATATCTGAAATATTAAAACCCTGAAATTGGCGAACAGTTAAATAATACCAAGGGCGTTTTAACCCTGTCCAAATGTTAGCTGCGATATACCGTACGAGCAAAAATTATTTGCATTAAAGAGGGCTTGGATTAAAAAACGTAGGGCTTGGTTTAGAACACAATCAAGGCCGTAGCCAGAAAATAATTTCGGGGAGGGTTTGTTCCAGTGGCGGATTTAGGATTTGTCCTAGGGGGGGGGGGGGGGCGAGAAAGGAAATGGAAATTTTTTGGGTGCCACTCCCCTTTTTGGGTAAAATAACCGTACAGCTTAATCTGCGGCAATATGCCAGACTTTAAAACACTCTTTTAATTTAAAATAAATTCGAAATTTGAAAGGTCGGTCGACAAAATAAACAATAAGAACAAAAAAAATATCTGAAGTAGGTATACCTACTCACTTTGTACTAAATTACAAAATCAAGTTTTCTGTTCTTAGAAGCGAAAATATTTATGATTTTGTTTACATCTACGTTTATATCACGGTGGGCATATATGAAAGCCAGACCATTAAGGCGATCTGCAGCCATTGTAGCCCGTAAATAAGATTAACTATGTGTTGTGTAACAACAAAGTGAGACGGGCGCACTGTATATAACTGCAGTCTCATTAATACTTATTAAAATAAATATCTTTGTTTTATTTCGGGGGAGGGGGGATCAATCCCCCTTGATCCCCCCCCTGGCTACGGTCTTGATCACAATGATATGGGGAAGATATATCTAACCAAATCTAGGTTAAAATGTTGTCAAATTCATATTATGACATGATATGCCAAACTTATGAGTAATAAAATAAGTAGACAAATACAAATTTATTTTGGTTGTTTACAAAATTAACAAAGTAAGAATATAGAGAAAGAAAAATAATTGCGTAAATTCTGAGAATTCACATAACCGGAGAAGTGGAACCAGGCTTCATCCGAAAAAATGTCAGGTATAATAAATCATTTCTTTCCAATAAATTTTGGGTAAACCATTGAGAGTAATTCCTGCGTCTTGTATTTCTTGGAATACTTGCACTTTATAAGGAAATAAATTTAGCTGCTTCTTAAGAACAGTCCTGCATGTTCCATAAGATCTTCCTACTTCTTGGGACAGGCGTCTTATACAATTTGTTGGGGTAATTTGCAATATTTCACTAACGTTTGCAACAAGTTCTTCTGTTCTTACAGTATAGAACCTGTTTCCCTAAACACAGCCACGGTTCTTTTCAGGCAATGATAAAAATCCCCGGCAATAAAAGCAACGTTAGGAAAATGTTCGTGAAAATCGTCCATGCACAAACCCGGATTGTATTGCCACTCACCATTTACTCTAACCCCGTTTCGAAAATACGCCTCAACCATGAATGTTTTGTGCTGTTCCGTAAAGCCCATTGTGTGAATTGTTCAAGAAATTGGAAAAATTAGCGATGAGTCAAATTACTTGTATCGACTGTCAAAGATGACGGAATAACTGATTGATTGTTAATTCAGGTAGTTACTGACACGCAACAGGTATTAAGCTCTACGGCTAAGCATTACGTCCTTAGATACAAGGCCCTCTTTGATGCAAGTAAATTTTGCTCGCACGGTACAAGTTGTTTAAAATTACAGTTAAATTGGTTGCTTTAAAATATATATTTTTTAACTATACCCTGTATATTATCACTGATTTGAAAATTTACGTAAATTGGCTCTTTCTATTCGATTTTTAGTAAGTATACCATGGCAAACTCTTGTTTCACATTAAAATTATATCACTTTCGTTATTGTTGTGGTGTTTTGTTAATTTTATTACCAATACAGGTGCTGATTATAAACAGGGTGTTACATTTAAAAAAATATACTTAGGGGCACCTTTTCTAGTAACCAAATTAACTGTGCTTTTAAACCACCCTGTATATCACGGTATTATGTAACTGTTCATCAAATTTCAGGGTTTTAATATTTCAGAAATAAAAAATATTTTATCAACTTTTTTAACTTAATATTTTCCTTCCTTTCCACACTACACTTAATTCGTTAGATCCTAGCCTTACTGATAAGCCATGATATGGCACAACGCGTCAAAGGATGGATCTGATGAAATTAAAGGAAACATTAACTTCTTCCTTAATGTTTTCCGTCAAAGCTTTTTAGTAATTTATAAACAGTAAGAGATAGATATAGAATAATGTTGAAGAATGTTGTAAATTACTTAATAGGGGTTTTAAAAATAAAATAAAATACAGGTTCATCCATTTAAAACAATGAAGTTACTACTAATTTTTGGTTGCAGTGGCAACACTGTATTGTCAAAAATATTTTATATATTATTAGAGCATGTCCGTTTATGTAAATGAGCAAATTTTGAGATCGATTTTAGCTGGTTCGTTTTATACCTCTAACTTAGCATCCACCGTGAATCACCCTGCATAAGAGTGAGCTCATTAGTTTGATATATTAGCTGAGTTCCTTTAAGTTACTTTTAACTAGCAAAGCAGAGTCAACTGCTAAGTTAAGCGTTCCTTTTAAAAATTTAACTTATCACAGCAAAGATTTTTTTCTCCCCCCTGGCCGCAGTTAAGTATGCTCCTCTCTCTCAACGTCGTTCAATCTATTGCCAACCTATAACGTATTTCGCGTTTTTTTTTAGTTTTTCATTTTGTAAACCAACATTTAAATAAAAGCAATATCGTCGGTACATTATTTAGGTAATATCTGAGATAGTACAAAAATATCAATTTATTTCATTGCTAATTTTGGCAGAACTGTAGTATAGCGAAAAAACAATGACATAATAATGTTAAAAAAAAAACGATGTTTTTCGCTATACAATAATTATTCTCCTAAAATAATTTATGAAATTCCTTGATGTCAGTTATTACCTATACAGGCAGGGCCGTTTCTTAGTGGTGTGCTGGGAGTGCCCCCGCACAAGGGCGGCCAAAGTTATAGGGCGGCAAAGCCGCCTACTTGTCAAATACTGCAGCAACTCATAAAATATAAATTTCTAATGGCTAAATTTAATTAGTATAATTGTACTGCACACAACGTATGTCTATCTTGTATTATTTCATACGATTAAAAAGAGATAGAAATAAAAAGAGTTGGCCGAACAATTCCAGAAAAGAAAAAGAAAAAACACTGACCAATCTCAGCTGTATAAGAAATTTAGTAAGTTGGTGAAATCTAAAGTAACTAGACAATGACATTTGGCATTAAAACTTTATGTGAATTTAACTATAGGTCTTGTTAATTTGGTAGTAGGGTAGGTGGGGGCACAAATACTCACAGGGCAAAAGAACGCACCCTATTTAAATTTGCCGCCGATGTCCGGTTTCAAATGCTATTACAAATAACTTTTCCGACGCCGAAAAAAAGTACCCAGACATTTTGATTACGAATTAAAAGATGACCCCATCGTCGAGGCCAAACAGAGTTTCAATGTGAATTTTTATTTCTCGATTTTGGATATTTTTTTTTTTCTTTGTCAGGGAGGAAACCCTTTATGGGCACCGGTTACTTGTTCTTTGGTTATTGCGATAGAATCAATTAAGGAGAGATTCGTTTCACTTAATAAATGTAATGAAACTTTTGGGTTTTTGTCGAACTTCTATGAAGCTAATGCTATAAATGACGAGAAATTGTTAAAATCCTGCAAAGATCTCGATATAGCGCTTCGATAGCAAGGAAGTCCCACAAACAAAGATATTGATCGCTCAGAGCTCGACCAGGAAATTTTGTCGTTCCGAGAAATTTTTCCAATAAAACGTACAATATAATAATTGTAGATACGCTCAAAATTCATAGCTGAAAAAGATTTAATCTCATCATTTCCAAATCTTTGTGTTGCGCTGAGAATTTTTATTACTCTGCCGGTTACTGTTGCATCTATCGAACGTAGTTTTTCAAAGTTAAAATTAATTAAAAATTACTTGCGGTCAATTATGTCCCAAGAAAGGATTAGTGGCTTGGCCCTTATCGCCATTGAAAGCCAAATTGCTGAGCCCCTCTGTAGGTAAGTATGAATAAAAGAAAAATATTAAAAATAGACACCTATTAAAGACTTATTTTTCTGACAATTGCTTTGCGCCATAATTTCAGGTAGGTAATTGTAAAAGAGTAACTGATTTGATTTAAAGGGCAGCCAGTTCATATGTCGCACAAGGGCGGCCAACAGGCCAGAAACGGCCCTGTATACAGGGTGGTCCTTAAGTACATCAAGAAAATCTAGCATATGATTCCTGGCATCAATTTAAGTTGAAAAGTTTATATGGACTTATGCCCTAAAATGCTTACCCTCTAAGATACAGGGTGTTAAAATATTTTCTATTTTCCTTTAAAACTACCATTTTTTTCAAAAACATAGTAGATACAACTTTTGTTCCGCTTATATCAGTAATGCATTGAATACAAAGAAATGAAGAATAAAGATACGTGAAGAAAAGGAAAATCGTTTAGATAACAGCCATTAGGTAAATAAGAACAGCTACATTTTATTATAATACAGATATCTGCGTTTACGATGTTTATATACATTATAATAATTGTTGTTTTAATAATTTCATTCCTACAAACAAAACACTATAGTATACCTATAGGCATTTCTAAACAGTAACGGTTGTGAAATTTAACACCCCTTATATAGGTTAAATGATTTCGGCACTCCGAAACATGTTTGTTTTCTTCCACGCCGTCCACGTCACTAGATAAAAGTAGAAGGAGCGAATGCCAAGGGGATTCAGTGATTATATTTTCTCAACTACAAGCCGATCGGAGAGCCGTTGGTTTTTTAAAAGATTAACTTTATCCCAGAATTATTGAAATATTTAGTTTACCTACTACTTGTCCTAAAACTCTGCAGCGACCTCTGTCATGCAGAGAAAGTTCTGCCCCGTATTTGACCAAGAATGATTTATTTCGCATTTGCCATACTTTTGAAGATATCACGATGTAAAGACAAAATTATTGAAGATCAATTACATTTTAGTCCCAGTGAAACCAAGAAAAATGCATTTTTGTGGTTGGAGATTCCGTAACGGCCTGTGCCTATTAAAATTTTAATAAATCCATATAAAATTAAATTTGTACAAAAAATTTTGCTATTTTTTAGTAAGTGGTGTAAGTAGGTAATGAATAGCACTATTTTTTGATGGTACAATTAGCTACAAAATTTTGATTTGAACCCTTATGGAACCCACGATTTTTTTATGACAACCAGATCTAGGAACTATAGGACACCCTATACTAAATGCCAATGTAAAACTTTTTTAGCCCCAGATAAGGATGGATCGACGAAATGATATGAAGAGGAAACTCCAGACTTTTTTGTTGTTGTACAATTCGATATATTAAAATTGAGATTCATTGGAATTAGAGTGGCCTTCGGGTTCGCAGATTATTTTCTTTTTGTGTATTATCGGAGCTTTTAAAAATCTTAATTTTTATTTGTTTGATATGATCTAAAATAAAGCTATTTACTCATTTCTGAAAATTCTGAAGTAATATGGTATCGACGAGTGGGTTTCAAAAAGTATTCTTCTTCCCATTGTGGAATATCCTTTTCGATCTTTGGTTCTATTGATCCTGTTCGTCTGGTACAAAACTTCCACAACTTGTATAACCTATTTTGATGTGATCTAAAATATTTAAGATTATAAACAATCAAATGAATACTTTATCTAATACCATTAATTTTATTGAGCACCTGCGCCCTTTGTTAGGTCAGGTCGTGTATGCAATGTCGAGTAATAAGAGTTCGGCCTCTAGCAATGGAAATAGTTCTTTGCCAGGCAGTCAAAGATGGTAATTAACTAAAGAATTATTTTACAACGTAACCGTTAAATGAGATACTGAAATAGAAATAGATGTATAATAGAATCAAAATATTTTTTATGTCATACCAGTACATTATTGTGTTTTTATTCCTTAGATACCATCTACATAATGGATTACTTTATGCCCGTGTGGGCATAAAGTACACATTATGGCCCGCGCGGGCATTAAGTGTGCATCTTGTTCCATTTTTGACTTTGACACATTAAACATTTTAATAATGTCAAGGTAATGTCGCAGGTAAAAATAAAAAATTGGTAAATCAAAGTAAATTAAAAAAAAATATTTATTATTCAAAACGAACTGGTATGACATAAAATTTTGTATGCACCACGGGTACTAATAGATATATACCCTCGGGCGACTTACGAACCCTCGGGCCAGAGGCCCTCGGCTTTGTAAGACTGTCGCCCTCAAGGCATAATCATCTACTTAGTACCCTTGACACATAAATAACTATTAAATATGCACAGATGTAGGTATGCCATTTTACACTACTGGTTGGATAAAATGGCACATGTACCTAATTATTGTTCGAGTTAAACGTATATTTGAAGTTTTTTGTTCCAATGACGCAGTCATTATACTGTTTCGTCCAACATAAAGTTACAATAAATGTTATGTTTTCTTTTCAGTATTGTATTTGCATATTAAGAAAACATATTTGTAGTAAAAAAAAGTATGCCATATTATACCAACGTCCCCTAGAGATAGGGATAGAACCTTCATTACAAAAGTTAAAGAGTTTTCATCTTTATGATGGCAACAAAATATTTAGGGTGTTCCATTTAATAAAAATGTCTTATTTTTAGAAGTTATCTGAAGACTTCGGACGTAGAAATAAAAGAGTACTTATGTAAATGTCAAATATTTCATAGTAGGTAAATATGTTTTATTTTGTGTTAGTAAATTCAGGTTACAAATTTATGAATTGCTTGGAGTCAAAAATTATAGTAGAATTTAAGAGATACTTGCAAATGATAAATTGTCCCTATCAGTCAAATTTTCTTGAAAATCATAATTATCAATCAGCACGTAGAATTTCAAAATCCACTCAAATACCTATAGGCTGTCCCGTTTGAAAAAATCAAATACTGTGACATTATTTGTATAATTGAAAATATTTTAAAATTGTGCAGGACATCCAACCATACAAAAGCCTATGATCGACAAATCTTATCTTCAAAGCATAAAGTTACTGCGCGCCATCGCGGCTCACCCAGTATATTTATTTTAATCCATCTCTTACAAGACCCGGTTTCTGCAACCTCTACTTTATTTTTAAAAAACGTCATCATTTTGTCCCTATGTAAAAAATCTAAACGAAATTATTGATGAATCTACTGCAAATCTCGCAGAAATGGGTCTCTTACTTTAAAATCGAGTTGACAATCGAGTACGGTTTTATATGCATTTTGAATCGAAGAATGCTGCTCAATTACGGCACTGGCCAAGGAGCACTTATTAACGACTCACAGTGGACAATGTGTCGACACTATATCGACTAGGACTGGGCGATATTGAAATTCCAATATCGAATATCGATATTTAAAAAAATATAGATATAGTCGATATATCGATTATATCCATAATATCCATAAATATCTTAAAAATTATCTTATGCAGCTGAAATTTTGCATGTGGGCTAGAAACTGCATTTAGAAAAACTTTTTCTAATAACTTTATTCGATTTTTTCAGAAATAACCCCACATATGAATTATCTTTTGGAAAAAATTAAAATTTGACAGATAATGCGTGATTCGCATTGCCTACTATTTTTTTACTTAATTTTCATCTCGATCGAAGCAGAACTTGATGCCAAAGTCAAATTTTGAATAAAGCTATTAATAGAAAAAAAATCCCATATGATGCGGACTTTACTGGTGACACTGTATTTATAATATAATATTTTTATGTTTTATCGATATATCGAATACCGATATTTAAAAAATATATCGAATAACGATATTTAAAAAATAAAATATCGATAATATCCATAAATATCGATAAATATCGATAATATCGATAAATATCGATAATATCGATAATATCGATAAATATCAATAATATCGATAAATATCGATAAATATCGATAATATCGCTAAATATCGATAATATCGCTAAATATCAATAATATCGATAAATATCGATATATCGAATTTTGGCCCAGGCCTAATGTCGACTCATGATACGACACATTTTTAAGCAATGTCGACTTTTCAACACGTGCGGACAATAAGGCCATGATAGTAAGAAAAGTGTGTATTAAAATGAGTCCAAAATTTACCCAAACCCCAAACCTAAGTCTGAGATGTGTTTCTTTCTGATACAGAGTGTTCTAAAAGATATGGTCAATAATGTGGGATTAAGTAGATTGGTTAAAACAATAATAATTTGGTATTTAGTAGATTGGTTAAAAATAAAGTAAGAACTTTATATAAAATTATGTCCACTTACTACGAAGCTACAGCCCCTTTAAGGGGTACTTCAAAGATGTTTTTTTTTTTAAATTAGGGGTTTGTCAAGAAAAAAATGGCAACAATATTTACAATAAAACAGATTGCGTCTACATTACCTAGTACCTAGGTACCTACCGAAATGTAAAAGTAAGGGTCGTAGTACCTTTTTTATGCCCTTTCAAACTAGCACAATCTGTAAGTACCTTTATATTTGAAAAAAAAACTTAGAGAAGGTTTCTACCCCCAAAGGAGGGGTTAATTTCATAAATACACGAAAAAAGTATGCCAAACTAAAAATAAACGCAGCCGTAGTTCTTGTATTTTTTTCAGTAAATAAAAAGGCTTTCTAACACTGAATTTATTCCAGTTAAACTGTTTACTTAATGACCTTTTTTAAAGTTTAAAATTTAGCGCAAGTTATTATACCGGGTGTTTCTCAAAAGACGGTCACCCCTACAACTTTTTTATATTTATAGATATTAAAGTGGAATTTTGAGATTATGCATAAGAGATGAGTCTGCATTTATTGGCATACTTTTTTTTATTTGTTAGCACTTTTGGTTTGACCGGAAGTGACCTTGACTTTGATATTAAATGGGACATCTTGTATATTTATTTATTTATTTATTTATTTATTTATTTATTTGCAGGTTTGTTTATAATAATATTAAAAATCGATAACATTGTTTTTTTTTTAATAAAAATAAATTCAATGAAAGCATCATTACAAAACCATAGATTAACAAATCTGTCCGATTTTGTAATGAAAAAATATACACCCATATAGATTATTAATTTTAATCAGATCATAAATATAATATTTAAAAATATAAGTAAATATCAAAAATATTTCATCAAAACAAAAAAAAGGAAAGGAAAAATTAAATAAGGGAGAAATTATAATAGAAAAAAATTGTAATAGAAAAATTTTAACATTTAGTATTACGTATATACAGGGTCCTGCAATAGTGCGTCAGGCCTCCATAGCTCCTATACGAATGGGGTTAGGAATTTTATTAATATGCCGACTTAAACCGCATAGTACGGGGTACTTCCGGAAAATATTTTCTCATATACAGGGTGGCCCAAAAAAGTGTGGTCACATAAAGTTGTGATTTTTTAAATGGAATACCCTGTATATTATTAAATTTCCACACTCTACATAAAATTACAATAATTTTTTTATAAATGCATTACTGGTCTATATTTAATAGTTTCCGTGATATCGATATTTGAAAAATGACGTTTTTGAACTTTGACAGCTTTTAGCTTTCTAACTGTACGTCTTAGAGCAAAACGGCTTACATGTTCCTATCTTCGATTTTTATTATCTTTCCAATAGTGTCAACTTCCGGTCAAACCGGATGTAACTCGAAAGCAGGAAATATAGTACTTCCGGTTTGACCGGAAGTTAATTTTTTTGGAAAGATAACAAAAATCGAAGATATGAACATGTAAGCCGTTTTGCTCTAAGACGTACAGTTAGAAAGCTGGAAGCTGTCAAAGTTCAAAAACCTCATTTTTCAAATATCGATATCTCGGAAACTATTAAATATAGACCAGTAATGCATTTATAAAAAAATTATTATAATTTTATGTAGAGTGTGAAAATTTAATAATATACAGGGTATTCCATTTAAAAAATCACAACTTTATGTGACCACACTTTTTTGGGCCACCCTGTATATGAGAAAATATTTTCCGGAAGTACCCCGTACTATGCGGTTTAAGTCGGCATATTAATAAAATTCGTAACCCCATTCGTATAGGAGCTATGGAAGCCTGATGCACTATTGCAGGACCCTGTATAAGTTGGTTTACCTTTACATCATTTTGCATAATCCATGATTTTAATTTTCTTTTAAATGTCAAAAAACTCATAGTTTTCAAATCAGAAGGTAATATATTATAAATTTTGATGCCAACAAATAAAGCATTATTTTTTAAAAGTGTTAAATTAAAATTATCATAACATAAACATAGATTTGTTTTTTGTCTTGATTGGTGTATATGAGTAATATTATGTAATAAATTTTTATTTTTATACACTACTCCAAGAATTTAACGCACCACCAAAAAATAACCAAAAGTTTAAAGTAAATTTTTGTCTAAACTGCTAGTCCGATTTGAATGAATTTTTTTTTTTGAATGACAGTTTGACACTTCCAGAGAGTTAGTGTACTACTGTATTTGCATACAAACTTATTTTTGTATAAATACAGGGTGTTGCAATGATAACCTGATTTTTTCATAAAATTTGTAACATCCTGTGGAGTTCAACAGTAACAATATCAACTTAAAATTAAAATCAAACTGTTGCTTTATCTTTTTGTAACATTTTGTTTTTTGATTTACTCTATTATCTTGGTTACAACAAGAGAAAATCAATTTTATAAAATAACATGTTTTTTATTAAAATTTATTATCAAACTTTAACAACGAAAAACAGAGAAACAAAACGTAAAAAAAGTCAGTAGCGAGTATTTCCGCCTCTGGCAGAAATAACTGCTTGGCACCGACGGCCCATACTTAAAATAAGCGACCGTATATCATTTTGGTCAATTTCTTCCCATATTTCAATCAGTCGCCTCCCCACGTCTTCCAAGGTGTTCAAGTTCCGTTCCTCTCGTACCCTCCTCCCAAGAGTGTCCCAGAGATTCTCTATGGGATTTTAATCAGGGCTTCGAGCTGGCCATGCCATGGTATCGATGCCAACTTCCTCTAGATAATTCCTCACAACTCCAGCAACATGAGGCCTGGCATTATCTTGCATCAACAAAAATCCTTGCCCTATATATGGCGCAAATGGCATTACATGTTGGTCTAAAATCTCCAATATGTACCTTTCAGCTGTAAGGCTTCCATTATTTATGACCACAAGTTCTGTGCGACCAGTCAAAGAAATACCTCCCCAGACCATCACATATCCTCCTCCAAATAATGTGGTATTTGAGAAATTACACTGAGCATATCGTTCGTTAGTGCGTCGATATACACGTATGCGCCTGTCATTATTGTACAAACAAAATCTTGACTCATCCGTAAATAATACCGTTGCCATTCCGCTTCTAACCAGTTACGATGTTCCCTGGCAAAATTCAGCCTCGCTCTTCGATTATCTCTAGTTAGAGCTGGCCCCCGAGCAGCAATTCTAGGTCTCAAATTGTGTTCTCGTAGTCGCTGACGAACTGTTTCACCACAAATTTGTAAACCAGTAGCATCTCGAAGCCGGGTTTGAAGGGTCCGGGTTGTTACAAAACGTTGTCTTAAAGCCGATATTCTTAAAAAACGGTCCTCAATAGGGGTTGTTATTCGATTGATTCCTTCCTTGTCCCGGTCTGCGACCATGACTTCCCGTCTCTCTATATCTTTGTATAACTCGTGAAACGGTTGTATGATATACATTAAATCGTCTACCAATTCTTCGGTAATTCCAGCCTTCCTCGAACAATATTAATGCTTGAGCACACTGTTCACGAGTAAGATTTCGTGTTTCACGTTGCATATTAATTAAAATAAAAGTTTTTGTAAAAAAAATAATACACTTCTATGAAATGCTTTTTGACACCTGTATTTAGCTAATGACAATTTACTGTAACTTATTGTTTTTCATAGCCTGCTACTCACATTTATTATTATAAATTTTAATAAAAACACGTTATGCTATAAAATTGATTTTCTCTTGTTGTAACCAAGATAATAGAGTAAATCAAAAAACAAAATGTTACAAAAAGATAAAGCAACAGTTTAATTTTAATTTTAAGTTGATATTGTTACTGTTGAACTCCACGGGCTGTTCCAAATTTTATGAAAAAATCAGGTTATCATTGCAGGTATTTACACAAAAATAAGTTTGTATGCAAATACAGTAGTACACTAACTCTCTGGAAGTGTCAACCTGTCATTCAAAAAAAAAATTCATTCAAATCGGACAAGCAGTTTAGACAAAAATTTACTTTAAACTTTTGGTTATTTTTTGGTGGTGCGTTAAATTCTTGGAGTAGTGTATATATATAAAATGGAAGTTTTGTAATAAAGTTGTTTTACGTTCAGAATATTATTATTAACAAATAATATTTTAGAAGGAAACAAAATATGTTTATTAAATATTATTTTTAAAACATATTTTTGTATTGTTATAAGCGGTTTCAACTTCGAGTCGTATGCACTTCCCCAACCAATTATACCATAGGAAAGAATTGATTGAAAAAGTGCATAATAAAACATTAAACAAAGTTTTTGATTCACAATATTTTTTAAAAGTCTAAATTTACGTAAAGTTTTTCTTAATTTTTTTGTAAGGGTGTTAATTTGATGATCCCATTTTAAATTTTGGTCAATCAATATTCCTAAATATTTTATAAATTCAACTTTTTTAATTTTATTTTGGCAAGAACAGTTAGCATAATTAATTCTAACTATATCTGATATTTCTAAACAATTTAAATCATGAATTTTAATTTCTTTTAAATCATTCGGCTGAGTATCTTTATAACAAGAAAAAGTAATAAATTTTGTTTTAGATAAGTTTAAGTTTAATAGGTCATAACTCAAATTATTTTTTATTATTGAAATGTCTAGTTCTGAATTTAAAACGCATTCATTCCATGTATTCGCTGGTATTATTAATACAGTATCATCTGCATATGAAAATATTTTTCCATTTAACTCTGATTTTAATATATCATTAATATAAAGTAAGAATAAAATTGGTCCCAAAACAGTACCCTGAGGAACACATGATTACTTATTTGGGTTTAGCATAACATTATGAGTGAAATGACACCTCACTTGTCATTTTTTGACGTGTAATAACATTTTATGTTTATTTTTTATTCTTAATCTAGAGTGCTACAAAAATTAAATCTATTAATTTATAGTCAAGTAGTATATGAAAATTAAAATTATGTTATAATAATTAACTTTCTAAATTTAACAAGCGTTTGTTCTTGACGTTTTCTCCATTTTTCCAAATGGAACGATGGTGGTTTACTAGGATATTTAAAACGAGCATTTTTTTCCCGAGAATTTGATGCCATACACTCCTATGCCATTTTAAAATTGACACTGAAAAATTTGCCTTAAATCCCAATCGTAAATTTAAAAGCGTTATGCATTATTGCCGCCCTCTTTTTTCTAAAGAAATATAAAGGCGGCTTTGAAAAACATAAATCTTGCGGCTTCAGAAGAATTTTTCTGGTCACTCCAAAAATTAGGAGCATATTAATTTGTTCATTTCGACTAAAACTAACCATTTGCGATTGGGACTTAAGGCAAATTTTTTCGTGTCAATTTTAAAATAGTATAAGAGTGTATGGTATCAAATTGTTGGGAAAGAAATGATCGTTTTAAATATCCTATAGTGAACTACCTACCATCGTCCCATTTGGAAAAATGGAGTAAACGTCAGGAAAAGAAAATATCATTTTTTAAACGCTCGTGAAACTTAGAAAGTCAATTTTTATAACATAATTATTCTCATCATAATTCTAATTTTCATATACTACTTGACTATAAATTAATAGATTTAATTAATTAGTAGCACTCTAGATTGAAACTAAAAAATAAACATAAAAATGTTATAACACGTCAAAAAATGACAAGTAAGGTGTCATTTTACTCAGAATGTTATTCTGAATCTCAATAAGTAAAAATATACAAGATGTCCCATTTAAAATACCAAAGTCAAGGTCATTTCCGGTCAAACCGGAAGTGCTAACAAATTGAAAATTATGCCAATAAATGCAGACTCATCTCTTATGCATAATCTCAAAATTGCATTTTAATATATATAAATACAGAAAAGTTATAGGGGTAAACGTCTTTTGAGAAACACCCGGTATCTATGTAAAAAATATCAACTGCTGTGATTTATTTTTCATCGGGATTAAAATAATTCAAATTAACTACCTAGTACCTTTCCTAACAAAAAATTAAAAATACATTTTCTGCATGCGTAAGGGACATTTTTTATTTTTTAAAACGGAAATATTTTTATTGTCTGCATTTTTTTATTGAAGTCACGACAAATCATAATTTACTTTTAAGTCAGTTTGAATCTTATTTTTTTAAATTGTAATTGATTCTATACTCCAAACCCAAAAATATAGTCAGTGACGTATCTATCATAACCATGGAAACCAATGCAAACCACCAATGACAATACAGTATTTTGGCCGTTTCCATGGTTGACCGCTACGTCACTGCCTATTATTTTGGGTTTGGGGTATAGCTGCAATTAATATTGCGTAAGAAAAAAAAAATTGGGGCCGTAAAGTGACTTTAAAAATAATACTCACATGACCTTAAGGTTTAATATATTTCCTATCATATTAAATGTCATTATAAATGAAAGTTGTATGCAGAGGTCAAGTATGCAATTTAAGGGTTGACACACAACTTTGGCGAGAACACTATTTTCATGTGGTATGGTGTAAAATACTCCCTAAAAAAATAGAACATCATTAAAAACTTTATTGATTTTTATTTTTATAACTTTTTATTATTTATATCTACAGGGTGGCAAAAATTAACCCCTTTGACAAGGTTGCTAGCGTTTTCAGATTCCGATGTTGGAGGAACAGGAATTACAGGCAATAGGATTTCAACTGTTTCGCCCCGTTCCAGGGCTGACAAGAGGGGGGGGGCTGGGGGGGGGGGCAATTTTCCCGGGCCCACATCTCTTTTAAGGGCCCGTGCTCGGGCTGCGCAGTTAAAAAAATATGATAAATTATAAAATCTCTGTTGACAAAAAATTTCCTTGTAAACATTACATAGGTATGTAAATTGTTAGGCGAGTTGGCGAATAATTAATGGCGAATGTTCTAAGTATCAAATTTCGATACATTTTGTCCTCGCCCGTCCGGCCCAATATTTGTATTAACATCGATTTATTATTCGAAGAATTTATAAAACTTTCATCTTTTTTGGAAAACCTACCCAAAAATTTTGTACATTTTAGAATTGACCAACAATGGGTTTCTTATTTAAAAATTATATTTTTGTTATTATTTTGGGGTAGTAAAGACTTATTTGAATAAAAATGAACAGTTTTAATGCCAAAATTACTATGAATGTGGAATATTTGAAAAACAATTTTAGCTCATTAAGTATTGATCCCGGTATTGAGCAAACAATTGAAATTAAAATTGAGGGAATACCTAAACTCGAAATTAACTTGACACAGACCATAAAGTGTAAATCTAGCGACTTTATTGTTATTGATAAGTTTGCTGCAAATAAAAACAGAGGAATGAACGTTACTTTTAAACAATGTACCCACTAATGAAAAATAAATTGGCCTTTTTTATTTTTTTTTATCTTTTTTCATTTTCAATAAAATAAGTAGGTATTCATAAATTTTTCAAATATTTACTAAAAATTATTGACCAAATTTGCGCGTGGTCCAAAAAAAATTTCGCCTGCGGCGCATTTCGCCTGCAGCAAGCTTTTAGTACGCCCCCAAGTTAATAAGTCACAAGCCGCCACTGACTGGGACCCTACCTCCCGCTTTTTAATATTTTTAATCTGGCAGCCCTAGGAGGGGGCCCGGGATGCCGCACGGCCCCCGGGCCTGACCTGGCTCTCGACGGCCCTGCCCCGTTCTTCCCCATTATGTGTGTCTGTTATAAAACATACTATTTTTATATGCGATTATAAGTCTGTTTTCACCAAAATTAGTGAAGTGAAAATCTGTTTTAATCGAAATGAAACTAAAGTATATGAGCTTAGGATAGGTAATCCACATATTGTAAAATGAGAAGCTATAAATTGCATTTGTAATACAAAACAATAATAAAAATTTAAACATCATTTAACAAATTAAGAAATGCATATTAGTAGTCTATTTCCCTCGGGCAAATTTTTAACGAAAAACGCCAAATTGTGATACAAGCATGAAATTTGGCATAGTTATAGAAAACGGGATTTTAAGATATTTGACACGATTAGCCAACCTCCTAGACCCGTAGGACACCCCCATACCGCCATTTTTTCAAAATGGCTGACAAAAATTTCTTAAATCTTAGGCTTTTTCAATATGGGCGATATTATACTCTATATTATATAATTCTAGGATGGAGAATTAAAAAAAAAAATGTTTCAGGTCGATATGACCTTTATTGACCTTGAAAACTGCTATATGATTGGAAAAATGGGCATGTTTGCAGACTTTGCGTAAAGAAAACTTTATACGGTTAGCGTGAACGAATTTATAACAAAATTTATACATAAATATAAGGCAGGTCTATAACTTCCCTGTGAATTATAAAGAAAATGATATTCAGAATTTTGATTATTTTAAAGCAGAAGAATTTAAAGAGAATCTTCTCCACAGACCACAGACCCTTTACCCTTTTCTTTTCGGAGCAAAAAACTTAAATTAAAATGTAAGGTGAGGTGAGGTTAGAACTTCACATATTTGTCAGTCAATATTAATAAACCAGTAGTAGTAAAACGGTTAAACTACGGTAAAAATGGCGGATTTGCAAATGGTTTTTGGAATGTCAAGTTTCTGCAAATTATTTTGCGTCTGCAAGTCCGCCATATTTGCAGATCTGTAAAGTTGCAGGTATGCATTTTCTGTAATCTCACCCTTAAAATTTTAGCTGTTTTTTTTTTCAATCATAATTGGCTTGATTAGAGATTATTCAAGATCAATCAATATCAAGTAGAAATCATGTATTTCTATTTTTTTGCCGTAAAATCACTTGGAAGACCATACAATCTCATTTAATTGATTTCGACACATTTTTCTAAATTTTTACCATTATTTCAAAAAATCCATGCGCCGCCTATGATCGTCGTAGACATCTATAATTTTAGAAAACACGGTTTTTATACCTTTTTAATGTTAATTACGTATTTTTGTTATAAATTCGTTCACGCTAGCCGTTTAAAATTTTCTTTACGCAAAGTCTGCAAACATGCCCATTTTTCCAATCATATAGCAGTTTTCAAGGTCAATAAAGGTCACATCGACCTGAAACATTTTTTTTAAATTCTCCATCCTCGAATTATGTAATATAGAGTATAATATCGCCCATATTGAAAAAGCCTAAGATTTAAGAAATTTCATTTCATCAAATTTTATTAATTAATAAAAACAATGCATTGAGATTATGAGATTCATTACCTCTTGAAAGAGATTTTCACTTTCCTCACTATTAAAACATTTATGTACTAAACACAGTTTCGTTGTTAATACCTAATGTTTTAAAAGTTTATATATCACAAAAATTACAACAAATTGTTCAACAAAATTAACACAGACCACAATAAATACGCGAACAATGTTAATAATAAAAAGTAACAAAACAAAATCGGCCATTTTGCAATTGACAGCGAGCCAATCAAGCGGCAAGGTCATGTGACTACCGCTGGATTTGATTTGTTGATCAAAACAAAAGAGCCGTAAGTCACATGATATTTCACGGGCAACATGCGCAGATGTAACGTTGGATAGGATAATAGGCTCGCCGTGGTTCGGCCGTATTTTACATACAGGGTTAGGAAAAATTACCAGAACGGTCGATTATTTCAAAATATACAGGGGTTATCAAAAAACGTCTTTAATAAAAAATGTAGAGCTGTTAAAAATCTACATATCGGTGATAAATTGAAATATATAGGGTCGCCCACAAAGTTGTGGAGAATGATAGTTATATTTTTTTAAATAGAACACCCTGTATATTTTTACTTATTTTGATTGTCGACTCAATTCTAAACATTTTTTATTAACCATGTGTTACACCTAAATTCATTACTTTCCTAGAAATCGGCGTTTCAAATAATTACGTATAACGATGCGATTTTCGAACATAGTGAACAAATAAGGCACGACCATGGTTACTAATAAATAACTAATAGTTTGACATCTGAAACTCAAATTCTGACAGAAATAGCCAAAAAATAAAATAGCATGGCATTTTTACTTACTGAAACAGAGAGAATTGATATTTTAATTTTAAGGGGGTTTGGCGATAAACAGAGATCATATCAGAAGGTATGTAATATTTACAATAATTTGCATCCAGACAGGCACAAAAAAAAATGCAGTTTTTCGAACTATTGAGCGTTACAGAATGACTGGTACTGTAAAAAACCGCCCAAGATCTGGAAGACCTAGGACTGCTACCTCCGAGGAAAAAAAGCTAGACATTCTGCTTGCGATAGAAGAAAATCCCAAACAATCCACCAATCAGCTTGCTTTGGATCATGAAATTGATCAAAAATCTGTAGGAACCGTTCTTCATACTGAGGAAATGCATCCATACAAAATTAATGTTGTACAAGAACTTTTTGACGTTGACTGTGATCGAAGGCTAGAATTTTGCGAAATAATTACTAGAAATATGGAAGAAAACCCGAATTTTTCAAACAATATTGTGTTTTAGGATGAAGCGACTTTTACACTACACGGAATGGTGAATAAGCAAAATTACCGTTACTAGGCGCGAAATAACCCTAACTGGTATGAAGAGCTGCATACACGGTTCCCAAGAAAAGTTAATGTCTGGGCTGGATTGTTTGCGGGACATGTAATTGGACCCTTTTTATCGAGGGAAATTTGGACGGTGATCGATATCTCCGGCTTCTTCGGCAAGAAATAGTTCCAGCTATAAACAATTTAAATGCTGATATTAACTTAACCTGGCATCAGCAAGATGGAGCTCCTCCGCATTTTACTCGCGAAGTTAGAGAATTTTTGGATGTCACGTTCCCAAATCGATGGATAGGAAGAAGAGGGCCTATCGAATAGCCTTCACGGTCCCCCGATCTTTCGCCATTAGATTTTTTTATTGGGGTCACCTGAAAAACATAGTTTATCAAAATAAATCCAATAATTTAGAAGAATTAAGAATGAAAATTGTCAATGAAAGTGCGAGAATAACAAGGGAAATGGTTTTAAACACCCAAAGACATTTTTGCGATAATTTGTATCATTGTCAGTTAGTAAATGGGGGTCATTTTCAACACTTATTAAAAAATGGAGCCGTTTTGCCATGATTTGTTATACGTTTTTGTTTAAAGTTAACTTAATAAATTGTTTCTTGAAATTTATTTTGTGTTTTGTAGCTGATCAATTTATGTAGGAAAGTAATGAATTTAGGTATAACAGATGGTTAATAAAAAATGTTTATAATTGAGTCGACAATCAAACTAAGTAAAAATATACAGGGTGTTCCATTTAAAAAAATATAACTATCATTCTCCACAACTTTGTGGGCGACCCTGTATATTTCAATTTATCACCGATATGTAGATTTTTAACATCCCTACATTTTTTATATAGGACGTTTTTTGATAACCCCTGTATATTTTGAAATAATCGACCGTTCTGGTAATTTTTCCTAACCCTGTATGAAAATTCATTCAACACTTGACTTTCAGGATATTTTCGTATAAAAATATAATTCCTTAATAATTTCTTATTATTGCTCCGGTGCGATTTAAGCAACTTAATATAGTAGTGGTATATAGGAAGATTGGCATTAATAAGTAGCAATACGTTTTTAACCGTAATTATTCATCAGAAAGTTACTTTTGCATATTAACGCAACAAAATACAAGTTATATTCCCGTCGTAAATGTGCGTTGACTTATTATCATCACCCATCTTGTTGCTAATCCCTTACGACAGTGAACAGAAAATTGGAGAGCAAGTAATACTCAACGTTTTACTCTAGATGTTGACAAAACAGTTCGGGATACTTCAATGAACTTTGATGTAGAACTTGAATCTAATTATAATAAAATTCACAAAACACCCGTAAGTACCGCACAGTTTTCTGTAAACTTTCGGATTTGTTCGGGTTTGTTCAATCAATTTCTATCATTCCCGTTAACATTTAATAATGAAAATAGTCAATATTTAAAAAAGGACAAAATTTTTAGGATGTTTTAGACAAAAATTTTAATTCGAAAGGCCATATCCAGTATATTAGAAACTCGATATCTTCTTTGGTAATATAATAATATAATGCAAGTATAGTAATTCATAATTTAGAGAATAAAGAGCCTTGGCAAGACCTAAAAAAACGATATTAGAAAAAATCATATTTAGGTTTACATAATAATATCGTTGTGCTAAACTTTGCTCTGAAACCAGATTGATTGCTGGATAAAATATTATATTTATCTAAATAAGATATAACTTGATTAAAAATTAGCCTTTCAAGAATTTTAGATATTAAAGATAGCAAAGGTATCGGTCAAACATCGTTAACATTTTGTGCAATATTTATTTAGGTATTGGGATAATAATACCAGTTTTCCAAATAACTGAATATAAGGATGATTTGAAAGTGAATGATTCATAACTTGATATATTATGGTTTAAATTTAAAAAAACATCAAAAATCCCAAGACAATTCATCGTTGGTTTTTTTAATACTTTTTAATGTTTTCTTTTTTAATTTAGACGTTTCTTTTATTGTAGGAGTAATCCAGGGATGTGAATTTTTACTATTCTTAATAAGTTCTAATGGAGCATGTTTTTCAACTAAATGTATAAGTAATATTATTATCAAAAAGTTCAACTTGTCTTTCAAAGTTATTAGTAGGTTCTATAATATTTCAATCAATATTTGACAAGTGTTCATTAAACAATTCAGGATTAAGGTATATTCTTGAAATTTCTAAAGTATTTAAGTTTATTTGGTGATTTATTATTTATTAAAATGTTGCAAAATAATAATAAGTGATCAGTTAAAGAAATGTTGTCCGAATTAATTATATTTTGAGTTTCGATTATACCAGAATTGCTAAAAATTAAAGTACTTATATCACTATAATATAAATGATCAATATTTTTATAAAAATGTAAAAAATGTTATTTCTCAACACATATTTACAAATTCAATTCCACAACACTAATCTACGGGTTTGATCTAGATATCCTTTTAGGATATAATATGAATACTATATAGAATTATTTTGTCGACTGGTGCAGAAGGTATACAAATATAACTCAACTGATAATGTTCTATTTAGCCAACTGGTTACACACAGAGGGGTTGTCGCCTCCCTGCCTTCTCCCCACAGTTACGTCACTGACTATAATATGTATAAACAAAGCTGTACCCACCTTGAGGAATGCCAGATAAAACAACGGCGCATAGTTATTCGTGAAACTGAGGATGTACCTCTTGTACAATACCGAATTGTCAAAGGCATGTTGCGTTGGAGGATTCTCAAATTGTGTTAATTTTATTGAATATGGACCATACAACTAAAAATGCATAATAAAATAAATATAAGGAAGTAATGGGCAATTTTCAAGATTATCCTTTATGAACAACAAATAATCAGGAACAAAACAGTATAGACATTTCCTATATAGCTGAGAGAGGCGATCAAATCAGTTGAAATAGAATGGCGTATTAGAGTAACATAATTTTTTTTATCTACTACCTGCAGGGTAAAATTGATCACGTCGTTTATTTATTTACATTTTTATTATTATTGATACGACGGGACGGCTGTCAAAATTAGACTTTTTAATATTAAAATTTCACTTTTAATTTGAAATTAAATTTTATTATTTTTTTAAACTTTATTAACAAGGAACAAAACAACAAAAATTATTCAATAAATTTAGTTCAATATAAATTTTTTTAGTATTATATCAAATGAAATAAGTATAGCAAAACAAAGCTAGTTTTAAAAAAAAATACATTTTCATAAGTTTTTAAAAAGTTTTATTTTGCGCATATTCTTCGAATTATTTGGGATTGACAGTGGCGGCCCGTGAGATAGATCCATAGTGCCATGGCCTACCTATCTATTCTACAATCTAAAATTTATGTTTTATTTTTTATAGCAAGTCGCAAAGTATATTTAAAACTAAAACGCATTTTATCAAAGCGATCATGCGTAAATCGGTAACGTAGTTCTCGTGAGCTTAGCTCAGTATAACCACTGACTGTATCCATGCAGCTTTTCTTCAATTACAGTGAAACTCATGGCCAATAATAGCGAGGTACCTAACTATTTACGAGCCAGGCGCCCAAGGCTCCATCTCTTAACCTTTCAGTCACTGACTGGAGGCGTATACGCGTGCCGGCCACGCGATTGCCGGATTCAGTTGTTGGTTTGTAAGTTGCGAATGCGTGTTGTTTTATTTTGTACTACAAATTATATAAGTAATTTTCTTAGTAACTTTTCATAATTTAACAGTTATGAATTCGATTCCTTTTTTCATTTATTTATAAGTATCAACAGCACTGGTGCCAATTACAGTTACATCTTACAGCTAGTAAATATAACAAAAAAAAATAAAACAAAAGGAAAGCCTATGAGGCGAACAAGTATCAAAACCCCATAAAAGTGGGTACTCAACTGAGCATCACAATATTTCGTCTGTTAATTGGTCCTCAGTTTTCTCTCGACCAAATCCTTGAACTGACCAAGACCAGTTGTATCTACATCAATATCAGATGCATACAGATTAAATAAGTGGCACATTTTGTAAATTGTAGAATTTTTATAAAGGTTTGTTCGAGGATAGGTCAGATAAAAAATATTTGAGGCTCGCGAGTTGACTCGATTGACAGCAAATGGTAGTTTACCAGGAATACCGGGGCGGTCAATTTCACTTCACCTTTCAAAATTCTAAACAAAGTGCCTAGTAAAATTTTGATTCTTCTCTTATTCAATGAAACCCTGCCAAAGACAACCAAAAAGTTATTCGTTCGTTACCGCACCCTTTCTGAGGATATATACCGTATTTCCTATTATACATACATTTAACAAACTTTCTCCGCACTCTTTCAATGAGTGTAGCCCACACATTATACTGTGAATATTAATATTAATAATAATTAAATATTAATAATAAATGCCTAAATTTATGTTACGTTATAAGGTACAAAATTTGTAAAAAGAAAGGTGGCGGTATGCAACGCTTCTGCTCATACAACCACGGTTCTTGGAAGTAAAATATAATAAATATTATATTACAATATGAGAAAATTAATAAGTTAAATATTCAACAAAGAGAAATTACATTGTATATAGCATTTAAACTATAAATGTAAAAAATGTAAACTACAATTTTATATAGTATATACCCTAATATATTATATACTTCCCCGCCGCAATTTTGAAGTACAACTCAATGTGACAGTTCGTCAGAAGCTCCGGGTAAACGAGCTGTTACCAAGCAAACCAACCAACCAACTCTGCTCAAAACTTGGTGTAGAGTCAACTTTTTCCAAAAACAAAGCGTTTCGACAGTTGACACCCACATTGTCCCACATGTACCTAACATGTTTAATTTATCATAATTTTTATTATTATTAGTGTATTCATTTTAATTACGGTACAATAGGTTGTCAAACCTTGCGCTCACTAAGAATTGATTCAGCTATTTTTATTAAAAAACACATGACGCTTTGGCGGCTTTGCACTACGCCGCGAATTTAAATTATTATAATATAGCAAAGCAGCATTGAACGCGAAACATGCGCAGGCGCACCGCTTGCCTCTTAGTTGGCTCGTAGCTACAATATTTGGACGGCGAAACTTTTATATGTTGTCAGGATTGTTCATAGCGTTAATTTTCGACATCGGTTTATCGATATTCTATTTTTTAAATATTATTATTGTTATTTAATATATCCATAAAAGTATCGATATATCAATTTAAATTTTTTTATTGATAAGTTTAGTGCATGTCAAATGTATTTCTATGTTTTACCAATGAATAACGGCATAATTTTTAATCTATCGCCCGTTGAGTTTGATGTTTCAATTGTAAATAAAATAGGGAACTTTCAATTTTTTTTTCAATAATATGATTTATTTAGGCCTAAAAAAAATATTCCCCAATTATTACTCCTTAAAAATCAGTAATAACTTGGTAAAAATTCTTTAAAGTTTCGCGCGTGTCATAAGCATTTCAAACGACCTCTTAAGCGCAGCATACATTAGGCGTGTTCGGTTTTACCATCAGATTTGTCGGATTGCTCCGCGCCCGTTCGTTTAATGTTTCAGAGTACAAAAATAAATCTGAATGTCGTTCGTTTATTATATCGACGAGCAAATGGAGGAACATATTTTTCGTCGGAGAATTTCGACAGATTTTAAAAATGAAATTTACGAAAGGCGGGAATATTTAAAATCTAACGGTCGGCGTTGTTTGAGGGATGAAGATAACCTTACTTTTCGTTAAATTCGTTAAGAAGACGTTTTTATTTGGTGAATGAAAGCGAAACGTTTAAGTGTTATTTTTGGTGTTTTCGAAGAGAAAGAAGTGAAAATGGATGTGATGGATGTTTCATATCAATGTGAAATATGTAAGTTCATCACCAGAAATGAAACTTTAATGACCACCCATCTACAAACTCATTTTACTGGTAAGACTTACATATTTATTAGTTATTTTACACATTTTTTTGTAAATTGTGTTCTAAGAATTCAACTAATACTTGAATTTGTAATTCAAGAATGAGAATAAAATATGTTTTTTAAAATATTAATTCATATTTAAAACATAAAACGAGACATAAAAGGTCCATATTTTCTTACAATACCTGTATTGTATCTGTATTGCTGCCCTAGGGCTCCCAGTGTCCTAAATAAGTCCTTGATATAAATAAAAAAAAAAATATTTTTTTTAAGGTCAACCTGAACTAACAGTGGTCTCAGTAGTTGAAGAACATGAGGAAGGAATGCAAGAAAAAGTATTGGAAAATGAAAAAGGGGTTGATTTTGAAAAAAGAATTTGGACGGACCAAAATGCATTGTTGCTAATTGACTTGGTAAAAGACCATGATGACCAATTTGAGAAAGGCATAAAAAAATATGTTTGGCACAAAATTGCCACAACTTTATCAGAAATTTTAGCAATAACTATAACTCCACAACAATGTGATACAAAATGGAAAGGCCTAAAAGAAAAATATAAGAATATTTTAAAACATAATGAGAAATCTGGAAACAGTAAAAAGGCCTGGGTATTTTTTGATAAAATACATGAGTTTATGTTTAAAAAACCTGAAATTAAGGCACCAGTAACATGCAGTAGCAACGAGGGATTAAAAATTTTGAATAATGAACAAAAAGGTAAGAAAATATACTTGATGTTAAAAAAAACACTTTACAAAGTTCTTAAGAACCCTAACCTTGTATTTCTTCTTTGCTTATATTTGGTATATTATGTCAAATTCTGATCTCGAAAATAAGGTTTTATTATGGGCTAAATATTATTGACTAATCGGCATTTTTTAAAGTTAATTTGTTTTTTTGGGTTTCAGGTGTCTCTACAGATGCTGAAGAGATGGGTGCAAGCACATCTAGTTCTTTTAAAAGTAATTTTTCAGTTAAACGCGCTAAAAGAGAAAATTCATCTGAAAGAAGGCATAAGGAAAAAATTGCCAGACAGGATCGATATCTGGATCTTTTCGAAAAACTAGTGGACAACTTGGCCCAAGATAAACGTTCCGCCTTGTAGATATACTATATAATAAATTAAAGGTTCTAACTATAAAGTGATTGTTTTTAATTTTTTTTTTGCTGGGGTTGGCGGAAGAGCCAGTATACTTAGGCCTATATAAGGCACATTGTATCCCCTATCGTCTGGGTAATGTCAGCCAGACGGGACCTACAGCTTAATGTGGAATCCGAACCATGTGTATGCACTAGTTATCCTTTTTACCCCCTCCCCCAGAAGGCCATGATGCCCTTCTCGGTTCCGTTATTAGGAATCACTAGTAACATAGTGCATTCTTAAATCCACTGAATTTCAGACATATTTTTTTTATTGTATGTATGCCCACTCCGGGATTCGAACCCGGGTCGCCACAGTCGAATGCCAGCAACTCGCCACTACCGGGATTTTTTAAATTGTAAAAAGCTATTTATGTAGTATAAGTTGGGTAAAGAAATTTTAGGCGTGCTACTATATGTCTGAAAGTAATATATTTAACAAAAAAAATTATTTACAGATAATAAATGTGTACACCTTTAAAGTAGGATCATGTTATTTAAAATATTATTTCTTTTTTGGACACCTTGCCTCCTGTTTCTAGCCACATGTTCCATTTGTTCATTATCATCAGCACCATTATTCTGTATTTCCAAAAGTTCTTGTTCAACATTCATGATTTCTTCTGGTATATCCCCATTTAGGATACAAATATTATGCAAAATGCATGCAACAACAATATGGGTACAAATAAGATCCATTCTCTTAGTTTCAATATACTTCAAACGCCGAAATCTGCCTTTTAATAAACCGAATGCATTTTCAATTGCAATTCTTGTTTTTGCTAAACTTTTATTAAACATTTTTTGGTGATTTGTTAAATTCCCATTGTCTTTGAAACCCACAATCAGCGTTCTTGACAAACCATATGCTAGATCGCCAATAAGATGACTGTCATTTGGAAAGTCAATAATATTATCAATCCGCTGTTTTAAATCAGACTTTTCGAAAACTCTTGCATCATGTATAGATCCTGCTTCTCCTGCATATACATCCAGGAACATCCTTTGGTTATTACAAACTCCTTGAAGAATAACTGAATGAAAACCTTTTCTATTGGTATATGAATTAGGATGTTCCTGAGGTGGTAATATTCGTATATGGGAACCATCTATACATCCGATCACACCTAAAATTAAAATATGAAAGTAAATTGTTTACTTACACAGCTTCAAATTTTAGAAAAGTATTACCGACAATGACTTGTTTTTTCATTAGATAGCCAATCTTCCCCCATAAATTTGTAAAGCAAAAAGAATGTTTTAATGTTTATTCTTGTTATTTACACTACCTGTACTTTAACTACTCATACATACATATTTATACAAGTATTACCTGGAAAGTTATTTACATTTTGAAATTGTTCTATGATATTTAAAGCTCTTTCTCCAGATGGCCATTTAATTATGTCATATTGTTGATTCATGTCAAGTATCTGTTTACCCATCCTTCCTAAAATATCCCATGCAGTTGATTTTGTTATTCCAAATCTTCCCGCAACTGAGCTTAAAATAAAAAAGTAATGAGTTTCTTTTCAATTCTTATGAAAAAATATATTTTTTTAATTTTTCAGGTTTAAAGGTGTTTTACAGTGCATTCAGAGCATAAAAATTCAGTTTTTTTTGCATAATTTCTGTTCTAAAATAAAAATTTGGCCACCATCAATCTCTATGACTATTAGTTGCTCATCGCTGGAGGTAAAAAAACATTTTGTATTCCAAACCTCTTAGACCCATAATTTTTGTAGGGGGTTTAAAAAAGAAAGTTTTTGTGGCCAAATTTTAACTCTAGAATAGAAATATCATTAAAAAACTGAATTTTTATGCCCTAGGACAATATACAAATTCAAAATTCGTAGAGGCGTAGGGTTGCCAGATATGTTTTAGGTCAAAGCGGGACTGAAGCTAAAAAAAGAAGTAAAAATACAGGACAAGCAGAAAAAAAGGGACATATGCTTCAAACATACATGTAATTAAAACTTTTTAAATGAGATACAAAAAGGTATAATTATTAATCCAACAACAATCCACTGCCTGTAAAGAGGAGCAATGATTGTGTGATGGTGTCCCATTAATAGCTTACACTGGATAAAATATCGAAAAACGGGACAATCCCGGAATATACGGGACGTCTGGCAACCCTAAAAGGGCGTCGTGCAATGAAGATGAAACAAAATTCTTAAACACCCGAAAATCTTTACTTACCGAAAACTTTCCATGTTTGCAAGATACCAAATACATATCATTAATTGTTTTTCTATAGAAATCTCAGGATGGCCTGGATTATCAGGTCTTGGATGATGTAATTTTGCCAGTAAATCTTCAAATGTTTGTGGATTCATTCGGAAATTTTGTTTGAATTGATGATCCATAAAATTTGGAACTGTTTCTTCCGCAAAGTCTAATAATTTTGCCTGTTTTCGACTATAACTATCATCATCATCATCATCAAAAAATAAATAGTATGCAAATGACTCTGCGATCGCCAATATTCTGGCAGAATGAACAAAATTCATTTTTATTGCACAATTGATATAAATCCGACCAAAACTTGTTTACATATAACTTTACAAAATTCTTAGGTTAGAAATTCAAATAGAAACCATCAAGATCGTTCGGTAAGTACGAAATCGTCTGAATCCTCCGTGATCACATGACCTAAAAATTTCATCGCTCCCGTCTCATCTGCGAGGTAAAAACCGAACTTGCTTATTAATTTTAACCCTGTGCCGACCAATGAGAATTATGTAGGCGTGGCTTCCAAGGCGCTAAATTTAAATTTCTATTGCAGTATGATCGAGGTAGAACAGGGTTTTGTATAATTCCAGCGCATTCACCATTTATTTGATTATGTACAAAAAGTTAAATTTCGAGTAATTTGTTTATCTCGGTTAATCATATTATTTCTGATTGTTATTAAATTATCGGTTTTAATTTATTTATATTAAAACAAGATAAATACTTTTTTTTAAACTTTATAATAACTAGGTACCCCTATTACCTTCGAATAGGAACATAATGTAATAAAACAAAAAAAATATTATAAAAACTTAAAATTTATTTATAAAAATACTGTAAACAGTCGAGAACAAATAAAACAATATATTATTTAAAAGTAACTATATTAACCATATGAACCTAAGTATAAATAAGTATGGTAAAAATGAAATGAACTAAACCGAACTAAAATATTTAAAAAATGATGTAATTAAATAAAAGCCTTTTGCACTGAACCTTCAGTTTTGGATTTCATCATCAGATCAGTGTACTATAAAAAGGTCTGGGCTTAATCTTTATATAATGTAAAATTAGGAGAATAGGTATTGATTTTAATTGAAGTTCGTGCATCTTGAATTATTCTGTCATTACTAACTCCCCCACTCAATTGTTTGACGATGATATTTTGTTGAGTTCTCGTTAGCCTTTTAGTTCTCAATTTATCAGCATGCCCTATGTGTGTTTCAGTAAATGTTGCCATAACTGATCCTAGAAATATACAAATATATTGTAAAAAAATCTGTACAGCCAATCGTATATCATTCTACCTTGTTTCATCACTTTGTCCAGAATAATTAGGATGACATGTATATTATGTTATAAAATATTGATGCAATAATTTGACAAACACCACCATAACATAAAAAATGTCTTTAAACCGAAAAGGCAGGAAAAGAAAAATAGGTAGGTACCATGAGAATCTGACTTCATATTTGGAGGACCCGGGTATAGTTTTTAGACACATATATTTACTTCACTCAAAAATATGGAATTAAAAATATTTGTACCAACATTATTTTATAATTTGTAATAAATTACCTTGATTGGAAATTTTCACGACTATTCTTGAAGGGCAAACTCCTCGAATTCTTATACTTCCCCCAGCTTTCATATTACGTTTTTGGCAGGTACTAACACGCCCTTAAACAACAAATATAATAAGACAAAATTTTATATAGATACTTCTTGTAAAAAACAATACCTGTCATATCGCTCTTCGGTTACAACTGTAGTATATATATAAGTACATCACCATTATTTGGATTTTTATTTTTCCTATGACACGCATAGTCAACTTCCTTATTCTCCAATTTTTTCCACGCTTCAAATTCTTCAATGTTCGGAAAAGTTAAAGAAGACTCTTTACAATTTACTTCATGAACTTGGTTTAAATGCCTTGTAAGGTTGCTGTGGGACGATAACTTCTCTTCTTCGGGACACATTGGGCACAAAATATGTTCAGTTTCATCATTTTTAATTATCATCTGATGGAAGTTCTTCAGATGCCTATATCTTGCAGACTTACTGGCAATATTTTTCTGGCAAACTTCACAAGTTGGTTTTACCCTACAAAATATAAAATGTAGACCTACTAAATTTAAATTTTGGGCATTAAAAACATACCTATCTGAATCCATTGCTGGTTATCTGTTACCAAAAAATAGGTTATAGCAATAAATATTGCTTTTTTAGAATTCTGTGGGCAATTTGCACTTTAAATACTAATCTAAAATAATCACAAAAAGCTCTACAAAATCTAAACAAAACCAAACAGTAAACAAGCTTGTTGCGCCAAAAGCAAGCCGAGTGGCGAGACACCGAGTCTCCACGATGTTATCTCGATGAGTCCCGAAGCACGCTGTTTGTGATTGGTCGGCACAGGGTTAAAATTAATGTATGCTCTTAAGCGCGCCAAGCCCGATGACGTCAGGAAGTATCACTGTCGGTCATCCGTCATCCTGACCGGTGGCCGAGCGACCGAGTTTGCATTTGGATTGCCGTGTGTTCTTGTTATTGTATTGTTGTTTTAAAGGTGGAATTCTTAACGTTGTTCAATTTATTGCCAACCTATAACCTATTTCGTGGATGTCACACACAAATCTGACAAATGATACCCCTTGACGTCACGACTACTAGCAGCGCGTTTTTACCCGCTTGGAATAATTTGAATTTTGGGGCATTTTCAAATCTTTCTAGCGGTCTTTTGGGACTAAATATGTTATTTTTTTGCTGCCATATGTTTTATGACAATATATTCTTATGATTTATAGAATTTTTTCCCCATTTAAAATTTTTGTCAAGTTCCCTGACACTGTATTTTTGCAAGCCAATATGCTAATAAATTAATAAACCATTAAGACCCCCGTATAAGTTTAAAATATGGTGAATGCGTTGGTAAAAGAAGTTAGCCCAGTCCTGTCTCTGTCGCCAACATCTTAACGTAAAATTCTTGGTCTGAGCGTAAAATAGACCAAACGTCAACAGAGTGCCATAAATGACAGGTGACTTAGCAACCATGCGGCGTGTTCTTAAAAGTTTGATTTCAGTTAGGGTTTACTATATACGGCAGAGTATAATAAAAAAAAATATATTTAATATGTTTTTAGTTTAATTTCGGTATTTGGTGTATTATACGCACATGGTTTAAAATTATACGTATTTTTAACTAACCTATGTAAAAAAAAGTTGGGCCATTCGAGAGGTTGAAATCCCAGCAAACGCATTCACGTTTTTTAATTTTTAAAGTTTTTTTCTAAAGCAAAACTATTTTAGAATTAATACATTTTTTTTGTGGCGCTTAATTTATTGTTAAGTAATAATTTTGTTAAATTATAATTTCAAAAAATGCCTACCTGTTGTAGAATTGCGATAGCGATTACTTGAACAAAAGAGCCTACAATTGAGGCCAATGTTCTTGAGTTGGCTATTACGTACGAGTTTTTTGACCCCTGGAACCACTCTTGGGATACTATTTTAAGCTGTACAACTAATATTAAGCTCATAAATATAATTGCAATCTAAAATAGTACAATAATGGTTATATTACATAGTCAATGATTAAATGAATTAGTAATATAATAAATAATACAAAATAAAATTGTTAATGATCCAATAGACTTTTTATGTAGGTGGTTTTTATGGGTTTAAGGATCTTAAGGAGCAAATGAAACCAAAATTTTAATTTGCCGACGTTTCGGAAAATATATTTTCTTCCTTAAGGCTAGTTAAAGTGGGCTCCACGAGTCACAATGGTAAAAAAACAAATAAAAAAAGATAAAATTAGGACACGTAATAAACGGCACCGTAAACAATTAGTAATTTTTAAAAATTTTGTACTACAACCTGTGCAAGGCGAGAAACCAACTTTGGTTTCTCGCGTTGTTTCAAGAAATTTCGACAAATAATATTTTTTTAAATAAAAACTTTTATACCCTCTTTTCTCCCCTTTAGGAACAAATTTTTCAGGAATATAAGAAATACGTCTTTTATGTGTGGATTAGAGCATTTATGCTGAATTTCATAAAAGTTCGTCAAAAAATATTTTTCAGATATGAATTTTATTATCTCTTTTCACCCCTTTAGGTACCGATGCGACGTACACAAAAATAAGAAATACTTGTTTCACTACTTGTGTTTAGAGTGTTAAGTGAATTTTAAAAAAATAACGAAACACGTTTATTGTTATTTTATTAATGGAACTTACACTATTGCCAAACTCTAAGTTACAGTGGCATTTTATGTGAGTATGAGTTAATAAATAATATGTTTAGATGCCCGCAATAAGGAAACAGCTCAATCAGCAGTGCCAGCGAGGCGTGAACAATGCATGGCGATCCCTGGGTTAAATAGGGGATCATTTATTTTCTGCTGGTCAAGTTTTATTGACGGAAATGCAGTAAAATTTGGAATTTCGTTTGGGATGTAGATTAGGTTATGTTAAGTTCGGTTAGGTTGCAAATGAGTGGTTTACAATTAACCCTCTACTGCGACCGTACGATCTATTGTGGCTCAAACCATTTTTATATTTATCCCAATAGATCTAGCTTCTTAATGAGGTTAATTATTGTATTGGGGGAGACATTCTTCATGTCATCCGGCAGAAGTATCACTTCGCCGAATAGGGCGAATCTGCATCGTCCATGCAGGGCCGGCATTCTTCATCTTGCGCTAATCCAAGTTTGTGTATATACTGTCGTAATCTGCAGTGGCCGGTATACAGTCCCACGTCCCACCAGGGCTTAAAGGTGCATTCTATTGAGCTCTAGTAGTTTGTCAGTTAGCTGTTGATTTCTTTGGCTATTTATAAATGCCTTTGAGTGTCTTAGGCCTGGATTCAACCAGTGCCAGTGCCTTTTCCACTTATCTGTTGCTTCGGCCAAAATCGATCTCGTGGGATATACTTATTGCCGGTTCGGGTCCGATGAATTTCGTTGCTGCTCCCCTCTTAGCGACCTTGTCAGCAGCCTCATTGCCCTTTAGACCCATAAGTGCCGGAATACATGTCAAGGTGATTTTTTATTTAAACTTAGTTCAGATACTGCTTCGAGACAGCAGACAGAAGTACACCACTGGGATGAACCTTAGCCTAGAATATGGTCGCTATGGATCCCAGAATGATCGTTAGTTTTATTTTTGGATTTTGTCCATGTAATTGGGTTGTACGTTGCACCGCGCATTTTCTAATTATTTTATTTATTCTTTATGTCGTTAAATTATTGCATTTAAAAATGCCACAATTATTATAAATAATTTGCCTTTATTAGCTTCTGGTATTAAATATATCAAAAATATTTAAAATTGTTTTGCGTGTTGGGACAGGTTGGTCGGGCTACAAAAATGCAAAACACCCTTTAACTATTTTCTCTGCACTCTCAGCCTTCGCGTTACATAAAATAATTTTTCTACTGACGTTTTATAATAACCTCTTTTCGATTGTCATTATGGTTTTTTAATAACCTCCTTTTAAGCGCAGCGTGCTTAAAAAACTTTTAAGCGCGTTACCAGGAGCAACGTGCTTAAAAGTAACGCAGATAATTATTTACAATTAAAACGTAACCACAGACTAGGTATAATTTAATATTTTTTGGCAAGTGTCAATGAAACATAGGTAATAAAATGTTAGTAAAATTAGGTTTTTTATTATAAAACCTCAGAAGAAATATACAATTCGTTACGAAACAATGTCTTTTAGTCACTTTGACGTGTTGTCCAACTCGGCTTTGCCTCGTTGGACAATTTCACGTCGCGTGCCTAAAAGACACTTATTTCGCAACTTATTGTATAAATACCTAGCTATTTTCTAATTTGGTACAAGTCTATTACGATACGCATTTGCGTATCGTAATGAAGCTATTTCGATATGGTTTTTTTTTAGTTGATGTTGGTAACATTTAAATGTTTTATTTCATTGACTTTCGCGGCCTTTGTGATTTACGAGAAAACCCATTTTTCGCAGAGGAAAAATAGCTACTTTTTTATTCTGTGTGGATAACAGTATTGTATGTTGGTGCATAAATCTATAAATCAATCTTTTGTAGACGCTTCAAGCTATCATTTTCTGCCAAATCCTATCCAAAATTCAATCTACCAACCTTCCAATGTTTATTTTAACTTCAATTTTATTTGAATTTTTCATCTTCCCTATTTTAAATTGCAATGCCGTGACGTAAAATCATATCTTTTGAAATTCGAAAAAAAATCGCAAAATCGCCCGAATTTCCGAACGCTCTGTATATGTACCGAATGTACAAGGATCACACAACGTATTCCGTCCAATTTCAAATCTCATATGGCTAAAATAACTTTAGAATCTCTTGGTGAAAATGGGTCAATAAATCAAAAAATTACAGTTCGCAAAATCGATTTTTGTTGTCCAGAGGCTACTATGATAAAAAATAGTATTACCAATATAAAATTTAGACATAAAAAATTACAAAATTTGAAGGATTTATTTTCTTTTTAAATATGTGTTTTTTATTGAAAAAACTACAAATTAGAAAAAATAGTATAACGTACATGTTATATAAAGCAGTTTTAAGCACTTGTCCCGTTATAAAACTTGCCGCAAGCGGCTCGTTTTTTAACATGGACGCGTGCTATAAAATGATGCTTTATAAAACGTGTACGTTAATATACTATTTTGTTCTCGCGAATAAACCGTTACAATATTATATTAATTTACAAAATACCCCGAATTTCACCGCTTCGCTTACCTGAAAAATGCAGCAAAGATAAAAAACGAAAGCAATAAATATCGCGGTGGATGCTTCGCTATCGGAAAGTATTTGCTGCTGTGAAGGGGGAATGTGGGAATGAATCGCGCTCGAACAGAAGTTGGCAACGTTGAGTCTTGATCGATCTCTTTAACTCGCGCCAAGTCCATTTTGTATTCGTTTCTTTATATTACAAGCTGTGGTTTGCAAATAGTGTGTATACCAATATTTAGACGTTCACCAATTTTAGTTTGTGAAATACGGAAATTCCTATAAAAATGTTAATCCCCTTATTTACCCATTTAGGGGTTGATTTTCGTAAAATCCCTTCTTAATGGATGCCTCCGTTATACCTAATGAGAAGACCTCCTAGAAATGCCACGATTCTAGAATTAGAGGTTAGGCTGGGCGATGATGAATCATTATAATTTTATATATTAATATAGATATAGATAAGGGCGGTAGTCTCCCGATCTTACTGATAAAGCCCATATCATAATTGACAACAAGGATTTCAACACCAGGACATACATGGGCGTGTACGGTTCAAGTTCTCCAGACACAGCGTTTCGTCTTTTATGTGTGGCATGATCAAGATAAGATGGCCTGAAAAATAAATGTAAAATATAGTATTCCTACAGGGTGTCGAAGTTTTATCATGGATATACATTTTTAGATACGCATAAAAAAATTAAAAATGTGTACCTTGTCTCTATTTTTCGATATTTATCAAATTATTAGGTAATTATGAATATTTAAAAAAATGTATACTATATAGCGCTATACTGGGAACAAAATGCGTCGAATTGAGAAGATACAATTTATTTCTTAACAAAATTGCTAAAATAAAAGTGGATAGTCGCGTCAATGAAGCCTTCTCCTTCAAAATCCTCAAGAACAGCTACGATTTTGATGATTTTTTTTTTAATTTTGTTTTTTTATACTATATAAAATCAGAAACCTTTTGGGGCGGGGACAAAATTATTTATATTGTTTAAACAATATCTACGATATTTATATAAAAAATGCAGTTTTTAGTCCCTATTTATCTAAAAAATTCTTTATACAGGGTGTTACAAATTCGAGGGCCACCATTGGGATCTGGGAAATGGTAATAGATACGGGGAAGTTTAAATTAGGGCAAAGTTGCGCAATTCAATGCCGATCAATATACCGTCAAGAAGATTTGTCCATTCCGAGTACTTCCGAAGATATTCGATAAAATCCGAATTTAACGTTTTTTATTTATATGTTTTCCTGCGTTTATTTAAATAGATAATTGAAAATAAATTGAACTTTCTCATTGCCACATTTTCTCTTCTATTAGACTGTGGTAACAGATTTCGAATCCGACGTTTTGTCTCTGGGCCACATCATTAATTAATTTTTTTTTAAATACGGACCTGGATTTTTTATTTTATTTTTGGAATCACCAAGGCTGATTGCATGATATGGTTGCAGGTGTGGTGGAATGGCCTGCGAGATCTCCAGATTTGACACCTTTAGAATTCTTTTTGTAGGGGGCTTTGAAAAATAAAATTTATAAACATAATGTTTATACATTAGAAGAACTTAGAGCTAGGATTATTGAAGGATTTAGGTCAATAAGGAGAAGGTCGATACAAAGGTCCACTGAAAAAGTAAGAAACAAAATTAATCGATGTATACGTACAAACAGAAATCTTTTTGAACATCTTAGTCTTAGATAAAATTGATTCTTTTTAGTGAATGTGTAGGTACCTACCTACCATTATTTTCCGGTTATTTCTAGAATTTAAGTAAAATTTCATTAATTAAAAAATAAACAAAAACAATATTATAAGATCCAATATTATAAGATCTTTTTATTAGCTTAAACTTTTGAATCCTAATCAAAATAATGCAATCATATCATGCAATCAGCCTTGGTGATTCCAAAAATAAAATAAAAAATCCAGGTCCGTATTTAAAAAAAATAAATTAATGATGGGGCCCAGAGACAAAACGTCGGATTCGAAATCTGATACCACAGTCTAATAGAAGAGAAAAAGTGGCAATGAGAAAGTTCAATTTATTTTCAATTATCTATTTAAATAAACGCAGGAAAACATATAAATGAAAAACGTTAAATTCGGATTTTATCGAATATCTTCGGAAGTACTCGGAATGGACAAATCTTCTTGACGGTATATTGATCGGCATTAAATTGCGCAACTTTGCCCTAATTTAAACTTCCTCGTATCTATTACCATTTCCCAGATCCCAATGGTGGCCCTCGAATTTGTAACACCCTGTATATTAATTTTATTATAAAAAATACATGTTAAAAGGAAGTTTTTAACAATAATTTAATATTTACATCATAAGAAAATATATGTGCGTTACGTTTATACACTGTATACATGGCCGAAAATAATATTGATTGGAGTCAAGCAGAAAGCGATGCTGATCGTTTAATTGTGCAATCAGTTGTAAATTGTTCCTTTCCTCATGTAGTTGTTGTAGCAGAGGACATTGATGTCTTAGTGTTATTGATGGCTTTGATATTGATAAAGAAATGTTTTTTTTTAAACCACTAAAAAATTATGCCTTGCAACGAGTTTATTCAACAAAAACAATGTTACAGAAATATGTAAATATTAAAAAAGAGCATCTGTTTTTTATTCATGCATTTAGTGGATGCGATACTACATACGCTTTCTATAACAAAGGTAAAAATAGTTTTATTAAAATTTTCAATGACGATCAGAAGTTACGTACAGCAGCTAAAAATTTTATGGTTGAAGAGCAAGTGCTTTTCAATGACGGTATCAATTGTATTCTAATAATGTATGGCGCTAAAACTGCCAAAAACTTGAATGAATTGCGATATAAACGTTTCATAGCATAGGCTTCAAAAAATAAAAGCGTATAGTTCGTTACCTCCAACAGAAGATGCAGAAAAACAACATATTAAGAGAGTCTACCTCCAAGTCCAGCAATGGAAAAATAATTCTTCAATACCTCCTCAATAGTGGGGTTGGCAACAGGATGATTATTTAAAACCAATCAAAATGACGCAATCAGCAGCACCTAACAACGTTTTAAAAGTCATATTTTGCTCTTGCAAAACAGGATGCGGTGTAGCGTGTGGCTGTCGAAAAAGCGGTCTTCACTGCTTAGCAGACTGCATTGTTTGCAGTGGTAGTGACTGCAATAACCACTAGGCTGGGCCGTTTTATATGTAAAAAAAAAATTGGCCGATTTCCTTTGGGCTCATCGCGAAAAGAGTGCCTCATGATACCTTTAGAGCACACGTAAAATATGGTTGAGGTCGGATTTCAACTTATGCCTCCGGATTGGCTTTGAAAATAGCGAATTTAATAAAAAAAGTCGAATTTTTTTAAAACATAACAGCAAGGCAACCACGGACAAACAATATATATTTATAAAATAAAACACAATTTTATTAGTTTTCTTTATGTACTAGAAAAATAAAAAAGACAAAACATAATTTCAGAATTCATACACGTTATGTGGTTTAGTGGTTTAGTGGGTACGCAAAAATTTCGAAACTTTGCCTACAATCCGGAGGCAGAAGGACTTATCAGAATGGAATACTATTTTGCACACGTTAGTTTTAAATCGTTTTGCACCTTTTTCGCGATAGACCCCCGGAAAAATAAAAAATAATAAAAACGGCCCAACCTAATAACCACCCACCATTTGAAGAAGATGAAGTCACCGAAACGCAAAATATAAATGACATTTAAACTACCTTTTTTTGTACAAAAAATTATAAATTTCATACCGTTAATAAATATTTCCTATTTTTTTTCTTATTTATTTTATTTCTTTGTGTATGTAATTGCTTATAATTATTATTATTATATTGAAGTATAATTTAAAACTATTTACAATGGGAATATAAAAGAAAAAATATAAATACTCTATTTCAAATTCCTCAATGGATATTGTATACCAAAATTTTTTTTTTCTGCTTAAATATCATAGATATTGTTTAAACAATATAAATAATTTTGTCCCCGCTCCAAAAGGTTTCTGATTTTAAATAAAATAAAAAACAAAATTTAAAAAAAAATCATCAAAATCAGAGCTGATCTTGAGGACTCACGAATATTGCCTGTTTTATGTATTCATTGACTCGACTAATAAGTTAGGTTAGGTATAGGATTATTGTTTGAACACAAAATATGAATGAATTATTACAATTATTTATTGGAAATTTTTATAAAGTTTATATTTTTTTTATAAAAATTGGAATAACTTTTTAGCATTGGTACAATTTGGCTTCTCTAATAAAATTTCTAAATTGTATCAATAGTACGTTATAGAGTTGTATAGAAAATAATAAAAATAAAATAAAATATTTAGGAATTATTTTTGACAGTAAATTAAATTGGAATTTTCACATAGAATACTTAATTAAAAAATTAAGAAGTTTATTACCGATTTTTAAAAACATTAAAAATTTTTTAAATATAAGACATATGGACATATTATATTACACGTTAGTTAAAACTCATTTAAATTACGAAATTTTAGGTTGGGGAGGAATAAATAAAACCTTAGTTCAAAAATTAGAAATATTACAAAAAAGGTTTCTGAAAATTATATACAATAAAGATTATCTTTATCATTTAAAAGAATTATATTCAGAAACAAAAAAGTTGAACATAAGACAACTTTACATTTATAACATCTTAATATATATATTTAAAAATAAAAACCATATAAAATTTAAAAACCATAATCATAATACACGTCATAAAAATGAAATAACCATAAAACCTAAAATAAATAAGTCCATAGGACAAAAAAATTTCAAATATTTATGTTTTTATTTAAACGATTATTTACCAACAAAAATTAAAAAATTGATTTCATTAAAAAAAATTAAAGTCGAAATAAAAACATGGATATTAAAAACAGACAATTTGAAAATATTTTTAGAAATGCTTTAATTAATTAATATTGTTCTGAATAATTTATATAAGTAATATTTTTTACTTAAAAATTATAAATTAATAATTTTATTATAGGTAATATATTTCTTCAAAAAAGCTGCGTTTATACTATAAAATAAACATTTTTACTTTAAAAAACTTGATTTTTAATGCATATTTATGATTTATGATTTTACATACTAAAACAAAAAATAAGATTTGCCTCTAACAAGCTCAGCTTCAGAGGATTGAAGAATAAGTTTATCGAAGACAACATAAACATATTTATTATATTATTAAATTTTAAATAAACTTATTATTATTATTATTATTATTATTATTATTATTATTATTATTATTATTATTATTATTTGTCTTTGCATCACATATCTTCTCTTGGGTTATGGTTTCATTTTTTTTGGGGAATCACCGAGTGCAAACCATGCACCTGGGGTGTTTCCTTGCTTAGTTGACATCAGGATGGAGGTATCATAGCACTTTGCGTACTATGTGCGCTGTACTCAGCACTACAGCTTTTTGCATCGTCAGGAGGTTATGTGTTCCAGGGACTTCTTTTATAGCTTCACAAGTAGCGTTAGATATAAGCCCTGTTGCTCCTATGATTATTGGCACGATTTTAGTTTTATAATTCCACATTCTTTGTATTTCTATTTGTAGGTCCTTGTACTTCAGCTTTTTCTCTGCCTCTTTCTGCGTGATGTTATAGTCCGATGGCACCGAAACGTCGATCAGAAGACACTTTCTTAGTTTCTTATCTTTCAGGATAATGTCTGGTTTGTTTGCTGCGATGTGTCTGTCAGTCTGCACTTGAACGTCCCATATCATAGTTATTTCAGGTGTATCTACTACTGCTTCCGGGATATGTTCAAACCATTTTTCTTTGACTTCTATTTTGTAGTGTTTACAGATGTTCCAGTGTAGCTGTGTTGCAACCTTGTTGTGACGTTTAAGGTAAGCACTTTTTGCCAGAATTGGGCACCCAGCCACCACATGATGGACTGTCTCACTGTATGACCGGCAAAGTCTACATTTCGGGTCTCCGCCAGTCCCAATGATCCTTGTCCGCAAGTAGTTGGTTGCAAGCGCCTGCTCCTGGCACGCTGTTACGAGAGCTTCTGTTTCAGATTTCAAGTTCATATGTGTTAGCCACTTCCATGATTGTTCCTTGTTTATCGTTTCCTTGGCAACTTCTTTTACTATTTGGCCATGCATTGCTTTTTCCGTCCACTTCGTTATTCGATCTTGTTTCTTGTTTTCTGTCAATTGTTCTTTAACCTTCTTTACTATTTTTGTTTCAAGTTTCTGCTGGTTGGTGCTGCTTGATTCTTGGTTTTCATCTTTATCCTCTGTAAATTGCTTTTTAGTTTGCCTGTACACTATGCCAAGATATTTGTCTGATTGTTTTAATTTAAGGTAAAGTTTCAATCCTTCTATGGCTATGGCATGACTGGTTTCCACATTTGACATTCCTCTTCCTCCTTCCTTGCGCGGGATGTACAGACGATCTACGTCTGCTCTTGGGTGTAGTGCTCCATGTATCGTCATCAGTTTCCTTGTTTGCCTATCTATTTTCTGTAATTCCGCAATTGTCCATTTAATAATTCCGAAGCTGTATTGAATGACTGGGACTGCAAGCGAGGTGATGGCTGTTGTTTTATTCTTTGCACTTAATTCAGTTTTGAGTATTTTTCGCGTTCTTCTGTAGTATTCCTTGGTGAGCTTGGATTTCATCGTTTTATGTTGCAACCCGTCATGTTCACTGATGCCCAAGTATTTGTAGACTTTGTGTTGTTCAAGGGTTTTAATCACTTCAGTTTCTGTAAGTCTAATATTATTACTTGTTTGTAATCTTCCTTTTTGGAATGCTACTTTAGCACACTTGTCCAACCCAAATTGCATTTTTATATCTTCACTAAACTGTTTTACAAGTTCGATCTGCTTTGTTAGTTCTTGATCATTCTTTGCAATCAACTTTAGGTCATCAACATACAGAAGATGATTTATTCTTTGAGTTTCGTTTTTGCATAGGTATCCGGTGTCTGTTTTGTTCAATATAGAGCTTAGCGGGAAAAGGGCTATTATTATTATTATTATTATTATTATTATTATTATTATTATTATTATTATTATTATTAATATTATTATTATTATTATTATTAATAATTATTATTTATTTTTTTATATTATGTTTATACTAGCATACATCTGATAACTGTAACAACGTGGTCGATAAAATTAAGATCCCGTTCGAAAATGATTTTATATGAAATCGTATACTGAAAAAGGAAAGCTCTTGAAAAAGTATGATACTGGCGGGGGCGGTGGAGGCGATCGCCCCCTCTGTGATTTAGCCCAAGACACTATTGGGTATGAAATAAAAAATGAACAGAAACAAGAATAGGTTTATAGTTTTTTGTATCATTGCGTTGATAGTTTTTTAAATTTAAATATTTATATTACTACATACAGGTCATATTCTGATAAATATCTGTTATCTATGATTTTTTTAAGAATGATGAATTTTGGGGCGTAGATTGTGAATCTAAAAACTACTTTCAATGGAAACGCTTTGATTTTTAGATATTCCTACCTACCTGTTATTAAATGTTAGGTTTTTGATGCATCAGTTGCAATTATATTCTTTTCTTTTTAACACAAAAAATTATAAAAAATCAATAAAACGGGTCATGTTCTAGGTATACACAGTTAGGTAATTTTTTCCACTGATTTTTTCTATTTTTGGCTGAAAATATATAAAATATAACCTCTGGTTCCTCCAACACAACAGAATAATTTTGCATAGTAGGCTATGACGAACTAAAAACCAATAAATAACTTGCCTCCTAAATGCTAGAATATAATGGAATTAATTTAATACTCTCGGTTTTTAAAATAAATATTTAAACTGAATAACCAATAAAATGTTCCCTCTTCTTTAAAATTTCAACGTGGAAGACGTTTAAATAATATTGTGTAACCAAAAAAAAAGAGGGATTAATTTGCTGTAAGAGGAAACATTGGAAAATTCTGCAGTGGTGACATAGCCCATTAAAAAATAGCTGTTTAAGAAGGAATATCGTAAAATTAAGCGTTTTCGGCGAAAGTTGTTTTCAGATTCGTAATCTACGCCCCAAAATTTATCATTCTTGAAAAAATCGTCAATTTTAGCATGGTGAACTTATAATCGATTTTATCAATCTTTTTGACGTTAATCCGGCGATTAGGCCAACTCAACACCTCTATCAAACGGCCGCCCTCCTTTGAAAAAAGTTGTGACTGCTACTGATGGTCTTATAAGTCCTTGACTAAATTTAACTAACTTTTAATATCAGAAATAAGCATTTATTAAAATTTGTTCGTGTGCTAAGACGCACATACCTCAAGCGGTTGCAAGAAAATTAAATAAAAACTAGTGTTTGAAGGTCACCTTTGGACGGCCATAGCTTTCTTATAGTACATTAAGGACCTACATTGAAATGAACTTTTTTTCATGTTTTTATATGTAGAATCTACACTTGAAATATACGTAGGGAATTTCCGGACACCCTGTATATAAATATTTACCTAACATCTGTATCTAGGTCTTCAATGTTGACATTCCATCTCATTTTAAGTTTATTTTCTTTTCGTCTCCATAAGTTTAAAAAAAGCATAGCTAAAAATATTGAATTAAGGTTATTTGGTAATGGGTCACTTGTTTAACCGATTTGAGGGAAAGTTATATATTAACCAAACTTCAAAATTTAAGTTAAAACGTTGAAATATTACATGCTAGTTTAGGGTTTAGGGGTCTATCCAGGGGGAAGACATGCACATTTGAATTTTCGCCTAAATGTGTTCCTTAGTAGTCTTTTGTTCATTGTTACATTCAGGTTAACCGGAAAATACGTTTAATGATATACTCAAAATAGGTCGGTTCAAGCTTAGTCTCTCGCGTCCATTAGAATATTTCGGAAAGTAATGAAATTTATATCCTGTAAATTTAGATAATTGAGTTTTTTGAGACACTTTCTTAAAATGAAATAGTAGCGACTATATGGAACTTCCGGTTATGCCGGAAGTTGGCTCAAACTAGCTTATTTTAAGTAATATATTTATGTATTCCTTTCTTCATTTTCAATAACTATTGTTAAAAGTTTTTGTATTCTTCTCTTTCCGTTTCTGGAAAAAAAAAGTTTTCGCCTATAATTGAATATCTTTTCAAAGATAAAAGAGTGAAACTTGAATTTCCGGAATTAGATATTATGGTGGTTAACCCTTTCGAGACGGCGACTTTTCAACTTGATTTGTCCCACAGACGGGAGTTTTTGCACTGCCGTATGGCCGGGTGTCGTATATAGACGTCGGTATACATATACGGGTTTTTAGTGCATTAAAGTTTATCTTATGTCTTTTCTTGTTATTTATTTATTTAAAAAATGTTACAAATTAACTTAAGAAATTAAAAAGTTATTCTAAATTAAACCGTATGTAGCAAAAAATCTATACCAAACAAAATATAGTAAAAGAAAATAACTTCTATTTTTTTTTAACAAAACTTAAAATTTAAAACTCAGCTTGCTCATGGTATTTTTTGAACAAAGGAAAAATGCACAGTCCAACATTACACGGAATGACGCAAATAGCACATGGTTCAAGCCAAAAAGCAGTTTCGATGGGCAGGCTAAACTCGGTTTGCCTTGCGGCCGGCTGTCGGGTATGTCCGTCACTGCCGTTCTATTACGGCATCAGTCTGTACGGCAAGCACAAAAAAGACGGATACGCTCCGACACCCGTCTGGGTAGCAAGTTAAGTTTTAAAATACGTCTGGTATGAACGAATAATATTTTCAGTTGATGTCGTCTATACACGACAGCCGTCCGTAGAGCACTTTTTTTCCTGTCGTCTATATACGGCAGCCGTCCCGAAAGGGTTAATCATGAAATATCGAAAAATTAAATTTTAAATACAGGGAAGTGGAAACGTAACCATTTCTTATCTTTGATCCAAAAATGTAATAATCTTCATTTTTTTAAATACAATGCTATGTTGCTGGTCATTCAAGAATATTTCTTACCTGTCCACATAGGGTGTCCCTATACCTAACTAAAATTACTAAATGGTTATTTATGCAGCAAGTGTGTGAAGTAGGTATTTGTTTACAAATGTGATCTTTTACAAATCTCATGAGTTAAAAAAGGCACTTTATGCACGAATTGCATACACTATTTTTTCTACTACCAAAATCAAAATACAAGCAATTTACTTTACGCACTAGTATGTAAAGTTAAATTACTTTAAGCGTCAGCGTAAAAAGTTAAATTTTATACACTTTCTAACTTTCTATAGTAGGTTAAGTTAGTATTTTACGCACGGCAATAGAAAAACTTATTTATGGTTTTTCGCAAAATTCTCCAAATATTAAACGGATTGGCAAGAAAGCCACAATAAAGAAGGTAATAATTGCACCTGACAATGACTCGCGTCTGAAGATATATACACTTCGCGAAAAAAGTAAATAAGTTTAAAACTATTCTAGTTAGATATATAGGAACAACTTATGTGGACAGATAGGAAATGTTCTCGCATATCCATTGAATAAACCAGTAAAGTAGCATCGTATTTAAAAAAATGTTGCTAAAGATAAAAATGTTACTTTTCTGCTTCCCCGTATCTAAAATTTCATTTGTCGTCAATAAAATACCGAGCACAATAATATCTAATATATCTATTCAATTTTAGGGGAAATTTAAGAAAAACTTTTTTTTTTAGAAACTGATAGAGAACACGTTTAATAAAAGTTATTGAAAATAAAAAAGAGAACACAAAAATAAATATATTACACAGGGTGTTCCATTCAAAATAAGCAAGTTTGGGACAACTTCCGGTGTAACCGGAAGTCTCATAATATGATCGTTGTTATTTCATTTAAAGAGATTGTCTCCGAAAACCTCATTATCCAAATTTGCCGGATTCTTATCGCATTACTTTCCGAAATATTCTAATAGCGGTCACCGGTGAGACCCTCTATACGATGTTGCTTCGTATTTTCGACCGAATAAAATTTCGTTCGATAAGGGGTCTGGCCTGACTTTTTTTTTAAATTACCACATATTTGTTTTCTATAAGTAATACTTACTTACCCCAAAAAGACATAAAAACTGCAAAGGCTACTGTAGCTTCGTTATCAAAAAGAATAGAATAGTGAGCAATTGTACAAAATTGTGATATTCGTTTAAACTGACAGTTCTCCTCATCTTCACAAGTTGGACAGACAAATGCGTTGCGATTTTTACATACTTCGTCTCTAAAATTTTTATTAATATACTGCATATTTACATACATATTTGGAAAATATTTTGTTAACAAAAAGTATTAAAAATATTTTAAAGTTGCTAAAGTTACTGCCAGCGATATGAATAGGTAAACAAGGTTTCCAATAATTTTTGTTCGGAACACAAAAATACAAATAAAAGAAACTCAAATCATTACCAGTTAATTCATTTAACAGAAAGATAAACCACAAAACTCGTAAAAACTTTTTCCAATCGATATACTTAACAAAGAGATAAACATCAAACGAAATTATTATACTGTATTCTTGGTATTTAAGTCGACCAGAAGGAAAAGAAAAACGTAAAATCTTATCTACCACAAAACGAAAGCAACTATTGTTTAGGATAATTTCTGAAGAAATGGTACTAATAAAGTTTTATTAATATTTCGTTGCTTTTATCCAAAAATCGGCCAAATACCTATAATTTCACGGAAATCGTTCATCGCTATTAGGTATGCACTGGGAGAAAATTTAAAAAATATATTGCTTGTTTTGCTGTGGGGTACTAACAAAACCGGAACATAAACCTACATCCGAAACAAAACAAACATTACATTTTTATTTTTGATGTACCCGAATCAAGTACATATTAATATTTGTTAGTAATGTTTTAAATTGCTTTTAATACTTTATAAGCGGTATATATTTTTATATACAGTGATCGGCAGAATTCTTTGTCCATATTGACAGTTTTTTATTATTGATTACTTAGATAATTTTATCCTTGATAAAAAGTTCTGGGTCAGTTTAAACTAAAAAAAAGAGCTTAGGTATATGTATATAAACCGTCATCCTTATCCAAGGATATTTAACTTACATTTGCGCTGACCCAATCAAAAAGATATAGACCGCGCTTCCAATAAAAGTAAGGCTTCCCAATATTGCCGGAAGTATAAGCATCATGTTGAAGTACTCCAACCACGCAAAGTAGAAAGCTATCTCGGTGCCAAAATACCTGTAGATAACATCTAGTGGCTGCTGCTTGTGCAGAACTCCTGTGTGTGACCAATGGTAAAAAAGTAGCTAAAAAAAAGGGGATACACGTATAATGTGCCAAATATGTCGTCATTTTTTCAGTCCTTTCATTAAGGATGGCCACCGGCCATATCTCGGAAACAAGCATCAGACCAAACTTTATGATGAAAGTGGCCTAAAAAATATTCTGGAAATTATTTTTAAGTTCCTCATCTCGCCGCAACGGGGCACAATTGAAAATTAATTTTTAATATTCTAAATTTCTCCGAAAATTCCCATATCAAGGTATACCTCTGGTTACATAATCAGGAAGCTTCAGTGGCATATCCAGCATATGTTTTGGGGGGGCATAGTGCCATTGGCGGATTTACAAATTTGCCGCTAGTAGGCTATTCAATTTTTGCCGCCCCTCAGTGGCGCAAGTAACTTATTGGGGGTGCACCAAAAGCCTGCTGCAGGCGTAATGCGCCCAGGCCAAAAAATTTTAAGACCACGCTCAAATTTGGTCAATAATTTAGGGATAGCTCAAGTTATTTGAAGACATTGATGGGTGTGTCTGTGCCTGTAAGTTAAATTCCACCGGAAAATCTACACTAGTTTGACTAGTTGTAGGCAATAAAAGGGTATCTTGACTCTTGTTATCTTCGAGATTGGCATTATTTATTAATTCGTTAGGTTTCGTCTTTTTAAAAAGTTTGATAAACTAGTTTGTTTTTGGGTTCTCTTCATTTCAATCTGAAAGAAGGATACCTCAAATAAAGCAAACATTATTATATATTCAAAACTAAACTAACCTCTTCAAATCGCAGCACCTGAACCACCGTATGCACACTACGTTGCTTAAACTCAACTGCAAACAGAAGTAAAACCGTGTACCGCGTATTCCACAACAGCCGTCGAGGCTCTGAAAGCGCTGCTATTTTTAACCCGGTGATACCCGGAACTCTATTAGAGGTCTGTTCAAAAATCATTTGTAGATACTTATTGCAAATGGGATATTTTTTAGAGTACTCTTAGGGTGTGTTCCGTTTGTCTTACTCTTTAATAAAATTGTTCTGGAGGGGCAATTGCCCCATTTGCCCCCCCCCCCCCCGGATACGCCACTGGGAAGCTTAGACAATTCTGCTGACTTATCCGATTTTACTAAATGTAGGCTTGCTTGGAAGAGAAAGGTAAGTACTTTTAATTGTCGTATCCACTGGTACTTGATAGTTTCTAATAAAATTGCAATGATAACAGTTTTTTTTAATTTTATTTCGAAAATCAAATCATACTGTATACCTATTACATCATAATCGGAAAGTGGAATAAATTTGCAAGAAAAAATGGAAAGACCGCTGTTCGATATCTTTGTTTGTTTCAGTGTTATTGTCAAAACAATCATTTTTTAAATGTTAGATACCCGAATTGCTGGATTGGAAGGGGTAGTTTATTTCCATGGCCACCTAAATCTCCGGATTTAACTGTGTTAGATTTTTACTTCCGGGGACGAATCATAGACATTGTTTATATTACGCGACCACCCACACGAGACAATGAGCCTAATGAATAAAAATGTAGCAATTGCTTTTTCTGATAAAATCGAAGTAATTTCTTAAAAGCCAATGAATAAAAACTAAAGCAATTGCTTTTGCGTCCAGCCATTGCTTAAAAGTGCAGGAATTGCTTCTAGTCAATGCCTTTTCTAAAAAAATAGAAGCAATTGCTATCGTTTGTTTAAAACGTGATGAATAAATTAAGGAATTGCTTTTTCTAGTATAGCAATTGCTTTCAACTTTTTAAGGTAGGTCGACCCCTGCATCATTTGCTTGGTAGCAGTCAACTTTAGTTCTCCGCGGCATACATACACGTGAGTTGCTCTTAATTTGTGTCTTCAATTATGGCTGAATATATGAACGTCTGTAAAAGAAAAATCTACAGTGTACGTTAAAATTGCAGATATGATGATTTCAGAAAGTTATATAAGTTATATATTTGATTGCGAAAATGTTGAGGGGTTGGCAAATTATTTTTTGACTGATACTGGTAAAAGGATTCTGCAGGTGAAGAACTCGGTGTTCACCAAACTACTGTCTGTAAGACATACACTTCTGTAATGGATGCAGTTTTGGAGAAGGCCAATATTTTTATTAAACTTTCTCAGTGGCGTATTTAGGGGGGGGAGGGGGTCCGAGGGGTCTGGACCCCCCTCCCCCGTGGGCTCAACATTAAAAAAAACTCAGAACAGATCAGATGCCTTGTTGCATTTAATGTAGACAGGGTGAACTGAACCTCGCCCGATAACAAAATGTAATAATTTTCTATTTTACAATTTTTGAATAAAGACCTTTATTATTATTATTATTATTATTAAATAAAATTATTAAAAAATTGAAATGATGTTCACTTAGTTTTGTATTTTTTTTGCAAACTAGAACTATTAGCAATACTTTGTTTTTACAAATAATTAAGTAACTATGTCACAGATAACAAAACAACATGGCCAAACTTGGCAAAAAAAAATGGCAAAAATAACTTGAAAACCAATCATTTTCGGAATCGGTCATATTATGTAGAAATATATATTTTTAAACATAAATATTTAAAAATATATATATTCCCATTATTGCGTTTATATTTAAAAATTTCTTAATTTCTTCCTTTTTTGGGTTCAGCTATCAAAACATAGAAATTATAAATTTTGATAGTTCAAAATAGGGCGTGGCACCGAAAATTTTTTCGCCTGCGGCGCTTTTTTAAAGAAAGAAAGGAAGAAAGATAAAACGAAAGGTATAGACCCCCCCCCCCCCGTGGCAATATTCTAAATACGCCACTGAACTTTCTACAAGTGCTGAAGCTGTTGTGGAAGTTAAACGGCTGTGGCCAGAGAGATTTATTTATGTTCTTTCAATTTGTGTACGAATATCAATTGCTTGTCTTTAATTTCTTTATCACTACTATCACTTTCCTCATTTTCACTGAAATCTGCCATATCACAAATATAAGTTTCATATTTTCCACAAAAACATAACAGATTACTATTGTACTAAATAAATAGACCAACGTTGTTGTATTTACGTCAACTCATTTGCAAATTAGGCACCAAACTGAACATGAAATCTATAATCTGAACAAGCTTCAAAATTTTATTCATATCCAGATCTAGCAATTGCTTTTACTTATAGCATTTGCTAGTCAAGCGATCGCTTTTACTAAAAAGTAATTGCTTCACGTAATTGCTTAATTTTTATTCATTCGGCTCAATATGATTGAGCAAATTCTAAATGCCATAAATTTGATTTCACGAGCTGAAATTGAAGCCTCTATTTCTAGTTCCAGAAGAAGAATTAACAGTTGTATTTTGTAGACTGGCAGTCATTTTAAACAGTTAAAATGTCTTTCGATTGTTTAGTTAAAAAGTTTTCCATGATTATTTTAATGCTCTTGTTATGGCTCGTTGGCCTTTTTTAAACACACTTCAAATTTTGTCTTTCACATAATTTGAACTAGTATTAAGCCTAGCTTAAGTGTGAACGGAGGCATGGAATACGACAAATGAAAACTTATTATTACTAATCCAACCTACATAGTACATACCTATGGAACTATAAAAACAATAATTTCTTCGATTCAAGTTTTAAAAATTATTGTTTTGGCAATTACACTGAAACGAACAAAGATATCGAACAGCGGTCTTCACATTTTTCTTACACACTACTTTCCGATTATATGTCATAGTTATACCGTATGGTTTGAATTTTTGGGATAAAATCAAAAAACTGGTATTATTATAAATTGCGTACTTTAGCAAGTTTATTAGAAACTATCATGTACCAGGGGATACGCAATTAAAAGTACTTACCATTCTCTTCCAAACAAGCTTAAATTTAGTAAAATCAAATAAGTCGTTTATAAGTTACAGCTATTTAAATGATTACACTTTCAATAGCTTCCCCCACTCTTATCAAGGTCGGTACGCCAATAATAAGCTTTAAACCAAAATAATGCAGAGTTGTCTTAAGATTTCTAGTAATATAACCAAAGAAATACCTTTAAATGGGAATTGTCTCCAACGTTGATGAAATAATTATTAATTTCTTCACAAATTTTACTTGGTTCTTCGATTTTTTAATTTTTTTTTAATGAGATAATCAATTGTTGCTGATTTTGTTTTACTTGTACAATTTGAAATAATATAGTTTACATTTTTCCATATTGTCTTTTGATCTCCCAAAAATACTGTTCTTCAAAATATTTAGAATACCAGACACAATAACTTACTTTTTAACTCACACCATAAACAACTTACATACAAAAATACACCTACACAGTGACACAGACCATATCGACAGACGAGATACCAATAAAATGTAGTATCTTGCAAGGAAACTCTATTAGCGCACTTTGGTTTTGCATGTGCCTAAATTAGAAACGATAGACGTTAACTACACAAATTAGTAGATCTAATGTATATCGTACATCAGTGGCGATCCGTGGGTAATGAAATAGGTGAGGCCAGTAACTGAGGATAAAGTACAACAGGCAATGCACCGCAGGCGAAAAAAATTTCGAGCCACGCCCAAAATTCGTTGTTTTTTAGACTTAAATAAAAAATAAAATTCACCCGAAAAATATATTTTTTTTATTTGCATAGGTTAAATTTTTTCGCAGTTTTATACAATCAGACGTAATATTATTATAAAATAAACTGAACGTTCTTATAAAATAAAAAAAATTATAAAAATAAACAAAATTGAAAATATTATTTTATGTTTTATATATTACCTAAATCAATTCTTCTATTAGACTTTGACAAAAAAGTTTGTATAATACTATCATAAAAGTCAGAAGAAGATATTTTGTTTAGCAAGCTTTTTCGAGTTTTGAAGAATTGTAACTTTTGCAGTTGGTCTGTTATTTGCAAAAATATCATTCTTTTCATTCTGAGTGCGTTGCGAAAACGGAGGTTCAAGTAAAGAAAGAATAATATCATGCTGCGGCTGCATAACTAAAGAAAATATTAAGAAAAATTCAAAAAATCGCGCTACAGCAATATAGTTAATAATAATAGTCAGATAACTAACCGTCTTTGTTTTAGCTCAATTACAATACTGACCAAAAAATACTAAATACTGACAGCTATAAATTATTTGGCTACAATTTAAATACACACAAATACCCAGCCGTGGCTACTGTCAAACCATATTTTCTATCTCAATCACACAGCACATTACCGGGTGGAAAAGCGAAATGAGCGTCGAGACTCCAGTCTCCAGTCCAGAGAGGCCCACATTTGCCTTGGCCTCGCTGAGTAGAGTGTTGCGTTGTTTTAGGCCGGAAACACCTTACGCAAAAGGCATTTACGTATCTACGGCGACTCCGGCCTGCGATAACGCGCAACAAATCATATGGCGCGGCGCGGCAAGCGGTTCGCGAGGCCATGGCCAACGTTGGCCTCAAGAACGGCTTTCGTTCTTCGTTTTCGTTTTAAGGGAAATACAATCCTGAGCCACGCGCGTCTCGTGGCGTAACCAATATCAGCGCGAGGAATTTGAAAGCTGTTACTACGCGACGGTGATTATTTTGGTTCAGTGTAGGTAAATGAAAACAGAATATTACTATAGTATAGTTAGGGATTTATTGTAAAATTCGATTTAATTTTTTATTGGATTTATACTGGTGGCGCCCGGCTTCAGTATTGGATTTATGCTGGTGAGGCCCGGCCTCACCTGCCTCATGCAACCGATCGCCACTGTCGTACATACTACATAAAACTAATAATAGATAGAACAGTATACCACAACCGTCCAGATATTTTTCTAATCGATAAAAATACCAAGAAAGCTTTCATAATAGGTATAGGTTGCCTATGCCCACTAATTAACAACCTCTCTAAAACTGAATTGAAGAAAAAAATCAAGTACACAAATTTGGCGGTTTTAGTGTAATGACACCCAACGCTTATTCAGAAAGGCATAAAAAGTAAAGTTCGTGCATTGAATATCAAACTATATAAGAATGACGGATGTCCGAGAAAAGTTGACAACCCATTTTTTGACGTATTGGAGCTGGTTTGGCCGCCATTGTAGAGTTGATTGTAACTCTAACCTTAAATCTGTCGCCTGTCTGTCGTTATAATGCAGCGCCTCGGCAACAAATGTCTCAAATTCACTTATATGATGTCGTGGTGTTGCCGCATATCGTATTTTATTGGAATTTTTAAGAATTCAAGCATTTTTAACAGACAATAAAATAGGAGGTTCTCAATTCCAGCCGAATGTATGTTTTTGATAATAATGTACGCTGATTACTCCGGGGTAATTGGACCGATTTTCACAATAATTTTACCGTTGCAGTAGGTGTTAAATGTTAAACAAATAAAAGTAGATAAAAAGCGACAGCAAGTATAACTAAAATAGGTTTTATTTCGTCGAAAAATAGCAAAATACACAATATACTAATACAAACAAACTGGATGTTTCTTAAGTAAGAAAGTAAAACCTACTTATTTTAACCATTTTGAAAAGTAGTAATAATTGCAAATAAAAACCAAGTTATACAAACCGCACATCATTCATATTTTACCCAACATATACGTTGTAGCCTAGGTATGTATTGAATAGTGAGAGTCGTCATTTAATTCTGTTAGAAATAGAATACATGGCGGTCAATATGTTTTCATGTAATTAACGTTGGGACGTCAAAAGGTTGAAAATATTATAAGCTACAAAGCAATTAAAAATAGGGACATTTTTTAAGTCTAGACTATGGTTAGGTTAGGTTAGAGTGGCAGACCTCTAGCATTGTCCAAACAGTCACACGTAGTCCTATAAGGACCGTTGTGTGGATAAAGCAGTCAACATCCTGCGGGATCACCCTGGCTTGAGAGGACCTGCGTCTATAGCTATATATATAAACAGTCAAGCAGCCATAAAGGCAATTTGCTCCAGCAGTACTAAGTCAAAATTAGTAAGGCGCTGTCGCAACAATCTCTGCACACTTGGTGCTCAACATCGAATCACCTTGTGTTGGGTTCCTGGACACAGCAACATATATGGTAACGAGACTGCTGATGCGCTCGCCAGGGAGGGCGCAAGCATGTCTGTCGAACTAGCAGAGAATACTGTGGCTAGACCACTGGGATCAGTCAAAGAAGAGATAGATCGAATAGCTAAACAACTTGCGCAAAGCAGATGGACAGGGCTTACAACTGGTAGCATCTCCAGGCAATTGTGGCCCTTACTTGATAACAGGAAAACCGCAGCACTATTACAGGACAGTCGGAAGGACCTAAGAAACATCACTGCCGTAATCACCGGACATTGCCTGTTCGGTAGACACGCTGAACGTATGCAAATGCCAATTAACGACTTCTGTATAAGTTGCAGAGATGAAGAAGAGGAGGAGAATATTCAGCATTTCTTGTGTGAATGCCCCGGCCTCGCGAGAAGAAGGTTCAATGCACTGGGCGAACCATTTTTTAATGATCTGGAGGAAGTGAGCAGCCTGCAACTGGGTCGACTTACTAAGTTTATTAACAGCAGTGGCTGGTTTGATTAAGCTGTCAAGATTCTTTTACGAAGTCTAGACTATACTATAGGTAGAAAATAAATGTAAACTACTTAAATCTAGGATAGGTGTAGGTACTTATGTGAAATCAAGTTTTACGATAAGCTATAAAAATAAATTTAAAAAACTCATGCATCAAGCCAAACAGACAGGCGGCAACAATGTTTTAATTTAGCAGTGAACAGGTTAGTCGCTTTCTTGTTGGTGAACTCATTGTGCCATCTATGAATTTGACGTAACAGATTTAGGAAATCGGCTCATATGGCCTTCTTATAGTTTGATATTCAATGGTTCGTGTAACTTGTGGTGCTCAAGTCTGGTGCTAGAGTTTTCAAGTCGGGCAAGCGCCTCTAGCGTGACTTAACGACCAGAGATGGCCGGGACCGACAGCTTTACGTCTCCTCCGAAAGACGATCTTACACCAACCAACTAAAATTCGGTCATACTTTTTTTATTATGCGTATGCCCACTCCGGGAATCGAACCCGGATCGCCACGGCCGTAAGCGGTATCTCTACCACTGAGCTACAACCGGGCTTAAGGAAGGCATAATCGGTCAGGTGGCAAACATCATCCACAAGAAACTGACTCTTAAATTAGACCTAAAAGAAAATCTACCACCATATACTATCAATACCAGTTATTCAATCTCCTCAATATCTCTTATACTAGAACCGGCAAATAATAACGGATGGAACGAAGACCACAACCGTCTGGATAGGCTTCTAATCGAAAATAATAACAAAAAAGCTTTTATAATAAATATAGGTTGCCCAGTAACATACAACCTCTCTATAACCGAAACTGAAAAAAAAATCAAGTATTCAAATTTGGCGATAGAAATTAGAAATACACTTCTCGTCAAAATTAGCGAATACTCTAAAATCTAGCAAAAGTTTGTTCTTAACGATCTTATGAACCGCTCATTCGATTTTAACGAACTAATTTTTTCAGTGTAACCTAAGGTGTTACAAACCTTTTAAAGTTCCTAACGTTAATCTGTAAAACGATTTCACTGATATACAGGGTGTTATTAGTAGAAGCGATTTTGTGCCGTAAATTTGAAACATTCTGTAGAGTAAACTGGCAAAGTTAGAAATTTCCGGTATGGGCCGTTAGTTAGATGACATCAATATCTCCAGACCTTTTTGATAAGTGTCTTTTGGCAATAGATACGCTATTAAACAAAAAATGTGTCAAATTTTGGTAGGAAAATCTTTACAATGCTGTATCTTGGCAATGGTTAAACAGATTTCGACCAGTATTCAAGATTTTGAAAGCTCTTTTCCTATAGATTTTTCGTGAGATAATAGTGATTTTTAAAGATGGCCTTTTTCTTATTATACAGGGGTCGAGAAAATCATAAATATAAAATTGCTAAAATTATGGTAACTGGGTTTATTAAAGCTATGCCAACCGGGAGATATGCTTTTGTTTCGTTTCAAAATTAGTCATTTGACACTTTGGGTCAATATTTCGGGACGTTTTTTTTTCCTATTTCATTGAGAGCTATTTGGCAAAAGATACACTATTAAACAAAAAATGTGTCAACTTATTCGTAGGAAACTATCTAGAAAGTGAAAAATATGAAATTAATCACTTATCTAGCATGCGGTATACGAAAAAACATGTGTCCTTCATGTGTCATTTAGTATGTAGCAGATTTGGGTCAAATGAGCTAGCAGTGAGTTAATAGTTATTTATGTATCAAGGGAATTATAAGGGTCTTAATTACCGAGGGCAAAGTTTACTTCCCGAGGGCCTTTGGCGCGAGGGACAGCAATTGACCGAGGTAATTGAGACTCTTATAATTCCCGTGGTACATAGATAATTTTTTTCTGACCGATTTAAATTTTTGTTCATTTTTAAACCGGAATAAATGTTTCAATTTAAAACCTTTCCGGTATATTTGAATCAATTGTCGTCAATAATGACATTGACGTTGTAATGACATGAATAAAATAGTATATTAAATTATAAGTGGATATTAAGGTCTTTAAAACACGCGCAATTTTGCAAGCACGACGGCGCAGCCGGAGTGCTTGAAATAGAGCAAGTGTTTTAAAGACCAGATATCCACAAATACTTTACATAATTTTTTTTTATTGGTACACTTATTGGTATTTATATTACAAAAAATGGAAATAATAACTTAGTAAGTAAGTGAAATGGTCGAATTCGTGATGTGATATACCTGTCGTTGTCATGAAAATAAGGAGAACAAAAAATAACTTCCAATCTGTCACATAAGATTCATTGTTGTCACCGTTGACATTGGTTATGTATTGCTTAAAAAAATATTTTATTTGACGTTAAAAGGTAATTCTGTCAAATCAATAATTAAAAAGTTGACATATTTAGACTTCACGTTTCACGGGTTGTTGATGTTGCCATGATGACTTTAAAACACGCGCGTTTTTGAAAGTGGGCGCTGAGGCGTACTTTAAATAAGCGAAATAGGGTATCAATAAAAAAAAATAGTTATTTTAGCATTTCTTGTTTTATTTTACCTGTAAAAGGTAGAGGGAATTAGAGATTCTTTAATATCCCAAGGGAGTTATAACCCTCTTTATTGATAGCGTAACCATGATGATATAAACTTATAATATCCCGGTCAAAAATAAAATTATTAGTATTATTATTAAATGGAATTTGGCATCAAATCGATCAAGGGGATTCAACGGCTAATTTTGAGCATGCCACGACGATGTTATGCTGTTATTGCAGCAAGAGGTGGAAACGCCCGTTACCGTTTTTATGTTTTTTATGTTGCAATGTTTTTGTGAATTTATTTAATAAAATTTGGCTTTAAACATGACGTTTTAATTTTTTTGTCCCTCTAAAACATGTAAGTATACCAGAGTATACCTATATACATTAAATTTTATTATTATTATAATTAAAATTTTAAAATCTATAATACTGGTCGAAATCTATTTAACCGATGCTTTTTAGAGTTTTTCCCGAAGAATTGACACATTTTTTGTTTAATAGTGTATCTTTTGCCAAATAGCTCTTAATCATATAGGAAAAAAAACGTCCCGAAATATTGACCCAAAGTATCAAATGACTAATTTTGAAACAAAACAGAAGCATATAGCCCTGTTGACATAGCTTTAATAAACCCAGTTACCATAATTTTAGCAATTATATATTTATGATTTTCTCGACCCATGTATAATAAGAAAATGGACATTTTTAAAAGTCACTATTATATCACGAAAAATCTATAGGTAAAGAGCTTTCAAAATCTTAAATACTGGTCGAAATCTGTTCAACCATTACCAAGATACAGCATTGTAAAGATTTTCCTACCAAAATTTGACACATTTTTTGTTTAATAGTGTATTTATTGCCAAAAGACATAAAAAAACTGGCAAAAAGGTTTGGAGATATTGCTGTCATCTAACTAACGGCACATACCGAGAATTTCTAACTTTACCAGTTTCCTCTACAGAATGTTTCAAATTTACGGCACGAAATCGCCTCTACTAATAACACCCTGTATATCAGTAAAATCGTTTGACAGATTAACGTTAGGAACTTAAAAAGGTTTGTAACACCTTAGGTTACACTGAGAAAATTAGTTCGTTAAAATCGGATGAGCGGTTCATAAGATCGTTAAGAACAAACTTTTGCTAGATTTTAGAGTGTTCGCCAATTTTGACGAGAATGTATATGGAAGCTTGAAAAAATAGAAACAATTCCAAAAGTAATATTGGAAGGAGCTACAACGAAAAAAATTAAGCACAAAATTAGGTCTTTCAGGTTATTTATACCAACAAATTCAGAAAGTCATTCTCCAAACTTGCTACGCATAGTACAGGTAAGATAAATTTCTTCTCTGCACTGTAAAAAAATACCAACAACCAATAAAAGCTGTGAAAAAAAAATAATAATATTTGTTGCCATTTCCTCATGTAAGATAATACTTACTGATCTGATATTATCACTTTGCATCGATATCGGGCCATCATGTAAAGGATAGGCAGCATCCAAAATATTAATTGAAAGTAATTTTGAAACCCCAAATTCCTTTTCGGTATCACCATATTTTGTATTTTCCAAAACCTTATGTACAATCATTATTCTTTCCGCGTCTGTTATTTCTCTAAAACAAGCATATTTTTTTTTATCTTAAATCAAGTACTTTTAAGGCATTATCTACGTTTTTACAAGATCAAGTTTATGACTGTTGCGTTTTTCATAAAAATATTTTCGCAAATTGAATATTACTCAATTATTGTTAAACAGAACAGTTTTATATCACACTATTGATAATTCGAAAAATATATTGGAAAATACTAAATATGACAATTAGTGCAGTAAAAATAAATTATGACCTGGGCAAAATTGCAACACAACAGATTCTTTTTGCATTCTATTGTGAAAAGTGTCTATTTTAACATATTCAAAATCCCCATTAATCCTGGTCCCGGAAATCAGTCAAAATGCAAGATGGCGGCTAAATTTTGTATTTTTAATTACAAAATTTACAACTTTGTTTTTATAAGGTATAACTTGTCAAAAATGTTTAAAATACAAAGATAAAAGTATAAAATAGGTATTGAATACGTAAGATAGATATTGAATCACTCAAATTGCCTATTATATATTAGAGACATTTTTATTACACATTAGACTAACAAAAATTAAAATGATTTGGCTGTTTTTTCACAATTCATCATAATCTTTATCTGTACTTTCCATTTCTTCAACTTCTATTCGCTGCGGACTATTTTCACAATTTGTTTCTTGACACTGACCACATGAACTGATACATTCCAAACCTTTCTTTCGTCAACTACATTTTATGACACCACAGCCGGTTTTGCAGCTACATCTCACTATGCGTAATATACTTTCAGGTGCTGGTGGCAAATCCATTATTTTCGGTACATACATAATATTGTCATGTATACTCCATCCGCAGTCTGTTGGGTTCAAGCCTTCTGGTATTTGTTTCCATATACAAATTTGCAAATAGGTACAGAAGCTATACTTAACAGCTGATTATGTTGGGGGAAGGTTCTGTGGCTGAATGAAACATTTTGCGTTCGATACTTTATCAGTTATTAGTTCTATACCTAAGTGTATTTAGTGTACCGTCTGGATTTCCACCAAAAAAACATACCATTATCTTCTTTTCAAATTCTTCAACCTGACTGGGATTAAGGTTTGTTGAGCTGAACGATGGTGCAAGGTCACGAAAGTATTGATCTTCAACAACACGTTTCAAAACTGATTGCTTTCCAATATGGAATATTCTAGAGGTGCTGTCACATCCTGTATGCGAATGTATAAAGAATAGACTGTTCGCTAAGTCATTTCCGAGCGAATATCTAATGGCATTGATATAAAAATGTTATTCTTTTGAAAATTTTTTTTATCACTTCTGAAAAACAGCTTGTGGTATTCTTGATCACACCAATAAATCAGAAATCCAATGGGTCAGTGTCTTCTCCTATCACTGTTGTATTTTTAATTTTTGAAGATTCCACTGCCGTTTTAACAATATCAACATCAGCATCATCAACTGAATGAATTACGGAACAACCATGTTGTCGTATTTCTTCAGCGATTAGAATAATTATTTTCTGCTTGTTTTCCTTATTAGTGAGAAACATTTCCTTACTTCCTGTTAATGTCATATCTGGTGTGAAGTTCACGGCGGGGAAAATTCTATTTGTTCGGCGATTATGGGTCATGTATTTTATTGTGTTTTCTGATGTATAACCATCAAAAACTACAGTAGCTTGCCCATAATTAGCTCACAAACGACGCATAACATCTTGCTATATCCCTAAATGTACTGTCATTACACCATGGCCAGTGGCGTAGCGTGCAGGGGGCCAGGGAGGCGACCGCCCCCCCCGCCCTTTGCGCCTTTTTCCAAACGGCGCCCCCTTCTCACTCTCCCAGGAGTTCCCAGATTAATTTCACTTCACATGATAATTAATAATATTGTTTACCTATCGCAACAAGAGGAAATTTACTATGTTTAATTTATAATAAAAATATTTTGCCCCGACCAATAATTTGTATTCTTTTAGTTATTTTGCTTTAACAATTAAAAATTGCTTGAAATCTCTAATTTACTAGAGACTAAAAGACTTTTTAAAAGTGGGTTATTGTCGCCAATGAGAATATATGCTCATATTATTATGTAATATGCATAAAATATTTTATAGAGTTTTAGCAAAATTCCCCTTGCCGTGTTCATATTCTGTTTTCATGTGACAATTTTAGACATGACGAAACAAAAACTTTATTTCCCAAAAACTTTTTTTTTGTGATTTTCTTGAGGATCTTTTGTATTTTATATTTTTCCTACTTGAAAATTAGGCAACATCATTAAAAAAAGGGCGTGACACCCAAAAAAACTTTCGCCTGCGGCGCTGTTTTACCCTCCCCCCGATCAAAAATAATATCTACGCCCTTGCCTTTAAAGCTTTCGCCCCCTCCGCCCTTTCAATCACGCTACGCCACTGACCATGGCAGGCGATGCAGTACCTACACATTTTTGCCAAGTTACATCTTATAAATACAAAGTTATAAATTTTGTAATTAAAAATACAATATTCAGCCGCCATCTTGGTTTTTGACTTATTTCCGGGGACAGGATTAATGGGGATTTTGAATATGTTAAAATATACACTTTACACAATAGAATGCAGAAAGAATCATTTGTGTTGAAATTTTGCCCAGGTCAAGGGAATTTTTACACCATATTGACTGCACTAAATGAAGTTTCAAAGTTTATTCCAATTTTTAGGCGACATTACACACTTTTACAAATATGTTATTATGTAAATATCAAAAAAAAACTAAAAAATTATAAATACTTGGGAGCGAATTTAGTTTGATCATAGATCAGTCAGTGTACGAGTGAAATTAAAACTGTTTTTGTCTATTAACTTTACCATATAAATAAAATGTAGCTTTATCTGAAAACAAATTCTTGCTGATTATCTGTTAGCTCAATCATTATTTCACCAAATTGCTCTCGCCTATTAGGAGCATCGTCCAATAACTTTTGTACAGAGGAGCGTTCATTCAAAAGAGGACATGTCCATCTAAGGCCATTTTGAGAAAAACGTAAGAAACATTTTATGTTAAGACCGTTGAAGCTACAATTTGAAACGAAATAATACATGATTTGTTTTTTAGTTAAAATGTATTTCCAAATATTTTTTTTTGATTATTGTTTGTTTTTTAAGAGAAAAGTAGAAAAGAAAATTGAACATGTCTACTTTTGCTTGAACTAAATGTTTATGTCCCGTTTTGTTCGGGTTTGGTCTGTGTCTGAACTTTGAATTTATTTTGTTGTTGGTCTTCAGGGAAAAAAATATGTTAGCCAATATTTTTACGTATTACATGTTTATTAAAGAGAAGTAAGGTTATCGTATATTTTAAAGATGAATTCCGTGGTCACTCTCTAAGCAAACGCAAGTTTCTTCTTCCTGTGCTGTTTCATCTGTATCTTCTTCTGTTACAGTTTCTTCTAGAATTTTTTAGTTTTTTTCGACTGCCAATATCAATAGTTTCCACAGTGACATCCATTTTAACTATTTAAATGTATATTAAAACAAAAGATGCTAATAGTTTTACAGGAATCAACAAAACTCGTAAACAACACCAAATAAGCAGCCTAACTACCACACAGATCTTTTCAGACTACTGTTCTGCGGCCCCTGTGTGAAGCTGAACACTAACCTTGATGATTTTAGGGAGGTTTTACTGTATCGATACTAATTAGATATCGCCACAGAAGTAAAACATGAAGTTGCACAAGAAGTGGACATGTCCCCTATTGAAATGTATTGGTTTATACCCATAAGTAATACTACTGGCCTTGTCTCATTTTGATTGAAACAAGCTTGATTTACATGTACCATGGACGTGTCTGGTTTTGGTCGAATATCTGATTTTTATATGGGAATTTTACCGGGTTGTGTACTGTTTTGAAAGGATTTGTATGTGTATAAATGTGTCGGGTCAATAGAAATCATAAAAATGAACAGAAATTTAATATAAAATGAGTTTCGAAAAAATGTGGACATGTCATTGTCCCCTTTTGAATGAACGCTCCTCTATAGGGTTAGTAGAGATAAAACTTCTCTTTTAAAACAAAATTAGACACGGTGGTTTGGTGAGTATCGTAGTCACAGCCAAGTTGTGTGCTTCAGCTAAGAGAATCTTCCTGTAGTAATAAGATAATGTTTATTTTTTTCTCCTTAGGTAGAACAACAGTATATTTAACAGTACGAGAAGTTCTCCATTCAATCGCTTCCCTAGACACTATCGATTGACCAATAGGCTGATGATTTGGGTATTTTTCCGTGAACATGCCACTAACTTCCCATTGACTTCTATTTTTATCTTCAAAACCTAACATAATCAAAATTTCTATGCGTTCATCTTTAGCGAGGCGCATTTTGGATATAATATCAGCAGAGAAAAATTGAAATTTGATTAACATTTACTGACATTTTTTGAAGTCTCAAACGTAAATAGCAATTTGTCATTGTCAATGTCTTAAAGATTCTCACTTGAATTCAGAACGTTGCCTAAGTCGAGAAACATTTTAATTGTACATACCAGCAATAACGTGTTATTATTTCATAAACGGTTAAAGATATGGCATGATTTATGAAAAATGTCTAGCATTGATTAAAAAATGCAAAAATGTAAAAATATGGTTCGTTAACAAAGGTAAAGTTGATACAGGTAGCATTTTTGTGATCCACCCATAAAATATTTTTTTTTAAGAAATGCATTTGAAGAAATAAATTTGTCGGGTCGATTCTTGATTAAATGGGCGGTATTCTATATTATTATAAAAGGTGGATCAGTTTATTTATTATAACGCTGCATGTGGGGTTGCATAAAGGTTTTTAACAATAATTAACTAATCAGACAACTTTGACATAAATGACATTGACAAACATTATTAATTTACCCACAATCAAAGTTTTTTGATTAGTAAATCAAGAACAAATTAATTTAACTGGACCACGCTGAATGTGAGAATATACTTTCTGCCAAAGTCCCATAGTTAATTAATTATTGTCTAAAATGTTTGTGCAAGCTGATAATATAGGGGAGAGGGACGCAAGGCAGAACTTAAAATAAACTAGCTTAGCATAGAACAATCTTGGGTAAACCAGTAACACAAAAATATACAATGTCACCAGTAAAGTTCGCATCATATGGGATTTTTTTTTTATTAATAGCTTTATTCAAAATTTGACTTTGGCATCAAGTTGTGCTTCGATCGAGATGAAAATTAAGAAAAAAAAATGGTAGTCACGGGATTCTCATTATCTGTCAAATTTTAATTTTTTCCAAAAAATAATTCAAAAGTATTTCTGAAAATATCGAAAAAAGTGATTAGAAAAAGTTTTTTTAAATGCAGTTTCTAGCCTACATGAAAAATTTCAGCTGCATAAGATAATTTTGATTTTTACCTATATTTTGTAAATTGCTCCACTTTTGCAAAATAATACTCGATGCAACCTACTTAACAAAAACAACTTCTTAGTTTTGACAAGGCTTTATTGCAGATACATTTTCTTTAAATTAGCGCCATATTAAATGTGTGCTTTTCTACAAAATCAAAATTGGGCTATTAAAATTTGGTCGCATGTGATGCAAAGTTTATTTGTTTTGGACCCTATATAAGGTAACTTCATAAAATAAGTATTTTTGAAAACGTAGTTTGTGCCTGAAAGTAAAAAAATAAAAATAAAGAAAAGGGGTTTTAAAATAAATCAGTGAAAATAGATAAACTTTACGTTAAGTTAAACTAAAATTTATTTTCCCCTTAATGAACACTTTACTGATGACACTGTGTTTTTTGTCTTAATATTAAGGTGTATTACTTTCAGACACAAAGTACGTTTTCAAAAATACTTATTTTATGAAGTTACCTTATACAGGATCAAAAACCAATAAACTTTGCATCACATGCGACCAAATTTTAATAGCCCAATATTGATTTTGGAGAAAAACACACATTTAATATGGCGCTACTTTAAAGACAATGTATCTGAAACAAAGCGTTGTCAAAACTAAGAGGTTTTATGTAGGTTGCGTTAAGTCTTATTTTGCAAAAGTGGTGCAATTTACAAAATATAGGTTAAAAATCAAAATTATCTTATGCAGCTGAAATTTTCCATGTGGGCTAAAAACTGCTTTTAAAAAAACTTTCTCTAAGAACTTTTTTCAATATTATTCTTTTGAATTATTTTTTGGAAAAAATTAAAATTTGACAGATAATGCGAATCACGTGACTATCATTTTTTTTTGCTTAATTTTCATCTCGATCGAAGCACAACTTGATGCCAAAGTCAAATTTTGAATAAAGCTATTAATAAAAAAAAAATTCCATATGATGCGGACTTTATATACCGGTGACACTGTATGTATAAATGCTTTAAACTATAGAAAGTAATAATTCAAAAATATTTTGAAAACTGCAAAAGTTTACTCTTGCCCCTCTGGTAGAAGGCAAGAGCAAACACAAGAAAATCGTAGGTAGGACGACAAAAATCATTTATCATTTGTTTGTTAACCATTTTATTTTTTGTTTTTATATCCGGTACACCTCCTTCATCACATATTTTTCTTTTGACTATTTGTTTTTTTAGGATCTGTGACCAGCGGGGCAAGAGTGAACACATGTGTTCGCTTTTGCCCTAAAAAACAAAAATTTTTAATAACCCAGCCCTTTTAACAACGCGCCACTGGCGACGTTGTATACCACTATGAATTTATAGGTTAGGTTTTAAAGATTTCGTAAAAAAATTGGTAGGAAGTAAAAATAAACTACCACAGGCAATTAAACGATCTAAATTATCAAATAATTATTACATAGTATACTATTAAAAATAAATTTAGCCCTTTTTCGGCTTATTTTCTTAGTAAATTCAAACCAAAGTTGCACAGGGAACTGTAAGTACATGGTACTGTGACCATTGGCAGCGAAAAAATTATTAATTAGAAATGTTATTGCATTGTCTACTCTTGCCCACCTGTTTACTCTTGCCTCCCTCTCCCCTAGACACGCAGAGTAAATTGTTCTAAAAAACGTTGAAATCGTGTGTTAAAGAGGGTACATCCAATTATACAGGGTTAGGAAAAATTACCAGAACGGTCGATTATTTCAAAATATACAGGGGTTATCAAGAAACGTCTTATATAAAAAATGTTGGGCTGTTAAAAATCTACATATTGGTGATAAATTGAAATATACAGGGTCGCCCACAAAGTTGTGGAGAATGATAGTTATATTTTTTTAAATGGAACACCCTATATATTTTTACTTTTTAAATTCCACATAAAATTATAATTTTTTTTTATTAAATGCACTATTAGTCTATACTTCATAGTTTCCGAGATATTGACTCTCGAAAAGTGACATTTTTGAAATTTGACAGCTTATAACTTTTTAACAGTACGTCTTAGAGCAAAACGGCTTACATATCCCTATATTAAATTTTTATTATCTTCCCAAAAAAATCAACTTCCGGTTAAACCGGATGTAACTCGAAAGCAGGAAATGTAGTTGTTCCGGTTTAACTGGAAGTTGATTTTTTGGGAAGATAATAAAAATTGAATATAGGGACATGTAAGCCGTTTTGCTCTAAGATGTACTGTTAAAAAGTTATAAGCTGACAAAGTTCAAAAATGTCACGTTTCGAGAGTCAATATCTCGGAAACTATGAAGTATAGACTAATAGTGCATTTAATAAAAAATAATTATAATTTTATGTGGAATTTAAAAATGTAATAATATACAGTGTGTTCCATTTAAAAAAATAACTATCATTCTCCACAACTTTGTGGGCGACCCTGTATATTTCAATTTATCACCGATATGTAGATTTTTAACAGCCCTACATTTTTTATATAAGACGTTTTTTGATAACCCCTGTATATTTTGAAATAATCAACCGTTCTGGTAATTTTTCCTAACCCTGTATATATAAATATTAATAGTATACCAACTGGTAACGTAATATGCCTATACAAAGATAAAAACTCTTATGTACAAAACAGAAAATGTCGATCGATCCAAATATATCAATATCAAACTCCGTACAGTCCCGATCTTGGGCTTTTTGACTTCGGTTTGTTTTTCTTTGCATTACAGATTAGTTAAACGGACGAAGGCTTTGTGACAATGACAAGTTTCTATCTACTTGGGACAAAGCGTGCGCCTTTTCTTCTAAAGAATTATGGATGAGCATTTTTAATTACTGGTTTGTTTGTATGGGGCAGACTATTAATTATTGTAAAAAATATAATAAATAACTCAAATTATTAACTGTATTGCAAAAACTGTCCTAGTTTCCTACTCAAAAATAAATAAGAGTTACCCTTTATTTTTTGGAATTACTCTCGATATAGGAGTAACAAAAGGATTTGGAAAAATCGGTTTCAAATATAATTCTGTTAACTCTCTAACTGCTTCATTTCCAATATCATATACTTCGGAAAAATGTCTTAATGCTTCTTCTGTTATATAGATCTTTATAAAAATAAAGTCCACAGACTAAAAAGAGGTAATAACAATAATTATTTATAAAGTATAGCACATTTTTTAATTCCTCTCACAACCTGGAGTACAAGTCACGTGACACTCTGTCTATTCTGGTATATTTAGTTTTTTATAGGTTGGTATAAACTTCAGGACCCGACTGGAAAATTACACATTTATTTAAAAAAAATTTTTTCGTCAATATTATATTTTTAGGGTAATAATAATTATGAGTTAATGCTCCTATTCTTATTATTAAATGGAATAAAACGAATATTATACCGGTTGTCCACGGAAGGTGGTTCGCCCCTCTAACTTTTTTGTTTTTCAAGATGATGGAATATAATTTGGGGGATTTGTATACGACATAAAACTGTATTTTTTGACAGGTGACTTGACATTATGAAACATATTTTTCCTTTTTTTTTGACTCCATATGACATTCTTAATACAACAATGTGTCACTTGTCACTTTTTATCACCAAGAATATATTTTTTTTCCAAATTTATTGTTTTATCTAGAGGGCTATGAATACCTTAAAATCACTTATTTCAGTTCTTTAATCTTGGGAAAAATACAATTTATCTATTTTACACAATGTTATCTGCTGTGTAAAATGTAATATTTAAAGTTGTATAACTCATTTTTTTTTAAACGCCAACATGGTGGCTCGTGAGGTTAAGAAAAAAGATAATTTTATTACGATTATTTTGATACCACACACTATTAGGTTTTAGAAAAGCTGCCATTAAAAACCTTTAAAAAGGTAACTTGGAACTTCCCTAAAATGAAGCATCTTTAGAAAATAAATTTAGATTTAAATGTATTCAGTAGCCTGTGACCAGCAAAACTGATAAAACAAAATCATGCCTTGAAGAAAATTGACATGCCGACAGCTTCTACCAAAGTAAATTAGTTTGTTGTTTAAAAAACATGGAAAATAATAGTTTTACAAGGATCGAAAAAGTTGATATGTTATTTTTGTCAGGCTAATTTCGCATTTTCGGAACCAGTTTTGGGTAATACTGCCGGGTTGGATGACGCCGATTAGGATATATTTGTGCGTAAAATCGTGCAGCATCGGTTGAACTCTTTCTACATTCTCCAAACACTAATAACATATCAACTTTTTCACTCCTTGTAAAAATATTATTTTCCATGTTTTTTAAACAATAAACTAATTTACTTTGGCAAAGGCTGTCGGGATGTCAATTTTCTTCAAGGCATGATTTTGTTTTATCAGTTTTGCTGGTCACACAAAAGATGCTTCATTTTAGGAAAATTCCAAAGTACCTATTTAAAGTTTTTAAGGGGTCTATCTACTATTACTACCCGTGGTGCATACAAAATTTTATGTCATACCAGTTCGTTTTGAATAATAAATATTTTTTTTTAAATAAAATTTGATTTACCAATTTTTTATTTTTACCTGCGATATTACCTTGACATTATTAAAATGTTTAATGTGTCAAAGTCAAAAATCAAAAATAGAACAAGATGCACACTTAATGCAACACTTAATGCCAGCGCGCGCCATAATGTGTACTTTATGACCGCACGGGCATAAAGTAATCCATTATGTAGATGGTATCTAAGGTATAAAAACACAATAAATTTGGAAAAAAATATATTCTTGGTGATAAAAAGTGACAAGTGACACATCGTTGTATTAAGAATGTCATATGGAGTCAAAAAAAGGAAAAATATACCAGATGTCCCATTTATAAATCGAAAGTTTATCTCACTTCCGGTTAAACCGGAAGTTTCATAATGTTAAGTCGCCTGTCAAAAAATACAGTTTTATGTCGTCTACAAATCCCCCAAAATTATATTCCATTATCTTAAAAACAAAAAAGTTAGAGGGGCGAACCACCTTCCGTGGACACCCGGTTATAAAGTGTCAAACTAGAGATGAAAACTATATAATAAATCATAATTATCCAAACTTTGAAAAACTAATTAAATTTAAATAGTTGGTCACTCATATGTACAGGAATAAAACAGCTTTTCATTTTATTCGTTCAGGTTTTATAATATAGGTATAAAACACTATCATCGTTCGATTTTGCGTTTGAAATGACTGGCCTTTAAAAATTCATCTATTGAGATTAAAAATCCAATTTTTTTCAGTGACATTATTTTTTAAAATCATATATGAACTATATATTTTTGATATCGGACCGCGAAATGCCTCTATTGATTTAGTTATGGATGATTGTTGCCATTTAAAAAAAGTGAAATGGCGTCTTCTATGTCATTTTTTAACATCTGAAATTTTTGACAATAGCGTAGTTAGCTCAACCACAAGAAATAATGTAACTATAAAAATCTTGGGTTATGAATCTCAAAGGATATATTTTTTAATGGGATAAGACAAAACTGTGAAGCATCGTATCTCCGGAACGACTGAACAGAAATATTTACAACTAGGTACCTATATATTTTTAAAGTTTAAATAAAAAATGGAATAATAAAGTAGGGATGACATTTAAAAAATCCAATATGGCGTCATTTCTGTCAAATTTGTGAAACTATATAATTTTTGATATCAAATTTGGCTTCTTTGCATAAAATCATTAGTGAGTATGTAATTGTTTTTTTTATTGTAGCCAGTACGAAAATTGGTAATCGGATGAGACACCTAAAAAAATATCCCCTTACACTAGTATGGTTCAACAAATGGGAAACTATTTGAATTTAGTAAGATATTTTCTCTGTCAAAGAAATATCCATTTAATCACTTTTAGCTTATTCCTACACATACCCAAAAATAGGACTATGTTCTATCATAAGGATTTATTCGTTTATTAATACCGTTACCTTTCTAAATTCGTATAATATTTAAAACTTCAAATCAGCCAAAAAATTAATTTTTCTATCAATGGAACCTCTACTTTAACAGTTTGTGACTTGGACGTAAGGTAGATAAAATGTGCGAATTTTAAAGCTTTTTTAAAATTAAGTAGGTATAATTTATCCAAACTCAGTTTATACGGCGGTAAACAGTCTCAAAGAGACCGACCTCACAACCAGGGTTGTCAAATCTTTCTTCTTCAATTATTTAAGTTTTTTTTTATTAAAAATGTTTCTTTTATATCAGTATTTAATTGTTAGTCAGTAACTTTTTTTGAAAGCTAGTTTGCAAATATACTTTAAACCGAGGAGTTTTGAGTGTGACAGAAAAAAATAACAAGCCATTCATTGTTATAATAATACATTCTTTAGTCCTTAAGAAACAATATAACTGAAATCAAGACAAAAAGTGTTTTCAGTGTTTAAAAACAACTAATTAACAAACCCTTGTTTCTCGTATATACTTACATTGTGCTTACAAATCCGAAAATTTTGAAGAATTGGCAACAGCAAGGGATACAAGCGCCAGTTAAAGCGGCTGGGATAAGCTGAAGCGGTGTCCGACGCGTTCAACGATCGATTCTGTCAGATAGGCCACTGACCGCCGATGGCGTGGAAGAGACGAAGATAAAATATACGTAATTTGGAACTTGTGGACAGGCTGGACAATGGTCCGAGAATGGAGTTCTGGTCAAAAAATTAAAGCATTTTCTGAGCAGTGTCGTGCCGTGTCAGGTTTATTTTTCTGATTTTAGTTTTATGTATAGAATTTTTGAGTTACCTTATATTTATTATTTTAATATAATATTATTATATATCCAGTGGGTTTATAAAGTGTAGTATGTACAAACACCTAATGTAAAACAAACTTATAAGTGTGTATAAGCATTTTAATTATTTGTTTGGGACGCCTATGGTTAGGAAATTCCTACTGTTTAATGTCAATAAATTGACCTAAGAAACACTTTAACTGGGTTGTTGAATAATTTTTGAACGATTAATTTCTTCGATAACTAAAAAATGTTTTATAGCAGTCCTTTATCTAAAAATTTCCTATTTTATTTCTTCTTATGAATCGAAAATAATTCTGCTAAGCAGTTATTGGACCTTAAGCTTTAAAAGTGGCACATTTTCTTAAAATTAATCAACTTCGTTGGCATTTAGAATGCACCAATAGTGTTGAATTGAATACTTGCCACCTTGTAAGTATATCAATAGGTTGTATATATACAATATACAATTTAAAGTTTTATTTTAATTTTTTCTTCTACGTTTGCTGCCAGGGCAATTTTCGATACATATGTGAATATGTATATATGAAATAAGGTAATTTACACCAATTATTTTAATTTATTACTGTAATATAAATATATAAAAAGTGACTTGTGTCTAAAATCGGGATCAATGACCTTCACCGGTATTTTTTATAGACAATGTCCCAGCATGAATACTTTACATATTTCATTCATAACATTTGCTTAAATATGCCCTATTATTAGTTACTGAAACGGTGATTCTTGCATCATTAAAATAAATATTAGAATGAAAACCCAAAGGGGGTCCGGTAGTGTTGCGCCTTCACCACAAAACGTTAAAAATGCATTTTTGTGTATTTAGCGTTATCTAGGAGGTATCTTAAAACTCATTATGGAATTTTCCATCTTGCCCTCAAAAACATAACTACACCAAATTTGAATCATATCCGCTTAACCTCAAATCATCGCCAATTTTATAAAGTAAATATTTACTTGGATCACCCTGTATCTCTTTATTCGTATAAGAAATTAAATTAAATGACATATTTTTAAGCCCACTATCTCCTGTTGTTGTATAGCCCCTTAAGTACGGTACACCTTCTCCATCTAAAATTCTCACAATAGTAACAATACCAAAAGGGTTCCCAATATTGTGTTTTAATTAGACGTGCACCACAAAGCTTACACTTCGCAAAAATTTATTACTGTTTTCCTTGTAGATATAATAAAAACATAAATTAATATCTATTATTGCTTTTTGTAAATAAATACTAGAAAAATTACATATTGTTTTCTTCTTTTCCTTTAATTTTATAATGTATAATTAATTTGTGTTGGGCTACATGCTTGGTGAAACTGTTGTTCCATTGCATAGGAAGTAATAATGTGTTCGCATATTTATTTTGGTAGGTACGGGTCTGTCAACATTTTAATAAATTTAATAAATAGTAAAATTACTATATTATTATTATTATTATTATTATTATATTACTACGCTATATCTTTACAAAATATTAAGACTTCCTTACAAAATTTAAAAGATGGTGAATGCGAAGGTAAAAGAACGTAGTCCGGTTTTGTTTCTGTAGCCAACCGCTTAACATAAAATATACCAGACTTCAACGGGGTGCCATAAATGACAAGTGATGCGGCGAGTTCTTAAATTAATTTGACTTTATAAATCACCATAAAAAATAAAATCATGTTACTCCGACACTGGTAGACAGGCGAATCAGGATTTATTGACGTATTCGTATCAATGATCAATCTGACATATTATATGATGATGATGATGATATACTACTAAACATTGGACTAGAATCGGTTTGAATTTGTAAACTTCATCAATAGGTCGTTTAGACGAAACAATAACAAATACTTAAATCAGAAAATACTATACACATCAAGATAATTTACATACATTTCATTTATTATTTACCAAATTATGTTTATAATGCCTGCTTACCGTGTAAGCAAAAATACATACACATCACATCAGCAATAGGTAGTAAATATAATTATAATTAAACGTACTTAATACGATCTGGTGCTAGAGTGTTTTACAACATATTATTGTATGATACGCATGTCTCAATTTTATCAATACTTAAGAGAATATGATTGTAAAATGTTCATGTTAGTTTGTACAGAGTGTCCTAAATTTGAGCCTCATTATGGGGATATGGGAAACTATAAGACTTTGTGCTCAGTAATATCGTAAAAAATATTAAGCTCTATTTTTTAGTTTCCGAAATAAAAAAAAAAATTTTCCTTTTCATTTTTTTTAATTGTATGAAAAAACTGGCTACTACGACGTTGCATGAAAATACAATACCCTTATTGGAAAACAATTTATTTAAACGCCAGGGCCGTATTTATTTAAAAATATTTATCATATTCATGATGATGTTGTGATGACATTAAAACATCTAAATATAATTAAGTGTTGTGATACATGGTTAAACTCAGGACGTAAAGAGATTTCAAATAATAAAATAAAATGCAGTTCCGTTAAAAATTTAAAGTTGATACCTAATAGTTCCACAAAAACGAAATGTGGTACCGAAATTCTAAAAATACCACAATAGATAGCGAAAAAGATGCCTTAATAAGGTTTTTCTGTAGGGGATAAAATAGGTCGGGCAATTAACAAAAACCAAAACATAAAATTTTAGTTAAAGAAAGAAAATATTGTGGCATATCGGACAAGTGTGTAACTATTTTTTATATTGGAATACACTTGTCCGATATGCCCCAATATTTTCTTTCTTTAATTATTTTCGCGGACATTATATCATCTTCTAAACATTTTTATGGCTTAAAACTCAAGCGGATTGCGCGCATTCTGGTGGGTGCCAGCGTTGATCTGTTTTCTGGTCTGCAAAATGGCAGATGTTTTCGGTGAAAACGCAAATAGCGTTTCCTATACTGGATTGTGATGCACTTCGTAGTTTATTTAGTTGTCTACCTTTTGTTATTACCAGTGTAACTATCTTTTATATTGGAGTTGGTTCCGTGGGATGGCGCTAAGGTGTATTGAGGGCCGCCTTGATTCTACAGGGAGGCTTTTAGTACATTTTTCCGTCCTTCTTGGAATTGCTTGGGTTATGGCTGCCCGTCGAGTCCTAACAAGGACGAAACGGCCGTCGTGGTCTACCCGCCCCAGGGTATCCAGTAAACTTGGATCCCTGTGTATTCCAATAAAAAAAATTAAAAAAAAAAAAAAAAAAAAAAAAAAAAAAAAAAAAAACTACACACTTGTCCGATATGCCACAATATTTTCTTTCTTTAATTATTTTCGCGGACATGATATCATCTTATAAAATGTTAGTGTTTTTTTTTAAATTTCAAAACCTAAAAAGTATAGCTCAGATTTTTATGTAAGATATTACTGGGCACAAAATTCCGCAACTTTGCCACAATTTGACCGATGCTGTATCTCTTATAGTTTCCTGGATCCCCATAATGAGGCTTGAATTTGAGACATCACCATTTTGCCAAGAAATATTTTCTAGCTTCTATAACTCGGCTCATGGTTAAACATTTTGAAATATCAGATTTTTACCTAATTATTGATACATTATTTAAATATGTGGAAAACTTGAACTTTCCACCTCATCTGGAAGTTGGTTTCATTTTCCGGACAACACAGTTTTTTTTTTGTTTCATGCAGCTTTATATATGAATATGAATAGATTTATAGATTAAAAACAAATAATTGTACTTAGTCAAAAACCAATTCCAGTCGATATGTTTTAACATGATAGCAAGTTATATAAAGTCGCCACAGTGGATCTTTTCCCGTGCGTCATTAATCAACGATCAGGACTCAACGTGGTTAATAACTCTGCATCCTTATTTATTACAGTAACAAGTTTGAATAAAAGCATAAAAGAACGTCTCCAAGATTCCGCAATAATATAACGTGCTAGACAAGAATAAAACTATAAACGTCACTTAATTACTTTTTTTATTTGTTTAGTTGACTACCGTTGTATTTTAGAACGTCATTGTCAACCTTATTTTGATCTGCCAATCTAATTCATATATTGTAAATTTGTGTGCCTTAAAACTGTTCCTTTTTCTAAAAATAGTTCTTTTTAGAGCTAATTATACCCACCATCTGTTTTGGCGGTAAGTATTTATGGATTTTTATAATACCCAATTTATTTATTTTAAATATTCCAACCGTGAAAGTTCTTTGAAAAGTTTACGGCAGTGGCTAAATTCCCTTTAATGAAAGGATGTCAAAAATTTGACTTTTGCGATTTTAATAGTCAATAAAACACCAAACTTTTCTAGATTTTAAGCTTTAAAAATAGTATTAAATGTAATAACATTTGTTTGTCAATTTCTTTTAGATAATAGAGAATGCCGGGCAAAACTTAAAATAAATAATAGTTTTTCGGGATATTATGTAGTTACTTCAAACGGTAGGCAGGCACGTCCATTTTATGAACTTAAACTTAGTTTTGACTTTTTTCCTTTGGTAATTTTGATTTGATTCATACGATTTTGATGACGTGAAAGTGATGACGCACGGGAAAAGAACCACTGTGGCGACTTTAACAATCTTTATGGCCTGGTTACGTCACGACCTTGCTTTCGTCAGCCTTACTTTGGGAGAGTGTTCACGGAGTAGAGTAACGTCATCTAACAAGGTTTCAGCTCGTATCATAAAAGTTAGTTAAACTCTTTAAACCAAGCCTTAATTTATTGACCGACAAATTATATACAGTGACCGGCAGAAAGTGCGCAGCATATGGGAAAGTTTTTTTATCTTTAAGTTTAGAAAATTAATTTTATTTTGGATCGGTTCTGCATGTTCTCAAACCAAAATAACACCCATTAAATCCGGTAAAAGTCTTATGGTATACGAGGTAGGATCAAAAATGTGAAATTCCGCTAAGAGTAAAGTACCTTCATCTTTCATTTTAGAATATTTTTTTACTAAGAATTATTGTTTTAATTTTAAAGTTATACCCAAATTCCAAATTTCGCTTATTTTGAACAAAAAAATAGATTTAATCGTGTTTTCTAACTAAAAAACTTAAAACTATTTAGGGGATGCTTTAAGTCAATGTAAATCAAAAAATATCAGTTAGATGAAATTAACTTGTTCCCTCAGAAAATAAAATACGGTGTGCAGCAAAAATATTTATTATTTTTATGTTTTTATTTTAAAAAGCCATAATATTATGAAAACAAACTAATTGGACTTATGATCGACGGTTATCTCTAACAAAGTCTGCAGAAAATCTTATTTTCGTACTATTCGGTTGCCATTTACTTTTTATACAGGGGTATTCAGAAAATACGATTAAATCCATTTTTTTGTTCAAGATAAGCGAAATTTGGAATTTGGGTATAACTTTGAAATTAAAACAATAATTCTTGGTAAAAAAATATTCTAAAATGAAAGATGGAGGTACTTTACTCTTAGCGGAATTTCAAATTTTTGATCCTACCTCGTATACCATAAGACTTTTACCGGATTTAATGGGTGTTATTTTGGTTTGAGAACATGCAGAACCTATCTAAAATAAAATTAGTTTTTTAAACTTAAAGATAAAAAAACTTTCCCATATGCTGCGCACTTTCTGCCGGTCACTGTGTATGAACTGCATGTAGTTATATTTGTTGGGATGGGTCCGCAATATAAGCCTAAATATGCGCTAAAAAGGCATTGTTATTATTCCTACTTACCTGACCTATTGCATTCTCGGTCTTAAAGCCTAACACTTGTAAATTTTCAATATACTCCTTAATCAATGGTAAATTTTTTTCTTCTATAACTAAAATGTAATCGACGCGCTTTTTGTCTTTCTGAGCAGAAGTTTGTGGCTCTCGGATAGTTTGGTGTGATGACATGTTTATGTGTACATTTAAATTGAAATCATTCTTATTTTGACATCCCAATTCGCGGTTATGGGCATGTCGTGTAGGTGTCAGTTGTCAGAAGGTTTTTGTTATTGACACTAAGGCGACATTCTCGGTTTTTTATTAAAAGCATCAGGGAATGCCCCCACCCCCTATACATTGCAATATTACTGAGCAATTTTACCTGTTTAAATAAATTTTTTGACTTAATCATCAATCAATTCGGCATATTTGTGTGATCTGCAATTTTAACAGTAGCAATTTTAGACAAAACTCAATACACCCCGGTGCAAGTATTTGCAATATAACCACAAAAACTATAGTTGAATTTATAAAACTATATAGGTAAAATGTTTCTTCTATGCCTATGGGAAGTATAGTCGTCGGATTATTCCATAAATATGAGGGAGTGGAGGGGAAACGTGTCAAAGAAGTTGATAACACGGCAAGAACTACAACAGTAATTATTGATTCCACGTTTTCTCCTAGGAGAAGGAGGTATTTCTTGTTGCTCTTGAACAGCTAGTGCTTCCGCCGCTGCTAATAATTGTTTTCGCTACGATACACAATGAAAACTGTCATAATGAACGGGCAGTGTATGCTTATTCAGCGGACACAATTTTAAACACTTAAAAGACTTACTTGCAGAAAACTTATTTTATCAATAATTCCGATAGTCATTACTTATTATGAATATATTATCGAGGGTGGCTTTCAAAACAATTTATTGGCACAAACGTTTATTAAAGTGATAAGCGTATATTTTTAATAATCTAAAAGTTAAAAACATTGTTCGATTGTTGTTAATTATTATTTAAGCTGTAATATTTAAGGAGCGTTCATACAAAACAAGACAGATCCACTTTTTGCATAAAATGAGATATATATGGATTTAGGGTATTTTTTCAAGATTTTATCAATTCGTTTCATAAAAATCGTTCTAAATCAGACCAAAACCATTTAAATTTGCATGTAAATGTTCAGCGTTCAGTCAAAATCTGACAAATCCAAAATTTAAAATGATTTTTAGCGAACTGGTCAAAACTAGACATATCCAATCATACTTTGATATTGTATCTACAAGAAATAGAACAAACCAAAACATATCCATACACAAAAATTTTCATAGAAAGCTTGTATTATTTTTTGTATAAATAATTAATAAAAATATTTAAAAAATATTTTGTCGGATGTATTATTGACAAATTAATAATATTACTTCTTTACAATAAAAGTATGTTTAAAAAAAAAGGCCGAATAACATAAGAAATCATACCGTGATCACGCAAAACGAGGCATATCCACCTTGGGTTCAGACAAAATCAGACATCTCCATTAAATTTTTTTAGTTTTCTACACTTACATATATTTTTTTTAAATATGAGTATGTGCCAAACACTTATCATCCGATGCTCTATAATATTTAATAATTTAGAAAATTTTCCTTTAAAGGCCCTAAAAGCTAATAGTTTTTCGCGTTTTTCTCGAAATTAGTTTATGAGGACATGTCTTGTTTTGTATGAACGCTCCTCACTTTATATTATCTTTTGTCTTGGAATACAACTAAGAAGAGCTAGTAATATGATTTTCATATGCGACAAGAACTCTTTTTTGGCAAGTCGAGTTTCCACACAGCGTTATCTGGAACGACGACGCGACATTCAGACCAGTGAGAAGAAAATAGGGTTCGAACTGAAGATGATCATTGCCTCTGCTATTATCTGTTACGAAAAATCCTTCAGTTAGTTAACAAGCAGGCCCTGCTTAAATTAGGATTAAGTTTAATTTTTTTGAAAAGGTTTGGTTTTCTGATGATGCCACCTCAAATAAATGTATTTGTATCGTCATAACTTACATTATTACTCCGACCACAATCCAAGAATATTTAGGCAAGTTGATCAACAACACAGATGGTCAATTAACGTGTGGGAGAAAATTTTTGGAAAACATGTTATTGGCTCTCACTTTTTAACGGACGTTTAAATGGCCCTTTGTACGATATCTAGATTTTTTTGTAAAATCAATTGCCTTTATGTCAAAATTTACCTGGCTGTGATGCATGCAATGTGGCTACAATACACTGGAGCTCCAGCACATTTTTCATGACAAGTCAAGAACCATCTTAACGCAACTTTCCCAAATCCGTGACTTGGAAGAGCCACATAAGTGGCCGCCCCAATCACTCGACTTAACTAAATTTGATTTCTGTTTGTAGGGCTAAGTTAAGGAAATCGTTTATCACGAACGAGAACCACATCAGAAAACATGCAGCAAAAATCCTAAACGAATTTCACATTACACCCGACCTATTACGGGGAGTAGAAAGGTCATTTCATACTCGTCTTAGGATGTGTCTGCAACGGAAGACATATATTCTAGTAGTAGGTAATTTTGAAAAAGTTTAGTCACGTTATTTATGATTTTACTTTGATACGTTTTATTGTCAATAATTTCTTTTTAAAAGCCACCTTCGATATATATTCATAAATAATGACTGTTGGAATATTTTATTCATAAGATGAGTTTTCTGCAAATAAGGCTTGATGCGTTTGAAATTGCGATATGCTTGTAACAAGGAAAAATAATTAATTTTTAATTCCGCATTTTTATTTATTTTTTGTCTATATTACTGAACCGATGACAATTAAATATTAGAGGCATCCAAGTGAGTAACAAAATGGAAGTATGGCATGTCCCCTAAAAAAATAAATCATGATGACGTCACGCTTTTTCGGAACACCATGTGTCAACAATTTTTTTTTTAACTAAAATGTTTCCTAGGATAGGTAAAGTTTGCCAAATATCAAAATCCTAACTTAATTAATATGTGAACTATAAAATAAGGTGGGGTAGTTGAGGTGCAGGGCCCTGTATACATAATAAATATTGCACCAATTCCCTTAACAGTGAAATACCACGGGGAATACCACAAAAAAATATTGAAGCTATATCTTAAATGGCATTAAATCAGGTAATATCACTCCTCTATTCTTAAAACGGCGTCTAAACCACTTCAGACATTATTCTTTGTTGTCAAATGGGAATGATGACGGTCTAGCTCCCTGGCTTTCTTAAGAAATCTGATATTATCTCATGTTTTACTTTTAATATGTTACTGTTTATTATGGGCACCGAATGGATTATAATTATAGGGTTGCTAAGGGATAGATGAATAAATAAGTTTTTTTTTCAATTCGTGTTATTAGAATCTTGAAAATATTACTTATTTAGATAATTTTAGGGTCAATGTCTAGTCTATATCAAAAACTCATCCATACAATATTAATTTTCAGTTATTATTATATTGTTTTTAAACAAATAAAAAACACTGGTTTTTAAAATATTAATACAAAGTTTTTTTTAACAATATAATAAATATTAGACGAAAAGTGTTTTAAGCCTATAGAGTACGGCTTTGTTGGCAGCATTGCTCGACGAACAAAATAACTAAAATGGGAGACGTCCGTTTTGTTTACCAGTTTAACAGAAACTACCGTAAATTAGGGCTACTTGCCCACCCCGGGGTAACTTGTACACCACGTGTATTTTTATTTATTTTTTATTTTAGGTTATGTTTTTTTAAGGTTTTATCGGCGGCTTTCAGTTGTTACAGGTAAATAAAGATCAAAAATGGTTGGTACTTACAAAAAAACTCCGGGAACCAGAACTTACCGGAATTACTCAGGGAACGCCTTGCGCCAGGCGGTAGACGCAGTAAATGCAGGTATGTCGAGAAAATTAGCAGCTGAAACTTTCAAAGTAGAACGGACTACGTTAGGTCGAAGTGCACACTCGAAATCAGTTGGTCGTCCAAAGGTCTTAAGTGATCAAGAAGAGGCTCTCATTTCAAAGACATTGGGTGTTGTAGCAAATTGGGGATTTCCTCTCACAAAGGTTGATATTCGTGACGTAATAAAAAAATTCTTGGACAAACAAGGAAAAAATATTCCAATATTTAAAAATAACTTCCCAGGACCTGATTTCTTACAATCATTTATAAAAAGGAACCATTTAAGCGTCAGAATGGCTTCAGACATAAAGAGATCCAGAGCATCAGTGGATCGTGATAAAATTTTAAATTTCTTTAAAAATATTAGTTTATGATGGCCCTTGTTATAAAATAGGTTCCCTTTTTTTTTCTTCATATGACTAAGGGGTAACATGCACATAGTAGGCTTTAGAATGCAATTTATGACCATTTTTCCATGGATGTACAAGTTGCCCCAACCATGGGGTAACTTGCACACCCCAAAAACAAATTTTTTTTGGGACCCATGGCTGGATTCTTCCAATTTTTATACCAGCCATGGGTAGCCCTTGAATAGGAAGATACAATGTAATTTTTTCAAAGTTGTAAAGTTACAATGTACGGCGGTTCATTGGGAAATGTGCTGAAAAGGTGTGCAAGTAGCCCCAGTTTATGGTCCGTAATTGTTAAATAATGTGCAGTGACGGCGGCATTAGCTATAAAAACCAAAAAGAAAAAGGAAAAAGTTGGCGAAAGAGTGACTTTTAAAGAAAAACCAGTTTTCCTATATTAACTAGTTAAACGATGTGAAACTGGACCCGGGAGATTGGTTTAATTATTTGCAAATGAATTACTAAACCTATTGTAATCTATAAATTAGTAATCCCCCAATCATCAAACAAAACGCGCAGGACATTGGGGCATAATAAAATCATACAACGGCTGTTACTAGTCATTGTTTATATTCCAATCCAAGTCACTAAAAGCACAAACACAATTCACTAAACTACACAAGGACTAGAAATATTAAACACCCACAATATCTAAACAATAAGGAATCCACAGAGAAAACTTAAACCACAACAACAAAAATGGCGCCGAGCCGGTTTTGGAGTTTATTATGAGCATGTCGCTAAAGACCGATAAGGTGAGGTTTGTGCGCATGCCCGATGCTGCTGGGAGAGAAGGTGAGCCGTGCGCTCGGACGTGCGACTAACTTTTGTTTGCGCAGGAGATAAGCTGTATGTATCTAAAGGTAAATGTCAATGGTTTTGTCTCATCTCTACAGTTGGGGAGCAACCTCACAAACATTGATAAGTCCCTTTTTGTCAGTTATAAGTATATAATGAAAATATATTTCAATTATATCAATGCGCTACTTAACAAATTATGCGGGTACGTCTGCCATAGCAAATCTTTCATCTGGAACCCAGACCTGAAACTAGCGATACATCGCATACTTCTGATGCTCCGTACGCAACTATACAATGGAGACCTAAGCTGTAGATTAAAAAATTGTATATTTGGAAATTTTGAGTGGTTGCTCCTCAGTTTTGTAGGTCGGTTTCTTACCAACAATTTTCCTTTTACGCCCAGAGGTAGGTAACTAATATAGAAATTCATTTTACGAAAACTCATTTAGGATTTAGAAAGTACTTTTCATGAAGTTAGTAGTTGTCATGGAAATAATTATATAAATAATATTATATTTATGTTTCGCATAACCGCGTTGCTAAAAAAATGTGTACACATCATTAATAAAGGACGATGATGTTCCAAGGATATAATGATTATTATTAAAATAATTCTATGACGCCGAAAAATAAACAAACAGACTACCAACACTCGACTCGGGTTAATAACAACCCACAAAAGAACAAAAACAAGTCTCCATGATCCTATCTCGTTACAACAAATGATTCAGCAGTCTACAAACTTAAGTACATATTATAGGGTAGGAATGGTGTTTTTTTAAACATCGACGCTTCGATTCGATTGGTTTCGGCCTGCCAAATAATTTTGTGATTCTTGATAAAAAGAAGTCAGACGGGCTAAATCCGAACTAAATGACGGGTACTACAGTTCAATAAAAGTAGACTGGCCGAGGATGTGCTGGACCTTGCCTGCCTTGCAAACTTCCGCGTTCTTGGGAAAAAAGGATTTTTACAAACATCTGGGTTTGTTACATCTGAACCTTCTCTATTTCTTGGGGCATCTTCAATGGTTTACGATCTCAAAATGTTTCGACCAATACTGTACCTGGAGCCTTGTGGAGCCTTATTATCCCATTATATTTCAATTATCTATTTTTTAGAAAGCCAAGATGATGTAGCGCACGGCCATATTTTAGCCTTGATTTTAGACGCCTTTAAAGAATACATCTAAACATGAAATTTATAAAATAAGTATCATATTATGTTGAGAGAGAAGATGCAATTCACGGCGACATAGCGTCGATTTTAGACGCCATTAAGGCTTACCTACCAGAACCTCTTAACATGAACCTAATAATATAATGGTCAAATGTTAAGAGAAAATGAAAATCACAAAGGCCAAGTCACAAGAACGAAAAAATATTATGTTCATTTTTTAGAAATACCTATTTTTTTCATTGTAATAATGATACTGCAATGCTCAATTTTATTGTAAAATACTTCATCGCATAGTTAGTTTCTATCAAAGCTGGATAGATGTTTATTCCAGTTTTTTTCATACTTTGTTCCTAAAATGCTATAGAGGATACATGCTGCAGTACTGAACAGATTATTCCACTTGTCATTTTTATTGCATGCGACTATCTGCGGAATATAAGCAAAAATGCGATTCATCAGTGAGTTTACTTGCTAGACAACGTGAAATGATATATTTATTATTATTATATCGTTTATGTGCCGAAACTCGATGTTGTGTCTGATTTTGCTTCCAGTAGTTGGTTATACCTATATCGCTACTAAATAACGCTTGAAACCTTTAAATACCATAGATTTAAAAAATCGATATTTATTTTTCGTTTATCGATATATTGTTGTCATCTTTAGGTATATACCTACCTGACGATTATCGATTCATTCCATTCGAGCAATATTTAGACGTAGGTTGAAAAGCTTCGGAAAATTAGATGCAATTGTTATGCTACTCTAGACATCACTGTGCAGCGCTGCGTGATGTCACATCCGATAGAGACCATTCAAATTGGGTCTGTTCTCTAAAACGTGACTAAAGGAATTTCGCGCAGTGTCAATATTACCTAACTGGTACGAGAAAATATTTATATAAACCTGTAAAAAAATACTCCGGGGGGGGGGAGAAGGGTTTTTTGGATTTCAGTTATTCCTTGCGATTTATCGTTCGCGATAAAAAGCAACAATATCACAAAAACCTATAATTCAAAGCTCTAAATAACAAATAATACCGCAGTCATTATTCACCATCGCAGATTAGGTTTTTGCAATAACGTTATGTTTTATCGCGCCTCCAGCTGTCGCAGTGGAATTCAGAACGACTTGGTTTTTTATTAAATTGATAAAACTAATAGCTACAACGTTCCCTAGCGGCCAACCTAGAAACTTTTTGTAAGAAATATTTACGTACCATAAACGGTTTCTGAGATATAGTCGGCCACCCGGCACATTGTGTTCTTGTAAACTTATTTTCCTAGGTGGATATGTTATATTGAATAATAAATCCATTAAACTCTACATTGTTGAATTTGTCTTTTAAGGGAATATTTAAATGTTCAAAAAATACAGGATTTTCTATTTAAAATAAAAAAATTAGTATAGTATTATGGGATACAGTAAAACAAAGTTAAACTTGTAAATTTCCTCTATATTAAAAAGAAATTAACATATTTCGCCAACACTGTAGCTATAATAAAGATTTAAATAAATAGTGTGCAACAAAATTAGATTATTGCAGATATAAATAAAAACAGTGAAAGGGTTACAATAGCGCGAAAATCCAACAGAGGTTTTCTGTGGCTGGAAGTCAAAAGGACATAACTCTGATTTTGAAACTTTTCAGGAAATGCAAAAAACATATCTGTTAAGTTATCTCCTTATGCTCTTAAAATATTCCACTTCCGTCTAGGATATCTTAAGCATTATACCCTTGCTGTTAATATTCTGTGATTAAACCCATATATACTAATTTTCAAGATAAAAAAAAGTTTTTAGCAGCTCTTTTAAAAAAAAATAGAGGTTTTTAAAAACATTAAAGGTATAATTTTAAATTATTTTATTATGATAATCTGGAAAAAGGGCATATGATACATATTATATATACCCAAAATATAATCAAATGTGAAACAATAAAAAGGTCATATACAGTGTGTCCACGGATGGACCTAACTATACTTGTAAAAAACTTTATTTTAAATTTTTCGAAAATGGAACTTTTCTTACGTGAATTATATTTATTTAATAAGCAAAAGAAATGATGAAGAATGACTTTTTTTTTTGAATTGAAAATAAAGTTTTTTACAAGTATAGTTAGGTCCATCCGTGGACACACTGTATATACTTATACCTTTTTGTCAAATAAAAATAATACAGTTTAATGAAACCAATTTGGTATATTTGAAGTTAAAGATACAATAATTTGGTAATTTTTTTAATTTTCGAATTTCTTATAATAAAAAAACGTTTTAACCAAATTTCTAACATAATAATAAAATACAGGTAATTTTTGCTGATAGAATCTTAAAGAACAATATTTTTACACATTTAAAAACATATTTAAAATTTTGCATCACTAAGGTCTCGGTCTATATCTGGATCAGTGTTATTATTATTTAATTTATCTGAGGCAACTTTTAAGTTTAAATAAAAATCTCGAGCTCCATCGTCAATTATTGGAAGAAGTTCTAACAAATCTATTTTTTTCTTTTGGTTTATCGGTCTCTCAGCTTTATAAGACTATATCGAATTCTAAAATATTTGAATTTCTTCGTCTAAAGTTTACGGTTTGAAACTCATCATTTTCTAATAAGATTGTTTAAACTTCACAATGCCAAATTGTTTCTCATATCGAATCCATTTTTGTGCTCTCCACACTAGTTTTCTGTTCTCCTCTGTTCTTTTTTTTTTAAATAAGAGGGCCTTTAAGGAGTTGTGAAAACTGTAGAAAATCTTTGTTTGTCATTTTTATATCTGTAAATCTACTTTGTTCGTTTTTAGATTTTACATTGAACTTCTGACCTGCCATTCGAACTAAATTTAGCCAATCGCGAGGTACGTGAATAGGGAAAGGCGATTTCTTTTTATATTTTTCTATTCGGGCATGATCCGAGTCACACTCTATATGAGTGTGACCTGGTACCAAAAATGTATGATCTATGGTTTTCAAATATTTGTGCATTGATAAAATATATGTAAACATGGTGGTTACATAAGAATTCTTATTTTTGTCCTCCACATGTATCGCTATAGAAAATTACATGATTTATAGACTTATCCAGACTATTTAGGCAATTTCATTGGCTCCGCGGCCAGCAATTCCCTCATGCGACATAAAGTGATAGGACTCGTTTGTTCCACAGTCATGAATGGTAAAGTTATATGTATGTACTTGCCTCTTATAAAAAACGGTTCCTGTAGTGAGGTAGGGAGTCGACAATACCTGTTGCAGATCAAAAACTAATACTGTTAAATTTAAATTTTCTTTAGACAGTCCGTATCTGATTGTTTAGCATTATACGCCATTTTAGCTTCAGCATGATGTTCGTCAAGTTCTTTTTTAACAAATCGTTTGCTCTTTGATCTTTTGAGCAATCAATTTTCATTTTTAATTCGTCACATGTTCGGCAGGTATCGTTATGTGGCTTTTTAAATTTCAAGTTTAAGTTATCTATCATCTGAGAGTGACTGTTTGAAGGTTGGAGACAATGATGTTTCTTGAACGATGAAAGAGTTTTGGACTTCCATTGTCTTTATTTGTTTTAAATCACAACGTTTCAACTGGTAAGTATCTCCAGTCGTCTTCAGGTGAATACTAAATTAGTAAAGTAACTACAAGACTATTAATTTATACTAGCTAGGTGCACCGAAGCATAACTGAGGTGGGTGCAATCATGCGTTCAGTTGGCACGCGATCTTATCCTAAGATTACATCTATATAACAAAGGTTTCCAGATATTTCTTATGTCTAATTATTATTTCTTATGTAGGATTTCAGCTTCTGACCACTTAATATGGTGACCATGTTTCCAGGCATGGTCAGCTGCACCTGACTTTTCGGTCTCTCCTTTTAATGTATTGTTTTTGTGTTCTTTAATCCTTGTCTTGAGTGGTGTTAATGTCTCACCTATGTAAGATTGGCCGCACTCGCAGGGGATCTGGTAGACGCAGTTTTTCCTATCTTTTTGACTTATAGGCTTTGTCTTCGTCAGGTGGCTTCCTAGGGTGTCCCTCGAGTTGAATACGGTATTGATGTTATATCGTTGTCCTATTCTTCTTATTTTCTCAGATACTCCTTTGACATATGGAATATTGAGTGTTGGTTGTGCCTCTCTGTCTGCTTTTTGCGCGTTTGGTCGATTCTTACGATTTTCCAATATTGTGTCAACTAATCTTGTAGGGTAGCCATTTTTGTTGAGGTCGGTCTTGATGTGGTGAGCTTCTGTTTTAAGTGCTTCTTCCGAGTTACATATTGTAATTGCTCTATCCACAAGGGTTTTAACTATGCCATGTTTCGTGTTGTTGTAAAATTGATTTGATGTAAAATTGAGATACTAACCTGTATGCGTGGGTTTTCTGTATACTGAAGTTTGGATGCTGTTGCCATTTTTTTTCACGTGGACATCTAGAAACGGTAATTGGTTGTTTTTTTCTTTCTCCATGGTGAATTTGATTGTTGGTGTTAAGCTATTGAGGTGATCTAAAAAATTTCTTAGTTCGTCATCGGTTCCATTCCAAATAATGAAGGTGTCATCCACATATCTCAGCCACATTTTTGGTTTCTTCTTTGCCTGTTCCATTGCTTTGGATCCAAACCATTCCATGTAAATATTGGCGATTATTGGCGGGGGGCATGTCAACTAAAACTCACAGTGGTCCGGTATATTTAGGATACTCGACCACTGTGCGTTGTTGAGATTGCAACCCACTGTGCGCTATTCAGGGTCAAGTGCATTGCAATCTCAACACTTATTTGTGTATATATACTGGGCCAACTCAAGCAACAGCATCGAAGCCTGCCGCTCGATCAAACCATCAACAAGTGACTATCCTTGACCATCGTCAAGTGCCGCACTTAGTCTTCAGTTCTACAATAGGTGACTAGCCTTGACCATCGTCAAGTGACGCGCCTAATAACACGATAGCCCATTACCCGAACAAGTTACAGACATGCTGGTTTCCCTACTAGGGTAATAATTAAGAAGAGACAATAGACGACCATTTTTTAGAATCCAGACTTTCCTTTCTCTACCGCTACGACCCCCACGAAGAGAAACTTCGTGACATGGTGGAGGCGCCGTCGTCGCATCCCAGGCCGTCTAATCTCCATATTAGACGCCACTACTAAGTCAGATGTTGTTCATCGATTCATGTCAGACCAGTGCCAACTAAGAAGTAGAAGCGAATCCATCAGCCAAGCCATACCTATCGCCAGCAGTACCAAATTGGAGACCAGCCCAGAGACTTCGCCAACAACTAGCAAGAATAAGCCAAGCAGCAGAAACAGGAGTGAATCCGTCAGCCAGGCCGTACCTACCGGACAGAAGACAAAGCCAAGCAGCAGAGGCAAGCCAACTGAGAAACAGGAGCGAATCCGTCAGCCAGGTGCCTCATTCGCCTTCGCCATTGTCAAGAAAACCGGTACGAGCGAGATAAGCCAAGCAGCAGAAAGAGGAGTGAATCCGTCAGCCAGGCCGTACCTACCGGACAGAAGACAAAGCCAAGCAGCAGAGGCAAGCCAACTGAGAAACAGGAGTGAATCCGTCAGCCAGGTGCCTCATTCGCCTTCGCCATTGTCAAAAAAACCGGTACAAGCAAGAATAAGCCAAGCTGGGATTCACACCATAACCTACAGGGTGGACCACTACGTAGATGCAACCAAGGAGGATAGCAGGCATCAGGGAAACCGCTACCCGACACACTCGCCTACAAGGGGTCTACGCCATAATCTACAGGGTGGACCACTACGTAGATGCAACCAAGGAGGATAGCAGGCATCAGGGAAACCGCTACCCGCCACACTCGCCTACAAGGGTCTACGCCATAATCTACAGGGTGGACCACTACGTAGATGCAACCAAGGAGGATACCTACAGGGTAGAACACCACAAAGTTGCCACCTATGAGAAAAACAAACTGCATAGAAAAAGAAAATACTTCAACACTAGTCTGCAAAGCCACCCGTGCCATGGAAGAGACAGGGGAGGCAATAGACGAAGAACTGCAAGCATTAATAAATAGTTGGGATTGACTCAAGCAACAGCATCGAAGCCTACCGCTCGATCAAACCATCAATAAGTGACTATCCTTGACCATCGTCAAGTGCCGCACTTAGTCTTCAGTTCTACGATAGGTGACTAGCCTTGACCATCGTCAAGTGACGCGCCTAATAACACGTTAGCCCATTGCCCGAACAAGTTACAGACATGCTGGTTTCCCTACTAGGGTAATAATTAAGAAGAGACAATAGACGACCATTTTTTAGAATCCAGACTTTCCTTTCTCTACCACTACGACCCCTACGAAGAGAAACTTCGTGACATGGTGGAGGCGCCGTCGTCGCATCCCAGGCCGTCTAATCTCCATATTGGACGCCACTACTAAGTCAGATGTTGTTCATCGATTCATGTCAGACCAGTGCCAACTAAGAAGTAGAAGCGAATCCATCAGCCAAGCCATACCTATCGCCAGCAGTACCAAATTGGAGACCAGCCCAGAGACTTCGCCAACAACAAGCAAGAATAAGCCAAGCAGCAGAAACAGGAGTGAACCCGTCAGCCAGGCCGTACCTACCGGACAGAAGACAAAGCCAAGCAGCAGAGGCAAGCCAACTGAGAAAAAGGAGTGAATCCGTCAGCCAGGTGCCTCATTCGCCTTCGCCATTGTCAAGAAAACCGGTACGAGCGAGATAAGCCAAGCAGCAGAAAGAGGAGTGAATCCAGCCAGGCCGTACCTACCGGACAGAAGACAAAGCCAAGCAGCAGAGGCAAGCCAACTGAGAAACAGGAGTGAATCCGTCAGCCAGGTGCCTCATTCGCCTTCGCCATTGTCAAGAAAACCGGTACAAGCAAGAATAAGCCAAGCTGGGATTCACACCATAACCTACAGGGTGGACCACTACGTAGATGCAACCAAGGAGGATAGCAGGCATCAGGGAAACCGCTACCCGCCACACCCGCCTGCGAGGGGTCTACGCCATAACCTACAGGGTGGACCACTACGTAGATGCAACCAAGGAGGATAGCAGGCATCAGGGAAACCGCTACCCGCCACACTCGCCTACTCGCCTACAGGGTGGAACACCACAAAGCTGCCACCTACTAGAAAAACAAACTGCATAGAAAAAGAAAATACTTCAACACTAGTCTGCAAAGCCACCCGTGCCATGGAAGAGACAGGGGAGGCAATAGACGAAGAATTGCAAGCATTAATAAATAGTTGGGATCCACAATACTTACGTAATCCACGAAGAAAAAATCGAGCTGCAGGCTTCCTTCGACGGACTAAACTATTGTTGTAGAGTAGCCACCCAAGAAAAACTAGACTCTCTGGTTATGGACGCAGACACATTGGACAGACGTATCAGCACCATCACACAAGGAGTGGAGCAGACCATCAGCACCATCCCATCACAGTCAACGCAACTAGACAAATAACAGACACACTCCAGGGACCAGCGTGTGCAACAAAACTATTTCATGGGACAACCAAGGAGGAATAACCTCGCAGGAAATACCACAGGCCCGGACTCCAGCCAGCCTGCACAAGATGCCCAGTGGTCCATGTACAAAGAAACAATTAAATATCTTAAGTTACTGTAAAATAATTAAGATAAATCCTATTACCATTATAATATCAAATTGTAGACAACAGTCACGAAGTTTCTCTTCGTAGGGGTCGTAGTGGTAGAGAAAGGAAAGTCTGGATTCTAAAAAATGGTCGTCTATTGTCTCTTCTTGATTATTACCCTAGTAGGGAAACCAGCATGTATGTAACTTGTTCGGGCAATGGGCTAACGTGTTATTAGGCGCGTCACTTGACGATGGTCAAGGCTAGTCACCTATTGTAGAACTGAAGACTAAGTGCGGCACTTGACGATGGTCAAGGATAGTCACTTATTGATGGTTTAATCGAGCGGCAGGCTTCGCACAAAAACAATACATTAAAAGGAGAGACCGAAAAGTCAGGTGCAGCTGACCATGCCTGGAAACATGGTAACCATATCAAGTGGTCAGAAGCTGAAATCCTACATAAGGAACCACACTGGAGAAAAAGGAAGTTTAAGGAAGCTGCTGCTATTATGCCAGAATACAGGCTGCTTTAGTAAACCATCATTAGACATTAGAAATATCTGGAAACCTTTGTTAGATAGATGTAATCTTAGTATATAAGATCGCGTGCCAACTGAACGCATGATTGCATTTTCCAAGAAAATACTGATTTGCTGAATAAGCATCAACAGCCAACTTTTAAGTTAAAAAAAACATTTTTAAAAATACAAATCTCATGTTCGAAGATTTAGTTACTGGAAATTTACAATTTCAACTTCCTTTTACTGTATCCCATAATACAATAATAATTATAGGTTTCCACCTAATATCGGCTGAATCAATTAAAAAATTAGTATTATTCCTGACTAACCCTGCACGGCAGAGGCAGAACACGAGATCGCATGACCCCCCTTTCCCTAACAAAATGCAATATAAAAAAATCAGGTATTAGTTTTGCTCGTTTAGTAGATATGAATTATTATACCTGATGCCTTATTGTTAAAGTCAATTATTCCAGTTAATTCATATTATATACATTCGTATACGTATGTTAACGTAAACCGAACTTAAATAATGCACAAAATTGTATTTTTAACACTTAAAATACGACCTTACTCATAAAATTATTTTTTGTCTTTGTCTCTTCTTTTCAGTGAACCACTGAAGACGTTATATCCGCGGCACGAATCGTGAACAGTAGAAATAATGTATTTTGTCTGTATACTATATACATAACTATTTACGTATTTCGTATATTTTCTTTTTAAATTAAACAATAAGTACATCGATCGTATTTAAGTAAATTCAGTGTGCAATATACGAAATATTTTAACTAAATTGTAAAATAACTCTTTTTATTATTTAATCTGGCAGCCCAGGACGGCTTTTAAATTCAGGTAATTAATTTACATTTGGCTAAGGGCTAAGCTAAGGTTCTCTTGCTTTTTATTGCGTATTATATTCAATAGTGGTTTATTTGTCGCACAGTTTTACTCACTGATAGCAACGAACACGTGGCTTTTAGTGGCGGCGATGCAGGTTTTTTATTGCTACAAAATGAATAGATATAGGCGGAAAGAATCGCCAACATTTAGCGGGTGTTTGATGAGGAAGCCAACAACAATCAATTTAAATTCAACATTAAACACAAGACTGAACGTACTGCACTTTATGCATTCCATAACTGACATCTAAGATTGGTAACATTATAACATGTGTTCCCAAAATATTACCCAAATACCCCAAATTTTCACGCCTTGCTATTTAAATTGTTACCAATGCCAAATAAACTGGCCTGTAGCACGTATCAACCTAACATATTTTTTCATATGGTAGTGAGACCAGACTTGATAAGGGGTTCTTGTTGCGCAAAAAAAAAGAAATAACGATGTGGTGGGCGACCTATGTTTATGTCACTGCTAATGAAAATTAATATTTCCGCTGAAAAATTGAAATATTTTAATAACAGAGTGCTTATTAAATTTTGACAATTTAATAGGGTTTTAATTAGAAAAATTATTATTTACCTGATACTACAATTAGCAGTCGATAAAATATTAATTACAATACTTCTCGGTGCAGTCCTTGAAAAAGCTGCAGGCGAAATAACCCTCGTATGTTTCCAACACAGGCCGAAATCGCGGACATAGAAGCAAAAAAGAACTCTTAGAATCCAAAAAAAGGTACAGTAAAAATATAAAGTGGTAGGTATAGTTAAATGAATATTTAAAAAGCTGACATCAAAGTACCTTCGATAATGGAAGTAATGAAATTATGGTTGAGTAGGTTAGGGGAAATTGGTATAATACGGCATATAGGATAAAATGGCACACTACCTTATAATAAATTACGCGCATTTCTTAAATCACGTCATGCGATTTTCGACACTGGTGGGGAGCATACGACAATAACTGGAGATTAAAACGAAGAAGATGTCAGTGGATGTTTAGCGATGGTAGGTGTTAGTTTGTTTTTGTGTATGTTTGAAATTGTTTGGAGATTAAGAGAACGTGCCTGAAACTCATAACCTACAACTTATTGAACAATTATTTATAACTTGACAGGTTAGTAGGATACTGAAGCATGTTTTTTTATTATTTGTATATTTTAAAAGTTATTTTATAAATATTTAATAACAAACAAAATTGACTTAGCCGTTTTGGATAAAATGGCACAGGGATGATATGTTTAAAATGGTACTGTGCCGTTTTATCCAAGAATATAAAATAATATTATTTTGTGTTTTAGATAATGCGCGTTATTGCCTAAACTGCAACAATTACGGAATAAAATAAAACGAAAGAGCCAGGGACCAAATGTTTTAAACTCAACTTCAAATTTAATAGAGATGAAACAAAAAGCAGAAGAAAAAAAATTGAGAGGAAAGAAGATCTCAAAGAAAACGAAAAGCGAAAGTAGACCTTACAGATCAGTTTCCCAAATTTGATTCCGAAAACAAAGCCATTTCATCAGGATAATGATAAAGCATCTTATATGTCTTGTCATGAACTTTTTTCATGTCTAAGCCTAAGGAGATTTGGATTTGCTGTCAAAGTTGTAGAAAATGGAGCCACTGTGATGAGTGTGCAGAACTTTCTCCAAAAACGAAAATGTTTAATTGTGAACTTTGCCAACCATAATTAACCCTATTTTACCTTAAAAATATTTTTATTTCAACATACATTGTACGGGCAGATATGTATGCCATTTTACCCAACTGGTTGGATAAAACGGCACACCTAACACCTGTGCATGTAGAACGTATATTCAAGGTTTTTGTTCCTGATACGCAGTATTTATATTGTTTTACCCAAAGATAAAGCCAAAACAAATATTATGTTTTCTTTGCAGTTTTGTACCTTTATATTTAAAATATATATTTTCAGTTTTGTGAAAAGTATGCCGTATTATACCCCCCTATTATTATAATATTATTTTAGATTTATCTTGACTGCATTAAGCAATCATATCAATCGAATTATGTGTTGTTTATTTATTTTTTACTATATGTTTATTTAATAGATTTATAATTTCTAGTTGGCTGTTATGTTACAGCTTCAGTATATTTTATTTATAATATTATATAGGTACCTTCGTTTGTTATTTTTATTATATTACAATATAACCATAAGACGAATAGTTTTATTTCCTTTTCACTTAACTATCGAAAAAAATATAAAAATTATTTTATACTACGCTTATGCCCACATAGTAAGTGGGCGGTTTTTAACGTATTTTACGTCCCTGCTTCCTCAGACGTCTATGTTCAAGAACGCTTGTTTCGGACATTTCCATCGACTTCTCCACATTTTTCATAAGCCCAGCGAAAACAAATAATCCACTAAACCCACTCTTCCACATGTGTATCTTCCAACTACCTTCCACGACTTAACGCATAACCGATACTGCGTCATCGTAATTTTCTGTCGTTAGATTCTTCCAGCCGTATTCACTAACGTAAGCGAGGTCTAAATTTCAGATCATCACCAGATTTAAAACAGTTCTTAAGCCCGTTGTATGAATGTTCGTGACTTAAGATCCCCGGGATCGGGATTATAGTGCGGGCGCTGGATGGAGTTGAGTGTGCAAAATATGAAGACCACATTCTGTGCATGGTTTTGTACTCAGAAAAGCTTGCAGATTATGATTCTAGATGTTGCCAGGGGGATTATTGGTCCATTTATTTTTTACACCCCCCTTAGATATCAAGTAAATCGACTGACCAAATGCTTTGGAACCATTTTAATGATTGTTTTAGTGACAATATCCAACTCTTTCTTATATTAAAGACTGTGATTGTGATTAATGATAGCTAGTCAATTGAAAAAAAAATTATTTAATGCAAATTTAAACATAAGTAAAAAAAAACAAATAATCAATCTTATTTATTTTGACACTCATATTTAATTCATACATTTGCACAACGAAATACAATCTAGTTGTCATTTTTTGCAAAAACAAGCCTTCGTTTGACAATTTAATGTGCCGTTACAGGGCTGTATCCACAATTATCGTAATGGGCGCTTCATCAGTTGTCATGGGAACAATATACCGTTTTTTTTTCATACCCTAATAAAGTGTAATCAATAGGCCGTAGTAGTGTTTGGTTAGCATTTATCCATATAAAGGTTCTGCTGAAGCTCCTAACAAAAAATGTTAATGTAGAGCATCTGATGTGCAAATTACTTTTAATAAATTTAAGGCAAAGCCGATATTTTGAGAAATTAAATTATTTTTTTTTGGAGAAAAGATAGGCGCAAATGGTTTCCGATTCTGTTAACTATTTGATACTTAGATATGGATTTTCTAAATGCCTCAGAGCTTTTTGTACAAAATCCAACGATGCAGCTTTTAAAGCATTTTTTTTCGATCCCAATCTGCTGGTCGAATCGCAACCACTTAGAGAGTGTAATGCTGGCAAATAACGATAAATATTTTCCTCAAGGGATTGAGCAACCAAATAACATCTGCAGATGACAGAGAAATCGAACGAGCTGAAACTTATTTTCTTCGCTTGACAAGAAATTTTTACAATTAGCTGGAATTTTTGTGTTATCATTTGAAATTATAAAACTTCTCATCATTTGACCTTTACTCCGTAAAGTTGACTCCAAATATTTAATCGAAATATCATCATATATCTGTCAAATACAATATCTATTCGTTTAACATTTAGCTGCAAGAAAAGATTATGGATTCTTTTAAAGAATGCCTCAGCAAAATCGCCAAAGGTGCTGAAATTTTTTAATTAGACTCGAGCCGCACCATCAACAATATAAATTTTTGAAAGATATCAATTTAAAACTATGCTTTATTTTCTCACTAATGTAATCTTTTCTCCGATCTGCGGCGCTTTGAATATTTATAAACGTTTTATCACAAAACAAACGCTACATTTCGTTTAGTCTTCGCCTCTTTACATTTATCACTTGTAGCGACATTGTCCACGTTTTTGTTTAAATAAAACACGTAACTACAGAAAATCTTAAATAATATTACGTGAAAACTAAAAAATTAACCGATACGCACTAAGAATTAATTTCTATTGACTATTCCGGGCGAGGGCGCGGAGAAAAACGAACGGGACCAACACAGCTGCTGGCAACATGTTTTTTTTTTATTGGTGTCTCAGTACCTATGGCGCCTGTACTATTAGGAAAATTGTTATTTGTCAAAAAAATATTTAAATTAAAACGCGTTTCTTTAATGTAAAAGAAGTAAAATGGACAAAAATACTCCGTATGAAGCACTTTTATTCAACATAGCTTGACTTAAGGTTATTTCTCCGAGAAAACGCTTTGATTTAGATTCTTTAAACCATAAACAAGGTAAGTTATCGCTAAACCCATTTTAAGCTCCTAAAATAGTTTTAATTTTCGTATTCACTAACATGTGAGCCAACGAAAACAAATTAATTTAAACCTGCCAATGTCATATTTTGACTAAAATTTTAGTCCTGCCTCTTAAGTGGGTTTAAATCTTAAAAATTGGTTTAGAAAAAATTTTTCTTGCAGCAATTTCCTCAAAAACTCTTCCAAAGATAAAATTACATCTCTAAAATGACCAAAAATTTAATTTAGATTAACGGCCGCTGCCAAATAATCCTTCTTTCTTTCAAAGTTCTGTTTTTATTCTTTATCTCTGGTCACCGAAATAATATAACCTTAAGTATACAGTATTAACCTGAAGACGACTGGAGATACTTACCAGTTGAAACGTTGTGATTTAAAACAAATAAAGACAATGGAAGTCCAAGACTCTTTCATCATTTATAACCTTACAAGTTTATAAAATATTATGTCCTTGGCTAGAACTAAGAGGAAAAAAACCGATAAGCAAGCAGCAAGATAGCAAGAAGCCGGTCCAAAGCCAAATTATACTGTGCTCTTTAACTTGTGCCCCTGATGTGAATAGAATACGGAAAATACGGTGTCTTAAAGAGACAGAAATCATGTGAATCACGGATGAGTATTGAAGATTCATGGGGCCAAGGGGTACCAAAACCAATGGGAAGTGTAAAACGAACTAAGTTTTTGGCCCTTTGGCAATCATGTATTTGTATATGACATTATATGAATCATACTTAATTTATAAAAAAATAAATAATTTTGTGGCATATAACAGAAACTGCGTACTTATCTACGGGATCGTTTTTTTAGATTGTTACTACTAGAACCAAAGCTTCTAAATTTTTAACACACTTATTTAAAATAATTTGAAATCATTACCTATCACTCTACTTCAGAAACTACAAAAGTTTACAATAATTAGAACACTCGCGTCATGGTGTAAAGGTCCCTCATGATGAAAGAAGCACCCAGGAGTTAAACTGAAGGTGTCTAGATATTGGACTTATCCATTTAGGACCATGTACTTGTAACTTTAGTCACTGAGTCAGTCAGTGCCTATGATCGATAAGATATCATCTGTCAGAGCATCTATCGTATTTGAATTGGAAAAAAAAAATTTTCATTTCCCGTCCATTATATATTTTTTAAATATTAGATGCCTGTTCAACTTAGGCCATCATTTAAAAAATAAACCCTTCTTTTATTTTATGCCATAATTTTTAAGAATTATATTTGTATTTAGGTATATAGTAGTACAATGATCTGGTACATATAGATGGCACATGTTATTCATAAAAGCTATTAAAATGTGTTGACAACAGCGTTTGTAGGTGCGAGGACGTGAAAATCTGGCTGCAGAATTATTATTTACCGAATTCTCGCATACTTGGTACTTGCTACTCATCTTAATTAGCCCTTAGAAAAAATTACAAAACAGTAAAAACACAGCAATTATTACATAAAACCAATAAACTGAAGAAAATTTCCAACCGCTGTCAAAGAAACCACAAAGAAACACCAAAGTCCAACATTCCTAATACCGTTGATTGCCTGTGGCTTGGCCAGATTTTGGGTTTCTTCTGTTTTATTAAACATTTCTAAAAGTTAATTTTATTTATAAGAATGCCAGTTCTCTTTTTATTAAAATAGATTTCTTTTAAGAGATCATTTTTGCTCTTATCAAAGCACAAAACTATTAAATAATAAACTAATAAATTAAACTGACTTAACTATTTTTTTGTCAAAAATAAATAGGTAGTTGACTGTTCTATTCTGAGTGTTTTAGTTAGGCCAATTTAAAACTGGTATCTACTAAATTGTTTGTTAATAAGGTTTAAGGCAAGGGGTTTAAGAAAAGTTTAATGAGCGGTCTAAACTCATGTGTTGACTTGTTTGTTTAGTGCCCATAGCACCCTTCGTGTAATGGTCTATTTGGTAATTTTCGAAGGCAATTCTTAAAGAAAAGTTTATTTTACTTACAATTACTATGCACCCATACGCCTAAGGTACCTTAAATTCATATATTTTTCCTTTTTTCATCAATGTCACTTTTGAGAATCCATCTCGTCTGTCTGGATGGAAATATCGGACAACAGGCAATAATTGGAGTAAAATATGGACACAGAATCTTAATATAGGTATTCGTAAATAACTGTTTTTAGTACATTATTATTTCTTCTATATTTTTGTTCACCCAGGTAAAAATACTTACGGTTATCAGTAAAGTTTCGTGTGACCACTGAAAAATAGACTGAGTAAAACAAACTTTGTTCTTCAAACGATCGCGCGGCGAACCTAACTTCGGCGGAAGATTTTAATCCATTCCAGTCGCATTTCTTAATTGAAATAATATATAATATTTTACTTTGAAGTGACCATAAATATGTTTTTAACTCGTTTTTCGGCCAGCGACCGCGCCGAGATATCGTTCCTCTGTGTTTTATCGTACTTTAGTGAATACCATAGACCTAATTTTAGGCTAAAACCATAGGTTTAAATTTGAACCCTTTTAGTGAAAATCTCCGATTCCTCTTTTGATTCAGAGCTGCTTGAGAGACCACTTTCTGTTTAAAGTTTTTTTTCCTTTTTCAGTTTTTTTTCCTTTTTCAATATTTTTTTTTCCTTTTTCAGTTTTTTCTTTTCCATTTTCAGTTTTTCTTTTGGTTTAAAACCTTTTGTTTTTTAATTTTGTTTTTCATAAGCTTCCTTCCGATTATTTTAACATGGCGTAATATAATGAGACTTGCTGAACCCTTTTTTCTACACTGAGAAAATTTTCTTTCTGGTGGCAATTATGCGATTTTTAACATTTCTGGTATTGGTTTTTTAGTTGGATAAATAAGATTATAGTTCACTACACTAAATAACTCTTGACATAATTTTGTAAAATATTTTTGATTAATTCGGGCAACTAAAAAATCGAATTGGAATATATATGGTTAAATTAACAAAAGTTTAATGCTATCAATTACAGTTTACTAATATTAGTTACTTTCAATTTTCTTAATAAATATTTTATTCAAGGAATTTAGATATTTGTTAGCATAGTATGCTATAAGAAATCTAGAGATTATAATTTAATACTGCAAATAAAACAGATATTCCAAAATAAATTTATTTTGCCAGAGTTCCGCGAACTAAATTTTACTGTAGGCAAGTTAGTTTGGTGATTCCCAGCATTTAATTCAAAGCGCGCGGGTTGGTGTCGGGTTTGTTCGGGTTTGTTTGTCTTCAAGTGGTCCAATTATAATAATATAGTTATGGATGAAATGGAGGAGATATTAAAAACCGGGGGTTTACCCATAGTACCTGTGTTTGTCGGTAAGTCATCAATTATTATACCTATTTTATTATCTAATATTTTAGTTGTTATCTACAAGGTAGGTATATGGTTCTAGAAGTGCTGTGCCGCGCCGGGAAGATATCGTACATTATTATATGTATGTGTTGCGAATTGCGCTACGGAAATCCAACAATTTGACTAAATTTTCCAATGCGCACGCTGTATAACCGTACCAATTTTTCTACAAATAACATTTATTAATGCATTTATAAATATTCAATGGAATTTAAACCAAATTATTTTCAATAAGTACCTAAGTAGTTTGAGAAATCCTGTCTTAAATAATTGTATATAAAATATGGCTGCCAAAATAAATATGATAATAATTGTTTTAAACTTGACGATTATTTAAAATTTAATTTTTCAACCAATTAATCAGAAAATGGTAAAAATAAAATAAATTTAATGCACATAGTAATTTAAGTAAGTGCATTATACAGGGTGTTTCACGGTAAATGGAAAGTTAGAAGATTATAGAAAACGGGTCAATATCTCGGAAACTATTAAGTAAATATACTATAATAATATGCATTTTTATTAAAAAATAAATATAATTTTCCGTATAGAATATACAGGGTGGCTCATTAATAAGGGACGCCGGCTATAGGTATCTCAGGATCCGTTAATCGGACGATCCTGAGAAAAAAAAATATTGGTAAATTAGCAAAGTCCACCGCTAGAGGGCGTAAATCCAACCTCGGAGCAGAAAATATTGTTTTAATCAAAATTGTTTCAAGTGAACCTATATTGAAATTTTTCTTTTGTAACCTACTGAAAATATCACAACTTTTTTGTATTTACGTTTTTTCCCTACCTTGTCAAATAAAGGGTGGGGAAGGAATAAACGTTGGTTTGAAAAAAAGTCAATAACTTTTTTTTGGAATAACCGATCTCAAATCACTTTTTTTTAAATTTTAAAGCACTTTTATGGGAGCTCTACTAGAATAATAACATTTTAAGTTCAGTTATTTTTCGTGTCAGTATAGGTGGCGCTTTATGACAATGTCGCAGATTTTTATGATTTTCTCGAAAATTTGAAATGGTATTTTTATTTTTCTCTAGGAAGAAGAGCATCAAAATATTACAGTTACTGGTGAAAACCGCTGTCCGAAATGTTTATTCCTTGTACAGTGTCCGGCAAAAAGTTGGACCCATATGGAAAACTTTTTTATTATTAATTTTATGTATATATTGTAACAATCATAAATTAATTTTAAAAAATACCTTGAGTGTTTTAATGGATCTATAAATAATTGATACAATTAATTTAACTTATTTTAGCACAATAACACATTATTTCTAAAAACATATTGTTTTATTTCTTACAATCTCATATAATTGCGCCAATAAAATGATATTATTTTTGGAATAACGCATTACTTTTGAGCAAAATTGATTTCGTTTTTGCAAACTATAGTATAGTTGTCACAAAAATATTAAAATCTGTTCAAAATAAAATATAATTACCACAAAGAATCATTATTCATTACATGAATTAAATCGTCATTGTGACAACAAAATTTTAATTTTGCTAAATATGCACTATCCAAAAATCAAATAAATTATAATTTACGCAATTTAATTTCTATTAAACATTTTTGGTATAGTTTTGGATCAATTAAACCTTCATTGAAATTCCAATTAAATTATGTAATTCTTTGAATTCGGTGATTTAGTTGCTCGTTACCAACTCGATTATTTAGTTGGATGAAATATATCTGGGTATTGGGAATTAATCCTTTTTCTCAGTGTACGAGAACTTGAAATCCCTAAAGTTGATGGTACTGGTTGAATATATTAAGGAAAATATTTTGGTAAGTACTGAAAAAGTAAGTGTTCTCCTAATATGAGATACCTTTAGGTAACTGCACGTGCTCTCGCTGGTCACTTAGTAATATAACTACTGTACCTAGTTTAAGACAGGGTTTGTGTCAACACTCAACTTTTGCGGTGGTTATCGCTAGATGGCGCCTTATACTTTTTAAGGTAATATAATATCTCATATTAGTATACTTTCCTCTATTAAATTTTAACATCTTAGGCCCGGTTTAATAATGTGCTGATAAGGTCTCTGGTTGTTACCAAGAGAATAAATTTTATCTCTCTGGTAAACCGCCGGAAAACTTCTGATCAGTTTATCAACAAAATTTTAACCAAAGGACAGATAACCGGAGCTATACAATTTGGCAACATGTGGTAGCAAAATCCACCTAATTAAAGAAGATATTATAGGGTTATATATCATGGTACGTTATGTTTTAAATGTGTTTTACATTCATTCTATATATTATATACGTTTAAGTTTATTCTATTATAAGTTCAAGAAAATGAATATAAAGAAGGAAAACGAAAAATTAAAAAAAAAAGGTTGCAAATTTTTTACACAGACACAGCAGGAATTGTTGCAAGGGGGCTTTTAGAGCACAGTTCCTATAAAATAAAAAAAAATGGTCAAATTCAAATATAGTTTATTATAACAATAGTCTGTAGGATAGATAGCAAATCATATTTTCTATTCGATGTAAAAAAAAAGCTGTACCGTATCGTTAGACAGTCTAAAACGATTGACAAAATCCCTGTATCATCCTAGTCATTTATGTGATTTGGGGGGTCGTGAAAAATCCTTGGCCTTCTAAATAAAATATTAACATAATCTTCCAAATCATCATCTGAATCCGATTCATTTGAAAACATTTTAACATCAAAAAGCACATTAATTTTTTTACAATTGCTAAAACAGTGAACTCTACCTAAAGAATGCCAAAAATGATCAAATTTGAGGTTATGGCTTTTGATTTAACCCACTGGTAAACCGTTAACAGCCGAATATTTCGCTGGGTAAATTATCCTGCTGGCAATAATTGTTTATCTTGCTGTTAACGCTACCAGAAGATTAAAAAACAGATTTTTTTCATTAACAGCAGGATAACTATGCCAGAGGCTTTGCCAGCACATTATTAAACCGGCCCTTAGCTAGGTATATTTTTTTGTTTCTTTTGTGGCGGTTGTTTGGACTCCCACTATAAATAGTGAGCCCCCAGAAATTGTTTCATCCTTTCTAGATGTGTCGTTTTTAACTATAAGGATGTGCCAATTTGCAAAAAAATTATGTTTAGGGGTTTTAAAATACTTGCAATATTCCAGACTTTTTTAACACTCTGTATTATAGTAGGTAAATAAGTATGTTACATCTAATAAATATTAAGTGTACTTATACCTAGTAAGTCGAGTAGGAAATCGTGACGCTTAAGCATTTCAAAAATTGATCAGCTTCCCTTCTTGTCTCAAAATATCGTGTTCCTGGAATAACTCGCCTGAGTACATCCAGTTTCCCGAGGGATCAAATTAGAGGAATTACTATAAACCAGGAGCTGCCGGATAATAAGATATCTCTTATTATCTGTCTCGGTGTCTGACAGACCGGCAGCCATTATACTCTCCCTCTTTCGCTCGTATCTCCTCCTTTTAAAAAACTGCTGGAGGGGAGGGTGGGAAGGCGAAATTTTTGTTAACGCCCTTTTGGGCCTTTTAGTTTGTCTACTCGATAAGAGATGGCGAAACTATATCAACGTATTTATATTTGGCTCAGGAAGACTTTTAAAAAATTTGAGATTATTGTAAATCTTAGGATAGGTACTTATAAAAATACAAGCCTGTACTATTTATGAAAATATATAATAAAATTTTGCCTTTTATTTTACTGGTCCACATATTAGACATAATACACCGTTACGATATACTTATTAAAAATACAGGGTTGCGCACCGAAAACTTTCCACCCAGGTTTATTTTCTTCTTAATAAATAAATCAAAATTCGCTTGAACTCGGGAACCTTAGTTCAGGGGACATATTTTTTGCTATTTACACCCACCCTGCTGGAATTGCTACGACCCTTAAAATTTTAAATCGAAAGGGGGGTCGAGTGATACCTTATTTTAAAGGGAATTAAATTGCCTTCCAAACGCGACCTTGCTCGTTTAAATCGAGTGAATAGTTCCTGAGAAATAGGGCTAAAAAAAAAGAAAATTTAAAAGAACCTAATAAAATTTATTACCGCTCAAGTAAGTTAATGTTGAAAATGTCCACCTACAACCTCCATGCAATTGTAAAGGCAATGTTTAAAATGTTTGCGGGAGTTATTTGTCGGCACTCGTACCTACACTATTCGTTGTCGCAAGTCTTCCAAAGAATTGGGTTGGGTTGCATAAATTTTAGACTTTAAATGTCCCCACAAAAAAATGTCCAGTGGCGTCAAATCAGGAGATCTTGCAGATTATTCAATAAGACCTCTTCTTCCAATCCATTTTCCTGGAAGATTTTCATCCAGAAACTGTCTGTCTAACAGGGAACGCATAATGCGGGGGTGCTTCGTCTTGCTGAAAGTAAATATTTTCTGGCCGATAACGGTCATTTTCTTCTATGGCATTCGTTTAAGCAGGGTTAATAGTGGTTTCCAACAGTTTCAAGTAAATTTCACCTGTGAAATTTCCAGGTATAAAATAGGGCTAATACGGTCCCCAAAAATTCCAACCCACACATTTAATTTTTCGGGATGTTGAGTATGCACTATACCTATACCGAATATATATGTAACTTGCGTACGTGCAACTTGCGTTCAAGGATTATTTCTTCCAACTTGCGTACACGGGTAGGTAGGTCCCGCGAAGCAGGTAAAACTGCAAGAGTACCGGGTGATTGGTTATATTTTGCACCCCCACCTATCTTATTTATTTGAAGAGGTATCAAAAAACTTTGAATACCAAAGTTGTAGGCTTTTTGATGAATTTTTATTATGCAATATCAGAAGAAAAAAAAGATTATCGCATAACTGTGAAATACGTACAAATTGTGTTTTTTTAAATGAAACACCCTGTGTATTATATGATATTCTTGTAGAAAATTATCTTCTCATTTCAAATATATATATTTTATATGGTCTATTTTGAACGCTTGGGTAAATAAGTATAATTTAAAAATATAGCATAAGTAGGCTTAGACAATATGGCCGATTGAATATAAGGCAATTGTTTGTGATTTAAGAATCTGCCAAACAAATCCATTAAAGTTTTTCGAATGGGATATTCAAACGCAGAAAAATTCAACATTGTTGAGATTTACTTAAAAAATAATAAAAATAGATACAAGGCGCGCCAAGAGTATATTGATTTATACGGTGATAATTTAAATAGGAGTATACCAAGTCTCAATACGTTTAAAAATATATATACCTTGTTGCAAACTACAAAAACTTTAAAAAGAAGGAAAAGAACGGTGGCTGTAAATAATGAAGAAGAGGAATTGGAAATTCTTCTATATTTTCAAGGTAAAATAATTAATTTCGATTAACTAATAATTAGTGTTAATTGCTCAACCAATGTTTTAATATTTCTAGAAAATCCAGTTAATTCTATTAGAGAAGCTATGGTGGATTTAGACAAATCCTACTGGAGAATATATATAACTTTAAAAAGATACAACATGCATTCATATAAATTTCATAGACACCAAAAATTAAGTGAAAATGACAAAGAAAGAAGGCTTAATTTCTGTAGAGAGATTTTAGCTAGATTAGAAGAAAATGCGGATTTATTTTCGCAAATATTATGGTCCGATGAATCTACATTTTGCACCTCGGGATCACCAAATAGAAAAAATTTGCACTCCTGGGCAGATACTAATCCACACAAAATACTGGAAACAAAAAGATCTGGAAGGCGCTCCTTAAATGTTTGGTGCGGTATACTGAGAAATAAGATTATTGGTCCAATATTTTTTCAGAACTATATGACAGGAGCTAGATATATGGATCTCTTAGACGATGTAGAAAATCGTTTGGATGAATTGCCCTTAATCGTGGCTAACACCATAATTTGGCAACAAGATGGTGCACCCCCGCATAACGTTGTTCAAGTAACTGAACGTTTAAATGCTAACTTCGACATTTGGATTGGTAAACATGGTATTATATCGTGGCCGCCCAACAGTCCCGATTTAACACCACTTGATACGTTTCTTTGGGGCACTTTAAAAAACAAAATATATTTTAAATCGAGCGAGAATATATTAGAAATACAAGCACGAGTGACAAATGAAATCAATATTATCAATAATACTTATCCAGATTGGATATCCATGGCTATATAGACAAATTGAAAGCCGGTTACCAAAAACGTATAGAAGCGAATGGGGGCCATTTCGAACATATTCATTAGATTGAATGTCGGCTATTACCGCGATATTCCTCATAAAATCGTATAAATATTAAATAAAACATATTATATTAAATGTATGGTTTTATCTCTAAGAATAATTAATATTAATTTGTTTATAAACATTAATATTCATATAGCAGACCAATAATAGGTGAACAATTGCCTTATATTCAATCGGCCATATTGTCTAAGCCTACTTATGCTATGTTTTTAAATTATACTTATTTACCCAAGCGTTCAAAATAGACCATATAAAATATATATATTTGAAATGAGAAGAAGATTTTCTACAAGAATATCATATAATATATAGGGTGTTTCATTTAAAAAAACACAATTTGTACGTATTTCACAGTTATGCGATAATCTTTTTTTCTTCTGATATTGTATAATAAAAATTCATCAAAAAGCCTACAACTTTGGTATTTAAAGTTTTTTGATACCTCTTCAAATAAATGAGATAGGTGGGGGTGCAAAATATAACCAATCACCCGGTACATTATTCCAACTTGCGTAGATACACACATATTAGAAGCTTATAAACAAACTAAGGACATAAAAAAATGCTCTGATAACAACGAACAAACCGGTTGCCAATACACCTTTTAGAACCGATTGGAGAGGGCGTATTATTACGGTCCGTTTAAAACCTTGTGTATGTGAAGACATAAAAAAATGCTCTGATAACAACGAACAAACCGGTTGCCAATACACCTTTTAGAACCGATTGGAGAGGGCGTATTATTACGGTCCGTTTAAAACTCTGTGTATGTAAAGACATAAAAAATGTTCTGATAACAACGAACAATCCGGTTGCCAATACACCTTTTAGAACAGATTGGAGAGGGCGTATTATTACGGTCCGTTAAAAACCCTGTGTATGTACGCAAGTTGGAATAATGTACTCTTGCAGTTTTACCTGGTTCGCGGGACCTACCTACCCATGTACGCAAGTTGGAAGAAATAATCCTTGTACGCAAATTGGAGGATACCACCTATACCTACCTATATTCTAGGGTTGAAATCCGACCAATACCGGCAATTCTGTCGATTGACAGTACCGTGAAGAAAAAAAGCGCATTCATCGGAGAAACAAATGTTAAAAATAAATTGTGGATTGCGAATGATCATTTTACTAATTAACTCGCAAAATTGCAAACAGCGATCGTCATCGTCTTCATTAAGTTCATGAACCAGTTTTATTTTATAGGGATGTAACTTATGCGTTTTTAAAGTACGCTAAATTGTTCTACGCGAAACACCCGATACATCTGACAGTTTCCTCGTGCTAGTATGTGGGATCGATGGTAATATGAACCAAAACTGCAACTTCTACAGCTTCATTTCTTACAGGATTTTCAACAATCCTTTTCTTGTTGAGCACTGATCCTGTTTAATAATTATAGCACGTAAATATGAGACAAGTGTGCATTTAGATGCAATGCATTATAAGACAGGCAGCTCGAGCACAATCGTTACTTCTAAAGAAAAGTGAAATAATTTCAACTCTTTCTTGAAGAGTATAGATACGTCATTTTAATCAGTTATTGAACACACTGATATGTAAAGCAAACTAAGTTTATTCGACTGAACAAGTGAAATTCCAGGAGGGTGGAGGTGGATATTTTTAACATTTACTTGACTGATACAAGCGGTAATAAGTTTTATTACTTTTAAATTTTCTTTTCTTTTTAGCCCTATTTCTCAGGAACTATTCACTCGATTTAAACGAGCAACGTCGCGTTTGGAAGGTAATTCAATTCCCTTTAAAATAAGGTATCACTCGACCCCCATTCCCATTCAAGGTTTTAAGGGTGGAAGCCACCCTGTCGTACGGGTTCCAGCAGGGGAGGTAAAAATACCAAAAAAATATGTTCCCTCTTAGAACTAAGGTTCCCGTGTTCGAGCGAATTTTGATTTATTTATTAACAAGAAAATAAACCTGGTGGAAAGTTTTCGGTTTGTATATAAGCGCAAGTGTGTATGTCAACATTTTTTCGGATAAGAAAGTAAGTACCTACCACAGGCCTATAAAAGTGTGTATTTAAAATAGCATCTCATGGAGAGGCTATAATCTATCTACATTTATAATATCTAATTATTAATTAATTAATTTTCTATTTTATAGGGTGGGATATTGTACTAACACCCGCAAATCCTGATATAGAAATGTTCAAAAATATTTTAAGATGTCGCTTTGCCATAATAACCGAGAAAATTCACCACTTGCCTTTTAAAATTATGACACGCGCCACTTCCGATGGATTTGTAAACACAGCCACATGGAATGAACGGACAAGTAAACACCAGGCTGTGAAGAAGGTATATTGGCGTAAGACAATTAGGTCGGATTTCAGAAGTCCGTACCTAACTATTTGATTGGGTTTATTATTGACGAACAAAATATTGAATATATTGCATACCTATTACCTATATTGCATATATTGCATATATTGCATATATTGCATATATTGCATATATTGCATATATTGCATATATTGCATAGATTGCATTGATTCTATTGAATGAATATACATCAAACATATTAATTATACATTATTTATTGTACGTGATCGATTAAGTGTACAACAAATGGGAAATATTTTATGAGTTGCACAACTAAATTTAAATATCGCCAAAAGTTGGTTCATGTCCGACAACCATATTAAGTTCACCATCTCCAAATAAAAAGTTATAGCCCTCTATTAAAAAACAAATTTTGAAAACAATTAATTGACCCTGCATAATGTTTTTTTTTTATATTTAGGTAGGTAATATATTTTTAAATTAACCACAAACCAATCACTTCTGAACATCCTTCATCAAAATTAAAGCGAATTTGTAAAATTTACTTAGTTTATTATTTATCAAGTATCTACCTAATTAAAAACTTAATATTTGTTGCTAGATTAGGTACCTACTACAAACAAGTTTAAAATTTGACAAATATTCCCTAACATAATACATAGGTACACTTTTCTAATATTAATGCACCTGCATAGTGCATAGTAAAAACTCAAAAAAAATGTGGAATATTAAAAAAAATACCAATAGGACAAGCATTCGATACCTACTAAAACTATCCCGGATAGCCATGGACTAATAAATAGAGGGAAGAGTATACTTATTTAGAAAAAAAAACTGCTTTATTACTTATACATTACTACGTATTACTTACATACTTAATAATTTTATGTAGTACCGGCAAGCCTGAACGTATAAATGTAAAGAAATGAATACAAAATGATCTTGGCCCAACTTAAAAAGAGATCGATCAAGATTCAACGTTGCCAAGTGCTAATTTCTGTTCGAGGTCCGAGTGCAATAATTCATATTCCGCTCTCACTGCATTCGCTCTTCATAGCAGCAAATACGTTCGGACTGAATTTTTCAGGTAAGCGAACGGTGAGATTTGAAGGCTAAGATTGCGGAAGAAGTCGTTTGGCATTTTACATTTTTGTATCCCGACCAACTTGTTCCAACACCCAAAACTATCTTAAATACGTTTGATAGATTTAAGAAATCGGGTAAGTTTATACATACCAGCGTTTTCTTGTTTATCGTAGGCTAATTAGAACAAATAATTTAAAATAACTCTTGCCTTTTTAAATGCAATAAGTAATTAGTTAACAATACATGAAATAAAAAATACGCGGCAGAGCCCAAACAAAGGTCCAAATATTTCTGAATTTCTGCACACGAAATCATGTGTGATTTCGTCAAACATGCACGCACAGCACAAATGATCCTCCCCCCCACCCCATTAGATTTATACCATATATCCTATCATCAATTTTTTTTATCACAAAAACCAGAAAAGGTATTAGGGGGACCTACCTCTAAGGAGTACCCGATAATATATCGAGGATACTTACAATTGTACAATATGTTGGATTGTACCAAGGTTTTTAACAATATTTACCTAATCAGGTAACGTTGACTGTGACAGACAGTAATGATATTGACAAACATAATTTACTCATCAAAGAGGCTCGATTAGCTTTTGTACAAGTCTTGTATAAGTTTTTACAAGTTTGCATTAGTTTATATATACAAGTTTGTACAGGTTTTTTCAAGTTTCTACTGGTTTGAACAAATTTGTTCAAACTTGTACGCACTTGTACAAACTCCTGCAAATTTTTACAAACTTGTACACACTTGTTTAATCTTGTACAAGCTTATACATACTTTTATAAACTGGTACAGACTTATTTAAACTTGTATACACACTTGTATAAACTTGTACAACCTTGTATAAATGCGCACAAACTTGTCCAAGCTTCTACAAAAATGATTTAAAAGCTATCCGAGCCACTTTAATAGTAAGTAAGTTTTGTTTGTCAATTTTACAGTTAAAGTTGCCTGATTAGTTAATTATTGGTAATAACTTTGTGCAATGCAACAGCGGTGTCTGTAAAATTTTAGGTTCCTGAGCTTTACCGTTTTTGAGATATTATTGCTTTTTGATATTACATTAGGCCCGGGGCAGCTCCTCCTCCAGGAGAGTAAAGGGGCGCCGTCAATGTTAGTATGTCCTTTGAGGTAAGTACTAATTGCCTGTAAAACATTAGTCTTTTTAATAATAATAATAAATAATATTTTCCATAGAGTCCTTGAGCCGACATTGGTTTGACTCTGGTTTGAAAGTCCATCACTATCTGATATCGGCACCTTAATAATAATAGTCCACCTTAAGAGTCTGGGGCTACGACGCCTGAGAAGACGTGGTGATAAAAAGCATAAGCGAGTCAATTATCAAACAAGAGATGCTGCTATTTTGACAATTTGAACGATATTATTTATGTCTCCTAATCAGAGTCCGCAGGAGTCTAATACCTACATTCTGTTAATTTTAGAGACAACCTAGGGTGCCGATTAGCATGCCTCCTCGTTTAAACCTGGCTGTAGTCTGTGGGCTGATACGCTACTGCTACCTATACCATAAAACACTGTGCGTCATTTTTGTTGGCTTGACGAGTGGCTCGGCGAGCAAAGCAGCCAACAAAGCCGCAGTCTGTGAGCTACTTTATGCCTTTATGGATATACATGTATAATATGGTGCAACACGGTTAGCGAAATAAAATTCCTTAAGTATATTTCAAGGGGAGATTCTACCTAATATAAAAACACGAAAGAAAGTTTCTATGAATGTAAGGTCCTTACATGTCTTTGTGTTTTAAATATTTTACTCTATCATTTCAAATAAAATTGTGGAGGAAAGTCCAAGTTTGCTTCATATGAAAACTGATGGCAACTTTGTTCAGGCTGAACGTATTTTAACAAACTTGCGGTCTTATTCGATAGAATTTTTCTTTTTCTATCCATTGCGCTTTGGTTGTTTTTACGTAAATCTTACTTTTCCCGCTAGAGGGCTATTTCCGAAATATATTTTCAACAATTTAAAAAAAAATCAAATGTTATTTGATAAAAAAAAACCATAGAATTAAATGCTCTAAATGCCAGTCAAACCCGTAGCCCTCTAACTTTTATATTAACATTAATATTTCCTTTATACCCATATTTCTCCAAATTTATCACTACAATTTGTATGTAGGTATTTTCTTCCGTCACATTACTTTTTAAGCACTTCTATCTGGTCTTCATATTTACCGCATAAATTCATTAAAACTAATTTTCCCAAATCGTCTTTATTTGACAGCCCCACCGAACTGTAACAGAATTACCATTAACCAACTTGTAAAACGTGGAAGCTTTGTTTGTCTCTCTCGTTACCTTTTTGTGGGGTTGCTAGATAGATGGATGAGGGTTTAAGTACAGGGTCGGCCTACAAACCAAAGTATGATGTCCAGTATTATTTTGTTAGTTTGGGAACTTATTAATTTTAATGGCAATGATGAAATAATAATGTAACCCTAATTTTTTACACCTTGAGGGCGTCCTATTTCGCACAAGTTCGTGTCAGAGTAACAAACTGATAAATTGAGAAGGTCTTGGCTTATTGCATTGAACGTTTAAACTCATTGGGTTCTGACTGATCTTAAGACTTTATGTTATGTAAAATTTGCTTTTATTGTTCTTGGTCTGCTCTAGGTACATACTGGCGGTGATGCAAGTACAAATTGAGACTAAAATTTTACATAAAATATAACTGCTCAGAAGTGAAGAAAGGGTTTTTCCTTTCATTTCGTCAGATCTGTCTCCCGACGCGTTTCGCCATAACACGGCTCATTAGTAAGGCTAGGATCCGATGAAAGAAAGGAAATATAAAGTTAGAAAACAATTATGTGAGATTAGCCTGGTGACAATAACGTCCAAATCGGGACGCAGAAGTGGCATATCTACACTGAGGGAAAAGTATGATTACAGTTAACAAACGGATTTATTTGGGCAAGATTTCTTTGGAATAAAGTTATCAAATTAATATCTAATAAGGCCCCTTGCATATAAAGATATCGATTTTTTATTCTTAAAGAACATATTTGTTAACAAAATTTATTTTGATAGTTAAGAAATAATTATAATATTAAAGATGCCGATTAAATAATAAGATAAGAATTTAACATTAAATTATTGTTCTTAATATTAAAAAAATTGTCGTTGCCCGGAACTGGGCGCGTCATACCGACCCGCAGTAGTTAATAGTTGCCGTTGGTGGTCGCGTCGCGTCTTGTTTATTAACAAAAAAGGGTGCGACTGTCAGGTAAGTTATTAGTTTGATATTTTTTATGTAATAAAATTAGGAAAAGTTTTTTTTTGACCCATCCTATAGTACTGCTAATGCAATTCTAAATAATATTCTTGCAGATAGGACGCTTTATTACAGCATACACGGTAGAATATCACACGCATAATTGCATATTAAGTAAATTCTAATATGTAAAACTTACAAGCATGAGCCCTAAAGTAAAGCATTTCATTATTTTTTTTTTATTTGATATTTCAATGCTAAGTTTGACCAAACCTGTTCAACCAGCACTGCAGAAAAAATTGTGTTGTTTTCTCCAGCAGCTTCAGCCGCCATACTAGGTCTTCTGTGCGAATTAAAATGTGTATGTATTAGAATGTGTTTCAGATATATTCTGGTTTGGGACAACATTTTTTAACAAATTATTTTCGTTGCAATTTTACAACAAAGTTTTAATATTATTACTTCAAATGTCAAATGCCAATGTTTACAGTAAAATTTTCAACCACTACACTGAGAAAACGATTTCTTTATATTAAATAACATTTATTAACTATTAAGAAATTTCATGTTTAAATATCAGCAAACAAATATTTCTTTATTCCTAAGAAATAATTTGTTATGGATTGGTGAATAAAAATAACTTTAATAATAACAAATAATTGTTTACCATCCTACAATGGAGGTAACAGTTATATAGAGCATTAATTAATTATTAATAAGATTTATTATTTGGTAAGATATATTGCTTTACTGTCATAATGACAAAGTTTAGATAAACCAGTTGTCTGTTAATTGTTAAGACACGTATATTTCACTTAAATATACTCCCCTAACGCTAAATTTATATCACCTTAACCAATAAAAAATTTGTATAGCAAGCAGGCTTACGAAATTAGTAATAAATAAATCATAGTTACCAATAAATTTGTTGTGTCTTGGGGTAAAAAGGCAATATAAAAGTAAAGAAATATTTTTTTAATGTTAAGAAAATCAATTTACTTAGATTTAGATAGAAAGGGGGAAAATAAAACTCTTAAACTTATATTAAAATAAATGCTTTAATAAACTGAATGCTGTTATATTGTTCTACCTGAATATAAAAATATTTTCAAAAAAAATTTGATAATGAACAGAACAATTACACCTTATTAAATATGTTTACCTAGTGGTTGAAAATTTTACTGTAAAAATTGGCATTTGACATTTGAAGTAATAATATTAAAACTTTGTTGTAAAATCGTAACGAAAATCGTTTGTTAAAAAATGTTGTCCCAAAACAGAATATATTTTTAACATTACTTTTAACTCGCTCAGAAGATCTAGCGTGGCGGCTGCAGCTGCTGGAGAAAACAACACAATTTCTTCTGCAGTGCTGGTTGAACAAGTTTGGTCAAAATCAGCACTGAAATATCAAATAAACAAAAAATAATAAAATGTTTTACTTTAGGGCTCATACTACATAAAAGTTTCACATAATACGATTTACTTAGCAATAAGCAATTATGTATGTGGTATTCTGCCGTGCATGCTGGATATTATTTCTAATTGCATTAGCAATATTAGGAGACAAGTAAAAAAAATTCTAATTTTATTATAAAAAAAATACCAAACTAATAACTCACCTGACAATCACAGCCTTTTTCGTTAATAAGCACGAGGCGACGCGACCACCAACGAAAACTATTTTTACGCAACTACTGCGGGTCGGTATGACGCGCCCCGGTCGGCGCAACGACAATTTTTTTTAATATTAAGAACAATCATTTAATGTTCAGTGATTATCTTATTATTTAATCGGCGGCTTTAAATATTATAATTATTTCTTAACTATTAAAATAAATTTTGTTAACAAATATTTTCTTTAAGAATAAAAAATCGATATCTTTATATGCAAGGGGCCTTATTAGATATTAATTTATTAACTTTATTCCAAAGGAATCTTGCCCAAATAAATCGGTTTGTTAACTATAATCAGACTTTTCCCTCAGTGTATGACTACACTGAGAAAACGATTTCTTTACATTAAATAAAATTTATTAACTATTAAGAAATTTCATGTTTAAATATCAGCAAACAAATATTTCTTTATTCTTAAGACATAATTTGTTATTTGTTATGGATTGGTAAATAAATATAACTATAATAATAACAAATAATTGTTTACCATCCTAAAATGGAGGTAACATAGAGCATTAATTATTAATAATATTTATTATTTGGTAAGATATAATGCTTTACTGTTATAATGACAAAGTTTAGATAAACAAGTTGTTTGTTAATTGTTAAGACACGTATATTTCACATAAATTTACTCAACTAACGTTAAGTTTATATCACTTTATGATAAAAATATCACACTTTAACCAATATACATATTTTTTATAAGTTATAGTGTGATATTTTTATCATAAAGTGATATAAATTTAACTTTAGTTGAGTATATTTATGTGAAATATACGTGTCTTAACAATTAAGAAACAACTTGTTTATCTAAACTTTGTCATTATAACAGTAAAGCATTATATCTTACCAAATAATAAATATTATTAATAATTAATGCTCTATGTTACCTCCATTTTAGGATGGTAAACAATTATTTGTTATTATTATAGTTATATTTATTTACCAATTCATAACAAATTATGTCTTAAGAATAAAGAAATATTTGTTTGCTGATATTTAAACATGAAATTTCTTAATAGTTAATAAATTTTATTTAATGTAAAGAAATCGTTTTCTCAGTGTAGTGTTGCCGCGAGACGGGACGAGACGAGAAAAGGCCTTCTCTCGTCTCGTCTCGTCAGACGAGATAAAATGGGTCTCGAGGGCGAGACGAGACGAGAGACGACCTTCTCTCGTCTCGTCTCGCTTCTCTCGTGATTTAAACCAAATATAGTAAAAACCAAGGAAAATTTTAATGCGTTTAGGTTAGGTTCTATCATATTTGACATAAATTGTGTGCAATATAATATGTCAAATATGACAGAACCTAACCTAAATGCGTTAAAACTTTGCTTGGTATTTACTACAGGGTGGCCCATTAGTGCGACAAAGGTCAATATCTTCTGTACCACTAAGATAGCGGAAAACTTTTGACTAAGCATATTAAGGGTTAAGAGGTGCCTCTTATAAAATTATTTTTGTCTACAACACGGTAAGAAATTTCCATTTCCAAGATATTGACTTTTAAAAAATGTCATTTTTGAGTTTCGGCAGATCTAACAGTACGTCTTAGAGCAAAACGGCTCACATGTCCCTATCTTCCATTTTCATTATCTTCCCAAAAAAATCACCTTCCGGTTAAACCGGAAGAACTATATTTCCTGCTTTCGAGTTACATCCGGTTTAGCCGGAAGTTTGATTGATTTGGGAAGATAGTGTAAATGGAAGATCTAGACATATGCGCCGTTTTTCTCTAAGATATACTGTTAGAAAGCTATAGGCTGTCGAAACTCAAAAATATAATTTTTCAAAAGTCAATATCTTGGAAACTATTGACTATAGACTAATAATGCATTTAATAAAAGTAATTATAAATTTATGTAGAATCAGCAAATTTAAAAAATATTCTTTTTTGGGACACCCTGTCTATTATGAGATTTTTAAAATCTTCTTAAATTCCTCTTATCAAAAATATATAATGTCCATATTTGGACCGACGGTTTTCGAGTTATTTGACTGCAAATAATTTTATCCAGCGATAAAACTTCATAATAATATATGTTATTTTGAATGGCCAGGCACAACTAACTAGATGAAACTATTTGCAGTTAAATAACTCGAAACCCGCTGGTCCAAATATAGACATTATGTATATTTTTGCAAAGAGGAATTTAAGAAGATTTAAAAAGCTCAAAAAAGTAACGTTTTTTGCTCGAGAGAGATCGAGAGAGACGAGAATTTCTCGACGAGAGAGGGTACTTCTCTCGTCTCGTCTCGGAGCTTTATTCGAGAGAAAATATCTCTCTCGTCTCGTCGAGAGAGGGCAAGACGAGACGAGAGACGTCTCTGCGGCAACACTAGGCATATCAGCTAATTCGGCACTGGTTATGTCACCCTTGTTATTGCTGTGTCTGCATACATACATGTGTCGAAGTGTTAATGGACTGTGAAATGTTTTTGCTAATCCCTACACTCGGATTAGCAAACATTAATAGACTAAATATAAATACAATACCTATTTTCGATTTTGCGACAATACACAAAATATAAATCAAATAAAGAATGAAGTTATTACTATAATTAATAATATACATGTCTAAAAAAATCGGCAAATTCCTGCCTGACACTTTTCTCACTATACCGGGTGTCCACGGAAGGTGGTTCGCCCCTCTAACTTTTTTGTTTTTTAAGATAATGGAATAAAATTTAGTGGATTTGTATACGACATAAAACTTCATTTTTTGACAGGTGACTCAACATTATGGAACTTTCGGTTTAACCGAATAAATGGGACACCTGGTATATTTTTCTTTTTTTTGACTCTATATGACATTCTAAATATAACAATTTATCACTTGTCACTTTTTGTAACCAAGAAAATATTTTTTTCCAAATTTATTCTTTTATCTGGAGGGCTATGAATACCTTAAAGTCACTTATTTCAGTTCTCTAATCTTGGGAAAAATACAATTTTACTATTTTTGGTCCAATGCCATGTGCTGTGTAAAATTTAATCTTTAAAGTTGTATAACTCATTTTTTTTAAACGGCAACATGGTGGCTCGTCGGGTTAATAAAAAAGAGGGTTTTATTACGATTATTTTGATACCACATACTATTAGGTTTTAAAAAAGCTGTCATTAAAAAACTTTAAAAAGTTAACTTGGAACTTTCCTAAAATGAAGCATCTTTTGAGAATAAATTTGGATTTAAATACATTAAGAAGCCTGTGACCAGCAAAACTGATAAAACAAAAATTGAAAATAAATTCCTTTTACATTCTCCAAACACTAATAACATATTAACGTTTTCATTCCTTGTAAAATTATTATTTTCCATGTTTTTTAAACCACAACCTAATTTACTTTGGCAGAAGCTGTCGGTGAGTCAATTTTCTTCAAGGCATGATTCTGTCTTATCAGTTTTGCTGGTCACAGGCTACTTGATGCATTTAAATCTAAATTTATTCTCAAAAGATGCTTCATTTTAGGAAAGTTCCAGGTTAACATTTTAAAGTTTTTTAATGGCAGCTTTTCAAAAACATAATTGTGTGTGGTATCAAAATAATCGTAATAAAATCCTCTTTTTTTCTCAACCCGACGAGTCACCATGTTGCTGTTTAAAAAAATTAGTTGTACCTACAATTTTAAAGATTAAATTTTACATAGCACATGGCATTGGACCAAAAATAGTAAAATTGTATTTTTCCCAAGACTGAAATAAATGATTTTAAGGTATTCATAGCCCTAGATAAAACAATAAAACTGGAAAAAAAATATTTTCTTGGTGACAAAAAGAGACAAGTGACACATCGTTATATTTAGAATGTAATATGGAGTCAAAAAAAGGAAAATATACCCATTTAAAAATCGAAAGTTTATATCACTTCCGGTTAAACCGGAAGTTCCATAATGTTGAGTCACCTATCAAAAAATGCAACTTTATGTCGTATTCAAATCCCTCAAATTTTATTCCGTTATCTTGACTAACAAAAAAGTTAGAAGGGCGAACCACCTTCCGTGGACACCCGGTATACCGTTGTGGCCAACTCGAACGTACAGGGGCATTTTATGTGGGTATGAGAGAATGAATAATATGTTTAGATGTCCGCAATAAGGACAACAGATCAATCAGTGTTGCCGACGCGAACAACGCGTGGCGAGTCGATCCCTCGGTTAAAGAAAGGGGATCAGTTGTGTCGGCGATATCTGTTTGACAGAAATTGAGATAATATTCACTTATAATTTCCCTAGCAGCAGAATTACAATATTTTTTTTTAAGGTCACGAATGGTCTTGTTGATAGAAAATTATCCCGAGTCGAAGACGAGGGAAATTTTCTATCAACAAAAACATAAGTGAAACCGAGAAAAAAATTATCGGGAATTAATTCTGCTGCGTGGGAGACTCGGTAAGAAAATTTCATAATTTGGAGAACTTTTAGGGCTGGTACTTTCAGTCCTGATTAACTCAATTGATACGGGGTTACTTTAATATGACGTTTGGCATAGGCCAGGGTGACAGGGAAATAAATAGGTGTTGACGTATTCCAAACGTCATATTAAAGTAACCACGTATCAATTGAGTTAATCAGGACTGAAAGTACCAGCCCTTAATGTTCCTGAAATTTTAGTAATAAACCTTAGTTACTGACAAGTAAAATCAACTTCTATTGTAAAAATACAGTGCGTCATATTAAACTAAACTCATCGGAAATATGTTTTTTAAAGTTATATTTGAACTAGCGTGTACCCGGCCTGCGTTGCAGCCCGGCATTATACGACGTAAGATAATAAGGCGAACAAACCCGAACAAACCTTAAACTTAACCGTTTGCCGGCCCGTCCACAATTCACATCCATGCATAAAACATAGTCTGTCTTCGTCTATTCTGGCTTCGGATCGATCGTTGAACGGGCCGGGGACCGGTTAGGTTGGGTCGTTCGTTCTCCCTACTCTAATTTATCAGTGTTTCTCTATAATATTATGCATCTATTATACATAAAAACCTTCCTCTTGAATCACTCTATCTATTAAAAAAAACCGCTTCAAAATCCGTTGCGTGGTTTTAAAGATTTAAGCACATATAAGGACAGGACGGGCGATAGCGACTTTGTTTTATACTATGTTAAGATTTAAAACTATAAAGACATTGGATTTCAGATAACAAATTTGTTGTTTGTCTCACCTGTCACTTCGAATTGAATTAAAATGAAGTCGTAGTAGTCGTACCTAAGAAAAATTATCACTTATTAATTTTATTAGGTTACTAGGCTATAGACTATCGCGATAGTCTCCCGTTGCTATAAGCAACGTAAACAAAAAGGGGCCTTCTAATTGGTTGAAAATAAATTTATGAAATTTTCAGTAATATTTGGACCTTCGTTTTGGTTATGTAACGCATTTAATTATAGTGGATTTCACCTTAGTTTTTAATGCTTTGACGTCTCTCTTGTCAAACATATTAGCCAACACGTGATTTTAAAATCCCTAATTCTATAAACGGCTTTCAGGCACGGGCATTGGCTAGATTAACAAAAGATGGATATATAACTGACCGTATAGTTACATGTACATGACGAAGATGCACACTACACAGTTCAATACGTTGCCCTTCAATGAGCTCAAACTCGTCAAAAGCACAGCATCGCTCGTATATGCCGTTAGTATGTGTATCTTTGTCTTACGCATTTGCTCTCGCATATCTCTTTTCGTACTTCATTAATTCGATTGTCTCGTCGCGTTCTTTAAATATCACAGAGCCGCATTGGGACTTGGGACACACCGCGCACCGCGTGCATTCTGCTGTTAATTCTTAGGCCCGGTTGTACAAACAATCGTTCAACCAAAGTTCCATTGAACTGTGGATCACCAGTGATCGTAGATCAGTAGGTTTGGTGTTGCACCAAAGTATACCACAGTCGGTTCATTTGATCTTGGATCACTTCGATTGTTGTTAAGGCCAGATAGAATAAATTAAAAAAGCCGGTTAATGTCAACATAACCTTACAATTTTTGGTGTTTCGATTTGAATTTGTTATTTCATGTTTGGGAATCATGGAGAAGAAATCGAGATTCACTAATTTCACGGCAAGAGAAGAAAATATTCTGATTAATATAGTTAAGAGGTATAAGGAGGAAGTAGAATGCAAAACATCCGACAATAATACGAACAAAATTAAAGCTAAAGCTTGGTTGAAAATTAGTAAAGAATTTATAACACTCATATAGGTGAACCTTATTGCAGTATATGATCGATCAGCCCTAAAAACTCTTCATCTTCGGATTCATCAGTAAGTTCGCCCAAGTCTTGATCCATTTTTTAAACTCGTTAAACAACCAGTCAAAAATAATTTCTTAATTTACCAGTTTACCATAACTGGCATCTGTGTAAAAAAGTAAGGTTATTCTCTCCTTGAACGTCCATCGTTGGGCGTTCAAGTTGAACCCGTAAATAACCGAAGTTCACCGCAAAACGATCTTTGTACAACATATTTTCTGCGTTGAACTACGGATCAACTTGAACCCTTGGTGAACTAAGATGGTACAACCGGGCCTAATAGAGTCTTTAATTCTTGATCGATCGTGTTATTGTTTTTGGTATTTTTCAGACAGCATTTTGCTTGTATTTTGTGCGTATTAGACTTTTTGGTTTTAAACTGCCGGACTGTGTGTATCTGTGACGTGTTTCTTTTTATGCAAAAGTAAGTAAATAATTATTAATGTCTCGGACGGTGACGACGACATCGACAGCTTGTCAGATGAAGACCAAAAATAATAGGGAACTTGCAACAAAGTTAAATTTGAAAACCACAGTGAACCATTATGCTAAAATAAGTTTTACATACAGTTGTATTGAAGAGTGCTTGAGGTATCTGTTCTGCAAACGCATGGACAAAAATCTTTTTTTGTAGTATCTACTTACATTATTTTTTCTTTATTCATTAAAAAAAAAAAACCTAATTCGATAACATTACAAACTTTTATTGTTTTATTATAAACCAACGAAAAGTTAGACCTATTGTAAACTTCAAACTCTTTAGAACCTAGTCTAAAGAAAAAAATATCTACCCGTGAATAAGAAAATAAAAAGTAAACAATAAGCTATTAAATATAATATATAGATTTTTTCAACTTAACACTGCATGGTCTAAAATCAAATTAAAAAACAAAATAATTCTTTAATAAAAAACGTAGTTAATTATTGATGATACTAGATTCACGACTGCCCCTTGTATATTTTTTATTGTACTAAATTAAGAGTGTGTTTTTACCAAAATAACAGCACTTTATTATATTATGAATAAAAATTAAATGAAATTGTTTTTCTGATATTCTATCCTATTTCCATTCCCCTTCAGTGTTTTTTTTTGAAATATCTTAAAAATTGCTTAGGTAATTCTCGTTTCCATCCATAATTACAACTACAAATAAATTGACCCATGTTCAAGTCCGGCCCTGGCCAATCCTTAAGTTCTGTCAAAAGAAATTTTATAAATGACATGTGTCAGCGGCGGCCATTAAAAATTAAGGTGAAATCCACTATACACTCGAATTATTGGACGTATTTTCCATTTTCGATACTTAACGCATTAATGTAAGAATGCAATAAATTATTTTAAATTGTTTGTTTTTATTAGCCTACGGTGAAAAATAAAACGCTGGTATGCACCCCACATGGGTGTTGGGATAGGTAGGTCAGGATACAAAAATGTATAACGCCTATTTCCTCTGCACTCTCGGCCTTCGCATGCCCTAAAATATTTTTTTGGTTTTTGGGAAAATATCAGCAGATATTTGGAATATGTGTTTCACCGTACACTTACCTAAAAATTTCAGTCCAAACATATGTGCTGATATGGAGGGGGAATAAACCATTCTAAAAGATCAGCAAATATTTGGAATATGTGTTTCACCGTACACTTACCTAAAATTTCAGTCCAAACATATGTGCTGATATGGAGGGGGAATAAACCATTCTAAAAGATCAGCAAATATTTGGAATATGTGTTTCACCGTACACTTACCTGAAAATTTCAGTCCAAACGTATGTGCTGCTATGGAGGGGGAATGCAACGAAAGCGGAGTATGAATCTCTTTTTAACTTACGCCAAGTCTACTTTGTATTTATTTTTTTTTTACATTAAAAGCCAAGTTTAGGCTTGCCAATACTGTATGGGAAAGGCTCACCCTATATCAAATAGATGCAGATTTTAAAAATACATATAATTTTTTCGGGTTTGTTGCGTGTTGTGATAAAAGGTATTGTCTGCATGGTCCAAAGCCTATAATCCACCAGCACGAGTGGCGAGCTTCTTCAGAGGTCCTTCCATCTCCGGTGCTGGAAGTAGACTGACGAATTCTGGGCTGGGGCGCAGGTTGTATTTATACTAGGGGGCAGGGGGCGGAGCTTGTTCCGCTTCGGTTGACTTCGGGATATCTATCGGCATGGTTATGGATCTCGATGGCTTCTCTGACGAGCCTGTTGTGATAGCCATCGACTGATGCTAATAACTTACAGTTCTCAAAATGTATCCTGTGGTCCCCGTTACTCAGTGCGTGTTCGGCTACTGCAGACTTCTCAGTTCGTCCTAGTCGGCAGCTTGCTTTATGCTCCTTGAGTCTCGTTCCCATTGATCTTTTAGTGTTTCCAATGTAGACCTTTCTGCAGGAACAGGGTATGCGGTAGACGCCTGCAGCTGAAAGTGGGTCCTTCTTGTCCTTTGCTGATCTAATGGTCTGCTGAATCTTCTTTGTTGGCCTGAAAATTGTCCCGATGTCGTGTCTTCTCAAAACTTTACCAATCCTGTCCGTGACTCTGGGAACATATGGCAGATATGCCCGAGAGGTGGTGGATGTCCGTTCGGTTTCTCGTGGCCTGGATGATCTCAAGCCAATTGATCTCTCAATCTCTCTCTTGTTGTAGCTATTCGCCTCGAACGCAGATTTTAGGTGTCCAAGTTCCGCCTGGAGGGTCTCAGGTTCGCAAATCCTTCGAGCTCGTTCTGTCAGGGTTTTGATGACTCCATAGTTTTGACTTGGGTGATGGTTGGAAAGAGCGTGTAGGTATCTGTCCGTGTGTGTTGGTTTCCTGTACACTGTGTGGCCCAGCTTGTCTCCCCGCTTCCTCACTAGCACATCTAGGAATGCCAGTTGTTGGTCTTTCTCAGTTTCCATGGTAAACTGGATGCTGGGATGCTGACTGTTCAAATCACGAATGTGTCATCCACGTATCGGAACAATGTTGCCGGCTTGTACTGTGAGGTGTTGATCGCCTTTTTCTCAAAGCTCTCCATGAAGAGGTTGGCTATAACTGGGCTCAGTGGACTTCCCATTGCCACTCCATCCACTTGTTCGTAGAAGTCTCCTCCCCACACGAAGTAGCTTCCGGTGAGGCAGATCTCAAATAGCTTACAGATGTCGGCCGGGAAGAATCTGGTCACTAGGTCCAGACACTCTTTTAGGGGTACCTTGGTGAAGAGCGAGACGATTTCGAAGCTCACCAGGATGTCGTTGGGTCCAACTAAACCAATTTGTCAATATATTTTTAGTTTTACAAATTTTTCTCAAATTACCGATACCGAGAGAAATTTGTAAAAATAAAAGAAGTATATATTTTATAGTGTATAGAAGGATGTAACTGCATAATAAGAACATAGTTTTTCATACTGAACAACTTTTTATAATTTCAGTTAGGTACCGATATTGTCACAAATGAACTTACTTGACTATACAGTGTGACCAGTAAAGTCCGCATCATATGGGATTTTTTTTTATTAATAACTTTATTCAAAATTTGACTTTGGCATCAAGTTCTGCTTCGATCGAGATGAAAATTAAGCAAAAAGATAGTAGTCACGTGATTCGCATTATCTGCCTGTCAAATTTTAATTTTTTCCAAAAAATAATTCAAAAGTGGGGTTATTTCTAAAAATATCAAAAAAAGTTATTAGAAAAAGCAGTTAAATGCAGTTTCTAGCCTACATGCAAAATTTCAGCTGCATAAGATAATTTTAATTTTTTACCTATATTTTGAAAATCGCACCCCTTTGCAAAATAAGACTCAACGCAACCTACATAAAACTTCTTAGTTTTGACAAGGCTTTATTGCAGATACATTTTCTTTAAAGTAGCGCTATATTAAATGTGTGTTTTTCTACAAAATCAAAATTGAGCTATTAAAAATTGGTCGCATGTGATGCAAAGTTTATTTGTTTTTGACCCTGTATAAGGTAACTTCATAAAATTATATTTTTAAAAATGTAGTTTGTGTCTGAAAGTAATACACCAATATTAAAACAAAAAGAACACAGTGTCATCAGTAAAGTGTTCATTAAGTGGATTCTAAATTTTAGTGGTGGGTAAAAAATCAAAATTATCTTAAGCAGCTAAAATTATGCACGTGGTGTAGAAACTGCATTTAAAAAAACTTTTTTAAATAACTTTTTTCGATATTTTTAGAAATAACCCCACTTTTGAATTATTTTTTGGAAAAAAATAAAATTTGACAGATAATGCGAATTACATGACTACTATTTTTTGCTTAATTTTCATCTCGATCGAAGCAGAACTTGATTCTAAAGTCAAATTTCGAATAAAGCTATTAATAAAAAAAATCCCATATGATGCGGACTTTAGATACTGGTCACACTGTATAATACCAAGTTCTTATATTTTGACAATCCTCGTATACAACTGAAAAAATTTAATATCTAATGGTTGCATCTTAGGTTTTGGACCATGCAGACCTTATTATAAAGAATAACTTTTTTTTCGTAAAATAAGTAATAAAAACGTTTAACATTTATGTCGCCAACTTAAGTAGACTCACTGTATATTATAGCACAGAATATATTTGCGTAGCTATATATTCTGTGATTATAGTTAACGATGAGGTGTAGGTAAGAAAACGTTATAGTGTCTTTATCTTCACGTTTGGGCCCTAGAATTCTAAAATGCCACAGATACAGAAAATATATGTTTCGTTTCACTGTTTTAAGCTACTCTGTAGAAACAAAAATATATTTTTTTTCTGTATTAACATTCTTTGTGTATTTTAAATAACAACGCATATATTGCATAATGCCGCGTTGGTGGTACTTATTGGTTACCCTGTATACAATGATTTAACAATTTTACTAACTATAATAATAAGATTTCCCATCGCGAGCATCGAATTAGTGGCACACTGTATAATAATATTGATTTGCACAAAACAAAAGGAAACGTCACTGACCGGCCCCCTTGCCTAGAAACATAATTACCAGAAGTAATAAAATTCAATAGTTAGCAGCTTCTTTCCGTACAAATCAAACACAAAATCAATCGGATAGAAACAATAAGGAAACCAGAAGGATTAGAAAGAATCGGGATAAAATTGGTAGGATTGGGAAATCACACAAATTGTATAGATCAGTTCCACACTGGTTCTTGTGCAGTTCCGTTGATTTCTGCATAGAATGTTTTGGTAAATTGGCAGTCGTGACTCCGGGACACACGTGGTACAGTCGAAAAAAATTTTTTTTCAATGAAGTTTAGTTGCGGACGAAAAATCCAGAACATATTATTTATTTCAATGTAATTTAACACTTACTTTAGATAACCTGAATTTACCTTAAAGTTGTCATGGAGTTATGATATATTATGTAAATAGATTTTGAAAACATTTGGCACTTTATTTTTTCATAAAATGAACAAATTGTACCAAAAGAACGAAGAGCAACGTTGATCATAATTAAAGAGGTTTACGCAGTAAGAAGAATACGAAGAAATTGGTCTACTAAAAAGTACTGTTCAAGAATTAAAGCAGAAATAGGAAATGCCGAATAGAATGACTGGAATTGGAAGAAATAGGATATCAAACAATGAACAACAATATAATAACTTGATATCTTTTTTAGAGAACCATCCATTCCAAACAGCCGTGGAGGCGCATAGATAAACAAAGTTTCCTGCTCTGTTAGGGTGCCAAATAATAGAAAGATTTAATCGTGCTGCTGTTGGTAAACCATTTTTAACAATAATTGACAACAAAAACCAGAGGGTCGAAATGGTGGGATTTGCTTTGCAATATTTACCCATGGGGTATTGGAAAAAAATTTTTTTCACGGATGGAATGAATCAAGTCTATTAAAGTGGGCGAGCAAGAATTTGCCGACCTGCAATACCAGATTTGAAGAATTAACACAAAAGTCTAAGACAAGTGGTAGATTTTCAGTTAATATATACATACATAACATCTGCTTACTTGAACGTCATCACATTAATGGTAGATTTACGGCGAAAGAGTATATAGATATATTAGAAAACGTTGTACAGACTTTTAGTGAACAATATTTGTTTTCAGAAATTTTCTTTATGAACATGGCAACTCTGCCCTGCAAAGGCAAAAGAGTCTATTTGCAAAAATGTGAAACTGAGCAAATCGACATTATATAATTTATGTTTGCCAAATAAACAAGGAACATTTTTTTAACTTCAAATGTAGTATATTTTATTAACGACTATTAGGTACAGCAACCTAGTATTAAATTGCTAGCGACCAGTGGTTATGTTTTAAATTTTTACAAGGTATTAATTGTTTTGTCTTAGTTTTTTAATATTTATAATAACATATCATACAAAGCCAAAATAATCTAATGTACATTAGAAAATAATCGAATGTACATTAGCTTATTTTGCGTTATGCTAATGGTTTTTATAGCTGAATCATGCCATCCAATGTACTTTAGCTGTTTTTAAATATTGAAGTAAAAATGAGTAATATAATTAAAAAAACACAAATAGGTGAAAAACAGTTTTATTAAATCAAAATAAATTTAAAATGAATACAAAAAACACTAAAACGAATAAGCAACAATAAAAAATAAGGTTTAACGTTTTTAAATACCTTCATTTAAAAGATCGGCGGCGTTATTATTCTCAGGGAGATTAATCCAGAAGGATCTTCTAGATTCCTTCAAAGGCAAATAAGTTAAATGTCGGTTAGATCACTTTTTTTAACTAAATTTACCTTGCCCTTGCAAAGGCAAAAGGGTCTATTATACAATTTTTTAGCACAAACTTAAGCAAAACAGTCTACTATACAATAGACTATAATATGTAAATAGAGAACCCAATCAAAGGTAAAATGATCTAACATACATTAGCTTTCTTAGCATTGGGAATCTTAAGTTTATTAAACTGTTTTGCCTTTGGAATATTTTCAAAAATATGTTCATTACATCCTTTTGTCTTGGGATAACTAGCAAGTCCCTATCAATAGACTGTTTTGTTGCATATGTAGTTCCAAATAAAAATAAGTTACAAACACCATTATTTTACTAAAATTTCGAGCTGAATCTAAATATTCCTATTATGTGAAAATATGAAAATGGACAAATTGTGCAATTAAACTCTTTTGCATTTTTGTCTATAGTAAAAAGTAATATTGACCTACTTTGTGTAAATCCAGTCAGGTAAATCTAGGGATAAGTCAATGTTTAAACAGTAAAATACTGACACCAATTGGTTACTACAAAATCTGGTGTGTACCCAAGCGCGGATCCGGAGGGATCAGAACCCCCCCCCCCCCAAAAAAACAAAAAAAATGGATTTACTGTTTTGACTACCTCTGCAGCTCTCTCAATCTGTTGAAGGATACTTTCGTAGGGTCATATACATTCCTTTATTATTAAGTTCAATTATTGCCGACCTAAATGAGAGACTCTCTCCAGATATGCTGGCTTTATTTGAATGTTTTTTTACCTAAAATATCTTATATGGAAGTAGACATACTGACTGTAAAAGAAATTGTTAAAACGTATAAGCAAATTTTAAATTATCCACCGGTTCTTGCGGTAGTAGCAGAATTTCAATTATGGATTGCTAAATGGAAACGTGAAGTAAAAAATGGCTGTAAAATACCTGAATTACTTCCCCATATAGTAATTGATAATTGTGATTCTGATTTATTCCCCAATATTAAGATTCTTCTTCAAATACTTGCTATACAGGGTATTCCCTACTCGATGGTACATTAGAAGTATCTGGAGAACGAAAAGAAAAATAATTTTGAAATTTTCACTACGGCCATAGGAGACTGTGCTCTAGCTTTTAAAAATAATTTCGCGGTTGCAGCGTTGCCAGATCTATTGATTACTGACATCAACTTTGGAATTTTAAATGAGACACCCTGTATATTTTTACATTTTTAAATTCCACATAAAATTATAATTATTTTTTATTAAATGCATTATTAGTCTATACTTCATAGTTTCCGAGATATTGACTCTCGAAAAGTGACATTTTTGAACTTTGACAGCTTTTAACTTTCTAACAGTACGTCCTAGAGCAAAACGGCTCACATGTCCCTATCTTCAATTTTTATTATCTTCCCAAAAAAATCAACTTCCGGTTAAACCGGATGTAACTCGAAAGCAGGAAATATAGTTGTTCCGGTTTAACCGGAAGTTGGTTTTTTGGGAAGATAATAAAAATTGAAGATAGAGGCATGTAAGCCGTTTTGCTCTAGGGCGTACTGTTAGAAAGTTAGAAGCTGTCAAAGTTCAAAAATGTCACTTTTCGAGAGTCAATATCTCGGAAACTATGAAGTATAGACTAATAATGCATTTAATAAAAAATAATTATAATTTTATGTGGAATTTAAAAATGTAAAAATATACAGGGTGTCTCATTTAAAATTCCAAAGTTGATGTCAGTAATCAATAGATCTGGCAACACTGCAACCGCGAAATTATTTTTAAAAGCTAGAGCGCAGTCTCCTATGGCCGTAGTGAAAATTTCAAAATTATTTTTCTTTTCGTTCTCCAGATACTTCTAATGTACCATCGAGTAGGGAATACCCTGTATGTGTATGATGTAACACGAAAGCAGGAAATATAGTTGTTCCGGTTTAACTTGAAGTTGATTTTTTGGGAAGATAATAAAAATTGAAGATAGGGACATGTAAGCCGTTTTGCTCTAAGACGTACTGTTAGAAAGTTAGAAGCTGTCAAAGTTCAAAAATGTCACTTTTCGAGAGTCAATATCTCGGAAACTATGAAGTATAGACTAATAATGCATTTAATAAAAAATAATTATAATTTTATGTGAAACTGAAAAATGTAAAAATATACAGGGTGTTCGATTTAAAAAAATATAACTATCATTCTCCACAACTTTGTGGGCGACCCTGTATATTTCAATTTATCACCGATATGTAGATTTTTAACAGCCCTACATTTTTTATATAAGACTTTTTTGATAAACCCTGTACATTTTGAAATAATCGACCGTTCTGGTAATTTTTCCTAACCCTGTATAAAATTATCACAAGAGTAACATTACCAAAAGGGTTCCCAATATAGTGTTTTAATTAGACGTTCACCACAAGGCCCACACCTCACAAAAAATGTATTACTTTTTTCCTCCTCCCCATAAATACCTATTTTTGCTTATTATCAATAAATAAATACTAAAAGAAATTTTGTTTTATGTTTTCATATACTTATTTTGGTAGGTATATACGGGTCGGTCAATATTTTATTTTATAAATAATAAAATAATTAGTATCTACGCTATATCATTACAAAATATTAAGACTCCCTTACAAAATGTAACAGATTGCGAAGGCGAAGGTAAAATAACTTAGTCCGCTTCTGTTTCTGTAGCCAACCGCTTAACGAATAATATACCAGACTTCAACAGGGTGCCATTAATGACAGGTGATGCCGCTTGTTCTTACATTAATTTGACTTTAGTCATATTTTAATATGGATGGATCAGTTCTCCTAATTTTAAGTGTCGGATTAGTTTCACAGGATCAGTTCCAATATTGGCTTCCCTTCCCTAGAAATTGAGACAGGCGAGCGAATCCAGTGGAGCACGAGATGAATCACTCGATCAAATCAAACTGACAAGATGACAGATATTTCTCTCGTGTTCGCACTTCGAGAGAAGGGGCCGAAGTCTTTTTTGCACGATTGATATACCTGAGGCGTGTTGAACTGAACAAGTTTATGTACAGCATGTTTTTTTTTCTTTACTTTACTCGGTGGGTTATAAATAATAAGCAGTGTGAAACATGTTATTAGCATTTTTGGCAATTGGGCAAAATATTAAATTCTAACAAGGAGACTGATAGAACGTATCCCATCGATATTTATGAAATTGCGTACCTGTCCTATATCTAATAAAAGTGTGATTGGTAACCAATAATAACTTTATATACATGGTCCTGCATCGTTGAGGCAATTAACTTAAAGCCTAAAGGCGAAGCTACATGGTGCCAATAACTTGTACAAGTCAAAAAAAATTTCAGTACTGGATTTTAGCACTTGCTTATTATTGTAGACATGCTAAATGTAGACCTGGATTTTAGTGACTTGTACGAGTTACTGGCACCGTGTAGATACGTAGATTCCCTTATTTAATTCTTTCCTGATGTGGGAAAAGTACATTATCGTTATAATATTAGTTATATTTTCATTTATTTATATACAATATTGTAAATATTTTAAAAACAACGAATACAATTTTTTTTTCTACTACTGTATAGATAAGTTAACTTTCGGGCCCTAGCAACACGACAGATAACGAAAGTAAACATTCGAGTTACCTGAATATTATACGTTGCTAGCTATGTAAAGTAGCGTTGCTAGCTATGTTAAGTATTACTTTCGGTGCCAGGACAAAAAAATCGAACTGACAGACTCTGACAGTACTCAAATAACTAGTTGTCAACAATACGCAAATAACTAGTTGTCATGGATTATTTTACAGGTGGAAAAAAAAACTTATTTTATTATTTTAATTTGAATAAAATCAAAGGTTATTACTGAATAATATATTGATCAGAGAACGTAGAAAAAATTTAATACATTACACGATGCGAAAGCCTTTTTTTGTGGTCGGAGGTATTAAATCACCTCGGCTTTGCCTCGGCAATTCAAAAACCTCCTCACACCTAAAAATTAACTTTCGCATCTAATGCAGTAATGTAAATAACTATTAAGTTAGTACTTTCATATACCTAGTTAAAAACGGCACACCTAGAATGGATGAAATGGTTTCTGTTACTATACAGGATTACTTTTCTAATTTTTTAATCAGAAAGAATACTAACTTTTTATTTTAAATAGAACGTCCTGTACTTTACTACAGAATAAATGGTCCCTTAGTGGCCTGCACACAGTCAATATATTCTTCAGTGTAGGATCGTCAATAATATTGAAGTCCAGACTTTAAGCATTTAAATTTCGTCAATATAAAGCTCCCGTACACGGTCAATATATTGATCAATGCAGGATGCTTAGGCTGTACATAGTGTACATGGGGTATTGAACAATATATTGACAAAATTTAAATGTTTTAAAATCCGGATTCCAATATTATGGACGATCCCATACTGATCAATATATTGATTGTGTGCTAGCCGCTTAATATTTAAATTTCGTTAATATGAGATATATCAACTTGAATATTATATAGCTCAATACACATGGACAATATGCTGATCATGATCAATATTATCTTGCAATGATCAATATATTGACCTATGCGGGATGCTTCCAAATTAGGGTGAAAGTCTTAACTGAAATAAAAATCATAAACATAAACAATCTTTATTTTCAAATTTGTGATAAGAAATGACAAAGTGGAATGACGTTAAAAAATAGTTTCGAATTATTAACAAAATATAATTTTTATAAACAATAAATTAATCTATTACATATTTAGATAATCGTTCAGACAATAATAGAGTTCCAACTGAATTGAAATTTTTTGTTTAAATAGGCCTTGACTATCAATGCGTTTGATTCGTAGTGGTAATTTATTGTATAATTTAACACACATATTTTGGGCTTGTTTCTGTACTAGGAAGGCGATGTATGGGGTAACTGAAATTGTCTGTCATTGTTAATTTAATGTTATTTTGTGAATTAAACTAATATTGGTTTCTACGTAAAAAACATAAGATATTCAAAAATGTATGCATTTAAAGATGCGACTCTGGTATATGGCCAAGAGGAAAACCTCCATCATTAGAGAAACACACTCATGGATCAAAAATGGCCAACGGAGTATATGTAGGTATATTTGCGGAAGGACCTAGATGGACATCAGCACCCCCTAGGAAACAACGCCACAGTAGACCAATCAGAAGTTCTTGCAATACAAGCATGATAACAAACGAATTTTGAAAAGGGCTATCACGACAAAAAAATATAAAGTCTATCAGACAGCCAAGGCTCTGAACTCCTACCGATGCAAATTACGATATAGAGTAAGCATCAAAGATCCCAACGGAATGCCTTAACGAACTCAAAGATCTGGCAGCCAGAAACAACAAGGTTGAACTCCTGTAGATTTATGGTCACTCAGAGATGAAAAAGCAGATGAACTGGAGAGAGTCGGATCTGCTGAAAATTTCAGGTGCCCTGAACCGCCCTTGGAATATCAAAACAGGCAACTAAAATAATATTAGACAGATAGCCGCAAAAACAATATCTATCTCAATGGAACGGTACACCTGATCCAACACCCGCACTGGTCGTTATGGGTACACCCTCGGAGAAACTACCAGCATACCAGCTGGGGCAGCTGGAATGATACTCCTGATGCGTGTCTAGTTAATAAAACAAGTGACTGACTTGTTAACAGAAACAGACCATTGTCACTAAACACATTCAACATATGGGAATCTACAATGGGCCCATTAAATGCAGACTTTGCGGAAAAGAGGACGAAACAGCCTTTCATAACATATCCAGCTGCGAAGCGCTAACCCGCAAAAGATTCAAAACTTTGGAAATATTCGACGCAGCTACAACCTCCTGCATGACAAACTTGGTAGAAAATGATTGGACCTTGTAGAAGGACAAACCTTATCTAACAAGACTGGGGCGCACAATGAACCAAAAGGCTGCAGTGTAAGAAGCTTGGGCCACACATCCGATCCCCACTTTTAACCAACCAACTTGTTTCCTTTTCTACCCTATGGTTGCGATATGACAATTTCCCTAGGATCACAAAAAAAATATTTCAAATACTCCCATACGGAATATAAAAACTAATAAGGTTTCCACAAATTACAACTACACAGAGAATATTATTTACCCTGAAAAGAACAAATATAATAGCTTAGGGCCGTGCAAGGGTTGCTATATTTATTCTTGTCGGTTATAAATGGCTTGTAAGAATCTTTGTGAACCGACTAAATATTTGCTTTTCTCGTCCATTCCTTTATGAGATTTGGTGAAAAATAGAATATAATATTGCCACTGCGTCTCTTATTAATCATTTTTGTGTGAGAAATATCGATATAATTATTTTCTGCTCCCACATGTAGGTATTTCTGTTTCTTTACAATCTACTGAATACAGCCAGACAGGCCATGGGAAATCGTATGTACATTTTGCTACCCTCAAATATTGCGAATCCTATTAAGTATACATCAAAATTGCATTAGACTTTTTTAAAGGTCATACATGGGCTCGCACACAAAAAATTATTATTTTCTAATAAGCCAATTAAAAGTTACTTAGGAAAAACTCATCGTAAAATTAATAAAAATTAAAATCGGCTACCATCCGTGTAAATATCAAAAACATCAGGAATTAAGGAAAGGTGATGAAATACGAAAAGCAAACTTTTGTTTTGCAGTTATGGAAATAATAACTAACGATAGGGAATTCTGACGTAATGTTTGTTTTACCGATGAATGCACCTTCACATTAAAGAATAAACCAAATGTTCAAAAGTGTAGATATTGAAGTACCGAAAGGGAAACAGATTATTTGTACAAAGAAAGACTTAATAGCCTCAAAAGGTAAATGCTTGGGCGGGCATATTTGGACCAGTGACGGCTGATCCTAAAGGACACAAGGGCATGTGCCCACCCTAGATTAACTGGATTTAGATTATTTAAATAATATTCGCATTAAATTAAAATAAAATATTAAATAAAACACTAGGTGATTAATATTAATTTGCAATGTTCTTTCTCCATATGCAAGGAACAAATAATTGATGTCCGCTTGGATCTAACTTCTAACAGTCACGGCACTCGCAGACCGGGGACAGAGCAAATTTGTCCCAATATCAATGACAGTTTTGGCGGCGGCCCTGGTCCATGCAATAGAGAATACGGGCTAAAATCACGTGTCATAGGCATGTCGACGGGCACAATTTAGTGGAATGAAATGAAATCATGACTTTGAGTGATTCGGAGGTATAAACAAATGAAACCCATACCATCTTGTAGAGGACACTCTGGGACATGAGAAATGGGAATGTACAAATTTTTTTAAGTAGGACCGAACTTAGAAAATGACCCTTAAACGCGACTAAGCTCGAATTAGAAAAGCCACGTTTTTCACGAAAATCAATAAATATAAAGTAAGTAATTAAAGCGTTTTGTATGAAATTTACCATAAATGTTCTCCTCTCCGTCATCCTCGTATAAATATAAATCAGAAACATTGTTCTCTGTATATAGGAACCATCGCTGAAGTATTTTAAGCGTTCTTTTAAGCATACACATTTATTATATTTACATAATTTATCTTTGCAGAAGATGTTCATTAGTTGACTTATATCCTTTGGTATGGGATCAGTGGTCATCAAAACAGACTCTAGAATTTAATTATTCCTTCTCCAACAGTTAAATTAACAGGGTCAAGTAAAGGCATAATAGGTCTGCCTCTGGATATCAATATACGCAGTTGATACATGCATATATGCACCTAAAATTTTGGTTATCGCCTAAATAGAGTTTTTTGTAATATAAGTAAACCTGGTGAAATTGTTCATATATACATATCACACGCTCACATTTCAAAGTATGTCTGCAAAAAATCGGAAGAACTGCAAACTTGAACGCAACGGTTAATGTTAAGAATTATGTGGTTTTTCCTAGTCACTTTATGGGTAATTTTCAAAGTTCGATCTTACCGAAAAAAGTTGTACATTCCAATTTCCTATGCCCTAGAGCAGCGGTTCTCAAACTTTTTTGGTGACGGAACCCTTTTGGGAAGCAAAATACTTGATGGAACCCTACAATAAAACAATAGTTTTTAAAAGTGTATTCTTTATTAATAAGCATAATAAAAGTACAATGTAACAGTTCCCAACTAGCAAAAATATTTTATAATCTCCAACTGTCCGTGCTATTTTATTTTATAATTGCTTTATTACTGCTCGTCAAACACAATTATGTTTTATTAACATTACCAGTGAGGCAATTAAGCTTTTAGGAAGTATTTTGTTTTATAAGGTAGTCGTAAGAACGTTTTTAGAACAAAAATACAAATCAGTTTTACTACAAATTTTAATACTGTTTTATAAACGTTTACACAACAATTTTATACAACATTTTAGCTTACCGGACAAATTTGTTTTATAGTAGATTTATTCTGGTGTTATTTGATACTAGTTCATTCGTTTGCGAACACCTATAAAATTGTTTTATTAGCGCTATGTGAAACATTTATAAAATTAATTTATTAACATTTTCTTTCAGATAATATTGCTGTCTAAAGCATATTGCACTCAGATGGTACCTTAAAAAAACTTTTTTATAATTATCATGAACACAGTCATAATAAAAGCCATATATATTAGTTATAAAACAAAAAAATGTTTGTAAGGATACAAAAGTATTTACTAATTCATTTATAAAACGAAAGACATTCTTGCTCACCCATCGTCATTATTAGGTATATTTGATCTTACCGTGACAAATATTACCACGCGTGAATTTATTATGAATAAGTAAATGGAAAAAAGTTTTAAAAAGTGGTGCAAAAGCCCAGTACTTCACTCTTAAAAAATAATAACAATTTAACATGAGGTTAGGTTATTAAAACATAAGCACATGTTGCGCCAGACACAAATAAGCCCTGTTGTTGCTGCATCTGTGACATATTTGAGAAGAAATTATTTTATATCTGATGCAGCAGAAGCATTTAAACAATATTGATATTAACCGTTTTGTTAATGTTTTTTAAATGTACTATTCAGAAGAATTAATTCGGGTAAGCGTCGTGTGCGCGACTATTTACTCCTGGTCCTATGCGTCATCTGGAGAAAAAAGGTATAACTATGAAAACAATAGCAAACAAGAATTCGTTAAGCAAACACGTATTGAGGGTTCAGAGGCGGACTGCGGTCAATTAAATTTCTTATATATACCAGGTGACTCACCATATAATGCACCATAATATCCTTAACTTTTTAATTTGGATAGATATATAGAAAAAAAAAACTAAATGGCAAAGTTTTAGTAAATTATGTGTAGATTGTGGTGCCGTAGTGATTTTAACTGATATATAGGGCGCAAAATACGCAAAAACTTATTTTTCGTTAATTAACAGTTTGATGGGAAGTTTTTTCCTGATTCCAAATAAGTATTATACAGTTTAGTGGGTTTATTTTTAGTAGTAACTTCTTGTCGAATTTTTTTTGACTGGTTGCCAAACCTATATATGAGCCACAGTTTTTATTGCCTATGCTAAAAAAATAATTTTACTGCCGAGGCTCTAAAAGTAACTTTTAATGCCTGAAATGTTTAGTTTTATGTACTACATGTATATGAAGTAAGACTATAGGGTTATGTTTTCGATCAATTAAATTAGGTTTTAGTCTCTGTTTTAGTGCTGTTTGAAGAAAAACGACATTTTTTGAATCTTTGATATGCTATACAATCCGAGACAGTTTAATATCGAGAAAAACACTTTGAACTTTTCAATCCAAACTTTTTTAGAGCTGTTCTTTCATAAAAATTTTATTTGTAAATATTAATTTTTTTTTCGTGGAAGTTAAATTTATAAGAACTTCCATATGTCATACATGCACAAAATGCACAAGCATACTAACATTTGATCGATCAGTTAAGTTTAAAAAACAGAGAAAACTATTTTTAAAAACAATTTTATTTTACTTCGGAAAATACAGCGTCTGATTTTAACGAGCTCAAGTCAAAGAATACTTTATTTAAAAAATTACATTAACATTATTGTAAAAAGTAGCATCATCAAGAGATAAGGCTTCTCGGAAAGGTTGGCCTGGGAATCGTCTAGTTCATCGTTTTCTCAGTATGTAACTCCTCCCTCCTTAAGCTGAGAAGATACCGGAGGTATTCTGCGAGGTATTGGTATTTTCGGTTCTGGCATCGATTTCTTGCAATTTGGTATTGATTTTGGTCCTTGTACAAAATTTGGAAAATGGTCGAAGTTGGTTTCTATACTTCCCTAGTAGGTACATTGTCAACAGGATGGCTAGACTTCCTATTAAGTAGGACATAATGTTCGATAATTGTTCTTTTTCTTCGATTGGGATGATTGGCGATAATTGGTTGGCCATATCTTTCAATCGATAGATATCTTCAAAGTTCAGTTTCGTTAAATTTGGTGTTTTGAAGGTGGTTGATAGGATGGAATTTCCTATTTCGACATCGGGTAAGATTAGCGGTTTTCCTTGTTTAATTCTTACGTCGTTGACAAATTTCTTCGTTCCGATTTGAATTTGGCAATTTTTCGGAATTTTCACTAGCGTCGGCATTTTAATTTGGAGATATTGGTCGGTAGTGCATTTCGAAAAAAGTCTTTCTGTTTTACTGGGAAGGATGAGTATTTCTTCCTGTGTAACTTGTTCAGTTATTATTTCCTGTATTTTGATTTCAAGAACAGGGCAGTTTTCTAGCGGAGAGCCTTTCAGTAGTTGAAGGGTGCAATGGTCTTGGGGGTGGAGATTTTCAGTGCAGTAGTATTCTTCTTCCAGTTGGGGGCAACTAGTTTCTTCAAATTGGACCTTTTCTTCTGCTTGTGCCAAGTAAGGGTATTTTGGGAACGAATATTTTATGGTGTTGGGTAATAGGATAAGGGTGGTAGAAGGTAAACCTTTCTGGTCTAACCAAAGGGACATGAATCTCAAATATCACTTTAGCTTTTGAAAAAGTAACCTGAGTTCCTAAAAATTGGTAATACGACAATATATTCTTAAAATTTGGTATTGCTTCTTTATTATAGATTGTTCTTAGATAATCTAGCATTTGTAATAATTCTGAACTTGGCACTATGGCGTTATGTAGTGCGTTTAATTTGGCAAACATAATAGCATCCTCTATGTTGTCAATAAAGGTGATTAAATTTTGACAGTCTAAATTTATTCGATAAATTAATCCTTGAAAGCTTATAATAATCATTTAGATCATAAATTGTTCGTTCTATGACATCTTTAAATACTCTTAAACCATGTTGTAATTGTTTTTGATTTGCACTAAGAATCGATATTGTTCTATCATAGTTATTATTGATGATATGAATAAACCTCTCTTGTTCTTTACGTGTGGGTAGAGATTCTCTGGTATATTTTGTGTAGGTGTAGGTATTCCGTTCTAAGAATTGCGCTTTCTGATAACCCGTGATAAGAAATTGGATTTGTCGCGTTTTCGTGTTTTTGTGTTTTAAGTGGTTTCTAATTGTAAAGAAATATTTTTCTACAATTACAAGTTGTACTAAAATAGATTCTAAGTCTACGTAATGCAAAAATGTATGTTTGTTATATATAAGTTTTGAGTTTCCTAAGTCGGGAGAATAAAATTTTTAAGGGTTGTCAGGTGTATGTCATTGGGGTTGCAGTATATTTAAATTACTTGGAGTGTCGTGGTTAAAATCAGGATTGTCATTTTCATTGTTTATTTGAAAATTCGATCATTGTTTAATTCGGGGTTTTCTAGCACTGTTTTTATGATACGCGCCTTTTTGTGTAAGTAGTACTATTTTATCGGTTCGACTTTTAATCGCAATTTTTTTTTTTAATTTCGGCAGGTCTTTTAGTATTTCAAATGGGGTATATTTGGTTACATTATGGATTGAGTTATTGTATGCAATTATTACGCGTTTCATCAGTTGCGTGGGTGTAAAATTTTTATTTTCCTCTTTTAGACATCGGTAGTGTTCGATTAATGTTGAATGAAATCGTTCAACTGGGGAGTTCGAATTACTATTTTTTTTGGGTTGTGAAGTGGAGCTCGATTTTGTAGAGTTTGCAAAAATCTTCTACTTCTTTATTTTTGAATTCTGTACCACAATCGGTTGTAATTTTAAGAGATAAACCGTGGTGCGTAATAAAATTTAGTAGGTTTTCTAGTATTTCTGGTCCTGTTAAACTATTTATGTGATAGGCTTGTCCGTATCGAGAAAATGTATCTATTACCGTTAAAAAGGTTTCGTTTAGTATTTTGAATGTGTCCATGTGGACTAACTCGAGGGGTTTTGAGCTTGTCGGGGTTAGGTTAAATTTAATTGCTGGGGGATTTCTATCGTACTTGTTGGTTAGACATGTTTCGCAGTTGTTTATGTAATTTTTGATGTCTTCTGACATTTTTGGCCAATAATATTTTTGCGAAAAGGCTAGTTTGGTTTCGTTAATGCCTCTATGACACGTTTTAGTTGTGTGATACATCTCGAGTTTTTCTTTTTGGTCGTTAAGTGTTTCGACGTCTTCCAAAAATTGAACATTGAATTAGTTTGTAAGAAGAATTTCGAAAAAAGTTTTGAACTGTAGTAATGAATATTTTGGCTATTCCTGGGTCCCAACAATATATAACAAACGTTTGTTTGGGATCAACAAATTCCTTTAAAATTTTTATTATATGTTCGCGTGGGTCTCGTTTTGATATTGTGACGTATAGGCGTGTGTTTTCAAATATTTTATTTAATTTACATTGTAGTTTGTCTATATCACCAGCAGTGATAACGATTTGATTTTTATAAACATTTAAACATCTTTCGGATATAGGTATATTTATTATCGGGTGTTCTAGTGACGTATGCACCGTTTCGTTATCGTCTTCTTTGTTTTTTTCAGGGGGTCGAATTTGCAAGTCGGATATTATATTGATTTTTGGTGTGTTCGTATCTGTTTGTCTTTCGTCGTATGTCTCAAAAATTTCATTTATACTCGATTCGTCTAATTGCGGGATATCACCTTGGTATTGTAGGTATTCGCTTATCATGTTGTCTATGTTACCGGGGTCACTGTCTGTCGGCATTATCTCTAAGGCGTTAAGGTCATTGTCTGTGGGATATCTAGACAAGGCGTATGCGTTTTTTGCATGGTTTGATATTTGTGGTAGAAAGAGTGTGTCGATTTTACTGGGTTTTGTCAAACTGTCTTTTTCTAGTACGTTGACAGGAACATTTTTTACTATTTTTTCATTTGGATTTACCGAAAATGAAAAACATGAGTCGTGTGTTTGGCGATAAAGAAATGGTATATTAAGTTTGGGTCCAATCAGTCTCTTATTACATAGGTCAATATTGAGTTGCATATTTATTAGGTCAGTTAGGCCTAATATTCCGTCGAAGTAGTCGTCGAAGTCGAAAAGAATGAAATTTATTTTATAATTTGTACCGAATTCTGCGAGAGCCGGTATTGATGCCTCGAATTGTGTTGATTGACTTCCTAAGGCCGTTTTTATCGTATTGTTAGAGTGATAGATACAATTGGCATAAAATTGTTCCGCAACCGATGGCTTTAAAATAGACCGTAGGCTACTGGTGTCGATTAAAAGCTTTAGGTTTGGTTTTTTGATTTTAACATATGGGAGTGAGCCGTTACAGAATATACTATTGATTTCGGTCATATATGTTCTTTTGTTGGCCTCGTTTCGTGAAAATTTTGGTAATGCAATTCGTTATTTTTCTCTGAAATTTTATTTTGGACAGATGGTCGTTTGTGTGTAATAGTTTGTTCATTTTCGTAAATGGGGTATTGGTTGCACCCGTAACTTTGGTCAGGTAATGTTTGTTCAGGGGTGGTTTGATAGTCTTGGTAGTTAGCAGCATAACTACCATACATGTCGAGATTTTTATCGTATGTATTTTCACCCTGTATATAGTCATTTCCTTCTTCACTAAAATAAAGTTCTTGAAAGGTAAAGTTTGGTTTTTGATTTGGGTATTGATTTCTAAAATAATTCTGTTGATTATTGTATGAATTTTGGCGATTTGTATTTACCGTGGGATTTCTAGAGGTTGTTGACATTGGTTCTGGGCGAGGCACATTTTTGGGTGGAATTTGGTTGGGTCGAAAAACATTTTGTGGTTTCCCCAAAACTTGGCTATTCGTGGGGTAATTTCGCGGGGGTAAATACCGGGGTTGTATATTTATGGGTTGACTCGGGAAATAAGGTCTCTGAAAATGGTTTTGCGCATTCATATTCGGTGTATTATTCGGTAATGCGGGGAAATTATTATACATTTGATTTTGATTCTGAAAATTTTGAAACTGTCTTGGTTTTTGTATGGGCCAATTGTTAGTTTTTTGCATTTTTTGCATTTCGCCGAAACTATCATATAGTTTTTCAAAATTTTCAAATTCACTTACATAAGCCATAGCATCTTCAAGGGTTGCTGGTTTTTTTATGTGCATGTTATTTTTTAATATGCCGGTGCACCTTGCAATAAATGTATTTAAAGCTGTGCTTTCATGATATTTAATATGACACAATTTTTCGGGTTCACCTAACTGGTTATTATTGCTTATTCTTTGAATAACGTTACTACGTAGTAGTTGTAGTCTATTGCCAAAATTTAGAATATGTTCTCCCTTAAGGGGTTTAGTACGGGTTAATTCCTGAACTAAGCAATCTAAATCTCTCCTATCAGAAAAAGCCTGGGTTAACGCTGCGCGTAACTTTTCCCAGTCGTCTAATTCCATTCGATTTGCAATCATGTTTTCCGCTCTACCTGTCAGTTTTTCATTTATGCACTCAAGTACATGAGCATTTAAATCATCATCGTTAAACGATTTATATTTGGCGACTAGGTCGTCGCATCTTTTTAAAAACTTATTTAAATGATTACTATTGCCATCAAAGGGTTTTATATTTTCGATTTTTGATTTAAACAGGTCCCAATTTACAGCTAGTGGGCCTTGTGCCGTTTGTACCGCGGGTGTCACTTGTGACTTACTCATTTTGTTTAGAATAATGTATTTCAAAAGCTAAATTGAATAAACAATCTATAATTCTATTTTGCCAGTAATAGGCCTACAAAAATAATGTGTTTGCTGCTTAAAATTACTTTTTGTCTCCAATAGACTGCCTAAAATTATTTTGTCTCCAATAGACTGCCTAAAATTATTTTGTCTCCAATAGACTGCCTAAAATTACTTTTTGTCTCCAATAGACTGCCTAAAAGCTAAGTGATATGCACGATGCACAGAAACTATGATTATCCCTAAAATACCTTAAACAGAGGATAAAAGGGGCGAAAAGGAAAATGGCACTTACGTAGTGTCTTCCTCTCCCGATTCTTGATTGGCTGTGGTTGCTTGGTTGGCTGTGGTTGCTTGGTTGTCTGCTTGGTGGCTGACTATCAGACGTGGCTTCTCCGGGGTGGTTCTTTTGGATAGCACTTAAGGGTTGAAACCACAATCGACGGGTACGATCGATATCCGTTCGATTAAACGCGTTGACGCACTATCCTACCGACTGCGCCAGTTAAGTTTAAAAAACAGAACAAACTATTTTTAAAAACAATTTTATTTTACTTCGGAAAATACAGCGTCTGATTTTAACGAGCTCAAGTCAAAGAATACTTTATTTAAAAAATTACATTAACATTATTGTAAAAAGTAGCATCATCAAGAGATAAGGCTTCTCGGAAAGGTTGGCCTGGGAATCGTCTAGTTCATCGTTTTCTCAGTATGTAACTGATCGATCTAATCTAATATGTAGGTTTTTATTATACATGCATGGTTTTTGTATGGTTTTTTTACACTATCCCTTTTTTCTGCAGTACGTCTCTGTTTAACTAAAATATACCCATAAATTAAATATTTTATAAAAATCTCTCAAAGAGCAAAAACATTTTATAAGAACTCCCAAGGTGGTAAAAGTATTTTATAACATGGAAGCCATATTTTTTGTTGTTCGAACTTCACTTTACGACGGCCATTTTTAAGTGTATTCCAAAAAATCATTTTTGCAATGATAAAATGCCTTACTTAACTACTTTAGTATTTATATAATGGTATAAGATCGATCCTTCGAATTATTGTATTACAATACAGGGTAAAATGAGAGAAAAATACAGACTGAAATGTTTGACCTTTTCTTCTAAAACTCAATAATAACTAATATATTTGAGGCGCTTGAAAATTTTGCTATTATACATCCCATATATTATACAAAAAAATTTCTTTCGCAGTAAAATATCAACCATCAGATTGCAAATCGAATTTCTGTTGGGTATACATATTAGAAGTAAATATAAAAATATGGCTGATGAATTTACTTAAACATATTTTATATCTTATAAAAGATGCAATGCTTGCCTTTTTGTTATCTGAAGGACCATTAAAGAGCTAATTATTCCCAGTTAGTACAATTAAACAACAAAAGCTTACTTTCATAGTGTTAGTGAAAACAAAAAAGCTACATCTAAGATAATAAAAAAACTTTTATAAAACTGTTTTATTCTAGCTCGATAAATGTTGTATAATTGTAATAATTATAGGGTCTACTGTTTTATAATTGCTGCAAACTATGTTTTATAATAATTTTGTAAACGTTTAAAAAATAATCCGGTAAAAGCGGTGGAAGCCATAATAAAACAAATAAAAGAACACAATTGCTGCACAAAAGTGCGCCCTTTTTGGCTTTATAAGCGTTGTATAAACGTTGTTAAAACGTTTATAGCGACATTGTTATTTTATAAAAATAGTTCTGTAAACGTTTTTAGGTCATTTATAAAACATAAATTGTTAGTTGGGTTACTAATTATTACTTACTTTACCACATGGCAAGTACAATAATAGAAGATATTAAAAAAGAAAAAATCTAACTAATGGGAGGTATGAAACTGTTTTTTATTTTTCATCAATTGGTTGATATCAGGTTTGATAGAAGACAGTTGAAGTCTCATATCAGGTTCGGCGTCCAGTCTATTGCGATATTTTGTTTTCGTGGTTGCATAGGTTGAGAATCCTGTTTCGCACAAATATGTTGTTGGGAACGGAAGAAGAATATTCAGAGCCATTTTGCCAAGCATTGGATATTCATCACGGATTCTGCACCAAAAATCGTTGAGAGGCGGCGCTTTGAACAGTGACTCCATACTTGTGTCTGATGACATTTCTAAAAGAGCTTCATATATCTCGTTTGACATACTTTCGGGCTTTTCCAAGTTGGGTAAAAAAGGATTATGAATCCATGAATTCAGTTTCATTTTTGTATTCTGTTCTTCGGGAAAATACTTTTCAAAAGATGCGCGCATCGAACTGAGATATTGGACCAATTCTTCAAACACATCATCTTGAAACATTTCTGAGTCGTTATCGCTAACAAACTCACTGAGTGACGTAAAGCTTTCTATTTCTTTCTTACCAACGCAAATAATCCAAAAATCTAATTTTCTTTTGAAGGCAGTTATTTTGTTATAGGCCTGAAACACTGTTGTCTGTTTACCTTGCAATGATAAATTCAATTCGTTCAGTTTTTGAAAGATATCCACCATAAAAGACAATCGGAACAACCAAGTTTTATCATACAAACGGTCCTTTAAATTAAAAGAAGTATCTGCTGAAAGAAACATTTGTAACTCGGCTCTAAGTTCAAATAGCCTTGTTAAAGTTTTACCCCGAGACAGCCATCGCACTTCTGTATGGAGCAGCAGTGTTTTATGTTTGCTGCCATAATCTTTACACAATAATGAGAACAATCGGGATTGTAGTGGTCGTGATTTGATAAAATTAATTATTTTTACCGCTTCATCCATAACTAATTTTAGATTTGACGGCATTTGCTTCATCGCAAGTGCTTGTCTATGCAGAATACAATGGCTGGAACTACAATTAGGCGCTTTATTTTTTATTCGTGACACTGCTCCTGCTGTTTTATCTGTCATCGCCTTGGCCCCATCTGTACTCTGTACAAATGTCAATGCAATTGTTCCAACTGAGATTATTTTCTTCAAAAAATATATTTATTTTATTAAAAATTTCTTCCCCGGTAGTGTTTGTGAGCAGCGGTGAACACATAAGCATGTCTTCTTCAAAAGAACTTTCATATGGATATCTCACGATAACCAGCAAGATAGCCAAACCAGCGACATCAGTTGACTCGTCCATTTGCAAGGCGAATCGTGTTTTTTGTAGACGTGTAACTAGTTCTTGTTTGACGTAGCTTGCCAGATCATGGATTCGCCGTGAAACAGTATCGTTTGACAGCGGCACAGTAGAAAGATGCTTTGCAGATTTTTCATCGAGCATGCATTTTGTTATGTCTAATACACATGGCTTTATTAAATTCTCAGCGATAGTGTGCGCTTCACCTGCTTGTGCAATGCGATAGCTAACTAAATATGATGCCTCCGTGGCCTTTTCGTTGATAGTTTTTGTTACATGCATCATATTTTTTTGACTTTCCAATAACTGATCTTTTTTACGAACAAAAAATTCTTTATTCTTGTCTTTAGACTCGGGGTGTACAGTTTGTAAATGTCGGCGCAATTTGGCAGGTGCCATGAAACTATTAGGAAGCAGTTTACTACATAGCATGCAGAGAGGTGAGCCGTTGGAATCAACAAATCCGAAACTGATATATGATTCATCATACTTCCTTTTTTTCGTCTTTGAAACCGTCGAGCTTGACGTCGTGGCATCATCGTCTGGATCGGTGATTGCTATATTCTCCGCGCGTACTGCTTTTGAACATTCAGCGTCATTAGAAGATGTTGTTGCAACACGTTTAACACCTTTAAGCCAACGTTCCATTCTTCTTTATTTATAATGTTACACGTCAGGATGGTGGGGTCTAAATAATGCACAATTGTTACTGCGTTTAAGAGACTAAGTTTAGTACAATGAAGAAATGTATAAAACTGAGACAACAGAATACAGCAGGCAGTAGAACAATGAACACTAGTTTCTCGCTAGCGAGCTTGTAAGTAGGTAGGTAGGAACTTATCGCTCCGAACGCTAATCGTCAACTGACTGACGAGGCGCGACGCGCGATCGCCGCTTTTATACTTAGTCCTAGACTCGATCTCGAATATTCTCGAAAATACTCGAGTCGGCGCCTTTGATAAACAAAAAGCAAAAATAAAAAGAGAAATATAAAAATTGCGTTGTAAACAATTCAGAGGCGGCTTTTATCAAAGGCGAATAATTCTATTCATAGAGTGCAGTGAGTGCACTACTACAGTATCACTCGACTACTGGACAGTAGGTACTGGTGCGGTAGGCAGAGAGAGGTTTTCTCGGAAACTAATAAATAAGTAGACATTTGTCGATTTTGGTTTTTACCTCACAGATCAGACCAGGGCAAGGACATATTTAGATCATGTAGATTACGTAGTATTCAGATGCATTGATATTTACCGAACGATCTTGATGGTTTAGACTTTTATTTTGTAACGTACAAATTTTGTCAACATTAGAAAAATGATAGCTGTGGTCGGAAAATGGCGAAGGCGAAAGAATTAGACTTTGCTAAAGAAACAGTTCCAAATTTTAAGGATCATCAATTCAAACAAAATCGGAGACGTTTCACGGTCATAATTAGCCATATTATAAGTATTCCTGGAGCAAAAATAATATGACTTTTATAATGCCATTTTGCATGTTTGGCGTCAAAAATTAAAATTAAAAACGAAAAAATTAATAGGAATAACATTTCAAGTCATAAGATATTAATTTTAAATTTAGTACACTTCTTCAGCATTAACACTTACATCTTCTGAAAAAAACAAACAACAATAATAATAACTGACTACTGATAAATCAGTAGATCTACTGATTTTGCTCTTAGTCTACTGATATACTGATTTGAACCTCAGATCTACTGATTTTTAGGGAAAAGGTCCGATTAGTGATATTTTATTATTAATATTTTATTTTTTAATTTAAATTAGATTAAATAGCACATTATCAAAATAGCAAATTTATTTATAGATAATTGAATATAAATTATTATTATCGACTCTTGCATATCGATAATATTCCCCAATTCTATTATTTGACGTGACAGAAGACAGGTGCTTTTTTTGACGTCTGGGTCTGTTTTTAAATAGGGGAATTACCCGAAACTCCAAAACCGTCTATCTTCAGCGAGCATTTTGGGTCATTTGCATGCAAAACATTATTTAAAAAACCGAGATAAAAACTGTTTTAATATAGACTTTAACAAAGATATTGTAAAATTGCATAACTCAAATATGTACAAAAAAGCCAAAAATATTATTTCTGATTCTGATTCCGGAGATACTGATTAGTTATCGATCGAGTTAGTTATGTTTTTAAAGAATGCGCATGATCTCATTTACTTTGCTTCTGTTTTTGCCTGTTATCTTTAAACAATGGTTTAAATATATGTTTTTGTTGTATTCTTGGTACCTTTTTTAACAATCCGCTTCACAATCCCTCGTATTCTGTGACTAAAGTCATCTACTGATTTCTACTGATTTCTACTGATTTTTAAAGGCAGTGTCTCCTGATTTCTGAAAAAATCATCTGGCAACACTGCACTACAGTATCACTCGACTACTGGACAGTATAGGTACTGGTGCGGTAGGCAGAGAGAGGTTTTCTCGGAAACTAATAAATAAGTAGGCATTTGTCGATTTTGGTTTTTACCTCACAGATCAGACCAGGGCAAGGACATATTTAGATCATGTAGATTACGTAGTATTCAGATGCATTGATATTTACCGAACGATCTTGATGGTTTAGACTTTTATTTTCTAACCTACAAATTTTGTCAACATTAGAAAAATGATAGCTGTGGTCGGAAAATGGCGAAGGCGAAAGTATTAGACTTTGCTAAAGAAACAGTTCCAAATTTTAAGGATCATCAATTCAAACAAAATCGGAGACCTTTCACGGTCATAATTAGCCATATTATAAGTATTCCTGGAGCAAAAATAGTATGACTTTTATAATGCCATTTTGCATGTTTGGCGTCAAAAATTAAAATTAAAAACGAAAAAATTAATAGGAATAACATTTCAAGTCATAAGATATTAATTTTAAATTTAGTACACTTCTTCAGCATTAACACTTACATCTTCTGAAAAAAACAAACAACAATAATAATAATTGTCATATTATCCAAATAGGGGGGTACCGGCTGACCCTCCCTTTTTTTAGTACGTACGCCAGTGACTTTCGAACTATATTTTATGTGATTATTTTTTGTCTATAAAATTTCAATAAAATGATGCGTTTTGAAGTTAATTTGAAAAGTATGGGTCCCTAATTGATGCTAACGCGGCTTATAATTTTTATAGTATTATGGGATACAGTAGGATACAGTATACAGGTATACTGTATCCTATAATACTATAATTATGGATTTCCACCTAGTATCGGCTGAATTAATTAATTTAATTATAATTTTTAAATGCTAAACCAAGGATACAAGATATAATTAAGTAAAACTTTGCAATAGGTGACAATGCCTAACGCAAAAGACAAGCCAAAAATAATGTAAGGACAGTGGCGTACAGATAAAAACCTGAAGTACCAAACCAGTTAGATGAAGTTATTTTTATTGTCCTACTAAGAATTTACTATTGCTAATATCTAAATCTTGCACGTAAAGATAAACAGTCCTATTCAAAAAAGTTACAGCGTTACAGATAAACCCAGGTGCATACCTAACTGTATTTATTTTTTAAGTAGCTTTTATTTATTGTGTTAGGAGATTAACTTAGTTATGTTATTTAAGTTTCTTTATTTCTCTTAACTTTAGATTTTAGAGTTACAACTTTTTAAAATGTCAAAAAAAATTATAACAATTAAAATAAACAACTTGTACCTTTTATAAAAACAAATCTTTTTTTAAGCCAACGCTATATTTTATATTCAGGAACAAAACCAGTCAATCAACACCAACACAATTGATTTTGTATTTGTGCCCCCAACTAAAAGTCACGAGCCGCCCGCCACCGATTGAAACAAATTTTGGAAAAAGGAAATGCTTTGGAACTTTTACAAAATCAAATTGAATCTGCATTAGAACATGGTTCTGAAAATGAAGATATTTGATTGCAAATGTACGGTTGTTCTGCGCACAATGCACGAGAAATAAGTAATGGAATAGTCCGAGACGTTTTTGATAGACGCACAATAGGATTTTTGACCAGCTAGATCTCCTGATCTTTTACGAAAGGCCTTTTTTTTTGCGGGATCACGGTTATGTATAAAAATGTGCGTTGGCAAAATTTGGAAGAAAAAAAAATTGTAATTTCTGGAGTATGCAATAGAATTTCTGCGTATTAACTATTATAAAATGACAATGTAAAAACTGAATTATATGACCATTTAGGATATTGTTTGGTAGTTAACGGAGGACTGTTTAAGTATCTGATTAAAAATCATTAAGTTTATATTTTAAAGTGTTTCCTGAATTACTTTTAATTTGATTATTAGAAAATAAAACTTGGTGTGCGAGTCCATCATATAAGTACCTTCAGAAAAGTCTAATACAATTTTGATATCAAATTAATATTGGTGCCAATATTTGAGGGTAACAAAATTTACATGGGATTTTCCCGTTACTTTTTGTGCACCACCCGCTACCTGTAAGGAGGCATTAAATGTCAGACGCCGATCCCTGATATGCGCGTGCGCGATTTGCAACGTTGTCTAAACTCCAGGATCGTCTTGTCCTGTCATAGAAGGAAATTCTAACGTTATATAGTTATATTTTATTGTGTTCTTTTATATAAAGACAAAAGGTTGTTGTGTTTTGTGACTTTTGTGTTTGCTTTTAAGAAAATTTTCCAATTTATTTAAGTTTTGCAGGTTCTTGTTTTGCTTTTTATTCTTAAGTATCGAAATTATGGTTTTACCGTGCGAATATTGCCAAAAAACATTTGAATATCGTGACAATTTAAATAAACATTACCAAGTTGCTCATCATGTTGAGCAAGCAGTCATTGTGAAAAAATATTTACAAATCAAAGCAATTTAAACCGACATCTCAAAACAGTGCATAAAATTGGGAAGAGAAACATTGTTTCCTATGGGGGGCGATCGCGTCCTTTCCCCTGCCCTTCTTCCTTTATAACTTTACTATCTAAATACCTTGTAGTGCTTAACATCATGTCTTATTTTTGTATTAGGTATTGTCTGAATGTGTAATAAAAAAGAACAATATGAAAAAATGTGTACTTATTTAAAAATATAGGCGCCCTAAAAGGGCCTCGCCCCCCGACCACAAACTTTGGCTACGCCACTGTTTAGAGGAATGGCCAGAAATGTATGTTACTTTATTATATTACAATACAAATATTTAGAAATAGCGTAACTTTTGCTTTACTTTTACTATCCGTGTTTACTGTTAAGCTAGTTAATATACGTACCCGTCCTTTTCCACTACATAAAGTAAAAAGTAGCCTTTAAATTCTGATTTATTAATTTTAAATATCCCGCGCCTTCTAATAATGAGCAAATAGGGCAACGTTGTAAAATGACTGGCGCATGCGTGTACTAGGGATCGGCGTCTGACATTTAATGCCTCCTCTACCTGTAGGCTATTCGGGCATTTAGCTGAACCGATATAATTTCATATTTACCCTTGTTAGAATAGGATACTGTCCAATTACAGATGGTATTTAGTATGAATGATGACAGAAACCCGTTTTAAAACAGTAATATTCATTTTTTTAAATTTTTGGTTCGTTAGTTGTGTCGTAGAAAAAATATATTTTGCAATTTAAAAAAAAATGCTATTGTTTTAATATAAGAATATTATTTTTAAGAGAATTCACCAGAAATTACTTGAAAACGAATAAAGATATCAAAACGCGGTTTTCGCTAAAATGTAGATACTTTTATGCTTTTTAAAAATATTTTTTTAAATAAAATTTTGAAAAACTGAAATTTTTATACATAGCGCTCTGTGTGAAACAAAATACGAATTAGCGGTCATCAACAGAATTACTTTTTTATTAAGCATAATATTACCTTTCAAACGAACCCACATTTATTAAAATTGCATTTAAGATGTGAAAGAGACAGTACTTTTTAGTAATAACAACGTATTTACCAGCTTCTCTCACACTTATTAATGGAGATGAAAGAAAAATTCTTAGGGATGCCGCAAGAATGGATAAGCTTTCCATTCCCGATATCAAAACAACACTTAATTGGGCTATTTTTAAAGTACCTAACTTGATTTTTTTTAATTTTATCCCGGTAGTTACGCCCTCTTGCGGCAATCGTATAATTTTAAAAATAATTTCCATTTTTTCGTTTTTGCTGATTTATTTATAAAAAATTCCCGAAAATTTATGACCAATACTTTTCGAGATATAATTACTGGCCGACCTTTGTGGGTCACCCGGTATAAAATTATTTAAACCATCAAATGCATGTAAAGATCAATAAATAAAAGTGACATTTTAAAAAAAGTGCAGCGTTTTTATAACGATCGCAAAAAACTTAAATAAAATCAAATCATCTTACCCGAACAGGGACTTATTTCGCCTCGACAGAAAATCCTCTTCTAATAATTCGATTCCTCCCTGCGACACCTTCATAATAATATTAATGTTGCCTCGCAGGCAGAAGCAGCTTTTCCGTAATCTAATCAATCGGCTAGCTTGGCGAGCAGTTTTCTCAAATGCTAAAAACTCCATCCGCAATTTCCTTTGATGGAATTTTGATAAATGCAAATATAACCCGGGAATATTGGAGCCAATAACCTAATTTGCTTTCGATAAGCTTTACTGGGTGTATAGAAAAAAAAAAGAAAAATAGCCATATTTTGAAATTTGCACATCGTTGATACATCAATAATGTTGACAAATTTAGGGATACAATCCTAAGTAAGAACAACACAACATGAGATCAAATACAATCAATGGTCGAGTTGATCTTGAATATAACTAGGAAGCTTTCTGAATGAACCCAAGTGAAAACGTAGTAAATTTTCTATATTCCCGTAATTCGAGTTTGCGAAAGATTCTCCCAGTTTATTGCTTTTTATCTTAAATAAACAAGAAAATACTTTTCAACTATATGCTAATATAAGGCGAATCAATATGACTAATAGTACTAGTTATTTAATATCTCTCTATCTAATAAATAGCTTTCTTTTTTCTTCTTCTAGCACTGTAAACTCAATACTGTACTAACACCAAATACTTCTTAGACATAGACCAGATTGTTTACATTTTAAAGCAATTTGTTGCTAACCGCACTGTTAAGTCACATAAGTATTGGATTCATAAAATTAATAAAATACATGTTTTATGAGTAAGTATAATAATTGTAAATAATCTACAAAAATTAATAGGATACATAATATCAAATATATGTATATATAGGGGAAACTAGCCTAAAATTCCTTACTTGGGTAAAATGACATATGGGACATATTGCTACTTTGAGTCGTGAGAACGCCGCCCCTAATACCTAACTGCAAAAATGTTTTTCAACCGCAACCTCCGTCGAGTTTATTCAGCGTGGCAGGCGACACTCCTCTTGAATAAATATCAAAAAGTCATTTTTCTTGATCACGGTCACCTAATTTGACTGTAATAATTGATAGAGTGCAATAGTAATGGTAAATAAATATGTGGTATTCAGTAACAGGTATTTGTATTTAGTACCTCCTTATTTTAGTTTCATTGTAAAAAAATAGCGGCAGCATCGCTTTCGTTTTTCATGCATCGTCCATTCTTAGGTAGCAACTGAAACCGCTGTAGTAAGCGTCAGATTTGTTTTTTGCGACATTATGGTTAGTGGTCGGAATGCTTCCAATTTGTTATTTGTTGGTGTTTTGTGTTTTTATTATGAGTTCTTTTTAAAGGATTTTATTCATTGATTAAGAAATTGGTGCGTCAGTGTCAAGTTTGTGGAAAATTATATTATTTTATTCCGGAATTATCTTTTCACAAGTAAGGTTAAAATTCCTATTGTTTGCCCATGCAGTGGCGTGGTAATCAGTAAAAAGGAGTAAATAAAAATAATTAAAAATTACTAAGGCCCAAATTATTAATTGGCATCTTGTTAACATTAACTCTGATATAACTTCTCGGGATACCATTATTGAAACAACAGTTGTCATGGTAATCATGTAACAGTTAGCACTATATAATACTACATTAATAATTCGGGCCTTCTGCATTTATATTCTTATTCAATTACAAGCCTTTATCAAGAACAACATTTTACCAGCAACGGGAAACAGTTAGTTTTAAAACTTTTTTACCACCCAATGCAGGTAGTTAAATATTTTCACACCGAAAAATGTTTGATTTTTCTTTTTTCTTAAAAGCTACCTGGGTGAATCTCGCGAAAACGCGTTTTACCCTGTACCCAATAAAAAAAATATCTAAAAAATTAAAAACAGGATAACTTTCCTGCACATGCTTTAGCAGAAATATATTTTAAAGAAATTCAGTAATTTATTTATTTTTTATATTTAATATTTTTCTAAGTTTTGCTTCTAAATATCATTCCCGTGCATTGTCCCTAGAGCAGGTTGTCTCCAATAGAGTGAAACAGTTCAGTAGAAAACGCAGGTAGAAATTGTACTGGTTCATGTATAGGCTATGTTAATTAAACACTCTGAGACTCCTTTTATCAAGATTTAATTAGTTTCACTCATAAAAAAATTTAAGTACAAAAGGAGATTCACCAGAGAACATTTTTGCGAGATTCACCCACCTACAAAAATTATGTACCTATACACTAAACCTACAGAAACTATTGGGTATATTTCACCTATTATCTCTGGAATTTGAAACACGAAAGCAAAAAAGTATACTTTTATTTATAAAGGAATTTTCCTCCTGGCATGTTAACAAAAATATTTCTCTTTCAACAATTAAATAAATTTTACCTATTACTGTACTGTAGCAAACAGCACACCATAGTATACCTATATACAAATATCCTTTAAGTCGTTATACAGATCATTATTAAATATAAAAAATAAAATGTGTCTTATTGCCAATCGCCAAAACTTCATTAATTTTATTCATTAATAATAATTATTATTATTATTTACAACAACATTATATTCATTATTACAAAATATATAAATAGGTAAATAAATTAAATGAGAGCTAAGTTCCTAAGACTTGTGTTTTTCTTTCTCATAAATGCCTTTTGGTAATAAGAAGTATTTTTAATATCAAAATAGGCATGAAATTCTAGTCGGCTTTTCCCCCTGATCCATTTTTTAATTTTGTTTTTATACATGTAAATAGAATTTAATAATTTATATTCATTAGGAATTTTATTAAAGAGTCTAGGTCCCAAAAGTAGTAGTTCCGTTGTGCAATCGTCCTATTGACCCTTGAAGTTTTTGACAAGGTATCCCTCTGTCTTGTTGCATGATCGTGATTAATTTAGTTTTCTTTGAACCATTTTTAAATCTTTTCCAGATTACATTAAAAAAATTGTTACTTCGAGGTGGAGCACCATCCTGCTGGAATGTTAACAAATCCTTCTGTAAAACTGAATTACCCTCTGCATCAATTTGCGTTTCTAGCTCATGGGTGATAAGAGGATTAATAGGCTCTTCAAGCACATTAAGGTACAGATCACGTGTCAAGTTTCCTTCAATCAATAAAGGACCAGTAATGGCATTTCTAAGAATACGAGACCAAACATTAACTTTTTGTTGATATTGTGTATGTCCTTATCGAAAAATATGCGGTTTTTCGTCACTCCAATATCGACAATTTTGTTTGTTAACATTTCCATTTATAAAAAATGAACATTCATCGCTGAAACAGATATTCGGCAGAATATTAGGGATGGCGTTGACGTGACGACTCATGAATTCACAAAACTCTATTCTTTTATCAAAATCATCGTCGTAGAGTTCTTGAAGTATCTGCCTTCTGTATGGATGAAGTTTATGCATTTTTAGTGCTTTTCTTACTGTCTCGTGTGATATTCCTGTCCGTTCTGCTACTGTCCGCAAGGACCTGGTGGGCTCTGCAGCAAATAACCCCAAAACCTCAATTTGAGCTCCTTCATTTATCACTCGTAGGTTAGTTCTTTTTCTCTTACTAACCGAACCAGTTTCAGAGAACTTTGCCACCAAATCCAGCAGATACCTGTGACTTTCTTCACGATTTCGATTTCTTTCATTGAAAACCAATGCCGTCCTTCGTGCGCACTTTCCAACCTTTCCATAAATGAAAATAATGTCAGTTCTTTCTTGAAGAAAATAAACCATTCTCACACTTTATGATCTTAATACAAGTTGTCACTGAACAGCCCAACAAGCAAAAGCGAATTAACAATAATATTTCTGTTTTGGCTACATATTTTATGATAGTGATATGTCATCAAATGAACGCAAATTAACTAGGTACTCGTGTAGTACCATCGAAATTTTATTAGATTACTTTTTGATGTAAATTTTTCGAGGTTTTCGAGGTTCGAGGAATCCACCAAATAAAATTTGAAACGGTGACAACCCATGGGCGTAGCGAACGGGAGGCAGGGGAGGGCCATGCCCCCCCTGGAAGTTGCCACTTATTGGAATCTGATAAAAAAGTGAATGTTTATGATGTTTTGTGTTTATTAGTATTTCGCTCCCCCCCCCCCCCTAGGAAAATGTCTGGTTACGCTCATGGTGTCACCTAATCTTCTAATCATTTGTACTACAAGGAGACCAATGCAGTAATTTTTGTGTAAACACTAATCTGAAAACCAAAATCCTCAGAATAAAAAGCAACAAAGTAGTATACCGCTGAAAAGAGAATTAAACGCTTTTTAATACAGTGTGCCACTTGACCCTCATTCCCATTTAAGATTCTAAGGGTGACATCTACTCCTCCTAGGAGGTTGAAACAAGATGGCTAAAAATATTTATTTAAAGTGTCCCCCTTACAAATAAAATTGACGTGTCTCCGATTTTTCATATTATTAACTGCAAGAAAGATATTATGGATGGGAAGTTTTCAAATTGTCACCCTGTATATTTTATACGGTAAGCAAATACTTAATTTTCTTCTCTTTATGTTCAGTTCATGATTACACAACTTTTCGTGTTGATGCAATTAAAAAAAAATTCCCGATAAATAATACAAGCTACGCTACTGTTACAGGGAAATATTGTTAAAACAATAACCTAAAGTCAAAGAAGGTAGGTATTCCTAAAAGTTATGAAAATGCAATTATTTTTTAAATTAGTTCAATTATTAAAAGTCATGCCCTTCCACAGTCCATTATGACTTGGTCACTGCTAACGGCAGCTGTCCTTAAGAATCCAAATTTAGGGTAAAATAGAGTAACTCGGAACCCCTTCCATAAATTCGCACTTTTTTCCCAAGGGTCCGTCCGAGTGCCGGATGCACTTCGGCCAGATTTGGCTCAGAGTGCCGGTTCTGCATGTATGAGTGTTTTTTCGAACCCTTTTTTGCCCGTCTCGTTTCCTGTAATGCATTTATGTAGTACTACCTCTAGTTCTCCTATTGTGTTTATACGCAGATTGTAGGATGGCGTAGTTTTCTGCTTGGAACACCGTGAAAGAATTATCCTGAGAGAAGTAAGCATCTTTCTCCGCGGTCTTACTTCGTGTATACCTGCTCCGGTACTCTCAGATTGTTGCCGCAGGAGTGTCTGCTGTTTTATTGTCCCATGCATCCCGTTTGTCAATTACTGTCAAGAATGGTATATCGTAGCGATACCTGGAGAATTTATATTATCTGATCCCATTTCTAACTCAGGACCTCCTAAGTATGGCATAGGAGTACATGTCTGTGTAGTTTGGTGCCCCTCAAAAAGTGACTCAAAACTTTGCAGGTGAAGTGGTGAAACGTTTAAGATATTCTTTATTGCGGATATCGGGGTCGTTTTCTTAGGTGATGCTTAAGCAGAGCAAACTTTGTAAAAATTCGCCTTTGCACAGAGAAATAGGTTGGCGCTAATCTAATTGCTCAACCAAATTTCTGCCCTGTTGATTGAAAATCCAAATATTATAATTTAGGACATAAATGCCAATTTGCAACCACTTTATACGGTCGTCAGACTTACAAACTACTAGTCAAATTGGTTAAAAAACAAAATGATTGAAAATCATATTTTGCTACACATTTTTTGAAAATTGGCTATAAATTTACATTATTATTTATGCTCGAAAGTTGAACCAAAATTGTCCCAGTTTGCTTTAGTTTACCCGATTCCCTTATAAACTTCCTTTAAAACTTATAAAAAACGAATCACGTTACACCAGGCACCTTAGACTTGTCATATTACCCATCTAGAATGATGGATGGTTCTCATTTCAAGTTTGAGGTACAATTAACTGTTTTTACAATGGTGTTCCATCAATTTTATTAATTTCATTATTACATGGTAATCGAGACAGAAAATTAAATATTATAAATGCTGGTACTGCAATATAATTATTGACGGCTGTATCGTTAGAATAAAGTTATTTCTTTAAGTTTTTTTGCATATTTTCTGGGTGTGTGTCGTTTTGTATTTTATTAGGTCACAGGGTCTACGAAACAGCAATAAAAATTACAATTTTGCATTTAAAAATACATACCTGATAATGGCACACGAAAAATGAAACGTCAGAAAAAATATGTCAACTAATTTTTCGCAATCTCTGTAAATAAAGTTAGGAAAAACATAAAAACCGAAACGAGAATATTTGGTTTTTTCCGAACAAACAAAACAGTAAAATAAATTGCTCCCGTCACATTCACAAACTCAACAGAAAAAATCCTATATAGACAAAAAATTTTTTATCCTTACTTGTTTGTGTTATTAATAAATTGGTGGTGAGCTACCATTCTTCTTTTAAACTTCAAATATATTACAAGGTTTAAACTATTTATTAATATTTTGTACAACTAACATTTCCCTGCATGCAGATCCTTTTAACACAATTTTCTAACACTTTTGGCTATTGTTAGAAACGTCTTAATTTTTTATCGAATTAATTAAGGTATAAGAAAAGGGCTTGATTAATTTTGGTTATGTAACGAAATTTTTAGCCAGATAAGAACCGGCCGATATCGGTCGTGCGGAAAATATGCCAGTATTAGCAGTTACCTCATACACTCGTGTCCTCTTGCCGCCGGTGATTAATCGCCAGTATAATTATTGTTTCATTTTATATAAATTCGTTTATTTGGATTATGGTTGTTGTAGTGTGTATTGTGTTTTATTCATTAATTTTTAACATCAGAAATGGGATTTGCCCACAAGTGTCCACAATTTTATACACCATAAAAATTTACAGAAAGTATCAGGCTTTGTATTAATGCACCGTGATGACAAAATCCACCAGTGAGAAAACTTACGTTTGAATTTCAAGAACCATTTGAAGTTGGGTATTACCCGAAGGCCGATGCGAGTCAAAACAAGTACAAAAACGAACTAGGAGCAGATATTTCTTACGATACCTTATGTTAAGGGGATTTTTTAAGAAGAAAAAAAAACTATAACATCAAAAAGCCATCAAATGCGAAAATACGCTTAGAAGCTTTCTTACAAAAGTAAAACCCCCCAATAATAAAAGCACAAAAAAGTGCATCCATAGAATCCTTTAAGAGACAAAATACCGCTTCCCGTACGAGTTAAAGAACATCAGAAACATACCCAAAAAGTTAAACTTCGTGATCAGGTATAATGGAACATGTTTGGACCAACCAACATCATATGCAGTGGTCAGAAGTCAATGTTTTGGACAAGGAACAGCACTGGAAAAACGCAAATTCAGAGAAACAAACAGCTCAAACTTCACAGTCCGATAAGCACGTTTGCGGAGTCATCGTATACGTTTGCGCATGGATAGTATTTAAGACTGTATAGAGATACTAACTAACCGAAACGTTGCGTTTAGTAAAAAATAAAGACAATGGAAGTGCGACAAAGTAATTATTTTGATAATACTACATTATCCACCAATTTACAACAAACATTACACGTAAATATTTTTAGTTATGCACATATTATGACAGAGGACTGTTTTTTTAATTTCCGAGTTTAGGAATTACAACATCACATGTCCCACAATTTCTACCTATGGACGTTATAGGATGCTCTAACTCCTGAAATTAGTAATGCTGCGATGCGACAAATAAATATTTTTAGTATTTTTACTATTAGAAACAGAACATATTAATTAAAATTACGTGGGGTATATATTATGCGATCAAACGGTCTTCAATAACGAATTAGGGTGTCGCCTGTTAAAGAGTAGGCTTCCAATAACCGTTATTTCAATTAAACCTGGGATGGAAATGAGCGTCGCCAAATTACAGGGTGTAGATAAAAGCGAGGTGTGGCACAAGGCAGCGCATGTAATTCGCGATCTCTGGATTACAGGGCATCATCCACAGCTCTGTCGATACAAGATCTTTAATCGATGGTGTTTCCAGAGTCGTAATATATGTATTAGATGCCTTCTATGGGGCACTTTTAGTTTTATTTAGGCATAAAAAACTTACCCTAATTAGTAGGGTTAATGTATATAGGTACACCAGTTCTTTACAACAACGAATGTTCCTTAAAAATAGCACTTTGAATAAAGGAGTGTGTAAGTAGTTAAAAATAGTGTTAAATTTCTCTGAACCGTCTCCTCGCATAAACGAATAGTTTTGTGTTAAATATCATGGAATGTTGTTTTAAGGTTGATATTATCTATATACACAGTGTGACCAGTAAAGTCCGCATCATATGGGATTTTTTTTTATTAATAGTTTTATTCAAAATTTGACTTTGGCATCAAGTTCTGCTTCGATCGAGATGAAAATTAAGCATAAAAATAGTAGTCACGTGATTCTCATTATCTGTCAAATTTTAATTTTTTCCAAAAAATAATTTAAAAGTGGGGTTATTTCTGAAAATATGGAAAAAAGTTATTAGAAAAAGTTTTTTTAAATGCAGTTTCTAGTCCACATGCAAAATTTCAGCTGCATAAGATAATTTTGATTTTTTACCTATATTTTGTAAATTGCACCACTTTTGCAAAATAAGACTCAACGCAACCTACATAAAACTTCTCAGTTTTGACAATGCCTTATTTTAGATAAATTTTCTTTAAAGTAGCGCCATATTAAATATGTGCTTTTCTACAAAATCAAAATTGGGCTATTAAGATTTGGTCGCATGTGATGCAAAGTTTATTTGTTTTTGATTCTGTATAAGGTAACTTCATAAAATAAGTATTTTTGAAAACGTAGTTTGTGTCTGAAAGTTATACACCTTAATATTAAGACAAAAAGAACAGTGTGTTCAGTAAAGTGTTCATCAAGTGGAAAATAAATTTTAGTTTAACTTAACGTAAAGTTTATCTATTTTCAACGATTTAATTTAAAACCCATTTACTTTATTTTTTACTTCCAGGCACATACTACGTTTTCAAAAATACTTATTTTATGAAGTTACCTTATACAGGGTCAAAAACAAATGAACTTTGCATCACATGCGACCAAATTTTAATAGCCCAATTTTGATTTTGTAGAAAAACACACATTCAATATGACGCTAGTTTAAAGAAAATGTATCTGAAATAAAGCATTGTCAAAACTAAGAAGTTTTATGTAGGTTGCGTTGAGTCTTATTTTGTAAAAGTGGTGCAATTTACAAAATATAGATTATCTTATGCAGCTGAAATTTTTCATGTGGGCTAGAGACTGCATTTAAAAAAACTTTTGCCAATAACTTTTTTCGCTATTTTCAAAAATAACCCCACTTTTGAATTATTTGTTGGAAAAATTAAAATTTGACAGATAATGCGAATCACGTGACTACTAGTTTTCTGCTTAATTTTCATCTCGATGGAAGCAGAACTTGATGCCAAAGTCAAATTTCGGATAAAGCTATTAATAAAAAAAAATACCATATGATGCGGACTTTACTGGTGACACTGTATAATGATGTGTTTATATGTTAAGGTTGCACATTCTGTACCCGTTCCGGATTTTTGAGGCTGATTTAATTTTTATTTAACTCTGGACTATCAAGAGTGTTTCTACTTGCGGTCCATAAATTTCAAAAAACCAATAGTGGGTCTTTTTGCGTATTACAGCAAAGCGAGATTTAAAAATCTTTTTGTACAATTTTTTTTAAAACAGGATTTGGGAGTATAAAAATAAAAAGCTATTACTACTGCGCGCAAATATTTTTGATTTTTGTTCTACTTTTAGCTATTCAAATAAGTAAAAATGGCAATCTAGAACATATTACAGTTTTATGTCCAATTTTACATCTTTATATTTTTGTGGTGATAAACTCCTAAGCCAATCATCAGTTAAATAATCATATATGGAAAATAATTAAAGCTATGTTTGAATGTGTTTTATGCTCTTATTGGCAAATTCTTGTATTCCTTGGCCAATCCGTTCCTGATGTTTAACCCACTTCGATTAACATTCCCCTTGTTTCAAATTAGGCGTCAAATTCTACAAAGAAAACTTTGTAATTTTGTTCTAAGCTTTATCATAAACAAGGGTATGATATTTTGTAGCCGAAATGTTGTTGTTAATTTAGCTTATTTACTTATCGTGTTTGTATATTAAAGTATTAAAAAAGTTAAAATGTACATCCGTATTTTTAAAGAGTTTTAAATTTCAGATGGTTTTAATTAGAAGTGTATGATTCAAGAAACTGAATTTTGTACCTTGAATAGATTTTTGAGATAATAAACACGTAAACTCATCTCTGTAAAAATTTATTTAACCAAGAATAGTAACACACTTGGTCTAGTTTATAATTCCATAGTTACTGCATGTAAGTATTGTACGAACAAACCCTAGCATCGATAACCACCACTGTACAGAGTCTACACATCATAGTAGCCTAGACTTTATCCAATAAAATGTTTTTATGTTTTTTAATTTCCATGTATACCTCTTTTTGTTTCCCCATTGCTTTATTATTATTAATAATAAAGATATTTATTTGTGTTAAAATATAGAAATTATAAAATATATAAAAACTAAAAACAACTATTTTCGACAGTAACATACTAATTGGCACAAAAAGGTAGGATTTTGATTAACAGTTAATTAGTTTTCCAATTCGACCTTAAGATAATGTTTTGTGAAATGACTTTTGAAAGCCGAATAGTTTTTTTTTATATCAGATTCTATATTATTGAACCATTATATTAAAAAAAAAAATTAATATTTTAATTTATTCTGCTGTATTTGTATAATTATTTTTTCTTCCATGTGGTTTGTATAGTATGATAATTTGGAACGGCTATGTCAACGAGAAAAGTTCTTCCTGCTATTTTGTCTGTGTTATCATCCTAATCAGCCTAAACCTCCAATCTTAGAATTATGAAATTTCGAGGAAGGGAATTTTCGAAAATCAGCCTCCTAGGGGGTGTAAACGAGAGGATTGCAATTGTTTAGGAATTGCTATATCTCAGAACTAAAACTGGTGGAGGCGACTTTGGAAACAAGGATTTCTGTTATACCTGCAAGCGACAGAAACATCAAAGAAAGAAGGTGCTACGAAGTGTGCACAGCTTTAAACACTAGTTAAAGAAAAAGATATTTGAATTTATAATACACTTAAATTGTCTGATGAAGGTTAAATAAACTTGGACACTCTAATCGAGAAATTCGATGAACACTTTACTCCCAAAACAAATCTATCTTTGAACGATATAATCTGCTAAGATGTACGCATAAAGAGGGGCAAAGTGCGAAGAACTACATCACTGAGACCAAAAATTTGGCACTTTCCTGCGAGCTCAAAGATTTAGATTTAGGTAAAAATGGCGGATTTGCAAATAGTTTTTGGAATGTCAAATTTCTGCAAATTATTTTGCGTCTGCAAGTCCGCCATATTTGCAAATCTGCAAAGTTGCAGGTAAGCATTGTCTGTAATCTCACCCATAATTGCAACACTTATTTAATAAGACTATGTATGTGTTTTAACAACAGTTAGTGGTCAGGAAAACTGTACGGTCTTACTAAAACATATAAAAGGAGTTGATCAACTTACTTAATGGTTGACCAAGGCAAAAAGGGGGTAATACTATATTTCCACTGGCGTGGTTCGTGTGAAATAAAACAAAGATTTGAAGTTGAACTTTGGTTAGGCAGGTTTAATTTTAATGAGATTTAAATACAGATGGAATTTACAAGCATTTTTGTTATATAATGTGATGCGTAAAATCAAATTATGAATGCTGTAAAAGCCTTAAAATTTAGTTGAAGACGAGAAAAAACATATCTATATATAATGCGTGAATTAAGATTACGAATGCTGTAAAGAGTTTAAATGATCTACCAAATGAAAATATTGAAAATGGGTCTGCTACCAAAAACTAAATACATGCGCATACTGCCTGGAGCACAGCTTCCACAAACCCGCTGTGCAGAATTACCTTGTTGTGGCAGTTATAAAGGTGTTTTAAGGCTTCTAACCCTACACAACGAATAGAGCTTAAAACTGGGCTACAGAACAGTATCAAATTATAGTAAGTAAAAACAAATATAAATTGGAAAATCACTGTAAAATAGCAAATGTTCAAGATGTTTAATCATGATTTCACTGATATGTTATTTAAAGGTAGGTACTACGGTTGACTAACAGGTTGAAAGTCTTTTATTTAAGTAGTCAATGTCGAAGGGAATGCGATTCTGCATTTGAGTATAATTTATTACAGCCCGGATAGCGGCGCTGTATAGGAGAATGAGGATAAAAGTTATTGTAACAAATTTCATCAGGGCTTGCAGCCAAATTCGCTATTAGCATTTAATGTTACTGAGTTTGTGCACGATTGTGGACAATTAAGTAAATATTAGTCAATATATTGGTGACTTTACATGGTAACAATACATTTTTTACCTTCAACTGCTTGCAATTGTTTCATTTCCAAAACCAAAACAGGTAGCGTTTCAGGTTGCACTCGATTTGGTTGATTCACTGCGCAGTCACAGTCATTTTTTGTGTTAGAAATAGGTAATCACTTTATGTAAAATCACGTCTATTTGATGACGAAGGGATAATTATTCACAAAAAATTACTATTGATTTCCGTAGACCGGCATTTGGTAATGTATTGGAAGAATTTGCTGAATTACGGCACTGTAGAAATATAGGTAATCGAACACACGAATTTTTACCAATATCGCGGCAGAGATTTAGGACAGGGTATCCATATTACACAACAAATAATGAAGAGAAGTGCTGAGCAGGGCAGCTAAATTTGTAGAGTTTACCGAACCTTAATCGATAAGAATGTTTTTCAGGAATGAAAAACCACATTTTTAGTACAAGTCGCGTTAATTTAAATTGCCGAGAGACAGCACTGTTTGCTTAAGAGAAGCTATGACCGAAGTGACGAGATAGATTTTTTCTATGACGCGTAAAAGGCAATAGTTTCACCCTTTGCCCGACAGAGGGACTATTAGCCAATCGATGGCTCAGAACCGTGTTTTACAAAACATGGAACCTTTAAGTTACGCCTTCCATGGGGACGCGCCGATGAGGCTTTAGCCAATGAAGAGAGTTTAAGAAAGTCATGTGCCAGCAAGTGCTGCTTTCGTGGCAACTTTTAGAAGCATCTTAAGAGGTCATTTATGGTAGGGATGGCGGGAACGGAAAACCGTTAAATTTGAGTTAATGGATTTCGAGCGTTGAATTTGCATTTCAAAGAGGCCGAAGAGCTTAGGAATGCGTTCGGCATTTGGCGGCGATACCAGACAAAGGGAAATCGCGCTTGTGGCTGTAGCTACAGTGGCTGTACCGACATACAGCGGCTGTGCCGATTTGGCGCAGGATATTTGTAATTCTGAGAAAGCTGTAGGTTAGAAGCGGAACGATATTTACATTTTAGCTAAGCTGAGGAGCAAAATAGCCGTTAGAAATTAGCAAGGGATTTAAGCAATAAGCAATATTGTACGGATGCCGAGACATTGGAATGTCGGCGGGCCTTTGATCTCGTTGAGAGACAAAGGGAAACCATTTTTATTTTATAAATAATTCTAATTTACATATTTGGCGGGAAACATGTTGTTTCTTAGAAACGGCGTGTTAAGACTTGAAAATATTTGTTTGGAATCAACACGAGTAGAGAGAATGGGGAGTTTTTGCATAGCAATAATAAATATAAAAAAAAGGGTTTAATTTGTAAATTAAGTTTAATTTACCCCAGGGAGGGCTTGTTCCCGAACATACTGCCCGGCGTTGAAGCGTCGTAGCTTCAAAACCACACAAAGAGAACGGGGAAAAGAAAGAAAATAAAATGAGAGAATTTAAGCTTTGTCAAGAATGATCAATTGTTTTTCTTTGTGTAACCGATTTGCTACAACAAAGCAGAGTTAAGATTTTCTAATGCGAGGGGAATTGAATGTACCTATAGTACAAATTCAAAACTTCAAATTTCTTTGTGTAATCGATGTGTTACAACAAAGTAGAGGTAAATAAATAATAGGGGAATTGAATGTACCTATAGTACAAATTCAAGACTTCAAATTTCTTTGTGTAATCGATGTGTTACAACAAAGTAGAGATAGATAAATAATAGGGGAATTGAATGTACCTATAGTACAAATTCAAGACTTCAATAAGTAGACACAAGGGAAATGTTGAAAACTTTGAAAAAAGAAGTGTCCAGAAATCCGAAGTGGGAGTTGCGGAATGTAACGAAATTGGCAATGATTTTCTTTCTTCAGCAAGGATCGTTGTGTTAAGTCTTTGAGGAGGGTTGCAGACATTCATGCTGCTTTCAAGGTTGAGTAAGTCAAAATCATCTGAGTTTGACAATAATTTTGGTCCATTAAACCAAAGAGGGCAATTAAGTAACTGTTGTGGTAAACAACCACGGGAAGGTAAATCAGCTGGATTCTTTTTTGAGTCTATGTGTCTCCAAATATACTTAGACGTTAAGTCTTGGATTTGTGACACTCGATTAGACACAAACACTGACCAGCGGGATGCATGGGATTGTATCCAACAGAGCGCAATCATGGAGTCAGTCCATAAATGCGTGGAGTCAATAACATGATTTTTACTATAAATGTTTCGTACATTAACTAATAATGTTGCAAGGAGAAGCATTGCACATAATTCCAATCTAGGGAGAGACATAGTTTTAAGTGGAGCAACACGAGATTTTGAGGTAATCAAATTTGACGAAACAGTACCATCATCGTATAATGTTCGAAAATATGCACATGCGGCATAAGCAGACATACTCGCATCAGCGAAACCATGTAATTGGATTTTAAGTATTTTTCTACAAAGGAATAATTTTCGAGGTATTTTTATTTGGGAAAGATTTACAATATTTTGCGTAAAAGCATTCCATAGTGACAACACATGAGAATCTGTTATTTCAGTATCCCAATCAATTTTTAGGAGCCATAATTTTTGCATGATTAGTTTTCCAAGGACGATTACGCATGAAACTAAACCAAGGGGGTCATACATTTGGGCAATTGCAGATAGAATTGCACGCTTTGTCAATTTGATCAAGGTTAGGGTAGTAGGAGGAGAAAAAGTGAAGATATCCGAGGACGGGTTCCATTTAAGACCCAAGATAGAACTTGAAGAATCGTTAAATGTTAAGTCGTATTCGAGGGGTTGATTAATAGAGAGATTTTCAACAAATTTTGGAACATTTGAGAACCACTTGTGTAGTGTAAAACCATGTGCTTGTAACATAGAATTAAGTTCAGAATGGATTTCAGTTAACTTTTGTTCAGATTCACAACCATAAATAATATCGTCAACATACGTATGGTTTAAGATTGCATCCGAAGCTAAAGGAAAAGTTTGACTATTTTTAGTCGCAATATCATTTAAAACACGAGTTGCTAAATAAGGAGCACAGTTAGTGCCATAAGTAACTGTGGATAATTCTATGCATTTAAGGTCGTCATTTGAGGTAGGTCTCCAAAGTATGTTAAGTAAATATCGTTGATTTGGATTAATATAAATTTGGCGGTACATCTTCTCGATGTCCGCAGTGAGAACAAAATTGAAGGATCGAAATCGACTTAAGATATCATAAAGGTCAGGCTGCACCTGATATCCCTTTAATGTGACGTCATTTAAAGAAATATTGTTGCTTGTTTTACAGCTACCATCAAAGACTACTCGAATTTTTGATGTTAAACTGTTTTCACGGAATACTGCGTGATGAGGAATAAAGTATTTATTTATAGTTTTATTGTTGTCATCTACCTTTTCAAGAGTAAGAGGAACATATTTCGCGTGACCTAAATCAACGTAGTCGTCAATAAATTTAGAGTAATCGTTTTTTAGAGAAGGGTTGTTGTTTAATTTTTGTTCAAGGTTAAGAAATCTTTTTCGTGCTATGTAGAATGAATTTCCTAATTCTTGGGATTCATCAATAGCCTTTAACGGAAGATCAACTTGATATCTACCATCTGGCAAAATCTTGGTAGTGTTGAGGAAGCTGGTTTCAGCCATTTCCTCAGAGGGAGAGAGAATTGTTTGTTGAGGAAGTTCCTCGATAGTCCAAAATTTTTCAATGAGATTGCTTAAGGTTTCAAACCTTTCAGCAGTTTGAAGGAATAACGATACCCTCGAAGAGTCATTACGTTGTGACGATAAATAGGAAGAGTTGTAGTATACTGCGTTATGTGTAGAAAAGAAGGTCTGGGGAATTTTTCCCGCTATTATCCAGCCTAGTGAGGTTTCTTGGAGGACAGGGAGATTTTTGCCAAGTTGGATGATTCCCTGTAGTAATAAGTCATAATAAAGATCAGCGCCGATCAAAATGTCAATTTCTTGACTGATGCCAAAATCAGGGTCAGCCAAAGTTACATTGCTCGGAATGCGTAGTCGAGAAACATTAATGTCAACTTGAGGTAATTTACATGAAATATTTTGAAGTATAGCACAAGATAACTTAAAGGTTTTATTATGATATGCTTTAGAATGTACAGTCAAATCAACCATTTTATTGGAAGTAGAATTTGTTTGGGATATTCCAGTAATGCTCAATTTTTTATCATAAGTTTGAAGTTGAAGTTTATCAATTGTTTTTTGCGTAATGAATGAAGTTTGAGAACCGCTGTCTAACAAACATCTTACAGAAGTGCGAACGCCATTTGCGTTGTAGATATCAACAGAGGCAGTGGCTAACAACACATGAGAGGTTTGTGTCGCTATTGCTGATAAAGCCTGAGAGACACCAGGTTCTTGGCTAGAACCATTGGCGGAAGGGAGCTGGCTACCTTGCCGATTATTGTTTAAGGAAGAATTAGTTATCGTTGATGGAGGAGTATTTCTCTGTGATTGACGAGAAGAATACTGAGAAGAATTGTGACCTTGTGTATTTTGAGGAGATGCGCTTGCGCGAGTGTTGGAAGAACCAACAGTCTGATTGTTACGTGAGTTTATTTGTTGATTTCGTTGGGGAGCGATGTATTGTGAATTTTGAGCAGTAGTAGTCTGATACGATGGAGGAGCAACATTTTGGTATGTGTTATTTATTGAAGAATGTGAATTTACAAAGTGTAACAAGGTGTGATGTCTTTGAGAACAAATAAAACATGATCTTGAAGAAGTGCATTGCATTGTATTATGATTTAGACCTAAACAATTGAAGCAATATTGTTTCGATTTAATGAATTTGTGTCGTTCAGATACTTGTAATCCTTTAAATTTGGGGCACATATAAATTTTATGCATTTCATTGCAGAACAAGCATTTTTCGACATTAACGTGTGAAGAATTAATATGTAGAGACAAATTGTTGTTACTCTTTTTTGGTGCATGGCCTTCTAGGCTTGCGAGATTTTCTAAGACCGTGCAGCGTTGGTCTAAGAAGTCAAAAAATTTATTTAATTCAGGGAGTTTATTAATTCCTTTGTCTACTTCAAAGGCCTTTTTTGACATAAAGTCTAATTTCCTTTCAAGTAGATGTACAATGAGTAAGTTCCAAAGTTCCTCAAAGGACAAGTTTAGATTTTTTAAAGATTCAACGTTGCGCTTACTATCTGTTACAAATTCTCGTAAGCTTTGTGAACTACCTTTTGTAATTGAGGGGATGTCCAATAAATTTATTAAATGATTGTTAATAATTGAAGTTTTATTTTCATACCTATTTTTTAGTATGTCGATGGCAGAATGATAATTTTGATTAGTGACAGCTAGAGTGTCAATCAATTTCAGGGGTTCATCCTTTAATAAAGATTTCAAATACATAAATTTCTGTACATTAGACAGGGAAGGATTATCATTGATTAATGCTGTAAACAGCTGATAGAATGGAGTCCATTGTGAAATGTCACCTTTGAAAATATTTATGTGAATTTCGGGTAACCGAACTTGCGGTACCATTTGCGGAATCAAGGGTTGAGCTATAGTAGCTAGGGGAGGGGTTGACATTGCTTCTTGAAGCTTTATCAGAGAGACAAGTTTGCTCTTAAGCTGAGCATGAAGATCAAAATATTTATTTTCAACAAGACAACGATCTGTGTCATCAGGATCGATTTCCTCAATCGCTTCTTGGATTTCGGAATACTTTGAAAACGCCTTGCTTAAAGTTTCTAAACGAATTTCGTACTGAAGATAGTTTTTTTCAGTATCAGAATTTGCATCATACCAATTAGATACGCGAGTGATCAAACCTTTATGACCACCACGTTTTTTACATAATTCTTCTTTAGCCGTCATTATGTAGCCGTTAACTTTACACTAAGAAGAATATTACGATAAGTGAGAAACAAAATTGCACAATTTTTAGTGCAATATACAAATTCAAGAAAAGAAAAAGAGAAATATTTCTTTGTTACAGAGTAGTGCGATATATCGTTCAAAGAGAGATGAATTTTTTGAGTACAAAAAATTTCATAAGTTCGTTAGTTATTTTTCTTTGTGTAATCTTTATTTGTTACAAGAAGCGCAAATAAATTGCTATTTTTAAGTAAGAAATGTCAAAGAGTGGAGGATGAATGTACCTTTCATACAAATTCAACCTAGTAAATAAAAGAAAAATTTCAAAAAATTTATTAATTATTTTTCTCAGTGTAGAAAACTTTATGTTTTTTCAAAAAAGCGAGAGCACCTTTGTGCTAGAGAGAAATTTTATTTTTAAATAAAAACTGTCAAAAAGAGTAAAGGATGAATGTACCTTTCATACAAATTCAACCTAGTAACCAAAAAAAATTTCAAAAAATTTATCAATTATTTTTATCAGTGTAGAAAACTTTATGTTTTTACAAGAAAGCGAGAGCACCTTTGTGCTAGAGAGAATTTTTATTTTTAAATAAAAACTGTCAAAAAGAGTAGAGGATGAATGTACCTTTCATACAAATTCAACCTAGTAAACAAAAGAAAAATTTCAAAAAATTTATCAATTATTTTTATCAGTGTAGAAAACTTTATGTTTTTACAAAAAAGCGAGAGCACCTTTGTGCTAGAGAGAATTTTTATTTTTAAATAAAAACTGTCAAAAAGAGTAGAGGATGAATGTACCTTTCATACAAATTCAACCTAGTAAACAAAAGAAAAATTTCAAAAAATTTATCAATTATTTTTATCAGTGTAGAAAACTTTATGTTTTTACAAGAAAGCGAGAGCACCTTTGTGCTAGAGAGAATTTTTATTTTTAAATAAAAACTGTCAAGAAAGTAAGATTGAATGTACCTAGAGTACAAATTCAAAGAAAATGTAAGTAATTTTCCTCGTGTAACACGCTCGATGCTACAGCAAAGGAAAGAGAGCACTTCTAGTGCGAGATAAATTTTTATTTTTAAATAAAAATGTCACGAAAGTATGATTGAATGTACCTAGAGTACAAATTCAAAGAAAATGTAAGTATTTTTCCTCGTGTAACACGCTCGATGCTACAGCAAAGGAGAGGGAGCACCTATAGTGCGAGATAAATTTTTATTTTTAAATAAAAATGTCACGAAAGTATGATTGAATGTACCTAGAGTACAAATTCAATTTTTAATATAAGTATTTTTTCTTTGTGTAGAATGATTTATAATTTACAAAAGGAGAGTTTAGAATGTACCTAGAGTACAAATTCTAAGTTACAAGCAAAGAAATTTTTTTTTTTTTTTTAAAATTATGAAATATTTTTTGCAGTGTAGTATGATTTTTCTCACAACGAAGTGCGAAGTACCATTTTTATTTTAAAAATAAAAAATGATTTGAGAAACTGTAGATCTTTTGCAGTGTAACAATTTTTTTGTTACCAAGAGACACGTTAAAATGTCTATAACAATTGGATTCCCGATTAAAGTTTCGCAATAAAAATTTTTTTACAAATTCTTTAAGAATTTCCGTATTGGTTTTTCCGTGTAATGTGACTCCGCATGTGAAAACAACCACGATGAGGGCAACGTTGAAAAACTGAAAGTTGCTTTGTTAAATGAGTTTCAACAGGTTTGTCAATAACTAACTTATTTACACTGTGGAAATAAATAAACGGTATTCACTATGAAATATCAAAATACAATAAACAGTCAGGCAAAACAAAACAGACCACCAATTATTTTATCGATCATTTAGGCAATTTTTGTGCGTCTTGGCACTAAAGAAGGTTTTGATTTTTTATGCGAATAGAGCTTGTTAATAAAGAAGTTTTAGGCTGATTTTTGTGCGTATTGGCACTAATAGAAAACACTGACTTCAGTGTTTCTCAATAAAAAAAATAATTTTTTCACAAATTAATTTTTTGAAAAACTTCAATTTTGCCTTTACCAAATTTCAAATTTCAAATATTCGGCTCGCGAAGGACCATTTTATATGGTCAGGAAAACTGTACGGTCTTACTAAAACATATAAAAGGAGTTGATCAACTTACTTAATGGTTGACCAAGGCAAAAAGGGGGTAATACTATATTTCCACTGGCGTGGTTCGTGTGAAATAAAACAAAGATTTGAAGTTGAACTTTGGTTAGGCAGGTTTAATTTTAATGAGATTTAAATACAGATGGAATTTACAAGCATTTTTGTTATATAATGTGATGCGTAAAATCAAATTATGAATGCTGTAAAAGCCTTAAAATTTAGTTGAAGACGAGAAAAAACATATCTATATATAATGCGTGAATTAAGATTACGAATGCTGTAAAGAGTTTAAATGATCTACCAAATGAAAATATTGAAAATGGGTCTGCTACCAAAAACTAAATACATGCGCATACTGCCTGGAGCACAGCTTCCACAAACCCGCTGTGCAGAATTACCTTGTTGTGGCAGTTATAGAGGTGTTTTAAGGCTTCTAACCCTACACAACGAATAGAGCTTAGAACTGGGCTACAGAACAGTATCAAATTATAGTAAGTAAAAACAAATATAAATTGGAAAATCACTGTAAAATAGCAAATGTTCAAGATGTTTAATCATGATTTCACTGATATGTTATTTAAAGGTAGGTACTACGGTTGACTAACAGGTTGAAAGTCTTTTATTTAAGTAGTCAATGTCGAAGGGAATGCGATTCTGCATTTGAGTATAATTTATTACAGCCCGGATAGCGGCGCTGTATAGGAGAATGAGGATAAAAGTTATTGTAACAAATTTCATCAGGGCTTGCAGCCAAATTCGCTATTAGCATTTAATGTTACTGAGTTTGTGCACGATTGTGGACAATTAAGTAAATATTAGTCAATATATTGGTGACTTTACATGGTAACAATACATTTTTTACCTTCAACTGCTTGCAATTGTTTCATTTCCAAAACCAAAACAGGTAGCGTTTCAGGTTGCACTCGATTTGGTTGATTCACTGCGCAGTCACAGTCATTTTTTGTGTTAGAAATAGGTAATCACTTTATGTAAAATCACGTCTATTTGATGACGAAGGGATAATTATTCACAAAAAATTACTATTGATTTCCGTAGACCGGCATTTGGTAATGTATTGGAAGAATTTGCTGAATTACGGCACTGTAGAAATATAGGTAATCGAACACACGAATTTTTACCAATATCGCGGCAGAGATTTAGGACAGGGTATCCATATTACACAACAAATAATGAAGAGAAGTGCTGAGCAGGGCAGCTAAATTTGTAGAGTTTACCGAACCTTAATCGATAAGAATGTTTTTCAGGAATGAAAAACCACATTTTTAGTACAAGTCGCGTTAATTTAAATTGCCGAGAGACAGCACTGTTTGCTTAAGAGAAGCTATGACCGAAGTGACGAGATAGATTTTTTCTATGACGCGTAAAAGGCAATAGTTTCACCCTTTGCCCGACAGAGGGACTATTAGCCAATCGATGGCTCAGAACCGTGTTTTACAAAACATGGAACCTTTAAGTTACGCCTTCCATGGGGACGCGCCGATGAGGCTTTAGCCAATGAAGAGAGTTTAAGAAAGTCATGTGCCAGCAAGTGCTGCTTTCGTGGCAACTTTTAGAAGCATCTTAAGAGGTCATTTATGGTAGGGATGGCGGGAACGGAAAACCGTTAAATTTGAGTTAATGGATTTCGAGCGTTGAATTTGCATTTCAAAGAGGCCGAAGAGCTTAGGAATGCGTTCGGCATTTGGCGGCGATACCAGACAAAGGGAAATCGCGCTTGTGGCTGTAGCTACAGTGGCTGTACCGACATACAGCGGCTGTGCCGATTTGGCGCAGGATATTTGTAATTCTGAGAAAGCTGTAGGTTAGAAGCGGAACGATATTTACATTTTAGCTAAGCTGAGGAGCAAAATAGCCGTTAGAAATTAGCAAGGGATTTAAGCAATAAGCAATATTGTACGGATGCCGAGACATTGGAATGTCGGCGGGCCTTTGATCTCGTTGAGAGACAAAGGGAAACCATTTTTATTTTATAAATAATTCTAATTTACATATTTGGCGGGAAACATGTTGTTTCTTAGAAACGGCGTGTTAAGACTTGAAAATATTTGTTTGGAATCAACACGAGTAGAGAGAATGGGGAGTTTTTGCATAGCAATAATAAATATAAAAAAAAGGGTTTAATTTGTAAATTAAGTTTAATTTACCCCAGGGAGGGCTTGTTCCCGAACAGTTAGTATAAAAAAGTATTTAAGAAATAGTTACACATTTTAATTTAAACCAATATTCTATTTATATACAGGGTGGTCCTTAAGTACAACAAGAAAATCTAGGATATAATTCCTGGCATCAATTTAAGTTGAAAAGTTCATATGGACTTATGCCCTAAAATGCTTACCCTCTAAGATACAGGGTGTTAAAATATTTTCCATTTTCCTTTAAAACTACCATTTTTTTCAAAAACATAGTAGAGACAACTTTTGTTCCGCTTATATCAGTAATGCATAAAAATGCATCAGAGTTTAAAAAAAACAGTGGCGTATCACATATTTTCACAAAAAAAATATTGATGGTATCTTCATGCACGCCACTGGTGGAAGTAGGCAAACCCTTTTTTAACCAAAAAGTGTAGTTTAATACGAAATCAATCGACATCAATTTTCAATACCGTATCTTCAAGGAGTTTCGAAATTTTAAAAAACAATTATTTAAAAAAAATATTTTAACACCCTGAATCTTAGAGGGTAAGCATTTTAGGGCATAAGTCCATATGAACTTTTCAACTTAAATTGATGCCAGGAATCATATCCTAGATTTTCTTGATGTACTTAAGGACCACCCTGTATATTATATAACAAAAATCTGTACTAGAATGTATTTAGGAAATGGTTCCTACTGATGTATAGCTAGTATTTTTTTGAAAGACTGCTGCTGTCAACAATATATTTGATTCTGTGACATTAGTTCTAAATTTTATTGTGATATATATAAACTACACAGTTCCAAAAATAAATACATGCGTCCACCAGAACGTCAAGTAGACAAGTCGTTTTACTTGCACCCATTGTCAACCTTAAAACATTACAGGGGTAGAAATGGAGGAGTTAAGTTTTCAACGCAACCGCTAGAGAAAAAGATTCGAGTAAAAAATTTAAGACAAATTATTCGCAGGGGATAAATAAACATGTGTTTAGGCATTTATGAAAATAAATAAAAATCAAAGTTTATAGTCGAAATAAAATGTTTGTTTTGAATTTCTTAAAACTCAGCATACCAATTCTAATATACAATTAATAAAACACATACGTCTTTTTTGAAAATCGGTCCCTAATGGAGTGAAAAGCTTCCATGGAAAAATTTGTTTTGTCATATTTCCTTGAAATTTAGAAGAAATACTCTACAACACAAACAAGAAAACATATATATCTTTTTTTTATTTCTTCGTAAAGGCTGAAATGGAGATATAAAAGTTTCTATTAAAAAATATTATTAATTTGTAGGATTTTTGAAAACTTAACATAAAAACTATACAATACAAATAATGAAATACATACATATATCTTATTTTGTTTAAAGTCGGCCCTTAAAGGAGTAAAAGGGAGGTATATAAAAGTTTCTATTTTAAAACCATTTTTGTCTTATTTTCTTGAAACTCAGCATAAATACTCTAAACACAACTTAATTATATTTTTTTAACGTTTGCTCCTAAAGGGTTGAAAAGGGGTTTTTTAAAATTATATTGAAAAAAGTATTTTTTGACGAACTTTCTTGACATATTCCAATAAATTCTAATTTTTGGTATTATTTTTATAAACGAAGCTAGGAGACAAGTGACATTTTTATTGAAAGAGAAAGAAATAAGGTAAGAAAACAATCAAAAGTTACCAGAAAATTTTTATGCACTCATGGTGTTATATTTGAAAATATTTTCGCTTACGTGGCATCGCCCATGAAAACTTTTCTTCGTGCGTCCTTGAATCTAACTCCAGATTTATGTCTGGTTACTAAAAAAAACTTTACAAATAGAAATAAAATACAAAAGAAAAATTTGCTACAATATTCTGACAGTTTTCTGACGTTGAAATGTTTGTAGGTACTTATAATCAGGCCCGTGGAGAAGAAAACCGATCCCGGAAAATCCGGATAAATTTCAAGATAGGGATATCTAGGTATCCTCGTGCTAAAACTCCCATAATATGATTATCCTAAGAACCTGACTTCTTTTCTTTCCAACATGGGCTTTTAGCTAAGTTCACACTTGAGTTTACACCGTTATCGAAGTCTTGACAGCTTTATATGCCATGTTTTCAATGCAAACATTTTTATTAAGGGGAAGAAATACGTCCATGAAGAGAAATTTCACAAATATTTAATACGGGTAAAGTTATTGGGGAATGGCATTAAGTAACTTGGGTTATACTTTTAAGAGATCTCCAGCGAGATCTAAATATAGTAAGCTAAGTAAGAAATTATCACCATCGACTAGATCACGAAAAAGCATGTTTCTTATTTACGTCGGTCGATCTACCTGTGGCTCAAAAGCTAAGAAACTACTTGAAGGGGAATAACGGTGGTTTGTTTGTGGATTAACCTTGTTTAAGACCGGGAATAGTTTAGGTTACTATATTATTATACAAAGTATAAGGATCATAAAAAAATGTTTCCAATTCTTGAAACTTATTACTTTAATGTTGAGTTGCACAAATCGTCTAAACAATAATGCGCTAACCAGACTAACTTTAATTGTAACATCAATGATAGTGGAAAAAATTATTTACTCGATTTAATTGGCGTGGTTAGTTAATTTTTGATTAACACTTTTTGAACCCGTCATAAGTATCTTCTCATAATAAGGTACAAAAGCTGAGTTGTTGTTTAAAATAGGCAAACCATTTTAATATGAAAGTTGAATGGCAAATCTACCACGTATTTTTTTTTAAATGGAATACCATATACAGTAAAAATTTTAATTCCTCTCGCAAGATGGATTCCAAGTCACGTGACACGCTGTCAATTCTGGTCTATTGAATTTGAATGAATACGTAAGTTGGTAGAAATTCATTGACCAACTTGAAAATTATATATTATGTGAAACCTTCAAAAACAATTGATGCAATAGTCTCATCGGTTCTACCGCCTACTACTGCCAAACTATTATAATGTCAACTAAAACTTACAGTGGTCCGGTATATTTTGGATACTCGACCACTGTGCGTTGTTGAGGTCGCAACCCACTGTACGCTATTCAGGGTCAAGTGCGTTGCAACCTCAACACTTATTTTGCTATATAAACCGGGCCAGCTTGAGCTGCAGGCATCGGTGTCTACCACCCGATCAATTCATCAATAGGTGACAATCCTTGACCATCGTCAAGTGACGCACCCACTCTTCAGTTCAACAACAGGTGACAATCCTTGACCATCGTCAAGTGACGCACCCACTCTTCAGTTCATCAATAGGAGACAAGCCTTGGCCATCGCCAAGTGACACGCCTGCCAAACACGATAGCCCCTTACACGAATAAGTTACTCTCCAGACTTTTATTCCTCTGTCTACGTCCCTGGACCACGAAGATAGATTCGTGACAATAATAATAAATATGACTTTATTGTAATTTACAGGAGGGTAAAGATTACAAATGGCGGAGTTGAAGCTTAGCTTCCTATTATAATAATATTTTATTTTGAAAACTTTGTTTTATAAATTATATTATAAGGTAATAATAAACATGAGTTTTTATATGCGATAAAAATAAATGTCAAAATAGAGTTAAAAACTATTATACGAAAATTACATAAACTTCGAAAATGTCACTCATATTTACAGCAGAATTATTTTTTTATTCGTTCAGGTTATAGGTAAAACACTATACCTCCCTATACTTCAGCATAAGCTAAGTAATTAATTTCAGTCAGATATTAAATTTACTGTCAAGGAAATCCCCATATTATCAGTTTTTGGCTTATTCCTACACATACCCAAAAAGACCACTATAACGACAATTGGATTTGGTATTACAGTTTACATTACTTTCTAACCCAAATAGATAGGCAATATATTGTTAAAAACTCCAATTTGGCCTGGGATTTAATTTTCTTTGGCAATGAAAACCCTACTTTAACAGTTTTTGACTTACGTAAGGTACGTAGATCCAAAAATGACGAACATACATTTAAAGAAGAAAAATTTCGAAAACTAAGTTTTTGACAAAAACGGCGTTCAAATGAAATGAAACTTATTACATATCGATGAAAACTAACGTGCAAGGCACATAATATTAATGATTCATAATGAGTTGACTCTAAAAATAATAATAAAATTTTAACCTGCAAATTTTTGGTCAAATGAATAATAATTGTAGGGACTTTCTGGCCACACAAAAGTAATAAAATGCAATCAAAGTAAAAATAAAAGGCACCAAAACCAGTAAACATTTTTAAAACTTAACTAATCAAATGTAACACAAAGCACAAAAACAATTCATAAATCGGTGTGTGGGTTCATTACAGTCCACTACTAATCTGAGAATATTATTGTGTCCCAATTTTAGCTGATCGAAAAACAAATTCCTGGTATAACGAAGTTATAGCTGTTCTCTAGAAGGGTCATTGTTAAGAAAATTTCATAAATTTATTTTCAACCAATTAGAAGGCTCCTTTTTGTTTACGTTGCTTATAGCAACGGGAGACTATGGCGATAGTCTATAGCCTATTAACCTAATGAAATTAATAAGTGATAATTTTTACTACGACTTAATTTTAATTCAAATGTCAAGTCATTTCGAAGTGACAGGTGAGACAAACCAACAAGTAAAAATCAGTTTTTTAGTCGTACCCGTGATATTTATTGTTACAATAATATTATGTAAAAAATGATTCGTTTTGGTAATGAATCAGCAAGTTCGATTGCTAAAGAAATTGAGCAGTTAGTAACTCATTTTTATTACTAAAATGTGAGAAACTTAAATAACAAATTTGTTATCTGAAATCCAATGTCTTTATAGTTTTAAATTCAAATATAACTTTAAAAAACATAATATTTCCGATGAGTTTAGGTTAATATGACGCATTGTATTTTTACAATAGAAGTTGATTTTACTTGTTAGTAACTAAGGTTTATTACTAAAATTTCAGGAACATTAAAAGAAACTCCAATTTATGAAATTTTCTTACCGAATCTCCCACGCAGCAGAATTAATTCCCGATAATTTTTCTGCTGCTAGGGAGATTATAAGTGATAGTTTTTAAAAAAGTGGTTGGCAAAGAAAAGTCCTTTCTACTTTCTTATATCTTCTTTTTTAAAAACTATCTTAAATTCCTGGTGTCATCTGTCGAAAAATGAGATAATTCGTAGCGTTTTGTATATCTGTGATATTATATAGCATTTTCTTATTCTAGGAATCAAATAATGTAACGTTGGTATACTAATACTACAGTCGGAATGCACATTTAAAATGGAAAAAAAATTCCACAATTTTCTTCTTGCAGTCGTAATTTAAAATAAATATTTTATGTATCTTTAAAGTAGGTAATTAAATGGGGAAAATTTGTTCTTTTTTTGTATAATCCCAATACAATACATTATTTTTAGTAGTTTCGTCCAAAAATTTCTCTTCAAAAAATTAAACCTAACAAGAAATAAATAATTAAAAAAAAAATGATTTTATGTCTCTTTAAAGTAGGTACCTAACTAAATGGAGGAAATTTATTCTTTTTTTGTATAATTACAACACAGATCATTATTCATCAATCATATTCTGCCTATGCGTCGACCACCATCTCATATTAAAGGGAGAATTTCATTTTTGTTAAATAACCGATAATGTCAACTTGGCAGGACCATCGTCAAAAAGAAGAACAAATATAAAAAATACATATTTTTAAATAAACAATAATAAATAATGCGGAACTATGGATCTGACGAAACGACAGGAAAAATCTCTTCTTCGAATTTAATTAATAACCTTCTTTTTTTAGCAGTCAGTGAAAAAGAGATACTTTTCTTATTATTCCTTATAATAAAAACCGGCCATTTTTTTCGAATCTCCTCATAAAAAAAAATCCCGTCACCGCCACTGTTGCTCGAATAGATCAGTCAACGTCGCCAATGGGCTAGTGTGACAGACACACGAACCGGCGATAATGGATGACCAGCGAGTCCTGCGGCGCTGCCCGATTCTATTCCCAGCCCGTGACGGCCGTTCTGATTTTTCGTGTTTGCGATACACCATACACCACCGATTACACGTCACAATCGGATTTAATAATCTTAATGTATAAATCACAAATAATGTATATTTTTTATAACATTAATAGTATATTATTTAACGAGAGTATAATGTAGGCCATAATAAAACGAGGATGAAGTTTACGGCACGAGCCAAAGGCGAGTGTTGTAAATCATCCGAGTGTATTATGGTTCGATTAGACGCGAGTCAAATACTATACTTTATCTAAAACCATCCATTTATACAGTGCCTGAAAAAAAGTTGAGTTCATATGGGAAATATAATAATTACACTTGTTGTTTTATGATAATTACACTTGTTGTATTATGGATAGCATAATGCTCTTATTATCAGAAAAAAGTTGAGTTCATAAATATGGGAAATATAATAATTACACTTGTTGTTTTATGATAATTACACTTGTTGTATTGCATAATGCTCTTATTATCAGAAGTATTATGCACCTATTATTAAATGGTTGTACATACCCACCAAGCAAAAAACCTCGCACTCGCATTCGCAACATTGCAATCTTCCTTCAAAATTCTTGCAAGAGCAATATTGTATTTGAAAGCTTGTAGGTAAACACCGTGGAACTCTCTAAAACAACTTTTCTATTTAGTTAATTCCCGCAACGTTGACTTTTGAAACCTTTCATATTAAATATTGTTACAACTTAGCTTTCGGATTCTCTATGCTACGTTCGATATATAAATTTAGAGAAATGTTTCAAGGGCAACTTGTAACGTGCAATATTTTAGCAATCTTCAGTTTAGAAAGTTTCAGGCAAATTATATAGCAACTTAGCAGCAATGTTGGTTTATGAATGTCTTTTTGTAATTGCAATTGTGCTGCCCAATCATCGCTTCAGTTCAAATAGGTACGCCACGCGTCGGTCGGGGGGGTTATGTTTTCGGTCTCAGAGTCAGATCGGATCGGCCATTTTTATTTTGGCTTGGCATTTCTTTTAAAAGAGTGAAGGACAGTGTTTTATTAAGAAATAAGGTAGGTTACATTAAATTTAATAAAAGTTTATGCATGCTTAGGTACTTTTTAGCAGGGAACAAGTTGTTCTCTGTTAGGTAGGTAATTTTTGGAAATGGAGGTGCTTTTAAACACAAAACATAACCTAGGTATTTTATTATTTAATTTGTATTGGTGTGTCTTGTTTGTGGTACTACACGTCACTGGAGACTAAACTGAAAGAACCCCTTCCAAAAAAATTACCAAAATTAAAGAAAAAAGCGCATGCATACGGTATTATAACGGCAGATATTCCAAAGTTTTCACTGGATAGGCTTGCAGACACAATTTTTTCAAGTTAATTCAATAAACAACTTAAGATATAGTGTACTCTCTAAAGTTAATTGAAGTTGAATTTGTAGGCATCTAGTACTAGCAATAGGTTACTAGTAAAAAATGTGTTTGCGAAACCTACACAGAAATTTTTCATTCGTATAACCTATACACGAGTAAATTTTATATAGTTACGGGTTCCAAATCAGTAGAATGAGAATGTATGTCACAAGCCAATTCCGATACCCTATAGTTGGGGACCTTTGTCCATTTTTTGCTATTTTTAAAAAGAAAATTATTATGAGAAATTGCACACAAATCATAAGTGAGAATAGCAGTGTTTTGAAATTTTAGATACATTTTTTGAGACTAACTGGAGGAAGAAATTTGAAAGATGCAGTGTACAGATGTTTGGAAAAGGTCTTCACCAATTATGTGGGGCAGTTTTTAAGTTGGACTGGTGCCAAGGGGAACTACAAAACAAAAACTTTAAGTAAGTAAGTATGGACTACCTACTTCTTCAAAAAAAAAACTTTAAAACTCACTTCACTTATAACAGGTAGATTTTAATTTTTCTTTGGCAATACTATATTATATTAAATACATCAGATTTGTATTTAATCAAATTAAAAATTTTAATGAAAATTTTACACTCTTAATTTCAACCAATCAGAAGCTTGATTTTTCTTCGGTTACCATTAAAACCCACAGAATAACCGGAAATTTTTGACATTTGTGGTAAAATTAATAAATGAAAATTTTCCTGAAACGCCATTTCAAAGACATTTCTAGAATATATGTCATTTCTAATAAAAAAATTAATTTGTACGTAGGTTCTTTAATAAATGAGTTTAAAATTTTCTAACCGAAATCCCACGTGCTTAAATTAATAAACGGTAAATTTTTCCTCGATCATGAATATTCAAGTCTTCAGAAAAATTTCCGGTAATAATTTAATCACTGTATCTATTAGTGATTGTCATTTTTTTTTATTTTAGAGGCTGTCCGAACTAATTTTAAAGAACTTACAGATCAAGATTTTGAAAATTTTTACAAAAACTGGTTTCAGCATGCTAAGACACGTTTTGAACGAAGTAATTAAAACAGATTAGGGGTTAAGGAAACCAAACTTTGAAGGAATTAAATATAAGAAAAAAGTGTATACTTAATATATATACAGGGTAATTCACAGTGAATCGGAGAACGGGAGATACGTTTTATTTGAAAATTTGTTTGTCTAGATAAACGACCATGGTCTATCGTTCTAAAATATTTTCAGCATTGCGGCGTTGCCGCTTCTGCCCAAAACAGGTGGCAACATCGTTATTTTAAATAAAACAGCCTATATATTTTTATATTTTTAGATTCTACGTAACATTCAAATTATTTTTTAATATACTCCTTACTAGTCTATACTTAATAGTTTTCGAGATATTGACTCTTGAAAAATGGCATTTTTCAACTTTGACAGCTTCTAGCATTCTAACTATATATGTCTCTTAGAGCAAAACGGCTCACATGTTCCTGATGTCCTTGATTTTATTATGTTCCCAAAATTGTCAACTTTCGGTTAAACAGGATGGAACTCGAAAGCAGGAAATTAATTATTTTGATTGATTGATTTGGTTGATTTTTTGGGAAGATAATAAAAATTGAAGGAAGGAACACCAGCCGTTTTGCTCTAAGACATACAGTTAGAATGCTAGAAGCTGTTAAAGGTTAAAATTGTCATTTTTCAAGAGCCAATATCTCGAAAACTATTAAGTATATATATAACGTAACGTATAACAATGAATATTGTATTAAAAAAATTATTTGAATTTTACGTAGAATCTAAAAATTTAAAAATATATGGGGGGTTTCATTTACAATACCGATGTTGCCACCTGTTTTGGGCAGAAGCGGCAACGCCGCAATGCTGAAAATATTTTAGAACGATATACCATGGTCGTTTATTTGGACGACCAAATTTTCAAATAAAACGTATCGCCTGTTCTCCATAAACGTCTAACGTACCATCCACCGTGAATCACCCCGAATATATGTTATACCTATAATAATATTATATATAGCAAAATAAATACACTTGTTTTTTTTTATAACATGAATAATGAATAAACGAATAATTAATGAACTGAACTCTTATTTCTATAGAGGCCCAGAAAAGGGCCTGCCAAACACCCTTAAAATGGCTAGTAACAAGTCCTGCAAACATACCTTATACTCTGTACTAAATCGAGCCTAAATCCGCTCCTATACTTGATTGAGAATATTTCTTTAAAACAAAAATTGCTTAAATGGATCAAATTTTTTAAATAGGGGAAGGAAATGTTTATTACCATTTAGTTGTGTTTCTCTTTTATATAGCTGTATTTTATCTTGTTTTGTTTGTGTTTTAAATGTTATTTTAAGAAACATTGTCCAAGCGAAGTTAACATGTGTTTTATAATGTTGCTGGAACCTGGCATGCAACTATTGCAACAACCTAGATATTTTTCAATCGCCGTCACATTTCTAGTGTAATGTTACTATAGAATTTCAAAAAATTAGGTTGCTGTAATGTTTTTGTGCCAAGGTTGCTGTAATGTTTTTGTGCCAAGGTTGCTGCAATTAATTGCGTGAGACGTTGCTGTAATTTAAATATCAACATCGCTAGAATGTTGCCGAAGCGATATATTTGTCAATATTGCAATTGAAACGTTCCTGAACGGCCGATTAAGGCTTGCAGGGATGTCCCCAACTTCACGCCGCAAGAAAAAGAGCAACATTGCAGCTCTCTTTGAAAAGTTACTACAACGTTGCTGCAACAACATTTTGCTTGGTGGGTAATAGTATATTATTTAACGAGCGTATAATGTAGGCCATAATAAAACGAGGATGAAGTTTACTGCACGAGCCAAAGGCGAGTGTTGTAAATCATCCGAGTATATTATGGTTCATTAGACGCGAGTCAAATACTATACTTTATCTAAAACCATCCATTTATACAGTGCCTGAACAAAAATTTAAGTTCATATGGGAAATATTACACTTGTTGTTTTATGATAATTACACTTGTTGTATTATGGATAGCATAATGCTCTTATTATCAGAAGTATTATTCACCTATTATTAAACGGTTGTAGATAAAATAATTTTATTTAATTATTTCGTAATGTCGGTATAGTAATACCTACAAATCATGATCCATGAAAATGAGACCGAAAACCTTTATGAAAATAAATAAAAATTACAGAATTGAGTAACATACTGAGAATACTTAGTTATAAAATTAAAAATGGGAGCATGAGGTAAAATACATGTTTTGCAAGATAGACCGTTTGATACAGCTAAAGTCAAATAGGGAACTTTCCAATTATTTTTTTTTAATAATATGATTTTAGGCCTAAAAAAATATTCCCCAATTATTACTCCTTAAAAATCAGTAATAACTTGGTAAAAATTCTTTAAAGTTTCGCGCGTGTCAAAAGCATTTCAAACGACCTTTTAAGCGCGCCAAGCCCGATGACGTCACGAAGTATGACTTTTCCGTCATCCGTCATCCTGACCGTTGGCCGAGCTACCGAGTTTGCCAACCTATAACCTATTTCGTGGATGTCATCATGACAAATAATACTTCGTGACGTCACGACCCGTTTTTACCCGCTTGGGATAATTTGAATTTTGGGGCAGTTTTAAATCTTTCTAGCGGTCTTTTGGGACGAAATATGTTGTTTTTTTTGCTGCCATATGTTTCATGACAATATATACTTATGATTTATAGAATTTTTTCACCATTTAAAATTTTTGTCCCTATTGCTCTAAGAACACGCCGCATCGTGACTAAGTCACCTGTCATTTATGGCAGCTTGTTGAAGTCTGGTCTATTTTTCGTTAAGGTTGAATTCTCAACGTCATTCAATCTATTGCCAACCTATAACCTATTTCGCGTTGATTTTTCGAGTTTATTATTTTAATAACTAACATTTAAAGAAAACCAATATCGTCGGTACATTATTTAGGTTGTATCTGATATATTACAAAAATATCAATTTGTTTCATTGCTAATTTTGGGAGAATTGTATAGTGAAAGAACAATGAGTGACAATTACATAATAATGTAAAAAAAAATCTTACCCGATATTTTTCGCTATACAATTCTCCTAAAATAAGTTATGAAATTCCTTGATATTTATTAAATATGCCAACTATTACCTATAGAATATCAAGTCGATACTGATTTTATTTAAATTTTGTGTAAAAGCTAGGAAACATAAATAAATCCACGCGAAATAGGTTATAGGTTGGCAAGCATGTTGATACCACCACCTTAAGATGTTGGCGACAGAGACAGGACTGGGCTAAGTTCTTTGTTCTTTAACCATCGCATTAATATTTTAAACTTGTATGGGGTCTTAATGGTTTATTAACATAATAGCTGGCAAAAATATAGCGTTAATTTTATTAACAATTGAAACATTAAACTCAACGTGCGATAGATTAAAAGTCATTTCGTATTGTTCATTGGTAAAACATAGAATTGCATTTGCCTTGCACTAAACTTACGAATGGAAAATGCTATGAACAACCCTGACAACATACAAGAATTTCGCCGCCCTAAATATTGTAGCTATGAGCCAATCAAGAAGCAAGCGCATGTTTCGAGTTCAAAGCTGCATTGCTATAATATAATTTACGTTCACGGCGTAGTGCAAAGCCGCCAAAATGACATGAGTTTTAAATACAAACCGCTGGAATAGTTCTCTGTGAGCGCAAGGTTTGACAGCCTATTGTACCGTAATTAAAATGGATAACTAATAATACTAAATTTATAATAGCAAATGTTGATAAATGAAATGTTTATTGTTATTGGAAATAGGAGAGTTAATTAACCTAAACTGGTTTATTCTCCTCACCGTTCAACTTAAATAATAAACACCAAAAGATTTAGTCTCTTTAACCTGACGTATGAGCTTACTGAACTGGGAACTTATAGGAAGAAATCAGTCTCAGTTGTTAATGTCACATGTGGGTGTCCACTGTCGACACTAGTGTTGCCGCCGAGACGAGAGATTCTCGTCTCTCGTCTCGTCTGGCCCTCTCTCGACGAGACGAGAAAGATGTTTTCTCTCGAATAAAGCTCCGAGACGAGACGAGAGAAGTACCCTCTCTCGTCGAGAAATTCTCGTCTCTTTTGATCTCTCTCGAGCAAAAAACGTTACTTTTTTGAGCTTTATTAAATCTTCTTAAATTCCTCTTTGCAAAAATATACATAATGTCTATATTTGGACCAGCCGTTTTCGAGTTATTTAACTGCAAATAGACGAGTGAGTTCGACAGCCTATAGCTTTCTAACAGTACATCTTAAAGCGAAACGGCGCATGTGTCTATATCTTTCATTTTCACTATCTTCCCAAATCAATCAAACTTCCGGCTAAACCGGATGTAACTCGAAAGCAGGAAATATAGTTCTTCCTGTTTAACCGTAAGATGATTTTTTTGGGAAGATAATAAAAATGGAAGATAGGGACATGTGAGCCGTTTTGCTCTAAGACGTACTGTTAGATCTGTCCAAACTCAAAAATTACATTTTTTAAAAGTCAATATCTTGGAAATGGAAATTACTTACCGTGCTGGTGTTTTGGAGCACCCTGTATAGACAAAAATAATTTTATAAGAGGCACCTCTTAACCCTTAACAAGCTTCGTCAAAAGTTTTCCGCTATCTTAGTGGTACAGGAGATATTGACCTTTGTCGCACTAATGGGCCACCCTGTAGTAAATACCAAGCAAAGTTTTACCGCATTTAGGTTAGGTTCTGTCATATTTGACATATTATTGCACACAATTTATGTCAAATATGATCGAACCTAACCTAAACGCGTTAAAATTTTGCTTGGCTTTTACTATACTTATACTTATATTTAGTTTAAATCACGAGAGAAGCGTCTCGCGGCAACACTAGTCGAAATGCTTTGTTTTTAGAAAAAGTTGACTCTACCACTAATTTTTTTCAATTCATTTATGTCCTAATTAAAATAGTGTAGGTACTGCTGAGTCTGTTGGTATAAAAAAGACTAATAAAATTAAACCATGGATTACCTATGATTTGGTTAAATCAATTAAAATTAGAGATATTATGAAATAAAGACTTGTCGCAAACTTTACACCTGAACTCGAACAAGCAGGTATACAAAACTAAATAATCTACTAAATAAAATTAAACATAACTATTACAAAAACTTATTAACTAACTAATAATCAAAATCATATGAATGAATTTCATGTGAGATGACAAATGAATAGTGGTTTTCTGCAATTTTGATTTTTTAAACATTGGCATAAGAATGATTGAGAATATAGTTTGCCAATAAATAAGTCACAGTTCTTAAGACCTGTCGCCGAAAATGAGATTGTAAATTGTATTAAATTACTAAAAAATAACAGTGCGCCCGGCTTTGATAACGTACCTATTTGTAAAAGTCATAAAATATATACAACTCATTTTATTATTTCATCATTAGAATATTTAATAAATAATATTTTCTATAAGAACTGTGCCTCAAGAATTTAAAAATAATAAAGTAAGTACAATTTGTTAAGAGGGCGACAGGCCAATTATCTCAATTATAGAACAATAAGCCTAATTAGCAATTTTGCAAAATTATTTGGCAATTGTGTCAAACCTAGTCTGAGCGTCTGGTAAATTTTTTAAATTGTATAATATGTGAACATCAATTTGGATTTATGGAAAGAAAGAGTATCTACTGCACAAGCCATGATTCAGGTCACGAATAAAATTGTCAAAAATCTTTATTCGGGTATGTTCGGGACAAAAAGGTATTGGTGTGTTTTTGGACTTGGCAAATGTATTTGACACGGTACCTTACGATAAACTCCTACTCCTACATCTACTAAAATGGTACGGTGTGCGTGGTGCTGTGTGCTGTATTAGTTGTCTTTGATAACTACTTGGATGACCGCTGGCAGTTCCTCCTGATACACCCGATATAAGTATTAAAAAACTATTTTATATATAGTTTAACTTAAAGAAATAGTTTATACTTTAAGTGGAGTGTAAATTTGAAAGGACACAGTAAGACACTTTAAGTCTTCTTTCACTGGTAAATTAAGGTAAAAAGTTTTAACGAAAAGTAAATTCTTTACATGCGTTTCGAATTTATATGCATTCATCGTGCTTTTTTGGGTGCAAAATCACTTACTATATAGGTCAAAAATTAAGAATTTTAAGGCATGAAGGCAAATCATAAAGGTTTATTCTTATCGCTCGAATCCGACAAGGAAGCAAAATCCATGCAAAATAGCCTCGTCTATCTCACAAAATCTCCACATAATGTGTGCTAAACGCCACAAGTGTTATAATAACTCAATGTTGTCATCCCGGTTTAATTTACAGTCTGTAATTGCAGGGATCTCTCTCTTCTCGCGCCCCGGAGGTGCGAAGTAAACAGGAGAGGCCAGTGATACATTGATATTTTAGGATAATTATTTCAGTCACACCCATTTAACACCAGATGCCGCTGTGATAGCGCTTAATAACGGGGGATGAAGATGGACAACGGTGTATCGTTATAATAATTATTATGCGATGCTACGCGTATGCGGTGTCCCTCATTGGATGTATATGCATATCAAGATCGGTTTCAAAGTTTGCCTGCGGCACTGCTTTATTTAAAACGCATTTAAAATGGATTTTCTTGGATTTGCTATGATTTATATAAACATCTTGTTAATGTAGCCTATTATGCTTACATTAGCAAAATGCGCCCTGTAATCTTTAAATATTACCTTTATAAGATAAATATTGTTTTCAAATTGGTACAGGGTTAATTTCGTCAGATCCATCCTTAGAAGCGTTTCGCTATATTATGGATCATCAGGGCTAGGATCTAATAAATCAAAGGAACGTGTGTATTACTTATATGTAGTAAATATGTATTATATAGTCGATTTTAGATACCTTTAAAGCATACCAAAGTACTTAATACTAACTTTTAATTTTAAATAGATCTTCCTGTTTATAATTGAAGAATCACCTTTTTATTGATGGAAATCTTACAAGCGAATTTTGCTTACTGTTATTACGTACATACAATATTCCACAATTAGAAATTCTTTACCCAGACCATAGAATATATGCGATGAGGTTATCATAAAGTAAGGGATATATTTTAACTTATTACCTTTATAGTTTTAACAAAGTAAATTAATAACCAAAAGTAAATGAAATCTAGTTGCTTACATTTTTGAAGACCACAGGAGAAAAAGAAGGAATGTCACAAAATATCAATTAGGAGAAAAATAAATTTTAAAGTTTAAAACTTCTAGGGTTCTTAAATGTTGTATACAGGGTGGTCCTTAAGTACATCAAGAAAATCTAGGATATTATTCCTGGCATCAATTTACGTTGAAAAGTTCATATGGACTTATGCCCTAAAATGCTTACCCTCTAAGATACAGGGTGTAAAAATATTTTCCATTTTCCTTTAAAACTACCATTTTTTTCAAAAACATAGAAGGGACAACTTTTGTTCCGCTTATATCAGAAATGCATAAAAATGCATCAGAGTTTAAAAAAAACAGTGGCGTATCACATATTTTTGTTAAATAAAAGACCGTTTTCTATAAACTGGTTGTATTTATTTTATTAAAAGCAAATCGAATAACATTATCAAGCCAAAAGGAATTCTAACAAAAAACGGAAACGCACCAAACTTAAGGTAGAGTTCGTTCCGCTCTAAGCGGTCCTAAGTATAGTCTACCATATATAACATTCCCCTTGATAAAGAAAAGTAAGAAACAATTCTAAAAACTATTTTAAGAAAAACAAACCCTAATTTAAATAACTCAGAACTGAACTCTGAACGATAATCCTATGAATTGTAATTTAATCTTTCTGGAACTTTAATTACTCTACCCGACTTGGTTGTTGTAGGTACAAAAATAACTTCATCGTCCAGACTTAAGTTTTGATCATATTCGCTATTCTGACAATCTAGAAAACTATCATTGTCAGAATCGCTATGAACAGAACCGTAGCTTAAAGGATAATTTTTAATAAATTTGGTATTTCTACATAATACATTATTATTTTCTGTTTTTACATCAAATGACCTTGGCCTAAATTTATTTTTATTTTTTATATAACCCTTTTGCCACTTTTTATCATTTAATTTTGTTTTGTATAAGACCCGTTGATTCTTTTTAAAATTATTATTTTGAACACTGCACTTTTTATCATAATTTTGTTTTTGTTTCACTTGTCTTTCTTTTAAAACCTCTCTCACTCGCGAATTATCACATTTTTCCGGTTTAAAAAACATATCCTCACCAGGCAAAATATCCCTCAACCTTCTATTCATTAAAATTTGTGCTGGAGATTCCAGTTTATAATCTATTGGGGTATTTCTGTAAGACAGAAGTGTAAGATACAAATCTTTGTTTTCATGTTTGGCCTTACGTAACATATTTTTTAAAGTTTGAACATTTCTCTCCACTAAGCCATTCGATTGGGGGTACAACGGACTTGACATAGTATGGTTAAAATTCCATGATTTAGAAAACTGTTTAAAAAAAATACAATTGAATTGTGGACCCCCATCCGTAATGACACATTTTGGAATTCCGTGTCTAGCAAATATGGATTTAAGAATTCCGTGTCTAGCAAATATGGATTTAAGATGTAAGATAACTTCATTAGATGACTGACCGTCAACAAGCTTAGCCAATTCAATATACTTGGAAAAATAATCGACAACTAGTAAAAATACCTCAGCGTCAAAATAAAATAAATCGCAGGCCACTTTTTCCCATGGCAAATCAGGTAATTCATGGGGTAACATAGGTTCTTTCGGTTTATTATTTTGAAAAGTTTGACACGTTAAGCAACTTGATATTAAATGTTCAATATCACGTGATATATTAGGCCAGAAAAAAAATTCACGAGCTCGACTTTTACATTTTGTCATTCCCATATGACCGTAATGTAATTTATCTAAAATATCTTTACGTAAACTTGGTGGAACAATTAATTTTCTATTTTTATACAATAAACCGTTGGCTTCCGTTATCTCATATTTATATTTAAAATATGATTTGACTAAGGGACTGACTTTTTTGTAGACTTTTGGCCAACCATTTTTTACATAGCTTAACAAAACTGCCGATTCTTTATCCTGAGCCGTATAAAAAGTTATTTCTGACATTTTTTCGTCCGTTGCATTTAAACTATGACGTAATAAACAAATTTGTGTTTCGATCTCCTCTTCGATACAATCGTCATTATTTAAACCATGTGGAAGGTACGCCCGGGACAAAGTATCAGCAAAAATTAATTCTTTACCTGGTTTAAAAACCAATTTTATGTCATATCTTTGCAATCTAATAAACATTCTTTGCAATCGCGGAGGGCATTTATGCAAAGGTTTTTGAAAAAGTTGAGTTAAAGCTTTTTGATCTGTTTCCACAGTAATCTCCTTGCCAAATATATACTGGTGAAACCTTTCACATGCAAATACTAAACTAAAAAGTTCTTTTTCTATTTGTGCCCAATTTAATTGAAAATTACATAAAGATTTTGATGCATACATGCAAGGCAACCCCTTCTGCAGTAGTACAACACCCACGCCATCTTTTGACGAGTCTGCAGAAATTGTTATAGGTAGTGTGGGGTCGTAAAACTGTAAAATGGGCTGTTTTATTAATTGTTTTTTTAAAATATTAATTGAGTCTTCGTGCCTTTTTTCCCAAACCCACGCAACATTTTTTTTTAATAATTCTCGCAGAGGTGCAGTTATTGTAGAAAGGTGACCTATAAACTTACCAACATAGGTAACCATTCCCAAAAATCGCTGTAAATCCTCTTTATTTTTGGGGAAAGGCATATCTGTTATCGCTTTTATTTTAGAATCATCAGGTTTAAACCCAGACTCAGATATTTCATGACCCATGTAAGTAATATTACTAAGACCGATTTTACATTTATTTTTGTTAAATTTTATATTATTTTGAAGTGCAATCTCAAGGACACTTTGTAAACGCTCATCATGTTGAGATTTAGTTGTACCCCAAATTAAAATATCATCTAAATACATTTCTACCCCTGGCAAATCAAATATTTCTTTAAATTTTTTATGGAAAACTTCTGGGGCGCAACTGATACCAAACGGAAGCCTCAAAAATCTATAGCGACCGAAAGGCGTAGCAAAGGTACACAGATCCGAGCTATACTTATCTAATGCAACTTGCCAAAAACCTGACATAGCGTCCAGAGTTGAAAAAAATTTTGCTCCACTAAGTTTTGAACTGATTTCCTCAAAAGTGGGAAGGGCAAAATGTTCCCTGCGGATATTTTTATTCAAATCGCTGGGGTCTAGGCAAATTCTTAAGGACTGATCTTTTTTAACTACTAATACGATAGGATTAACCCACTCTGTTGGGTAACTAACCTTACAAATAATTTTATCACTTTCTAAATCATTTAAAGTATTTTTAAATTTTTCAATTAATGGAAAAGGAATTTTTCTGGCAGCATGCACAACAGGTTGGGCGTTTTCCTTTAACTTTATGTGATATTGACCCTGAATGCAACCTATACCTTTAAAAACGTTAGACTATTGTTTAATCAATGAACTATCGGTAACTACATCAATTTTTCTAATAAGATTAAGGCTAATACAGCTATTTAAACCAATCAAGGCAGGAGAATCGGTACCAACAACGACAAAGTCTAAGAAAAATTCGCGATCTTTAGATTTACAGTTTAACTGACATTCGCCTAACACTGGAATAATATCGTTAGAATAATTAGTCAGCTTTACATTCGACTTCTTAATGTAATTTTTGTCGCAGCCTAATGTGGAATATGTTTTATAGCTGATCGTGTTAGTCATCGCACCGGTGTCCATTTTAAATTGCACATATTTTGTATTATTTACCAAAAGTCTAATGTTCCACTCTTTTACACTATTATGGTTTTTAATCATACCAATAAAAAAATCAGTAGCTGGTTCGTATAATTCAGAATTATTGTCATTGTCTTGAATCGAATGAACAAACTTTCTTTTAAAGCATAATTTTTGAAAATGATTCATTCCTCCGCACAATCCACATTGCTTTCCATATGCGGGACATCTTCTCACTTGATGAGTCGTGCCACACTTGTGGCAGTTAAAGCGAGAATTCCAATCTGTGGACTTTGCTCCAGGAACACTGCCATTAGGATTGCCGCCTAAACTTTTGTAGCTGTAAGGATATCGCCCACTTGCACCAGGTTGATTAGTGCTGCCCCTTGCTCGAACTATATTCACATCCTTGTTTTCACTTATCTCTTGTCCCTGTTTTCTGGACTCTTCTACTGCTAAACAAATACGTTCGGCTTTCTTGAGAGTGATGTCTGGCTCTTCTAGCAACCGTTCCCGTAGGGAATCGCTATTTAATCCAATAATTAGTACACTACAAACAAGAGAATCTTCAAGCTTGTCAAAGTTGCATAACTTGGCTTTATTTTTTAAATCTGTCAAAAACTGCTGAATACTTTCCCCAGTTAACTGTTTTCTAGTTAAAAATCGATGCCTTTCATAAATTAAATTGGTTTTCGGTTGAAAAAAACCGTCGAAATAATGAATAAGCACTTCGATTTTATCCTTTTCTTCATCTTTTATTTTAAATGTATTAAAAATACGTAGACCATCATCACCGATATACTGTAATAACTGAGCACACTGTATGTCCTCCGCTTTTTTATTAAACTCCGTAGCTTTTAGGTAGTTTTTAAATTTTTGTATCCAAAATTTCCAATTTTTGGATACATCACCACTTATATCTAGAGGTGCAAGACCTTTAAATTCCGCCATACCGACGCGACGCAATGTTGCAATTATTAATTTATTACGTTTTTATTTTTAAAACTTTATTATTTTAATTTTAAGTTCGCAGCGCCATGTTAAATAAAAGACCGTTTTCTATAAACTGGTTGTATTTATTTTATTAAAAGCAAATCGAATAACATTATCAAGCCAAAAGGAATTCTAACAAAAAACGGAAACGCACCAAACTTAAGGTAGAGTTCGTTCCGCTCTAAGCGGTCCTAAGTATAGTCTACCATATATAACAATTTTCACAAAGAAAATATTGATGGTATCTTCATGCACGCCACTGGTGGAAGTAGGCAAACCCTTTTTTAACCAAAAAGTGCAGTTTAATACGAAATCAATCGACATCAATTTTCAATACCGTATCTTCAAGGAGTTTCGAAATTAAAAAAAAACAATTATGTTTTAAAAATATTTTAACACCCTGTATCTTAGAGGGTAAGCATTTTAGGGCATAAGTTCATATGAACTTTTCAACTTAAATTGATGCCAGGAATCATATCCTAGATTTTCTTGTTAAGGACCACCCTGTATATCAAAATAAAATAAGGTCATTTTTATTTATATAAATATATGTATGTATTTTAAAATATTGTAATTGAACATACATTATGAAAAAATGTAAAGTTTACAATAGGATTTTAGTGTATCTATGGAAAACAAAAGAATTGTCGCGGTAACTATTGATAGAAGTCTCAAAAGAAATTATGGTAATTTAGAGTATAATTGAATTGTTTGGCATGGCCTCCCAACTACATTTTCGTACGAAATCTTCGTAATCCAGCAGCCAGCACTGTAAATTTTGCATTGTAGTAAACCAATTATTGTTTGCAGATCTACGTTCAAATTGTTACAATTTACGTTTACGCGAGTTTTATTTTGAGAACAATAATTCCCTAAATTACGATAATTTCGTTTGATACTCGTATCAATAATAGTTGTCACATTTTTTTTGTTTTCCATAGATACCGTGCGAGCAAAAATTATTTGCATCAAAGAGGGCCTTGCATCTAAGGACGTAATGCTTAGCCGTAGCGCTCAATACCTGTTGGGTGTCAGTAACTACCTATTGATTAACAATTAATGAGTTATTCCGTCATCTTTGACAGTCGTTACAATTTGCTTCATCGCTAATTTTTTCAGTTTCTTGAACAATTCACACAATGGGCTTTAGGAACAGCACAAAACATTCATGGGAATGTTTTAAATAAAATAAAGTTTTTAATTAATATTGTAATTCGTTGCCAGGACCGGACTGACAAGAAGTGTAAAAAATATGAATTTAAAAAAATAAGTAAGGACAATTCATCATTATGAGAAAGTAATATCGCCATTACATTTTGAGGGTAGGAGGGTTTAAAAATTCAAATCAATTCAATTCAAAATCCAGGTCCGTATTTAAAAAAGTAAAGATGGTGATGGCCGCTCGGAGACAAAACGGCGGATCTTTAGTTAAGTAACGTCATTTTGTAGAGAAGAAAAAGTGGCAATGACAAAGTGTCATTTATTTTTAAATAGCTAGTCAACTAAGCTCAGGAAAAAATAGAAATGATTTTGCAAAATTTCGGTTTTTTTCGAATAAAATCGGAAGTATTGGGAATTTGAAAACTTTTAAAGCGGCATTATAATCAGCACCGAATTGCACAACTTTGCCCCCATTTAACCGTTTCTCTAACTCCTATGGTTTCCGAGATTCCAATGCTGGTATGTCGAATTTGTAACACCCTGTATGTCTACTTATTTTATTACTCATTAGTTTGGCATATCATGTCATAATATGAATTTAACAAAATTTTAACCTAGATTTGGTTAGATATATCGTCCCATATCATTGTGATCTAAACCAAGCCCTAAGTTTTTTAATCCAAGCCCTCTGTGATGCAAATAATTTTTGCTCGCACGGTAGGTACAGTTAAATCATATTATGTAAGCAACTTAATGTAATTTACTTTTTGTTATTAATTTTATTTGTTAAAAATAGATACCTAGTAAGTAAAAATATATCCCTTACTTTATGATAACTCGTTATATATAGCTACGCATTTATAGTAACATATTCTGTGTCCAGGCAGCTCATTTTGGTTTACAAGTGCGTCAATTTTTGAACGAAATATTTTTAAATCAGATCCCCAGACCTCACGACTTTGGTGGTTTAAATAATGTTTTTAAAAATAGACCGGTTAATATTGAAGATTTTAAAGTCCAGATTGGAAAAAAATTACGTGGTACTTTTGACAGCGTATTACAGGCTCGGATAACTTTAAAATTTCTCCAATAAGACGTACCATAGGTTAATCATTATAACTTAGATCTAGGTAAATAATGATACTTTGGCATAACTAGGAGTACTTTCTGGGTGGGAGTCTAGTTTCTAGACAATATAAATTTAATTACAGGAATTTTACTGAGATAAGAGTTAACTTCATTGTATTCCTGCAAGTTCTATAGCTCCCCGTTAAAATCCCATCAAAGGCATTTTAGTATATTTTTCGCAAATGAATGAAGGGTGTGCGACGCGACGGCGACGAGCCTTGGCACAAAGATACAAAATCTGTATTTTAGCTTGTGAAAAATCTGTTGCTTGAGCTATTCCGCCTATTTTGTATTTACCATTTTAGTAGCTACGTAAAAAACGTTTGTTGAGTTTTTTTGTTATATACTGCAGTAGTGAGCACTACAATTAATAGCCTGGGGTGGGCACTACCGCCCCCCCCCCCCCTCACTATTTACGCCAATCATTGGTATTAAAATAGAAGTGACAACTGAACTCTCATGTTACTTAATATTTTAACATATAAAAAAAATTTGTTTTCGCCTTGTGTTTTTTTGTTTATAATTTTATTAACTATCATTTGAATAAAATCAATATTGTCGGCACTTTAATTAGGTAATATCTGACATATTACAAACCAATTTATTTCATTGCTACTTTTGGAAGAATTGTTAGTAAAAGAACAAGACATAATAATTAAAAAAAAATCTTATCCGATATTATTCGCTAGGCCGCCGATTCGCTATCCAAGTCTTCTAAAATAATTTGTGAAATTCCTTGATAAATATTTGTGTTTTTGATGATAAAGGTTCCTTAACAAAAAAATTGGAATTTTTTAAAATTGTTAACGAATATTTCTTATTCTTATTGATATTTTATCCTATGTTGTCATTAATTCCTACAATCCAATGTTTTAGTGCCTAAATAAGGCATGCATACCCAACTATTTACAAAATAGTTTTTTTTTAAAGAAATAGTCTATGCTTAAAGTGCATGGAGTTGAAAGTATATGGGAAAGAAAGAAAAAACTAAAAGTCTTCCTCCACAAAGTTTAATAGAATAAAAATTCTCTAGGGGTCACTACATGTTTCAAACGTAGGAATGTTCATCATCAGGAGATAGAAAACGACGGCTTAATCTGCAAACAGGCCAACTCCATTTTTTTCAAAAAGCAGTTTATTTAATGGTCGCCTTCTTTAATTAGCTATCTAGCAGTGTACAAAACGATAACTTCTAAATTTCAATAAAAAGCGTTGATATAACCCGCACAAAATTAAGCCAACTCCTTCCATATGAACTACAATTCGGTAAAAGAGCCAACTACGCATTAGCCGGCCATTTTGCCTTGCGTTTCGACTTCTGGTAAAAAATGTAGCTTCGTTAAAACGGTTATAAGCTAAGTGAAAAGTGATTTGTTGTTTAAAACAACTAGAAGATATTAGGTAAGGTAGGTTACTTTATGTTTTTAAGGCCAAATTACAGTGATTTTATTATAAATTTAGACGTTAAGTCTGTTGTTTCAAATTATTGGAGTTGGCTTGTTTTCTGACTGGGCGCAAACTTTACGATGATTACATATGGAATGGAGATAGCTGATTTTTGAATAAACAGTTTTACCTTGCTACTGTAAAAAAGAAAAAAGGAGTTGGCCTGTTTGTAGATTAAGCCGTCGAAAAGTTATTTAATGCTGATGGTGTTAGCAAAAGAGAAAATGATGTAGAACCTTAATGGAGCTTCTATGGACTTAAAAAAATTGAAATGTAGAAGAGACATGATATGAAGAAAATTGATAAAGGTTAAACCATACTGAGTAAGTGAAAAAGTTTTTAATGGGGGTTTAAACCAACCAAATAAACTGGGAAAGAAAAAAAATTTCTTTCTAAGAAGGTGTCGAAGATTAATTAATTTTTTTTTTATAAAAACTTTTCAAACATCTGTCTGTAACACATTATGAGGATAAAACTAAATATATCGCATTAAAATTACATTTTAAAAAGTGTTTTTGTGGGATACTGAGGATTAAAGCTCAATAACCCCGCGAGAGGTTAATTTAAAACCAATAAAACCAATTAAAAAGTTGCACATTTTTAAAGTAAAAGTCAAAAGGTTGTTCACGTCCACGTGTTGGGACAAAAGTCTGTGTAGAGACCCCTAGAGAATTTTTATTCTATTAAACTTTGTTTTTTTCTTTCTTTCCCAAATAGTTTTTTACTAAACATTTTACTACTGATAAAGTAAGTATTTTCTAATTTCGGAATCAAGACCCACACAAAAGTCTAACCTTTAAATATTACATTTTCCTTATAGACCAGGAGATTTAAGTGTATTGTCCTAGTTTTCATCAAACCATTTTATCAGAACTTTAATTTTAGCCTTTAAAAAACATTTTTTTTTATGTGGATGCTCTATTTGTGAGCTATAAGAAGGGTTTATCACAATGATTTAAAAAAAAATTACTTTCCCCTCATTTTTAGTCTATTTTTTTTTATGATCAAGCAGCACAAGCACTATAGGAAAAATCCTTTAAGGCGCTCTGGGAGCGGTGCGTGTGCGAAGAAAGCGATTTACGTTTTTCTTGAATCGTTGGAGGTTATATTCGGTTGGAAACACGGTCTCAGAAAGGCCGTTCCACAAAGATGACGTCCTCCAAATGAAAGAGTTCTGAAACAATGATGTTCGGGGTGTACTAAGTTGAACCACATAGGGATGGGCGGCAGTGGTTTCGTCGTGTGTTTCTGTTATGCATTACTCTAGGTGAAATCGAGCGGGCAATATCTGTCGAATACTTGCCATGGAAATATCTGTAGAAGAGAGTCAAATCACCAACCTGTCTTCGATATTCTAAGCTGTCGAGGTTCTTAGTCAGCTCGTGGTCGCCGATTAGACGAACGGCCCTCCTTTGGATGGAATCCAACAACCGAAGGGTATGCTTCGGTGCAGAAATCCAGATATGAGAGCAGTATTCTAGTGATGGTCGAATCTGGGCTTTATAGAGTGTCAAAAGTTGTTGAGGTGTATACAACTTTTTGGTACGGAAAAGTATACCGAGCTTCTGAGAAGCTGCACTGGCGATTGCCACAACGAGATTATGCCAAGACATATTTCCTCCCAGGTTGACACCAAGCAAATTAATAGACGAAATCAGTGGAATTGCGTGTCCTGCCATAACGATATCGGGTTCTGCAATGTTAACCTTCTTAGAGAAAACTGCTTCCTGGGTTTTTTGAGCGTTAAATTCGACTTGGTTACTGTCACCCCAAGACAAAATTTCTTCCAGGTCTTTATTGAGGCGTGATACCTCATGTTGTCTGCGAAGATGTGCGTCATCAGCCGATGTTTGAGATTTCAAAGTAAAAGATGAGATAGTGTGCTGTCGTCAGCAAAGCTATATATTGGATTTTCTGTTTTCGCTAGAAGGTCGTTAATGTACAGTAAGAAGAAAATGGGGGATAATATGGACCCTTGAGGAACACCAGCATTGATGGTGAAGGCGTCTGAGAGAAACCCGTCAATCGCCACTTGCAGAGAACGGTCCTTGAGGAAGCTAGACAACCATGAACAAAATCGACCGGGCATACCATAAGAACGCAGTTTACTTAGGAGCCCCTTGTGCCAGACACGGTCAAAGGCTTTAGGGATGTCCAGTGCAATAGCCCGGGACTCCCCATGATGTTCGATTGCGTTGCTCCAAAGATGAGTGACATATGCTAGAAGGTCTCCTGTTGAGCTGGACTTACGAAAACCATACTGATGGTCGCTGATAATTTTAAGGCCTTCTAGGTATTTTGGTTGATAGCTTTCTCCATCACCTTTGATATAATTGAAAGCAATGCGACTGGTCGATAGTTGTTTCGCAGGGTTTTCTTGCCTTTCTTTGGTATAGGCTGGACTCGCGCCTTTTTCCAGCAAGATGGAAATATTCCTTTTTTGTAGGATAGGTTAAAAAGTCTACAAAATACTGGTGTGAGTTCATCGGCGCATTTCTTGAGCTTTTTTGGCATCGAGCCCCTTCAGAATTCGTTTGACAGGACGCTGACGGAATACGATATCAGTCATTTCCGATCGAACTGCTGGAATGTTCGGGGGTGTTTTTCCCTGAAAGTCCACCGTGGAGTGTGAAGCAAATAGTTCTGCGAGTAAGTTCGCTTTATCTTCAGCCGTGGTTGCTATTGTATCCTCATGTTATGAGCCTCTTTGTTTTGATCTATCGTTTGCTTAGACTGGTTTCGAGCGGTAACAAAGATGGTGCGATTCACATCGGTAGGATTTTTACGCCATTGTCGGTAAGCTAGATTTTTAGCTCTGACAGCACGCTCGCAGTTCTTGCTAAACCAGGGCTTGCTATTAGAAGGGCGCTTCTTGGAGAAAGGAATAAAGGCTTCCATGCCAGTAAGAATGACATCGGAGACCTCTTGAGCACAAGCGGATGGATCATCTAAAGAGAAGCATACTTCCAGCCAAGGAAAAGTGCGAAAATGGTCCCTTAGGTCTTCCCAACTAGCTGATGTGTAGTGCCAAATTTTACGAGGTTAAGGAGGTTGTTCAGAACAAATTGGCAGCTCGCTTAGAGTTGAAATAAGTTTGTGATCGGAAGATCCTAATGGAGGATGAACGGTGACTGTGTATGGGTCAGGGTTGGATATCAAAAAGAGATCTAAAAGACTAGCAAAATCTCCATTTCGGTCTGGAATTCGCGTTGGTTCTTCCACGAGTTGAGTTAGACCAGAACTGTTCGCAAAAGATTCCGCCTCACGACCCTGTTCATCGTTGGTATTTGAGTATTTGAGCCAGTTGATATTGTGGACGTTAAAGTCACCAAAGATAGCGACTTTGGCATTAGGATGGTTGGTTTGCAAGAAGTCAATTGTGTTTGCTAGTGACGAGAAGAGTGCTCTGTAATGGGTGTCACTTGGAGGACGGTAAAGGCAGCAGATAAACTTGGTGATTTTCTGCGTTGATATTTTAAACCACATTACATCAAACTCTGCTGGTTCAAGTGTGTCCTCTCGTTGGCAGCAAATATCATCTCGGATAAAGAGACAGACCCCAAAGTTGCGTCTAAATCGGAAATGAAAATCGTATCCAGGATATAAATAGCTGACGGTGTTCGTTGACGATCTGACCTTTGTCTCGGTCAGTGCGAGCACATGGGGCTTGGATGATTGTAACTGCTGGTGGACTGAATTGATGTTAGTATTAAGCCCTCTGATATTGCAGAAATCAATTTTGAAGCTGATGTTTTTGGGTGTGTCAGCAACTGTAGGTGCCACACTATTTCTCCGTTGAGTGTTGTTAGAGGAACCCAGTATATTGTCGGAGACAGTGGATGTTCGGTTAATATCGCTTGATGAGGCCACAGGATCAGCCCCCACCCGGAGATCCGATCGGGGGGACAGTTTACCTCCGGAGTATTTTGGTCCTGGAGCTTCCATCATGCTTTTTCTTCCCACTCTATAAACCGGAAACATCGGCACAGCGACGAAACGTTGACTCTAAGAATAACTCAAGAGCAACTTCACGCCGCCTAAGCCGATGCAATGGTATCTCACCAAGCGATGCCGGGTGGGCCAGCATCTACCATTTCCAGTCTAAACATTAAATGATTAAAAGCAAAATATAGGTACTTATATGTAATATATCAGTAGCTCTTTCATTGATCACTTGCATTTGTATGTGTATCTTTTTTTTCGAGCCGCAAAAAGACAAAAGTTCTTACAGTGCCTACCAGAGCAGAGGTTTGTTCATATAACAGCCGTGCGTATTATGTATTATTCTGTGATTACGAGGAAAGAAGAAAACAAGTTAAAAGTTATTCTAGCTTAATTTTAAAAAAATGTTTGCGGAGTAAATATAAAATGAAAATAAATGGCAACCTACTTATATATTATATAAGATAGCAAAGAAAATCTTTAAAATATATACGCATAAGGAATATAACCATTCACTCTCTTAAATTAAAGAAAACAGCATTAAGTAACCTACGGAATCGCTGAGATAACATTTTGAAGACAATACTTATTACAACTTTTATTATGCTGAAAAACGGTACTTCCAATTAAGGAGTACAAAAACGTTTACAACCTGTAAAAGCCGTCATTACCCATTTTAAATTTTAACGGCAATACCTACATACGTACATTTGTTTATTTTCACTTATACATGGTGTTTAAATGCGCTTCGAGAAAATTAAATTGTTGTAAAGATACCTATAAATCATTAGTTGGTTTCTTATTCTTTAAGAGGCTCAAATTAAAGTTAGCGACAAAGTAACTATACTAGCTATTATATCTTGTATTGTTTCTTCCTTTGTACTGACTGACCCTGACTGTATAGGTAGATACTTCTATCTGTTTTTAGATATAATAATAATAACAATAATACTTAATAATAATAACATTAATAATAATAATTTTAATCATAATAATAATATTAATTATAATAATAATATCAAAAGGTATAATCCAAGGCGACTGGTTCAGGCCCTTTGGTTCATTTTGACCATGAACCCACTATCATTAATACTAAAATGGACAACCTATGGATATTGTCTTAACAAAACATTTTATCATCTATTTAGCGACGACGTTATGACACAATGTCCTTTGGATTAGACAAGTGCGAACCCTAAAAAGCTTAAGAGGAAAAACCGAAGAAACTCAAGGACAGCTTGAAGGCATAGATATACTAAATGAGGACAAAACATATAAATACTTACGCATCTCCCAAAACAAACAAATAAATCACACCAGCCTAAAAAGTGAGTTTAAAAATAAATATAAAAGTGGACTTACAACGCTTTTTAATGATGGTAACCTTATTACTGTCATCAATACCTGGGCAATCCCGATACTCCTTCGGAATTCTTAAGTACTCAGACACCGAATTGCATGAACTAGATAGACTTACGCGCAGGTTGTTAACAAAATTTACATTCCACCACCAGTGCTCTGCACTTAAAATCATCTATTTAAAGCGAAAGGAGGGAGGAAGAGGGATCATTGCCCCTTCGGAAGCGAGCAGTTATAGGATTATCACATGAATTGGCTCTTAAAATATGTTATTAGTAAAGGGCAGAATATTATGTAAAATGCATATATATATATATGCATTTTTTGCATATTTTGTCAATTTTATAATGAAATGCCTATTTTTCATAAATTATTATTTTAAGAGCATATTTTTATGTTTTCGGCTATATCAAAAAATTTAAAACGTTAAAGATTTAATGTCCAGTTTGGGACTTATTTCAAGGATTTTTCAATCTGAAGATAATAATAATTATATTTACATTTTGGTTATACACAAAGGTGGTTTCCGCAGTAAAATGGATTACCCAACATGATCCGCGCGCTATACCAAGTCAACTTGTCAGCTTGCAACTTGGCAAGAAAAAGCTTTCCACGGTAAATACCCTGCTGCTTTTTAAAACTTACACAGAGATAGAAAAATGTCACTGATTTGTTAGAAAGAAGGCAGCTTCACGCCTGAGACAAAAGGATTTTAAATTTCTATCCGAATCCGTGTCATTCGCACAAGAAGTTATAAGAAGGTTATCTTAAAAATAAATGTGGAAGATGTGTGCAGAAAATCAATTTCCCTGGAGAAATGATAGAACATATTATGGCATAATCAGGTAGCAAAGATCATCCTTAAAGATCTTGCTCATAAATTAGACCAAAAAAAATATCTCACAATATTATCAATACGCACCCGAATCAGTTCTTGAATCTCCTGAATATCATATAGTACGGAAGTTTTAAAACAGTACAGGTTAAGATCAACTTCTTCTCTGTGCTGTAAAAATACCAGGAATACCAACAAAATGCTGTGAAAAAAAAAATTGAGTAAAATACTAATGATAGGTAATTTTAATACATGCATTCATTATTCCAGATCAAGCTACAGAACAAATTTAATATATAATATGATAAATACAATTTACCATATTGATGCACGATATATATTATTATAATCTAAAAATGTGTGCACATCGTGTTGCCCTCTAGGAATAAAACTATAACGTAAAAAATTATGTCTTATTAAAAAAAAATCGATGTGGTAAAATCTAAATTTTTTAAAACTTTTTTGGGAATGCGGTGAAACAATTGTTTAATTTTTAATTTTTGGGAATGATATCACTCCATTAGCAGAGGAGAGGAGACTTTGATCATCAATCGTTACTGTTTTGCAATAAGACCGGAAAGCCAACCTGCCTGTCTATTTTCAAATATGGGTATGTATTTCAACCTTTTATCATAAAACCCAATGTTTTTTAAAATAAAAAATTATTAAAGGTGGGTTTTAGCGAGGGTTTTAGCCTCTTAGAGAATGAGTTTAGCAATATCTTGTATTAGTGGATATCTGAGTTCTAACTTTAGCTATTTGCAAAATTCCAGCTTTCTATTTCTAGTAACTAGGGTTGATAAATCATTGTTTATAATACGAAAATTAGTTTTATTTAAAAAAAGAAAATAAAATTATGGCATTTTTTTTTAACTGAAGTAGTTTTCAATATAAAAATAACCCATAAACAATTTAACTTTTAGGGGTAACCTCTTGGAGGGTGCGTTTTGCAATATCCTTTCTTATTGGACGTTTAAGGCGTAAAATAAAGCCGTACCTATGCAAAGTTTTTGTATCAGTCCTTTTAGGCTGCCTGGTGTCAGTCACCTTACAATTTTATAGACTTATTAGTATAATGTGGATATCAGGTAGTGATGGACCTTTAAACCAGAGTTGGCATGAGGACTAACTGGAAAATATTATTTATTATTATTATTAAAGAGACTAAAATTTTACAGGCAATACGTTGGCGGCGCCCCTTTTCTCCCCTAGGGGGAGCTGCCCCTAATGTACCTAATATCATTATTAAAAAGCGAAATCTCAAAAACGGTAAAGTCTAGAAAGCTGAAATTTTACAGACACTTAAGTTGCATTGCACAAAGGTATAATTAACTAATCAGGCAACTTGACTGTGACATTGAAAAACATAATTTACTTACAATTAAAGTGGCTCGGTTAGCTTTTGAATGATTTTTGTAGAAGTTTGGACAAGTTTGTACGCACTTATACAAGGTTGCACAAGTTTAAAAAGGGCTGTACAAGTTTGTACACGTCTGTACAAGTCTGTACAAATTTGTACAAACTTGTACACAATTTATATGCACTGGTACAAGTTTGTACGCACTTTTACACGTTTGTACAAGTTTATGCAGATATTATGTACAAACATAATATACAAACGTGTATAGCCTTGTGCTAACTTGTACAAACCGGTTAAAACTTGTACAAACTAGTACAAACTTTTACAAATCAGGACAGACTTATGCAAACTTGTGCAAATATATGCAAACTTCTACAAACTTATACTGGACTTGTACAAATGCTAAACTAGCCACGTTGATGGTGAGTAGTATGGGATGCTTGTCAATGTCATTACCTACCATTACCTACAGTTAGAGTTACCTCTTAAGGTAGTTATTGTTAAAAACCTTTGTGCAATCCAACGTAACATTTCAGCTTTCTGAAAGTTACCGTTTTTGAGATATCGCTTTTTAATATTGGCATTAAATTAGTAGCAGCTCCCCCCTAGGGAAAAGGGCGGCCGTCAATGGTAAGTACTATAATCAATGGCGGTTCTTATATAGGAGCACTTGAGCATGTGCATCCCCAAGATTTCAGCCCCACATTGACTAACATTCATTATTCATTACATATTTAGTTTACAATGCAATGTCTGTTACAAAGCAACTATTATTCTAACATTATTTTATAAGCTCCCTAACCAATAAGTCGTTTCGCTAACTAAATATTAGAGACCGACCGAAGGTTCGTTTTCAGTTTCGGCTAGTTTAGGCCAAAAAATCTAGTTTCGGTGACAGTTTCGGTTTTGGCCAAAAACCGGCGGAAGCTTCGGTCATGCCGAAACTGTGGTTCGTGAATTGTCGCGCACCGCTTGGCTAAGTTTGGGGTGGGTTCCGTAGGCAGTGTTGTCTATATAAATAGATTTTTTTTAGTGGGAAGAGTTCAATCCGTTTCCAAGATCGATCTCGCCCTATATAAAATAAATTAAAATTCAGCATATCCGATCTTATCCGGCGTAATTACAGGCGTGAATGAGATGGGATTGGAAGATGATACCTTCTCCACTCTTCCCTAATTTTTGCTGGACCCACGTCCAGACTTATATACCACTAAAATCCACCGGACTCGAACCAGTTTTCCTTTATGTTACTTAATATTAATGAAAATCCCATTACACAAATGATTACTTTGCTTTTAAAAAAGCTTAATAGTTATGCTCATCATCATTTTTTGATTAAAATATATCTTTTATTAGCACTTTTCTAATTAATTATTCATTTCGGTGCCAAAATAATTTGGTGTGATTTAGATAAATCCGGTAGCTGTCATTCAAATACGCGTGATGCAAAGGATAAATTTATCTTTGTTAAGTTTATATCCTTATTCTATACTACATACAGGGTGGAATTTTTAATTGGAATAAATTCAGTATTAGTAAGCCTCCTTATTTGCTAAAAAAATACAGAACTACCGCTGCGTTTATTTTTAGTTTAGCATACTTCTTTCGTCTCTTCATGAAAGTTATCCTTCTTTTTAGGGTAGAAACCGCCCCCAACTTTTATTTTAAAATATAAAGGTAGGTATTTATTGTGCTAGTTGGAAAGGGCATAAAACAGGGACTACGACCCACTACTTACTTTTGTATTTTGTTTATGTAGACGCGTTTTGGTTTTATTGTAAAAATTATTGGAAATGTTACCCAGTTTTTTCTTGACACGCCCCTAATCTAAAGTAAAATTCATTCTTGACATTATGTATCATATCCGGGGTTATTTGGCGAAATTCGTGTATAAGTGGTTACTTAAGTTCCTCTAAATTTTCTGGTTTTGTTTTGTGTACTTTGGTTCTTAGGTGACCCCAAAGGAAATAATCTAGAGAATTAAGGTCGGGGTCGGGGGTAAGGAAGAAGGGAAATGGTGGCGGCCATTCAATGTTACCCCATCTCCCTATTCAGCGGTTCGTAAACACCACTTAAATATTGTTGAACATATGACGTAATGAGGCGGAGCACCATCCTACTGTAACCATATTCAATCATCAAGAAGATCTGCTTCTGCAAGGTGAGGAAATAAAACAGTCAAAGCTGGAATAAGTTCTCATTGCAAAAAACCCAGATATGTATGGCCATTTAAGTTACCTTAGGTTAGGTTAGGTTAGAGTGGCAGATCTCTGGCATTGTCCAAACAGTCACACGTAGTTCTTTAAGGACCATTGTGGTACCACACATGTTCCGCGGAAGCTGTGTTACCTTCGAGAAATATTGGCCCAATGATGCGATCTTCAAGTATGCCTGCTCAAACAATAAGTTTTGCGAAGCTGAGTGTGTGTTTATCGAATCGCATCCAGTGAGGATTTTTTGCGGACCAACATCGACAGTTCTGTTTATTGACTTTACCATTTAGTACAAAAGTACACGTATCTGTAAAAAGGATCCAGTTCAAATTTACCAAATGCTGATAAATTGCATTCATCAAAGTCGGCGGTCCGGATCATCTTCCAGTAACTCTTGTACAATTAACATTTTATAAGGACGCATTTGGCATGATTTCACTAACTTGAATGCAGACATATGGCTTATGATATTTTCTCTTGACAGTTGCCAAACTGGAGTAATAGGATTTTCTTAAAAAGCAAGTTAAACGTTTAATTGCGTGTCTTCATCCATTAATTCAGGCTGACTTATTATTGATATCTCCCTGACGTGGCGCACTTCACGATAATGTCTTTCAATTTTGCTGATGTTGCTTTGGGAATTTGGTTACGGATTGGGGTGTGTTTGGTGAAATAAACTGCTACTTCTGCTTGAGTACGCGATCTGCCGCCAAAACCAATCATCATTAAAATTTCGATTTTGTGTGATTCAGGAAACACATTTTAGTAAGTATAGCAAAAATACTTCTTACTATAAAGTAACGGTTTAAACAGCACAAAATACTACAACAGATAAGTATTCACTTAACTTCTAAACCGGAAATACAGTAACCATAGAACCATAGGAATGCGGCATCAAGTAAACAAGCAACCTTATCAATAACATGTTTCCTTTTTTTTAAACAGTCTACGCTGGCAAAACCCAAATTATTGTAGTATCAATTATTGCTAAAAAGGCCAATTTTTTTCTTGCTTTCTAGATCACCAAAATGCAAAAGTAAATAGTGGGTCGTATTTCCTTTTACATACCTTTAAATTTCAAAAAAAAGTTGGTGGCAGTTTTAACCCCAAAAAGAAGGGTAACGGCACGAAAATGCTATATGCCAAACTAAAAATAAACCCATCCGTAGTTTTATATTTTTTCAGAAAATAAAGAGGCTTACTATTACTAAATGTATTCCAGTTAAAAATTCCACCCTGTATAAGTGTGCGCTTACAAATTCGTGTGCGTACATGAGGATCTCGAAAACGGTTACAAAATTGCATATTTTGGGGTCTAATAAATTTGATAAAATAACGATAACTACTTAGTCAATACCCTATAAGTTCATGAAATTATACCTGTATTATACAACTAAAATAACAAATGTTAGCTGATACTTGGTTAAGGGTTAAGTTTTTTTGTTTGTACATGGGGATCTCGAAAATGATAAGAGATACGGAGAAGGTTAAAAAAAAGAAAATTTTCAATATTCCGAAAAGATATATCCGAAAAAATACGAAATTATCAATTTTGGTTTTTATTTTTTTGCGTCTTAATTTTTCGATTGGGAAAAACAAAAAAAAATTTAAAATCGTTTTTTATGTTTACAAGACAGCGCCCAAATTCGACGTTTCGTTCTTCAGACACCTCGATCAAGTCAAATTATTTAACTACGGTCGTAGAATTTTAAATACCGTTTTAAGGACTTCTAAGCTTTAGAAATTAAAATAATGCGAAGGTTTTTTAATTTTTACGTATCGTCATAAAATAACACATTATCATTAATATTTTAAATTATCGCTATTATTATTATTATTATTATTATTATTATTATTATTATTATTATTATTATTATTATTATCTTTCTTTTTCTCACATAATTGTGGTTTATTTTTTTATATGCACTGACGGGCTATGCCAAGTCAGTGCATATTCTATTATTATTATTATTATTATTATTATTATTATTATTATTATTATTATTATTATTATTATTATTATTATTATTATTATTATCCCAAAATATTGCTCACGAGTGAAAACAAAACTACATACATAGCCGTATCGTGAAAATAAAACAGAAGTTTTAGGGTTAGAGACAAAACTTTAAAATATAAGTTCGGCTGAAACACAAAATATTTAATCGTATAGAGGACCTGAGTGGGGGGAAGGCTAAGCCCCCTAAGCTGATCATTAGCCTCGTCTAAAAAATAATTTGCATATTTTAGTTTCCATTTTTATTATTTTAAAGGGCCACCGAAAACATGCATTTAAAAAAAAAATTATATTTTGTTTTTGTATTTTCTTATTTTCGATGAAACTTTACATGAGTATACAAGCGATGCTTGGACGCTTTTTCCTTATACTTAAAATGTGTAAAAACCTCGACTACCGTTAAAAGTCTAAACACCATGTGAGATACTTAATGTCGTGAGACTTAGAGGCTCTGAACCACGCATGACAACAACTTTTAAAAGGTAATATTATAATAAACTACTTATCTAAAATTATAAATTATAAGAAGAACAACACCAAAGTAACATAAATGCGAATAAGAACATTTTTGAATTAATATGTTAAAAAGAAACATCGTTAATTGAATGCCTGTCAATGACTAAATAAAAATTAAATATAGATATTTTAGTATAATAGTTTTTAAAGAACCCAGCAAATTAAAATGCGAAATTATTTATTTTGTACTCCCAAAAGAAATTGTTTATAACTTCTTTTAAATAGCGCACCGTTAGAGACAGCAATTAATTCTCCAGGCAAAGATCTATAAGAGAATTATAAGGAAAATGCTTCTGAAAGTCTGAAACAAGACATGGTAAGGTGAAGTTAACTTTTGCCCATAGCGAATGTTAACAGTACGGATATTAGAACGTTCACGAAGAGTGGTGGGAGCGTCAGGTTAATTTAAAATTTTATATATAAAACTATTAAAATGCAAAAGCTTACGGTCACAGAATATATAGGTAGCTATGCAATACGGTTATCCATCCTCAGCCGATTCAGTTCCGAGAATGTGTGAGAAATATGGTAACATTTCCTAAGACCATATTATAAACGTTACGCAAGCGTTCTGCAATTTTTAAATACTAGATTTACCAATATTGTCTATCCAATAACCGTAAACAAAATCACAATAATCAAAGCTTGAAAGTACTAGTGATTCGCAAAGCATCTTTTTTGGGTCACCTACCGTTTAGAATATGTCTGTTATTATATAAAATTTTTAAAGCGAGATAAGGTCTCTGAAATAGTTTTTTTAAATGGTCTCGAAACCTTAATTCACTATTCAAAACTATTCCCAAATTTCTTATGGAATCAACCACTGTAAGCCTAATTCCATTTATTTTTAGGGTAATATTATTCCTAAGGTAACCAACTTTATTTTTATTGCCAAATAACATAAGATATGATTTAGTAAGGTTTAATGTTAAATCATGATTAGACGCCAGACTAGTTAGAGTTTGCAAGTCATTATTTATGATGGCTTGCAATATTGGTTTGTCCATATATGGGATAATTTTTCCCGGACTTTAAACCAAAAACCATAATGCCACAATTTTATGGAATCTTGATCGGATGTTTGTTAAGATCATTTATAAAAGCTGTAGATTATCACACCAACATTTATAAAATAAAGAATGGGAATAAAACAAATTTCTAAAAAATATTAAACAAGTAAAGGTACCTACTCTACTATACATATTATTATAATAGAACAGTAAAAAAACAAAAACCATAATATTTTTTCTTAAAACCAAAAACTACTAAAAAACTGCAAATGCGCACTCTTATCATGTCCGCCTAGTTGGTAAAGAGTACGAATTATTTAATCGACACATAAATCAACTGAAAGGGGTCCCTGCCCATCAAAACTCGAACACCAACGGTTACACTGTAAAAAAATAATACAGTCATATCCAGTCTCGGCCCCATTACAACTAGGACAGTGCACGCATCAAGCAGTTATTACCTTTTTTCTTTCCTTTCATGGTTTTTTTGTTTTATTTGGTTGACTTCCTTTTTTCGGCTTACACTTTTCTTTTGACTCATGCGGCTTTCTTTAAAGTCTCTAATAGGGCTTTTTAAAATTGAAAATCGATCAAGTTTATAAAATGCGCACTCTTAACCGACATTATAACAAAAAGATGGTAACGCTATTTCACTTATTCTAGCGCAAAAACGTTAACCATATGAAATTCTAACCTATAAATTACCATTGAACATATACATACTACATTGTTTACGTTTTAAAGAAATTGAAGACTCAACCGTTCACAATTTGTCTGGTTAGCTGCGTGGTGTATGTATGGTCCACTATACTTAACACGTGTATTAAAAAAAGCGCTGTTTTCAAACCCTCTGTTAAGTAACATATTATTAGATTCATAAAATTAATAAAATACACGTAATAATTCAGATTACAAATGGTAATAAGATATTATAGGTGGAACAAGTTTTGGTTTTGTTGGTTTAAATAAAAATAAATACGAGGGGTCAGGTCCTTGTATTTAGTACCTATATACTTATTTTAGTTCTATGGTGACAAAATTTAGAATTATAGCGGCAACCTCGCTTTACAATACTTTTTATTTAGTTATTAGATAATAGGAAAATTAAAATCAAACTAACAAAAGTTTAAATACCCCACTTAAAAACTTCCATGGCCTACTAGGTATAGAAGAGAAATGTTATTTCTTCTTAGGATTTCTTTAAAAGCCTGGAAACCATATTGAAAACAGTTGATAATGTGTCATTTTAAAGGAAATTCTCCATAGAACTTAAATATCAAATAAAAATTATAGGTTTCTATTTGAAATAAAAAAAGTTGATACCATTTCCGGTTAAACCGAAAGTGATTTTGAATATTTGATTTTACTGAAAACTCACAAAATATACATGTGAAATTTCCTGAAATTTTTAAATTTGTATAAATAAAACTACGGAAAAAATAGAGGGGGTAACAACATTCGTTGTCACCCGGTATAGAAATATTGCCCAATCCCTATAAAGATATTAGCTGATATGCATAAATAATGCGAAAACTGCTTTATTAAACTAGTTGAATAAATAAATATTTTGACGGTGTACTTAATAAATTAACAATGCACTAGGCACTAACAAAAATATGAAGTTAATTGTAGAGTATTACCATCAATAATAACAACACTAATAAAAAATTACTCCTTAACAATCTATTGAAACGTCCCAAGGTTGATACTCTAACTTCCCAGAATAAAATAAGTTATACAAAACTTCTTTGGACGTTTTATTGAATGCGATATTAAATTTAATGACGTTGGTTTGTATTAAGAAGGTGGGATGGTTCATGATACGAGTGCAGAGGTGTCATTAAAAAAGTGCTGGTCATGTCAGCAAATGGGCCCAACCTGCTACTTAGTCAGTAGCCAGTCTGACGGACTCTGCAATTGTTTGGGCTGTTAACAATGTCAATCTACGAAAACAACGAGACTGGAGTGTCGAAAAAAATACGCCTATTAATGATAAATTGTTCTGTATTTTTTAGGACGTTGGTATTATTATAGGAGAAATAAGTTTAAGGTACTTACATTAACCGAAAGCTTGAGAATTAATACCGTGCGAGCAAAAATTATTTGCATCAAAGAGAGCTTGGATTAAAAAACGTAGGGCTTGGTTTGGATCACAATAATATGAAAACGATTTTTTTTTTTTTTTTTTTTTTTTTTTTTTTTTTTTTTATGATCGAGCACAAGCACTATAGGAAAATCCTTTAAGGCGCTCTGGGAGCGGTGCGTGTGCGAAGAAAGCGATTCACGTTTTTCTTGAATCGTTGGAGGTTATATTCGGTTGGAAACACGGTCTCAGAAAGGCCGTTCCACAAAGATGACGTCCTCCAAATGAAAGAGTTCTGAAACAATGATGTTCGGGGTGTACTAAGTTGAACCACATAGGGATGGGCGGCAGTGGTTCGTCGTGTGTTTCTGCTATGCATTACTCTAGGTGGAATCGAGCGGGCAATATCTGTCGAACACTTGCCATGAAAATATCTGTAGAAGAGAGCCAAATCACCAACCTGTCTTCGATGTTCTAAGCTGTCGAGGTTCTTAGTCAGCTCGTGGTCGCCGATTAGACGAACGGCTCTCCTTTGGATGGAATCCAACAACCGAAGGGTATGCTTCGGCGCAGAACTCCAGATATGAGAGCAGTATTCCAGTGATGGTCGAATCTGGGCTTTATAGAGTGTCAAAAGTTGTTGAGGTGTATACAACTTTTTGGTACGGAAAAGTATACCGAGCTTCTGAGAAGCTGCCCTGGCGATTGCCACTACGTGATTATGCCAAGACATATTTCCTCCCAGGTTGACACCCAGCAAATTAATAGACGAAGTCAGTGGAATTGCGTGTCCTGCCATAACGATATCGGGTTCTGCAATGTTGACCTTCTTAGAGAAAACTGCAGCCTGGGTTTTTTGAGCGTTAAATTCGACTTGGTTACTGTCACCCCAAGACAAAATTTCTTCCAGGTCTTTATTGAGGCGTGATACCTCATGTTGTCTGCGAAGATGTGCGTCAGTAGCCGATGTTTGAGGTTTCAACGTAAAAGATGAGATAAGTGTGCTGTCGTCAGCAAAGCAATATAATGGATTTTCTGTTTTCGCTAGAAGGTCGTTAATGTACAGTAAGAAGAGAGTGGGAGATAATATGGACCCTTGAGGAACACCAGCATTGATGGTGAAGGTGTCTGAGAGAAACCCGTCAATCGCCATTTGCAGAGAGCGGTCCTTGAGGAAGCTAGACAACCATGAACAAAATCGACCGGGCATACCATAAGAACGCAGTTTGCTTAGGAGCCCCTCGTGCCAGACACGGTCAAAGGCTTTAGAGATGTCCAGTGCAATAGCCCGGGACTCCCCATGATGTTCGATTGCGTTGCTCCAAAGATGAGTGACATAGGCTAGCAGGTCTCCTGTTGATCTGGACTTACGAAAACCATACTGATGGTCGCTGATAATTTTAAGGCCTTCCAGGTATTTTATAAGTTGTTGGTTAATAGCTTTCTCCATCACCTTTGATATAACTGAAAGCAATGCGACTGGTCGATAGTTGTTTGGCAGGGTTTTCTTGCCTTTCTTTGGTATAGGCTGGACTCGCGCCTTTTTCCACTAAGATGGAAATATTCCTTTTTTGTAGGATAAGTTAAAAAGTCTACAAAATACTGGTGTGAGTTCATCGGCGCATTTCTTGAGCACTATAATAGGAATTTCATCTGGACCAGAAGCTTTTTTGGCATCGAGCCCCTTCAGAATTCGTTTGACAGGACGCTGACGGAATACGATATCAGTCATTTCCGATCGAACTGCTGGAATGTTCGGGGGTGTTTTTCCCTGAAAGTCTACCGTGGAGTGTGAAGCAAAGAGTTCTGCGAGTAAGTTCGCTTTATCTTCAGCCGTGGTTGCTATTGTGCCGTCAGAACGTGTTAGCGGTGGAATATTTGATTTGGTAAAATTTTGACTGACGGCCTTAGCGACTGACCAAAAGGACCTAGATCCGTTAGGACTGGCGAGAAGTTTATTTTTGATCCTCATGTTGTAAGCCTCTTTGTTTTGATCTATCGTTTGCTTGCACTGGTTTCGAGCGGTAACAAAGATGGTGCGATTCACATCGGTAGGATTTTTACGCCATTGTCGGTAAGCTAGATTTTTAGCTCTGACAGCACGCTCGCAGTTCTTGCTAAACCAGGGTTTGCCATTCGAAGGGCGCTTCTTGGAGAAAGGAATAAAGGCTTTCATGACAGTAAGAATGACATCGGAGACCTCTTGAGCACAAGCGGATGGATCATCTGAAGAGAAGCATACTTCCAGCCAAGGAAAAGTGCGAAAATGGTCTCTTAGGTCTTCCCAACTAGCTGATGTGTAGTGCCAAATTTTACGAGGTTTAGGAGGTTGTTCAGAACAAATTGGCAGCTCGCTTAGAGTTGAAATAAGTTTGTGATCGGAAGATCCTAATGGAGGATGAACGGTGACTGTGTATAGGTCAGGGTTGGATGTCAAAAAGAGATCTAAAAGACTAGCAAAATCTCCATCTCGGTCTGGAATTCGCGTTGGTTCTTCCACGAGTTGAGTTAGACCAGAACTGATCGCAAAAGATTCCGCCTCACGACCCTGTTCATCGTTGGTATTTGAGTATTTGAGCCAGTTGATATTGTGGACGTTAAAGTCACCAAAGATAGCGACTTCGGCATTAGGATGGTTGGTTTGCAAGAAGTCAATTGTGTTTGCTAGTGACGAGAAGAGTGCTCTGTAATGTGTGTCACTTGGAGGACGGTAAAGGCAGCAGATAAACTTGGTGATTTTCTGCGTTGATATTTTAAACCACATTACATCAAACTCTGCTGGTTCAAGTGTGTCCTCTCGTTGGCAGCAAAGATCATCTCGGATAAAGAGACAGACCCCAAAGTTGCGTCTAAATCGGAAATGAAAATCGTATCCAGGATATAAATAGCTGACGGTGTTCGTTGACGATCTGACCTTTGTCTCGGTCAGTGCGAGCACATGGGGCTTGGATGTTTGTAAGTGCTGGTGGACTGAATTGATGTTGGTATTAAGCCCTCTGATATTGCAGAAATCAATTTTAAAGCTGCTGTTTTTGGATGTGTCAGCAACTGTAGGTGCCACACTATTTCTCCGTTGAGTGTTGTTAGGGGAACCCAATATATTGTCGGAGACAGTGGTTGTTCGGTTAATATCGCTTGATGAGGCCACAGGATCAGCCCCCACCCGGAGATCCGATCGGGGGGCGAGTTTACCTCCGGAGTATTTTGGTCCTGGAGCTTCCATCATGCTTTTTCTTCCCACCCTGGAAACCGGGAACATTGGCACAGCGACGAAACGTTGACTCAAAGAATAACTCAAGAGCAACTTCACGCCGCCTAAGCCGATGCAATGGTATCTCACCGGGCGATGCCGGGTGGGCCAGCATCTACCATTTGTAAGACGATATAATATCTAACCAAATCTAGGTTTAAATTTTGTTAAATTCATATTATGACATGATATACCAAACTAATTGTTAGCACCTGATATAATATGTAGACAAAAACAAATTTAATTAACAAAGTAAGAATATAACGAAAGAAAAAGAAAAATAATTACATAAATTGCTGAAATTGGCCACCGCATGCTCCAAGCATAAATTCACAAGTCTCTTCATATTTTCGAAAGTGTTGACCAGCATCTCTGGAGAAATGTTACCACATTATTGGATAATCCTTTCTTGTAATTGTTCTAAATTTGCAGCTGGTGTTTTAAATATAGTGTTCTTTAAATGAGGAAATACGAAGTAATCCATAACCGTTACAAGGTGATCTAGGTGGGAATTCAATGTCTCATCGAAAACTGATCAATCTGTCGTCGAAAAAATTGCGTAAGTAGTTAATAGTTTCGGCGGCTGTATGGGCGGTTGCACCGTCCTGTTAAAAATATTCAAAACGTAGTTCGTCGTCAAGTAATTGCTCCACAAATGGATTCAAAATATTGTCTCTATACCACTGTGCTGTAACTGTGTCATGGAAAAAAATAGGACCAACAATTCTTCTTCGGGAAACAGCTAACCAGACATCAATTTTTGAGGGTGGAATGTGGACTCTACAAAAAAAATGGGGATTTTCACTACTCTGCATGCGTGTATTCTGAGAATTCACATAACCGAAGAGGTGGAACCAGGCTTCATCCGAAAAAAATGTCAGGTCTAATAAATCATTTATTTCCAATAAATTTTGGGTAAACCATTAAAAGTAATTCCTGCGTCTTTTAAAATCTGCGGCTTGTATTTCTTGAAATACTTGCACTTTATAAGGAAATAAATTTAGCTGGAATAGTTTTGCATGTTCCATAGGAGATCTTCCCACTTCTTGGGACAGGCGTCTTAAACAATTTGTTAGCGTATTTTGCATTATTTTCCGAACGTTTGCAACAAGTTCTTCTGTTCTTACAGATGTTCTTTCTGCTTTTTTTTTGTGTTGTATAGAACCTGTTTCCCTAAACACAGCCATGGTTCTTTTCAGGCAATGATAAAAATCCCCAACAATAGAAGCAACGTTAAGAAAATGTTCGTGAAAATCATCCATTTACAAACCCGGATTGTATTGCCACTCACCATTTACTCTAACCCCGTTTCGAAAATATGCTTCAACCATGAATGTTTTGTGCTGTTCCGTAAAGCCGATTGTGTGAATTGTTCAAGAAATTGGAAAAATTAGCGATGAATTAAATTACTTGTAACGACTATCAAAAGATGACGGAATAACTGATTGATTGTCAATTCAGGTAGTTACTGACACCTGACAGGTATTAAGCTCTACGGCTAAGCATTACGTCCTTAGATGCAAGGCCCTCTTTGATGCAAATAATTTTTGCTCGCACGGTATATTGGGTGGTATTGTTGATCTTTCAAATAGGCTTCGATGTCCTTTTTTACTTTTCTCGCAAAGAAAGGTATCTTAATCGAAAAAAAATTATTGGAGATTTTATCACAATGAGCTGGTTTACCATTTCCGCCAGTTTGTTTGTTGGCTTCAAAGCTTAAAAACTACTTGACGGGGAACAATGAAATTTTGTATGTGGCATTTTGGTAAATGTACCGAAATCTTTGTTTCTGTTTCCGACACAAAATGGAAACCCACCGACTAAAATTACAAATCCATTCACACTTTAAGAGATAAACGAAGCTGCGGCAAAAATCAAACCTGGAAGATCCCCTGGACCAGATTCAATTCCATTAGAGGTAATTAAGATACTAGTTGATACTGACAAACATTTTATTCTTAATCTAATGAACGAGCTACTAAAAAAACAAAAATTTCCAACCATGTGGAAGATAGCAAGACTCGTACTAATTCCCAAACCGGAAAAATCGGATATATCCCCGAGTGCCTTCAGACCACTATGCCTTATAGATGCTGCGGGAAAACTATATGAATACTATTGAATACCTGATAAAGAAAAGACTAGAAGAAGAAATTGAGAATCAAAACAAACTATCGGACTTACAATTCGGCTTTAGAAAAAAACGCTCTACTATACAGGCAATAAAAAAGTCATCGAACTAGGAAAGGAAGCCAGAAAGACAACCCCTAAAAGAAAGTGGTGCGCTCTGATTACCTTGGATATTCGGAATGCATTTAATACTGCATCATGGGGCATAATCATTAAAAACCTTAAACGAATGAATATCTCTGAATACATCACCAACATAGCAAAAGACTACCTAAAAGAAAGATAAATTAAAACCAATAAAGGAAACCAAGTCAAGGTTACGGCAGGCATACCTCAGGGATCGGTACTGGCACCGATTCTATGGAACGTGTTTTATGATCCTGTACTAAGATTAGAGCAAGAAGAGGGGGTATGCATCATAGGATTCGCTGACGACCTGGCAATAGTAGTACTGGCAGATAGCAAGGAAAGAATGATACATAAAGTAAACGAGGCCCTATGGATTATTAATGAATGGATGAAAGAAAACAAACTTGACCTGGCACCTGAAAAAACCGAAGCGATAATCCTTTCAGGCAGACGGGATAGAACTGGAATTGAATTTAACATCAGAGACCACATAATAATTCCCAAAACATCACTGAAATATCTAGGGATAATAATAGATAGCAACTTAACATTCGGGAAGCACATCACAGAAACAGTTAATAAAGCGGAAAAAAGAGCTGCTACACTTGCACGAATTTTACCTAACATAGGCGGTCCAAGCTGGGAAAAGAGAATGCTCTTAAAAAGTGTAGTGCAAGCGACCATTTTATACGGCGCACCTATATGGCACAAAGACCTCAAAGAAAAATTATGCTGCGCATAGCCAGAGGTTATGGGACAATATCGACCATAGCCCTGCAAACAGTCACAGGTATAATCCCTATAGACCTGCTCATAGAAGAAAGGAAACACCTGGATGCAACAGGAAACGGGCATCTAGCTGAAATTAGAAAAAAAGCCAGGGAGGAAACCTACATCAAATGGCAGGAAAGATGGAACGAAACAACAGAAAAAGCACAATGGACGAAACAACTGATTCCCAACATCAAAGCATGGTGAAACCTGTCCATATTACGAGGCAATAGACAGTCCAGAACACACAATATTCCAATGTCCAAGATGGCACAGGGAAAGACAGGAGATGACAAACGAAAGTGGTGAACAACTAGAAGCGAGAAATATCATTCAGTATATGTTACAAACACACAACAAATGGAAAATAGGACACAAATTAATAAAATCAATCATGGAAAGGAAGGAAAAAGAGGAAAGAGAGAGACAGAAACAATAAAGAGGACAACAAGAGAATTATATACTTAACAAGATATACTTACTAATCTCAGTCTGCAACAATCCATAGATCTTGACGATATGCCGGCCCCGGTGGTTCCGAGATCTAGAGGAAAGGAACAAAGAGGAGGAAGTTTTTTAGTCGGTAGAAATCCGACATACCCCGGCCACATAAAAACCCTCGGCCATATCAAAAGTGTTTGTTCCAAGGCCTACTGATTTCTCATACAAATTATTTTATTGGGAACTTTTACAAATTCAAATTGGAGCTGCATTAGAAGACGTTGCTGCTGAAAATGAAGATATTTGGCTTTAAAACGACGGTTTTTTTTTGGATCATATTCGTTTATTAAATTAGTCACAGACTATAATTTATATTTATATACAGTATTGCCTTTTGGCGGATCTTGAATGTTGTGGTTGACCGCTGAATAATTATTTCATTTTAGTTGAGGTAGTGGGCAGAGGGCATCGGAAAGTAATTATTTCTAATTTATTGAGCGGCCGTGGCTGGAATGAGCCAGTCTCTCGGTAGTCTGTACGGTTTTTGTGGGTTGGAGTGTATGTGTGATTGCGTTTTGAGTGGGTTCATGGATACGTCTGTACATTTGTAATAGTTGATAATAAGTTTGTCTATATGTTTCGTGATTGTTGGTATCTGTAAGTCATTGTGCAACGTATGAACCTTCTTAAATCGTGGAGTATTTGTTATAATTCTTAACACTTTATTTTGAAAAATTTGATTTTTTTTCATCGTTGACTTATTTACTGTGCACCAGGAGGCGATACCATAAGTAAGTACGGGTCTGACAATTGTCTTGTAAAGTAAAGTCTTTGTGCGTAAGTCTAGTCTACTTCTACTGTTGATAAGTGAGTAGAGGGCGCTGAGTTGACCATTTGCTTTTCTCAAGCGTTGGTTAGCGTTGTCAGTCCAAGCCAGCCGTTTGTTAAAGCTCAAACCCAGGTATTTTACTTTTCGCACCAGTTTAATCTGGAGTTTTTGACTTGCAATCTGGTCAGTGGAAATTTACATGTGGACCTTGAAAAATAGATGGCTTGTGTTTTAGCGTCATTAAGGCGAATTTTCCACTTATCTAACTACGCATCGATAAGCTTTATATGACGTTGTAGCTTTGAGACGACCAACCTGGGCTGTTTTGCGGTGGCGGTCATCAGCAAACAGATATTAGTTGAGTTTGACCAAATTTAGGAATATCGCTAGTATAGATATTGTACAGAGTCGGCGCAAGGGGGGAACCCTGCGGAACTCCTGCTCTGACATGTCGCACCGTCGATATCGCATTTTCTGACGATACCGCGAAAATCCTGTCTGTCAGGTATGAATGAATTACCTTTATTAAATAGTTCGGCATGCCTGCCCTTACTAACTTTAGAATGAATCCGTTGTGCCAGACCTTATTAAATGCCTTGCTGACGTCGAAGAAGACCGCTGTACTGAAACGTTTATTAAAACCATTTCGTATATTAGAAGCAAGTCTAGTGGTTTGCCTTACTTTGCAATCAGAGGATCGAAAGCCGAACTGCTCTGGTGGTAAAATGTTGTTGTTAAAAACAAAATCATTAATCCGATGAAGAATAAGTTTCTCAACAACCTTACCAAGACACGACAATAGGCTGATGGGCCTATAGCTGGTAACTAAAGATTGATCCTGCCCAGACTTTGGAATCAGAACCACTTTAGCTTTTTTCTACACTTGGGGGAAATGTCCTACTACGATAATAGCTTGGGCTATGTTTGCTATATCCGTAATCACGTTATCAGTCAAGTTCTTTAGTGCTTTATTTTTTATACCGTCGAGCCCGGAGCCTTTTTTGGTTTAATGGATTTAATAACGTTTTTCACTTCATCCATATTAATATTCCGGATATTTTGAATGGGGTGCTCTATAGACTTATAAATACGTATCATCCTGGATATCTGAGCGTCCCTTACTGGATCAGATGTCGGGTTTTCGTTGAACTGTTCATAGAGACTAACATTTTGACTTTTTCCCTAGGATCTGAAACAATGTTGTTGGATGTAGTATTTCTTATAAACGACATTGGCTTTATACAGCCCCTTGTTAGCGATTTGGTCATTTTAAATATGCTATTGTCTTCGATATTAAGATCAGCTACTCTATTTTCCCATAATGAGGACTCTTGAACTTTGAGGAGATTACGTATGAGTTGAACAGCTCTGTTCGCCTCTGCCTTTATACGTGGATCACCAGTGCGATACGCCCGGTTCATAAGTCTATTTTTGATTCTAATTTGCTCTTTGATATTATTTGATAATACTCCATACTTAGAGAATCTGGATATTTTTGTGGAGGAGGCTTTGGCTACAGCAGTATTGATGGCATCGGTAATATGAATCACCGCCGCATCTATATCCGCATCTGTCTGAATTGGTGACAATGGTTCCTTTGATTCTAACAGACGCCTAAACACGGGCCAATTGGTAGACGTAATTGAAATAGACCCCTGTCCTTTGTCTTGGGGGTTGCCGTACTCTATTACGACTGGAAGATGATCAGATGTCAAATCGTAAAGAGCAACGGGTTGTGATAAAAGGTCGGTGTTTTTTGTCACAAAATTATCCAGAATCTCCGGGAGACCATTCGGTGACGAATAAGTGTGCTCCCTCGGTGGTATAATGTGATAATTATAGTCTAGAGACTTGTGGAACAAGATGCGGCCTTTCTTATTCTGGATACGGCATCCCCTGATGCGATGTTTGGCGTTCAAGTCTCCACCTATAATCATCGTTTCATTAGTATCAAAAACCTTGCCTAGACATGTGCCATCGAAATCGACCGCCTTAGTGGCCTATCATTCCTGAATATCGTAAAATTAGGGAACGTGAGGCGCTCCCCTTTAAACCATGTTTTTTGTATAAATAAAATATTAATTTCGTTTCTCTCGACAAAGTAAATAATTTCAATTTTTTTGCCTTTAAACCCGTTTATATTTATCGTAGCCAACTAAAATAGGCAACCTCGCACTGCAAAGCCATTACTTGTTCGTTGAGGTAAACGACGCCAACATGTTTTGAATTTGCAGCTGCATTTGTTGCTGCATCATTTTTGAAAATTCGCCCAGGTACGATAGTAAAGTGGCCTGCAACGCTGTTTCCAGTGAATCTGATGCAGAATTTTCTATTGAGGACTTGTCGCTCAATTTAAAGTTTGATTGAGAGCCCCATTTGAATGTGGGTGGAGGTATGTTCGGTCTAACGGTTGTTGGAGTTCTTTTGACATTTTTATTATTATTGTACAAGTTACGTGGGTGGCAGGGGCAACCTTGAAAGTTGGCAGGATGATCTCCTCCACAGTTTGCACATTTTAATAGTTCAGGAGTGAAATCTTTACACTCAAAAGAGAAATGATTTTTAGCGCATTTAAGGCATTTAATTAGAGCCGTACATTTGAACTGCGAGTGGCCATATAGCTGACATCTATGGCATTGCGAAATATTCGATTTCGATTTTTGAGATTCAACTCTGATTTTTAGACAATCCAACGCCGTTAGGTCGAAAATGCCTTTTTCAGATTTTGGCAAAATTATCAGCATGAGAGGCATAGGAGAACCATCTCGTTTGTTCCACCTAATTACTTTGGACAGGTGAAAACCCAATTCTTCTAAATCTTTCTTGACCTTCTCCTCAGACCAGGTTTCTATGACGCCCCGTAATAATATATGCAATTCTTTCTCCTCCGGGAAGCGGAAAGAGTGATACGATATTTTCTGGCCGTCGAAAAATTTGACGATTTTAAAATAATCATTTGAAGTAGAAGGGTGGAGTTTTACTCCGCCCTCAACAGTAATTGCTTTTCCAAAGTCAATCTTATTAACTTTGAGATAGCTGGTCACTTCATTAAATTTTGATTTATCCCGCAAAACCACAGGAGGAACCCGAATTTTTTTGGGCTTCCCTCTGTAACATTATCATTATTTTTAGGATGGCCGGAGATAGATATTACGGTATGGCTGGAATTAGAGGGACCGGAAGCATTCGCGTTTTTATTAATAAAGTATTCTTGAAGAGACTTATTGTTGTTTTCGATTTGATTTAACGAATTGAAATGATGATTTTTCATTAGTGTTCTCGACTGATAGCATCTCAGTATCCAAAGTAGGAGTAAAAGTGGTGTCTTCTGTGATGTTGTGTTGAGTAGTGATTGACGTTATGTTTGATTGGGTGTTTAGGTTATAATTTGGCATGTTTGAATGAGGCGAGAACTGACTCACTTGTCTCTCCAATTCTGTTTTTTGGTGCTGAATAGTATATTCCATCTCATTAATCCTTAACTCATAGGCACTTAGCTTAGTAATTGCCTCCTTCAGGCGTAATTTCCATTATCGACGGGAATTATAGAACCCGGTGCGACATCTTGCGTCCAAGTACGGTACCTTAGAAAAGGTCAGTCGTAAAGGGGTTATTCTGTAAAAACAGAAAATTTTGCAAGAGTGCTTTCAAAACCGGTACAAGTGCCGGATCCAGTGGCACACCCAGGTGGGGGGCCAAGGGGGCCTTGGCCCCCCCAAAACCCCCAATGAAATAAAAATTATGAAAGTGGATAAGTATTTTAAAAAGTCAATTTTCTTAGATTTACCTTACGGGCCTCGTTTGAGGGGGGCCAGGTGGGGCATTTGCCCCCCCCCCTCCCAATGGAAGTTGACTTATTGACAAAAGTTGACTTATTGAGGTTTAATATGGTTTGATTGAATTTAAGAATTTATTATTTCGAGTTTTCCTTTATATTTTTGTTATTATTTTGGGGTAGTAAAGACTTATTTTAATAAAAATAAACAGTTTTAATGCCAAAACGACTATGAATGTTTGAGAAACAATTTTAGCTCATTAAGTATTGAGCAAAAAATTGAAATTAAAATTAAGGGAAGACCTAAACTCTCGAAATTAACTTGATACATACCACAAAGTGTAAATCTAGGAACTTTATTGTTATTGATAAGTTTGCTGCAAATTAAAACAGATGAATGAACTTTACTTTTAAACAATGTACCCACTAATGAAAAATAAATTAGCCTTTCTATTTTTATCTTATTTCATTTTTAATAGAATAAGAAGGTAATCATAAATTTTTAAAATATTTACTATAATAATTCGCGGGTGCATGGGTAAACGGGTTTAAGTCAATTTTAGCTGAAAATTAGTTTAAGTCAGGACCGAGTATAAAATTTGCTGTAGAACGTATGGGTAAAATGGGATAAGTCAATGTGACTAACAAATACCGATAATTTCGTTGTGCCCTATGTTATAAGTAAAAAATATTGTGGCAAATAGTATTATGTCAGACTTAAATCAACATTAATTCATTTATGTCTAGTATAGGTATGGACAAAATAATTTAAGTCCGACATATGACCTACTACACACTAATTTGCTTAAATAGGTTTGAGAAAATGGAGCTATGTCTGGCATACAGTCGATGTTTACCCTGATGACAGCAGTTCCGATGAATCCAATGCTTAGAAAAATCTGCATTTTTCTTATGTTTATTATCATAATTATAATAATTATTATCGGTTTTTTGCTGATCCTGTTATGTGGTATCTTGTTTTGAATGTTTAACGCTTTCAGTTGTAATAATATTATCATGCCGATCTAAATAAATTAAGTTTAGTTTATTATATAAGCACCAGTGTATTATTTTATATTGTGTAAAAAGATTTAAGTCAATTTTTTTATGTGCAAAATGGTATAAGTCACAAAAAAATCAAATTAAAGAAAAATTACAAATATTTTAAAAAACCAAAATATCTAATGCAACTAACACTAGTCTACCAAATTAAAATTATATCGTGTATCTTAATTAATTCCTTTTTGCGCACCCCACAACCCAATTCAAATAATTCATTATATCTCGAAAGCAGTTTTTTTGACTTAAACCCGTTTACCCATGCACCCGCGAATTATTGACCAAATTTGGGCGTGGTCTTAAAAAAATTTCGCCTACAGCAGGCTTTTAGTACACCCCCAAGTTAACAAGTCACAAGCCGCCAATGCCCCCCCCCCCCCTAAGAAACCGTTTAACGACTCCCATGACTAGGCTATTGCGATCTTCCCTGCAAGAGTACCTGTTAAAAAAGCTCCAAAGTTCTAGAAAAATGCGTAATTTAAAAGTTTATTAAAAAATTTGCTTCCAGCACTGGTTGGCGGCCCCCCCCTAACATAAAATCCTGGGTGCGCCGCTGGCCGGACCACAAATATTAATTTCCATTGTTTTTTACTGTTGTACAGCATCTTGGTATATCTGACTTCAAGGGCCTTTTCCCTTTCGCTTAAATTATCTTGTGCATTCAAATGCTCTTCTTTAGATTCCGAAGATGACTCTAGGGTTAATGGTGGGTTTTCCCCACCGCTGGTATCCCCCATGGCGAAACGGTAACCCTTTACGTTCAAAACGAGCAAAAAAGGATATTTTTTTCAAAATTTGTCGAATTTTTGGCACTGACGGGAGCACTGAAAATACGTGTTTTCCCTTTGAATGATGAAAGGGAGAAAAAAAGGACGGTTGTTCTGCGCACAATGTATAATATTAGTTTTTACTTCGCGATTTTTACGTTTTGAGATGGTATTGGTAACAAAGGTTTCAGGGTAACCGTTCTGTTTTAAATCTTTTTTTGTTGTTTGAAATTTCAATATGAAGGTCTTCCGCAGGCTAGGATAACTTAAATGGTGAAGGTCGTCCCCTGTTCGTTTAATTTAGCCCCCCGGTCGCTAGTGGCGCTATTGTAGGAATTTTGTTTTATAAGGTTGTTCATCTCCTAACGTTGGTAGGAACAGAATATTCATTTAGAATGAGCATGACCAACATTCTGTACCTCTCTCTCGCTCTGTACCTGCATAATATGTGCGAGAAAGATAAAAATATGGCTTGTTGTGACAGATCCTGAAGTCTTACCTGGACTGGTGAAAGATTTTCATTGTCATTTTATGATTGATTTGTAAAATATATAAAAAATAAAGTTATTATTAAATAATTATTCATATATAATTTATAAACTTAACATGGCCCAGTCGGTAGTTTGAGAATCGTAAATAGGTATATATTTAATATGTCGCGACCAAAGAAATCGGAAAGAAAAACCAAGGCAATTAACAAGAGCGTGGAACCTCCTGAAGACTTCATTAATGTCGCCCAACGATTGGAAAGTACAGCGAAAGCTATTAAAGATATAGAAAGAAACTTTACTTCACAACTGAATGAACTACAAGGTACAGTAACTAGTTTATTAAATAAAAACTTTGAAAATAACACGGAATTGTTAGAAAAATCTACAGAAAATAATAATATAATAATGTTAAGCTGTTTTTTTTATGTAAACCATATTTATGTAAATATCTAATAATAATAAATCTTGTCGCCATATCATTGTTATAATTTCCTTTCGTTCTCCCAAATTATTTTAACTTGAATCAGATGTTTCGCGCTTCAAACGTTTCCGTTAAGTTGGAAGCGCGAAAATTTGAATTCAAAGTAATAATAAAATTAAAATTTTTATGCTTGGCGCCTACCCCCACCACGACTATATTTAGTTTTTCCCCCGGTCGCATGTGGCGCTATCAGGGAACCAATTTAGTATGTTAAGTTGCCTATCTATCCTTGAGAGCGCGCAACTCGCTTGTCTATGGTCTTCTGCATTGTTGCAAACGTCAATGTCAAGGGGATTTCTGAAAAGATTAGAAGGATAACCAAAGACTATAATATCAAAATCGCCTTTAAATCCGCAAATACGCTTAGAAGCTTTCTTACAAAAGTAAAACCCTCCCGTAATAAAAACACAAAAAATTGTATCTATCAAATCCCTTGCGAGTGTGGCCGGCGAATCGTACATTGGAGAAACAAAAAAAACGTCTTCCCGTACGAGTTAAACAACATCTAAAACATACTCAAACAGGTGAATCTTCGAGATCAGGTATAGTGGATCATATATGGACCAACCGGCATAATATACAGTGGTCAGAAGCGAAGGGTTTGGACACGGAACAGCACTGGAGAAAACGAAAATTCAAAGAAGCAGCTTTCATGAATCAAAATACCCATATAGGTATATATAGTAAACCAAGTATAGATATCCCCAATATCTGGAAGCCTCTCCTTGTCCAAAACCAACAGCTCAAACTTCACACTCCAATAAGCACGTAGGCGGAGTCATCAAGCTTTATTGCACATGCATAGTATTTAAGACAGTAGCCTTAGAATAATAATTTAGTTTACAACGTTGTGTTAAGTAACAAAATAAAGACAAAGGAAGTTCGACAAGGTAATAATTTTTTTGATAAACGTTTGATGAACGATGATGTTTGAGAAATATTGTAAATAATGGGCTTCGAATGATGTTTTTTATGTACTATTTCAATCGATTTTATCATACGGTAAAATTGAATAAAAAATTTACTTTAAAAATTTTGTTGAATAAAAATATTACATTTTCTCCAAAAATTCTTTTTGAAAAATATAAAATTTTAAAAATGTTAAAGAACTATTTTATAAAAAGTCTTCTTTTATTTGGCTTTATAGAAATTTAGTTACCAAATTATGAGTACACAGTACACAGTAGTAAAACTAATAATAATGTCTAAACATAAAAGTGTAATTTAACCTAATGCAACAACAATAATTTCATATTGATATGAAAATATTTAATATGTTATAGAAAAAAAATAAATCATCAAGTAAACTTTATTTTAAAAAATATATAAAAATTTGGATAATAAGGCTCAAATTATTAAATAATTAAAATTATTATATTGCAAATAAATGTTCATTTAAAAAATTTAATTTATTTTTATTTTAAAAATAATTTTATTGGGTTTGTTCGAATTCGTCTATTGGTACCTACATAATTATTCATTTTAATTTTATATTTTTTTGTTTTTTTTTTCTTTTTCAAATAATTTTAACTATTCCTTTAGTGGACATGTTTTTAACCTATACAAAACAGAAATTAAATTCTTCTAATATTATTAGTAGTTACTATTATTTGTATAATACTAGCGTGTACCCGGCATGCGTTGCAACCCGCTGGTATAAATACAAACCCGAACAAACCCGATATGTACCCGGCATGCCACTTTCTGAAATAGCACCCGTGCGAAGCCGGGGCGGGTCGTTATACATAAAAACCTTCCTCTTGAATCACTCAATCTATTAAAAAAACGCTTCAAAATCCGTTGCGTAGTTTTAAAGATTTAAGCATATATAGGTAAGGAAGGACAGACAGCGACAGCGACTTTGTTTTATACTATGTTAAGATTTTAAAATTGTATAATTAATAAATTACTAAATAAATAAACGATTTGTTTAAAAAATTAAATACATAATAGGCACAGTTCTCAGTTAATATCGGATATAGGATATAAGAAGGTAAATGGTAGAGAAATAAATTCTGCATAATTTAAAACATTGGATCTTTCATTAAAAAAGTTGAGATATTAACCTCTAAATATTTATTTTTAGTAAACAAATAGTTTTTATTTTTCAAAAGACCGATTTGGTAAAAAATTTTTTTTAATCTTTTAACTGAAAAACTGCTCAAAATTTTAAAAACCATGTTGTAATATTCATTGCTTGCAATGGAATGATTTTGAATTAAATGTAGAGTTCGAAAATGGAAAAGTATACAGGGTATTTCATATAAAAATAAAAAAAGTTGGTACTAGGTCCGGAACAAATAAACACCCTGTAGACGTGAAACTTTTCTTCATAGGTCTTTCGGATTCTGAGATCGAATATTAGGTCATCTTACGTGGGTCACCCTGTTCAGTTATACAGCGTACACTCATGTCAGTGTAGTACTACAAGCTAATAAAGAAAAGAGAAGCTAATACCGTAAATTTTAAACATAGGTATAACGATATTAAATCACTAAGATTAATGGCCCCTTTTCATCATTTAGACTCGAACGTCAGCTACCGGATTTATCTGAATAACACCAAATGGCTTTAGCACAAAAATATATCTATTATTCAGAGACGTGTTGTAAAAAAAGTTATTTATCTGATAAAATAATGATGATGAGCGCAATCATTAAGTAGGTATTATGTTTCAGTCTCGCGTATAAAATGGACAGGTTAGTTGATGCTTTGTTCAGAATTAAATTAAAGTGTAATAGGCGGTGGTATCAAAGGCTTTAATGACATCATACGGTAATGATTATTTTAAAGCTCGAGTTTTTGTTCTAGAGAAACCATTAGTAGGGGAGGTATACCTACAGTGGCCACCTCTTTAATAATAAGTAATACTTAGATATGGTTCTAAAGTGACCATACCTCCCCCATTGAGGGAGATAGACCCCCATTTACGACAAGTGTCCTTCTATTAAATATGTCCCCCTTAACGTTAAGTGGTAAAATTTAATGTTAATACAAGTTGCCAAGGGTTAAAAAAAATAATTGACTATACCTACAGAATTTTTAAAAAGGTTTATAAATCAGAAAAATATTAATAGAAATAAAAATATTATTTTCTGAATTCTTTCATTTTTTATTAGGTTTGGTTTAGTTACTAGTTAGTTTAGGTAATAAATGTATTTTTTAAATTGTTTTCAAATGTTGTCATTTCCTCTCTATCCGTCCCCCATTGACTCGAAAATAATCTGGTCACTTTGGATAGGTATAGGTAAAGTGTATACGATCTTAGTTAAGACAGATAAAAAAAATTTAAAAAAAATTAATGACAGACTTGTCATGTCCACGTGGACTATCTTCGAACATCTGTATAGGGAGTTGCAGGAAATTCATCGTACCCCCAATATTTACGTTGTCTCAACTGACTTCGTATGAAGTATACCTTCTTTGTATTTTTCGAAGATCGTCATTTCAAAGCGTCTACTATGAATCATTACGAAAGCATATCTAAGCCAAGCATTTTATCAAAATACACGGGCGAGAGACTGTACGATACATCACAAGCTGGCGATATTCTTGTTTCATACATATTAAAGTTATCTTTAAGGGTGCATCATTGTATGTAAAATAAACCCAATTTTTTCCCTCAGCTGTCTCCGAAGTTTTCCGTAACTTCACATATGATTTAATATTGTTACTTACACTCTGTTTGTCATGTAGCAGAGTTTCCGATTACCCCTTTCGTCTTCAAAATATACTATAATTTGTGCTAGTATAAATAGGACTTTAAATATTATTTTTTCCAAAAGAAAGGCATAATTTAAAAATATCTTACAAGACACACTACGTTTGAACCTTTCCAGTGATACCAAATAGTTCATAACTGTTTAATTAAATTTAACTTGTGATATTTGGTAACAGCCGAACACCTGCTACTATTTTTGAAATTTTTATCGTTGCTATCGTTATCAATGCCCCACCAACGATTGCATTAATACAGTTCCTTTTTTTTAAATGTAATATTTACATGATAAACCACGTTTGAACCTTTATTTATCCATCATATTCTATAATTATCACTGGCGGATCCAGGGGGGAGGGGGCGAAGGGGCCCACCCCCCCCCAAGGTAAGACCTCAAAAAAAATGATAGCTAAAAAATTGTAAGGCATGCAGTATTCCTGCAATAAGAAATGCTATTGGAAAACTTAAAGAATGCACCAATTTTTTAAGAGATTCTGCTCTTCGAATGAACGAGTTTATTGTCAAACTCAAAGAAGCAAAAGAACATTACCATCCTTTAAAAAAAAAATTAAAAAATATGTGAAACTAGATAGGTGGAGAAACACGAAGCTATTATTGACTTTTTGGAACTGTTACCTACGTTAATCGACTCTTAGATGATACGGAACAAAATGGCAATAGTGTATCATCCTCCAAAGCTAGTACCCTTTTAGCAGCCATTACAACATCTGATTTCTTGGTATCTCTTTTTATCATCAGTGATTGTATTAAATTATTAATACCTCTATCTACCCAACTACAAAGTGTCCAACTTGATATTAGCAAATCATATGAAATTTCTAATTTAGTGTTAAAGGCATTGGAACAAATAAGATCTAATAGTGATAATTATTTTCACTTGATTTTTGAAAAAATTTGTTTCACAGCCCAAATTTTAAATATCGAAATTAAGTTGCCCAGAACTACTAAGAAACAGACAAATCGTGCAAATTATGAATTCGCTAATACAGAGCAATAATATACATTGTCTATTTTTTTACCATTTTTAGATTATTTAATTTCTGAATTAAAATTTAGATTTTCTAAAAAACACTCCAATGTATGTAGCGGAATTATGGAACATTGTTCCTACCTACCTTGATAAACTCAACCAAGAAAAATATTTGGCTGCCAAAAAATTTTATCAGGAGGATATATTTTGTTCTGTGGCAAAGTTAGAAGGTGAGTTAAAGTTATGGAAGCTATATTGGGAATAGAAAGGCAAAAACCTACCAATATAATTCACACAATTATAAAAACTGATTCATACTTTTCGAATATTAAAAAAATATTAAAAATATTAGCAACAATTCCGGTAACCAGTTGTATACCAGAAAGATAATTTTCTTCCTTAAGATTGTTAAAATATTCTTTACAGTCAACAATAGCCGCAACTAGGTTGAATGGTCTTGCCTTACTTTATATCCATACAAATTAAATTGTGTCACCAGAAGAAGTTTTAGACCAATTTTCCAAAAAACACCGTAGACTTCAGTTACGAAATATGCTCTCTTCTGATGAAGGGTAATGCACTATTATTGTTCGTTTCTGTAGATTGCCCCCAGCCCGCCCTCGCGCTACTTACGAATTTTCTGGTAATAATGTAAAATATGTTATTCGATTACTTTAGTTTTAGGTGTAACTAAACCTAATCTGTTTGTCCGAGTTAATTAGTTTATTTTTATTTATAGAAATATACTTTATGTTGTTAATTTTGTATCATTGTTTCTTATACCATAAACCATAGCTTTATTTATACCTGGTTGACCCCCTCACCCAATGAAAAAACCAAAATCTGCCCTTGCCTTGCACCTAAATATATTTCGTTAATTTTTGTTGGGTGGGCTCCCCCCAAAATTTATTTCTGGATCCGCCAGTGAATTATAATATATAGAAGAATATATATTCTATATATTCTTCCTTAGTTCAATGTTAGTGATGTGGCTATAATATTTTGGATCAGCCCAGTCCTGTAAGTATTATTGAAATATTTATCTTTGCTTGATTTGTTGCTAATGATTGCAGGGCGTAACTAGCAAAACCCAACAGTGAGGAAGGGCCCTTAAGTTTTGTGCCCATAAATATCTAAATGGTAGAAGGTAAAAAAAATACGTTAAAAACGATAAGTTTCACATTTTAAGCTACCGTTGATTTCGCTATTTTGGTTTCCCTGTACTGTATTAATCTTTTTTTTTTGTCTTAAAGCTAAATAACATGCTCACTTGTTAACCCTCCCTAATGACATATTTTTACGGTTATCGGATACGCTTTCAACTTTTTAAGTCTTTATTAATAAAAATAAATTCTATACAAACACCCATTTTTGTAAAACGTGCTCCGGGCAACAGTTGGCGAACGAAGGAACACAAGTCATTCCTTAGCAGTTAAAACTACAATTCAAGTCTGAAGTGTGAGGCAGTTTCCGCTAGACGGCTTAATAAAAATATAAATAATTGTTTTGCCATTCAAATAATAATATGTTTCTAATCTATTTTCTATGATGTTTGAATTCAGTGGCGGATTTAAAGAAAATCGGGTGAAAGACGAAGGAATGATTGTAGTAGCTATCCTATACAACGAGGCCTTATTACATTTAAAGGTAAAATAATGGTTAACCAATTTCATAACGCCTCCAAAGATTTCTCAAGAAGTAAGGGCATTAGACACAACCGATCCTGATGGTTGCCGGAAATTATTAATAATTGTCTCGACGCGCCGTCGGCTTCGCGTCGTCTATTTTTATATTCTAAGGTACTTGCGCGAAATAAGACGTAAATTTAAATTCAAATTCAAAATGTATCTCTTCTCCATATACCTACCATAATACTACATAAAAAAATAAATATTGCTTTAAAGGGAGATAAATAAAAACTTAACCCACTATACAGGCTACGCTGGGCGTGATAAGCTTTCATTTATTATAACAATATAAACATGATCATATTATATTCATTATAAATATTAACATTATAAACCTTATCAACGTTATCAACCGACCATAATTATTCAAATTGGAACCTAGCAAAAAAAAATATCACATGATACATATCCACCATATTATACGCACACCACATTTATATTATATTGCATTCAACAATAAATTAGGTCCATATGCACATGAATAGGTATTAATACTTACACATCGAATACAAATAATATTGATCAAAAGAAAGGCATAGTTGAAGTATAGAAAAACTACTGAGAGTACAAAGTTTGGCCGACGCCAATGACGAAAACAGTATATTAATTAGGCATGGTTAATGTGTTAAAATCAACATATTGATGTATTCGATATCTAGGCAATGAAAATATTTATTTTTTGATCGTATTTTTAAAAATGGTAAAATAAGTTACATTTTTAATTTTTGGAGGTGTAATATTAAATAACTTGGGACCCAAGTAATAAAAGTTCCTCTACAATGTTGATTTTTTTTGTCCGAGGTACACCATTTGACCGGTTGCTATATCTTGTGCTTTAATCATGGTCGATCTTAAGCGACTCATTTTTTAAAATAAATTGCCTGGAAACGCCCGCTAAGAAGTAGAGTTGACTGACTATCGCTGTCCATTTTATCCTGATGATAGCAACCCATTTTACATCGGGCACATTTTACGCGTCGTTTTATGATATTAGAAAAAGTAAAGTTAGAAGTAAATGTCAAAAATTAACAAACCCCTCAGATAATAAATAATAAATTTTCTAAAGTTATATTACCACAGAAGTGAAAATGGTTAGTCTGCAGCTGCAAAGAGGAATAATATACGTAAAAGATTAAAGCGTTTTAAATAATTTTAAGAAATTTTGGCACCAATGTGTTCCTTTTTTAAAACCCATTAACTTGTATGTATCAATAGCCATTAATAATGAGAATTAAAAAGTTTTTAATTGTTTTAACAGATTTTTTAGCTTCACTGTTTTTCAAAGGCAGAAAACCAACAATACACTTGCATTCATTATTCATTCATCAACTTGCCTAGTATTTGGAATATATTGTTTCTTTTTTGCCAATCCACATTTGGCTCTTTATCGGACAAATGCAAAATGCTGAATGTGACAATGATAGAGATAAATCTTTCAATGTGTCTGTGGTTTGACCAATGAGGTGAATTTTTGTTCAATTAATTATCTTTCTCAAGATAAAATGGATATAGGTACCATCATGTCAAGTTATTCACACTCTCAATAAAGCATATCAAAAGGATAAGTGAAAGGTTTTTTAAACATTGTTCGATATTTTCTAAGTAATCTGTTTATGAATATTTTTCTCCCCTGGTATATCAGGACCACTTCTTTTAACACCATCTTTAATAGTACAGTAGTTCTCCACTTAATTGCTAACATAGGCACTGTTGCTGTTGATTGGCTAATATGCTAACGATTTAGGTATTTTTTTTTAACACAGCCCAAGTGCCCAACATATATACAAAATTTCTATGCATTCATATTTAGCGAAGCGAATTTTGAATGTCTCAAACTTAAATAGCAAATTATCATTGTCCATGCCTTAAAGATTGTGACCTGAGTTCAGAACGTTGATAAGTCGAGAAACATATCAATGGTGCATACCAGCTTTAAAAAAATTAAAGTTAATGCAAGTAACATTTTTATGATGAATTTCAAAAAAATAAATGTGACGGGTCCGAGCGATTCTTGATTAAGTGGGCGGTATTCTATATAAAAGGCCAATCAACATGTCTTATATTTATGTAAAAAAGTTAGATGTCTAATACACAAGTTTTATATATTGAGATAAATTCTAAACAAAAAGCTCATCATTATGGTTTATAAGGCGCTTTTCGAACCTCTTCTGAAATATGGTATTCTGGTCTGGGGTGGAATGTATGGCAGTAACCTTGAACAACTTCAAGTTGTTCAAAATTGTATTGTAAAAATCTGTTTTAAGAAACCAAAACTTTTTCCAACTAATCAATTCTATTCTCGAAAAGTATGTAATATAAGAACTTTGTACATTATGGTGGTGTGTAACTTCTTTCACTCTAATAAGTGTCGTATAAAATTAAAAATATCACCAAACTAGAGGAAAAACAAATGACTTAATAAACATCTGTAAAACCAGGTCTAGGTACAATTATGCAACATTTTGTAACGTATTATAGTCCAAAGCTATATACAGGGTGTTCATTTAAAAACTTTCCACCACGGATTTATCGAAAACCACCGATTAAAAGAAAAAACGCCGAGACACGTCAAACGATTTGCCAAAGGGGACAACTTTTTAACCAAAAACTACTTCACCCCCTTTTACCCTCTGCCCACCGGGGTCATCCCCTTAAAAATTTTAAATGACAAGGGGTATCAAGTAATAGCTTGTTTGAAAGGTCTTTTTAAGTGCCTTATTTTGACGTTTGATTTTTTAAAATCGGTCGATTCGTTTTCGAGAAAATTAGAAAAATCTTTATTTATCTTAATTTGTTCAGATAGAAAAAAAAACACAAAAATATCACTTTTTATTTCAATAAGTGTTTAAAACCCAACATAAACAGCAATTCGGAAGATTAGACGTGGCAGCAACCAAATAACAACTCGATTTTTTTTCCGCCTTCTTTTTATCAACACAGATAACATGTATTTATTCTTATACCTGTTTAGTTTTTTTATAATTGCTAAGGAAAAGAAAGAATTTAATTTGCTGTCATTTACCTTTGTGACAATCTTGGGACAGTGAAAATTAATTTATTGATTCAGATTTTACTTCCAAAATGGTTTACACAGTAGCCGAAAGAGTGGAAATGATTCTAATTTATGGTGCCCAAAATCAATGTGCTCGGCAAACTGCCGTCACATTTAACGCCAGACATCCGGAAAAGATAACTTCGCATAGGTATGTTTTGGACCTTGTTACTAAATTTACTCAAACTGGATCTGTTGCAAATAAAAAACGTAATCATCGTAGAGTTTTGGATGAAGCCGCTCAAGTTGAAGTTTTGGGTCACTTTGGCATAAATCCTAATACTTCATTACGCAAAATTGTTGATGCGACTGGTATTTCATTAGGCTCTGTACACACAGTTACTAAATTGCATAAATTTCATCCATTCAAAATGAAAATATTGCAAGAGTTAACCGAAGATGATTTCGATAGGCGAGTTGAGTTTTGTGAACAAATCGCGGGTGCATGGGTAAACGGGTTTAAGTCAAAAAAACTGCTTTTGAGATATAATAAATTATGTGAATTGGGTTGTGGGGTGCGCAAAAAGGAATTAATTAAGATACATGATATAATTTTAATTTGGTAGACTAGTGTTAGTTGCTTTAGATATTTTGGTTTTTTAAAATATTTGTAATTTTTCTTTAATTTGATTTTTTTGTGACTTATACCATTTTGCACATAAAAAAATTGACTTAAATCTTTTTACACAATATAATATAATACACTGGTGCTTATAATATCGTAATTTATTTAGATGACATGATAATATTATTACAACTGAAAGAGTTAAACATTCAAAACAAGATACCACATTACAGGATCAGCAAAAAACAGATAATAATAATTATAATGATAATAAACATAAGAAAAATGCAGATTCCCCTAAGTCTAGATATATACCCTTTTTTACACATGCATTGACGATCTGTTTGTGTATATAGGTGTATGTCAGACATAGCTCCTTTTTCTCAAACCTATTTAAGCAAATTACTGTGTAGTAGGTCATATGTCTGACTTAAATCATTTTGCCCATACCTACACTAGACATAAATGAATTAATGTTGATTTAAGTCTGACATAATACTATTTGACACAATATTTTTGACTTATTACATAGGGCACAACGAAATTACCGGTATTTGTTAGTCACATTGACTTATCCCATTTTACCCATACGTTCTAGAGCAAATTTTATACTCAGTTCTGACTTAAACTCATTTTCAGCTAAAATTGACTTAAACCAGTTTACCCATGCACCCGCGAAATGATTGCAGCGATTAATGATAATACCATGCATGTAAAGAATATCTGCTTCAGTGATGAATGCACATTTTATCTAAATGGATTTGTTAATAAGCATAACTGCAGGTTTTGGAGCAATAAAAATCCTCATGCTTTTGTAGCAGGGCATGTACCCCCAAAAAATTAATGTATGGGCAGGCATTTTAGAAAACAAAGTGATTGGGCTATTGTTTATTAATGGAAATTTAAATGGAGGCATTTATTTAGATATGTTGGAAAATACCATTAATCCGCTTATCACTGAAACCATTGAAAACCAAATCAAAGACGATGGAAACCCTATACTTGATGAGGCTGAAATATATTTCCAGCAAGACGGCGCTCCTCCTCACTATGTTCTTTCAGTTCGGCAATGGCTTGACGACGAGTTTCCTGATAAATGGATAGGGCGAAGAGGGCCAATAGAATGGCCTGCTAGATCTCCTGACTTGACGCCATTAGACTTTTTTCTAAGGGGCCATTTGAAGTCTATTGTGTTCACTCCCCAACCTGAAAGTTTGGAAGAACTTCGTCAACGCATCATCGAAAGCTGCCATGATCTCCCACAACATGTTTTTGGAAATGTGAACATCGCCTATATCATTGTTTGGCCAATAACGGGCAACATTTTGAACACTTATTGAAATAAAAAGTGATATTTTCGTGTGTTTTTTTTTCTATCTGAACAAATTAAGATAAATAAAGCACTTTGAAAGACCTTTCAAACAAGCTATTACTTGATACCCCTTGTCATTTAAAATTTTTAAGGGGATGACCCCGGGGGGCAGAGGGTAAAAGGGGGTGAAGTAGTTTTTGGTTAAAAAGTTGTCCCCTTTGGCAAATCTTTTGACGTGTCTCGGCGTTTTTTCTTTTAATCAGTGGCTTTCGATAAATCCGTGGTGGGAAGTTTTCAAATGAACTTAATACCTAAACGTATTAGAACTGTAACAAACAAAAAACAATTAAAAAAACATTTTAGCAATTATCTTTTTGAAAATATTGTTGATTTTCTTAGGGTACTGAAGTTGTGTGTTTTTTTCTTTTAAAGTCGGTATCAGTTTTTCAGTGTTTTGGTGTTTTCTAATTATTTCATTTTATGTGTGTGTAACTGAGTGTGTAACATATTTTGTCACTTTTGTATAGCATATTATTTTGTTTATATTTTAGGTTAAACCAAACACATACCTACAGGTGTCTCACACCTAGGTGTTACTAAATTGAGTATAAGACTCTAGAATGTATAATACTTACAAATAACATTTATTGTTTATGTAAATACTTTAAGCTTTAAATAAACATCATTTCTTTATCATTACGCTGTTCTATTCCTTAACTAAATAGTTTTTTACTTATGACGTTTCAAAATTTCACCTATTTTAATAACAATTTGGAAAAACCACGTCGGCTAGTAAAGTGCCCAAACAAATTGTGCTGTTTCCATTTCAATTAAAGCACTCCCTGACGACACACTAAATGCTTTAAAAAGTATATATTACCATCAGAAATGTAACGGCCAGGAAATCATTTATTCAGCGTAAAACTTAAAAAAAAAAGGAAGTTAAAAAACCTACAAATGAAAAATTATCTTTAAATAACCCCCTTATGTATATTCAATAAGTCCTCCTATATTTATTTAAAACTTCTCTTTGGCGTGAACTTCTCGCTGACCACTGTGCACAACACGAAAGTGTTATCTCCACTTCCATTAGTTTCTACAGGGATTTATGCAAACTTTATTCTCGATGTTTCGTCGGATAGACTAAAAGCTTTCCATAATTCAACAAACGCGGATGCGGATCAACTTTGCTTATCGGAGTGGCTTCCAAAACAAACATACCCCTGTGGCAAAATAAACCCTTGCAGAGAGGATTGAAAGAGAAATTTCGAGAAAATATTTTCTTTTGTAATACGGCCGAATATTATAACAAATATTCGTTTACTTAGTTAAAAAAATGGTTAGAGGTAAGTATGTAATAACAGAGAAATCTTGCAATTGTGCAAATAAAAGATTTCCTTCTACCAGTTTTTTGTCTCTCTGAAAAAAATCCGATAAGGACGGAGGAGGTAGAACTGCCCAAATGTGTACTTTTTTATTTGAATTTTACTGGTGATATTTTGGGACAGCCGAACACCTGCAACTGTTTTTGCAATATTTATATAGAGTTGCATGATCATTTTAAACAATAATTAACTGACTATGCGATAACTTTGAGTGTGACATCAATGACATAAACAGAAAACATTTCTCATAATCAAGAGTGGCTCGGTTGCTTTACTTCTTGATTTACTAATTACACAGGCCTGCGTGAAATTTGTGATGACGTGATTTTTGTTTGTTGAGCTCAGTTTTTATATAGAAATAACTAATTAAAATACAATAATTGGTCTCTATCACCCACAGATTTTTTTTTGCAAAAAAAAAAGAAAAAATATAAAAAAAACTTATAATAGGCGTTTTAATACATTTTCAAATGAATGTAGTACTTCAAATTCTAAATGATTTATGAAAAAAAAATTATTTTCTGTGGTGCTACAAATCTTCCGACTGGAGACTTTTTATCGACTTCAAAAAGGAGCTTTAAAGCTGTTCTTTTACATAATGACAAAGTTTTTGCTTCTGTTTCGGTCGGCCATACAGTTAAGTTAGAGAAAAATTATGAAAATTTAGAGGAATTACTTTTAAGAATACAATATGAAAATCACAACTAGGAAGTGTGTGAAGATCTAAACATTTTAAGTCTTCTCTTAGGTCAGCAGTCTGGATTTACTAAATTTCCATGTTTCCTGTGCGAGTGGTCTAGCTAGCGAGAACAGCATTGGATAAAAAGAGACTGGTTACAAAGAGAGACTTTAAAACCTGGAAACAAAAATGTAATTCGCGAAAGTCTTATTGACCCTCAAAAAGTTTTACTTCCACCACTTCACATAAAACTTGGACGTATGAAACAATTTGTTAAGGCATTAAACAAAGAAGGAAATTGTTTTAAATATTTGTGTAAAACATTTCCGGCTCTGTCAGAGGCAAAATTAAAAGAGGGAATCTTTGTAGGGCCGCAGATTAGCAGCTTGATAAAAGATACAGAATTTGAAAAGGTAATGGAAGATAAGGAAAAACATGCATGGAATGCTTTTAAAGAAGTTGAACATAAATTACTACTATGTTGAGATCGTTGAAATATGCTGGAAAATTTCAGGAATTTCAGAATATGAGCACAAAAATTCACTTTATACATTCCCATTTGGACTAATTTCCGGAAAATCTTGGGGACGTGGGTGAAGAGCAAGGTGAAAGATTTCATCAATATAATAAAAAATTGAAAAAAAGATACCAGGGGCGCTGGGACACAAAAATGATGGCCGATTTCTGTTGGACATTGAGAAGAGATCTTCCTTTAGCTGAAACAGAAAAACAACCAAAAGAAGCTTTTCTGAAAAAATAAAACATTTTTTGAAGAAGCCAAACGAATAAATAACCATTTATAATAGTTTATATGTGTATATTTTGTATATTTTTGTATTTTTTTCCTTAATATATTAAAAAGCTAGCTTATAAATGAAATAAATCGTGTTTTTTCTATATTTTTGGATTTTACCGGTTTGAAAAATAACCTTACGTGATATAAAAAAACTGAAAGCAGATTTGAAATCAGCGCTACCCAATTACTAGAAAACAGTTAAAATTTTTAAATCAACTTTCAAAGTGTTAAAAAACGCAGGCCTGTGTTATCCGCCGTTGATTGTGTGTAAAAATAATATCTGCTAATATTATTTATGTCACAGTCAAAGTTTTCTGGTTAAAAATATTTATGCAACCCAACATTAGTCTCAATTATTAATAAATTAAAGAAATTAGAGCTTCAAACGAATTAAAGAGCGTGCAATAAGAAAGGTGATTTTTACAAATAACTACAAAATATATCATTCTGACCTTTATTGGATATTATGAAAAAAGGGACTAAAGTGACTTATTTAATTCCGCGAATGAAGTTTGTTCGGGTTTGCAAAAACCACTCAAAGGAATTTATTAATCTCGCGGTATATACATTATTTTTTGTAATTTCAGGAAGGGTCTTACTAAAAATAGGTATCTAAATATAAGTTGAATATTTCATTAGTCTACTTTAAAAGACACTCAGACCAGCTTGGTCTGAGGAAAGACACAAATCACTTAGTGGCAGTATATTTACAGTATAAATAAACAAGTTGTCAATATCATCACTATTGAGATCCCAGCTGAAAGGGAAACTTTGGATTTGAAAAAAGGTATTATATAATACATAAATATATAAGAATAAAGGTATTATGCCTACAAAATTAAGGAAAATATTTTAAGCGCAATATGTGGCATTTGTAAGATGGTACTGTACTGTGAACGAAGAACGAAAAGCGGAAATTTTTAACGAAAGTATCTACTCGTATTTTTCACAGAGAAATCCGGGATTTTCTCTCCTTCAACGCGTTGGGCACATCATTACATGCTGAAAACTCTGCTCAAGATGAAAAGTAATATCGATATCAACAAATTTCACAAGCTAATTATCCTGCTGGCTGAAGAAACGAAGGTTACAAGCCAACAAACTTTTAATCGATTCACCAGACAACTCGTCTTTAATGATAAAGGTTAGTGACTTTATTAAATATTTGGTAAGTAGTTGACTTAGTACTGATAAATATAATTATGTTTAGGTAGCCCTTATTTTTGGTGTCGCAGAAGCCTGTAGAAGTAAGGAGTTAGCTGAGTTGACGGTGGACGATGTAACTGATTTGGGTCACTTAGCTTTAATTAATACCTATTAAAAATACCCAAAATAAGATCGATAGGAATTTTGTTGTTAATAATTCAGTTAATAATAGAAATGGAATAAGAAACATCGAGAACCATCATTGTACTACGCAGCCAGTCAGTAAAAATATATTTGGAAAACTACCGCAAAAAAAGTAGCATTCCTAAATCGATCCAGATCATCATTATACACTGGACATTGCTTTCGTCTAACGTCTGCCTCTTTATTAGCTGACTTTGGTGAATTTGTGGACGTTTCTAAAAGGCATGGCGGATGGAAATCAGTAACCGTTGCCGAGGGGTACGTTGAAAATTAAATTCCATAAATAATAAAAATAAATTTAAGCCGATAACATTTTTGGACATGGTGACGTGAAAGCATTCCAACTTGCTAAACCTTCAGGAAACACTTCCAGGCAAGAGTTTAAACAAGATCTTGGAGCTTTCGCTTGTAGTTCTATACATCACGCAGAATCATACAACATACTAGCGATAAACCAAATCGACTATTTAATATTGTAAATTGTACGAATGTAAACATCCATCTAAATATAAAAAAGTAAATATTAATTCGTTGAATTTAACCTTTTCTAAAATATTTGTTGCTAGAATGCACTTTAGTCCATTGGGATTAAAGAAACCATTTTAGTTCCCATTTGGTGGGACTAAAGTACGTTTTTTAGTCCCTAAAATACAAAAAATATTTTAGAGAAGTCTCCGCATTCTCAGAAAGTAGGCGTGTAGTACCTATGTAATAATTTAATACACACTGAAATTTTCAATACTGCCTTATTCTGGCTATACAATATAACTCCAGTTACCTTTTCCTTTTTATATTTTAGTTCGAATCTTAGCCTGTGGCCCATTTTCTCTGCTTTGTAGAATTATTTAAAATTTACCAAGAACGTGGTTATTTTAAACTTGTAAACTTTTATGACATTAAAAATTCTTACCTTTCTCGAGGAAATAGATATTTTCGGGTTTGTTCGGGTTTGATCGTGCTCATGATGAAAAATTATTTCGACGCCATTGATTAAAACCATGAATGAACTAGTAAACCCACCTGATAGTTTTAGTTTTAGTTTTTAACGGCTCAATGGCATTAACGGTTTGTTGGTCGAGAACCCACTCACAAGTATTAAATTAATTATTATTACAACATTACGACCGATGACTGAACTTTGTTGTGGCAAAGTTTTATTTTATTTTTATTTCTTTTGTATTTTCACCTGCATCGAGTAGCGCTACCAAATTGTAATTAACTTGACATTACTGACGATTAAGGACGGGAAACGGCACAAAAGGCGTTGGTTTTTATTATTAATTCTTTTGAAATGAAGAAAACATTAACGTTTAAATGCTGACACCACCCAGATGGTAAAATTATAAAGGATATTTAAATAGTATCTGGCATTTCTTGGTTTCAATGTGGAGCGGACTTTCTCCTTGCATAATTTAGTTAACTATTGGGGAAAATAATTTTTTTCAGCTGATAGTAATTTCTTTTCTGCCAACGTTTTGATGGTTTGATTTTTACCCTCCTCAAGATAAATAGACATATTTTAATTGTCTTTTGAAAATTGGCATAAACAAACAGAACACTTACATTATACGACATAATATTCACTTTACAAAAATGTTAAAAAGTTGTTAAAAATTTATTACGTTAAAATAGGTATAGAAATGCTTACCAATATAACTTTAAAAAAGTGATTTTTTAAAGTTGTTTTGTTGTATAGGAATAGAATCAACCAAAAATAATAAGAAGCAAATACACAAGAAATTTACCACAAACAAATCTTGATATAGAATCTTACATAATAATATATCGTCGCTGTCATTACGTAGAGGCCTATCTCGATTTTTGGCAAAAATGAGTTATACCCATATAAAGTCAGGGAAAGACGGCCTTAACGTTATGACAAACGGCATATTTCAATACTACATGGTTTTTGTTTTATAGTATTATTATAGTCAGGCCTATCTTAAATTATTATCGATAAAAATACTTTTACGTAAAGATCAAACTTGATTGGCCCCTATGCTATATTTTGTATTGGTCTTACTGGGCGAATCTCAACATATTCCTTTACGTTATAAAATATTTTTAAAGGATGAACAGTATTTTGCAGATAGGATTTATTAATTTATTATTTATTGCAATTCTATTTAACACATAAAAGACAATTTGTACAAAATGAAATAAATACCAATCCCATTTTTAATTTGTTATGCTCTAGAGAATAAATAATTAAATATTACACTAGCTGTTTTTATTTCTTTTGAAATTATATGTTTAGAATTTTTTGTACCGTTTTTATAAAATAAAGATGTTTAAAGTTTAAAAATTTCGCTCCCTTTTCTTTGAAAACAAATGTTTTATTAATATCACAGGGGCCTATCTGATTTCATGTCCAAATCAGAATTTGTTATTGTTTTTACGAACGGGCCTATCTTGATTATTATTTATTTTTTACAAAACCCGTAAAACTTCATTAAAAATTATTATGTCTCATCATTCTAGATTAATTTATCTAGGAAACTGTAAAAAAATAAACCTAAATAAAAAAATTCTGTCAATGCTGTATCCAAAATAAGCACCATTAATTTCTTTAAATCGCTCTACTGAAAAACTACAAAAACCGAGTTGGGCCTATACGGAATGGCAGCGACGATATTATCCCGAAAAACTCTATAAGGGTAGCCAACAAACACTATAATATGGTGTTTTTAGATTTAAATATCTTATTATATTTTCAAAAAACACAGTAATTATTTGTAGATACATAAAACATATTTTATACCACCCTAAAAATAATTTCAAGAATTTATTGAAGAAACAGGAAAACAACAATTAGGTTTAAAAATGATTTTTAATTTTTAGACCATTTTAGTAGAGTTGTATTAGGTTTTTCGTGGGATTTATATAGGAGGGTAATATTTTATGATAGACAATGTCTTTTAATATATGAAAGACCTTGTTGGACCTCATTATCGGTGGTGGGTTACCCTCCGCGAAATGTAAACTTATGACTGCGAATATATCTGATTAAAATTAAGATAGGAAGTTCATCTAAAAAAATATATATTTGTATATTATTGTTTTTAACCAAAGGGGTTTTCCTAAAGTGCTCTACCTATGCATTTTAGCAACAAAACATACTTAAACACCATAAAGCGATTTTTAGCGCCACGTATTTGTACTATTGTGTGTTTTTTGAATGATGTTACGTAAAACGAAAATCTGATTCGAATTATAAAATATTGTCCCCCATAACGAATTATAATTTTAACGCCATATTAATTTAACTCCTAGGCGTCTCAAATAACACTAAACGAGGGTAAGACTGAGCTCAATTTTAATGTAAATTAATTTAATTTTCTTAAATTAAAAAGTATAAGTATTATATTTATTTAAATACTCGTATGTACCGACTAGCATCAAATAATCAATTTCGCAGCAGTATTCGGATACCGACAGTAAGCAGTAAGGTTTTAAAAATAAATTATACTTAAGAAAAACCTATTTAAAATTTTAAAGTTCTCTTCATCGCTACTGTCAATAATAGTTGCTTCCTTACCAGTGTTATTTCTACATGTCATTGTGTCTTTATCACCTTCACATATATAAAGCTTAGACACCTAAGATTTGAATCACACATTCTTTTTTACAAGAACATGATATCAAATTAATGATCTCAAATGGATTTTTCGGCTACTATCAGCACAGGTTTATATTTTCTTCCATACGTCGGAAATTCAATGGATCTAATGGGGCAGGTTTTGCAATATGTGATGTTGTCCCTATTATTACATGCAAACAAGCCCATTGAACTGCGGGCTAGAAACTATTTTTTGTGGGCGGTAACTGTTCTCCATTTAAATGTGATTTAAAAGCACCACCACCATATTCAACTATGAAAGCTTCTGTATACAAGACAGATAAAAAAATATTGTAAATCATCCATTAATATATCTTGATTGGTGCCCTGCTGTCCAAAATTAGCGAGGATTTGCACATTTAAACTTTGACACGTACCACATATTTCATATTTTAAGTCAAAGCCTTCTTCATTTTTTTTTGTTTCACAGCCCAGTTAAAATGTTACTGCAATTTGTTTCATTATTGCAACCATCGTCTATTATTTTTGTAGTAAATGAGTATGGCTTTGTAGAAGACAAAATTGTAAGACATTTGTAACTTCTTGCCTACAAATACCGTTTTAAAACATCAGTTTTTTCTAATGGAGCTCGTTTTTAGATTATATTTTCCATATTTCCGGTATTAAAGAAAATATTGACTTGCGATTTTCACAGATTTCCTTCTTTTTGCTTTAGTTAAAAAATAAACTTTGCATTACATTTTTTTGAAAAAAATTCATAGTTGGAAACAACAACGTGTCTAAACTAAGACCGACATAATGTGTTATTATGATTGACGCAATGCGAACTATCGCGGCATCGCGATCAGTTCTTGTCGAGATAATATTTGTGGCGCATGAAAATTTCGAGATTTTCTTTTGTTTTAACAATTTCTATACTCTCAGGGGGGCATGGCGCACACGCCCCTGCTCCCACTGAGTCTGCCACTGAATAAAATTCAAAGCTATTTCTAACTTTAAAAGTCTAACGCATAACTGAAGATTGACTCAAAAGATAGCTAAACGCCTAAAAAACAAAAACCTAATAATTGCATTTAAAACTAACAAAAAATTAAGCAATTTATTAAAAAATAACAAAACTAAAAAAGAAAAAGGGGGTAAATAAATTCGACAGTACAAACTCGATAAATTAATAAACAACTGGGAATCAAAATTAACACAATATTTTACACTATTACACAAAACGGGTCGGAAAAATAGGAAACTGTTTTAAACTCCTAGCAGTATCAAGAGGAGGCGGAAAATGTTGCCAGGTTTATTATATTTGGTTTCTAGAAAAATTTAAGAAAACATACAATTAAGAGTAAGTTTGGCTCTGATTTCTAATCTGAAATTCAAGTATTTTATACTGTGTTAGGCAAGCTTTACATATTAGCAAGGCCGCTGACAAACGATAATAATTCCGTACTTAGTTTCCTTTTTTATTTATTTGTATTTAGGAAAAAAATTAACTGGGTATAAATACATGTTTGACAATATTGCACGTCCTTTATATTGGAATTCGAATCGACATTGTGTTCCTATTTAATTTGTATGTAAGGCATGCGTGTTTCTTCAGGAAATCCAAGGAGTCACACATTTAATAAGTCACCTTAATACCACCATGTTTGTTTTTAAAAGGCAAAACAAGCCAAATTTTCCCAGCTCAGCTGTAAATTGGTAGGTTAACATATTAAGAGAATTTTAGCCTGTGATGGGGTATGCCCACCCCCCCCCCCTCTTGGTAGTGTACCACCAATACCCATACCGTCGGTAAAAGCAGGATATGCCACCGGTTGTGAAGTAAGTAATATCGTCGTGACTAATTATATGAAGAAGCATTGTAAGAAAAAGCATAAAAAAATCTCATTAGGCAGCAACAATAAATTAAAGAAGGATTAGTATTTTGAAGTTAAATGATTTTTATCTCTTACGGTATTACCATTAAAAACCTAAAACTAATAATTTACGCATTAATCATGGCGATGTTAAATGATATTAAATTTCATACATGAATCCTGAAGATCCAACAGCGGTCTTCTAAAAAATCTCAACAATCAAAGTTGGTAGCCGAGCGTTGACTTGCACATTTTGATAAACTATTATTGGGATGTCAAAACACGTTCATTGTGTGTGACGGAGACAGAAGCTACAGTATTAAGGCACTGCTTATATGGCACACAAGTCCGTAATTAGAGGACAACTTTTAGTGCCTAATTGGCACCCGGATAAATACCGTGTGAATGAATGTTTGAAGAACTTGTCAATTTAGATATTTATAATATTTATTCATGTATTCATGGTTAATCAAGAGGTTTTCAGTTAGATCCGATGTAAATAAATGTATGTTTACAGGTTTTTGTTACGAGTGCGACGGGATACATGAGAATTATCCATAGGTGGATTAGACGGGAATTAATATGTCTCGTTGAGAGACGGGTTTTTATTTGAATAATCGTGGTCACACAGGAAGGCGCGGAAGTAGTTGGTAATTTGTTGATTTATTGATGATAATATCGTTAATTGAATACGAGCTTCTAAAAAGGTAGTTCCGCTGGCAGAAACTATTATTAAAATTGTTACGAAGGAATTTGCCTTATATTATTTTATTGACTAACTCTCTGCTGCGTACCTGTGCATGCAGTGACTCCAGTGGCATATCAAGATTGGGTGGAACAGTCCGCCTCCCCCAACGGAGAACGCGACGCCCTTTCAAACTACCGAAAGACGACAACAAAGTAAACATCTTCATAATTATTACCCTTAAGAGTATAGCCCATTTAATTGTCATTGTAAAGCTCAACTCAATGAGTAAAAATTGTCGTTAATTTTCTGTTTTAAAAAGATTATTAAATATATTATGACGATTCAGCCAGATAGACATCTAATTATCTTTATCCCATTAAGCCGACAATACCTAAAATGCAGACGTCCACTAACCACGAGTTCATGAAAGAAACCACTTGAAAATATTATCAAATTTTTACACTAAACTATTACGCCGAAGATTATCGACTTATCTATACTTTATACTGACTGATAAGTGACTGATCATTGCCCAGCCTACATCCCTAATGCTAGAATCATAAAATGTCGAGGAGGTCTTCTCCTTATAACGTATATAGACATCCACTAAGAAGGAATTTTTCGAAAATCGATCATCACTAAGGAGGTAAAAACGGGGGTTGAAGTTCCCAGCATTTTCGGAACTAATGACTAAATATAAACTAAGTCTGACCACAGAAAATATAGCTACGCAACAGAACGCTGATGAGAATAGGAAGACAGGCGACAAACGAAAACGGCCGCGAATGGTTACTCGAAAGGTTCGAGGTGGCGCTGCGAGTAACAGTACAAGCATTTATCGTATTTCGCCGATTTCGCGCTGTTCTGAGAAAGAATTTATTTGGTGATGTTGCCGTTCAGATACACTCTTGCAATTCGATTTACACTTACTTGGATTTTCGCAAGTTTATTTATTATTTTATATCATAATGCGGTTTATTGAATGACAGACCTATCAAAATAAAAATAAAAATGTACTTACATATAATATAACAGAAAGGGTCACATAATATAATAATAATAATAATAATAATAATAATAATAAAGGTCGCAAATTTTTTTTTACATTATGAGATGTCGATGTTTTGGGGGTCCCTAGATGACGGAGAATGATAAAATTTTGTATGTGGATTAAGAATTAACACTGCTTCAAACCTGTTATAAGTAATTTAATTGTGCTATACCAGCGCGTTATATGGGTATTCTGTGATCAGAGTCTAGTAGATTCAGGGTAAACAACTAAAAATGTATATCGACTATCGAGCGACAAATAAAGTGCTGGGCAAAGGTGGGTATTTGGCAATTTTTTAAATTGGAATAACTTTTTTATTTTATTTTTGTTATTTTAATAGACTAAAAACCGATCAAACTTTTGTTTTTTACACTTTTCGTTTTAACTATCTTTAAAAAATAATCGACATCGATTATTAGCGACCCTGTTGAAATATAAAAGTAACGTTGACTAAGAGCTTATTCTGTTTATGGTTTATCTGAATGTCGAACCGATTTGTTTATGTTTCGACGATGGCGGTTCCATTTTCCATTTTCATGGCGTAATTCGAGACGTAATATTTGTCAAGGGTTCTTTCTGTTTGTTTTAAGAAAGAACAGTAAGTTAGAGTTCAATTATTGTCTATCACAATAATTCACAAGCCCGGTCTTTGTAACCATTCGTTTTTGTTCGTAATAAAGTATTTTACATTTTACCTGAGTTTCATAATAATTATTTCTCTTAGTACCACCACTTAATCTCAACAGACCCTGTATGTAGTGTAAAAAGTTATGTTAACAACATAAAATATTTTGTAGAAGTTCTTTTTTAATTACGAAAAACAGTGGTTTATTTAAAAGATTTTAATGACGAGTTTTCTAATTTATGAATTTAGTTATTTAAAATCACAGCATTTTATTTTGTCCCTGTAAAAATAAATAATTTTTTATATTTTGGCTAGTGTCCGACCGAAACAAGATTTTCAGCCCAAACCGAAACCGAACCTTCAGCCTTGGTCTCAGTTTCGACTGAAACCGAAACTTTTATACATGTTAAAAATTTTATTGTATACTAAAATCTAATTTATTTTATATAGGACGAGATCGATCTTGGGAATGAATTGAACTCTTCCCACCTAAAAAAAAAGGTCAACAGCGAAAAAACATTATTTATATAGACAACACTGCCTACGAACTCACCCTAATTTAGGCGAACGGTTCGCGACAATTTACGAACACTGAGTTTCGGCGCGGCCGAAGGTTCGGCCGATTTGTGGCCGAAACCGAAACTGTCACCGAAACTAGATTTTTTGGCCGAAACTAGCCGAAACCGAACCTTCGGTTGGTCTCTAATTTTGGCATTGCTTCATAATGAGAGTTTAAAACCTTGCCGCTAATAATGTCGGAGAGACTTCAAACGTTTTGCCGGAATGCCGCTTTCTATCGGCGTTTTTTCCGGCGGCTAAAGTGGTAAATCAGAGAGGTTTACCTTTTACCCTTTTTTAGGCAAACCAAGGTTCGCCCCCGCTACAACAAAAACATACATTTTATGCGAAAGCCACCTCTATAAATTAAAATCAACCAAATCAATTAAGGCTCATTGATCTTACAGACTGCGAAATTACCTACTACCAAAAATTATTAAGTTATTATTATATACGGGGTGTCTGCTAATTAATGGTACATAGAAAAACCACAGACTCCTTATGTAGAAATATTAGGATTTATTCATACATACATATATCCGAAAGTTGATTTTAACTGAGGTAGGTTAAAGAAAACTTTATTTTCGTTTTTCTCCAATAACTTTAAGAAAAACTGACGTTTTTTCAAAAATTTTGCATTAAGGGTTTTTTTAGGTCGAGAAATTAATTTTTTTATGAAATTTTAATGTACAATGTAGGGGGCGCTCTCTGCGGTATTTTTCGCACATTTATTAGGTCATAACTTTTTTGTGTCTCAGTGTATTTAAGTTTTTAATGAAGATAATAAAAACATTATATTTTACTTGCCTGAGCTAGTACACTGAATAATTTAAATGCAAATATCTCTGAAACGGTAACTCTGTAAAGTATTATTTTCGTTAAAAACTTAAATACACTGAGGCACAAAAAAGTTATGACCTAATAAATGTGCGAAAAATACCGCAAACAGCGCCACCTACTTTGTACATTAAAATTTCACACTCAAATAAACTTCTCGTTCTAAAAAAAACTTAATTGCAAAATTTTGTGAAAAAACGTTTTTCTCAAAGCTATTGGACACAATCAAAAATTAAGTTTTAACTTGTAACCCTATATCTCAGTCAATATCAACTTTCGGATGTAGATAATTAAGTTTGATTAAATTATAATATATATACGTAATGAGTCTGTGGTTTTTCGGTATACCATTAATTAGCGGACACCCTGTATATCTATAATATAGATAAATACCCAGAAATAAAATATCACCAGCACTTTTTATGCGTTCGGATTCGCAATTCAAGTAAAGCGGTAACTAAGACCTAAAAACTAAGATTTAAAAAATCTTAATTTTAAACCTGCAATCTCTAAAATAAAATGTTATTTTTTAAGGGCAAAGAGACATTATACCTAGATAATATTTTTAAAATAGTCAGTTAAACTGTAAATAACTACCTTTCAATCTTTCAAAATACCCATAACATGTATTTATTTTAAACTTGGAGGAATATTCAATTTAAGGCTTTTCTAATGTCATTATTAAAATACCACAAATTTAAAGGAGATCCGTAATGAGAAATATTTTGACTCTTGAAATTAGGTGGCCTTATACTGTTACATTAATGTCCGACATTTTTTCACTAACGTGGCAACTTTAAGGATTGTAATTATAAGAGATTGGATCTATTTACTGAACATGGAAATAATTCAGTCAGCTTTATAGGTACCTATATAAAATATTAAAATTCTCACAAATGCAACGTTCAATCGTTATCGGTGAAAAGTCTAAAATTTATATAATAGTTTGACACACACAAACTTTCCGTTTTATGCAGTTCCAGTAGGTTTTTTATTTTATATTTACTTTCAATGAACATTAATTTTCCAAAATAATGAACTTGCTTGTTCTAGAACGCAACTTTAAATTGTAGTTTAATTATTTTACTGATTATACAACTCAATGTACCGGGTGGTGAAATAAGCGAGGACGTAGGCTTTATCTCGGAAACCATTATTCGCACAACTTTCGGAAAGATTTTTTATGAGTAAAGTGGTCAAGAGAAATAGCTGGAAATAACTTTTAAGTTCCTCATTTCGCCGCAAGGGGGCACAATTAAAAATTGTTTTTTTAAATTCTAAATTTCTCCGAAAATTCCCATATTACGGTATAACTCTGATTACATCTTTGGAAAGATTAGACAATTCTGCATCATTTTGGTTTAAGGCTCATTGGCGTATCGACCTTGATAAGAGTGGGAGAAGCTATTGAAAGTGTAAACATTTAAATCGCTGTAACTTCTAAACGACTTATCCGATTTTGCTAGATTTAAGCTTGTTTGGAAGGGGAAAACAAGTATCTTCAATTGTCGTATCCAACAGTACACGATAGTGTTTAATAAAATTGCTAGAGGGCGCAATTTGTAATAATAACAGTTTTTCCGATTTTATCACGAAAATTCAAATCATACGGTATAACTATGACATCATAATCGAAAAGTAGATGAAATTTGCAACCAAAGATGTAAAGACCGCAGTTCGATATCTTTGTTCGTTTCAGAGTTATTGCCAAAACAATAATTTTTAATACAAATTGCGCCCTCTAGCAATTTTATTAGTTTATTAGAAACTATCTTGTACCATTGGATACGACAATTGAAGATACTTACCTTTTTCTTCCAAACAAGCTTAAATTTACTAAAATCGGTTAAGTCGTTTAGAAGTTACAGCGATTTTAATGTTTACAATTTTACTTGATAAGAGTGGGAGAAGCTATTGAAAATGTAAAGATTAAAATCGCTGTAACTTCTAAACGACTTATCCGATCCGATTTTACTAAATTTAAGCTTGTTTGGAAGTACCTTCAATTGCCGTATCTAATGGTACACGATAGTTTCTAATAAAATTGTTATAGGGCGCTATTTGTATTAAACATTATTGTTTTGGCAATAACTCTGAAACGAATAAAGATATCGAACTGCGGTCTTCACATCTTTTGTTGTAAATTTCATCTACTTTTCGATTATGATGTCATAGTTATACAGTATGATTTGAATTTTCGGGATAAAATCGAAAAAACTGTTATTATTACAAATTGCGCCCTCTAGCAATTTTATAGAAGAATATATAGAACATTGTACTGTTGGATACGGCAATTAAAGATACTTATTTTCCCCTTCCAAACAAGCTTAAATTTAGTAAAATCGGATAAGTCGTTTAGAAGTTACAGCGATTTTAATGTTTACACTTTCAATAGCTTCTCCCACTCTTATCAAGGTCGGTACGCCAATGAGCCTTAAACCAAAATGATGCAGAATTGTCTAGGCTTTCGAATAATGTAATCAGAGGTATACCTTAATACGGGAATTTTTGGAGAAATGTAGAATTTAAAAAAACAATTTTTGATTGTGCCCCCTTGCGGCGAAATGAGGAACTTAAAAGTAATTTCCAGCAATTTCTCTTGACCATTTTACTCATAAAAAAATCTTTCCGAAAGTTGTACGATTAATGGTTTCCGAGATAAAGCTGACGTCCTCGCTTATTTGACCACCCGGTACATAATTCCCATATAGCTCGAGAGGCTTATGATAAGTGATAAGCCTTTGGGATTATCGCTTTTGGTGGAACGATTGTTACTGTCATGGTAACACATTATCAAATATTTAATTGTGACAAAATTAAAAAAAAAAGTGTTTCGTTGTCCGAAGTGAATTTGAGGCCAAAAAATACAGAAAAATCGCACTGGAGTAAATAATATTTATTATAATAATTGTAACTTTGTTATCAATAATAATAAAAATGAATAATTATTCAAATTATGGTTCGTTATATAATCTTTTGAATACCACTCGATGTTTTGGGATTACCTAATACTTTTACCTGGCACTCAACGAGTTACCATCAGCAACATCACTCCTCCAAAAGTATTATTTGGTAATCCCGAAACATCTTGTGGTAGATATTACATTCGATAATTACTGAGTATACAAAAATATGGCTTTTAAATATTTTGTTAACTTAAGCCGTCCCATTTCATACATTGTTAAAATAATAAAACTACCATATAACCTTGTTAATCTCTTACCTTAGTAATTATTATATTGGTCAGAATAATTGAAATTAGTTTTTCCCATGTAAAAATATAGTACCTGTTCAGCCTTACTGACGAGGAGGAATGTAAACAATTAAGTAAAATATAAACGATTCATAATTTTTTTAATATAAAAGTAAAATACACATTTGTATCATCACATATAACATATTATATAGTTCTCTATATGTTTACGATTTGCTCCTAAACAACATAAACGTAAACACCACAAACTAGAAATATGTTTCTAGTGAAACACTGTGAAACATAGTGAAAACTATTTAACACTTATAATAAATGAAATCTCCATATTATATAGGCACTCCTTAAATTCAATTCAAAAATATATTTATTTTCATTAAACAATAAATACATGAATAACAATAAGTAAATAACATAAACAAATATATTGAAAATTGCGATCATCAACAAAAAAATGTGTGAAAAGTAAGAGCACACATCAGCAGATTTGCAAAGCATGATGCTTGATTGCTAATCTGTGTGTGTTTGTGTTAAGTTAATGCGCGTACTCCAAATCTAATACATAAGATTTTGAGTATCAATTTATCAAAAAATTTATAGATATATTTTTAGATACTACAGAATTTAATATAATAATAATGAGTTATTTACTAATATCTTTAATTGTGATAAGGAACTATCTATTTACTTTAAGTATGTTATTTTTTAACTTCGTTAATTAAAAAAATATAAAAATTGCAAAGTAAGCAAATAAGCGAAATCAATATTGCACGCACAGGAGCAAAGAATCTTAGAGCAATTTTGTTTTCTAGATAATTATTGGAGAATTAGCAAGAAGCCATTTCATTCATCCAGTTTTAAATCTTACTTGACGAATTATACTTTTAAGATTTTGTGGAATAATGTTAAATAACCTGGATCCCACATATAAAAAAAAACTTCTTTGTCCCAACGACGTGGACATTTTAGGCAATTTTTTATTATCAAGGTGAAACCTAGTTTGACAGCTTGGTGTATGTGGCAAGTCAAAATAATTAGTTCTAATTAAATATGGTAGGGAATTTTTGTAATAAATATTTCTAACGTCTAAAAAATTTGTAAATTCGAACAGCTGATCAGTGGGGAATCTCATAGTTAGACCATAAATAGTTTTAATATTTCTTTTTTGCGAAACTTCCAAAGGTTTAAGGGTATTTTCGTAAGCTCCTCCCGATGCAGTTATTCCGTAGCTTAACAGAGACTGAACTAAAGCAAAATATACTGTTCGCATACAACTTATGTCAGATATTTTTTTGATATGTTTGAACAGATAAAATAAGGACCGAAGTTTCTTAGTAAGTTGCTATATATGATTGTTCCATTTTAAATGATTATCAAATAATATTCCTAAATAATTAACAGAGTCAGAATTTTCTAAGTTCCAAATCTTTTCTTTTCTAAATGGTAAGTCGACATTTATTTGCTCATTTTGCGGAAGGCCTGAGATATTACTTGCAAATGGTAAATACTTGGTTTTACTTAAATTGATGGTCAACAAACTATCATCCAACCACCGCACAATTTTTTGTAAATTACAATTCATTTTTTGTTCGACTCCTTTCCATGTGTTACTTTTAACAAACAAAACTGTGTCATCCGCAAAAGATATTACTTCACCAGTATAATTCTGAATTAACAAATTATTTATATAAATGTTGAACAGTATTGGACCCAATACTGTCCCTTTTGCGGTACACCATACTTAATTTCCTGTAAACTACTAAATTCTTGTTTTACTTCAACTTTTTGTCTACGATTTAAAAGATCGCTGCTTAGTAGGGAAAGTGCCGGATCGCGAATTCGAAAATCATATTATAAGTAAAAAGTAAATGTAGAAAATTGCATAATTTTATCCTGTACACAATTTAGGCACTAACAAATCGATGTTTATGTAATTCAATTTGGTAGGAAATTCTGCAAAAAATTTGCTTGCTTTTACAAACTTAAAATTGTCAGTAAGTTTGACGTTAAAAGAATAAAAATTAGCATAATAATCCTAAAGTACACCTACACTTATGTTTCAACAAAACTGACAAAAGTTATATGTAAGTATATACATTTAACGTAGAAATAAAAAAGTTGACTTTACTTACCTATCGTTAATGATCTAAATAATTCCATTGGAACATCCCCATCCTTTAACTGGCCCTGTACCTACTTACATTTTCGATATATTTTTAAAAACAAACATTTTGGAAGTACTATATTATAATATATTTGTTTTGTTTCACTTATAATTGGTAAACTTAGTGAACCAAGAAATTCGTTTTCATCACAACCAACCCCTCCAAAGACTTATTAAAAAATTAATCTTAATAGTTATTATTGAAGTAGGTACCCATTAATAATAGACAAACACATATGTCGCCTACACCGCATTGCCTGCGGTACACCTACTTTATATAATAAGAACATTTTTTGTGGTAAAAACTCCCCCTAGGTATTTAATACACTCTTTAAAATCAGCCCTTTAAATTTTATAATGCTACATTTTCTATAAGATGTACTTTGATTTATTAAAATACTTTTCCTCACATTTAAATACACAACGGTACGTTTGGCAACGTGGGACTTGCACGCACGACATCTCTTAGGAAATCTTCCCATAGAAACCGCCTGAATCTTGTAGGGAAGCCCGCTGCCGGCAGCCGGCTTCTTTTTTCGGGGGCGATTTGTTGCCACGTCTCCATCGTTCTGTTGCGTAGCTATATTTTCTGTGGTCTGACTCAGGATTGGTGTAACTTTCAGTAAAACAGTTACTTAAAATGTCAAGTTAGTATTTACCGTATAAACTACGTCGTGTAGATGTCAGAGTTTCTTTTGGATTAAGGTCGCGAATTTCATTACCTCTTAAGTAATTAAAACGTAGTTATCTGACCTAAAAATGCCAAGGTCGTATTTGTAATGCTAAACGTAGTCGCACAGATGTCACACTATGACTAATTTCTGAAGGTCCTTAAGGAATACATTTAGACGTCCTATGTTGACCTTACGATTGACGTTAACGTATATATATATATATAAAGGACGTCAACGACAGACTGATTAGAAATTGGTCACAATCGGACTTCATGTTGACTTTATGAATCATGACGTTTAAAATTGTCTTTTCCGGTCGCTAAAAATTACGGTTTAGGTTTGGAAAAATGTAAGGTTAGTTGATACACAGACTTTGTGGTTGGGTGTTTTTTGTTTTAAATTGTGCTGTTATAAAATGTTTAGGAAACGTGACTGTAAATATAGTACATTATACTATCAAAAACTTAAAACCAAAATAATACATGAAACCAGCAATTGCAGTTTCAAAAGATTAATTAGAAATTAAAGTGTATTTTGAATAGAATAACCAGTGGTGATTTGGTCAATGACCTTCCTTAATTATTCTCTTCTTATGTAACTTATTATAATTATAAAGTTTAAAATTCGTCTTATTAGCCAAACTACGTTTGTTTCGGAATTATTGCTATTACCTCTAAAATATCACACGTAGCAGCAGTCACGCTCTTTTATGTAAACTACACGTAACGGTACTTATCGTACGTCCTCGCAGTAACGCAGTATATTGGGATGAAGCGAGCCTTGACCACGGCTCTGTCTCCTTTACCAGACACAGTTTAATGCGCAAGCGTGCGAGAGAGAAATAAACGCATGCAACTACTGAAAGGAAACACAAAGAAACATAATCGGTTGGGGCTAGAAGCTAAATAAAATTTCGATGAGGTTCCAACGAACGTTGCCATTTTGCCGAAACGTGTGGAAAGAAGAGCCTAGGAGATACATTGCGGGAGTAGTTCTTAGGTTTCTTTCCTCGGAAAATTTGTTGGCTGAAGTAGTCAACCGATTTCTGCAGAACGGAGAATTGTAGGTATAATTTATTTCCAAATATTCATTGTCAGTTTGTAAATGTTTACATTTAATTTTTAATTATCGAATTTAAGTACGGTTGCCGGCCAGGATTGGTAGTTTTTTTTGTATTAATTATTGGTACGGTACTAAGAGTGTTATGTTAAATAGTTGTTTGTGTAAATTGTCGGTTGAACATCATATTAAACACTTGAAAAACAGTAATACCTAGTTTGAATTTTGATTAATGTTTCATGTTTAAAACAAATGGTCGTCCACAACCCATCAGTTTATTAATTACACAAACAAGTAAGGACAAAAGTAAGGAAGTATACTATATAAATTTTTTTTAGGTAACAAAAAAGGTTACTAAGCCAAAAAATACTTTTATGTCATACCAGTACATTATTGTGTTTTTATACCTTAGATACCATCTACATAATGGATTACTTTATGCCCGTGCGGGCATAAAGTACACATTATGGCCCACGCGGGCATTAAGTGTGCATCTTGTACCATTTTTGATTTTTGACTTAGACACATTCAACATTTTAATAATGTCAAGGTAATGTCGCAGGTAAAAATAAAAAATTGGTAAATCAAATTAAATTAAAAAAAAATATTTTTTTTTATTGATACCCTATTTCGCTTATTTAAAGTACGCCTCAGCGTGTTTAAATCCCACTTTCAAAAACGCGCGTGTTTTAAAGTTACCATGGCAACATCAACAACCCGTAAAACGTGAAGTCTAAATATGTCAACTTTTGAATTATTGATTTGACAGAATTACCTTTTAACGTCAAATAAAATATTTTTTTAAGCAATAGACAACCAATGTCAACGGTGACAACAATGAATCTTATGTGACAGACTGAAAGGTATTTTTTGTTCTCCTCATTTTCATGACAACGACAGGTATATCACATCGCGAATTCGACCATTTCACTTACTTACTAAGTTATTATTTCCATTTTTTGTAATATAAATACCAATAAAAAAAAATAATGTAAAGTATTCGTGGATAACTGGTCTTTAAAACACTTGCTCTATTTCAAGCACTCCGGCTGCGCCGTCGTGCTTGCAAAATCGCGCGTGTTTTAAAGACCTTAATATCCACTTATACTTTAATATACTATATTATTCAAAACGAACTGGTATGACATAAAATTTTGTATTCACCACGGGTACTAATAGATATATACCCTCGGGCGACTTACGAACCCTCGGGCCAGAGGCCCTCGACTTTGTAAGACTGTCGCTCTCAGGGCATAATCATCTACTTAGTACCCTTGATACATAAATAACTATTATTGGCGTGGCACCCAATTTTTCTGCTCTCGTATTTCCTTATAACTACTAAATTACCCCCATTTAAAATAATCATTAGCCGCCACTGGATTTAATTATACTTATTATAATTAATTTTTCTGTCTGTGGGTCATTTGTATTCGACTAATTCTTCCTTTAAACGTACTTTAAACACTTTAAGGTAAAAAAGTTACTGCGTCATGTTTTACTAGGCTTATGGAAAAACATAAAACAAAATACTGGAAACTGCCCCTACTTGATCTACTTTACGTATTTTTAGTTTTATATGCTAGTTTAATAAGTTAAGTTTTCATCTTAATCCTGGATTAAATCATTATTATTTCATTAATTTGATTAATTTAATGGCGCTCAGTTTTTAAGGCCTATTTTGCCAACTTTTAACACGGAAGTATATATCGTTACAATTTGAAGCGACCGAAACATTCTAAACATGTTTAATCGATAAGCTCTGGTATATTATACAGTGTGCTGTGTGACCAGTAAAGTCCGCATTATATGGGGTTTTTTTTTATTAATAGTAACTTTATTCGAAATTTGACTTTGGCATCAAGTTTTGCTTCGATCGAGATGAAAATTAAGCAAAACATAGTAGTCACGTGATTCGCATTAATGTCAAATTTTAATTGTTTCCAAAAAATAATTCAAAAGTGGGGTGGGGTTATTTCTAAAACTATCGAAAAAAGTTATTAGACATTTTTTTTAAATTCAGTTTCTAGCCCACATGCAAAATTTTAGCTTCATAAGATAATTTTGATTTTTTACCCATATTTTGTAAATTGCACCACTTTTGCAAAATAAGACTCAACGCAACCTACATAAAACTTCTTAGTTTTGACAAGGCTTTATTTCAGATAGGTTTTCTTTAAAGTAGCGCCATATTAAATGTGTGTTTTTCTACAAAATCAAAATTGGGCTATTAAAATTTGGTCGCATGTGATGCAAAGTTTATTTGTTTTTGACCCTGTATAAGGTAACTTCATAAAATAAGTATTTTGGAAAACGTAGTTTGTGTCCAAAAGTAATACACCTTAATATTAAGACAAAAAAGAACCCAGTGTCATCAGTAAAGTGTTCATTAGGTGGAAAATAAATTTTAGTGGTGGGTAAAAAATCAAAATTATCTTATGCAGCTAAAATAATAACTTTTTTCGATATTTTCAGAAATAATCCCACTGTTGAATTATTCTTTGGAAAAAATTCAAATTTGACAGATAATGCTAATCACGTGACTACTATTTTTTTCCTTAATTTTCATTTCGATTGAAGCGGAACTTGATGACAAAGTCAAATTTCGAATAAAGCTATTAATAAAAAAAAAAATCTCATATGATGCGGACTTTACTAGTCACGCTGTATATAAAGCCATTTATAGCCTTTTTATTGTTATTAAATTTGTTCCTAAAGGGGTAAAAAGTTTTTCTTTAAAAAATTTTTATTTGTAGGATTATTTTAAAATTTAGCATAAATATAAATAATTAAACATATTTTTTTTAACGTCTTCCCCTAAAGGGATCAAAAGGGGTTATAAAAATTTATATTGGAAAAAATATTTTTTCACAAACCTTCCTAACGGATTTCAATAAATTCTACACCTATTGAGTTTATAAGGGCAAAGTCCATGGAAAGGTTTTATGAGCTTCATTAACGATCTGTAATGAAATGTAAATGCAAGAAAGTACGAAAGAAATTCCTTTTTAAATATAATATAGGTACCTATTAAAGGTTCTATTGGGGAGTTTGTATCATACTGGCTGCTTTGTTCCGTTAGCGAATTTATAACAATTGAATTGCGCGAGCGAAGCCGCGGGTGTACCCGCTAGTTACATATCGCGCAAACACGCGATATGTTATACGGCGCTTCGGCGCAAAATCACGACAATCCTGACTGCTCTTGATACTCCGCCTATATAGGCGCTTCGGTGAAAATAATGTGCGTATGTTGTCGGCGTCAGTTTCGACATTTTCACATTTGCGATTTTTTTTCTCGGAAACGGTTAGAGTGGGACGATTGAAACTTTTTGGGTTTATAGAGGAATAGTGGGGGTACGTTGTGTGAAAATTTCGAATATACAGGGTGTGCCGGAAAAAAGTTATTAAACGTCAAAGTCGAAAAAAGTCGAGTTTCACGCGGCCCACACCGTGGTCCCAGGAATGAACTTGATCCATTCAAACTTTTTGGACGTGTAGAGGACCGCGAGTTACAGAACCCTATTGTTTGTGAGGGCGATCGAGAGATTGGAAGTAATTTTTTTGATTTTTTCAAAGTTAAAATTTGGTCGAAAATGGTACCTCTTGGATCGCTAATAAGTCGAATTGGGTGCATCCAATCGACATGCGGTTTGGATAATCGGTTAGGCCATCTCAAAATCTACCTTTTTCCAATATATCGTTCTATACCTAACTGGAATGGAAATTGCCGAAAATTGTAAGAAAGTGGAAATCATAAAGTTAGGCCTGATTTTTTCACGGTTTTTATTTTTTTTCGTACTGAAAACGACTTTTGATCGAAACGTTGTGAACTTTAGCGGATAGAGCTCGTCAAATTGTATTTAAGAGATATCTTTTCGTTTCTTTATCTTTAATACGGAAAAAACGGCAGCTTTTTTTTTTACTATATCGACTGTAGCTTATTCAATTTTTAACAAAACCGTTTTATTTTTTTCTCAAAAAATGCGCTGATTACTTCGCAACACCTCTACATATTCAAAATCATTAAAATATATTCGCAAAATTGAGAAAAGTCGCTTTTTTGGGTGCGGAAACAGGCACAATTTTCAAATTCTAACACCATTCGATTTAGAAAAAGTTGGCCATGGTTTTACCACGTGCGTTTTCCTGAACTTTAACTTTTATACCATCTGTCAAAAATAGGTGAAAAATGCGATTTCCAAATTGATTTTTTAGAGGAATAAGAACATTTAGACTATGTCTTTTGTGGGAAATACCTACCTTGAACCTTTATCTTTTTCGTTTGACCAAAAATAAGGGGGAAAATATCGCATTTATACGCGTACTTGTAATAATAAAAATAGCTTGCAGGAGGCATATTAACTTCAATTTTTATACTTTTTATAATATTCGGAGAGTATTTAATGTATGAAATACCTGTCTTGGACCTTTTTCTTTGCGGTTGACCAAAAATAATTGAAAAAAGTGTATTATTTGTGTGTATCTTCAATACTCAACGTTCTATGTAATATCGAATACGTCATTAATATCCTATTTACCACAAATCACTCTCAAAGCTTCGATAGCGTAGTAGTAGAGGCTGTTTATTTTGGAGACGAAGGTCGTGGGTTCAAACCCCAGTGTTTTTTTTTCTTTTTTTTTCCTTTTTTTTTAATGTCGTTATTTAGGTACGGAAAATTTTTTAAATTTTGGATTCTTACAGCTATAATAATCTATACGAAAAAAGCTCAAAAAATTGACACTTACCTGTCAAAATCTGACAGCTAGCGTATAGAACTTTGTTATTTACTAACTGAAAATTTTTTAAATTTAGGATTCTTACAGCTGTAACTCTCGCTACGAAAAAGCTAAAAAAAAATTACACTTACCTGTCAAAATCTGACAGCTGTAGTATAGAACTTTCTTATTTAGGTACTGACATTTTTTTAAATTTCGGATTCTTACAGCTATAATCCTAGATACAAGAAAAGCTTAAAAAAAACTTGACATTTACCTGTCAAAATGACAGCTGTCGTATAGAACTTTGTTATTTAGAAACTGAGAAATTTTTTAATTTAGGATTCTTACAGCTATAACCCTCGTTACAAAAACTCTAAAAAAAAATTGACACTTACCTGTCACAATTTGACAGCTGTCGTATAAAACTGTGTTATTTAGGTATTGACAAATTTTTAAATTTAGGATTCTTACAGCTATAACCCTTGTTACAAAAAATCAAAAAAAAAAATTGACACTTACCTGTCAAAATTTGAAAGCTATCGTATAGAACTTTGTTATTTAGGGACCTGATAATTTTATAATTTCGGACTCTTACAACTATAACTCTCGCTACGAAAAAGCTAAAAAAAAATTGACACTTAACTGTCAAAATTTGACAGCTATCGTATAGAACTTTGTTATTTGAGTACTGAAAATTTTTTCAATTTAGGATTCTTACAGCTATAACCCTCGCTACGAAAAAAGTTTAAAAAAATATATACCTACCTGTCAGAATTTGACAGCTGTCGTATAGAACTTTGTTATTTAGGTACTGAAAAATGTTTCAATTTGGGATTCTTACAGCTATAATCCTCGTTACGAAAAAACTTTAAAAAAATTGACACTTGCCTGTCAAAATTTGACAGCTGTCGTATAAAAGTTTGTTATTTAGGTACTAAAAAATTTTTAAATTTCGGATTCGTATAGCTATAATCCTCTATATGAAAAAGCTTAAAAAAATTTACACCCGCCTGTCATAATTTGACAGCTGTAGTATAGAACTTTGTTATTTAGGTAGGTATTGAATTTTTTTTTAATTTCAGATTCTTACAGCTATAACCCTTGCTACGAAAAAGCTAGAAAAAAATTACACTTACCTGTCAAAATTTGACAGCTGTCGTATAAAACTTTCTTATTTAGGTACCTGAAAATTTTTTAATTTCGAATTCTTACAGCTATAACCCTCGCTACGAAAAAGCTAAAAAAAATGACACTTACCTGTCAAAGTGACAGCTCTCGTATTATTAAACGAACGAACTAGAACAGTGCCGTGCCCGAAGGGCTCGGCACAATAATATTTCTACAAATTTATTAGCTGATAATTGATAGCTTCCATGTAAGAATAATTTTTTCCTTATGTTTTAATCGATTGAATACTTACATATTTTTATAGAGCAAATATGGAAAGTATATCCCACATTGCACAAAGGTGTGCGAGTTTAAAGAGCACCTATACGGCGCCGTCTAAGAAAACTACCTATCTATACGAGAAAACGGAAATTTTGCACCATTGTGTAGTTTTGGTCAGTTGTTATAATGACAATGACAATGACAAGCAATAGTAAATAGAAAAAAAGAAAAGAAAAGTATTTTCTTATTGTAAATTTTTGTAAATCTTTTTAGGACTAATATTAGATGCACTCTCGGCTGACGATTAGCGATATGTACCCAGTCTAGTTAACATATCGCTTTCCGCGATATGTTATTCGTCGCCTTCACGCGGAATCACGGCAACCCCGACTGCTTCCCGAAAATTTTGCACTATATCGTCTGCTTCATTTGAAATATGTGCGTATGTTGTCCGTGTCGGCGGCGTCGGCGGCGGCGTCGTCAGTTTCGACATTTTCACATTTGCGATTTTTTTTCTCGGAAACGGTTAATGTGGGACAATTGAAACTTTTTGGGTTTACAAAGGAATAGTGGGGGTACGTTGTGTGAAAATTTCGAATATACAGGGTGTGCCGGAAAAAAGTTATTAATTTTTAAAGTCGAGAAATATCGGGATCTCGTTGGCATTCGATACAGGCAACAAAAATCAGTTTTTTCGATTTAAACTTTTTCGACGCGTAGACGACCGTGGGCTACAGAACCCTATTGTTTGTGAGCGCGATCAAAAGTTTGGAAGTAATTTTTTTGATTTTTTTAAAGTCAAAATTTGGTCGAAAATGGTACCTCTTGGATCGCTAATAAGTCGAATTGGGTGCATCCAATCGACATGCGGTTTGGATAATCGGTTAGGCCATCTCAAAATCTACCTTTTTCCAATATATCGTTCTATACCTAACTGGAATGGAAATTGCCGAAAATTGTAAGAAAGTGGAAATCATAAAGTTAGGCCTGATTTTTTCACGGTTTTTATTTTTTTTCGTACTGAAAACGACTTTTGATCGAAACGTTGTAAACTTTAGCGGATAGAGCTCGTCAAATTGTATTTAAGAGATATTTTTTCCTTTCTTTATCTTTAATACGAAAAAAACGGCAGCTTTTTTTTTACTATATCGACTGTAGCTTATTCAATTTTTAACAAAACCGTTTTATTTTTTTCTCAAAAAATGCGCTGATTACTTCGCAATACCTCTACATATTCAAAATCATTAAAATATATTCGCAAAATTGAGAAAAGTCGCTTTTTTGGGTGCGAAAACAGGCAATCTTTACAAATTCTAACACCATTCACTTTTGACTTAGAGTGCCTTGATATTGATGTTTCTAAATTAATTATTAATTCTAAAAATCCGGCTGTCAAAAATGGCGAAAAATGGGTGTTTTCAGCGTGACTTGCTAGAATAATAAGAACATTTCCAGATTTTAAATCGGGTGGAATATCTACCTTGAACCTTCTGCTAATTTTATTGACCAAAATATTTGCCCAAAATGTTTCAGAAATGGCTGTAATCTCGATTTTAAAGATGGCGTTTCGACATTGATAATCCGTCGCCACGTGGTAGAAGGTTATTCGACACTTCGATATTCGCGAATTTTTTTTTTCGGAAACGGTTAGAGCAAAACGATTCAAACTTTCTGGACGTAGAGAGGAATAGTCGGGGCACGTTCTGGGAACAATTTCAAATATACAGGGTGTACCGGAAAAAAGTTATTAAAGTCAAAGTTAAAAAATATGTTTTTTTTTCGTTGTAGGGCGATACAGGTGGCAAAAATAATTTTAATCGATTTAAACTTTTTCGACATGTAGACGACGTTGGGCTACAAAACACTGTTGTTTGCGAACGCGATCGAAAGTTGGGAAGTAATTTTTTTGATTTTTTTAAAATCAATGTAGGGTCATATTGGATCGTTAATAAATCGAATTGGGTGCGTCCGATATACTTTTGGTTTGGATATTCGTTTAGGTCATCTCAAATACTACTTTTTTCAAATATATTGTTCTATACCTAAACAGCATAGAAATGGTAGCAAATTATAAAAAATAAGAATAACTATTTAAGTATATGTAATTTGACAGCTGTCGTATAGAACTTTGTTATTTTGGTACTGAAAATTTTTTTATTTAGTTTTATTACAGCTTTAACCCTCGCTACGAAAAAAGTTAAAATAAATTGACACTTACCTCTCAAAATCTGACAGGTATCGTATAAAACTCTGTTATCTAGGTACTGTTTTTTTTTAAAATTTGGGATTCTTACAGCTATAACCGTCGCTACGAAAAAGCAAAAAAAAAAATTGACACTTACCTGTCAAAATCTGACAGCTGTCGTATAGAACTTTGTTATTTAGGTACTGATTTTTTTTTAATTTCGAATTTTTACAGCTATAATCCTAGATACAAGAAAAGCTTAAAAAAAACTTGCAATTTACCTGTCAAAATGACAGCTGTCGTATATAACTTTGTTATTTGGGAACTGAAAAATTTTTCATTTAGGATTCTTACAGCTATAAATCTCGCTACGAAAAATCTAAAAAAATTTTTTTAACTTACCTGTCAAAATTTGACAGCTGTCGTATAGAACTTTGTTATTTAGGTACTGAATTTTTTTTAATTTCGAATTCTTACAGCTATAATCCTAGATACAAGAAAAGCTTAAACAAAACTTGCAATTTACCTGTCAAAATGACAGCTGTCGTATATAACTTTGTTATTTAGGAACTGACAAATTTTTCATTTAGGATTCTTACAGGTATAAATCTCGTTACGAAAAATCTAAAAAAAAATGTTTAACTTACCTGTCAAAATTTGACAGCTGTCGTATAGAACTTTGTTATTTAACTACTGAATTTTTTTTTTAAATTTTGGATTCTTACAGCTTTAATCCTAGATACAAGAAAAGCTTTAAAAAAATTGACATTTACCTGTCAAAATGACAGCTGTCGTATGGAACTTTGTTATTTAGGATCTGAAAAATTTTTCACTTTAGGATTTTTACAGCGATAACCCTCGCTACGAAAAGGATTAAAAAAAAACTGACTCCTACCTGTCAAAATTTGACAGCTATCGTATAAAACATTCTTATTTAGATACCTGAAAATTTTTAAATTTCGAATTCTTACAGCTATAACCCTCGCTACGAGAAAGCTAAAAAAAAATGACACTTACCTGTCAAAGTGACAGCTCTCGTATAATTAAACGAACGAAGTAGAACAGTGCCGTGCCCAAAGGGCTCGGCACAATAATATTTCTACAAATTTATTAGCTGATAATTGATAGCTTCCATGTAAGAATAATTTTTTGCTTATGTTTTAATCGATTGAATACTTACATATTTTTATAGAGCAAATATGGAAAGTATATCCCACATTGCACAAAGGTGTGCGAGTTTAAAGAGCACCTATACGGCGCCGTCTCAGAAAACTACCTACCTATACGAGAAAACGGAAATTTTGCACCATTGTGTAGTTTTAGTCAGTTGTTATAATGACAATTTGGCGATATGTTTTCCCTTCACGTTCCGCAGGAAGGTGAGGCAAAAAAAGCAATAGTAAATAGAAAAAAAGAAAAGAAAATTATTTTTTTATTGTAAATTTTTGTAAATCTTTTTAGTACTAATATTAGATGCACTCTCGGCTGACGATTAGCGATATGTACCCAGTCTAGTTACATATGCCCAGCCTAAACCCCTAATCCTAGAATCATGAAAATTTGATCTTGTACCATAGGCATCCACTAAGAAGGGATCTTTAAAAAATCAACCCCTAGGGGGTAAAACAAGGGGTTGCAATATTTATAGAAATGTATCTAGCGAAGGTCTATAAAGTGGTTTTTCCACTACTAACCTATAACATCGCCATTATTGACCGATTAATTAACGCCAGAAATCGTTTTTCTCTCCCTTCTCAGTTGCTATTGACGACGGTCAATAATAATGCATTGAAATCCATTATTGACCGATCTATTTAAAACCCGGTAACTTGATTTGTTAATTCCCCAATAAATAACATGAAAGGTGACGCCAAGCCAACTGACAAGAGAACAAATTATCTTGCCAATATGCCAAAGCAGGTAACTTGATTAAAATATATATTTATACCTACCTAATATTTTTTATAATTTATTAATACTGTACAAAATAAAAGTGTTAGTAGTGGAAAAAAATTATATTAACCACGGTTTAGACAGCCTATAGCCCTCGCGCCCTAAATCTCTCGTCGCTCCGCTCCTCGTGATTTAAACTTGACGCTCGGGCAATAATGATGGCTGTCTAAACCTTGGTTAATAATATACTAATATAAGCTCCTTTAATAAAATAATAATATACGTGTTTCGTAGTTTTTCAAAATTCACTTATTGTCCCAATTACATATTAATAAAACACATACTTATTACATTTAACAAAAAAATCAAAAAATATAAAAACGAGATCAGATATTTCGTAAGTCATCCCATTATTCGCACAATTTTTCCATTTGTCAGAGTAATGCGACCGATAAAGACCAAGAAAATTTTAGTTTTTCTTCTTATACGACAGGATAACAAACAAAATTTAGTAAAAAGCCGATTACGCACGCAGGCCTATATACTTATTATATTACTTAAAGTTACTAAAATAGGTACTAATGAATCCCTTAATAAATTTAAAAGATACGTTTTTATAGTTTATTTGAAATACCAGTATTGGGTACTGAATACTTTGTACCTTCTTAAATTACTAAAATTTAAGTACCTAGTACCTTTTTATTGGTACCGAACTTACAACAGCTCTGCCGCGAATCGTTAATCTCTATTAACTTTCCTGGACATAAAACTATGATAATGAAGCTACTAAACTTTCTTATCTTTAATCTGTTGGGTTAGATTGACTAAATTAGTCAAAAATAGTCCATGTTCATCGTGAATACTCATTGAAAGAAAATTAATGCCAATTTTTCTCTAAGAAGACCAGACAATCGTCAATATAATTAAAACACAAAACAGATTAATTTAACAATATTTGGGACCCTTATGGTTCTATTAACTTTAATGCGTCGCCTGTTATGATGTACCGAATCAAATTTCATTGGACGATAATTTACCCGCACATTCTGAAAACAAACAAACAGTAGGCAACGACCCGGCATTACCATTTGTTCTCCTGCGATGCTCATTTGCTTTAATCAGGAGCTGTCATAACCGGGGCCGGATATTTCATTCAGAAATATTTTTAACGAAACATGTTTGGTATGTTTATTTTATTGCAGTGTTCCTGAATTTATAGAAAAAATAATGATTTAAAAATTAGTTGGCATATTCGCGGAAGGAAAGCCCTAGCGCACTTGCCAATATATAATTTTTGCATTTAGTTCACACAAGCCACAATTATTCCTTTTGATCTTCTGAAAATATAGTCTAGACCGACATAATAGATTCAGTAAGATCTTATATTTTCCCAATAAAAAATGGTTATTTCTTTGAAACGCATAAAATGTTGGAATAAATTAATCTAAATTTAAAGCGAATTGACGTGATTAAAATTTTCGTGACCACACTGACCTCCAATCAATAAAAAACTTTTTTGAAATATTTTACATTTAGGCCTGTCAGAGCTATGGTGCTAAATTTAATTTAGACTTTTACATAATAATAATATATAATAATAACTTTAAGTAGGTACTACTGCGAAAAATTAACCGCCATTGTACTTCAATTTTTAAATATAGCCCTCAGACTTATTATGTATTGTATAAATATCATAATATCAATAATCAAATTTTGCAACCAAAAGTACTTAAACTTTAAATAAAATATTTAAGTAGTTATTAAAAATAGGTACTTAAAACTTCTTACTTGTAGTCGATGTTAATTGAAAGTACTGGTACTTATATCGTCAATATTGAAATAAAAATATTAGCTTCTCATTACTTGCACTTAAATAAATAAAGTCGTTATTATAAAAAAGAAGTATAACTCGTATTTAATACTTATCTTTTAAAACTTAAATAAATATAATCGGGACTTACAACCTCTACATATATATATATCTGGCCACCAAGAATAAACAGATAAGTCGACTTTATAACAATTTTCAGGAGAGACAAAAAAATTAATTTAGTTGAGGTAAATTGCCTAAAAGGTATTATGCTTTTGCTAATTTTTACAACTAAAATAGGTAATGTATAAGTTAGAATATTGTTATATGCAATGAAACAATCTTAAGTGTATTTTGAGCGACTTATCCGGATATTCACAATTATAGTTTAAGATACATTTTAGGATAACTGTGTACTATTTTAAAATACATACTTAGGAAGACTTATTCAATATTATATTAAAGGTAATATTCATTTATCATTATTTATTTTGCAATAGTAAAAACGTATTATGCACACAACACAAAAAATAATACTAATAATATTGGGCTACTATTGCTCGTCGGGATCGATCTCCACTAAATCTGGATCTATGTCAGGAACATCAGGTACTAATGAACCTTCGTAAAAAGGCGAAACTCCGTGTCAATAAGGGGCAAAAGTTCCATAAGATTATTTTTCTTGTTTTTGTTAATTGTAACGGGTCCATTATGTAGCTTTGACAGCCTGAGTGTTGCTGCTTATTTTCCTCCCAATTTTAAATAATAATACAAACTCGTCGATATAATATTCTATCTACTGGATAATTATTATAACCTCAAAAACAACAACCTGCTGAGAGAACAAGCAGATAACTTAACAAGCTTTTAGCGTGGCGGAGGTATTTCTCCGTGTACCAGGAAATAACTATACAATATTTGAACATAATTGTAACACCGCCGCCGTGAACAACAATATAAGTTTACTTATCTGCTTATTACTAAAAACTAATATTAGCAAGAAGTAGAATAATTCAATTATTATTAAATTATGATTAAAGCAGTCATGAGAAAATACTGCAAATTATTTTAAAGTTCCTCATTTCACCGCAAGGGGGCACTATTGAAAATAATTTTTTTAAATTCTAAATTTCTCCGAAAATTCCCATATTAAGGTATAACTCTGATTACATCATTAGAAAGCTTAGACAATTCTGCATCATTTTGGATTAAGGCTCATTGGCGTACCGACCTTGCTAAGAGTGGGGAAAGTTATGCGATTTTACTAAATTTAAGCTTGTTTGGAAGAAAAAGGTAAGCAAAAAAGTTAAACTTTTGGCACAGTAGATAGTGAAAAAATAGTAACTTTTTGCACGATCGTAGAAAAAATTTTTGTCGTGGGAATGCTTTGGCCACGAAGCTATAAAATAGCAATAATTTTTTCGATTAAAGTGTTAAAAATTATTGTAAAACGAACAAAAATATCAAACTGCGGTTTTCACATTTTTTCTTGCAAATTTAATCTCGTTTCCGATTATGATGTCATAGTTATACCGTATGATTTGAATTTTCGGGGTAAAATTAAAAAAACTATTAATATTACAAATGGCGCCCTCTAGCAATTTTATTAGAAACTATCGTGTACCATTGCATACGGCAATTAAAGATGCTTACCTTTCTCTTCCAAACAAGCTTAAATTTAGTAAAGTCGCATAAGGCGTTTAGAAGTTACAGCGATTTTACACTTTCAAAATATCTTTCCCACTCTTAGCAAGGTCGGTACGCCAATAAGTCTTAAACCAAAATGATGCAGAATTGTCTAAGCTTTCTAATGATGTTATTAGAGTTCTACCTTAATATGGGAATTTTCGGAGAAATTTGGAATTTAAAAAAATTATTTTCAATTGTGCCCCCTTGCGGCAAAATGAGGAACTTTAAAATAAATTCCAGAATTTTCTCATGACCGCTTTGATCATAATTTTTTTCCCCAAGTTTCAATGCTTAGTAGTTTCCGAGATATGGCCGGTGGCCACCCTTAATGAAACACCCTGTATAAATATTCTTGTGCAAATTTATTTTCTCACCAAGCAGGACTTTTTAGGAGAGGAGAGGCACTTTTTTTCGTAGAGTTAATAATTAAAAAGTTTCCCATTTGGTAAGAACTTCCGAAGACACGCTCTGTACTTATAGCCCGTTTAAAATAGTAATGTTTTACAACTCTTGTCAAGACAGGCCTTGTGCTTTAATAAAAATAGCGTTGGAGAAAAGATAAAACAGGATCTGATACCCTTTGCGATGATGGAAATGACATTTGATTTTTGTAATTTGTTGTCTGCTTTAGATTATTTGTGATCTGTTCAGTAGGTCGCTTATATGCGAATCTAAAGTTTTATCTTTGGCCACTTGTTTTTCCCCAACACTTAATTTCCAAAAAAAAATTGTTTAATATTATTTTTACTTAGAATAAAACATAAGACAACACACCGAGAGCTTTAGCTCAATTACAAGTAAAAGTACTTGTTTCGGTAAGTTTTAGGAAATAGGTTTAATAGGTCTTCTATAGAATAAATATATTAAAGCGTGGATAAACCACCCTTAAGAAACAGCTCTATACAAAACTTGATATTACGTCTAAAATAAACTTTAAAACTAAGGAACAGCTAAAAGCTTAAAAAATGTAACGTACTTCGTTTTTCTAAAATTGACGAAATGTCAATTGAAGTCAATTTTTTACTAGTTCACTTTGTATAAATGAAGAAGACGCTGCGATGTTTTATTATTCATTATATTCATGCAAGAGCACATTCAAACTGCATCCATTTTTATCAGATGATCCAAAAGTTTTAAATGCACTAGGCGGCCTTAGCTTTTCCCCGTTCGCCTCTTATGCATATAAATATTCAAATAATCTGGATAATCAGATTATAAAAGTAAAGTTCGCGTATGATGTTGTGGTTTTGTATTAAGGCGGCTCTGGCTGCACCTGGTGCGCTCCCAGCGCCTTCGGGGGATAATAGCCTGCAGCAGGAGCAGTGCCGGGATGGGTTAAATTTATGTGATTATTCCTTTATCTGCCATATTATCAGGCCGGCAGAAAAACTCGGAAATTTGCGTAGATCTAGGGAGCGGTGGGTTTGTTGTAAATAAAAAATAATTTTAGGTATTTGCACAGAACATATAGCTTCTCTGCTAACTAGATATATATATATATTCTGTGGTATTTGGTATCCTTTTAACTTTTGTATTGACATTTCTTGAGTATTGTTGTCAATAACGCATCTATATTGTACTTTACCACTTTAGCGGACAAGCCAATTGATACTAGTCGGCTAGACAAAATAAAACACTTGAAAATCCACCAATCGCAATGTGATTTAAGAATCTGGCCAAGGCACGAGATTCCTATGAGCCAGTAAAAGAGAGAGATATATTTATCTCTCCCTGTATTTTATGCGACCTCATGGCCAATAGCACAACCATCTTGAAAAGAAGTAATGAAGTGACATCGGGCAACGCCGCATCAGCTGGGAGTTGCGGATCCACAAGCTATTAGTATGACGCGCGGCAACGGGCGAGTTTTTTTTATCCTTTCTGATATTTTTTGTGTTTTCTTGGCTCTTTATCCACTATATAGATATTGAAAAATGTACAAAAAAGTAATAAATACATAGTTTTGGATAACAAGAACAACTTACGTAATTATTAAATAATAGTAATACTGCGTTGAGAAGCTGTTTTTGTTTCACTACGAGTAGATTTATTTGATCGATCGAAAGTAATATTCTATTATACAAATTATTATCTTCTTACCGAGACAATAATCTGAGACCACCTCAGTGGCGAATCCAGGGAGGGGGGGCTGTAGCCCCCCCCCCCCCCCTCAGAACGAAACACTATTTTTTAAATCGCTAAGCCTGTTTTCTTAATCTCATTTCTCAATCATAATTCCGAGGACAAATAAACGACAAGTCAATCGGTCCAACCAATGTAGATATTGCAGATCCCGAATCGTATTATTGTATTTCTATATTTATCCCATTTTTACCATGATTACAGAAATTCCGAATAGGTTTTTAGTTCATAAAAATATCCTATCTTCCTTTTCTTGTTTGGTATCCGGAGTAGGAAACATCAACGATTTCGATCTAGGGGAGACCGGGGTTGGTTGTCTCACGGGTTGGTTGTCACAGCGGCCATAACAGAAAACTGCGTGAACGAATAAGTTCGTTGACCGGCGTCGAAGACTCGTGGTAGCGATACCTCTCTTTGAACCAGTGTTGCCGTTTCAGTACATTTGTACTAAATCTAGTACATTTTAGACAGCAAAGTACAAAAGTACATTTTACCATAAATTACATGAATTCTAGTACATTTTCCCATTTTCGAAGGGGAACAAAATAATTAAAAATAAAATAATTTAATTTCATTAAAATGTTGATATATTATTTAATACCAACCAACAATTCATTTTTAAAACGATGATTTTATAACTATCATATCGTGGAGAGTTTTCGTTGTATTGGCAAATTCAAACGGTTAACCATAACGAATAGGAATACGAAGCTGCTATTTGACAGATCGTAAAAATAGTTTTCGTTCAATTCGCTTAACGTTAAGTCGAATTCGACAGTAAACATAACAAATATAACATAACCTATCTTTAATGGTTTGTGATCATATTTTCATATACGTTTTGTGCTTGGTTTTAATTTCCTAGTACCCAAAATTCTAATACATCATGATAGACGAAAGGTTACTTTTATTGGACTCATCCAGTGATTCGGATTTGGATATGATGCCCTTCTCTTGGAGGTGCTTGATCGCCAGGACATTCAGTATCGAGCACAGTTGTATGGAAATTTTAATTTAGAAAACTATAATATAATGCTGAATGCAAACTTTATTTCTGATTTGGTCATTGAAAATGGTCATTGCGCATGCGTTCCGTTTTCGCTATGGCTTTGTCTTCCGTCCGTTAGCTCCCGCCACTTATCCGTAACGATAACGATAAATGATAGCCCAAATGTCAAAGTTGTCAAATAGCGGCTATCGGAATCGCTTTTAAAAGACAACGAAAACTGTCTATTATCGTCTATATTCACTCCTCGGAACGCGCCTGTTTGCGAATAAAATCTGTCTTCTGTGGTTGTATAAAAATGTTTTTACCTCTGGCAGCAGCCCTGGTTTTGTCGTCACAAAATGTGCTAAACGTATATTTTCAGGGCTTAATCTTAGTAAAAGAAAAAACCGAAATTTGTTGGAAACTTCCACATGCCACAATTTACTATTAACAAAAGAGTTATTAAGACAGACAACTTGCTGGGAGTGGCAACCACCGCCAAAATTAACAAAAAAAAAAATTTTGCTAAATAATAAATTTATTCAAATGTTCATTTTATTTTTATAATTTTTTTATTTTTAAGATTAAGATTATCATTAACATATTATAGATCTGTTAGGTTTTATGTATTTAAACCGTTAAAATAATATAAATATAGTGTAAAATACCGTATTTGTTTTACAAAAAAAAAGTATTTTCTGTGCCAACCCCAACGGTGCATTTTACCTGAAATTTTAGTACATTCTAGTACATTTTCTAGCTGCTTGTCAGTACATTTTAAAATCTGGTTGCGGCAACACTGCTTTGAACTTCACTTGAGTCCGTTTTGAAATGTCGTGACGGAGACACGTGCGTTTGTTTTTTTCGCGTATTAAAAGTAATTTTTTGTTCATCTGTATTGAGTATCGTAAGTATACCTAAATATTGGATATTAATATAATTTTTTGTGTATCTTTGATGTTTAATGTGTACTTTATAATATGGTTATATGATTTTTTAAATAAATATTGATTTTAACTTATTTCTGGAGGGTATTTTGAAAAACGTGTCTTGGGGCCGGTTGTCTCACGTTGTCGGGGGCCGGTAGTCACGTCTGACAATCAACCCCCTGCACGTATAGAGTTTTTTTGTTGTCTTTTGAGGTTTAGCTATTTTAACGTATGTTTGTTCCAGAGCTAGCCAAAATAATGCCACGACAGCAGAAAAGAAAATCTTCCAGGGGGCTTATTCCACCAGCACTTATGCTGCGTGCTGCCAGAGAAGTGAAAAACCATAACAAATCCATAAGACCTGTCGCAAGGGATTTTGGAATTAATTATCGAACCTTAACTAGGTATTTTAAAAAATTTAGTACTGAAGAGATAAGCAATATAGCCGTATCAACGCCATCTACAAAAGTGGGCTATCATAAGAATCGACAGACCTTTAACGACGAACATCAGGAAGCAGAATTATTGGAAAACTACCTACTTCTGGCTTCAAGAATTTATTTTGGCTTATCTCCTAAGGAGATACGGAAAATGGCATTTGAGCTGGCTATTTCCAATAACATTTATTAGAGTTAAGCATATTTTGTTTTTTATTATGAATAAAACATTTTTCGTTATTTTTTTGGGTATACTAAGTAATTAAGTACCTACAACCATATTTCTTCAATAAAAATTAGTTCGATTTGAATAAACGTATTTATTTCTACTTTAATTTACCATGTGACTACCTTCCTTGCACAATGTGACAACCATCCCTGACACGGGGTTACAAGTCTTACTTTTTCTTTTTCATAAAAATTGTAATGTTTCCTCAATTGGTAGTGTTAGATATAAAGTATTGATGTCTTTTGAAATTAGAATGAATGTACTATCTATTGATACACAAATGCTATTGCTAAACTAGGAAAATGGAGACAAAAAATACAAAAGAAAAAAAATGCTTCCAACCCCGGTCCCCCCCATGTTGGTCAAATTTTATGAAGATGGCCTTCTTGAAAATGGTGCCATGATCAGCACTGAACAAGTAGGGGAGGATGGGCCACCTTGAGACGCGTGCACCACGAGACAACCGTTACAGTTTTTGAACTACGCGCCAATAGTACTTCCGCAGCGCGTTGGGCAAACAGCGATCAGTCTCTCTCGTGCTATCGTGGTGGTTGTTTGTGTGCGAATAAAATTTTTATCGTGAGTAGTGTGTATTTCGACAGGTAAAGTTTATTTTATTACTTATTTTTGACGATTGTTTTAAAAAAAAAATAGAGCAAATTGATTATTGTGTTTTTGCTTATAACCAATTAAATATATGGTGTTTTTATTATATCAAGGTCTTAAGGGTCCTATGTTCAGGATTTTGACTTTAGTACATTTCTTATTTTCAGGTGCATAATGGGCTACCTTGAGACAACTTTTATGGGCCACAATGAGACATGTCTCAAGGTGGCCCATAGGATTCTGGGGAAGTGATACAAATAGTTATTTAAAGGGAAAGAAAAACTCTAAGTCTTCCTCCACTAATATATTCCAAATGAATCTTATTTAAAGATACCTCAACATGTTTCGAACATAGAAATGTTCATCTTCAGGAGAATTAGGTTGTTATAAGCAAGAAAAATAACTAGTAATAACGCTTTAAGCTAGGCTTTAAGATAGTGAGAATGACACGTTAACATTCTAAGTCAGAAAAGCATCAAAAACAAAGAACCGAAGTATTAATTTGCCAGGTGTAGGGTAATAATAGTAAAAATTAGAGGAAGCAAGGCCCATATGTGAAGAGAAATCAGTACAGCCGTGGAAAAGAGTGAAATTTAAATTTGAACATGCTGATGAAAGGGGAAGAAAAAGTGATCCAGTGTGAGGAAAGCAATGTATAAAATAGTAAAATTAAAAGTGGAAATTAGTGTTAAAATTTAATGAAGGTCGTCATAATGTGAGTAGTCAATTAACTGTAAAAGAGAAAATTCAGGTTAGTGAAAATACAATATGTGTATATGCAACTTACTCTCAAAATTTTTAGGAATAAAAATAGTAGTAATCCCTGAGTCTTAGGTTCAACATAATTAAAGAAAAGTTCAAAACTAAATAATTTTCAAAAGTTAGCAGTGAGCCAAACAGCTGAGGATTTGGAAGTGACAAGTAATAGTATAAGATGGCTGAAAAAGAACATGGCACAGAGTAAAGAGAGTGTGTCGTGTGAACGACACAGAAAAGTTAGACCGTACCAAGTATCTCTTGTGGCAGCACAGAGAAGTGAATATGGCGTTAGAGTCACAACACAAGATCCAATTTCATCTTCTAAAAGTTAGTAAAATGGTATCAGGCAAAGATTCACACACTCTGAAAGCCTAGGTAAAACATGACTTAAAATTAAATAAATTATTAAGATTAACACTTGTATTAAGGGGAAAAATCAGAAAAGCCGTAGGTGATATCACTAATAACTAATCACTGCGGGTTAAAGTTCATTGGTAAGGAGGCATAATAACACAAATAAAGAACTGTAAGGGGAGTTATGAAATAAAACCTATGATAGACCGTAAAAAGAAGAAGGAAGAGACAGAAATCTTATCAGAAATCTAGAGCATTAAAAAACTGAGTGCTGTTATGTTGAATTTGATCATTTAAGCAAACTGAATTGGGATTATTAAATAATTTGTTAATTTCTAAAATTTCCAGAAGGTCCAATTTGTTACCTTTATTGCAAATATGAAGGTAGTTGGTATTGGTATCTGGATTAAAATTGTGATCATTGGTAAAAACGTGTCTAGAGACCAATGATCACAATTTTAATCCAGATACCAATACCAACTACCTTCATATTTGCAATAAAGGTAACAAATTGGACCTTCTGGAAATTTTAGAAATTAACAAATTATTTAATAATCCCAATTCAGTTTGCTTAAATGATCAAATTCAACATAACAGCACTCAGTTTTTTAATGCTCTAGATTTCTGATAAGATTTCTGTCTCTTCCTTCTTCTTTTTACGGTCTATCATAGGTTTTATTTCATAACTCCCCTTACAGTTCTTTATTTGTGTTATTATGCCTCCTTACCAATGAACTTTAACCCGCAGTGATTAGTTATTAGTGATATCACCTACGGCTTTTCTGATTTTTCCCCTTAATACAAGTGTTAATCTTAATAATTTATTTAATTTTAAGTCATGTTTTACCTAGGCTTTCAGAGTGTGTGAATCTTTGCCTGATACCATTTTACTAACTTTTAGAAGATGAAATTGGATCTTGTGTTGTGACTCTAACGCCATATTCACTTCTCTGTGCTGCCACAAGAGATACTTGGTACGGTCTAACTTTTCTGTGTCGTTCACACGACACACTCTCTTTACTCTGTGCCATGTTCTTTTTCAGCCATCTTATACTATTACTTGTCACTTCCAAATCCTCAGCTGTTTGGCTCACTGCTAACTTTTGAAAATTATTTAGTTTTGAACTTTTCTTTAATTATGTTGAACCTAAGACTCAGGGATTACTACTATTTTTATTCCTAAAAATTTTGAGAGTAAGTTGCATATACACATATTGTATTTTCACTAACCTGAATTTTCTCTTTTACAGTTAATTGACTACTCACATTATGACGACCTTCATTAAATTTTAACACTAATTTCCACTTTTAATTTTACTATTTTATACATTGCTTTCCTCACACTGGATCACTTTTTCTTCCCCTTTCATCAGCATGTTCAAATTTAAATTTCACTCTTTTCCACGGCTGTACTGATTTCTCTTCACATATGGGCCTTGCTTCCTCTAATTTTTACTATTATTACCCTACACCTGGCAAATTAATACTTCGGTTCTTTGTTTTTTGATGCTTTTCTGACTTAGAATGTTAACGTGTCATTCTCACTATCTTAAAGCCTAGCTTAAAGCGTTATTACTAGTTATTTTTCTTGCTTATAACAACCTAATTCTCCTGAAGATGAACATTTCTATGTTCGAAACATGTTGAGGTATCTTTAAATAAGATTCATTTGGAATATATTAGTGGAGGAAGACTTAGAGTTTTTCTTTCCCTTTCAATATTTTACTCCACTTGAAGTATGGACTATTTCTTCAATTTAAATAGTTATTTATTATTTTTAGGATGTCACGAGGACGAAAGAGGAAATCTGATAAAGGCATGTTTAGTCCCGAAAGCATGAAAAATGATGTGAAGGATGTAGTAGAAAATAAGTTAAGCTTAATAAAAGCAGCAGAGAAAAATGGAGTAAAATATCAAACACTAGCACGGTATGTGAAAAAAGCCAAGGAAGGACATATTATACTATCTTACAAGCTGCAATACGATACCAGAAGAATTTTGGATGATGAGCAAGAGGTATTATTAAAATCTTATATTCTACACTGCAATAAAATGTGTTATGGAAAATCCACTAAAGATGTAAGACAACTGGCCTATGAACTTTGTGTTCATAATAATATTAATATGCCTGAAACATGGATCAAAAACAAAATTGCCGGACTTGATTGGCTTCAAGGTTTCATGAAAAGGCACTCTGATATAAGCATTCGTCAACCTGAAGGATCTAGCCTGTCTAGAGTAACTTCTTTTAACCGAAACAATGTTGAGAAGTTTTTTAATAATTTGGAAACAGTGTTAAAACGTTTCGAAGGATTTGCTAAGGGGAACGCGGATCTTTAACCTCGACGAAACAGCCACCACAACAGTGTAAAAGTCCTCAAAGATTTTAGCAGTGAAGGTACCAGGAGGCAGCAGGCTTATGTAACATTTGGTATTAAATTTGACAGTATTGATATTCGCTAATTTTGTCTTTTTTACTGATGTAACCTGTTTATGTATTCTTGTAATCAGCAAATAATAATAAACCATATTAAACTAAATTTGTAACAATATTCTTATGTGTGTCTCATGGTAGACCTTGCATGTCTTAAGGTGGCCCGGTTTGGGGCCACCTTAAGACAGATGTAAATATACATGTTTCAAAATGTTTAACAATGAATACTGGGTATTTTGACTGCTAAACAATTTATTTTAGTAGGCCACACTGAGAAGCATCATTTTAGTGTGCAAGATGTCAAAAGTATTTCAAAGGGATGGGTCTAAAAATACCAAATGTAAAAATCGTCTCAACGTGGCCCATCCTCCCCTACATACTGAATATTTATTGTGGAAACGACAAATCAGTGAATTTCCAGACACCAAACCGTCAGTTATGGAAATGCTGAACAGATGTGACAAAGTGATGTTTCCTAACATACACGATCTTCTTAGAATAGTTACAGTAATACCAGTGACAACAGCAACTCCAGAGAGGAGGTATAGTACTCTAAGAAGATTAAAGACGTATTTGAGAAATTCAACAGGGGAAAATAGGCTCACCTCTCTGGCTCTTATGAACATATTATCATATAAAAGAAATATAAATGTCGAGAAAGTGCTTAATAAATTAGACCAAAGGAGCCGCCGGATGAACATTGTTTTATAATAAATCTGTTGTCATAACTTGTTCGGTTTAATGTCAATAATATATTTTGTCACATTAAATAATAAATTTAATTTGATACAATTTTCTGTATTATCATCGTTTCGTCTCTAAAATATCCCTAGATTTTTTCAAGTTGCTAAGCACCTGATATAAATTTATGATAATATATTAAGTGAACATCGTTCACTCCAGTAAAATTTGGAGACGTCACGATGATACACATTTTTTTTTTGACCTCAGCCCCCCCCCCCCCCCCCAGAACAAAATCCTGGATTCGCCACTGCACCACCTGCTTAGTTTCATTTCAAAGGGTAAAATCCATTTTTAATCATTGTAGGCCAATTCATTACCTTGTCCACTGAAACCTGATTAACAATATTTATAGAGTCATTGGTCAAATCTAAACAATACAAATATATTACACTCTCTTCACCTGCTTTTAAAACACTTTTATAGTTACACCCAGGAATACAGCAGGGGCTTGGCATGTTGATAAATAAACAAACTAAAAGAAAAATAGTACTTACCTAAGTAGGTACCTGGGAATCTAGAGGTATCCTACCTACCTACTTATGAACTATCTCTACTATATTTTTAAACCAATTCACATATACCTTCAAGTTAAATAAACAATTCAATATTTAATAAATTAACTGTAGCCACAAAACAATAAAGTTTATCCCAAAGAGCAATGTAACTAGAATACAAAAAACACAACTTTTAAATTAAAACAAATAAAATTCTGCTGCCATTTATAAGACCCGTAAACAAACCGCCAGGCCGGCCAGGCTGTTGGATTTTTCAGTTTATTAATGCTATTAGAGCAAACCCGCACCAAAAATTTTCATCAGTATTTTGTAGAGGTGCTTAGCAATCATGTCACTTAAATTTTCTATTAGATATCAAGCGAAAACCGGATAAAAATACAAATTAATACGAGACCTACACCTAGTTTGCGCGTAAATTACATACTAAACCATGGCCAACCTCAAAAAATCACGTGACACATGGATCTTCAAGCAGTGTTGTCGATGTTTCTGTTTCACGGCTTCTTTCAAGGTGGTTGTACAAGTAGGCCCACTGGCTGGCCTAGACATATGGAATTTGTTTGGCACGGCGAAGCGCCAGGGAGTTTTCGCGGCGTCAGGATGATTTTTCGCCGTTAGCCGTTAGGTATAACATCTTAAATTTTAAATTATTTACAAAAAGAATTAAGCGTCGGGAGACAAAATAATAATTATGAGTATGAATAAATAGTTTGATGTATAAGTAGGTAGGGCCATGGCACTATGGCCCTACTGCACGAGCCGCCTCTGGGTCCTATAGGCACGAAATCAAGCGTATGCTGGTGACAACCACCTTAGTATTGGTCTGAGTGGACCGCCTCTCATGGCTACGCCGCTGTATGCACAGAACAGGTTATACATTATAATTTTCTTCATCGAATGCGCATAAAGGACACTTTGAACAGTTTCTATGACATCTTTATTATTTGTAATCATGTATTAGTAACTTACTTTTTATGTAAAACACTGCGAATCATTAGGGGAGACCGGGGCAAGAAGATCCCCTGGGGTCAAACGATCCCACGTCTTTTTGTCGCCACTGTATGCACAATAGCATCCGTAGACTTGGCAATAGTGCCTTTCAAGTACGGCGGGCTAGTACAATAAATGACAGCGATCAGTGTGCAAGTGTTTTGGCAGTGTAAACCATTTTATGATTTTTGCCGACTTGATAATAGGTAAGCATTTCATATTATCCATGTTCGTTACTAAAAAACAGTTAGGTATAAAAATATTCGATAGTAGCTATGAGAAAGTATAGTGTAGTGAACAAACTGGTCGATAGTTTTGCAAATTTTAGTACGTTTAAAAAAAGTTAGGGTAAATTTATTATGCCGCTTACAAATGGGGAAAAGGATCCCGTTAACAATGGGGCAAAATGATCCCCTAAAACAATGGGGCAAAATGATTACAGGGATCGTTTTACCCCACACGTGTTTCGAAAATAATATGCAATATGTATTGTCGGTAATTTTATTAAAATTGAAATTTTGTTAATGTTTTCCGCATTCGGACAAGAATTATTTACCATAATTTTGTTTTAGATCGCAACAATGGTCAGAAGACGAACGAAGAGGCAGTCATGCCTCCCCGGGTAGCGGGGCAAAATGATTACTTTTAGGGTTTTGTTAGTTTTATATTTTTTTCGGTTCATTTGGTTCTTTTCTTTAATAAAAATGCTTAGAAAACGGCTTGTTAATTTTGTATCCACAAATTTAGCTTTAGAAAAAAAAAACAAGAAAATTTCATTTAATTTGCATAGGGAATCATTTTGCCCCAAGTAGCGGGGCAAAATGATTACTTTGCATATGTCTACTTGACTGGCTGAAATTTTAAAATCAACTTAACCAAAAAATATAAAAATATAAACAACATATAAATAACATAATTATAAACAACATATATAAACAACATATAAAACTTCATGCTTGCAAAAAGACAAACTCCTAAAGCTCAGTGGATGGGACATCTAAGGCCAAAACTATAAGGGGGATCTTCTTGCCCCGGTCTGCCCTAAATATCGTTGTAGGCGAAAATTTATTATGATATAGATATAAATTTAAAAAAATTAGTTTTAAAGTGACACGTAAAAGACAAAATAAGGCATAAATTTTATAAATAATAGAGAAAAAAGTAAAAACTCAAAAAATGCTGCTTTCCAATACCCCCATCCTGGATACGTCAGTGGAAGGCAGTATATCACACGTGCATATTTTAGAACGAGGATAAAGGATAGGAATAATATGTGTAACTTGGACAGTAGCCACAGACATGTAATATATAAAGAGACTAAACATTCCATTCATAAAAAACTATTTGTTTACAATCGGACATACTTACCTGAAGTGGCATGCGTTTCTTTTAGGATCAATAACAATCCATATATTTTGTAACATTTACTTAAAATATAGAACTATGTACACTATTGTTTTTAAGCTAACAAAGTATAGCCGGAATAACCTCACTTCTCGCCAAAAATTAATCCGGAGTTAGAATAGTCGGGTCTCTTATACACCACGCACTGGCGAACCACTGAGATATTCCATTGTGTAGAAAATATATAATTAAAAGTTTTCAAATAATCACTCTATATATTGATAAAAAAAGGCAAATATATAGGATAATGCAATTACTGAAATAATAAACCCAAAAAACATTTTAAACCCCAAATATTGTTATCATTTTTTTAAATTCAGCACTTAATTTTTTCTGTTGGACTTATTGAATAAAAAACTAAGTTAGGAATGTGCAAGCAGATTTTCTCCAAGTTATAGGTACCAGAAAAATTAGCTGTAGTCTATCAAAGTTTAAAATTTTCTATCCAAAAAAATCACTAAGAGTACTAAGAAAATAATTGATCATCAGTGTCAGGCGTAGTAAAAACAACGTTGTCGTAGCGATTTTCCTAAAATGATAGAATTTGATATCATTAGACAACTATAAATAATTTGGGTAGTAGAAAATTTAAAAAACACACATATATTAATTTAGTGTAATATTTTTACTTAATAGGTACATATTATTATGACAAATAAATATTCTATTATAATTAATATAACCTTCGTTTGCAAACACAGGCGGTAGATCTAGGGCAAGCAGCAGAAATTTGTCATCATTGATTTCTGTTCAATCGAATTCTGCTCGGAACAAAATGTAAACAATGGGATGTTTCCGTATATATTACATGTCTGTGGCGGCAACCCATTCTGGACGTCTCCCAACATTATAATTAGATTTTTATTCCTAATTATTAATTCATATTTTTTTATCAACAAATATTCCCCTACTAATCTGATTATGTTTCTTGTTAGCTCTTTTTAATACCTATATTTAAATTTCTAACATTTCCATACCATTAATTATAACCACCACACTACTCATTATCAAGTCATTGAATCGAATTTTTAACAAGCTTTATTCTGTTACCATTATCATTAAAGAATTGGTTTAAAAAATGAATATAATGCATTAAAGGGAACAATACGAATTAATTTAGGAGCAATTACATGGTTTCAAATAATTTCAATATTATACAGGGTGATGCAGAAAAGTTTTTAATGAAAAATAGTATCCTGTTATTTATCGTGATTTTCCTATTTAAGATGTAACTACACTTTAACGAAAATTACATGGGACTATTATAGTGGGCCAAGAAAAGAGGAGGTACGTTACCAATAATACCACCCTCCTTAAAAGGTCATAATAATTTGTAATATTAGTTGATGTTAATAACAATAGCCCTTAGGTTGTTTCCAATGACTTTTAAATAATTTGGAATAGCATTTTGTGGATGTGATGTCCATATCGCACTAGGAAGTCAATCAAGTAAGGCGCCACGTGGGCAGAGTAATTAAAATTCCAAGCGCTTATATTGTGTAGTATATTTTTTATACATCAGTTACGAACCTTGCACTAATATAACAAATTTATTTAAATAAAACCATTAACTTAAATCCATAAACCAAAATTTACACTACAGAAAATCATAGCTAACTTGCTATAGCTTTCATCTTTTATAGTCCTAGAAGAAAAGAAGGGTAGGTAGGTACTCTCGATTTATTACTGATAATATGTATATTAGGGTGGTGGAGAGAATTTTTAATTTCTTGAAATTTAATCACCCCGTATGAAGAGGTGCCTATTGTACTCTTAAGTAAGTGGAAAAAATCGGAAAACCCAAAAACGATATCTTTGGCTGCCGAAACGTAATTCAAATTTTGGAAATTAATATTTTTTTTTAATTTTAAATTATGACGTTAACCCATTCCGGAAAACGCAAGGCGGAATTGATTCTATTTTTAGAGCGAATTATCCTTAAAGCAAAAAGTCGTTCAGCCGCTTTGGTTGTGTTAGTTGCAATGATGGTATATAGTGCATGTCGCACGTATTTCATTTCGCCGGCGTATTAATCGATAAGCATAGTGACTAAATTATTTATGATTGTCTTCTTTAAGATAATATAAAATGCCTAGGATATACATAAAGACGCCGTATGCCCCATTTTTGGTGTGAGAGAATGTTCTACTGACATTCGCCGATGTTATAAAATATTATCCGATTAGGTTAGAGGAAATAAACGAAAATAAACATGAACAGGTAAGTAAGTGCAGTTTCTAAGCAGTTAGTTAAAGACTTGAAAGCTATATGCAATTTTACCCGTATAGCATAATATCATGGTAAATACAGAACAATTAAGAAAAGCCTTATATCAAAATATAAAGACAACTATAGCAAAAAAGTTAAAGAATTTAAACAAGACGCAGAGAAAAAGCTTTCTGATATAGCGATTTACAAATGTAAAAGTTTCTCATTGGAAATGTTAAACTAAGATACCGATAGCCGAACAAGAATTCATTGTAAATTAAAGAACAAACCGGAAAATGGTAATCGGTAACGTAGACATTAAAAGAACGAAAATAAATCAAAAAGAACTTGAAAGAAAATTAAAGGTATTAGCCAGACAGTCAACTTCCAGCCAACCATCCATCTAGAGAGTATTCCGTCAAGGTCTAAGGAAAACGTCCCTTTAATATCGGACTCTCAGACGAGTTATCAAGCTACCAAATCATCATCTTCTGCTTAAGTACGACTCCAGTCACCAACATAGGCGAAAGCTTGCGACAGCACAGGAATATCTGACCGATCAGCGGCAATTATAGTAAGTGACATACTAAAAGACGTTGTTTTAATTGTACAAAGGGACAGATTTTAAAATGCTTAACTTAATTTGTTTTAATTTGTTTAAACTTGTTACTATTTATCTATTAATGTTTAGCAATTGTATATTTATTTTATATGTTAATCTCGTACATTTTTACCTAAAAGGGACTCTACATAGTGTTACTGTGCCTTATTACTTGTTAAAATATTTTTCTGTTTAATGTGCAGTATAAATAAAGTTCATTTAAAGAGTCGCAATAACCCAAAAAGAAAATTTATTGACGATGCTTCTGAAGTTGAGGCAATATATTTTGACGGGCGCCGAGATAAGACCTTAATTATCAAAAAAGAGTTGTTAAATAACATTATGTTTAAGTTTCTGAACCAGGATCGAGATATTTTGGATGTCAGTCCAACATCTGGGAGTGCCAAAGAAATTAAACGGTCAATAACAGACTTTTTACAAAAATATATTGATTTAAATAAAATTGTGGGCATTGGTTGTGACGGAACCGTGGTAAATACCAGTTTTAAAAACATAGTGATGCTATCTTTAGAATCGGACCTAAAAATGCCATTGCAATGGATGTTTATTACACACTATCGAATTGTCGCTACGGCACTTAACGCATTATAAGTTTTTATGTAAATAATCATTCATGTCACTTTAGCAGCCGAAGGAATCATCATAGGGCATTTGGAGTTTTTTGGAATCTCAAAATGCATCTTTTGCGCACCCTGGCAGATTTGTTTTCAAAAATTAGTTATTTCGCTCTACCCAAGACTTTTTAGCCTTTTAGACTTTTAGCAATCCAAAATATATTTTGGTTATAGGTATCTAGTAATATTATGGGATAATGGTATATTAGAAAAAAAGCAGGTATTTGATAAGAAATTTATTTTTCATGAAAAAAACATGAAGTTTGTAAAAAATTTATAGATATCACATAACGATAACACTAAAAGAAAGAAAAGCTACACGATGTAAATTAGTTAACAAAATTGTTCTAGAAATTTTTATACAAATCACCCTAATAGTTAGAGTTATGCTGGCTTTCTGGAGGCAAAATCAATTTAAAATTTTCCCATCTTCAACAATTCTGTTATGTTATATTCAATTGGCTGCAAACTTAAATTGTTAAGCCTCTCCTCTCCCATTGACTATCTTAAGTAGTTATTGACCAGCTGTAGTTTACTAAAAGACCGCTATGCTGACACAAACGTTAAAGGAATGCATAAAAATCGTTCTGTACGCTGTCTCCACATTTTTATAGTTTGAGGTCGAATCAAACTTGTGTATTAAATATATTATCGTATACCTATTATTTCGGCGCCCCCTGACTTTGAAGCCCGAGCTGAGAGCCCCCGTTACCCCTCACTATAGACGGACCTAAGTAGACCTTGTTTAAGCGAAATAGGACGATCTATTGACGGAATGCCAAACAAAACCTAACAACATTTTAAAACAAATAGTCTTAGTACTAAATACAAACTGTGATTGCTCAGTTCATATCCTAATAATAAAATAAAGGGATATTATGAATTTAAAAAAATTGTGTGTGCTTAAGACCACACGACAGAAGTGAAAACTTCAACAAGATGAAATTAACAATATCAAATACACGAGTGTCTAGACAACGCACACTGACTGTTTCCACGTCGATACTGAATGCGACCGATGGCGGCATGCTCTTTCATATAACGTTCATTCGGGTCAGGGTCTGTTCGGATTGAATATAGCAGTTGAATTCGAGCGTAGCACACCCGAGTCTGACGCCTGACGCCTGACGGCTCAGTTTAATTCAGTGCCCACAAAAAGTGCTAAACGCGCCTAAAGAAGTTTTCACTTCAAAAATCTGTTATTATTGATGGGTCGTTCGTTCGTGTTATATATATTCCTTTTTTTTTTTTGAAACAAATATAGATTACACCCTCTAAACAGTGCAGGAACGCTCTGGTCTCGAGGTTTCTTGCTTTTAAAGCAACAGTGTAAAATTATACAAATCATACCAATAAGACAAATAACGAAGAAAAATCAAACTAAAAGTTTCTACCACCCATGGCCATAATGCAATTTAAGATTCCTTTAAAGAGATAAAAGAATTATTTTGCTTGCGAGAGGGGGGTGGTTGACTTTTTTTTAGCAAAAGTAAAAAAGGTACGGTGCCTAGTAATAATAACACTGGCCGACAAAAATTTTTTTTTGTTGTAACACAAAGCTAAATAGCATCTTGTGTAGAATGGACCTATCCAAATACGAAAATGAGAAAAAAAAAGTTGTAACACGTAACGTTTTCTTGTTACATTTATAGTACCACATTTAATGTTACAATATTTAATAACTATATTGAAAAAATAATTTAAGAATTTTCTAACTGTGTATATCGACTATATTTAAATTTTTACACCTACCAAACATACCTTACATCTAAGAAAAACACAAACATTACAAATATTAACAGAACATACTAATTAAATTTTATTTTTTCCTTTCATGAGGGGTCATATCTTCTCTTTTCAAAAACCAACAGTAATCACCCATCATGGCTGGATTCCATCGTCCTTGATAGTGAATTTCCATTGTCCTGATATACTGGTGGAACCTTTCACCCGTCTCGTCACTGACAGCTCCCAAATTTTCAGGAAAAAATGACAGATGGGAATGGAGGAAGTGAATGTTTAATGACATTCGGGCACCAAGCGATTTCGATTTGTAGGCATCTAAAAGTTCATCAACTAACTGTTGATAGTTTGCATCCATATTGTTGCCCAAAAATCCCCTTACTATACTAACAAAATGAGTTCCATGCCCTGAGGTCCTGTCTGGTAAGCTTCTCTGTAAAGTTGACATCGTCCAGCAATTTTCTGATTTGTGGCCCAATAAAAATGCCTTCCTTTAATTTGGCATCACTTAACTGGGGAAAGACTTGTCTTAGGTATTTGAATCCATCACCGTCTTTATTCATAGCTTTCACAAAGTTTTTCATCAGCCCAAGTTTAATGTGAAGAGGGGTCTACAAGGGGTGCAAACTTCACATTTTGAGATCCCGGCTGAAATTCACTTCTTTGTGGCCAATATTTTATTACATAATGCTGATCTACTGCATGCACAACTGTCCCACAAACAAAGAAAACAGCAATATTTTGTAAATCCTCCCTGAAGTCTTCCTAAAATTCCTACAGTTCAGGTAATTTTTCTGTTATAAAATGCATTTATTTTAACCGTGAAATGGTCTTATTAAGCTATTGAAAAATGGTAAGTATTGGGGCTTTCCGAATATTTTTTCTATTATTAGATGGGTATTTCCATTTTAAAAATAAAGACCTGTGTTAGAAAAATCTTGTCGGCCAGTGTAATTTTTCAACACAAATGGCGGGAAATGTGAAGTTGGAAACCAAAACCATTGCAAGTGATATTAGCTACTATGTAGTAGTAGTAGTACTAGTTTAGGAGAGGTTATGTTAGGTTAGATTAGAGTGGCAGACTTCTGGCACTGTCCAAACAGTCTCAAATAATCCGACGAGGTCCGTTGTGATACCACGCGTTTTCCGCGGAACCTATGCGCATCAGCTTCCTCATGGTTAATGCGACGTAGAACATAGAAAAATCTTGGGAGCTTATTTAAACCAGCCATTAATGTTAATAAACTTGTGTATGAGTCGGTCCAGTTGTAAGTTGCTTACTTCCTTCATATCATTAAAGAATAGTTCACCCAAGGCAATTAAACTTATTCTCGCGAGGCCAGGGCGTTCACACAAGAAATGCTACATACTTTCCTCTTCTTCTATATTTCTGCTATTTTTGCAGAAGTCATTAGCTGGAATTTGCATACGTTCAGCGTGTCCACCGAAAAGGCAATATCCGGTAACTATGGCAGTTATATTTCTAAGGGCTTTTCGTTTTTGCTGTAATAACGCTGTGTGTGGCCAAACTTTATTTTTGCCTGTGGCGTTTTTGCTTTGCGGTATTCTGTTTACCTCTATGGCGCAACCCTTATCTGCTGCCCTACGAGCCGCCCCTGCTTTGTTTTACACAAAGAATTTCTAAATACTTTTCAGTATAATTTTACCTATTTTTTTTTTCTCGCATCACCCTGTGTAAATGGCATACCAATTCGTTAAGCTTGTTGAACTGCCTAAGTGTCATTTGGACTATCATTATTAAAACAATCCTTAAAAAAATTCATTTCTTGTTTAAATGTGCAAGTCATCCTTACTTTGCCGTGTTGTTTGTTCAGGGCCAACTGCCACTCAACAGTAAGTAAAGCTGTTGTCTACGTCATGCCAGTCATTTTTCAATTTTACTGCTATACTACTAGCTAAGCTACGTTGCCAGCTCTGCTGCTAGAACGCTTTGTACTTTATTGGTTTTATTTCTTTACGTTTCTTGCTATTGTAAACTATTTCCTTTACACACAGGTGAGCAAAAAAATGTAAAGAAATGTAAAAAAAGTTTAAAACACATTTTTTGCCCCGAATTGTTTTAATCTGTCTCCTAAGCTCTAAGTACTCCATCAAGTCAGTATAAAATTTAGGCTAACTACGCAAAATGTGGAATATTAAATACGTCGCAAACCTTGGAAGCTACGACAAAAATTTTGATTGATCAATGATTTCTTACAATTATGGTCTTAATGACAGCTTTTTAAAACCCAAAACAAATTTTATACATTCTGCAAGTCTATAGGACTTTTCAACCTTCTGCAGATTTGCAGACGCAAAGCATTATATGATAAACGTTTTCTGGCATTCCAATTTTGTCATTTGCATGCTCGAAAAAATTAGAGAAACACTAATTTTTACCATATACCTACATAAAATTTTAATAAAAATATAAGGCCGCTTAGAAGATTGTTGTAAGGATCATAATTATTTTTAAATTATTATTCATTTTATTTATCTTTATAAGTTATCCAAAAACAATAAAAATCTCTAATTTGGTTGAGCTTTGTAGATTAGTTACTTATACTGCCAAATATGTATTTAGAGTTTGTTATTACGTTTATACCAAAGATGGATCATATTATATTATTTGTTAAACATAATACGCATAACTCAGGGGCGGCTCGTGGTATTTGAAAGTGGTGAGGCACAGTTGAAAAAGTTTTTTTAGCAAGGTTAGATTTTAAAGTTTAGACAAGTTTTTTAAATCGCTATAACCACATCTTGACCAAACTTTGTCGCTATTATTTGTTGCAAACAGAATACACGGCCAGCAAAATAATTTGTTTAACGTTACACTACCAGTAAGCCAGTCGTACTTTTCGTACCAGGTGTTTTGAAAGCTCCGATTTGATTTCCCCACCCCACCGATAGTAACAAGACGTTTACTCAAATCTGGAACAGGTCGCTTTACTTCTTTTACTATGTACAATTTATCTTCATAGGAATTACTTGAAAAATTCTGCTCATTTGGTTACATGTGGTCTTATAGAGAAGCTTTTACCCGGTAAGACCACGTTAGCAGAGTAAGTATGCAAGTAAGTGTTTTGGTTGGTTCAATAAATGTAAAGTAAAAAATTCATTATTACAACAGTATAGGTATCCCAGTCACGGCTATCGCGGTATTTTTACCACACTTCGGCAAGCCGTAAAATTGTGACTGTCATGCCGCCGACGCTACAGTGTAAGTGAGAGCTTAATTTGGGCTTCTTAATAGGGACTAGAGAGAATTTGTTGAAGACGTTTTTTATGGAGTAAATTGGTGTCTGCTACTTCTCGGCTACTGACTCATCTGGAAAGTGTTAACCTCTAATTATTTAAATACAAGTTCTGGCTTAGTGTGTAAATATGTCTAAACAAAATAATTATACCTGTTTATTTTAAGAGATTTTAATATTTTTAACTCCGTTTACGCACTGCTTATTGTCTGACTTATTGAACAAAATCATTTTTCCATATTTTCGGTAATTGGCGTTATATTATAGTAGACCGTGGTTAAGTATGAAACAAGAAAAAAATTAACGAAACGGTAATATTGGCTCTTATTCAAGGGCGCATTTACGGGGATGAGGAGGGGTAAAGGGGTAAAGGGGGAATTACCCACCCCATAAATGAGAAAATAACACGGTTATACAAGAAAGCATTACCTCACTAAATGTTAAAGTTAAAAATGCAAGCAGCAAGTTGGACATGCAAAAAAAGTAAATTCGCCCCTGTTCGTATTTTGATGTAGGTACCTAGGAGGACACCAACATGTTGAGGGGCATTTTAGCCTGCGACATGTTGAATATGCCCTCAGACATAATGACAAGAAAATCCAACAGCGAACCGCCTTACAAAATCACCCCCAAGAAGGGATGAATGGGTCAGTAACAGCGCCGACCTGCTAAAGGCGGAATTTGGAATATTGGGCGTTTTCACACTAGCCGACACGATACCGACACGACAACGACAACGACACCGGTGGACGCGTAATCTCATGTAAGATGTAAGTAAAGGGAATCGACACGATAACGATATATCGGCAAGTGTGAAAGCATTCCCTTTACTTACATGAGATTACGCGTCCACCGGTGTCGTTGTCGTTGTCGTGTCGGTATCGTGTCGGCTAGTGTGAAAACGCCCATTCACAGACGGCTCCAAAACTAAAGAAGGTATTGGAGCCGGAATTTATGGCAAAAACCCAAAAATAGATCAGCCTAGGAACTGTGACAACCATATCTCAAGCAGAGGTTTATGCAATTGAAATGTATGCAAGACTGCTGATAGACCGACGGTATGCACATAGATCAATCAAGATATTCTCCGACAGTCAAGCTGCATTAAAAGCTCTTGAATCGAGATAGTGTACCTCAAAAACGGTGTAGAGCTGTCACGAAACACTATCCGAACTAAGTTTGGATAAGCGTCAATTTGTTTTAGCTTTTTTCTTATAAGTAGAGGATTATAAGGAGGCGATAACTAGAGGAACGAATTCCGTCTAAAAGGTATATTGGCAACCGGTTTGTTCGTTGTTACCCAGAGCATTTTTGTTTAATTCAAAAACAAAAAAAAGACAAGATTTCAGCCTAATCGAGCGTACGGTAGTCCGACTGTTGTCGTAGTACCGAACGCTCGATACGTGCCGAGGTCGAGCAACACGATTGCGGCTTACTGGACGCTCGATACAAAAATGCTACCGGGACACATGGCTCTGGAGGGCAATGAAGCTGCCGACAAGCTCGCCAAGAGAGGTGCAGCACTAAAATTCACAGGACCCGAGCCGGTAATAAGTATATCTCATGCTACGGCCAGAAAAACAATACTAGCTAAAGCAAAAAGCAAATGGGAAAGACACTGGTTAAATTTACCAGGTCTAACACACTCAAAAGCATTTATGAACAACCACATAAACCAACAGTTAACTGACAAACTACTAGTGCTCAACAGGTCATGCCTTAAAGCACTAGTGGGATTGTACACCGGCCACTGCAGACTGCGACACCATATGTATAAATTTGGAATAGCCCCAACTGATGAGTGCCGGCTTTGCATGGAAGATGCAGAAACAGCAGAACACGTAATGTGCGCTTGCCCCGCATCAGGAAGAATCCGATTCACCCTATGTGGCGAGGTGACTATACTGCCGGATGACATGAAAAATATTTCCCCCAATACCCTTATTAACTTCATCAAAAAGTTAGGCCTATTGGGGGAAATATAAATAAGGTGTGAGCCACAATAGACCGCATGGTCGCAGTGGAGGGTTAGCTGTAACCCACTCACTTTTAACCTAACCTAACCTACCCAAAGAAAAAGTTAAAATATACTTAGTCGAAAAGAAACACTTTTTTTGAAAGGGCTTGTAGAAATGTTTACTAATAATAAATTATTATAGCATAGTAAAATTTAATATTTTAGAATAAAAAAATGTGAACAACCAAATTATCGTAAAAATAATTATTTAAGGTTTAATAATTAATAATAAATTTTCTGGTTTATTAAACATTTTTTAATTTTTTTTTAATATAAACTCAAAAAAAAAATTAAATAATTTTTTGAATCATAAACTTATAGTTTCCTTTACAAAATTTAAAATTGCAAAAACCTCTAGTTTCTAAAATGTTATTCGTTTAAAACCCTCTGGGCTTGTTTGCGCCGAGTCGCTGTTTTTATTATGCGAAAATTCTTACTATGTTTCCTAAAATTATTTGATATTCAAAGCTAAAATATATTTTATTGTTATTATTGATTTTCTTCCTGAAAATGTAGTGCGCAGAAAAGGCGTATATTACCAACCGGGTGCAGCGATCAAGTGCAGAGCGAGACTTTAATATGCAATAATAAATAAGGAAGTTACCGCTGCACTATACTGCGCTGGCGCAGGTGGCAGAGAAACTAATAAATAATTAAATATTAGAGACGTGAAGATACCAAAAATCTATCAAGAACGTTGTGCAAAATTAATTATAGAAACTATTAGGTATATAGTTTATTTAAAAAAATGTATTTTAAAGCCATTGAATTAATTTTTGTATTATTACATAACATAATAAGGTATTAATATTATTTCATTTTGTAGAAAATTATTCATTTAACAGCATAATTATTCTGTTATAAAAGCATTGGCCAAATCCTACTATAATTTATTGCATTTAATGTCATAAAATTTGACCACGCTTTATATATTGGTATTTTATCATACATGCACAAAGTGCGCAAAATTTCCGTTTTTTAACGATATTTCTGTTCTAAACTAAAAATTTGAAATTTCACCACCATCTATATCTGCTGCTACTAGTTGCTCACCTTTAGAGATAATCATCTATTTTCCTAAACCCTCTAGGAAAAATTGGGATTTTTTAAATTTTTCTAGGGACGCATAATTTTTCTAAAAGGTTACAATTACAATAAAATTGTACAACTAGAAGTTGCAGAGATTGTAAGTGGCCGGGTTCAATTTTTTTCTTTTAAGACAAAAATATCTTTAAAAACCAACAGCCATATTCACTAAACGGGTATAAATTTAATACCGTCTTAAATTGACAGTTCCAAGTTTAAAAAGACAAGTGTCAAAATAGTTCTTGCATTGCAAATATTTTTTTGTATTTCTGTAAAACATTTTTTGACTCGTAGTATGGCTTTTAATAGAACTAAAACCCAGTGGCGTAGCTAGACTTGAAGGCGCCGGTTGGCAAGAGTTAACGTGGCAGCGCCTTAGGCGCAGAGAAAAATCTCCATTCTGTTCAAGTAATTTTTTTTTTGGTCAATTTATCCTCTTGTAAACGCCATCCGGGTACATACTAACCAGGTATTATATTGTAATTTGACTCTGATTTTTGTAATATTTATAGTCGCATAATAATAAAATTCAGAGTTAAGTCAAGTCATATAATATTTTTATTTAAAGAAAGTACAAAAATCAGGATTTAAATTCTAACAAAAAAGCCATAACCTCTCTTAACTCAGGTGCTAATATTCACTAATAAATAACATTTCCTATAACTTATTATTAACTTATATACAGGGGCGTAGCTATCGCCGTATCAGCCGTATCAATGATACGGGGCCCCCGCCCCGGCCCAAACGTGTGTAAGAAAAAATTCATAAAATGAAAATGATTATAGTGTACCTAAAAAATATGCGAGTCTTTTTTGGGGTTTATAGCAGTATCCGATTGTATGGACTTAAAACTGTAAATTTAAATAAAATAAAAGATTAGGGAATTGATTTGTCCAAATGTAGAAGGCAGGGTTACGATGGAGCAAATGTTATGTCGGGTGTATATGGAGGATTACAAGCCCTTATAAAAGAGCATGCTTCAAATGCCGATTATGTTCAATTGTTCATTGTACGGCACATGCATTAAATTTAATTTTAAACGATGCTGCGAAACGTGTTCTTGAAGTGTCAATTTTTTTTGATAATTTGGAAAAAATATAATATACTTTTTTTAGCAATAGTATAAAACGCTGGTCAATGTTGAGTAACCATTTATCTGAAAAATATAAAATTACCCTTAAGACGGTGTGTCCTACTAGATGGTCTTTAAGAAATGCCAGAAATGACGCTTTATCAGCTATAAGGAAAACTTATTCACTAATAATGAAAAGTTTGTACCAACTAAATTTAATTTCCACTAAAAAAGACGAACGTGACGAATGTAAAAATATAATTAACATTTTAGAGAGCTACGATTTTATAGTGCTTGTCCTTTTTTTTCACTATTTGAAATCATTAATCCTGTAAAGCTCATTTTCGTTTGTCAGTTGCTTAAAAACTTCACATGCTTTTAAATTTTTTTCATCGTTTACCTCAACTCCCTCTTTCTTTTCCTATTGGTTTAATGTTGGAATTTCCTCACAGGAAGGTTCCGCTTCCATCACTTCCAGATCTGGTTTTGAAGTAGTCGAAAAATAAGCACTGATTTTCGGCAACTTCGCTTTTTCCATTTCTTGTTCTTGCTTCCTTTTTAAGTTCGCCCAACCACTCAATTTCTTCTTTCCTTTATCTTTTTCCATTTTGGGCCGATCTAAAACAACGAACGACGAACGTCTTACAGAAAAAACCAAAAAAATTTAATACATATGTATACAGTGTTTTGCCTAACGTGATGCTCCTTTAAGATGCGTAAAGAACTGCATTGAAGATGTGCAAAAAAAACTTTTTTAAATAACATTTTTTTAACTCAAAAATAGATTTTCAGACAGGGCCGTGCAATAAATTGTGACTATTTAACATTGACGTCGAATTATCCCAAAAACGGCCACTCTGAGACGCATTAAAAAAGAAAACCTTTTTCGGTTTAAAAAGACAGGAGAAGCGATACTTAAATCAAAAATCCTAAACACCAGAGCAAAAAAGTTACGGTTAATTAGTATTAAAATGTACACAGTATGTCGCCGAGAGCAGTCACATTCAAATTGAAAACATATTTAAATTTCTTGTTTCTTTTATCAAAAAGCCCCCGGATACAAAAAAGATTAATTTTTTCTAGAGTTACTGTAAAAAATGTAATTAAAACTTTAATTTTGTCGCCTTATAGCTCCATTACTATTATTTTTAAGTTATTTTAAAAATTATATTTGAAAAAGTAAAAAAAACAGCCACTTAGGAAACACCCTGTATTAAAGAAAAGTCCGATTTTCTCTAATATCTAATTCAAAAATATAATATGTATTTACCTTATCGATATAAGCCTTCGTCAGAGGACCCCAATAAAAAATTATTTTCGTTAAGTTAAAAGTAGCCTATCAAAATATTTTCATCCGCCTTTACTTTAAACCAAACCAAACACAAGACAAAACCACACAGGAATGAGAGAAAATATATAATAAAATTGTTCAATACTTACCGCTTAAGGCTCGTTCTCAGAGCTAAGGATGTCGCTAGCGACACATCCCCACTCTTATCAATTGGGTGTCGCGGCGACCGTGAAGCGAAAGCACCGACTGTCGCACAGTGTCGCTATCTGTCCAACATAACCCTAATTGATTTGTTTGTTTGTAATATATTGTTGTTTGTAAACTTGTTTTGAATAATTTATTATGGAAAGGCGTAACTTATTAATAGCGTATTATCTTTGGCGAAAAGCCAAACGCTCCAGTACTAAGGAAAACCAGATAAAGAGAAAATAAGGAGGTAAAAGGTACTTCCCAAAATTAATTTAGGCTATGTTTATGCTAATTTTTATTTAAAACCAAACTGGAAATTCACAAAACAATATCAAAACACAAACAAAATTCAAAAATAGCTACTGCAAATAAACGGCACGACGTTGAAGTTGAAATAATTGAACGACAACGACACCGATCTTGCGACACTTAGGTGGGGGTTAGGGGTAATGACGTAAGGTGCTCCTGATTGGTCAAGATGATGTCGCTGGCGACACAACGTAGCTCTGAGAACGAGGCTTTACCACCTATTTAAAACATCGTTTTGGGCACAAAAAATGCCGATTAAACGCATTTAGCGGCATTCTTCAAACCAAATAGGCGCTTTTGGCGGTACTGTTTGTCAGCAATTTACATGGGGCGCGACGCCTGGTCTTATTATGATTATTTTTTTTAACCTAAAAATCTGACTTTTTGTTTAGCCCAATATGCATGTAACTAAATTAAGGGTGAGGAGTAAGAGTAAAATTAAAATTTATAATATGTATATAAAAATCATTTGACGTAATAATCAGATCGGGACGCGATGGCGACGCGGCGCCTATTGTGACTTGGCGCCGAGTGGCAATGCCACCCCTGCTACCCCGGTAGTTACGCCTCTGCTAAAACCATTTAGACAACGACATCCCGGTAAAATTATTTATCGGAAAAACGATTAATTGCAAAAAAATCACATAAACGTGAAAACGACATATTATTATGGGATATTAAAACAATGACACAGGGAAAATACAACTGGGAGGCTATAAGATCTAAATATTTTGTTGGCTAAGTTGAAAACTCTTTAGTGAATACGGATGTAAATGTTTATGTTCTTTAAATGACAAAATTATTGCCCTTTAGATCAAAAACAACTATAAGCAAACTTGTATTTTAAAGAGCTAAAATAAAACATAGGTAATGTGTTATAGTTCCAACCTAAAAACCCTAACTTTGATTTATGTTTTAAAAAGGAAGACGCCGCATGAAAAAATTGTCCAATATCCAATTTTAAAAAATATTATATCTACACTATTATATAAAATTGTAAAGTGACTGACTGACCCCAGCCTAAAGAATCATGAATTTTCGAGGATGTCTTTGCACCACTAAGCAGGGATTTTTTTAAAATCACTGGTGGAGGACTAAAAATTGGTTCCTTTAATAAACAATAATAATTATATTTGTTTCGTAATTTTTTCAAAATTCACTTAAGAGGTTAAAAAAGGGGTGTAGCCTATTTTAAGGGGCCCCGTGCGGGTAGTTAAAGAGGGGGTAAGTTTCCAACGCAACCGCTAGAGAAAAACATATAGGTAAAACGTTTTAGACTAATTCTTCGCTAATATACGAACAAATTAACATGAGTTTAGAGTTTAGGCATTTACGAAAATTTTGTCCCTAGGGGGTGGAAAAAGGGGTAAAAGTTTATATTGAAAAATTTATTTTTGGTCCGAATTTCTTGAAACTCATATTTTTATTTTATTTTTCCAAAAAAAATCCCAAAAATATAAGTTTATGGGGGATTCTCTACTAATTACAACATCTTAAATACCGTAAGTGGTAAATTATCATTAATTAAAAATACAAGGTAAATCATTTAAAAAAAATATTTAAATATAATATAGTTAACTAAATTATTTCTTTTAATGCAATAAATAAAACTAATAAATATCGTTTAGATTTAATTTCAAAAATATTTTGGAAAAGAATAATCATAGCAGAAGTGTATATTTAAATGCAATTTAAAATTTAGGTTCCCCCTTTTTAAGTAGGTACAACCTACCTATTTTCTTAATTGCCGTTTTAGAACATTTTGTATTTAAACATTTTAATTGTCGGGGTATTTGGTTCTAAAATTTCATACCTTGATAATAAATGGAGTTCTGACCTGTCCTAGTTTGTATTAATAATTAAACACAAGTAATAAAACACATATTTCTTATTTTTTTGAAAGTCAGCCCCTAAAGGAATAAAAAGCGGTTATAAAAGTTTAAGTATTGGCAAAAATATTTTCTGACGAACTTTCTTGAAACTAGGCCTAAATACTCTAATATACAATTAATAAAACTTACCTACTTATTTCTTATTGTTTTTGAAAATCGGTTCCTAAAGGGGTGAAAAGGGGTATAAAAGTTTATATTGGAAAATATAGATATTTCCACCGACTTTCTTGACGTAGGAATTTCAATATTTTTATAAATTCCACTTCGAAGGTGTTTATTAACTATATGTAATGAAATAAATATATTTTTAAAACTTAATGATGATAAATCTGTGTTTTTGGTATTATTTTCATGAACAAAGCTAGGAGATAAATGACATTTTTATTAAAAGAGAAAGAAATAATGTAAGAAAGCACCAAATAATTATTTAAAAAAAATAGTATGGGTACCTAAAAGATACTATTTTGTAGAATTTATGGTACCCGCTGCTTTGCTTCGATAGCTAATTTATAACAATTGAATTGCGCGAGCAAAGCCGCGGTTTTTTTTTTGAAAATCGTTTATTCAATACAATTACAAAATTACATATTTACAAAATATACTAAGGTACCTAAGACAAATAAGGCCCAGCCGGTAATAAGGCCCACTTTGAAGAAAATTGCAAACAAAAACAAACCCCACCTCTAATATCTACCAATTTGTTCGGCTATTATAGGTACAAGTATTTTTACATAGATGGCGCACTGCCCCCATGCATTTGTTTTTTGGATCATATTGTTTATTAAATTAGTCACAGAATATAATTTACATTTATATACAGTATTGCCTTTCGGCGGATCTTGAGCGTTGTGGTTGACTGCTGAATAATTATTTCATTTTAGTTGAGGTAGTGGGCAGAGGGCATCGGGAAAGTAATGACTTCTAATTTATTGAGCGGCCGTGGCTGGAATGAGCCAGTCTCTCGGTAGTCTGTACGGTTTTTGTGGGTTGGAGTGTATGTGTGATTGCGTTATGAGTGGGTTCATGGATACGTCTGTACGTTTGTAATAGTTGATAATAAGTTTGTCTATATGTTTCGTGATTGTTGGTATCTGTAAGTCATTGTGCAACGTATGAACCATCGTAAATCGTGGAGCATTTGTTATAATTCTTAAAACTTTATTTTGAAAAATTTGAATTTTTTTCATCGTTGACTTATTTACTGTGCACCAGGAGGCGATACCATAAGTAAGTACGGGTCTGACAATTGTCTTGTAAAGTAAAGTCTTTGTGCGTAAGTCTAGTCTACTTCTACTGTTGATAAGTGAGTAGATGGCGCTGAGTTGACCATTTGCTTTTCTCAAGCGTTGGTTAGCGTTGTCAGTCCAAGCCAGCCGTTTGTCAAAGCTCAGACCCAGGTATTTTACTTTTTCGCACCAGTTTAATCTGGAGTTTTTGACTTGCAATCTGGTCAGTGGAAATTTACATGTGGACCTTGAAAAATAGATGGCTTGTGTTTTAGCGTCATTAAGGCGAATTTTCCACTTATCTAACCACGCCTCGATAAGCTTTATATGACGTTGTAGCTTTGAGACGACCAACCTGGGCTGTTTTGCGGTGGCGGTCATGGCGGTATCATCAGCAAATAGATATAGTTGAGTTTGACCAAATTTAGGAATATCGCTAGTATATATATTGTACAGAGTCGGCGCAAGGGGGAACCCTGCAGAACTCCTGCTCTGACATGTCGCACCGTCGATATCGCATTTTCTGACGATACCGCGAAAATCCTGTCTGTCAGGTATGAATGAATAACCTTTATTAAATAGTTCGGCATGCCTGCCCTTATTAACTTTAGAATGAGTCCGTTGTGCCAGACCTTATCAAATGCCTTGCTGACGTCGAAGAAGACCGCTCCTGTACTGAAACGTTTACTAAAACCATTTCGTATATTAGAAGCAAGTCTAGTGGTTTGCCTTACCGTGCAATGAGAGGATCGAAAGCCGAACTGCTCTGGTGGTAAAATGCTGTTGTTAAATACAAAAGCATTAATCCGATGAAGAATAAGTTTCTCAACAATCTTGCCAAGACACGACAATAGGCTGATGGGCCTATAGCTAGTAACTAAAGATTGATCCTGCCCAGACTTTGGAATCAGAACCACTTTAGCTTTTTTCCACACTTGGGGGAAATGTCCTACTACGATAATGGCTTGGGCTATGTTTGCTATATCCGTAATCACGTTATCAGGCAAGTTCTTTAGTGCTTTATTTTTTATACCGTCGAAGCCCGGAGCCTTTTTTGGTTTAATGGATTTAATAACGTTTTTCACTTCATCCATATTAATATTCCGGATATTTTGAATGGGGTGCTCTATAGACTTATAAATACGTATCGTCCTGGAGATCTGAGCGTCCCTTACTGGATCAGATGTCGGGTTTTCGTTGAACTGTTCATAGAGACTATCCGCGAACATTTCGACTTTTTCCCTAGGATCTGAAACAATGTTGTTGGTTGTAGTATTTCTTATAAATGACAATGGCTTTCTGCAGCCCCTTGTTAGCGATTTGGTCATTTTAAATATGCTATTGTCTTCGATATTAAAATCAGCTACTCTATTTTCCCATAAAGAGGACTTTTGAACTTTGAGGAGATTACGTATGAGTTGAACAGCTCTGTTCGCCTCTGCCTTTATACGCGGATCACCAGTGCGATCCGTCCGGTTCATAAGTCTATTTTTGATTCTAATTTGCTCTTTGATATTATTTGATAAGACTCCGTACTTAGAGAATCTGGATATTTTTGTGGAGGAGGCTTTGGCCATAGAAGTATTGATGGCATTGGTAATATGAATCACCGCCGCATCTATATCCGCATCTGTCTGAATTGGTGGCAATGGTTCCTTTGATTCTAACAGACGCCTAAATACGGGCCAATTGGTAGACGTAATTGAAATAGACCCCTGTCCTTTGTCTTGGGGGTTGCCGTACTCTATTACGACTGGAAGATGATCAGATGTCAAATCGTAAAGAGCAACGGGTTGGGATAAAAGATCGGTGTTTTTTGTCACAAAAATATCCAGAATCTCCGGGAGACCATTCGGTGACGAATGAGTGTGCTCCCTCGGTGGCATAATGTGATAATTATAGTCTAGAGACTTGTGGAACAAGATGCGGCCTTTCTTATTCTGGATACGGCATCCCCAGATGCGATGTTTGGCGTTCAAGTCTCCACCTATAATCATCGTTTCATTAGTATCAAAAACCTTGCCTAGACATGTGCCGTCGAAATCGACCGCCGGACTGCAGTAAACAGAGCCCAAGTGAACCCATTTGGTTTTGGTTTTTACTCGAATGAATGTACCCTCAATATGTGGACAATTGTACGGACCTGGCACGGCCTGGGCAATGATATTCTTTTTAACAAGAACCATGGTTCCCCCTTTTTGCCTTAGTGGCCTATCATTCCTGAATATCGTAAAATTAGGGAACGTGAGGCGCTCCCCTTTAAACCATGTTTCTTGTATAAATAAAATATCAATTTCGTTTCTCTCGACAAAGTCAATAATTTCAAGTTTTTTGCCTTTAAACCCGTTTATATTTATCGTAGCCAACTTAAAATAGGCAACCTCGCATTGCAAAGCCATTACTTGTTCGTTGAGGTAAACGACGCCAACATGTTTTGAATTTGCAGCTGCATTTGTTGCTGCATCATTTTTGAAAATTCGCCCAGGTACGATTGTAAAGTGGCCTGCAACGCTGTAATCTGATGCAGATTTTTCTATTGAGGACTTGTCGCTCAATTTAGAGTTTGATTGAGAGCCCCATTTGAATGTGGGTGGAGGTATGTTCGGTCTAACGGTGGTTGGAGTTCTTTTGACATTTTTATTATTATTGTACAAGTTACGTGGGTGACAGGGGCAACCTTGAAAGTTGGCAGGATGATCTCCTCCACAGTTTGCACATTTTAATAGTTCAGGAGTAAAATCTTCACACTCAAAAGAGAAATGATTTTTAGCGCATTTAAGGCATTTAATTAGAGCCGTACATTTGAACTGCGAGTGACCATATAGCTGACATCTATGGCATTGCGAAATATTCGATTTCGATTTCTGAGATTCAACTCTGATTTTTAGACAATCCAACGCCGTTAGGTCGAAAATGCCTTTTTCAGATTTTGGCAAAATTATCAGCATGAGAGGCATAGGAGAACCATCTCGTTTGTTCCACCTAATTACTTTGGACGGGTGGAAACCCAACTCTTCTAAATCTTTCTTGACCTTCTCCTCAGACCAGGTCTCTATGACGCCCCGTAATAATATATGCAATTCTTTCTCCTCCGGGAAGCGGAAAGAGTGATACCGTATTTTCTGGCCGTCGAAAAATTTTACGATTTTAAAATAATCATTTGGAGTAGAAGGGTGGAGTTTTACTCCGCCCTCAACAGTAATTGCTTTTCCAAAGTCAATCTTATTAACTTTGAGATAGCTGGTCACCTCATTAAATTTTGATTTATCGCGCAAAACCACAGGAGGAACCCGAATTTTTTTTGGGCTACCCTCTGTAACATTATCATTATTTTTAGGATGGGCGGAGATAGATACTACGGTATGGCTGGAATTAGAGGTACCTGAAGCATTCGCGTTTTTATTAATAAAGTATTCTTGAAGAGACTTATTGTTCGAAACAGGTAACTTAGGCCAGTCCGTAGTTGCTACCTGCTGTTTTTTAGCGTTATCTAAAGTGGTTATATTATTAGGACGTTTTCGATTTGATTTAACGAATTGAAATGATGATTTTTCATTAGTTTTCTCGACTGATAGCATTTCAGTATCCAAAGTAGGAGTAAAAGTGGTGTCTTCTGTGATATTGTGTTGAGTAGTGATTGACGTTATGTTTGATTGGGTGTTTAGGTTATAATTTGGCATGTTTGAATGAGACGAGAGCTGACTCACTTGTCTCTCCAATTCTGTTTTTTGGTACTGAATAGTATATTCCATCTCATTAATCCTTAACTCATAGGCACTTAGCTTAGTAATTGCCTCCTCCAGGCGTAATTTCCATTGTTTTTCACTGTTGTACAGCATCTTGGTATATCTGACTTCAAGGGCCTTTTCCCTTTCGCTTAAATTATCTTGTGCATCCAAATGCTCTTCTTCAGATTTCGAAGATGACTCTAGGGTTAATGGTGGGTTTTCCCCACCGCTAGTATCCCCCATGGCGGAACGGTAACCCTTTACGTTCAAAACGAGCAAAAAAGGATATTTTTTTCAAAATTTGTCGAATTTTTGGCACTGACATGCATTTGTTCGGAGTGCAATTAGCCATTTGTTTTAAAACCGGCACCCAAACATGTGTTTTTTAATATTTACAGAAAATTAAGTCGTTCTCCGCAGTCTTGTTTTAACTTAAAAAGTGGCAGTTTAATTCTGTTGGTAAGTAGCACATTTAAGAATTGTTATTTGATAAAAAAGTTAGGGAATTTTGATTGTTGTTTTTATAACTGTGACCTAACCACAACCATTGCATGCCAGAAATAAGGCCCATCCAAAATTTAAGGTGGGCCTTATTTCTTACCAGTAGGCCTTATTTCTGGCCATATAAAATTTCAAGTTTTTCTTATATTACCGAAAAAAATGGGAAAAATTTGCCGAACTATCAGAGCCCCGTGGACTCAAGAGAATCTAATTTCGGCTTTAAATGCAGTAAGAATGGGTCGGCTAGGCCAACGTGCAGCTGCTACGAGATTTGGAATTTCTAGACGTACGCTTCGAAATCATTTGGAGAGTGGAAAAAACGAAAGAAAATTAGGAAGATCCTCAATTTTAACCCGGGAGCAGGAAAGGTATTTATAGTCGGTCGAATAATAAGTGGGTTTCGAGCCACTGGGTTGTATCCCTATGATCCACCAGCTATTCCTTTGTCTGCTTTCGCCCCAAGCACCCTCAGAGATCGTCCACATGATCATTCCGATCAAGCTAATATAATAGTGGAAGACAGTAGTGACAGTGACGATGGATATTCGCTGGCTGTACTACAACAACGTCTTAGGGACAAGCAAAATGAAAGGACAAATTTGAATAATTCCTTTGATGAATTTATGGCAACTCCAGATTTAGTTAAAAAAAAAGATGACAAAGCTCCAAGTCGTAAGGCTTTAAATTATAATGCTCAGATGGTTACAAAAAGTCTGTTTCAGAAACAGACCAAACCGAACCAAGTACCAGCACATGCAGCACTTCTAAAAGAACAGTGAATAAGAATAATTCATTATGGTACTGTCCACTATGCCAAGAATCCCGTCAGATCGATATGAGGTGCTGTATGTGCTGCAATGTATGGACTCACGAAGACTGTTGTATGGGGTATACGCCATCTGATAATGATGAATATATTTGTGTTGAATGTGAGTGAGTTTAATTTAAATGATGCAAAATTTAATTTTGAGTAAAATTTTTGGTAAATCATCATGTTAAATGCATTTTCGATTACTTTATAGCCTTTTATTACATTTATTACCAGATGGGCCTTATTAGTGTAACTGGCAGAAATAAGGCCCATTTACAGTGTTTTTAAAAAACTACGTTAATTTCGTAAAGTTTCTTAAAAAACTTTGTTTAGTTTGTGTTCTGATTAGAGTATTATATGAGTTTGTGATTAATATATTTTTATTTTTTTTAATGCCGTTTTAATTAAAAATAAAAATAAAATGGTCTCATGTGGGCCTTATTTGTCTTAGGTACCTACCTTAGTATTCCTCTAGTCAGTGTTCGAAACACTGGTATTAAGGAAAATATAAAATATTAATTAAATCAACAACAGCCTGCTTCTATAAATGGTCTCATTTAACTGTATTACTATATTTAAACCCCTACATCCTAAGCAATATTCAAGTGTTTTTTCAGGCACCTAACAAAGCCTCTGTGTTTTCTAACGTTTTTAATATTAGCCGGTAACCTATCATACTCTCTAGATGCCTGATAGATAGGATTATATAACCATTTATTACTTCTTATATTATTTTGATAAATATTACCACGTGACCTGGTGTTGTGCGCTTGGATATCTCCTGAGAATACAATATTAATATTTGACTTTTGAGTTTTATTAACTATTCGGTAAATTAGCTTACATTGTTCAAACTTAATTATCTTATCTAACTGCCAAAGGTCCAACTCTCTATAAAGATCAACAGTATGTGTTAATCTATCGTAGTTGAATATAACTTTCAGTATTTTATTTTGCAAGACTTGCATTGAGTTAAGATTCACAACCCCACACGTCCCCCAGACAGGAATCAAGTATCTAAAATGTGACAGAAAGAAAGCATTGTACACGTCAAGTTTGCTCTTATATGTTAGATAATGTCTGTTGTTATACAAGGCACTCATTATTGGCAATAACTTATTGGTCAAGTAATTTATATGTTCCGTCCAATTGAGTCCATTGTCCCAAATATTTTATTTTTAAAACATTTTCGATTGGTCTGGTATTTATCTTTATAAGGGGTACTCGCTAGTTTATAATAAAAACACAATCGGTAGAAATCGAATACATCTAAAAACGTTGATGATTTTTTCTTGTCTAAAAATATATTCACATGAAACACACGGTTCTATTTATTTCATTGTAAAGTTAATTTTAACAAATAATAATCGTATAACTTGTGCTAAAATTTGTCACGGGTTCAATGATTAATGATTTGTTGTCCTAAATTAACACCACCGACCGAAATTTGATGACCCGTAGAAAATGCCAAATGGTCATTAAATTCTTCGGCTTAAAACAAATGGTTTTTAGGACTGCAATTAAAAATTTGGCATTTGGTAGCGATAGGGAGAAATAGTTTGTTTCGGCGACTGAACCATCAATTATTAGAGGCTTACCTGAACTAACTTTTGTTTAATTTTTTTTGATTAATGAATAATGATACACGGGGTTAAATTTAATAATTAATAACATTATATTCCTAGGTTATGAGCAAACACGCATTCGCAATTTCGTTATTTGATCAACATTTCGTTACTCCTTAGTATTATCTAAAAATCGGCCAAATATGCATGATACAAAGAAAACGAGATACACGCCCTTTTTTGGGTAAAATACGTATGATTGACGAGAGCGACAGCCCCCTAAAACTTCTTCAATAATACGCCGCTAGCCCTAACGAAATATTTATGAAAAAAAAATTTAGAGATTTTATTTTAATTAGTAAAAATGTATTTAAAATAAGTAACGCATATATTAAGCATACTTATACTAAAACAAAACAAAAACCTTATACAATAAGTTGTAAGTAATCACTAATAATACTAACATTAAAGTAAAATTCTTCGTTTTGTTTTTGCCATTTCGTCCAGAATTTCTTCCACGGTAATATCAATATCGTGGTTCGCATAAATAGGTAGACCAGGGTCGATAATTTTTGAAACAAAAAAAATAATAGTAGGATGAAACCCATTGGAAAAGAAAGAGAATATAACAAAAATGAAAGAAAAAATAATTTACGGGCGATCCGAGGTCGGGAAGTGGAAGGGGGTGAGTTTTTAAGGCTAGAAAACGATTTATCTCGATTTCCGGGAAAACTACAAGTCCTATGGAAAAACGTTAAATGGCAAAGTTGTAGGTAATAAAAAAATCTACAACTTTTGTCTACACTTTTTTCACATTACTTCAAAATTTATGTGAAAAATTCAAATAACCAAGTTTTTGTTTTTTTATTTTTATCTTTTACAAAAAAAATTATGTTTTCACGAAATAATGGTGATAACTTACCTTTTTATGTCCCAAACACACTGTAATTATTTTGATTTAAAATATTTATTTTTTCAATTTATTTTGACTTAATATCGAAAAAGCACCCTTATTTTCAATCGAAAATTCTCACGTCAAAATATCTGCTGTTTTAAAAAAGTCGGTGGGCTTTTTGTTCGTTGAAATCTCCACTTTCTGATGGTGTAAAAAAATATATACAGTACTATGGTAAATGTTCTCAAAAAATGCAAAGAAACGGAAAAAACTCGAATCCGATTTTTTTTTTTTAATCATTATGTACAATTTTAAGCTATTTATTAAAATTTATACTTTAATTACTCAAAAAACGTAAGATTCCATGTTACATCGAGATCGCAAAAAACATGCGAAAATAGTTCGCGTGACATGAAAAATTGGTTTGCAATTAAACGAATAGGCTAAGTTTCTCAGCTCGGGGGGGGCTGCAGCCCGGCAGCCACCCCCTGGTTGCGCCACTGACGAGATATGACATAGCACATTATGTGGGCGGTGTTTACGATGGCGAGGACAGCGTCATGGAGCGAGGAGAATATGAATGTGAACATTAACGCCCAGCCTAAACCCCCAATCCTAGAATCATGAAATTTCGAGTAAGTATGTCTTTTGTCTACTAAGAAAGGATTTTTCGAAAATCAGCCCCTGAGGGGGTTGAAATTTTTATAGGAATTTCTGTATCTCAGAAACTACAACTAGTGTTTCGTTATTTTTCCAAAATCCACTTAGGGGTTGAAGAAAGGGGCGGGGGAGGGTGTAATCTATATTGAGGGGGGTTTCTATACTTAATTTAAACCTATATTGCTGAAATTGGTACTATGCTTACCCTGTGTTAAATGTGTATGTGTTTCGATGCTTTGGGAAATTTTGCCCCTAGAGTGTGGAAAAGGGGTATTAAAGTTTATATTTTAAATATATCCCCTTTATTTCTACCCCCAGGGGCATGAACCCCAGTTTTAACCTCATTAGTTGTTGATTTTTGAAAAATCCTTCTTAGTGGATGCCTAGGTTATAAGAAGAAGACATCCTAGAAATTTCATGATTCTAGGATTAGGGGTATAGGCTGGGCGTTGATAAATTCAGTTTAAATTCAAATTCTCCACGCCACGTGACGTTATGCGCCAGGTAGACGAAATTGTGACTGCGATCTAGCAAAATATCTTGTTTTGTTTGTATCATGCCAAATTAGAACCTATCTTTGGAGTACAATTAGCTACAGATTTGCGTTAAGAGGAGTTGGATTTATAAATTAATAGAAGCAGAAAAATAAATATGGGCTAATTTTACCAAGTGCATGACGCTGTTTTTTCTAACATAATATAGGCGCTTCATATAGTTTGAATGATTCTAAAATCTAATCGTGCACGATTATGATCAGACGTGGACGCTTCTTTGGTGAGAACCCAAAGAAGAATGGGGCTGTTACCAAAGTCAATGCGCTTTCGATTGACATCAAATTATGATGCATATATCTAGAGGGATATTCAGTCAGATCATTTTCTAATAAAAAATAAAATAATTCGCAACTAAACAACTAGTTAAGGTTGAATTCTCAACGTCGTTCAATTTATTGCCAACCTATAACCTATTTTGCTTTGTTTTTTCAAGTTTTTTATTTTTTAAACTAACATTTAAATAAAATCAGTATCGTTGGCACATTACTTAGGTAATATCTGATATATTACAAAAATATCAATTTATTTCAATGCTAATTTTAGGAGAATTGTATAGTGAAAGAACAATGAGTAACAATGACATAAAACAAAAATAATATGAAAAAAAATCTTACCCGATATTTTTCGCTATACAATTCTCCTAAAATAAGTTATGAAATTCCTTGATATTTATTAAATATGTAAATTATTACCTATAGAATATCAAGTCGATACTGATTTTCTTTAAATTTTGTATAAAAGCTAGAAAACATAAATAAATCTACGCGAAATAGGTTATAGGTTGGCAAGCATGTTGATACTCCCACCTTAAGGTACAAAGCGTGACAACTAAATTTATCTGGAATATAAAGCTGTCAAGTCTTGATGTCATATTGATTGAAGTTTTGGTGCCATAGTAATTGGGTGATTTGTGCAAAAAATAACAAAATTTAATGGGCTGTTTGAACTGTTAAAAATTTTTCACTCAAATGAACTAAAGTGTTTCTAAGGTGAGAGTATCAACATGCTTGCCAACCTATAACCTATTTCGCGAAGATTTATTTATTTTTTCTAACTTTTAAACAAAATTTTAATAAAATCAACATCGTCTTCATATTCTATAGGTAATAATTAACATGTTAAATAAATATCAAGGAATTTCATAAGTTATTTAAGGAGAATTGTATATTGAAAAATATCGGTTAAGATTTTTTTTAACATTATTATGTCATTGTTCTTTCACTATACAATTCTCCCAAAATAAGCAATGAAATAAATTGATATTTTTGTAATATATCATATATTACCTAAATAATGTGCAGACGATATTGATTTTATTTAAATCTTAGTCAATAAAATAATAAACTAAGAAAAACAAGGCGAAATAGGTTATAGGTTGGCAATAAATTGAAGGAAGGGCGTTGATAATTCCACCTTAAATAAATACTTTCCATAAAAATAAGATTTAAAAACACTATTTTAATTTAAAAACTAAATTTGTTGCAGAATAAAACCGCCATTTTGCATCATATAAAGTGCGATTCTATATCAATCAGTAACGCCTTGCTGATTTCGTTTTTTGATTATTTCGTTACTTCTTCGTTTTATTAAAAAATCGGTCAAATAACCCCCTTTAGAGTCCAATTACCTACAGTTTTAAGTTAAAAAAAAGTTGTATTTATAAATTAATAAAAGCAGAACAAGAAATATGCTCATATTTGACAAAATTTCGATACATGCTTTTATTAATTTATAATTTTTTTTACTTAAAACTGTAGGTAGTTGTAAGCCAAAGATGATTTTTTTGGCCGCTTTTTGGAGAAAACGAATAATAAACTAAATACTGATAAGAAAATATAATGGCAAGTGCTTCACTAGGACTCTTAAGTACTTTTTTTTTACTAAAAAGTATAGCGATTACTACTAACCATAAATATTCAATCTTTTGATAGATTTTTGTTCTTAATTATCTAATTCGTCGAAAATTATTCAATTGTATAAAATTCTTGAAGAAAATAAATCCGTTTGGATCAGTTAGGGACAGAGTTTATACAAAAATATTAACTAGCAAGTGGTGATTTTGACGATGTTGCCAGAACGGTATTTTTTTTAGAACTCTCAACGAACTTTGCATATAAAAGTAGCAGAAAATATTATATTGTCAAAACACTAATATTGTCCGAATTAAATTTTATTTATTTTGTTCTCAAGTGTAAAATTCAGTTTCAGAATATTTTATTTTATATCCTCTTCTACAGCCTAATATCCCCGGCGCCCTTCACTGACCACCTAACGAAGCCGTTCCGTTTTTGCGTACGTTCATTTACGATTCCAAACGCGACGGGCACCGCAAACGCCATTGATTGCACGCCCAATTACACCCCCGAGATCATGTTTACATAAGTAATCAGCGGGCGCGCCGTTGACACAGCGCCGAGGCTGCCGGAATTAAGTGATCCGCAACTGGCGAAAAGTTGGCAAGCTACAGTTACACTGTACAAAAGGCATCCGGGGATGAACTTGGCGTCGAAATGGTCATTTCTTGAAAAAGTCATCGGCAAACACTACTTAGAGAACTCACGAAAACACAAAGCAACTATATTAGTAGGACAGCCCTACCTAAAGAATTCACCATGAAAAGGTAGGGGGGTACACTGTGCACAAAACATAAACTGAACGTGTGCCCATTTTCTAGAAAAATGCCAAAAAAAATTCACAAAAAAGTGACTTTCTGACATAAACAGTAGGGTTCATTGGAATGTACCTCATGTAAAAGACCTATTAGCCGAATGTAATGCACTAGGATTGATTGATGCTTTCCAACCTGTCTAATAACGGAGTACACTGTAGCTCAGTGGTAATATATACGTGCGTTGTAGGTTATCGTGCTTGGACTCAAATGAAAGCGCAAAATTTCCCCTTTTAAATAAACTAGGGTTGACGTTACTTATTTTGCCACAAGATAAAGCTACAGGCCACTGAGCTACAGGCCTCCAGGTAGTGCTCCCAGTCATTATTACTGTAATCTTCGAGCGAAGCTTTACATATAATATTGCTAAGTTCTATAACTCGTTGCCAGATAAATTTAAAAATCTATCACCCACTGCATTTAGGTTAAGTTATACTAAATACATCTTGAATAAACGTCTATGATTAACATGTTCCCCATACATCCTGTTATTCCGTTATATATACAGTTAGGTACCCATACACCGCTAGGTTAGGTCAAATAAGTTAGGAACAACTATAGGTTAAGTTGATCAGGGGGGCATCTTAGGATGCCCCATCTGGACTTCGCCTATTTCAGAGTAGTACCCTTAATTTTTTTTATTTTGAACCTGTACTAGAAATTTTTTTTTTATTTTTTATTCTGAAATAAAGACATTTATTATTATTATTATTATTATTAGGGCACATTGGGGGGCGTGAACCCTAGTGCATTACCTTCGGCTAATGAGCCTTTTTTATTCGAACCCTACTGTTCATATCAGAAAATCATAGAAATTTATAGTAACTTTTTTGTAGGATACACGTTCAATACTACTTTATAAACAGTGTACCCCCCTGATTTTCCATGGCGAATTTTTCGAATAAAATGGCTGGCTGTATGCTAGGATTTCCATTGTTCTAAAGATAATTCATAAAAATCTTCTCGACTTACTGGATTTTTATATGTACTTACTTCCTGTCAGGGACCAAGGGTATGACTAGAACAAAATCAAAAGGGTTTAAACCCCTGAAATATTTGTAGTAATACTCCAGTATATTCATTGACTTTTGTTCTAAAGTCAATGAGTACATTGACTTTTGTTCTAAAGTCAATGAGTATACTAAGCCGTTCATATAGGGGAACCCGGAACAAATTAGTAAAAAGCTGGAAGTAGTGAGGAAAGGTAGAGTTTTAGGTCTATTTGGTCATACTAAAAATCCCATAAAATAAAAAAGCCTGCAATTCGGTCCGCTATCTTGAAAATCGGTACTTTTTTTATAAATCATCCTGTATCTTTGAAACTATGATAGGTATATTAGACCAGGGCTGAAGCCTTTAAAAATGGTAAAAAGTGAAAAAAAATAATAGTAAGATGAAACCCATTTGAAAAGGAAGAGAGTATAACAAAAATTAAAGGAAAAATAAATTACGGGCAATCCGAGGTCGGAAAGGGGGGGGGGGGGGAGTTTTTAAGGGTAGAAAACGATTTATCTCGATTTTCGGCAAAACTACAAGTCCTATGGAAAAATGTTAAATAACAAAGTTGTAGGTAATAAAAAGATTTACAACTTTTGTATTTACACTTTTTTCACATAACCTCAAAATTATTGTGAAAAATTCAAATAACCAAGTTTTTGGTTTTTTATTTTTATCTTTTACAAAAAAATTTTTTTATACACGAAATTTGGTGAAAACTTTCCCAAACACACTGTAATTTTTTTGATTTAAAATATTTATTTTTTAACCTTATTTTGACTTAATATCGAAAAAGCAACCTAATTTTCAATCGAAAATTCTCACGTCAAAATATCTGCTTTTTTAAAAAAGTCGGTGGGCTTTTTGTTCGCTGAACTCTCTACTTTCTGATGGTGTAAAAAAATATATACATTACCATGGTAAATGTTCTCAATTCAATTCAATTCCCCTTTAAATCCTACCTTTAATGATATTTAGATCAACTATTTACGCGTGTTTTTTGCGATCTTTATGTTTTATGGATTTGTAATTTTTTTGCTTATCAATGTAACATGGAATCTCACGTTTTTCAAGTAATTAAAGTATAAATTTTAATAAATAGCTCAAAATTGTACATAATTATTAAAAAAAAAAATTTCTGATTCGAGTTTTTTTGCATTTTTTGAGAACATTTACCATAGTAATCTATATTTTTTTTACACCATCTGAAAGTAGAGATTTCAACGAACAAAAAGCCCAGCGACTTTTTTAAAAAAGCAGATATTTTGACGTGAGAATTTTCGATTGAAAATTAGGTTGCTTTTTCGATATTAAGTCAAAATAAGGTTTAAAAATAAATATTTTAAATCAAAAAAATTACAGTGTGGTTAAGACATAAAAAGGAAAGTTTTCACCAAATTTCGTGTATAAAAAAAAATTTTGGTAAAAGATAAAAATAAAAAACCAAAAACTTGGTTATTTGAATTTTTCACATTAATTTTGAGGTTATGTGAAAAAAGTGCAAACACAAAAGTTGTAAATCATTTTATTACCTACAACTTTGCCATTTAACGTTTTTCCGTAGGACTTGTAGTTTTGCCGGAAATCGAGATAAATCGTTTTCTACTCGTAATTTATTTTTCCCTTCATTTTTGTTATATTCTCTTCCTTTTCCAATGGGTTTCATCCTACTATTATTTTTTTTGGTTTCAAAAATTATCGACCCTGGTCTATACAGGGTGGTCCTTAAGTACATCAAGAAAATCTAGGATATGATTCCTGGCATCAATTTAAGTTGAAAAGTTCATATGGACTTATGCCCTAAAATGCTTACCCTCTAAGATACAGGGTGTTAAAATATTTTCCGTTTTCCTTTAAAACTACCATTTTTTTCAAAAACATAGTAGAGACAACTTTTGTTCCGCTTATATCAGTAATGTATAAAAATGCATCAGAGTTTAAAAAAACAATGGCGTATCACATATTTTCACAAAAAAAATATTGATGGTATCTTCATGCACGCCACTGGTGGAAGTAGGCAAACCCTTTTTTTAACCAAAAAGTGCAGTTTAATACGAAATCAATCGACATTAATTTTCAATACCGTATCTTCAAGGAGTTTCGAAATTTTAAAAAAACAATTATTTTTTAAAAATATTTTAACACCCTGTATCTTAGAGGGTAAGCATTTTAGGGCATAAGTCCATATGAACTTTTCAACTTAAATTGATGCCAGGAATCATATCCTAGATTTTCTTGATGTACTTAAGGACCACCCTGTATATGGAAAAATTTAAGAGCAAAAATTATAATTTTGGGTCCATAAACTTTTCCCAATCTCAAAAATTATTATTTTCGTTATATTCTCGAAAGAGTCGCTGAAAGCGAAAATTATGAAGACAAAAACGTAATAAATAATTGAAGTTTTAAAATTATGTATTTACACACATTTAAAATAGGTAATAAAGAATTATGACTTACAATGGGCATGCTCACTATTATAATCAAATTTATTATATTCAGCATTGATATCCTAAATAAACCCAACGAAAATTTATGGCTATATTAAAAAATACAGGGTGGTCCAGGAAAGCAGAAAAATAAAAATATATATTTTTTTTAAATGGAACACACCATAAATTTTTGCATTTTTGCTTTCCCCATAAAATTATCCATATGACACCATAATAATATCTGGATTTCATTTTTTGCAACGTTACCGCGCAATATGGGAAATTCTTAAACTTAAAAAAAAAACATGATAGTATAAAATTACTTGTATTTCTCAGTAAGAAAATCAAAAATGAAAAACTTCCTAAATTAAATTCGTAAGTAAGTATAAGGAAAGAAAAATAGTTTCAAATTAATGAAATTTTGTAGGTACTGGCTGTATTCTGTTTACATTGGAATATATAAAATTTTAAAAAACCCAGTTTTTTTTAAATGAAACAAACACCCTATATATTTTTTAGACTAGTTCTATACCTATTTTAAGCCTTTTTATTTTTGTAAAGTCTACTATACCTAAATTCACTATAGTTTCGTAAAAAACATAATTTTTATTTTTCTAGTTAGCATTGAACCAGCAAAATCAAGACAAATGTGAATTTTCAATATCAAATTAAACATAAAATATTATTTTTCTTCAAACTTCAATAAACCTCACTTTTTCTAATTTTTTTACGTTAAAGTTCTGCTTTTTTGTCAGAAGGCGGTTGCTATTGGCAGCGGAAAAAAAATGACTTTTTACTTCCTACTTCCGTTGTCAATAGAAATCGAAGTAAAAGTATGAGTGTTTTCTTATGAATAAATATATAATTTTGTATCATTATGTTTTCATATTTAAACGACTTTTGAAGAAAAAATAGTATGCTTTATTTGGAGTAAAAGGAGCTTCTTACGACTAGCCATAAAATACCTTTTGTTATTATTTAAATATTGAAATTATCGATATTATTTACATTTTTGGAGGAAGGGAGAAAAATACATTATTTGTAACAAAACGTTATCATCAAAAATATCGAAACAGAATAGGAAGTGAAGCTAATAAGAACAAAAATAATAAAAAAATGTTAGAATGTAGACTTTGAAATTATTTGTTATTATTATTTTGTTCTAAAATGAAAAATAAAAGTGGTTTACTCTTGACACGATTTAATACTTTTGTATTTTATAAACATCCTGTGGAAAAAAAGGAGAAAAGGTTCTTCGTATACCATATTCATTGGGTCAAACTGTGGAAAGAACTGTAGGTGACGGTAAATTTTTATTCTGCTTTTTAATTTATTGACAGGATATACTGTTATTTGGGTAATTTTAAGTTTTAATTAAATCTTAGTTTATCAATTATTTTAATTTGATGACATTTGTTTTTATTTTGTTTGTCATGACTAATTAGAAAAAAATAATCAGTTTTCTTACGAAAATTTAAATACAAATTAAAATATTGGCAAAACTACTGAATTTAGGTATGGGGATAACTTAACAAAAATAAAAGATGGTGAAAATATCTATAGATAGCATGAGCCTAATAAATATAGGTTGTTTTGACTACTTTATAATTTGAAACTGTTACTTACTTAATTAGGACCTTTTTGGTTTTAAATTTTCTTTTTAAGAAATACAGGTAATTTTATACTATCATGTTTTTCCAAAATTTTAAGAATTTTCCATTTTGCTTGGCAGCATTGCAAGAAAATGGAAAACGAAATATGGCTACATATTATTATGGATAATCTCATGGGGAAACCACAAATGCCTAAATATATCGGGTGTTCCACTTTAAAAATATACCTTCGTATTGTCCTGCTTTTCTGAATCATCTGGTATATTTAAAAATAATTTAAGAAAGTATATTTTATTATTATAATTTTTATAAAAACTTTTTTGGTATAACTCTAATAGTAGAGTATAATATTACTTTGTCACACAAATGGGCCACGCTGTATATGAAAAAAATATATTTTAACAGATATGGTATACATACTAATGTTGCGTTGCAGAAGGATTTTAAACAATCATAATCGAGCCAGATATCAATGATATTGGCAGAATTGATTTACTCACAATAAAAGTGACTTGGGGTTAGTATAACAATAATTAAGCTAACAGGCCAACCTTAATTGTAAGAAAATTTGTCAATGTCATATATTTCTCGTTAAAATTATTTGCATCAAAGAGGGCTTGGATGAAAAAACGTAGGGCTTGGTTTAGATCACAATGATATGATGGGGACGATATATCTAACCAAATCTAGGTTAAAATTTTGGTCAAATTCATATTACGTATGACATGATATGCCAAACTAATGAGTAATAAAATAAGTAGACAAATACAAATTTTTTTGTTGTTTACAAAATTAACAAAGTAAGAATATACAGAAAGAAAAAGAAAAATAATTACATAAATTGCGGAAATTGGCCACCGCCATGCTCCAAGCATAAATTCAAACGTATCTTCATATTTTCGAAAGTGTTGACCAGCATCTCTGAAGAAATGTTACAACATTCTTGGATAATCCTTTCTTGTAATTGTTCTAAATTTGCAACTGGTGTTTTAAAAATAGTGTTCTTTAAATGAGGAAAAACGAAGTAATCCATCAACCGTTAAACAAGATGATCTAGGAGGTAATTCAATGTCTGATCGAAAACTGATTAATCTATCGTCGAAAAAATTGCGCAAGTAGTTAATAGTTTCGGCAGCTGTATGGACAGTTGCACCGTCCTGTTGAAAATATCCAAAACGTAGTTCGTCGTCAAGTAATTGCTCCACAAATGGGTTCAAAATATTGTCTCTTTACCGCTGTGCTGTAACTGTGGAAAAAAATAGGACCAACAATTCTTCTTCGGGAAACAGATAACCAGACACCAACTTTTTGAGGGTGCAATGTGGACTCTACAAAAAATGGGGATTTTCACTACTCCACATGCGTGTGTATTCTGAGAATTCACATAACCGGAGAGGTGGAACCAGGCTTCATCCGAAAAAAATGTTAGATATAATAAATCATTTCATTCCAATAAATTTTGAATAAACCATTGAGAGTAATTCCTGCGTCTTTCAAAATCTGCTGCTTGTATTTCTTGGAATACTTGCACTTTATAAAGAAATTAATTTAGCTGCTTCTTAAGAATAGTCCTGCATGTTCCATAAGATCTTCCCACTTCTTGGGACAGGCGTCTTATACAATTTGTTGGCGTATTTTGCATTATTTCTCGAACGTTTGCAACAAGTTCTTCTGTTCTTACAGATGGTCTTCCTGCTCCTTTTCTGTGTTGTATGGAACCTATTTCCCTAAACACAGCTACGGTTCTTTTCAGGCAATGATAAAAATCCCCAGCAATAAAAGCAACGTTAGGAAAATGTTCGTGAAAATCGTCCATGCACAAACCCGGATTGTATTGCCACTCACCATTTACTCTAACCCCGTTTCGAAAATACGCTTCAACCATGAATGTTTTGTGCTGTTCCGTAAAGCCCATTGTTATATATAATTGTTCAAGAAATTGGAAAAATTAGCGATGAATCAAATTACTTGTAATGACTGTCAAAGATGACGGAATAACTGATTGATTGTTAATTCAGGTAGTTACTGACACCCAACAGGTATTAAGCTCTACGGCTAAGCATTACGTCCTTAGATGCAAGGCCCTCTTTGATGCAAATAATTTTTGCTCGTACGGTATAACTTATTATAGCTTTTTTTGTATAAGGCATTTAAGGACCTATAGGTATTATTATACAATGATGAAAGTCTTATCATGTTTGATAATAATAGGTAGAATATCCCCTGAAACATAAGTATGGAATTTTATTTTACTATAAATACGATTCACATGAAAAAACTTTGATTTGTTTGTACAGAGTCCTCAAAAATTATAATTTATTAATTTTAAATCTGCTAAGTGAATATTTTTTAATTGAACATTTTTGAAGCATCAGAATGAAGGAGCTTGGAAAAAGGATCCTAAAATCACATAAAGCTTTTGCATAGAAGATATTTGTTTATATTATGGAAGTAAATATTTATAGCATTTTAACAAAGAGAAGTCGAATCACACCACCAGAAAAAATGTGCATAAGATATGAAAATAAATAAGAAAGCAATTTAACAACCAAAACAATGGGAAAAGATTTGCTAAACTCTCTGTTGTTTAACCGACAATGTGCTGTGTAATCCGGACCGGAGCAAAGGAAGCGAACCAGCAGACGTTTTGCATATGGACGCCTGATGAATATTAACAAGACAAGTCGTCTTTCTACCCGGTATCTACCCTCATTCAGCTTCGAAACTTCAGTTTACTTTATCCGCAAATTCAATTCAGCGATTCTCAAATCCCCTAACTTCGTACTTAAATGATGGCATGTATTCATAACGAGACGGAGCAAAATATACGGTTCAGGCGGGATGTTATGTAGATGATGCTGAATTTAGTGAATTTCTTTCAATGAAAAGATGAATTGGGGGTGTCGGATGCCGCCTTAAATATGGAAATTGTCCAATTTAGCTGCGATACATTTCTGATATTGATTTTATTATATTTAGTTACATAGAATAATATAAATTTAAGAGCAATATGATTTAAAATGTTACTTTACTGGTTGGTATAGGGAAGGTACCCGCGGCTTCGCTCGCGAAATTCAACTGTTATCAATTCGCTAGACGGGCAAAGCAGTTGGTATCATACATACATTCATAGAACCTTTTATGCCCATGTTATTTTTGTAAACAAAACTAGATAGAAAATAAAACACATTTTGTTGGAAGAGAGAGAAATACAGTGTACCTCTATACCTAATTAAGCAAGGAAAGATTTTTTATTTTCTAGCTATATTAAAAAAAATTATAGTATATAAGTTTCTATTGGGTAATAAATATGATGTCAGTAAAGTTGATCATACGTGTCGAACATCCGAAAACACGGTTTCCAGATTTGATGTTTTTTGTATAAAAACTAAAAACAGTTACCACGTTCGCTACCAAGCGACTCATATATGAGCCACAGCAATTTTCCTCACAGACCAGCGTCTCACACTTGAGCCGTGGTCCCGACTATACGTAATGACGATTTAAATTGGTACGGTCAGAGGGAGCGGATTGCAATTTGGGCACGGTCTATAGAATGAAACGACTCATATCTGGGACGCGTGGTCTGTGCGTAGTTGGTACTGTTTGTGAGACAGACGTTAAAAGCACGTGCTGTATTGTGCTCCATTATTTCGTGGGATTTGAAAAGGTCACACTTTGTATTTAGACAATTATTACAATAGTGTAAAGGTTGCAGAATATCTTTATGAAAACAAGACTCATGTAGTAGGAACCTTAGGAGAAAACCGAGAAGGGAACCCGAAAGTGGTAGTAGTCAACTGCAAATTACGTAAAGGAGAAAGCATTTTTAGAAAAAGAAAGTGTTATGGGTCTGAAGTGGAAGGACAAGCGACATGTGATTATGATAACGACGTTGCATAAATCTGCATCTGAAAAACTACTAATAAACAATGGTCTATGATAGTCGCGGACATACCATAGACCAACGTCTCATATATGAGCCGGATCAAAAAATCCCACAGAAACTGCATATTATTATACGATATAATATATTATATATAAGCAGGAAAGATGTTTTTCTTCAAGTTTATGTCAAAATGTATACATGGTCTGGGAGGTCGAAACACAAATACCCCCTTGGTAGCCAACGTGTTAAACCTGGTGTTACCCGTAGGGATAAAGTTATAACACAAAGAATTAGTTCTAGCTCAATATTATATTTTGTATTAAGAACTAGCGCGGTGTGTAGGCGCGGCTTCGCTTGCGTAGCGAATTGTAATCATTTTTTGAATAAATCCCGGGTCACTTACGACATAAATATATATAAAAAAAATAAGGTTATACCGGGTATAGGGTAGTAGTAGTAGTAGTAAAGTCGATTCACTCAGTAAACCTGCAAGATGGCCGACACGTCATATGACAAAAGTCATATTTCAGCTAAATAAAATAAATTTTTGCATTTTCAATGACTTTTGTCATATGACATGTCGGCCATCTTGCAGGTTTACTGGCTGAATACACTCTAGTAGTAGTAGTAGTAGTATAGGTTATAGGGGTTCACCCCTATAACTTCTTTATATTTATAGATATTAAAATGAAATTTCGAGATTATATGCATAAGAGATTAGTCTGCATTTATTGGCATAAATTTCAATTTGTTAGCACTTCCGGTTTGACCGGAAGTGACCTTGACTTTGATATTTTAAATGGGACATCTTGTATATTTTTAGTTATTTGGGTTCTGCATAACATTATAAGTAAAATGACACCTTACTTGTCATTTTTTGACGTGTTATAACATTTTTATGTTTATTTTTTATTTTTAATCTAGAGTGCTACAAATTAATTAAATCTGTTAATTTATAGTCAAGTAGTAAGTATATGAAAATTAAAATTATGTTATAATAATTGACTTTCTAAGTTTCACAATAGTTTAAAAAATTAAATTCTGTTTTCTTGACGTTTACTCCATTTTTCCAAATGGAACGATGGTGGTTCACTAGGATATTTAAAACAAGCATTTTTTTTCAACAATTTGATACCATACACTCGTATGCTATTTTAAAAACACTGAAAAATTTGCCTTAAATCCCAATCGCAAATTTAAAAGCGTTACTTATGCATTATTGCCGCCCTCTCTTTTCTAAAGAAATATAAAGGCGGCTTTGAAAAACAATCTAATGGTTTTGAAAAGCAATATGGCTTAAATTTAAAGTTGTAATGTCAATATATAGTTTACAAAACATACAATACATACAATCTTGCGGCTTCAGAAGAATTTTTCTGGTCACTCCAAAAATAAGGAGCATATCAATTTGTTCATTTCTAGTAAAACTAACAATTTTAAACGCTTGTGAAATTTTAAATTTCATATACTACTTCTTGACTATAAATTAACAGATTAATTAATTTGTAGCACTCTAGATTGAAAACAAAAAAAACTGTTATAACACGTTAAAAAATGACAAGTGAGGTGTCATTTTACTTAGAATGTTATGCTGAATCCCAATAAGTAAAAATATATAGGTAAGGCGTCCAATTTTAAATACCAAAGTCAAGGTCAGTGTGTCAAGTGCTAACAAATTGAAAATTATGACAATAAATGCAGACTCATCTCTTATGCATAATCTCAAAATTTCATTTTAATATCTATAAATACAGAAAAGTTATAGGGGTGAACGTCTTTTGAGAAACACCCGGTATATATCTATATTTCAAATTTAAAACTAAGGCGGAATTCACACCAAAGCAATTGGCAACAAGCAACAAGCGATAGGCACTATCGTATCGCGTTTGTATTCACATTGACTCAATAAAATATTTAGTAGACATCCAAAATAGCGGTGTATAATGTAGTGATTGCATTTTATATATTACGAAAAATACGAAGTAAGGCCAAGAAAAGGAGACGGTATTAGGTGCGACCTTTTCATTTGCAAAATATAGTTCATTGTTGTCATCATTGTTTCTCCAATAACCTGCAATTTTAGAGTACCTAGAATTACTGTTCAAGAAATTGTAAATAAAAAAATGGCGCTATCATCAAACACTTGAAAGGTCTGTTGGGTCTGGTTTAAACAATAGAAAATCATCAAATAAAGACCGAAATTCGGTGGATTATTTAAGGCAAAATCCATTAAAAACTGCAGTATCCACTATGCACATAACATGATTCCCTGCTTCATCTAGAGCTGCGCAACGCCGAATAAGATAATGTTCCGAATTAAGAAATCGAGCAGCTGCATCCAAACCGTTTTTAAAAAATAGTGATAAGGAAAAAATAATTGGGTTTGCTATGCAATATTTACCAGAAAATCTTGGTTTTTGGCAAAATGTTATCTTTTCCGATGAGAAAACTTTTCAGTCTACATTTATAATGGAAGGATTCAAGTATATAGACCACCAAATTTCTGATATGATAAGAAGTAGGTATACTCAAAAAAAGCAAACCACTGGACGCTTCTCCGTTAATGTGTGGGTATGGATAAGTGTTTACGGTGCAGGAGTCGTTTCTTGCATAATCATACAAGCAGGGATAGTTTTCAATATTTTGTACAAACAAAATATTCTGTTCTTTTTTTCGGACATTTCGAAGCAATTCGCAACTAGCAACACAACCCAAATATTGCTTGCGATACAGATCGCCGTTTGTCAGGCAATATTTTATAAGGCGATATCACTATCGTTTCAGAGTAAACAAGTTGCAAACAATACAAAGCGTTTATAAGCAGAGCGGTATAGGCAACTCAGATCGCGCATCGCCTATCGCTTATTGCTTGTTGCCAATTGCTTTGGTGTGAATTCCGCCTTACGGATAAAAATAAAAATTTGTCAATCATCGGTGAAAATCTATATAATTTTGGTATTTTTTTTGTAAACAAAGGTATGAGATAAATCTTATTTTTATTGAAATAGAAAGAAATAATGTAAGAAAACACCAAACAAAGTTTTTTTATAAAAACAATATGGATATACATTATAGGTTCTATTGGATAGTATGTAGGACGTAGGTATGGTATCGGCTTCTTAGTTTCCATAGCGATTTATAATTAAATTGCGCGAGCTAAGCCGCGGGTACCCGCTAGTAATATACATTAAACGAATCTCATTAGCCTGATTTAAAATTACAATGTTATTAAAATCGAAAATGGTATCAAATAAAATTAATTGTCGTTTGCCCGTGGTACTTTTCTCTCAGCATATTATGGAGGTATAGTAGCGCAGTCAATAAATCTAACTGGAAATCAAGCGGTTAAGGAATATTAATCCTAGGAGATCAAAGTCAATCCGTCTAAGGTAAACGCATTGAATATCAAACTATAAGAAGGCCATATGAGCCTATTTCCTAAATCTGCTACGTTTAATTCATAGATGGCACAATGAGTTCACCAACAAGAAAGAGCGACTAACCTTTTCACTGCTAAATTAAAACATTGTTGCCGCCTGTCTGTTTGACTTGCTGCATGAGTTTTTTAAATTTATTTTTATAGCTTATCGTAAAACTTGATTTCACATAAACCTACACCTATCCTAGATTTAAGTAACTTACATTTATTTTCCTACCTATAGTATAGTCTAGACTTAAAAATGTCCCTATTTTTAATTGCTTTGTAGCTTATAATATGCTCAACCTTTTGACGTCTCAACGTTAATTACATGAAAACATATTGACCGCCATGTATTCTATTTCTATCAGAATTAAATGACGACTCTCACTATTCAATACATACTTAGGCTACAACGTAGGTATATGTTGGGTAAAATATGAATGATGTGCGGTTTGTTTGTATAACTTGGTTTTAATTTGCAATTATTACTACTTTTCAAAATGGTTAAAATAAGTAGGTTTTACTTTCTTACTTAAGAAACATACAGTTTGTTTGTATTAGTGTATTACGTATTTTGCTATTTTTCGACGAAATAAAACCTATTTTAGTTATACTTGCTGTCGCTTTTTATCTACTTTTATTTGTTTAACATTTAACACCCAATGCAACGGTAAAATCATTGTGAAAATCGGTCCAATTACCCCGAAGTAATCAGCGTACATATTATTATTAAAAACATATATTCGGCTGGAATTGGGAACCTCCCATTTTATTGTCTGTTAAAAATGCCTATATCATTAAAAATTCCAATAAAATACGATATGCGGCAACACCACGACATCACATCAGTGAATTTGAGACATATGTTGTCGAGGCGCTGCATTATAATGACAGATTTAAGGTTAGAGTTACGATCAACTCCACAATGGCGGCCAAACCACCTCCAAGACGTCTAAAACTGGGTTGTCAACTTTTCTCGGACATCCGTCATTCTTATATAGTTTGATATCCAATGGTAAAGGTTAAACCGGCCAGCGCTGTAGAACATTTTTTTTACAAAATATAAAAGTTCTTTTAATGTTCAGAAATCAAAACTACTGTAAAAATGAAGGAAAATTTTTTAGTGAAAATTCCACACCTGTTTAACAAAATTAGGTTTTAATTTTAAATAAACTAAAATTTTTATACATATCCCTTACATAATTATGATGTTTTTGGTATTCTTTTGTCACCTCCTTTCTTCTTAAAAGCAAAAAAACTTTACTTGGAATAGAACATATCGCTTTATTAATTAAATATCTATGTCTAATAAAATATATATAATATTTATATACATATAGACATATTCATCCCTGTTGACAGTGAATCATAAAAACTGATAAACATGCATACTTGGAAATGTACTATAAACTCTTATAACCTATATAGGTGATTTTACATTATAAAAAATGTTACTGGCATGTATCACCATAAAAACTCATATAATATTGGTCTGGCTGATATATTGATTTGTTATAATTCATTACCTAATAAAAACTTATATAGAAAAATATTTATCTCTGTGGACAGTAAATCATAAAAACTTATAAACATGCGTATTTTGAAATGTACCATAAACTCTTATAAACATTTTAGGTGATTTTACATTATAAAATGTTACTGGCGGTATCACCATAAAAACTTACAAAATAATATGCTCGAAAATGTATTTACCCATAGACACTGATACAAAAATATTTGACCCCGTTGAAAATAAATGATAAAAACCTATAAACATGCGCATCTTGGAATACCTGATAAGATATTTTATGTACTTTTAATAGGGGTTTACATTATAAAAAATTACTTTTGATTATCCCCATAAACACTCATAAGATAATAACACTTTTATATTAAAATGTCCTTTAAAATATCATAAACTCTGAGGGGTTTCTAAAAACTCATAAAGCATCATATAAACTTTATTATGCGTCTCATACAAACCCCTTATGTTCTATAAAACACCAATAAATCTTATATATTTTTTATAAGTGGTTATTGGACTTTTTTGTCAAGGAATCATCTCTAAGTTCGGCCAAATATGACATAGTATCGATGATTGATCGTAATGGCGGACATTTTTTGCATAAATTGCATACAGCATGATTTTTAAAACGATTAATTTTAAAAATAAAAGTTATGTTTATTTTTGACTGCAAAATGTTCTGTTTACTATAAAACGCGAATTTTTAATAACATGAGTTTGTACTATCAAAATATGATAAACATAGCGCCCTTATGACCGGTTCGCTGCCGCTGATTATGCAAGGCATAAAATGTATTTACGTATATGTGAAGTCTTAAAATTGTATTTCATTGTAACATAATATTTAGAAATCAATATAATGTTATTGCTACCGAAAGCTAATTGAAGCTGCGAAGCAAACTAAATATCTTTATGTATGCACCCTACCTACATGAAAAGTCAATAAAATTTTAATTTTCTACCAATTGTAGTGAAACAAATCTCACATAATAATATGAAATAACGAGCTATGTATAATATGTTAAATGTTAAAAAATCGATATTAAAAAAATATGTAAAATTTAGCAGCACTTTTTAAAAATAAAAAAAAACTTTTTACTAAATGTAAACCAAAATTACGTAAAATGAAAAAATATACTATGCTAAGACCTAAAATTTTATTCACGCAATTTATTGTGGAATTTTCTTACCGAATACCGCGCGAGTTTAAATTAACTCCGGAAAGTTTTGTAATAAATGAATAATTAATGTCCAATTAATGATACAAATGTCACAAATTATGACATTCCCAGGATGTGCCCTATAGGACGTCCAATGAATATCCTCTAAGTTGGCATTCATAATCTGTCCCTTAAAGGGACAGGTACGCAGTCCAGGGACGCCAAAGTCAAAAATAATGTGTTCCCGTTCCTTGGACCCAGGTAGACAATATAAGGGAAATCTTTTCAGTTTTATCCTTTTTAAGAGTTAGGACATGACTAATCGATAAGCCATAACCAGATACAACTTCCCATTTTCACAAATTACGAAATCGCTTTAACACTAATTTGTAATTGCCGGAAGTAAAAATATATGGTAGTATCTAGTAACAAATCCATATGTAACCCCCGTTACAGGACCATGGGTAGGTATTCTGGATTACCGAAAACCATACGTCTTATGGTTTAACGAAAGTAGATATCCATGGGACATCTGACAATGTACCATGGATATTCTGGCTTACCAATGAATATCTAAAACCATATGCACAGTGACTTTACCAAAATGAACATTATTTGACCTCCGTTGCAGGATCATGGATATTCTGGATTACCAATGGACACCCAAAACCATCTTATGGCTTTATAAAAATAAATATCCATGTGGCATTATATAAATGGATATCAATATGACTTCCGTAGGTAGTCCAAAATTTTGCATAAAAGAAAAATATTTATAGTTTTGTCACAATCAATATTTGTTACTTTTTATTAATATTTTCTTTTAAATTTGAGTTGTGTTCCAAAAATTATTTGCTCGAAGGAAAAATCTTGTACCGTACGAGCAAAAATTATTTGCATCAAAGAGGGCCTTGCATCTAAGGACGTAATGCTTAGCCGTAGAGCTTAATACCTGTTGGGTGTCAGTAACTACCTGAATTAACAATCAATCAGTTATTCCGTCATCTTTGACAGTCATTACAAGTAATTTGATTCATCGCTAATTTTTCCAATTTCTTGAACAATTATATATAACAATGGGCTTTACGGAACAGCACAAAACATTCATGGTTGAAGCGTATTTTCGAAACGGGGTTAGAGTAAATGGTGAGTGGCAATACAATCCGGGTTTGTGCATGGACGATTTTCACGAACATTTTCCTAACGTTGCTTTTATTGCTGGGGATTTTTATCATTGCCTGAAAAGAACCGTAGCTGTGTTTAGGGAAATAGGTTCTATACAACACAGAAAAGGAGCAGGAAGACCATCTGTAAGAACAGAAGAACTTGTTGCAAACGTTCGAGAAATAATGCAAAATACGCCAACAAATTGTATAAGACGCCTGTCCCAAGAAGTGGGAAGATCTTATGGAACATGCAGGACTATTCTTAAGAAGCAGCCAAATTTATTTCTTTATAAAGTGCAAGGTATTCCAAGAAATACAAGCCGCAGATTTTGAAAGACGCAGGAATTACTCTCAATGGTTTACCCAACATTTATGGGAAATAAATGATTTATTAGACCTGACATTTTTTTCGGATGAAGCCTGGTTCCACCTCTCCGGTTATGTGAATTCTCAGAATACACGCATGTGGAGTAGTGAAAATCCCAATTTGTAGAGTCCACATTGCACCCTCAAAAATATTGGTGTCTGGTTAGCTGTTTCCCAAAGAAGAATTGTTGGTCCTATTTTTTTCTATGACACAGTTACAGCACAGCGGTATAGAGACAATATTTGTGTGAATTTATGCTTGGAGCATGGCGGTGGGCAATTTCAGCAATTTATGTAATTATTTTTCTTTTTCTTTCTGTATATTCTTACTTTGTTAATTTTCTAAACAACAAAAATAAATTTGTATTTGTCTACTTATTTTATTATTAGTATATATAGTTAGATATATTATATCGTCCCCATATCATTGTGATCTAAACCAAGCCATACGTTTTTTAATCCAAGCTCTCTTTGATGCAAATATGTTTTGCTCGCACGGTATCTAACACGTGCGGAAAGTGCCTCTACCGTACGCGACGTCGGCACGTACGGGGAGCCGGCAAGCCAAGGAGGACTTTCCGCACTCGTTAAGTAAATTACTATTTCGGATTTTATTTAAAGTCTTACAGAAAAAGTTTTTGATAGGTTGTACTGTTTCCTTAAGTAGAACTGAAAGTATTTTGGCTACAACATCCCGGTAAAAGTATTTAAACCAAGACACGGTTAAAACACAACTGAGAGACTGCATGTAAGATCTAAGAAGAGAAAATCTGTAATTATTGTAACATCATAGATTTATTGACATTAAATATTAAATTATTAATAAAATTATTTGCCAAAAATGATGTTTGATTTTTATTTTGATTTTTTACAAACATGGATAACCCATTTCCAGAAATCTCTGATATATTCTCGATACACTGCGAAAATAATAATAATTATTTTTATTTTTTACAAACATCTAAGGATCATTTCCAAAAAATCTTCGTATTTGATATTAATACTTCCAGAATAGTTGGTATCCCTGTTTTTAAACTCATCCGTAAACCGCTGTATCTGAATACACGTGATAATATACTGATCCAGAGACATCTTTTTCGCCTTCGGATTATTCCTAGTGATTAAATATCTTATAAATTCTGGAGTAAAGTGAATATCCATTTGCTTCAGCGCGTAGTCCAGTTCCGTTTCATCCAAAAATCCAGCTTTATCTCTGTCGTATGTGTTAAAGGCATTGAGCCATTGACGTATATAGTAGTAGAGTGATTCAAATTCTTTGATATCTAGCCCACCGTTTTTATCTAGATCAAAAAGCCTAAAAAAGTTAAGACAGGTCGGTTTCGTTAGCAATCTATTGACCAGTATGCTTAACTGGTACTGTTTTGGATTTTATTATAGATGGTGTCAAAAAAGTCTACTATAAATTAAAAAATTTTGAAAACGGTAACCGTTTCGCAATTTCAATATAGGTACAGGGTTAGCCCGAAAAAGAATGGAAAATAACATTCCAAAAAAAATGTTTGGAGGATACGAGGGGAAGAGGATAATAATTGAGGTAACGACTTTCGATGAAAAAAAAAATAGTGATACAAAAAAATGCTCCAAAAGTTGTTTTTTCAAGAAATTAAGACATTTGATTCTACTAACTATGAAATTTATGTATCTGATTGCAAAATCTATATTATGTCCTCTGATATAGTCTCTTAGCATGAGATATGAATTTTTTCAGAAGAACATACACTAGTAACGCATCCACCAGTTCGTTTTTCTTTACATTTTCATTTTATCCAAAAATTGGTCAAACACACATGGGCAAAGACGACAAAATTTAATTTTTTGCTTTTACTAATTTATCGACAAAAATAATTTTAAACTTAAAACTGTGGGTAATTGGTGTACGGGTATTTGTCCGCGTTTAATGCGTAACTAGTGTTTGCTCTTTATGGAGGTTTAGATAAGTTAAGGGCAGCTGTCAAATATTTAGGTATAGATAATAGTAATATAATAATAATGTTTATTCGATAATAAAGTAGGTACAGGGTCTTCCAACGAGGACTGAACAGGGGCTCATTTTTGAGCTTCCTTGTATTTAAAGAAAAATCCAAAATAGCCAATCGATGTACTTTTTCCTGCAGAATTCAAAAATAAAACCAAAAATTTATTTGAACCAGAAACAAAAGAGTTACGCTATGGATAAGGTGTTTTTTAAATGGAACATAGCTTTTTTTATACGATTTTTGGAACGACTGATTTTTTTTGTCCGTTCTGATTAAAATATTTAATATTGTGACAGCTATTTTTATTAAATTTTAATGTTTTATCCAGTATAATTTAACTTTAACCTGTTTGAAACATACACTAGGTAATAAAGGTATAATCACCTTTGAATCCTTCAAAGTCAAAAAAGTTGACAAATTTACTATAATATTGCCGAAATGACTTTGAAGGATTCAAAGGTTATTATACCTTTATTACCTAGTGTATGTTTCAAACAGGTTAAAGTTAAATTATACTGGATAAAACATTAAAATTTAATAAAAATAGCTGTCACAATATTAAATATTTTAATCAGAACGGACAAAAAAAAATCAGTCGTTCCAAAAATCGTATAAAAAAAGCTATGTTCCATTTAAAAAACACCTTATCCATAGCGTAACTCTTTTGTTTCTGGTTCAAATAAATTTTTGGTTGGCTATTGGCTATTTTGGATTTTTCTTTAAATACAGTCCTCGTTGGAAGACCCTGTACATAATATATACAAATACAATATAAACAAACAATACCTAATATTTAGCAAATAAACTAAGAAACCTGCAGGAACAGATGCTGTATGCAGGTATAGATAATAAAATATAATTAATATGTTTGCAATTTGAAGAAATAGTCCATACTTAAAGTGGAGTTGAAAGTATGAAAAGGAAAGAAAAACACAAAGTTACACCAAATTTAATAGAATAAAATTCTTAGTTTAAGGGTATCTACATGTTTCGAACGTAGAAACGTTCATCCTCAGGAGACAGATTGTTTTTTATTTTATGCTGATAGTGTTAGCAAAAGAGAAAATTGAAAATTAGAACCTTAATGGAGCTTTAATGGAATTAAAAATTGAAGTGTAGAAGAAACATGATATGAATAAAATTGATAATGGTTAAACCATACTGAGTTTTTGAAAACGTTATTAAAGGGGGTGTAAACCAACCAAATAAAATGGGGAAGAAGAAAAACCTTTCTAAGAAGCTGTCGAAGATTATTTAAAACTAAAAAAAAACTTATCGAACTTATTATTATGTCTATAAGACATTATTATTATACATACCGGGTGTCTACGGAAGGTGGCTCGCCCATCTAACTATTTTTTTTCAAAATAATGAAATAAAATTCGGGGGAGTTGTATACGACATAAAACTGCATTTTTTTACAGGTGACTCAACATTATGGAACTTCCGGTTTAACCGGAAGTGACATAAACTTTCCATTTTTAAATGGGACACCTGGTATATTTTTACTTTTTTTGACTCCATATGACATTCTAAATACAACGATGTGTCACTTGTCACTTTTTGTCACCAAAAAAATATTTTTTTTCCAAATTTATTGTTTTATCTAGAGGGCTATGAATACCTTAAAATCACTTATTTCAGTTCTTTAATCTTGGGAAAAATACAATTTTACTATTTTTGGTCCAATGCTATGTGCTATGTAAAATTTAATCTTTAAAGTTGTATAACTCATTTTTTTTAAATGGCAACATGGTGGCTCGTCGGGTTAAGAAAAAAGAGGATTTTATTACGATTATTTTGATACCATACACTATTAGGTTTTAGAAAAGCTGCCATTAAAAACTTTAAAAAGTTAACTTAGAACTTTCTTAAAATGAAGCATCTTTTAAGAATAAATTTAGATTTAAATGCATCAAGTAGCCTGTGGCCAGCAAAACTGATAAAACAAAATCATGCCTTGAAGAAAATTGAAATGCCGACAGCTTCTGCCAAAGTAAATTAGTTTGTTGTTTAAAAAACATGGAAAATAATAGTTTTACAAGGAGTGAAAAAGTTGATATGTTATTAGTGTTTTTAGAATGTGGAAATAATTCAACCGATGCTGCACGACTTTACGCACAAAGATATTTTAATCGGCGTCATCTAACCCGGCACTATTTACCCAAAACTGGTTCCGAAAATGCGAAATGAGCCTGACAATAATAACATATCAACTTTTTCACTCATTGTAAAACTATTATTTACCATGTTTTTTAAACAACAAACTAATTTACTTAGGCAGAAGCTGTTGGCATTTCAATTTTCTTCAAGGCCTGATTTTGTTTTATCAGTTTTGCTGGTCACAGGCTACTTGATGCATTTAAATCTAAATTTATTCTCCAAAGATGCTTCATTTTAAGAAAGTTGTAAGTTAACTTTTTAAAGTTTTTAATGGCAGCTTTTCTAAAACCTAATAGTGTATGGTATCAAAATAATCGTAATCCTCTTTTTTCTTAACCCGACGAGGCACCATGTTGCCATTAAAAAAAAATGAGTTATACAACTTTAAAGATTAAATTTTACATAGCACATAGCATTGGACCAAAAATAGTAGAATTGTATTTTTCCCAAGATTAAAAAACTGAAATTAGTGATTTTAAGGTATTCATAGCCCTCTAGATAAAACAATAAATTTGGGAAAAAAAATAAATTCTTGGTGACAAAAAGTGACAAGTGACACATCGTTGTATTTAGAATGTCATATGGAGTCAAAAAAAGTAAAAATATACCAGGTGTCCCATTTAAAAATCGAAAGTTTATGTCAATTCCGGTTAAACCGGAAGTTCCATAATGTTGAGTCACCTGTCAAAAATGCAGTTTTATGTCGTATACAAATCACCCGAATTTTATTCCATTATCTTAAAAAACAAAAAAGTTAGAGGGGCGGAGCCACCTTCCGTGGACACCGGTATATATATCTACAGACATAAAGTCCAGTGGATCTTTTTCCGTGCGTCATCACTTTCACGTCATCAAAATCGTATGAATCAAATCAAAATTACGAGACGAAAAAAGTCAAAACTAAGTCTAAGTTCATAAAATGGACATGCCTGCCTACCGTTTGACGTACCTACATAATATCCCGAAAAATTATTATTTATTTTAAGTTTTGCCCGGCATTCTCTATTATCTAAAAGAAATTGACAAACAAATGTTAATACACTTAATACTATTTTTAAAGCTTAAAATCTAGAAAAGTTTGGTGTTTAATTGACTATTAAAATCGCAAAAGTCAAATTTTTGACATCCTTTCATTTAAGGGAATTTAGCCACTGCCGTAAACTTTTCAAAGAACTTTCACGGTTAGAATATTTAAAATAAATAAATTAGGTAATATAAAAATCCATAAATACTTACCGCCAAAAAAGATTGTGGGTATAATTAGCTCTAAAAAGAACTATTTTTAGAAAAAGGAACAGTTTTAATGCACACAAATTTACAAAATACGAATTAGATTGGCAGATCAAAATACGGTTGACAACGACGTTCTAAAATACAAGGGTAGTCAACTAAACAAATAAAAAAAGTAATTAATTGACGTTTATAGTTTTATTCTTGTCTAGCACGTTATATTATTGCGGAATCTTGGAGACGTTCTTTTATGCTTTTATTCAAACTTGTTACTGTAATAAATAAGGATGCAGAGTTATTAACCACGTTGAGTCCTGATCGTTGATTGATGACGCACGGGCAAAGATCCACTGTGGCGACTTTATATTATTGTGATACTACAATTTTACCCTCATAATGTCTTACAGACATATGTTCGATAGGTTTTTTTTTAATTTTAAATAATCTTCGACACCTTCTTAGAAAGGTTTTTCTTCTTCCCCATTTTATTTGGTTGGTTTAAACCCCCTTTTAATAACGTTTTCAAATACTCACTATGGTTTAACCATTATCAATTTTCTTCATATCATGTTACTTACTTCTACACTTCAATTTTTAAGTCCATAAAAGCTCCATTAAAGTTCTAATTTTCAATTTTCTCTGTTGCTAACACCATCAGCATAAAATAAAAAATTCTGCCTTCTGAGGATGAACGTTTCTACGTTCGAAACATGTAGAGACTCTTAAACTAAGAATTTTATTCTATTAAATTTTGTGGAGGAATACTTTGTCTTTTTCTTTCCTTTTCATAATATCATTGTATTACATATATATCTAATAAATTAGAAAAATTTAATGGTCAAGCAGCAGCAGAAAAAGGACGATCATGTTTAAAAGCTATGAAAGTTTAAAAAATCCTTCCAACATAAAGTTTGATGTATTTTTTTTAATTTTTAGGGTATGCACCCTTACAAGCCCCACCTTACCTTTTTGGATTTAAATACATTTTTAACTGATTGCTGACGCACATTGTGGTTCAAGGCAAACTGTCGAAGTGGTCTATTTCGATTAGTATTATTATTACCAATAATAATATCAATGCCGACTTTATTCCACTCTCATCTTTTTAATTTTCAAAGGAGCAATGGTTAAAAAAAAGAAACCTCTTATTGTCTTATCAGGATGTATTACTTTCCATTTGTAATAAAAAAGTTAGTGTTCTTTCTTACTATCCCTGTACAGTGTTAGTAGTGGCAGGGTTTGGGGGCGGAGAGAGCGATGTCTTTTTGGGGCGTCTATATTTTTAAATACATGCATATTTTGTCATATTATGTTCTTTTCTAATACACATTCAGTCAAAAATTAATAAAAAAATTAGGCATGGTATTAAGCACCATTAAAGCCTGCGTTTATTTTTAGTTTGGCATATCTTTTTCGAGTCTTCATGAAATTTACCCCTTTTTTGGGGTTAGAAACCGCCCGCAACTTCTTTTTTCAAATATAAAGGTAGGTATGGAAAAAGGGCCACTATACAGGGTGTTTTTTAATTGAGTGCCGATACTTAAGGTTGTGAATCCTTGGGTGATTTTAGGAAGTAAAGTTAATATTAACATATATCCTAAGGCTCTTCATTTTTGAGCTACAGGATGTTAAGATTTAAAAAAAAATATAACTTTTTTATCATAATTATTATATCACTCTTAGATATTTTTATGAAATTTTGTACACACCTTTTAATCATTAAGGAGCATTTTTTGACTTATAAGATTTTTTAAAATTTTTACCAGTGACATCCGTACGGGGTTTGAATTGAATATTTCTAAAAATGAAACTTATATTTAAAAGCGTCATTTATTTTGGAGCAAATTTGGTCCATAGACTTACTTTCGTACGATGCACCCTTTTTGCATAAAAAAATAAAAACAAAAAAAATGTTTAAAAATTTTATTTTAAAAATCGCAATTCATTTAGTAAAACGATAAATTCCAAATCTTAAATATGAAGCGAAATGACAAGAGAAGAAAAACAAAATAAAGAACCCACATTAATTACAATAGTTGTTGCTCCTTAATGATTAAAAGGTGTGTACAAAATTTCATAAAAATATCTAAGAGTGATATAATAATTATGATAAAAAAGTTATATTTTTTTAAAAATGTGAACATCCTGTAGCTCAAAAATGAAGAGCTTTAGGACATATGTTAATATTAACTTTAGTTCTTAAAATCACCCAAGGATTCACAACCTTAAGTATCGGCACTCAATTAAAAAACACCCTGTATAGGTACTTTTGCATTTCGGTAATCTAGAAAGCCAGAAAAAAACTGGCCATTTTTGCAATAATTAATACTATACAATTTGGGTTTTGAGAGTTTGTGAGACTGTTTAAACATTTCTTTAAAGTCAAACGATAATCTCTGTGTTGAATGTCCAGCCATTGCTGATAAGTTTAACACTTTTTTCAGGGAAGCCCTTTGAATACTGTAGCAAACATTTCAAATAATAACAATAAAAATAATATAAACATTGATAGTGATGTTAGTAAAAATAAATGTTTGCTTTGTCCTTTTACGGATGACGAATTTATTGTTCTTTTAAATAAAAAACTAAAAAATAAGCCGTCAGCGGGACCTGATCGTATACCTGCCTGTTTGGTAAAGAAAGTTTTACATCTTATTACAGTGCCATGCACTTGTTTTCCTTGTGAATCTCTCGTTTTGTAACGGAAAATTTCCTAGGACTTTAAAAACGGGTAAAATAATACCAATCCATAAAAAGGGCGATGAGGGCTGTGTTGAAAGTTATAGGCCAATCACATTGACTTCAGTATTCTCTAAGATGTTTGAGTACTGTTTCTTGGACCGTCTAGTTGATTATCTTAATAAATCGAAAATAATATCCCTGAACCAGCACGGTTTTCAGAGGGGAAGATCTGCCAATACTGTATTGCATGCTTTTTATGATAAACTAACTAATTTTATTGATGCGAGCGAGAGCCCCGCCCCGTTGGGATTTTTTGCGACCTTAGCAAGCCTTTCGATTGTGTCAATCATAAAATTATTTTCCAAAAGCTGATTAATTTTGACATTAATGGTTGTGCACTTAAGTGGATACGGTCGTTTGTAATTGATCGCCAATAGTATGTTAGTTTAAGCAACTTTGATGGTAAGCCCAAACGAACGACAGATTCGCCACCCCTGAAAACTAATATTGGCGTTCCACAGGGCTCCGTTCTGGGCCCTGTGTTATTTTTATTATACTTAAATGACATTGATCTTGTGGGACAGGGGGCTCATCGTACGGCTTTTGCCGATGATGTGTCATTCCTGGTTTCAAACAGGTTTTCAAGTATCTTGGAGCAGATGTCAAATGGTGTTCTGTCTGAACTTTGTGCCTGGTTTGGGGAGAATTCGATGTTACTAAATGTAGATAAGACCCAGTTTGTTAGATTTCATAATAGACAAAAAACGGATGATAGTATTAATTAATTTATTGATGATAAATCCTTGTGCCAACTTCAGAGCACTAAGTTTCTTGGTATTCATCTGGACGAATGTTTGACATGGAAGGTACATTGTGAACATTTATGTCCTAAACTCAATTCATCCTTTTATCTGTTTATAAATTTAAGATCTATGTTAGGTAAAGAACACCTAATTATGTTGTACTACGCATATATGTAGAATCGTACTTAAATATGGTCTAACTTCGACCCTATTTAAAAAAATTTTTGCAAAACAAAAAAATCTTTAGATGTATAACAGGTGTTCCTAATCGGTACAGTTGTAGAGAGATTTTTTAAGCTTTTAATATACTACCTCTTCCTAGTCTACATATTGGAATTAGCAGTGTTTGTCTTTTGTAAGAAAGGTGAATTTGTACAAAACAGGGATGTGCACGGTTTTGATACAAGGCACAAAAATCGTTTTCGTGCTCCGCACTCTAGAGGGTTAGTAGCCTATAATTCTCCTAAATGTCTGGGTGTTAAAGAGTCTACAATGTTTTGCCCGAAAAAATTAAGGATTGTAATGTTTGTTGTACAATGTTTAAAAAGTCATTAAAATCATTCTTAATATCTGAATGTTTCTACACCTTGGATGAGTTTTTTAATTGTCTGTCTTAACGCTTGTACATGTTTTATTTATATTGCGTATTGAAATGTTTTGTTTGTTGTTGTTCATTTTTAGATAGTTACTTAAGTTTCTAGTTTTAAAATTCAAAATGTACCCTGTCTGTCTCTGGGAAAATAAACGATTTGATTTGAAAAAAAAAGAAACATGTTAATGATAAGGATGTTTGTTTACTTGATGCCGCATTCATGAATCCTACACAATTGAAATTTTAATGATGATTGGCTTTGGCGACAGATCGCGTACTCAAGCAGAAGTAGCAGCTTGATTTTACGAAACACAACCAATTTTTAAAGGCACCATCAGCAAAATTGAAAGACTTTATCGGGAAGTGGGCCACGTTACGGACCTACCAAGAATAAGGCAGCCTGGAGTAATGGATGAGGACGATACGCAACGTTTTACTTGCTCTTCAAGAAAATCCTATTACTTCCGTTCGGCAACTAGCAAGAGAAAATATTCATTTCGTGAAATCATGTTGAATGCGTCCTTATAAAATGTTAATGGTACAAGAGTTACTGGAAGATGATCCGGACCGCCGCGCCGGCGCCGTCTTCAGTTTTGTGAAGTGATAATGAATGCACTTTATCAGCATTTATTAGATTTCGACTTGATATTTTTTTACAGATAAGTGTACTTTTGTAGTAAATGGTGAAGTCAATAAACAGAACTGTCGTTATTGGTTCGCAGAAAACCTCACTAGATGCGAGAAACATGCACCCAAACTTAATGTTTGGGCAGGCATAATTGACGACCGCGTCATTGGGCCAATAGTCCTTGAAGGTAACTTAAATAGCCATACATATCTGGATTTTTGGCAAAGATAACTTGTTCCAGCTTTGATTGCTTTATTTCCTCACCATGTATGAGCAGATTTTTATGATGATAATGAGTTACAGCAGGATGATGCTCCGTCCTCATTACGCCATAAATATTCGACAATATATAAGTGAAGTTTCTACAAATCGCTGGATATAAAGAAGGGCTACCATTGAATAATTGCTACGATTACCAGATCTTAATCCTATAGATTATTTCCTTCGGGGTCATCAAAAACCAAAGTTTATGTAACAAAACCAGAAAATTTAGAGAAACTTATGCAATGACTTATACACGAAATTTGCCAAATAACCTCGGATATGATACATAATGTCAATGCCAATGCTTAAATTGACCAATATAGGAGGAAATTTAGGGTTTTTACGTATTATACCAATACAGTACAATAAGTTTAGTAATTTTTATCCAAAAAGTCCGTTTTAAAAATTTAACCCTAACGAGAAATAAATCATTTTGAGAAAAATTATTTTAAGATGCTTAAATTGACTAATTGGAGGAAATGTTGAGACGGCAGGAGTGATATTAAGTAATTTGCCGATAAAAACAATATTTTATCTTAGGAACGCAAATAATTTCGTTCTTTAGTCTGTTCGCAGGCCTTCGGGACGCCAGATTCAACAGTAACAGTAGGCAGGCCAAGTTGGGCCGCCGGAAATAAAGTTTTGGGATAATTGGATACCTCAGAACCGCTGAAGGATATACCGCAAACACTGTGGCGCTAAAGTGCCCCACGCACCATGAGATCTGCCTCGAGGCACGTTGCGAGGCGAAGACTCGCACGAAACAGTATCACGTCTCAAGAGCTTGAAACAATCATTATCAGGCATACCCGCGTTTGTGGAGGTTGTAATAAAATGTCATTCCACAATCTTTTGAAGGAAAAAAAAATTTCAGTTGGTGTCGCCGTAGGTTTAGTAGTTTTTGAAGATAAACAGAAAATAATAAAATGGTAGAAGAATTGGTTTCTTGAAAGAAGTTCTCTCACATACCACTCTTAAAAGAATTGCAGCAAAATTATCCCAAAGATTATTTGAACTATTTGCGTATGGACGAAGAAAATTTTCAGTTCATTTTAAATTTGATCAAACCATATATTGAAAAGAAAAATACTGTGTTCGTCTGAGAATATGCTATTTTTCCAACTAGATACACAATTAATATACTATTTAGAACACCGAAAACCGACTACGAATCTCACGAGACCTAGCGACTAGCACACACACGTTGAGACCGGTCGTGTTTCGTCTCGCGGCAAGTATCAGTCTCCCGCCCGTGGCGGACTCGTTGAGACGGTCTCGCGCGATACAAAAACTAGTCGATACAACAACACAGACCGTGAGATTTGGTATCAGAGACGGTGGCCTCGCGGCATGCCTCGAGGCAGATCTCATGGTGTGTGGGCCACTTAAGATGATGTGGAAGAATGCCCAGTTCACTGTCAAATGACGACTGGAAGATCGGAAATACTAGTTATTGATGCCGGCAATGATAGTATGGAAGATTTTATCGCGGAGCCTTGTCTTACTAACGTCCAGAGAGATGAGAGTTATGTGCCTGGAGAAAAGATTGAGCCAATAGCCGCGCCGACGAAATACCTTAGTGAGAAAGAGGGTTGAAGGTCTCTACGGTAATAAAAGCAACTAAATGATTGAAATTTGTGATTTTTTTGTATAAACTCAAGAAAGCGCAATAAGTTTACTAGTTTTGTCCAAAAAGTTCGTTTTAAAAAATTAACCCTAACGAGAAATAAATCATTTTGAAGAAAATTATTAAAAGATGCTTAAATTGACTAAATGGAGGAAATTTAGGTTTTTTACGTATTATACCAATACAGTACAATAAGTCGCTGGATATAAAGAAGGGGTACCATTGAATAATTGCTACGATTACCAGATCTTAATCCTCTAGATTATTTCCTTTGGGGTCATCAAAAACCAAAGTTTATGTAACAAAACCAGAAAATTTAGAGAAACTTATGCAATGACTTATACACGAAATTCGCCAAATAACCCCGGATATGATACATAATGTCAAGAATTAATTGGGCAACATTTCCAACACTTTTTACAATAATAAATTGCGTCCCCAATACCGAAATGCAAAAGTATAGTGGGTCATATAATATATATTTTTATGCCCTATCCAAGAAGCTATCACAATACATACCTTTATATATTTAAAAAAGTGGGGCTCGTTTCTATCCCCAAAGGAGGGGAAAATTTCATGAAAACACGAAAAAAGTATGCCCAACTACAAGTAAACGCAACCGTAGTTCTGTATTTTTTTAGCAAAAAAAAATAACTTTCTTATACTCAATTTATTTCAGTTAAAAATTCCACCTTGTATAATATCGAAAAATCATACCGAATCGAGAATCGCTCAAACCGGCCAAATTAATTTTTTTGCAATGCCTTTTTTAAAAAAGAGATATTATACAGGGTGAATCATACAAACGCTACATGTATCAACTTTAATATTTTTAATGAAAAATATTGTATATTTTTACATTCCACAATCAATTGTAGACATTTTTCATATATCATGCCCTATTTTATTATCTTCAACCGTTTACGAAATATTAATACTTTAATGCTGGTATTGATATGTTTTTCGACTGTAACGTTCTGAACTTATTGACAAAGAGAATTTTTCTAATTTTGACATATAAAGTGACACTTTTTAAAACTGATTGACATTATGAAACGTCTTACTTTTTGTAACTAGTAAAAAAAAAGTAAAATTTTATGCAATTGGTGACGAAAAATGTATTTCAAAATTAGTGACAAAAAGAATTATTCTATTGATTTAGTTCAGACCTTAACACTGAGTAAAGTGTCCATAATGTGGAAACTTTTAGATCTTTCTTACCCTCGAAATATGCAAGTAAAACTTTCTCATTAACATGTTTAATTTTCTTCTCATCACACCACGTAACAAATTTTTCGTATGCCTAATCATAAACTGCCTTTGACTTTTTGGGAATTACTGATAATAGAGCATTACCTGCTGCCTCTTCAATATCGCTTGGTAGATCTTCAGAACTTGAATGACTCATTTTTTAAAATAAAACTAAAAATATACCAATCTCGCTAAAAACCTTCCGTCTAGACTTTTTTACAAAATGTCAAACTGACAACTAACATGAGGTAACAGCAACAATAGCTATTTATGCCATCAGTTATATGTCAAAATTAGAAAAACTAAATTTGTTTTCCAAATTTTTATCAATTATATTAAATTTTATTTTTTTATTACTTTCTTCAAAATTAGAAAAAATATTGTATGCAATACGTTACGAAATGAAATTTTGTGTAACTTGTGAGTTTTTGCGAAACTCACTTCGTTCGTTCCGCAAAAATCTCACGCGTTACACAAAATTAGGCATTTCGTAACTGATGGCATAAATAGCTATTGTTATTTAAAGTCAAAAAATGTCAGTGCATTAATCAAATTTGAATTTGGCTCTGCTGATATTACAGGCGTGACTAAGATAATATAGTATCTTACCATCATACCAGCATTAAAGGATTAATATTTCGTAAACGGTTGAAGATAATAAAATAAATAATAAAATAGGACATGACATATGAAAAAGTCTAGAATTGATTGTAGAATGTAAAAATGTAAAAATATACAATATTATGTTTCATTAAAAAAATAAAGTTGATACACGTATCCTTTTTATGTATAATACCTTTTACTAAAAAAAGTTATTTTTCATTAAGTAGGCAGTATCCTATATAAAAGACTGATTCGTTTTTTTTTTATCATAATGCTGTAAACGTGAATAAAAGTTATTATATTTTATTTATTTTAAATTAAAAAACTGACTAGACTAGAATTATTAGCTTAGCATAATATTATTTGAAACTTTTTAGTGCAATTTCTTATAAAAAATTTCACATTTTTACCTTACAACAAATTTACAAGCTGCGTCTGAATAATGCTTTCCCTGAAACGTTTCAAAAGCTAATTGTAGTTCTCTGGAGGTAATTTTTCCTTCGTTTTTTGTATCCATCGCTCTAAACCATTTCTCAACAGCGGGGTGAACATTATTTATTCTGGCAAATTGTCCGTTAACCATTGATGAATTTTCCATTATTTGGGAATATTTTTTGCGATCCTTGGCATCTGAAATATTTAGTTATATATTTTACTAGCTGATCCCATCAGCTTCGCTAGGCGTTTCCTGGCAGCGCGACGTCGAACAATTTTGTCAAGAAATATATTGCATATTTATTATATTCTATAACTCGTTACCTACAGGGTTAAACTTTTTTAAGAATTTTGTGGCTTTTCGTACAGATTGGTTATATTAACTAGATAATAAATGAAAAAATGGGTTTTCCTACTTCATTTCTAAATCGATTTTCGTTTCCGAACAAACATCGTTAAATTCAATTTTATAGGTCGCACCCTCAAAGCAATACTATAAAAAACGGCACGAATAGTCTCGTTTTAAAACAGATGACAGCAGAAATTTGTCATCGATCAGCTGATATTGGGCCATAATAATATCCACAGATTAGTAGTGGACCGTAATGAGCCCAAACACCGAGTTATGAATTGCGTTTTTGTGCTTTTTGTTACGTTTAATTACGTTATCAAAATATTTTGTCGTTATGGTGCCTTTTATTTTTACTTTCATTGAATTTTAATTACTTTTGTGTGGCCGGGAAGTACCTACAATTACTATTCATTTGACCAAAAATTTGCAGGTTAAAATTTTTTTATTCTTTTTCATTATGGATCATAATTATTAATGTGTGTCTTGCTCGTTAGTTGATTTCATCGATAAGTAATAAGTTTCATTTTATCTGAACGCCGTTTTCGTCGAAAAGTTAGTTTGTGAAATTTTCGTTCTTAAAATGTTTGTTCGTAAAGGTTAGGTTTCTAATGTGTAATTTTTGCATTTTGCATTATAGGTATCCTTTTCTGTTTAAAAAAAAATAAGTAGAAATTATTTCTCTGACTTAGGTAGATAGGGGAGAGTTGGACAAAGTCGGGTAGGTTGATAAAACCGGTAGTTCTGCCAAATGCCAAAACAGCTTTCAATATTATTAACCTATAAAAATCAGCTATTTGATTTCGAAGAAACTATTTTTATTATTGTTATTATTATTATTATTATTATTATTGTTTGACAATAGTAAGGTTTAGATAAACTATTTAACATTGTGTTAGCCTATATACTAGTTGTAAAAGGTAACCATATTAATATGTAATAGGATAGCGAACAAATATATAATTCTATTTTCTGGGTCTATGTATGTACCTTACATAAGTGAAATTATTATTAGATATTACTATTATTATTGTTTGTATGGCAATAAAATAAAGTTTTTAAAATTATGTTAGCCTACATACAAGTTTAGAAATGTAACTGTATCATAACCAACAAATTCTATAAAAACCTTATTTGGGTCTTCGTACCTTACGTAAGTCAAAAACTGTTAAATTTGGGTTTCCATTGACAGAAAAATTAAATCCCTAGCTAAATTGAAGCTTTTAACTTTATGTTAGGCCACATACCAGTTTAGGAATGTAACTGTATCATAACCAACAAATTCTATAAAAACCTTATTTGGGTCTTCGTACCTTACGTAAGTCAAAAACTGTTAAATTTGGGTTTTCATTGACAGAAAAATTAAATCCCTAGCTAAATTGAAGCTTTTAACTTTATGTTAGGCCACATACAAGTTTAGAAATGTAACTGTATCATAACCAACAAATTCTATAAAAACCTTATTTGGGTCTTCGTACCTTACGTAAGTCAAAAACTGTTAAATTTGGGTTTCCATTGACAGAAAAATTAAATCCCTAGCTAAATTGAAGCTTTTAACTTTATGTTAGGCCACATACAAATTTAGGAACGTAACTGTATCATAACCAACAAATTCTATAAAAACCTTATTTGGGTCTTCGTACCTTACGTAAGTCAAAAACTGTTAAATTTGGGTTTCCATTGACAGAAAAATTAAATCCCTAGCTAAATTGAAGCTTTTAACTTTATGTTAGGCCACATACAAGTTTAGGAATGTAACTGTATCATAACCAACAAATTCTATAAAAACCTTATTTGGGTCTTCGTACCTTACGTAAGTCAAAAACTGTTAAATTTGGGTTTCCATTGACAGAAAAATTAAATCCCTAGCTAAATTGAAGCTTTTAACTTTATGTTAGGCCACATACAAGTTTAGAAATGTAACTGTATCATAACCAACAAATTCTATAAAAACCTTATTTGGGTCTTCGTACCTTACGTAAGTCAAAAACTGTTAAATTTGGGTTTCCATTGACAGAAAAATTAAATCCCTAGCTAAATTGAAGCTTTTAACTTTATGTTAGGCCACATACAAGTTTAGGAATATAACTGTATCATAACCAACAAATTCTATAAACACCTTATTTGGGTCTTCGTACCTTACGTAAGTCAAAAACTGTTAACTTTGGGTTTCCATTGACAGAAAAATAAAATCCCTAGCTAAATTGAAGCTTATAACTTTATATTAGCCCACATGCAAGTCTAGAAATGTAACCGTATCATATAGCCAACAAATACGTATTTACGTAAGTCATTTATGGGAATTTCCTTGACACTAAATGTAATATCTGACTGAATTCAATTAGTTTATGTTATGTTATGTACTGTAGGTATAGTATTTTACCTATAGGTTTAATCATATATTATATCACAAGACCTATAAATTTAATCGATTAAACTGTGCAACATATTTTGATCATGATTTTACTTGGAAAATAGTTAAATGCTCAATAATTTAATAAAAACCCGAGACTGCGAAGCGGTCGAGTGTTTTTATTTTCAAATTATTGTGCATAAAACTATTTACCAAAAAGTAAAATCATGATCAAAATATGTTGCATAGTTCGATTAAATTTATAGGTCGAGTGGTATACGGCTAGATTATTTCCCGAATAATAATAATAGATCGATATTATTACAGGAAATATTACTAAAACGTAAATTATTCATTTTTACTAAAGTTAAATAAATACAAAAGACGTTTTATAATCAAATTATGATGCTTCGTTGATGTTTGTGTTTCTCTTACCATGGTTACGCATCCCATAAATGCATTGAAAAGGCTTGCTTAGCAAAGTGTGTATGTAAATATTACAAATTTTGACATATTTCCATCGCCTTATGTCAAAATGTTTGTATAAAAATTCTATCGAAAATGGCGTATTTACTGATAAAAACCAATATTAGGTTATTCAGACGACTAAGAAATTAATGTTTCTTTATAAACTGTTGCCGAGAATTGTAAGAATTAGTGATAAATGATAAAACAAAAACCAATATGGAGGACGAAAGTTTAACTGCGGTTAAACAGGTCTTGGGATTTAATCAATTATTTAAACAAAATTTATTCGAAAAATGATGGTGTCTGATTGGTCTATTTGGTAATGAGGGAAATAATCTGAACAAGTAAAACAAAAAAAAAATTCTGTTGTAAATATGAGTGACAGAATCCTACCTATTTAAAGTTGCGTTTCAGTTAATTCAGAATTTTCAAGATTTGGATAATTATATAATATTATATAGTTTTTAAATCTATTTTGACACTTTATCTTTTAACCATATAAAAACTCATGTTTATTATTACCTACCTACATTAAATTATAATATTTATAAAACAAAACTTTCAAAAGAAATTAATATTTGGCATTATTTAAGCGGTAGAACCGATGAGACTATTACATCAATTGTTTTAGAAGGTATCACAATGACATGTATTATAATTTTTAAGTCCAGTCCTGGAATTCATGCCAACTTATAAAAATTTAATAGACCAAAATTGACAGAGTGTCACGCGACTTGGCCTCCATCTCGAGAGTATTCAAAATTTTTACTTATAACAAAACGAAAACTAAAATTTTGAGGAAAACGCGTTTAAAGTTTTTATGGTATGAATAACCGTACGTAGTTTTATTACCATTTAGCGTTTTGTTACATTTTGTAATGACAACTTTTCATGTGACAATCTGCTACTTTTACTACATCTTACGACTATTTCATGATAATCGGTATCATTAATGAATGGGGGAAATCTTTATTAATCTGAATGCAAGCAAACTTGCTCATTTGTGGTATTTAAATTAAATTCATTTCCGAACTAGCCAGATACATCTTAAAGTCAACGAAATCATAGGTAGGTATATCCATTTCATGAGCTTTGTATGATTTACTATGTTTGTTTACTAACGCAATCAAGGGCTATCCATTGCTCTGGAATATACAGCGTAAATAAGTCACTATACTAATTCAACTTATACACTGTAACCTCTCTTTTACAAAGATTAAGTGCAATAGTAACTCATCTCAAAATATTATGCTGCTGACGCTCGAAAAAATGATTTACTTTTAATGCAATATTAATACACATTAAAATATTTTACTAATGTACTAAAAACATTTTAAATTTTATATGGAATTACTAATACAATCAGAAACCTAATATTTTAAGTTAAGTTACTTTTGCTCTAAGTATTTGAACAAATTTAATCCGCAACATCAATTATCGTATTTCTTGAGTTGTGTTAGTATTGCATTGAGGGTGCGATGCATAGATAGATTATTATAAAAAATTAGCAATGAGGTTAGACATATAAGCTTTAATTAAAATTAAAAAAAAAATTAAGAATTTCATTTCCTTTAAATTAACAAAAAAAATCTGAATTAAAATTTTTGTATAAGTATTTGCTATAATTTTTTTTCAAATTTTGTATGGAACAAACAAGAACCAAGAACTAAGATGTTAATGCGATCATGTCATAAACTTCCAGGGTAGATAGAACATAGGAAAAAAAATTCATATGAACATGGGTCCGGAAACGCTTCCTCAGGGAGCTATATAGTTCCCCTTAAAGATGGCCTTCATAAACTAGGTAGTCTTTGTTTTGTAGCTCCGGAACTGCTTCAGCTACCGCAACCAATTTTGCGACATCATACACTGTTAGTAAATTCATCTATTTGAGCTTATTGCACACAACTTTAACAAGGGGCGTGCGAACCAGGGGGGCATTTGGGTAAATTTGACCCCATTCCTCTAAGACTTTAGCGACTTTTACATAAAGGTACTGTAAAAGACGCTAAATGTCACCGTCAGAAATCAATTATTATTAAAGTTTTAAAGAAATTGGGTAAAAGAGCAAAGAGGTTAAGTACCGATATTAGGAATCAAGAGATAAATTAATCAGCGTTATTATGGTGGTATGGTAGGTAGTACAAAAAGAAACTTAAAATATTGGTTGCTGAAAATTCCGTCCCACCGCGGTCGATACAATTATTGCACCTACGCAACACATTATTTAAGTTGATGTGGTGAAAGATGTCAGGCATGGTTTGGATTACTTCGGCCGCAGAGGAGTTTTTAGCCACCAAATATTTTTTTGACTCGGCAAGAGTTTCATAAGGTAAATTTTTATTATTAAGCCTCGTAGGCGCAATAAATGTATGGAGCGCGAAGGCCGGCATTTTCAGCAACTACTATTTTTAGTCTCTTTTTGCACTACCTTTCATAGTAATAACGCCGATCTCTTATATCTGTACTGAACATATTCTTTTGACCTAATTTCTATAAGACTTCAATAATTGATTTCTGTATCTTATCTTGTTTTAAACCAATTTAAGAAGAAACGGTGATTTTTAGCGACTTTTACAAAGAGTACCTACCCTTTTTATGTAAAAGGCATAGGAAAATCATAATCTGATGTTAAAACGGCCAGAAATTGATGTCTTAGAGGAATGGGGTCAAATTTCCCCAAATATCCTCTGATGGTTCGCAAGCCCCTGGTTAAAGTTAACATTGTCCAATAAGCTCAAATAAATGAAGTTAGTTGCAGTAATTTATGTACCAAAGTTAGTTAAGATACCTGAAGTAGCTCCGGAGCTACAAAACAAAAACTAGTTTATCAAAGCCATCTTCCAACGGCTCTAGCTCCCTGGGGGAGCGTTGTCGGGCATAGGGTGATATGACTTTTTTTTGTCATGTGTTCTATCTACCCTAAAAGTTTGTAGGTGATCACATTGTACAAGTACTACTGTACAAGTCCAAGTCAATATAGTTATTAAAAATGCTTAAATACATCCTTGACGAGCTGTCAACTAGCCTTTCATCCTCCTTCCTTTAACTTATCGTACCCAAGGTTTAGTTTGTTTTACGAATAATATCAAAATTAGATAAAAAATGTTTGTTCATTTTATGACCTTTCATAAAAATATTTGTTAACTTCCCTGTATACAATAGTATACAAGTTATGGCTACGCCCAAGGGCGTAGATATGGTGGGGCGGATAAAGGGATCATAATAATAAACATAAAACTTACAAAATATTAGGAATAATTAACTAAAAAATAAAATTTAGACAAGATTCTTGTGTATTATTAATAAAACGTTGAAAAAAAATATTGATTTTTTTGCTTCATCCTCCCCCCTAGAAAAAAATATCTACGCCACTGCTGGTAAAGTGGTAATGCATAGTCACGATATATGAGGCCTAAACTTACCCCGTAATATATCCGATATAAACAATTTTCGTTTTTCGTCCACTGGAACAGGTTTGTAAGCACAACATGGCTTGTCTGATGATTTATCTAAAAAAATAATTTGGTCAGATCTGGTCTTAACGTGCGGGTCCAAAGGTCACTGATCATATGCGTCAAATCAGACAACACAGAGGCTATCAAAATGTTGTGAGATTATTTACAAATATACCGAAGGAAGGAAAAATAGTTTCATTATTTTAGCTATCGGGAAGATAGCCACATATACCTAATATTGTTATTTTTGTAAAAATTATGTACAGGGGAGTTGAAAAAGTTACAAAAAAAATTATATAATCGTTAATTATATACCTACTGTACCCTTTAATTAAAAACGACAATAATAAACAGTGCAATTTATTTTAACAATTTTACGACTAAAACCTAAAAATACAATGGCATTTAGTCTGATAAACTATTTCGAAAATGAAAGAAAAAGTGAAAATTCGCAAACCAATATGCAGGAAACCGTAATGAAAACACTGAGAATTAGTTTAAGGACTATGCAGAATTATGTGCATGAAAAAAAAGCATAATATAATACCCAAGAATACTAAAAAATGTAAACGAAAAACACCGTTTATAATTATAGCCTAAAAACTCTCATCGTCACTTATAAAATCTGAAAAGTCCTCGTCGTCTGAGTCGTCTTCGAATGGAGCAATTATCATTGGCGCTACTTCGACATCTAGTACTTGTTCTCGATCCCACCAATCCCTTATTAATATTTCTGTATGTTCCACCGATTTCTTCCAGTACTCTTGTGTAATATGATCTAACGAATCTTGCCAAACTATTTGTACTTGGTCGGATTTAAGACCATCACCTACATGTTTTTCATAATAAGACTTTGCACCAGCCCATATTAATTCTATTGCGTTAAACTGGCAATGATATGGCGGCAGTCGTAGAACCTCATGACCATATTCACGCAGTATTTCATCTACCGCGTATATTTTGGGTTTTTTAAGAGACTTTGCTATTGACAGGAGTTCCGATTTAAGCATATTTGGTAAAGGATTTTGGTTGTGTTTTTCCAGCCACTCATAAATATCACTTTTCCTCTAAGATGAAGTAGGCTGTTTATTTAAAATTCTTGAATGATATGATGCATTATCTAATACAATTAAAGACGCAGCATCCAAATTTGGTATCAATTGAACTTTTAACCATTTTTCAAACATTTCGCAATTCATATTATCATGATAGTCAGCACTTTTTGATGTTGAAGAAAAAATTAAACTCGCAGCTGCAACATATCCTGTTGCAGAACCGGCATGCAAAATAATAAAACGCTTTCCCGTACCGCACCCCTTTTTCCTTTTAACACTTTTTACAGACTCATCTTGCCAAGATTTTGAACCACTTCCATTCGAAAATATCCACGTTTCGTCTAAAAATACCACTTTTGTAAATTTCGATTTGTAATTGTCCGTATATTTTTTTAAAAACTGAACACGCTGACTCACTATCTGTGGCTACTCACATAAAAATCTTCGGTTACAGTCTTTTTTATAGCGAAAACCTAAATTTTTTATTAATTTTGATAATGCTTCAAGTCCAATTTCCAAAACACCCCGAATTTTTAATGTTTTTTGTAAAACTGGAAGAGTTACATTGGTTTTTGATTTGTACAAATCGTAAATCACATTTCGAACTCCCATTTTAATATTTTCGCTTAAATCCTCAGTCTTTGGCTTTCTTCGTTTACACTTTTTAGTATTCTTGGGTATTATGTTATGTTTTGTTTCATGCACAATTTTCTGCACAGTCCTTAAACTAATTCCCAGTGCTTTGGCTACTGTTTCCTGAATATTGGTTGGCGAATTTCCACTTTTTCTTTCATTTTCGAAATAGTTTATCAGATTAAGTACCATTTTTTTTTATTGGGGATGCAAAAACCCAGAAAATTGTTTCATTTTGTCACAAACTGTCAAAGTCACAAAACTGGCATATTTAAAATAAAACGTAGCTGGTGCTATTATAAGCTTTTTTAGAATCGCTGGAAAGTAAATACATATCCTTTTTTTTTCATGTCAAAATGGAATAAGTCTGTCTCATTTATCTTACGTATTTTATTTAGAGGGTAAAATTAAACCCAAGTAAAGAAAACAAAAACTGAGAGTATGTCTTTCTTGAATCGTATGACCCGCACGATAAGACCAGATCCGACTATATCAATTATTCTATTTACCAAAGGGAAAGTATAAAGAATTCAATATGAAGAACCTGGGCGGTTAAAGCATATTAATAACAATAACTAAATAAATATTTATACCTAATATATATTTTATGGTGTTCTAACCTAGAAAAAAAAAAAAAATCAAAAATATGCTTAATATGCTTGGCAGTACTTAAACTTTGGTTGTATAATTAATTTAAAAAATGTCTATTTTTTGCACACTTATTGGACCACACTGTAAAGTGTTTGACTATTAGGTCCAAAGTGCAATTTTTGAAGATTAACTTTAAACCTAACGACGATCAAGCCAATATAGTCTACGTATCTACTTTTGCGCCGTGGTCCTCCAACATAAATTTTTAAATAATCTTTCTATACCGCAATAAGTCTATCCTTAATGGGGATAATTTTATATCTCTATATAATAAAATAAATTATACATAATAACTAAAAATAATTTTTTCAATATTTTAGATTCATTCGTGGTAAAAAACCCAAAAAAATCTCCAAAAACAGGAATCCGCCACAAATATGTAGATCCATGCTTATATTAACTAACTTGTTGTCCCCTATGAATAAATTTGATAAATAATCCCACATTTCTAAAAGTGTTGTGTTACCTAGTAAAGTCCTGCTCTACCATTATGATTTTTATAAAATTACCCATATATTAAAAAAATTAATCGATTTGCGAGAAAAATGCTATTGGCACGGATTGAAAAGAGATCTACTCCATATTTGTATATCATAAAATTATTTAATATCACTACATTCTCTTTGTTAATAGCTCTCATCAGCCAGAGTAACTTTTTTTAAAATGTCTAAACAAATGGGATAAAATCAGCTGTTTTGAAAAAATATGAAATGCATTAATTTAGCCTTATACAACACTTATAAAATCTTTATTTATAAATATGTAAAATGAATCCATATTATTGATTGTTCTGGTTTAAATAAACTATTACAAGAAGTAAAGATACGGACAAATTTACTATTACTAAACTTACCACTTGATTTATCAGTATGGTCAGAAAATCCATAGTCAGACATATCGTTTCTTTTTGCAATTTTTTTTGGAAGATTTTATATTTTCGTTGGTATGAAAACGTTCACAAAAAATTTGGAATTATGACATATTTAAGGAGTAGTATGACAGTTTAAATTTTTACCTATATATTAAGTGTCACTTTTTAATTTCAATTACAAATAACTGGTAACTTCTCATTGCAGTTTTTTACCTGCAAAATAACTGGTGGTTTACAAAAAGAAATTCGTCATCTGAAAATAGTTTGAAAAGGTTTCCAGGATGCCAGCTAATGAAAAATGTCCTTGGTATTTTGACATTATCAGAAATTTAAGGTTAGAAAATTTAAATATGCTCTTGATATTTTAACGCTTCCGTGAATTTTTGTATGCCACTTTATAAGTCGCCTTAGATAGCCAATATATACTTGTCTAATTTCATTTAATAAAAAAAGAAAATGCGTACCAACAAAATTTCGAAATGTGTTTGATTGGCGGGCAGCCAACAGCATTTCCCCAATTTTTAATTTCGCTGAATTTGTAGTTTACCAGATGACCCCAGCGCCATGGTGGCACATGAAACCGACTCCCCATGGATGTAAATATGACAGCGTAAGTGTGACGTGATGGGTCGATTAACGACATTTTAAAAAGTGGCGGTAAAAAAAGAATTAAGCCTTAGAAAATAGGTTAGTGTCATACTTACCCGGTCAAATTTACGCCCATGGGACTCGGACTAACGGTAGTAGGCCGCAGACATACGGTATACGATCAGGTTATCGAATCAGATTCCCGGACCGAACAAGCTGATTATTTAACATTCAATGATTATATTCAAACGCTACAAAATTCAAAACAGCTCTGATGGGAATTTATGCCAAACCCTTATATGGAAATAATCTAAAGTTTGCGCTGCATCATAAAAAAAAGTATAGAGACGTCATCGGATGGCTGCATCAGATTTTTAACCCAAGTAGCCAACAACTGACATTTTTCCATGTGGATATTATTTCTGATTAGCATGGTCAATTCTATATAAAACTGGTATCTTGCATTTTTCTCCTCAGGCACACCGTTCTTAATTAAAATAATTAAATTAAATTAGCTTCATTTTGCAATATTGACGAATAATTTTTGATCACATAAATCTACGTACTTATCCTGAAATGGTGACGTTCTTAGAAAGATAATTTTCATAAAATAATTATTGACATAAAGTAAGTTGTTGATGTTTATAACCATCCCATGGTATTATTTCTTCGATTTTTAGTGTTTAAAATCCATTTAATTTTTTCGCTGTTTTTATTCAAGTATTTCATTAAATATGGTGAATTATACGAATGCAGGAATGGCGGTAATGCATTAGGGGAAAGGATGCCTATATTGATCCGCTACCTAAATTGGACCACAGTACATTTATTCGAAACTAAACAAGTGCCATATAAAGTCGCCACAGTGGTTCTTTTCCCGTGCGTCATCACTTTCACGTCATCAAAATCGTATGAATCAAATCAAAATTACGAGACGAAAAAAGTCAAAACTAAGTCTAAGTTCATAAAATGGACGTGCCTGCCTACCGTTTGACGTACCTACATAATATCCCGAAAAATTATTATTTATTTTAAGTTTTGCCCGGCATTCTCTATTATCTAAAAGAAATTGACAAACAAATGTTAATACATTTAATACTATTTTTAAAGCTTAAAATCTAGAAAAGTTTGGTGTTTTATTGACTATTAAAATCGCAAAAGTCAAATTTTTGACATCCTTTCATTTTAGGGAATTTAGCCACTGCCGTAAACTTTTCAAAGAACTTTCACGGTTAGAATATTTAAAACAAATAAATTGGGTATTATAAAAATCCATAAATACTTACCGCCAAAACAGATGGTGGGTATAATTAGCTCTAAAAAGAACTATTTTTAGAAAAAGGAACAGTTTTAAGGCACACAAATTTACAAAATACGAATTAGATTGGCAGATCAAAATAAGGTTGACAATGACGTTTCAAAATACAACGGTAGTCAACTAAACAAATAAAAAAAGTAATTAATTGACGTTTATAGTTTTATTCTTGTCTAGCACGTTATATTATTGCGGAATCTTGGAGACGTTCTTTTATGCTTTTATTCAAACTTGTTACTGTAATAAATAAGGATGCAGAGTTATTAACCACGTTGAGTCCTGATCGTTGATTGATGACGCACGGAAAAAGATCCACTGTGGCGACTTTAATCTGGTAACACTGTAACATACTTCCACCTAATACCTTTGATCGGCAACAATACAGCGTTGCCACATCTAGTAGATTTCTACTTTTTTGGTAGATTTTCACCCTTTTTCAGAAAATTTTAGTAGGCATATTTTCTTTAGTAGATTTTGGTAGATTTTAAAATATAACTGTCAATAATGTAAAAATGCCACTAACAATATAATTATTGTTTTAATCAAGTATTTACTTTAATTTCTATGTTGGTAGTGCCTTATGGAGGTTCACCGTTGTTTTTCTCTGTCGACTTTTTTTTTTAAAGTTTAAAAGTCAAAATTTTGAATAATCCCGTTACCCTCAATAATTATGCAACTGGCAACCTTTTTTTTTTAGAAGTCCAACAAATCTCAAGAATTTCCCGAAAAGCTATTAGAAATGTGGAAATGCTGTAGATGAACAGCCAATATTAATATTATAATTCGAGTGAAAAACCGGTTATAATCCGGTTTTTAGTAGATTTTAGTAGGTTCAAGCAAAAATAAAAGTAGATTCGCCAAAATAAATGTGGCAACGCTGGCAACAAATTCAACTAGTTGGCTTTTAGTGCTTGGTGTGTACAGAGCAAAACGTAATTTACGCAATTTTAATGTAATATTTTTAGGATTTTCCTAAGAATTTACCTTAGAACCACAAAACTCTAAGCAAAATCTTTTTTATGAAAGTTTTCAAGTAAGTTTTTCTCTTTCTATTTCTCCTATTACCATGCCATATTTGTTTTTTTTTTGTTTCCTTCCTGGATGGTTTAGTAAAACACGTGATAGTTGCTTAAATTGGACCACTGGTTGATTGCCAAAATTGAACCGGTCCAATTTGGGCAATTTTTCCAAATTGTGCAAAAATAATTTTTCTCTTTAAATAAGTTAATGTCATGAACTAACACGATTTCAATATTGCTAAAATTTTTTTTTTTGAGTTAAAAAATGAAACTATGACTGGTTCAATATAGGAAACTAATAGGTACTTTTTTTGCATTAGGATATTTAGGATGTCTTCTACCGAAATTTTGATTGTAAATTTGATGTTTTTTTTTGAAATATAAGTATAAAACTTCCTATACCAACAATTTTATTTTTTATTTATTTATTTAAAACCTAAGCTTCCGATTTAAATCATGTGGTCCAATTTTGTAACCCCCAGGTGCAATTTAGGCAACCGGTTTCCTATATTGAACCACTTGCAGAGGTTTTTTTTATAGCCTGGTATATCATAGATACTTTGAAATAAAATTCTGCAAAAATCCTGCAGTTGAACAACATACTAAAGTATACTAAGGTATAGCTTCAAGATCGATTTTGCGTTATTGTTAGGATCTATGATAAGAAATCTGGAAATTGGTCCAATATGGGCAACCTTCCCCTACGTATATGGTCGTGCAGACGGTAACCCAACAGAAGCCAGACATATTTATCAGGAAAGATAACCTAATCGTGCCTTACCAGATAGCCGGACCTTTTCGAATAATCATCGCCGTCCTAGTGAAACTGGTAGTTTCCATCAATGTAAATCGAAAGGTAGACCTCGAACTGTCAGAACACCCGAAATTGAGGAAGCGGAGCTACGGGAAGTTGACGAACATCCTAAGACAAGTACGAGGAAGATTGCAAGAACTCTAAATATTTGTCATCAAATTATTTGGCGAATTTTGTTTGATTATTCGTTATATCCGTCCCAAATTTTAAGAGTACATGCATTACTTCTCAGGGATTTTCCTTAGCGTGTGAACTTCTGTCAGTGGTACCTTCAAAACGTTACACTAAATCCGCAGTTTCAATCACAAAAAATTATGTTCACAGACGAGGCAAATTTTTCTAGGAATGCTATTCAAAATTTCCACAATAATCATGTGTGGGCGGACGAAAACCTTCTTGCCATAACCGAAATCCGTTTTCAAGAGCAATTTTCGGTTAACGTATGGGCAGGAATTCTTAATAATAATCCTATAGGCCCATTTTTTCTGCCAGGATGCCTTAACGGGCAGTCTTATCTGCATTTCCTCTAAAAAGAACTACCTGTGATACTTGGAGATGTGCCATATGTGCTAAGGAATCAAATGTGGTATGTTGTACATGCATGATGGAGCTCCTGCTCATTTCAGTGTAATTGTTCAGGTGTTGCATTTAGATGCAGTTTATCCAAATCGTTGGATAGGTCGCGGAGGAGCTCAACAATGGGCAGCAAGATCCCCTGATGTCAATAGTTTGGATTTTTTCTTGTGGGGTCATTTTAAAACTCTTATTAACACTTTAGAAAATTTAAGGGAGCGAATAATTGCATCCTGTGAAACAATACTGAATTCGCCTGGAATATTTGAACGAGTGCGCTACTCGATGCGAAGACGGGCGGAAGCATGCCTATTAAGTGAATGTGGTCATTTTCGACAATTTTTATAAAACAAAATTTTGCATTATTAATGTTAATAATAATAAATAGTAGAGCTAATTTAATTTAATTATTTTAATTAAGAACGGTGTGCCTGAGGAGAAAAACGCAAGAGACCATTTTTATGTAGAATTGACCATGCTAGTCAGAAATAATATCTACATGGAAAAATGTCAGTGGCGTACCACTTTTTTTCTAAAAAATATCAGGACATGTTTGCAGGGGCGCCACTGGTTTGACAAAAAAAATAACTTTTAAAACTTAAATGTGTGGTTCTATGTCCTATTAGCACATGCCAAAATTGAAAATATTATCTAAAGTACTTTCGGAAATCTTACAAAAAACGCAATAAAAAAAATTCAATCAAAAAGTTTAAGCCGTTTAGGACTATGTTTATATGAACTTTTCTTCATAAAATGACTTGAGGATTCACACCCTAAAATATTAGCACGTCATTACGGCACACCATGTATAGGGAAAAACTAAAAAGGATGTTGTTTTAACACCTTCCCTCATTTGAAAGTTTAAATAAACCCATAAATCTGCAAAGTATTTGTAACCGTAACCTTGTAATATTAAGATACTCTTAATTTCCGTTGAATTACCTCAAACTTTATTACATAGAACACATTTTATTTACTAGCCGGTAAAGCGACGCTATCATTTGATAAATGACATTTTTTACACTTTCACATGCTACAACTAATTTATGATAAAACTTAAAGAAAAACGGTTTGCACATTCTTTTCATAGTTTTTGATTCTTTATTCAAAAAGTCCCTGTTAGACTTAAGTAGCCCACAGACTTGTCGAGCCGCTCGACGAACAAAACGTCCAACGCGAGGCTCCAGTTTTGTTTACCAGTTCAACAAAAAAGTATAAAAGTAATTATGAAGACAATATATTCATGTGCCGTAGTGGCGGAATTAGCCATAAAAACAAAAGGACAAAATGGGCGATGGAATAGCTTTTGAAGCGCAATAAGTTTTTTCATATTAACCTGTTAAACTAACTGAAACTGGATCGAGAAGATTGGTTTAATTATTTGCGATTGAAGATTTTATTTTCCATAAACACTGAAGACGGCGATACGCTTTTATGAAATCTAATAAATATTTTCTACTCATATGGCGATCATCCACCATGGCTAAACAATTCGTTGAGGAATAGAAACTAGTCGTAACTTTTCGCCACGAGTCTCGAATCTTGGAAGTTAGCTAGGATTTGAATAGGCGGCTGTGGAAAAATTTATTTTTATTAAATAATAATTACCAAAAAATAAAACGACATGTCAAAATTAGGCTAAATTGGTGTATTTCGTGTTCAGTTAAACTAATGTTAACATTTGAAAATTTGTACATAATAGATTATTGTCGAGACCTTAAGTTTGTATTTTGACTCAAAACAGGATAATAGGTATATACGATTTATATTTGAATTTTCTATTTTAAGTGGTATGCAATTTTCCTACCTGTGACAATTTGTTGAAAGTTACGACGCCGATGCCACGTTTTAAATAGCTTGTCATGCACAAAGCAGCAGATGGAAATAATTAATTATTATGATGTGTGAAAAAATGATAAACATTGCGTTTTTGGTCGTAATAATTTTATTGTGATTTTTAGCATTTCGTGCTTTGAAGATGGCCATTATTGGAAAAAACTACTTTCTAGTGAGATACAGGTAATGTGTCAATATAAAGGATTTATTAACAACATACTTGTTGTGAGTTGATCTTATTTACTTACAAAAGATAAAATATTTTCTGTTACATTTTGACATATTTAGCGATATATTTCCTAATCACAGTCGGCAGAAGAGTGATTAAACGAAAGATAATTTAAAAAAATAAAAATTAAAGAAAAATTCATTAATATTTAGGTAGGTACCTAGGTAATGATAGTAGAAACACCCTCCCTCGGTGGTGCCAATTAGCAATATTGGCGCCACACGGTTTAAACCTGGAGTTTGTGGGTTACTACGCTACTGCTATTTATTCTGAAACACTGCCTGTTTTTTGTTTGAATATAATGCTCGAACAAACCCGAATGGTTCGACAAGCCGCTTGACAAGTTTGTGGGTTCCTTATTAAACAGAAATACAAAGCGGAGAACTTAATATATTATATTTCTTTAGATTTATTATTTTAGTTTTTGTATTATAATTTATAGTTGAAAAGTTTGAGTCTATTCGATTCAGGGTGAACAACGTAAAATTTACATATCAGCTAGGAAAGTGACGGGCAAAGGTATCCGCATTAGACTTTTCATAGAATATAGACTACATTGTTTACGTTCTAAAGAAATCAAGTCCCAAGTCTGGGCCACGTGAGAGGTGGGGAAGTGTAGAGGAATTGAGAAGTAACAACTCGCTAAAGAATCTGGGTTCAGCTGGCTCCGGTTGAGAGTATCCTGTAAGGGCTCCTTGTCTAGGATTACGGATGAAGACCAAAACAAGAAAGGCGTAGAGGAAGAATATTTAAAACAGCAGAACCACCGTAAGTGGCTACCTTGTAGTTGGTATTGACTCGTCAAAGGCTAGAGGAAGAAAACCTTTAACACCAAATTACCCTTCTCTCCTGGTAGCGGGATGAAAATTCGAGCTCCCCGTTACTTTAAAAAAAAACCTTATCTGTTAAAAAACCAAATCATCAGCCTCGAAATAGACCGAAAACATTACACGAAGACATAAGCCATGAAAAGGGATAATGAATTTTGTAACATGGAACATACCTACAAGGCATCTCCAGCAAAATAAGTGAAGATCTATGAACTCCAAAGATTAGAAATTTGACTAGCAGTTAGAACTGAACTAAATAGAAGAACCAGGGATCAGAAAATCTAGGTCACTACCACTTTTATAGTGGAGTCTTTAGAGATAAGAGAGCACAATAAGGTGTATCCATTCTCTGCCAAAATATCGAGGATTCATAATATCATGGACATCTGTCAGTGAGAGAACTATTAAAATGAATGTGACACTATGCGGACTTAAGCTGACTGTATTTGGAGTATACACAGTTAACAAGAAAAACGAATTCTTTGAACAGCTACACCGACAAATAACAAGCATCGGGAACTCAAAAGAGGTCATAGTACTCGGCGAACATTCGACGTGGCGATAACCTCTCGCATGACAAACTTGGAAGAAAACTACTGGACCTCGTAGAAGGAACAAACCTTTTCTAACAAGAATGGGGCGCACAATAAACCAGAAGGCTGCAGTATAAGAAGCTTGGGCCACACGTCGAACCCGACCCCCGCCTTTAACCAACCAACCAACTCGGCGATCTAAACTGAAAGAACTGAAACTAAACCAGACGACAAAGTTGTAGGCAGATTTGGCGAGAATATAACAAATTACTACGACCTTAGATTAATTCAAGTGTGTGAACAAAACGAACTAAGAACAACGAAAGGATTCTACCAACATTTATCGATTCATAAATACACACATGGGAGCGAAAATCGAGAAACCTGCGATCGATCATATAGTTAATACGATCGTCTGACAGGCCACGCCTATGAGGATCTATGATGTCAGGGTATATAGAAGCACAACATGTGACAGTGATCATCAGTTGCTTACGGCCAAGATCTTCCTGCTCCGAAGATCAAATAGAAGACAAAATCAAGAACACCGACAAAAACAAAGTCAACCTATATACCGAAATAAGACAACCACGATATAATCTGTAAAGTTTATACTAGGAAAGAACTAAAAATCTTTACAAAAAAATACTAATAGAAAAACTTCGGCCACGACACTTTCATGACAATACAGAACACTACGAATATATCAAACAATGCACAATAGAATTAACCAGCCCAAGAATCGTTAGGATACTGAGAAACTACATATACCCAATTGGTGGAAATCGAACAAGATATTGAAGACAGAAGGCAAAAATATGAAACCTATACAGCAACACGGACCAGTGTGTTAGAGTGGAATTTAAAAAACACAAGCCCGAGTAAGAAGAAAAATAACCCAAAAGAAAAATGAGTCATGGGAAAAAAACTGAAACAAAATAAATACCTACCTATAGGAGAAACAAGAAGCAGCGAAAGTTGGAAATTCTTGAAATTTTTCCGCCAGAACAAAAAGAATTAGCTAATATCCCCATCACCACTAATAAATTGGATGAATACTTCGGTAAACTCCTGAAAGGAGATGGAGTAGAGAACTCGAATCGAGTGCACGTTTTGACATCACCAACCAGGATTAGTGTGAAGGAGGTAAAAGACGACTGCCTAAAAAACAAAAAAAACCACCACCCCCGCAGAATTGATGAAATATGGGCCCGACAAGCTATACGAACAACTAGCTACACCCTTTCAAAACTGTATAGAAACTGCCATAATAAAGTTAAAACCGGCACCAAAATGTCAAACGGTTTGACACCAAATAAAGGCCTTAAATAAGGACGTTGTCTGTCGCCCACTTTGTTCAAGATATATCTTGAACAAGCACCAAGGATATGGAAGCGAAAATGCGGCAATATGGGCATACCCCTCAACAATGCGAACTTTTACACTCTTAGTTTTGCAGACGATGGGATCATAATATCGCAAGTCTACGACGACATAGAATACCTGACCCGAGAAGTAGTTAAATAGTACAAAGAATGGGGATTAGAAGTGAATATGTCAAAAACAGAGTATATGTGTGTCGGTGGAGTACAGCAGGATCTTTGTCTTTGTCATGGTAGCTATAGATATGTAAGTTTAAGCAGGACATTATTAATTTGGACCTGATGCATATATTTCACTCATTTTCTATGGAATTTGAAACATTCAAGTGTTAAATAACATACAATACCTAGGGCTCGTTCATAAAATCATGGGCTGTTACCAAAAATATTTCTCTTTCAACAAATAAAGTACTTTTACCTATTACTGCAATACAGCACGAGTATGTACAATATCCTCTACGTGGTTATACAGTGTGTCCCGCTTTTCATGAATACACCCTGATATCTCAGTTATTAATAATGCGATTTTCTTCAAATTTTGGTGGTGATTGTATGTTAGAAAAATGAAGTATTTGGCATAGTGAACACTTTTATGCATCATAGGCGTGCGGTCTTGGGGGGTAAATAAGGGTTGATTTTTTGAGAAAAGTATATTAGGGCTTATTTTAAATAATTTTTAGATTTAGAATCAGCATCCCAAAAAACCCCTTAATTAATATTTTCAAAATCTCAAGAGCTGATTTTATTTAGCAGTAAATTTTTTTTTAATTTGGCACTTTTTTTTAATAGGTTGTTTATTTCTAACTTTTTGGTTTTAATGTCCTGATCCTATTACGTTTCAAACGCCTCCATATCATTTCGTTGCATTCAGTATCCTCGCAACTACTATGATTAAGTTTTTTTTTTAATTTTACTGCTAAATAAAATCAGCTCTTGAGATTTTGAAAATATTAATTAAGGGGTTTTTACGATGCTTCTAATGAATCTAAATCTGATAGAAAAAATTATTTAAAATAAGCCCTAATATACTTTTCTCAAAAAATCAACCATTTTTTACCCCCAAAGACCGCACGCCTATGATGCATAAAAGTGTTCACTGTGCCAAATACTTAATTTTTCTAACATACAATGACCACCAAAATTTGAAAAAAATCGCATTATTAATAACTGAGATATCAGGGTGTATTCATGAAAAGCGGGACACACTGTATATGATTAAGTAAGAAAAAATGAAATATTTCTTATTGTTTCTCGCCTAAAATTTCATTAATTTCATTAATTTATATTAACACTACACATTCAAATCCTAGGCTTTTTAAATCGTCACTTAATTAAAAATTTATTATTACTTTAATAAAAACTTTTTTAATTATTACTTATTTATTGTATTAAAAATCCTTGCCACTCCCCACGCCGTTGGTGTTGACTAATCACTCCGAATCCTTGAGCCATTACAATTCCGCACGGAGTCGAAAATTTAACTCTATCTCTCTCTTCTGTCTTTGTTTCACACGTGTTTTATACAAACAAAAAGTCTCTTCATGGATAAATAGCTTATTCTATTTTATTGGAAGTCTATGATATTTGCCGATTTTTTGTCTAGCATCGTCTTTCCTATATCATTCGCATTTTTATTTTCCAATAAACTTATTATTCATTTAAGGAAAGAGAAAAAATCAACGCTGAAATGTATAAATCCAGCAAGTCATAGTTAACATAACAGTTTCCTTAATAATTATTTCAAGCAAATATTTATCATTTTATGATCAAGATAAGCCGAGGAACGATGATGATATTAATAAAGTAAATAATTTAGTTGTTTTAATCCAAGCATGGTACGGGGCAAATGATTTATGAAGTTCCATTCTCATTTGACAAGTCATGGAACCCATAATGAAAACATCTCATGGACAGATCGCTAGTCATTTCGCCGCCTCCTTCGTGACTTTTGACGCTGACTCCATCCGATGATGGATTAACTTTTGGTTCTACAACCTCTCATGCATATTTATGACCAGGCTATATTGTCTTCAATTAGCATTTTGTTTAATCATTCCATTTTAATTTTGATCCACTGAGTGATTTTTTTTGTATTTTAATTGTGTATTAGGGCTATGCATTACAATGCTAATGAGTTTGTAAGTTTTTTGAGCCTCTTCTGTGGGGATACTATTTATAGTACAAAAGTTGTAAGTTGTTCTCTCATGAGCAGTGGCGTAGCGAGAGGAAAGTCTTGTTAAGGTGTGGTTGGTGACTTTTTGGGTGTTCTACAGAAACGCTAGATTATTGGTTATAGATTGTCTATAAAAAAAATGGGGAAAGAGAAGGACCTCTAAAGTTAGACCGAATATCACGCCGATATCTACCACTACACCACAAAATGTTTTATATTTTCTTATTTATATATGTTTTTATATTTCTTTTTAGAAATTTTTTGAATTACCTACCTATTGACATTTTTAAATATATGATTATTTTTCATTACAAGACAGGTTTGTTAATAAACTATGATTTTTTGACAATATTTTATCAGATTTAATTTGTATTAAAAATTAACAATTTTTTAATTTTATAGTACGAGCGGGTACCCGTCTCTTCGCTCGCACAATTACATGGTTATAAATTCACTATCGAAACAAAGCAGCAAGTACCATACATACTAACCAGAAGAACTTTTAATATTATTTTTAAAAAGAAATATACCTTTGATGCTTTCTTACGTTATTTATCTTTTAATAAACATGTCAATTATCTCCTAGCTTTATCAATAAAATAATACCAAAAATATAGATTTATCAATATTATTAAAAAATATATCTGTTTCATTACAGATCGCTAAACGTTCACCGAATATTTCCAGGAACTTTGCCTTTATAAACACTTTAGGGGTAGAATTTATTGAAATGTTGAAACAAACAAACTAATGCTTTTTAAAATAAAACTTTTTGTAACCCCTGTTCATCTCTTTAGGGGCAAATGTTTAAAAAAAGGAATAGGTGTTTCAGGTATTTATGCTATGTTTCAAGAAATTCGGACCTTTCCGTTTCACCCCTTTAGGGTCCGATTTCCAAAAAACTAAGAAATATGTTTTTCATGATTTGTGTAAGAAAACAAGACAAAAAATATTGTTCCAATTTTTCACCCATTAAAGGGCCGACGTTAAAAAAAAAGAAATACGTACCTATTTAATTTCATTATTTGTATTTTATGCTTAGTTTCAAAAAAATCCGACAAATAATATTTTTTTCACCCCTTTAGTGATAGATTTTCAAATAATAAGAAATACCTTATATATGTTTCAAGAAAGTCCATGTAAAAATATGTTTTCCGGTATAATTTTTTGTAACCCCTTTAGGAACCGGCTTGCAAAGAATTAGGAACAATGTGTTTTATCAATAATTATATATTGGAGTATCTATGCTGAGAATTTCGGACCAAAAATATTTTTTTCAATATAAACTTTTATATCCTTTTTTCCACACGCGTAATAGTATATTACGTACCGAGGTGGAAAGTGTTTCATTACTGTCGAGAGATTAGATAGTTTACCGAGACGCGAAGCGTCGAGGTAAACTATATCTCAGAGACAGTAATGAAACTTTTCACCGAGGTTTGTATACTATTTTATTTACAACCACATCCAACATCCACTTCTTATTATTTTGAGTTCAAATAATTATTAAAAGGTAAATGTCATTTTGACTTTTCCATTGCAAAAGTAGACAGACATTTAGAATTTCAAATAACCGCAGGTGATAAAATAACGTAGGTAATAATACACATCAAGATGGCAAATATCATTTTTGGAATATGGTTTCCATGTCACTAAACAATATATTATTTTTTTAAAACGTTAGTGTCAAAGTTTTTACAAAACACCAAAAAAATGCTCTCAGATGAGGAATTTGATTTGGCTGCTACTCCCCCAGAAATTCGAGAAGCAGCAAAAATAGTAGAAGAAGATCTTCTGCCAACTAAAAGCCGCCCGAGATATGACAAGGCATATAACTGTTTTAAAGAATGGTGTATTGGAAACAAAGTTCAAAATCCTGGTTCTGAATCGGCGCTACTAGCTTATTTTAGTGAAAATGCCAAGACAAAGAAAATATCAACGCTTTGGTCAATATATTCAATGTTGAGGACCACTCTATCAATTAGGGAAAAAGTAGACATATCTAAACACGCAAAGCTATTAGCATTTTTAAAAAAGCAAAACAAAGGATACAAGCCGAAAAAATCGACCACACTGTCTATGGATAATATTGAAACATTTTTGGAACAAGCACCTATGGAATTTCTTGTTCAAAAGGTATTTTAGGCTAAAAGGTTGACTATTTCTATATTAACTTATTATTTTATACATTTGTAGGTCGCATTGGTTATTGGTGTCTCAGGCGCCTGCCGATCAGATGAATTATACAAAATGAAAACAACAGACGTTCACTTTTTAGAAGAAAAGGTCGCGATTGAAATACAAAATAGCAAAACGTACCAGCCACGATCATTTATGATAACTGATAATAAATGGATTGCACCACTTAAGGAGTACATAACTTTACGGAAAAATATACAGGATGGAAAGCTTTTTATGCAAATAAGATATGGAAAAATTAGTAAACAATGTATTGGGCACAACACTTTAAGTCAGTTTCCAAAAAAAATTGCAGCTTTTCTGAAGCTGAATACTGAAGGTTTTACTGGTCACTGTTTCAGAAGAACAGCGGCTACTTTGCTCGCAAATAACGGTGGCGATCTTATGCAAATAAAGCGGTTAGGAGGCTGGAAATCTAGCACAGTAGCTGAGGGATACATAGACAGTTCGGTTTCTACTCAGGTTAATACGGCAAAATTGATTTCAAAGCCAAGTTCAAGTTTTACTAACACTACTTTAACTTCAAATAATCATGAAATAAACCTTTCAAAAGAAGAATTTCAGCAAGGTTTAAACATATCTGTGACTGCCTACAATAATGCCAATGTAATATTTAATGTAAATAAGTAAAACATAAACCATGTTAATTTTTTGTTTTTTATAAATGTCATTTAGGTATAATTCATTTAAAGAAATAAAAAATAAAATTATTGTTGTTGAATTTGTGTAATGAGTTGTGTGTTGGTGTGTTTGTATATTATTTTGAGATATCGATTTTTATTAAAATTAAAAAAAAAAAAAAATTTACTATTTTGAGATATCGATTTTTAATAAAATTACAAAAAATAACAATTTTACTTTCCACCCGGGTGGAAAGTGAGCACTTTCCACCCGGGTGGAAAGTAAAAGTCAAGAAACGTCAACTTTCCACCTTTCAAAGATAGGTGAAATGTCATTATTACATACATGGTTGTAAATAAAAGCCTAAACACATGTTTAGCCACGTTTTCAGAGTCTTTTCATTTTCTAGCTATACCAGGTCGGTATCGTGCCTTCGAAAGTAGCCTTCCAATATTCCTTGTTAAATTTATAAATACAACATATTTTTCTTAATCGATTAATAAATCCGTCAAAAAAAAAGGTGCTACGGAGTCCCCATAACGAAGTAGCATAGTACCAATTTTCAGCAATATAGCTTAAAATTAAAGGCAGTTATAGGCTACATCCCTTTTTGCCCAATTGAATTTTGAGAAATGACGAAACCATACGTCATTATTTATAAATTTTTAGACCTCCACCAGTTCTCGTTTCTGAGATACACTAACTTTTTGGAAATCCTTCTTAGTACGCTCGTTACGCTCAGTTAGTAACTTTACATTTTTATATAATAGTATAGAGAATAATAATTTATTGGTAAATAAATTTCAATAACATTATGTAGAAATTAAATTATTGTGTTTTCATATACAACCGGAAAGCTTGTAGTCAAGTTCTTTGGGTCTTTAAGTATCAATTAATAGTGGTTATTGGAATACTTTTTACCTGCTTGTAACCGGTATAATATTGATACCTATACCACTTCTTCTTCTCTGTTTTTTAAACGATCTCAGCATCTTGCAAGGATTTTGATATTGACATTAATATTAAACAAGTTTGATAAGCCGTCAAAGTTTAAAATACATATGAGAATGATATAAACTAATGATGTCTAGATACAGGGTAATAAAAATAACAACAATTTATTTGATTATAAATAAATGTCATCAATTCATTTTCGACAACCGGTTGTACTTCAAACTCTCTTTCTCTGATTATATCCGATAGTCCGCCGACGATTATTTTCTCAGATATTTTTGCTAGGGATGAGATTAGACTTATAGGATGTCAATTTTCTGGAAAAGTAAGATTATAGCCGGCTTTGGGAATCATCACTGCTAGTGCATGTGCAGTTTTCCATCTGCTGGAGTAAATGTTTAGTCTTAAAATGAAGTTAATGATATTGGTTTAACTTTAAAGCGCGTTTATCGTTCATTTCAGGACTGTATTATAAAAATGTTAGGTATCTTTGCCCGGAGCCTTGTCTGGATTGGCTACTTTGATAAAGGATTTGACCTTATTAACGGTAAAAGGGGTTGAATAGAGGTAAAGTTGTTATATAGGGTTTTCTAAAAGGTATATGGACAATAATTTGGGATTGGGTAGATGGGTTAAAAATAAAGTAAGGACTTCATATAAAATTGTGTCCTATTAAATATAAATAAGTAATGAAATGTAAGGTTATTTCACCATGCTTGTAGAAAAAGAATTGTTCCTAACGCTTGCGGAACATGCGTTTTCCACACTTGTTATGAAACATACTATTATTCAATGCAATAAATGTCGCAATCAGGGTTTCTACTTAAATGTTGGTAACTCGACAAGTTAGTCATTTTAAATTTTCCATTTCAAATTAGAACTATTCTGCACGCCATGAACAGTAATGTTGTGTTAATCAACAAACGGCCTATCGTAATTTATGATATTGAAAATACTAGAATTGTATAATATTATTATTCTGTCCTGTTGAGAGAATGATGACTCTGATGACAAATATTATTTTTATTTTTCAAGCCTTTAAAATATACCAATGTAAGGCTGCTTTCCCCTTAGGATTGAAAGAACCTTTGCTCCAACCGTATAATATGTATATTAATAATAAGTAATATGTATATATATTTACATCACGTTATCAATTGGACAACCTTTCACAGAAGCGTAATTTGGCATCCACTAGAACCAATGGATATATATAGGTTTTGAATGCGTATCGTCGGCTTAATTCGCAAAATGCGCAACTCCGATTCTTAAAAATGTCCAGGAAACGCTAAAAACAATGACTGCAATAATCACATAAATTTAAGGAGCACAATGTGCGCTCTATACAGTATGCGGACTACTGGAGTTACGCACTCTGCTATCGCGGAACTGGTAGGGATGGAATTACGAAGTTTTCTGTTGTGCGGATATTAAAAAAGGCAATACAATTTCGGAGATCCGAACTATTCTTTCATATGCGCTATATTTATATAAATCGAATGACATCAAATTTTTAATTTCACCCAAATATGGAGTTACGCATTTTGCGAATTAAGCCGACGGTATACTAACCAATTTAGCAGTTGTTAACAGCAAACTGACTTTAAATTATTTTATTTTAATTATTTTCTTTTGTTGATTTTTTACATTACTATCAATAGAAAGACCTTTTACAATCAGTGAATTTGACGGTCGAAATATATGTATTTTTTACTCTCGTATTATTTGTACGGCCGTATATTACACAGCAACGCTAACAAGACGGCCGACAGTGTTGTCAGTTTTACCTCAAGCAATCAATTGAAAGTTTAAGACGAAAGACTCAAAAAGTAAGCCGCCGCAAATTCGCAGGGAAATAACAATGAAAGAAAGGTTGAAGTTTGTCAAGTCATGTTTATGAACACTTTGGAAGTATCCTTCAAGAAAATACGCGTTATTGTTGAAAAAAGACGCAACTCAGAAAGCGAAATATGTCTGTCTCGAAATCTTAAATCTAAAATTTCAAATTCCGTCTAAAAGGTATATTGGCAACCGGTTTGTTCGTTGTTACCCAGAGCATTTTTTTTAAATTTTATTTTTATAAAATAATATTAGTTGAAAAAATTGAATTACAAAAAATGCTCTGGGTAACAACGAACAAAAATAAAATTAAAAAAAATGCTCTGGGTAACAACGAACAAACCGGTTGCCAATATACCTTTTAGACGAAATTTGAAATCATCCAATCAGAATAGAGACGGGTGCACCAAACCACAGAAATCATCACAATCTTAAAAAGCGCAATAATTATAATATTAACCCCCATCAAGAGGTCGTCAAATAATCGGCTATCTAAAAGGACACAAGTTATATACAAATTCCGATGTTGCCTATACATGGGCCGTTAGTTAAGCGATGATATAAAAGACAAATATACGTTAAAATATACGGCGCTTGCAGCGACCTCTTCTCGCGGGAAATGACGCGTAACTAAAACCACAAAACACCAACTAAGAGAAACGTTATTTGCATGTTAATTGAACGAAACGGGAATGACGTTTAACCGATCGCCATCTTAGGTGGCAGGGGGTGAGGAAGGCAGGGGAACACTGAATTTTAATTGCAGGTTAGTAAATTAATTTTTTAATGTTTGTTTACTTTGCTTCTTAATTTTCTGAGAAAAATTATGTTTATTCTAGACGATTAAAAACAGCAAAGCAAACAACATTAAAAAATTAATTTACTATAAAAAACAATAAGACTTTTCTAAAAAAAAAAAAACGACCATATTTTGTTTATAATTTATTTCTATTTTAGATCACAAAAGATCTTAATGCAGAAGGCATAACTTCCAATGAGTCTAATACAAGACGAATTTCTGATAACTATATGAACTTCTGGTACGAACTAGTTACGGAACATTGTACTATCAAAAATAAAAGTTTCCTGAGGGATTAAAGGTGGTATTCAGAGTCGACTAACTTCCTGGGCCTGTATAAAAATATAAGCCAAGGAAGCATCCAAGGTATCCACCAGTGACTCTTATTTCACCCTTCTTAGGTACAAGTTTAGAGTCACAGTGGTGTCGTTCAACGGCTTCCTTGCCTATGCTTTTCAATTTTGCAATATAGGGCTGGTCATTATTAAAAATAGGTCTTCATGTGGGGCAAGTCTTAATACGGTGGAGGTCAACATTGGGCTAGTCTTGTAGGTATGCATTAACATGAAACAAAAAAAAATTGGGCAGAATAATCTCATACATTAGTAAAATGTTTTAGTACAAGAATTATTTTTAAATAGAAACTGAGAAAATTGTTTAATTGGTTTTAAATCTTTTATTACTGGGGTCATTAACTTTACTTTTATTAAAAATGTTATGCTTTTTATAGTGTCCAGCACTTAAAGTTTGATTTTGATTATTTTTATCTCTTAAATATTTGTAAACTGTTAATCGAAAATATAATTTAACAATTTCATTACATAATATGTCGTGTTGCTCACACAAGTTAAATTTTTTAAAGTCATTTCCATAAATATTTAAAAAGTTATCTTCTAAGTGAGCAATGCCACTATTATTATGGAAACGATACAATCTCTCGTGGAATTACATCGAGTAAGCGAACTGTTTGTCACTGGCATAAGTAGTCTAGTATTTTCATCATATTCTTTAAATGAAACAACATAAATACTGATTAGTTACGTCGCTAGAATACAAATTAGCAAGTTTCACAGTCAGGTACAGACTTTCAATTTCAAAGGTTAAAAAAAATCATCCCTCCAAGAAACATTTGGAAGTAAAAGGAATATTCTCGGCTGCCCCATATTTTTAGCCCAAAAATATTACAATATTTAGTACTTACTCAGAGAAATACTAAGAACTTCAGTGACATTTTTAACATAAATAATAATACCGGTGCGATAAAAAATCACAAAAAAAATAAAACATTTCCACAAGGCGGTCTAAAAAAAGAAAGGTTACGAAAACGAAACGTCAACAATGTCAAATTTTAATCGCACCAAAATCGCACGTACGACTCAATTGCTTTTGCACATACGTTCAAATATGGCCAGGTGGCTGACATATCCGGTGGCAAGATGTTGCGGGTTGCCCAATCCCACATTCATCCCCGTGACTAAAACTATACGAAACTTTCATACGACCGACTAAATGACGGCCGACCAAAAATTTGGCATTCGACAAATGACGTCATCAGCATCAATTTTACATGGTTTGCTATTTGACGGCCATATATGGCCGTCGAGTACACCTGGCCGTCAAATTGAATGTAAAATGACAATGTATGGTCGTCGAATTGATAGCGGGATAAATATATAATTATTTAAACTTGGTGTATATTATTTCTAACTTTTTAAAATTTTATTTTTAAAAACCATTCTCAACAGCTCGACAAAAAGTAAAGTAATACCACTCTTTGGTAATGATATTTTTTACCTTTACCAATTGATTGGTGAAGGAAGGAAATTGTTCCCAGTTAACCGCTGCTTGTTAAGGTAAAATCGGTAAATATAATTATTGTGTCGTGAAAGAATATCCCGGAAGCTCTGGTTGTAATATAAAAAGTTTCTATTAATAGGGAACTTACATGAAAATAAATTTAAAATATAAAACTCTTAAACGTAAGCTAATATCACAAAGAAATTTTTTTCTAATCTTCTGGATTAAATTAAAGCTATTAAAGTTTGCTTGTCACGTCAAACCGTACTACAATACATAGCGCGAGAGCAAGATATTCATACTACGTGACGTCACACGGCGAACTTTAATTATTTATAAAAAAATTAAGGAGTGATATTTAAGACGTAATATTTTTTATATGTTATTTTTTGGTGCGGCTGAACAAGTTTATGCAATAGAAAAAAAGTATGCAAGTCCCCTATTCTCAGCAATTCAATTGGTAAAATTTCGCTTTCGCAAAACTCCCGAATGAAAACCCAAGATAGTTTTGCGAAAACAAAGATATTATCACTGTGGGTAAACTTAACCAAATTTACCACTTTATCCCTAAAATCCCTCCTGGGTTTAACACATAAAGGGATTTTGCCGTTTATATGGCCTGAACAATATTCCCCTGCGTTTAGTGTTTACCCTTTGACGAAATGTTTTCATAGGGGACTTTCCTAACCGCCGTGTCCGATAATGAGTTCTATTAGGCCACTTCAAGCTAACTGGACGGAACACTTTCCCGTCAAACAACGTTTTCGACTCTTTTATTAAATCGTGTGAAATAACAACAAATAGGTAAGTGTGTGAAAATGAATTAACCAACAAATGGGGAATAAATGGAAAAGAAACAGTCAAGCAGGGGAATCGGTGCAGTATTTCTATAAGGGGTATTATAAATTCGTGTGTATAGGGTGTCCAAAATTCGATGCTCACCATTGGGATCTTGGAATCTATCAAATATACGGCAAATTTTAAATTGGAACAAAGTTAAATAATTTAGAGCTTAACTTCATGCCGGTAAGAAATCAAGAGAACGAGTTATTTTCTACGTGTAGGTACTTTTTACGACCAATTTAAAAATAGTTTCTAATTTATAACCGGACGTTGCGGTTTTTAGATATCACCATTAGATCAACATTTTTAAATATTGCTTTCTAAAGTATTTTGTTCCCTTACAATATAAATCAATAACGTTTTGGCAAAAGTTTACCGTTTTGAAACGAAAACCGATCATCCGTAACCTACATTGATTTAGCAATAGGGTCCTGATATTTATTATGATCAAAAAATATTCTACTCTAACCAAAAGGAAGGATATTTAATAAGTAATATTTTGGTAACAAAGAAATTTTACAGTAAGCATTATAATTAAAATAGGAAATAATGTAAGAAAGCACCAAAGAAATGTCTGTTTAGAAATAATTTGGGTACGTATTCTTCTCTATTGATTATAATGTATGATACCCGCTGCTTTGTTCTGATAGCGAATTTATGACAATTAAATTAAGTCAGCGAAGCCGCTAATCAATAATAAATTTATAACAACTTTTAGTAGGTACTGTTTGGTAACATAATAAAAACGAGAATGTCAATCTTCACTTAAACTAAATACATAATCACTTCGAATTACTAAGTAAAAATAATAATTTCTTATTATTAGAATGAGTTTTCCTTTTGCTAGCACATAATTCTATCAGGACCGTATTGCAAAAACAAAACAAGTACGGATGATGGATTTTCGGTTCAAAACAATAAAATTTTGGCAATATGTTATTGGTTTATAACAACATACTTCAGAAAATAATATTTACATTTCTGGTTCGTATTTGAAAATTTTGATCTGATGGTGATATATGAAAGCCGAAACGTTGTTTTTAAGTATGTTTATTAATAACTTCACAAAGAAACACAAACCGAAGTTTGGAAATGCAATTACATTGTAGTTGTAAATGAAGTTTTCGATTTTTTCCTGATATCTCCGGAAGTAGTAGGAATTTTCTTAATTTCTCATTGGCAAGCTCCAAATAATTTAATTTTGCCCCAATCAAACACTTTCTGTATTTTTTATAGTTTCCGAAATCCCAATGGTGAGCATCGAATTTGGGATACCCTGTACATTGAGATCTTAAAAACGGTAAGAGATACGAAAATGGTTAAACTTCATATTAAGTATAACTTTTTTTCAAAAATCTTATGAACTTCGGTCGTAAACGACACTTTTGAACAACAAGGTATTCAAGTTTCACAAATATAACACTTGATTTTACCCTAGATGTTTTGTGTTATTCAGTATAAAAATTCTATGCATCATGGTGTTAGTAAGGGGTTTTCACTGAAAATTTTTTGATAAAAATATGGCAAGACACTGTGTTTTCTTAAAATTTTCATATCGTTATTCACTTTTAAGCAAAAATTGTCTTGTAATTTCCTTCCTTTCTTCTCCACTTTCACGGTTTTTGTGTAAAAAAAATAAAACCATTGCCTTATATCCTTAATATCTGATCGGGTTATTTATACGCAGAAGTTTTATTTCTTATGAAATGCCTTTTGAGGCTTAGAAGGCTTGTACCGAACTAAATATCTGGGATAGTGTCTAAGTTCATATAAAAAATATTTTTTCCTATAACCAAAACACCATGTAGTTTAAAAGTAAAGACGTTTAAGACCTACGTTCATATGACGTTTATTTTTTTAAACAAACCAAGAATCACACTTTAAATAATTAGCATCTTATTAGCAGTAGTAGTAGTAATTGAGGGGAGATTCCGAAACCTGGCAAGTAGACTAACGGCGATTTTTTTTTGCCTACCCCAGAATCTTTCCCCAGTCACTCTAACTACCTTGGCCCTCGCCAAAACGTTCTGACCTCCTTATAAAGGCAAGTATGCTCCAGGCTAGGACGGTGATTTCTTTCTTTTGGTCAGCCACCGATCCCAGCACCTGATGCCTGAGTCTTCCCAGGGCCTTCTCTCTTCTTCCTCATGGCATCCAGCACAGATTGGGTCCTCTTCGACGCCAATCAGTGCAAGGTGCTTCTTTTCCTTGCAGTGTCCGGTCAGCATCAATTAAGAGGTTTAGGACACATCGTCTTTTGTTTAAAATCCATTTTAGCTTAGCCTTGCTCGACCAAGCTATGAAGTCCCTAGCTTGTCTGCACCCTTGGACCATCCGCCATTGCTCCTTAGAGCGGCGTTCAGCCCACTCGTTTAGTGCAGATGCTGCTTTTTAGTTATTCCCATAGCCGGCTCTGGTCCCAGGAATAAAGTCTTAGCTCCATGTCTGGCAAGTCCATCCGCCATCTCGTTACCCTAAACCCCTTGATGTCCGGGGACCCAGACCAAGTTTACCTCTTTCCTCCTCGAGAGTCTCTCCAAGGCATCCGCGCATTCGCGGACAAGGTTGGTTGTGACTCTTGGTTTACAGATGGTTTTAAGGCAGCTTGTCGGAGCATACATATACAGGGTGAGTCGGGAGGAACGGACCAAACTTTAGGAGCGTAATATACACGCAAAAACAATTTGAAAAAACCCATATGTTCTTATTCGATAATCATTTGTTTTCAAGTTATATCGTAATACAAAATAAAGAAAAGTTCATATATTGACGGTTTCGTAATCATAGCGTTCTTTTAATAAATGTTCAAAAATACCGCCATTGACTTCTAAACATTTTCTGCTTCATCTACGAAGATGGCCCGGCCTTGCTCTTCTAATTGCTTCGTGTCTTTCTTCTTTAAAATTGGCTGCAGTATTTCTAATACGTCGAATTAGTGCATCCCGAATGTCCACTTTTACTTTGTACTCTTCATTTCTAAACCAGCCCCATAAACAATAATCTAGTGCTGTGAGGTCTGAAGATATTGGAGGTCAATTAATTGGACCACCGCGACCAATCCAACGCCCTGGAAATGTTTCGTCTAAATGTTGCTGGCCTGACGAGCAAAATGTGCAGGAGCTCTATCGTGCTGGTAATACATTTGCCTTCTGATATTTACAGGAACATCCTCTAGTAGTCCTTGTAACTATGTCAAATAGTTTAGAGTCTTCAGCATAGCATATTCTAATTACGTGAAAATTTTGATAACGTGGAAAAAAATTTGATATTGCGCTATAACTTGAAAACAAATGAAAATCGGATAAGAACATATTGATTTTTTACATTGTTTTCGCGTGTATAATACATTTCTGAAATTTGGTCAGTTCCTCCCGACTTACCCTGTATAGCACGCTCCTCGCAGATAGCAAACACCTCTGCTTGGGAGACTGCTTTAAACCGTACCAATTGATAGCTTTCACGGGTCTTAGTCTTTTCAATGTATACTCCAGGCCCCTGAGGATTCCGTTCCGGTCATGCGCAACCCATCAGTGTAGCACACCAGGGCGTCCTCTGGGAATAGAACCTCTTTTCTTACCCATTGTTCCTTAGTAGGGATCCTAAGAGAGTACTTCCTGTCAATCCTGTCCAGCCTTAAAGGATCTTCTGTCAGGGTCGCTGCGAGATTCAGTATCGAAACCTTCGCTTCCGCTAGTCGAGCTATCCTCGTGTATCCTATGTCTCCAATACCTCTCCAACAGTCGGTACTTCTCATTCTTATATAGGCCGCCATTGCCTCTTTCTGTATCCAGAGTGGAAGATCAGGCAGTCCAAGCAGAATCTCAAGAGCGATTGTATAGGTTGTCCTCATGGCTTCGGTTATACCGAGGCCGGCCAATGTTTGCACTTTCGAAAGTTTAGCTGTAGCAGTGGTTTTTTCCACCCCGGGCCACCAGACTATCGAGCTATAGGCGACTCTCGGTCTAATGACCGCTGTGAAGCGCCAGTGCATAATGCGAGGGTTCAGACCCCAGCTGGCTCCCACCGCTCGTTCAAGCTGAAAGAAGGTCGCCTAAGACTTTTTCACAACGTGGTCCACGTGCGCCGTCCATGTGAGTTATGATCTAAGCATCTTATTAAGTAACACCTTGTAGATTTATGCATGATTTGAATATTTTCAAAACTTTTCCTAAAAATCGGTTTTTGTACTTAATTTAAAAGTGAATCTAATTATTTAAAACATTTTTGAAAAAATTTTACACTCGTATTCACTAAAGAGTTCTAAATTTAGTCCATCAAAATATTTAGATTTTGTAGTTTCCTTTTACTAAGTCATTATTTTAATAAGACATATTATGATGTTTTCGCGTTATTTTGATTTCCTTGCGATTAAATCGTTTTGCCGATAAATTTTTTACCGGTATGTTGTTGCCAAAATAGTTTTAGTTCTACCAAAGGAAACAGTACCCGTCAAAAAACTGTTTTCTTTATAAATCTGCAGAAACACCAAATAATTATTTACTCAAATCAACAATTAAGCAAGCCGGGCCATTTTGATTGAGGGAGATTAATTTCTGATAATATCATTGACACAAAATTGTAGCCTTGAACTTTTGTTTTTCAAAAATTTTCCGCTCCTTTCATAAGTTCCTGTCTTTAGCAAATTTCTTAATTGTTGATAAAAAAGGAAAAGAGTCACGTGTAAAATGTAAGGGTTGTTGGCAATTACCGTATACCCACTATGTAAAAATATTCACTAAAACTGTTTTTGAAGCCGGATTCAAGTTTTTAAATTTATTTTATTCTGGTTTCATTTAAATTCAGGGTTCTTATTTAGGGCTGCAAGATTCATAGCTAACATCGAAACCGTCATCAAACTGTATTCTCCGCTATTTATTTATTTATTTATTTATTTATTTATTAACGCCAAAAGGGATACAAACAGGTAACAAGATACCCACTGGAGTATCCACATAATATAATTGTAAACTATAATAAAACTCTAATAATGCCTATAAATAGTAAAATAAAGTAAAAGAGGAATAAATACATTCACTAATATTTCACATTAGATCATTCATTATTTTAAATCCGAGAAAAAAAATACAATATAAGTACAATAAATACAATCATCAAAATAATCAGATTTTAAACATTTTTTAGTATGCCTTTCACTGTTCGCAGGGTCATTGAGAAAAAATCAATATTATCACACACATTACTATTTCTTATAATTCTACACAATGGGGAGTTTTGAGCCGAACAAGTGTGTCTAAATGGCAAAAAAAATAATTCAGCTGTCCTTAGAGACCTCTGGGGGACATTAATATAAACTTGTTTGAGAATATCTGGACTTTGTACTAAATTATTAAATAACTTGTACAAAAACAGTACATCAGTAGACCTTCTTCGACTAGTCAGGGACGCTAAATGAAAATGATTTCGGGCCAGAGAAATATCGTTGTTGGTTATAATAAAATTCTGTTTTACCGAAAGGTATTTGATAAATTTATTCTGAATATTTTCCAACCTGTCAACATAGCTTTTTTGCTTGGGGCTCCAAACAAGACTAGCAAAATTTAGTTTACTTAGAACGAAGGAATTAAATAGGCAAATTATTGGTTTAGTATTATAAAATGGTTTACATTTTCTTATAATGTAACCCAGCATTTTCGAAGCAGCGTTGACGACAGATTCAACGTGTTCGTCAAAGAGTAGTTTAGAATCAAATATAACACCCAAATCCTTTATTTTAGTCGTTTTTTTTTAGGGGTGTGTTGTTTATAAGATAAGTTGTAGTTAGTTGATTAAGATTTCGAGAGAACGTTGTTGAGACACACTTGGACAAATTAAGGAAAAGGCCGTTTTCATCGCAATACCTTCCCAGGCGGTCCAAGTCGCTTTGTAGCTTATAACAATCGTAGAGGTTGATAATCGATAAATAAATTTTTAAATCATCTGCATAAAGGAGAAAATGGCAGTAATGAAAACACGAACAAATTTTATTTATATAAATAATAAAAAATAACGGTCCCAGATGGGACCCTTGAGGTACACCCGAAGTAGTAACAAATGATTTAGAGCAAAAACCTTGAACTGAAACATATTGTGAGCGATTTTTAATGTACGACTCGACCCATCTGAGAAGACTCCCGCCCACGCCGACTTCGGCCAAGCGACTCAGCAAGATATTATGACTAATCTTATCGAAAGCCTTACTAAAGTCGGTATAGACGGCATCCACTTGAGTACGTATGTCCATTTGTTGATGTAAGTATTCGCAAAACGTCAGTAGGTTGGTGTCCAGTGAGCGCCCCCGAAAAAAAACATGTTGTTGCGGGATTATAACGTTTTTTACTAATGAGAAAAAGTACTCATACAATAGTTTCTCGAAAAGTTTTGGTATAACCGAAATTTTACTGATTGGTCGGTAATTTGAAACGTCTATCTTTCTACCGCTTTTGAAAATTGGCACTACTATAGCAGTTTTCCATCTTTCGGGAAATTCACCTAATCTTAAAGAATAGTTGAAAATTAACGTAAGGGGTATATAAAGTGAATTAGCGCATTTTTTAATGAAAATTGAAGGCAACTTATCTGGTCCTGCGCCTTTTTTAGGGTCAAGTGTCTGCAAGGCCTTCAAGACCTTATTTTCCCTAAAAGCAAGACTCTGAAGATCTGAGTTGGTCGAAACAGAACTTGGATTAAACTGATATCCCTCTGGAACAAAAACATCCTCGAAGTACGAGCCAAACAGATCGCTGATATCTGAACCACCTCTCGCGGATTTGTCCCCCCAGTGCATCTCGCCGGGAATATTGCTAACATATTGTTTTTTTAAAGAAGCATAGTTCCAAAATCGTTTGGGATTGTTAATTAAATCATTTTCTACTGAATGTATATACCGATTAAAATCTATTCGAATTAAGGTTTTGCACCGCGCTCTTATTGATTTGAATGAATTGTAGTCATTAATATTTTTATATTTACGCCACTTTTTATGAATTTTATTTTTTTCTTGAACATTCCTTACTGTTACTCGAGAAAAAAAAGTTGGAAATTTTTTATTTTTTGAGTAAGTTGGTACATATTGTTGCAACATATTTTCCAGTTTATTATAAAAAACATCCAAACAACCATTCAATGACCTATCACGAAATAATACGTTCCAGTTAGTGCCCGCAATCTCCTGATTAATTTTCTCATAATTTGCCCTACCGAAACTTAGATACCTATTGCAGTTAAATTCTAACGGCTTGTGAAAGCCAGCATCAAAAAGAAACTCAATACAAGGGTGGTGGCCATCCTCCGGGACAAGAGGATTCGAACAATGACTGACCCGTGAAATTCGAAATTTATTACATAAGATCAAATCGAGCAATTTATTATTATTATTTAGTACATAGTTAAATTGCAGTAAATTGTGAAAAGAGAAGGTATCTAATAGTAAAGAATATTTAGGCTCAACGTTATAAGGTTCCGAATAGTCCCTATCATCAATCCGAACCCACCGTGTGGAAGAAGCATTAAAGTCACCGCAAACTAAAAGTATATGGTTTTCCTCAATCGGCAAGTTATTGAGTTTAGTTGAAAAACTTACATAAGCAGCATTGTCATTTGGAGGTAAATAAACGCATCAGACAAACAATGTCTTGTTTCCATCCAGCCCCACACTTATCCATAAATCTTCAGCATCGCTCTCAAACTCCGGCACCAAAACAGCACTATATTTATTTTTCACTGCAATAAATACGCCACCTCCCTCGGATTTGGCACCGACGACAGATTCACGGTCCCGGCGAAACACGCTGTATTGACTCAAATCAGCCAACTCATGATCAAAAATAGTACTCTTTAGCCATGATTCAGTGATGCAAAGAATATCGGGATCGCAAGCGCACAGATTTTGTTTGAAGTCTGATAGTTTTGTTCTCAAACCCCGGGTGTTCTGGTACATAATATGTAAAGCCATGATCTTAAGAAAATTACCCCAAAGTTAGTTTAGAAAAGTAGGTCTTATTTACAGCGCATTTAGATCTTCTGGCTTAGAGATAAGGATGATTTTAGTATCTTCTGCTCTTCTGGCGAGCACGTTACCATTTTGCACCCAGACAAACTTAAAATTCTTAATCTTGGCCTTTTCCTTGGCCTGTTTCAGGAGTAATTTTGTCTGAGGAGACAAATGCTCATTTACAAAAAATCTGTTCGAGACTCCATCGAGTTTAAATCCTCGCTCATTTGCTGGGTTCTTTCTGGCGACTTTAGCAGCTAACAAAAACCTGTCCCGCTCAAGCTTAGATAGAAATTTTATAATAATATTTTTTGGTTTGTTTTCTATTTGAGTGGGGACCCGGAAAATGTTGTCGATCAGTGATGTTTCCAGTTTAAAGTTAAACACAGCAGCAATTTGAGTTGTAACCGAAACCAAGTTTTCATTTTGCTTTTCAGGTACATCCTGCAACTCTATGTTGTATGAGCGATTAAACTGCTCCAGATTAGTTAGCCGATTTGTTACCTGAGTGACTTCCTTCCTTAACATGATATTCTCAGCCTTAAGCGATTCCGTGGTTTTAAATAGTTCATTGAACTTTAGCAATTTTTGTTCAAAATCTGTGATTTTGTCAGAGCAAAAATTTACAGATTCGCGCAGAAGCTGCATTTCCTGCTTGATGGTTTCCAATAATGCTGGCATGCCTTGCGCGGGTGCCGAGTTGTCGGCAGAAAAATCGTCAATCTCTGCATCGGCACTTGATTTAGTGCGATTTCTGTGTGACTTTCGGCAGGACTGGCAGGTCCACCTAGCACCAGGCAATGTGGTCAACGTAGATAGTTGGTTCTTGGCAACATCGCAGCAGGTCGAGTTGGCGTGATAAGAAGAACCACAAAAACCAGAGCATGCGAGTCCGGGCGAATTTTTCGATATTCTAGCATTGCATGCTGCACAAAGAGACATTGTTTATTACACTCACACCAAACTCCACACAATAAATATTTAGAAAAAAACAATGCAGCACTTTGCTATGATGTTCTGGCGACAAGTTATTATATTTTTGTCAGTTTTCAACCGAATCTTTTCGCAATCTATGCTTTATATTTCGCAACAATATGGACGAGTTATGAATTATGATGTTTCAAGTAACGCAAAATAAAATAAATGACTGAATATAACAACTCATTAACACTTTAAATTTATCAATATTAGGCATTTATTTCTTCTAGGTCTTTCTGTATTGTGTTTTTAAAATGATCCCATAACATCTCGAAATAACTGTAACATCTAATAAGCTATATTTTCCTATTTACTTTGACAATATTTACTTAACTGTAAAAAGAAACAAAAACATTTTACCTTTCACATAATGCTGTTTTACCTGCTATTTGCTTCTGCATCGAGTGGAACGTTTATATTTATTTACATTCCTCACAAAATATTTCCGAGTGGACTTCATCCATTGTTTCGATGTTTCCCAATACAAATGCAGTGTTTTACCAAAGAAAGGACCATACCAATGCTCATGGCGCCAGAAAGACAAGAAGGACCATGACAGTGCTTTTTAAATAGGTACATCCTTTCATCTTAAGTGGGGTATTTATTGAAGATATTTCTATTCGCATACGGTTATTATAAGTGACCATAGGTAAATATTTAGATTTTGACTTCGATAAGCTTAAGTAAAAAAGTATTTAGTTTGAACACACTAAAAAATACAATCCCAGAATTATTAATCTTATTTACATCTACATACTTTAAAGTCCATAATGGGTGGCTATATGGATACAGGTCTAAATAAATATTCTTATAACAACAACATCTGTGTCATTAAAACGAATATTGCCTGATTATTAAATCGAAAATTAGGCTGACCGCTTCTTCAAGAATTACAAAATAAGAATTTGTAGCATCTTATTCATCGGTCCTAAATTTCTTTTAAGCTTAAAACTTTTTTTAGCTGTATTTACTAATGGAGTTTAAATTTAAACCTATCATAAAATGGCAGTTATGGCTTTAAAATTACAACATGAACGTAACTAGACTTTCTTTGGAGATGGGGCTGGCAAAAAACAAATGGAAAATTTTACAGAAGTTAAAGTCATTTTCTTCTACCAAATACAAAGTGAAAATACCAGACTATCCTGTGCAATACCGAACAATCTGACAGAATAAAAAGTTCCTATATATTAAAAAAAAAAAACTGCAATTCATAATAAATATTTACCCCTTGACCTCACGGAATATTCCACATTTGCCACGTGCCGTTTTGCCACGGCAATAAAAAAGTGCTGTTTTGCCACGCAAAATTTGCATATTTTCTAACGAGTGCTGTTTTGCCATGCATACTTTTTTTCTTACCTGCCTAGATTTTATACCTTTTCTTGCAAAACTATCACTTATAATCTCCCTAGCAGCAGAATTATTACCGATAATTTTTTTCAAGGTCACGAATGGTCTTGTTGATAGAAAATTATTTACATACATTTTTTCGCAAATATTTGAGAAGGTAGGGACAGAACTAACAAAGCAGAACCGAATGTCGCCAACCATTGAAAAATATAGTTTAGTTTTTTATTTTCGTCTCGATTAAAATTAAATGATCTTTCAAACATTAGCAAAATTGGTGTATTTCGTCTTCAGTTTAAGTTATTTTAACGTTTTGAACTAAAAATTTCTTTGCAAAAAATTATTTTTGAGACCTTAAGTTTCTATTTTGACAAAAAAAAACGGATAATATTCGATTTATAATTGAATTTTAAATTTTACGTGGTAGGCAATTTTCTTACTTGTGACAATTTGTTGAAAGTTACGACATACATACATGCATAGCGCGCTATGCACAAAGCGACAAATGGAAATAATTTATTATTTTGTTGGATCAACATAATATTATTTATTATATACCATTTATGGTCAACCATAAATAGGCTACGCTCACGAAAACCTCCTCTGAAAACGGCAGAAACTCTTATCGAAGAAAACTTCAACATAATTGAGCGATGGAAAGAAGACTGGGAGAAGAAGGCCTCACCTGCCAACCGGGATATGCCATACGTTACAAGCAAGCCAGAGGGCTTTGATCAACCAAGACGAATCTGGACAACACTTAATAGAATAAGGACAAACTGCGGAAGGTACTCCGACTCACTTTTCAGGTGGGGAAAGATACCTTCCCCAATTTGTGACTGCGGCGCTGAAAGACAGACTATTAAACACCTGGTAGAGGACTGTCCAATTAGTTCTTACAGTGGCAACCCACCCGATTTCCTGATTGCGAGTATTGCGACAAGAGAGTGAATAGAATACATTTGTAATCTTAATGTTTGTTTGTGTGTAAATAAAATAAATAAGGTAAAAATTGCGTTTTCCTTCGTATTACGTAAAACGAGATTTTAGCGTTCCGTACTTTGAAGTTGATTCAAAACATTTGCTGTCTAATAAGTTACAGATAATGGCACAATATGATGGATTTATTAAGTTGATGTTTAATTTAAAAACCGAAGGTAAAATATTTCTTGTTATATTTTGACAATTTAAGCGATACCGAACAAACCCGAACAAACTCGAATTTATTTTTCTCATCAATACGTTCTTGCCTACCCACGCCTGTCAACGGCAAAGTAATAAACGGAACATTTTAATCTTAAATTGTTTAAATAACTGAAATGTTAAAAATGTAAATAACGATCGCCATTTATCGGCAATTCCCAAACTTTTCAATCCAGCCTCGTATGATTTATTTTTAGCTATTAGCCTCTGCTCTCAAACAACAGATCACTTTACCCTATAATTTATTGTATTTTTTTTTTGTTTGACGATTCTGATAGTTTCAATTTTGCCGAGTAATGCACTAATTGATTTTTAAAGAATCTAGCGGTGTTTAGACGTTTCGATAATGTAAACCAGCTCACGACGGCACAGATACACGATGCGATATATCCTCGAATAATCGATTCGTGCCATTTTTGCCAGTCATTGGACAGGTACATGCAGAGGTGAATGTTACATGTTAACTTGCAGGGCTCTTCTGCATGACGATGATGACTTAATCTATCAATCATGTGCGTAGCATGATTTTGGGATTAGGCTGAGACGGCCGGAAAAGGTTTTACGTTTTAATATCGGCCAAAGGTCAAATTTTGCAATTTGAGTATTTTTTTATGGTTTTTACCATAGACACCTTTAGACCCGTACAGCTTATTTCGTGCGCAAGTTTTATGGGTGAAAAACTACGTTTATACGCACGGCTCACCGGTCACATCTCTCGCCGCCGAACAGCGATGGGCATGTGCAAAATCCTCTTAATCATTATTAGGTTTTCCTTATTTACCGACATTATAAGAATACACTCCAGAATTGGCTACGGATTTCAAGTTTTGTGTAGTTTAGTGAATTGTGTTTGTGCTTTAACTTAGTGACTCGGTTTGAAATATAAACATACTGTTACCGATAGTTGTATGATTTTATTTTATTTAAATAGTGGTAAAGTACCGGATATTTCGTAATTTTAGTAGGTATATATGTATGTAGGTAGTAGTGATAGTCCTTGATATAAAATTTTATTTTATTATGACCAATTTAAACGTATCTAAACAAGCCTAGGGCAGACAAACAAGATGTAAAATTAAAGAGAAAGACCAAGGCAGATTATCCCGGTACATGTTTTGGTATATTTTATTTGCAGCCCTGTAATAATTCCAATTAGGTACGTCTATTCTTCTGGCAGTATTGCTTTAAAAGTTTAAGACACTTTTCTCTATATTATGTACTTATATTCAGAAGAAAAAAGTAAATACATATATTTATATTAATCCAAGTGTGAATCAATTATTTTTTTATTGGATTGATTAGCCTAGAGGTGTTAAGCATCGTTGTAATCAGCCTAGCTTGTAGGTAAGTATATCATAAGATAAGTTCGAATTACATATTATTATGCGCGAAAAGCATATTTGTTTCATAATATTATTAACCACTGTTGTGCGAGAGCACTCGCTAATTGATTCAGAAAAACTTAATGTCTAAATCGAACGTGTTACTAGGAGTGAGATCACTTTATTTTGACAATCGAACAATCAAATCTCGGGGAGAACAGTCTCAGAGTAATCGAGAACAGTAAACCGAAAACGCTTTTAGATACCTAGGAATTGCTGCGCATGTGCTTGCAACTGCATGTCTAATGTCAGTAACGTCAGTAACTCGTTCACGATAGATTTTGAGTAAAGGAAACTCTTCATAGCAACTTTACTTGACTTGATTTTTTTAATTTAAATGTTGTAAACTATTATGTGTACTTAAAACAGTAATCTATTTTTCTTCCTGCCTCTTGATATAATTAAAACAATTTTACTTTATAGGCCATTAATTAACTATTCTTTAACTTTAATTATTAAATTGTATGTGTCCTTAATTTTCCATATTTTAAAGCTGTAACTGCGAAAATAAATACATAAAAAATATATTGGTATAAAAATACAGACTTCTCAAATCTACGTCACCGCATGGGCAGTTCAACAATGATATCAGGAGCTTGACAATGTTGCCGATGTACATCAAAAAACTTATTTTAGTTAACCAATAAAAATGGTTCAAAACGGATGTAGACCAAAAAAATAAATAAAATTATTATATTATCGTTGTTATCTTTATCTGGTCTTAAAATAAGTAAATAACAATAACGTGCTAAGAACAAAAATATATCTATGTATGATTTAATTCATAAAACTTTTTGGCGACACCGAAGTTATTGGCTGAAGACCGATGACAGTTTAAAAAATTTTAACCTATATTTTTGTGACATAGGTAATTCTACGCCTATGTAAAATTCTAAGAACAAAAATTGTACGCGTATAATATGGAGAGTTTGTGAATTAATGAAGGAGATCAAGATTGATGAGAATTTTTTAAATAAAGATAAAAGTGATTATGACCGTTGTGATTGTACTGTAAGTCATTGTCTATTCAAAATAAAAATTTAATATCAATATTTAAATATCTAATATGATTTAGTAGGTGAAATGATGCCCGTGCCAATCCTTTTTAAAATGTAAGTATAATTATAACTGACTGGACGTTGATAAATCAGTGAAAGGGATGTTTTTTTATTCCCCAGAGGTAAAACTGCAACACGAAAAAAAGTAGTTTGTTAAAAAATAAAATAAAATGTACTTACGTGGTTTGGCGTTTCCTTAGAACTTAGTAGTTTTTAATATAAAAACTAATTTAATTTTGAGGGGCCGCTTTTAACCGTTTACAGGACAATTTATGCAGTATCCTTTGTTGGTGGACGCTACAGCGTAAAATAAAGCTGCATGCAAAATTTCTTGGAAAAACTTTTTAGCATCAGTAGTTTTGTCTGTTTAAAGGTTGTAGTCAATGATGTTTCTTGAATAACAAAAGAGTTCTGGACTTGCATTACCTTTATTTATTTTAAATCACAACGTCTCAACTGGTATGTATCTACAGTCGTCTTCAGGTGAATACTAAATAAGCAAAACTCAATTTATATTAGCTAGCACCTGGAGATTGGTCTGGAGACACATACAGCTAAAAACATGTCAATAAAATTAGTTAAGATATTTGATCTCTAGTTTCTGTACTGGGAGGGTACGGTCACATATCAGTCTAGACTCGTACAAAAAAATGTAAGGTCACTTTTAATCTCTCAGCGAAATCTTCCTCTGTAAGTAGTTTAACAAAACTTTTAATCCATTTAGTGTTTAATAATGATTTTAACGTATTTAGTAGTCTAAATTATTAAAAATTATTTCTTATTTAGCATTAAAAATAAGGTTGTACATACCTATATTAATGTATATTATTCCAAAAAATTTTTAGTGTTTGAAATATTGCCAATTTAATATTTTGATATGGCGATTTTGCTGCGGACTTTAAGTTCAGTTACTCCTAGTTGGCTATTATCTAAGTGAAAGTTTCATACATTTCTATAGCATTAAACTATTTTTCAACGCCGTCGTAGCCAACTGAACTTCAAATCCGCAACAAAATCGCCATATAAAAATATTAAATTGGCAATATTCCGAAAACTAAAAGTTTTTTGAATATACACCTTTGGACAAATTTACCCTTATTTTTAATGCTAAATAAGAAATAATTATAAAATTTATGACTTTTTATTGGAAAGTGTAGATTTCTTTCAATTTTTTAATTTGATTTTTAACCTTATTGTTTGAACACCTTGTAGTAACAGTTCAACCAATCCAACCCAAATTAAATAATAAAGGTTTCCTTATAAGAAAAACTGATAATTATATTTAGGGCGTGCGAAGGTCTTTTAGAAAAGACATATTGACATAGAAACTTAAATATATCAAAAATGCTTAGACTTAGGTATAGGACACGATATACAAAATCTGCCTGGATTCTTGCGTAGTATCCAAAAATGTAATAATATATAGGGTGTTCCATTTAAAATAAGCCAGTTGATACCTACTTCCTGTATAACCGAAAATGCCGCCATATTGAAAATATTTTAGGCTGGTGGATGCGATTCCCGGTGGGACACCCTGTATGAAGGATGCAGGGGAAAATCATGGTAAGTGCTAATTTAAAAATTTTACAGGAAAGAAAGCTTTAAAACGTGTTAATAAGATATATATTCAATTAGTTGTAATTATAACATTTCCCACTTACTAAAGAATGAATATTTATTTAATATTTATTGAATCGAAGCGGGAGGCGTGACACCCGGAAAACGATGAGCGAGAAACATATCAACATATCAACCTATTTCCGTTTGATTTGCGATACTTAATATTTTAAATATATTTTAACTTATTACTAGGATATGGGCTGATGAACCATTTCCTTGCCTGTTTACTATAAACAGGGTGGAAGGTTCTAAAAAACTATACTTGCGAATATTTTTGCAAAGTTTATTTTATTTTTTTTAGGAAAATACTTACTAAAACCACAAATATGTACCATTGTGCCAAATAAAAAACTAGGACAACAAAATTTTCTTTATATTCTAGCTCTTGGACTATAATAATTAAAACTTAAACACATATTACCACTGCCGTGGAAATTAATATATTCGTGTTAATTTTATTATTGTGAGAATTTCACCTTGATAATTAAATAGGTGATTTCTAAATTGCGGTAGGTATTAGAAAATAAATAATATAACTTTTTCGACTTAGTTTTCAGATAATTATCCTCTAAAGTAAAACAACGTATAAAGTATGTAACTTAACAGTCTACTTAATTATGTGACATATTTTTGCGGAGAAGATATCAAAAATAACAAAAAAAACATTAAAATATATTATTTTTTACATTTTAATATTTAGTCATAGAACCATTATTATTAATGACTTTTTGAAGTCGTCGAGGCATACTGAGGACTAAATTTCATATATGGATAATGTTAATTGAAAAGGAACCAAGCTCCAAATGCTTGTTTTGAGTAATTGACGATTAAATAATACAGTTATTTAGATCATTTTATGTAAAGGGAACCAACTACCACAAAGCGCGGCTTTTGGATCTTTTTACAGAAAAAAAAATTGTTTCTCCTTTGTAGGTAGGTATAAGACTTACAAAATAGTTAAAAAGTCCCTCTACGCGACATTTTTCAGCATAATGAATAAAATAAATTAACAAACTGTAATAATTATTGAAAATGGATTCTTAAAAAGTCTACATACCTGCTTGTGTATGTGCATGCTACTTACATGTCATGTTTATTATTAATTTTTAGCTTTTTCCTGGCAATGCTTTCTTTTAAAGCTAGATTAACTATTCGTTTCGCCCTTTCACTCATTTTTCTTACTACTTACTTCTTTTGAAACACTTTTAACAAAAAATAACAGTATTTTGAACACTACAATCCCCATTCGGCATGCACGAATGAAAATCTAAATAGAACCAACTGACAATTTATATTTAATGTGAAAGGTGTGTTTCTTGGATCCTTTTATTTAAATAAGAAATCGTCAAATTGGTGCTTGTCGCTTGGTTCTCTCGCCAATAGATAGCGCGTAGGTTAACGTAGGGTTTGGATCTTTTTATATAATATAATTTACATTCTGCTTTAACACTTGGTGCTGTTAACTGATTTTTTGAAAAATGGCGCTTGGTTCCTTTTCAATTAACATTATCCATATAATCCTCAGATATCAGACCCCATGATTCTCTTATTTTTTCTAGTAGTTTCTGTTGATTTCTGGTTCTGAAGTAATCTGAAGTCATGTTTATATATATATATTTGGTCATTTTACCTCAAACATTTTCTATGGGGTCAGGGCCGTATCTGAGGGGGGGGGGGGTTTAGGGGTTCAAACCCCCCCCCCTAAAACAATAAAATCCTTATATGTTTGTTTGTGTGTATGTTTAAATGTATGTTTAAAGTATAACTGGTATTTTTTGCCACTGGTCTAACCCCCCCCAAAATTTTGGTTCAGATACGGCCCTGTATGGGGTTGAGATCGGACTCTTAGATGGCCAAGGTAAAACATTTATTTCATTTTCTTGCAGATATTGCTGGACTAGTCGAAATGTATGAATTGGAAAATTGTCATGCTGAAATATGAAATTTTCACCGTATACTGCCGTAACTGTTGGTAACATGGTGTGTCTTAATATATTGCAGTATACAGGGTCAGTGAGCCTTTCTTGCACTATTTCGCAAACTCCTAGACCTCTGCTACTGATACACGCCCAAATGTTTACAGAGAACCGACCACTCATATTTATTTTATGGGTATACTGCTCATCATACCTCGCTCCTGTGGGTCTGTACACACGAATTTTTCCGTTGTTACAAGACTGAAATGTCTTTTCATCGGAAAAACTTACTGTTTCCCATATATTATTTTGATTGACATAGTTTTGTGAAAAATCTAGCCTTCTGTCTTTATTTACCTCCGTTAAGGAAATTTTATTGGCAACGCAACGACTCCTGATATCTAAGCCCCGAATCCTTCGACGATCAGTATTCGTTGAACCAGGAAAATTGGTTTCTTGAGCAGCTTTAATTGCTGTTTCGAAGGGGTTATCGCGCAAATAGTTAATAACTTCCATATCTTGAACTTCTGTTGAAATTTTTGGGCGGCCGGAATCTTGCTTTCTTCCAATAGTTTCAGTCTCGAGTACTTTACTTTTACACAAAAGCACGGTATTTTTACTCATATGTAATTCTTCAGCAATATCTCTTATAGGAACATGTTCTTTCACTCGCGTATATACAGTGACCGGCAAAGAGTTCACAACATATGGGAAACATTTTTATTAGCGAAATATTGAAAAATCTTTTTTGGGGGATTGTATGTGCATGTCCCATAACCTTAAAATCGATTTTGACATACGTCACGTGACCAATGGTATGGCGGGAAAGTTGAAAAAACCAATATGAAATCATCATAAATCAGATAAGTTGATGAGATATCGAAAAAATTCCAAGAATAAAAAGTGTTTAGAATTTCATTAGAACCTTAAATACAATGTTTGGGATATCTACTTGAAAAAACATAAAATCGAATATTTTTGTAAATATTTTTTTACCGAATTAAAAATTTCCATATTTTTCCTTTCTTTAAGCTTCATTAAAGTAAAACTGACATCTGGTGACCACAACTAGAAATATTCGTTTGTTTTTCTGACAATTTGGAGCAAAACTTCAAAAAATTCGTTTACACTTGGATACTAGCTGTTGCAATAGTCTATTTCTAATAACCTTATCGATATTTTTTATATCGAAATATTCTATTATGTTAAGAAATACTTAAATTCATTAATCCAAAGCAAATTTTATTTATAACCGTAAAAACTAATTTTGAATTTCGCAGAAATCTTTAAAAAAATCTAAAAATTAATAAAAATTTAAATTATTTTATTGAGCCAAATAAACAACAATTTATACATATTATACCAAACAAAAGAATGACAAAGTAGGCGTTGAAATTAAAACAAGACCCGACAATACAAGACCCCGAACAAACCCGAACAAACCCGAATGAACGTTATATGAAAGAGCATGGCGCAAACAGTGTGCGTTGTATAGACCACAGAATAGTTGGCTGTGTGTTCTCTGGTATAGACACTCGTTTGCGTCTCAGGTATGTTCTGGCATTTTTTAAATTATATATTTACGTAGGGTGAAGTAAGGTTTACCGTAATTGCTTATTCCGTGGACCTAATTTATTAGGATTTCTGACTTCTGTTGAAGATGCATGTAAAAATTCAAGGGTTGTTCAATTTTAGGAAATATCTTTTTTCGTATGCAGTAAAATTATCCCGTATTCCAAGTTTATGTTATTTTTATGATTTCTTACGAACCTAACCTAAAAGAAACAAAATTGAAAAATTGTATTTGATATTGTTAATTTCGCCTTGTTGAAGTTTTCACTTCTGTCGTGTGGTCTTAAGCACACACAATTTTTTTTAAAACTATGAACCAAACGAATAAACGCCACTGGCTATACGTACCTATACTTATAGGTATGCTATTTATAAAATGTGATAGTCTAATTTACCTAAACTTAATACACTTACACTTACACAAAAAGTACATTATTTCCTACATGTTATGCTATACTTAGTTACTTTTTAGCTAATTAGGTATGCCAGTTGCAAAAATGCAAACTCATTTTCATTAGTCGGTAGGAGGCACTGCCTGATGTTGTTTTTTTAGGGTAATGTACGACGAGTCGTGCATTTTTCTTGTTCACACTAACCATATAAATACTATGCTGAACCTTAACTTTCTTACATGGTTAATGTCACATCAGTACTGAGTACTGTACCTACTGTCAATAATAACAACATAATGATATTGTTATTGTAATATTATACATAGAGATATTGTCATTGTAATGGTAAGTCAAGGTAAATATTTAAAGGACGTACTTTCCTATTTTAAGTACTGAAAATAAGTAACGATATTGGTGCTTAAATTTTGAAAAAAATAGCACTACGTCTAACCGACTTCAATTCTTTAATTCGTTTGCACCGTTATTCAAAACCGAGGTTTGTTCTTAAGCCATACTTTATTTGAATCCTTTACATCTCACAGACTTTAACCTTTACGTCTCGTGCAGGTGCGTATTGCTAAATTTTGTAGGTCTATAGTTTCGAAAAGAGCAAAAAAAACGGTAAAGTTCTATTTTGTGAACTGTATGAATCTATTGTTTTAAATATAGGGGGGGGTTACGAATTTTTGTAATTCCTTATTGAAAAACAACATTCGAATATTGGATATCACAGACGACGAACAATGGACATCCTAGAATTTAAATTTCCTCATTGACAATATTTACTGAGTAAATTATTTTCTTGACTTGGATAAAAAGCTTTTCAAAGAGTTTTTCTGAAAAAGCAAACGGTATTTATTTATTTACAATTAAAATTACAGAATCATAAATTTCAAATGGTACATATTGTTAAATATAGAGTACCTACAATATATAAAATTAATCACTGTCTTTTTAGCGCCCCTAGCCAAATACCAAAAATATCACAATCTGCAAAAAGTCTGTTGTAATTGCTTAATATCTTTAACATAATTTTGTGCTAGGTGTCTGTTTCAAAAACAATAATTGGAGTTGCCTGGTCTTCCTTACTAGGACACGAAATGATATCAGACGGTAGTAACCAGTTTATATGACCATTAATCACTTTATACAAAAAAAATTAACAGAGCTTTCCTTCTACGAAATTCAAGCGGTTGCAGGCAACATCGTAGGAGCCTAATTTCTTAAAGAACGCTTTTATATGGAAAATAAAATTTAAAAAGCAGATAGGTACTTAGCAAATTTATTCTGTGCACTGAACAGTCTGTTAATACTGCATAGATAATGTGGGCTCCATATTGCAAAGTATCCAAACTACAGCTTTTTAATAAAATCGACTCCGTCAGGAGTCAGGACCGATACTTTTCGATGTATCTAAATTTTTAATTTGTCAAAAATTTCCTCCTCTGTAAATGTATGAGTCGATAGCAGGCTAAAAATGAACTGAAATTAAATTGCTGAAGTCCACATTTCCATGTACAAAGTAACAGGTTTGAAATTGCTTGGCAAATGCGTCTGCTATTAGATTTGGGTTAGTCGGTTCCTGTGCTTGATATTTCATTACGTTTGGCAACCTGGAATCCTTTCTAAGGTTTTTGATGAAGCTCCAAAAATGCGAGAATTTTATTTAATGATTCATTATTATCTCATCCGTACTGAACTTTCCAATATCTCTTCTGATAGCTTTCACCTGTCTATTATACCCACTGGCATAGCTAGGGCTTTGTCTTGGGAAAGCTAAAAATTTAGGAGATTCACGAAATTTGGTGAAAACTTACCTTTTTATGCCCCAAACACACTGTAATTTTTTTGATTTAAAATATTTATTGTTTCACCTTATTTTGACTTAATATCGAAAAAGCACCCTAATTTTCAATCGAAAATTCTCACGTCAAAATATCTGCTTTTTTAAAAAAGTCGGTGGGCTTTTTGTTCGTTGAAATTTCTACTTTCTGATGGTGTGAAAAAAATATACATTACTATGGTAAATGTTCTCAAACAATGCAAAGAAACGAAAAAAACTCGAATCCGAAAGTTTATTTTTTATCATTATGTACAATTTTGAGCTATTTATTAAAATTTATACTTTAATTATTCGAAAAACGTAAGATTCCATGTTACATTGATAAACAAAAAAATTACAAATCCATAAAACATAACGATCGCAAAAAACATGCGAAAATAGTTGTTCTAAATATAATTAAAGGTAGGATTTAAAGGGGATTTCATCTAAAAAATGTGACTGCTGCTATTTCTTTTCAGTAAAAAAGTTGTATTATTAAATTCTAATTACATAATATATGTTATAGAAAATCTCATAATATATAAATATACGTGATGTAAATCGTACTATTGAATTTAGATACTTTATACTGATTACCAACTTCTCTATGAAATACCTTCTGATAAGCTAAAAATTTCCGTAGGTCTCTCAGGTATATAAGTTATCTTTAAATAGCAATAAATATGCATCTACGCATAAAATTTAAAGAAGATTCTACAACTTTCTCAAAATATTGTAGATGTCTTATTTTAATATTAACTTTATTAACTTATTTGGTTGTTAATTATAGTAGGTAGTATATTTCGACTTGGAATTTTTTATCAATGTAACATGGAATCTTACGTTTTTCGAGTAATTAAAGTTTTCTTTGCATTTTTTGAGAACATTTACCATAGTAATGTATATTTTTTTACATCATCAGAAAGTAGAGTTTTCAATGAACAAAAGGCCCACTGACTTTTTTTAAAAAAGCAGATATTTTGACGCGAGAATTTTCTATTGAAAACTAGGGTGCTTTTTTGATATTAAGTCAAAATACGGTAAAAAAATAAATATTTTAAATTAAAAAAATTACAGTGGGTTTGGGACAAAAAAAGGTAAGTTTTCACAAAATTTCGTGAAAAAAAGATAAAAATAAAAAACCAAAAACTTGATTAGTTGAATTTTTCACATAAATTTTGAGGTTATGTGAAGTGAAGTGTAAATAAGTTGTAGATCTTTTTATTACCTACAACTTTGCCATTTAACGTTTTTCCATAGGACTTGTAGTTTTGCCGGAAATCTAGATAAATCGTTTTCTACCCTTAAAAACTCACCCCTTTCTACTTCCCGACCTCGTATCGCCCGTAAATTATGTTTTCTTTCATTTTTGTTATATTCTCTTCCTTTTCCAATGGGTTTCATCCTACTATTTTTTTTTCACTTTTTACCATTTTCAAAGGCTGGTCTATTTTTACCGTAGGCCAATAAAAACTGACAACTTGAAATAATTGTGGCATTTTTAAATCCAATAATTAATTAGTTAACGACATAAAATGAAAAATACGTAAAATAATTTTAAAATGCGCGGTACAAGGTACAACTTAAATAAAATTCGACGTATTAGCGAATACTGCATTTCTGTTAATGCAATGTGGCCAGCGGAAAATCTCCTCTCGTTAACCCAGTGATGGCCTCATCTTACGTTGTTCACGCAGGCAACACTGATTGCTCTGTTGTCTTTATTGCGGGCATCTAAACATATTATTTTTTCTCTCACGCTTACATTAAATGCCACTTTAACTTGGAGTTTAACATTACGGTAGAAAATTTGCATCTCTACACATTAGTAAAACACAGTGCCAATTGCGAAAATCGACTTGTGTAATTATCCACATGGTCAGATTGACAAAATTTTCTTTAAAAACCGTGAAAAAATAATCAATAGACCAATGTTATTGTGAAAAGCTTATAAAATTTTAAATGTTTATTTTTATTGATTGCAGACAAAGATTATATTAACAAAAGTTTCACAGAACTTTATATGGAATACTAAAATATACAAAGTAATCTATTTCAAATACTAAAGTTGACACTACCTAAGTGACACAAACGTTAGACAATACTATTTTAAAAATATTGAGTGGTGATATCTGAAATGCCTTTTATGATCTTTTATCAAATTTAAAAATAAATAATTTACTTTCTCGTTTCCAAGATCTACTAATAGGCCAATAAACGTGAATTATACCATGTATAATAATAGTCTTAAAAAGAGATTTCACAATAAATATACAGATTTTAATTTGTTTTCGTAAACTATCCCAAATAGTGTAATTATTGTTATATTATTAATTAATAAAGTTTATCATATAAAACTGCTAAAATCATAAAAATAACTTGATTATTTAAATAATCCAGTATAATATCTAAATATGCAAATATTTTTCGTTATGGTCATTAAGAAATAATTAATAATCAAGACTAGTTACAATTTAGAAGGCATAACGAATCTCAGTTCCGTCTTGTTTTAATTTACGGTTTTACAACTATATTCTAATAGATTACTTGGTGTAATTTTTTTATGTATGAGTTTATGCCTTTTGTGCTGTTATCAGGAATAGTTGTGAATACTGGCTAAAACGTACTTTTTTTAACTAACATTCTTATACAATTATTAGTCATACAATTTTATACATATAATATGATATAAGCAATAATTTCTTTAACATTTTGCTTTTTTATGTGTTTATGTATTTGTATTTGTATTGTTTTATTTTATGATTTCTTTGACATTTTTTATTTGCTTTCTAGTTTAATGAGAATTTGAATTATAAAATGTTTTTTTTTTAAACATTAGCTTTATAATTTTTCTGAAAATTGGAATAAAATTTTAAGCTTTAAATTCATTTTGTAAACTCAAAAAATATTATTATTTTTTTAATTGACCATTTTGTATTGCTGTTTGAGTTTAGCAGGAATTTCTTAACAAGGATAACTTAAGGCCGATCCATACCTATGCATTTTCACCCTGCATTTTTAACCCCTCATCAAAATTGCATGCAATCTGGGATTCACATTTATGCATTTCAGGGTAAGTGAGAGTTACAGCGTTTTTCACCTTGAAAAAGAAACAATTTTAATTATTTGCACACCCCCATAAATTTTGTCAAAATTCCATATCAATTTCTGTTGATGGAATTGATTTATAAATATAGCTTCGCTCATTTGAAAAAATAAATAAACAAGACATCTGTCAGTTTTTAGTTTTAACCATAAATGTGGTTTAACCGCGTTTTTCTGCTCCATTTTGGGTTTGGATACGACTTATCTGGAGCAAAGACTCCGTCATTGCAATTATAAAACACTGTATCAAAATCAGCCAATTTTCTATTTTGTCAAATTGCACCAATATTAAAACAAAAAATTACCAACAACCAATTTTAAATTTAAAAAAATCATGTTGATATATCAGGACTTTAATGCTTATGCAAGGGCGTCGCCAGAGGGGGGCAGGGGGGGGGGGCATGGGGGCAGCTGCCCCCCCCTAAAGGTTCTAAAAATACGGCTTACTGAAATTAAAAATAAAATTACGCGCACCCGGCTAATCGAAACAATAACCGAGAATTTCCGGGAATCAACGGCAACACAGCATCGGTTCGCGAAGATTGCTCGTCACATAAGCTCAATCTGGTCATCAATGATCTGAACGCCCTGCCCGACATCAGAAATACCGTTGGGACCATCAAGGATATAATAACATTTTTTCGAGAATCGGTTCTAAGATGGAAATTAATACCCAATATTTCCCGGTTATGCGAAACAAGGTGGAGCGAAAAACACAAAAGCATCAGAGTTTTTAAAGAGAATTTTTGTGCTATAATGGAGGCTTTAGAAACATTGTCTCGAGATGGCAATAATGCGACAAGGAAACGTGCGTATCAGCTCCATGCGGCAGCTTCCAAAGCTTCATTTATTTTTGGCCTCGTATTGATATCCAAATATTCCGGTATTATAGAACCCACAGTAAGCGTGCTCCAATCAGTATCCTTGGACACGGTTCAGGCATCCCAGCATATTAGTCGCATTTTACAACTGATCAAAGACCACCGTAACGATCCCGAAAAAGTTACAGAAGATATTATCAAAGATGCTACTGCTATTGCGGAAAAAATTGGACTGACGGAAGATATGAAATCCATACCCCGTACTGTTGAAAGACAACAACACCGCAGCAACCACCCGGCAAAAAGTCATTCAGAATTCTGGCGGAGGTCTATGACAATTCCTTATTTGGACTCAATTATAAATTCCCTCGAAATAAGGTTCTCTGAAGAAAATAGACCATCCTTTGCTCTAACAAAACTACACCCTGCGCAAATGAAAAACATATCTTTGGAAGACCTTAAAGAACCATGCGAGGAATTCAGAAACTTTTACGGTATTTTGGATATCAAGAATGAGATAGAACTTTGGAAAAAAATATGGGAGGAAAAACCAGAATCGACCAAACTAAGTGTTGTGGAAGTCCTTAAGGAAACTGTCGATTTTTTTCCTGCGATAAAGAATGCCTTAAGGATTCTTATTGCTTTACCTTGTACCACCTGTACAGTTGAAAGGTCATTCATTAGCTTGAGGAGAATCAAAACCTGGTTGAGGAGCACGATTACTGGAACTCGCCTCGATGGCCTCGCTGTGATGAGTGTACACAGGCAACATATTTTCAAGAACTTGGACGATTTTATAAACAAAGTAACCAACAAATTCGCTAGCAACCCTAGACGATTATGTTTAAATTGATTTTGTATGTAAATAATTTATTCGTTTTCTATTTTTTTTTTATTAAAACTTTTCTATCTTAATGTTTTCTTCAGTTCTTCTATGCTGCCCCTCCCTAGCTCACTGGCTGGCGACGCCCTTGTGCATATGCATTAAAAAATCATAAAATCAGCTGTTGCAACCATGATAATGATTAAATATAGGGTGAAAACGTATAGGTGCGAATTGGCCTTAAGACACAAATATGTAAGCGATTTTCTCCAAGTTGTTTCATAAATGGCCTGTAACCTGTTAAAGTGAAAAAAATATAATTTTTCAAAAGTCGCTATCTTATTAATGATGAGTTTAAAATATAGGAAACATTTCAGCAACTTTCCTTTGTTTGATCCCTAGAATTAGACAAACATCATTTTTAGTTGCGAAATATTACTGTGTAGTATATCAATATTATGGTCAGTAACACTGTAATTTTTAAACATTTGATAAAATGGTAAAGATATCAGGATGTTGGTTGGATGTGGATAATGACTTGCTAGCTTCAACTTGGAAAACCGTCATGTTTATATAGTTAGTTAAATCAATACAATAATTAATCTCATCATGCAAAATTATGAAGAAAAAATTACTGAATAACAAGCGCGTCTGGAAGTTAATTCGGTAACATTAAATCTGCCAAGCAAACCGTTATGCACCAGGCTACATCCGATCCAGAATGAAAGACTCCGATTTTAAAAATTTGCGTTGTTCTCTCTCCAAACTTAAAATATGGGTCAAGTAAATTGAACTTCACTAATAGAGGCATAATCAAGTTTAGTTCTAATTAAATGAAATGAATAAGACTCGAAGCGTGAAAGCTTGCCAAAACTCCCTTGAATTACGGGTAATGAAACCCAATGCTCTCAATACCTTAGCAACCACGCATTCGATATGATTTACAAATAATAACTTGGGATTAAAAATAACACCTAGATCTCTAACAATATTATTCCTTGTAAGTGCAACACCGTCCACATAATAATTATGAATTATAGGATTAAGTTTACTGGTAAAAGACATTACATTGCATTTAAGAGGATTACGAGAACGTTTATTTTTACAGCACTACTGATAGATCATATCCAAACATCTCTGAAGCCTAATGCGATCCTTAATAGAACGAATTTCAAATTAAAGTTTGAGATCATTGTTGATAAAAAGAATAAAAATGAGATGCCCAAGTACGGATCCTTGCGGTACACCAGAAGTTTGTGAGAAGTTGGCAGATTTGTAATCACGATGCTGGACATATTGATATCTATTAGAGAAATATGATCTTACCAGGTAGATAAGCGAAAACGAAAACCCGAAAAGTGAATTTTTTTCTATCAAAATACCCTAAACAAGTTTGTGGAAAGCTTTGGAGAAGTAAGAATAAATAATGTCCACCTGACTATGCCTATCAAGTCGTTGAGAGATATACCCACTAGTTATACAACATTAGTATTAGTTGATTTACCACCCAGGAATGCATGCTACCGGTTAGATATCATTATACCTTTCGTTTTATCTCTCTTTCTTTCTTTAAAAAAGCGCCGCAGGCGAAAAAATTTTCGGTGCCACGCCCAATTTTGAACTATCAAAATTTATAATTTCTATGTTTTGATAGCTGAACCCAAAAAAGGAAAAAATTAAGAAATTTTTAAATATAAACGCAATAATGGGAATATATATTTTTTTAAATATTTATGTTTAAAAATATATATTTCTACATAATATGACCGATTCCGAAAATGATTGGTTTTCAAGTTATTTTTGCCATTTTTTTTTGCCAAGTTTGGCCATGTTGTTTTGTTATCTGTGACACAGTTACTTAATTATTTGTAAAAACAAAGTATTGCTAATAGTTCTAGTTTGCAAAAAAATTACAAAACTAAGTGAACATCATTTCAATTTTTTTAAATTAAATAAATTAGACACGCAGGTAAAAAACAAGAAAAAAATTGAAATAACTCGAAAACCAAGCATTTTCGGAATAGGTCATATTTAAGAAAAAATCACAAATTACCTCCTGCGAGGAATTAATCGAATTATCAATCACCATGTATATATTATTTTACTCACTTAAATTAGAAATTAAATGCAACAAGGCATCTGATCTGTTCTGAGTTTTTTTTAATGTTGAGCCCACGGGGGGGGGGTCCAGACCCCTCGGACCCCCCCCCCTAAATACGCCACTGACTTCAATATGAGAGATGCAATGCCAAATACCATGCCATTAATGTGTATCTTACTCAAATGGGGTATCGCCCACTCCAAGGTAGGAAACGATTTGGATATTTTAGTTATTCCATAATACAACTCAATAATACTTATTAAACCTAGGTATTTTTTTATAAACACAAAATACTTTTAAGAAAAATGACTTAACGTATTTGTCTAATTAAATAGTTTTTTTTTTTTTATTTTTAAACTAACACTTAAGAGCTTTTCATCGAGCCGTTAAAACTGCGTTTTTATCGTGAAAACAAGAACCCACGTTATTCCAATCAACTGAGAAGTTATCGTAAAATACCAGATTAATTAGTTTCGAAAGAAAAATTAAAAACATAAATGATCCTTGCAAAATGATCTAGTTTTGTTTTTTTCAAAAAAGAAATTTCAAAAAAATTATTTAGTTGTAATGTTGGCCATAAAACTGTAGTTTTTAAAATGTCTTGATATTGCCATTTTGGCCTCATTCAAAAAACAAGAGTATTTTGCCCGGATCCCTTAACTTTTAAATTTACTTTAGTTTTTGTTATAATTTAAAGTGGTTCTCTAGTTATTGACTGGAATATAAAACCCAGTTGACGGCGAAAACTAGCGAGTATTCTTAAATTTTTGGTTTGCAAGGTTGTATTATTATGATTTTATTTCTTTGATCATCAATAAGTATTGTGTATTTTTTAAAATTCATATCTTTAAGCGTTAAGTTAATACAGTAGTATATCAATTTATTTTGAAGACTGATATGTTAAATTATCTGCTTGTTAATACATTTAAAAAAAATGTAATGTAACATGTATTTCTTAAACTATTTTGTTCTTAGTTCTCTTTTATGCCTAAGCCTAACAACTAGTAATCGTTTTTTTTAATTAGTATAGTTTGTGCAAACACTTTTTTACATTATTTTACTAGTTTTATGAGGGATAGAGGGATTTATTTCAGTAAAATCAAGGATATATTTCAGTGAAATCAACGATGTATTTAAAACAAATAACTTAACTTGTTGAAAGGAAATAAACGACTGTAATCGCAAATAAATACTTAACAAAAATTAAACAAATATGTATTTCAATGAAAAAAGTTGTTGTGACGGCAAATACATATTGAACAAAAGTAAACAAATAAATACTTTAATAAAACATGTACAAATTTCATTGAAATAAATATTTATTTAATTTAACTTTAAAATTATTCATTTCAAATCATTAACGCATTTCATTTAAGTTAGGAGAAATTTGAATAAAATAAATATTAGCTAAAATTTTGTAAAAAGTGATTACTTCTAAATAAAAAATTATTTGTACCAAATCGAATAATAGTAAAACTTTAAATAATTTCTAGGTACAATTTAAATACATAATTGTTTGGCTAATAGGAAACAAATATTTATTTGAGTGAATGCCAAATTTTTTTAATTCAAATAATTAATTTTATCAGTGTGATACTTGCATTAGGAGTTTAGGCTGGGCGTTAATGAATCGGTCAGTCAGTCAATCAGTTACTTTACAATTTTATATATTATTATCGATTATTTGACAAGAGAGCTTTATTTTACTAATGATCTATTTTAATAGTATATTAAAGTACACGTTTCATAAGAAGCGGTTTTAGCGCACGCGTCTATTTTAAAAAACGAGCTACAAAGTGGCGAGTTTTTTTTATTGACTCGTGCGCTAAAACGCCTTATGAAACATGTGCTTTATACATTTTTTTCTATTTCACCTTTTATAATCAAGAAAAATACATTTTAAAAAGAAAATAAATCCTTCAAATTTTGTAAACTTTTATGTCTAAATTTTATGTTGGTAATACTATTTTTTATCATAGTAGCCTCTGGACAACAAAAATTATTTTGCAAACTGTCATTTTTTGATTTATTGGCCAATTTTCACCACAAGATTCTAAAGTTATTTTAGCGATATGAGATTTGAAATTGTATGGAATACGTTGTGTGATCCTTGTACATTCGGTACATATACGGGAGGGAAATTCGGGAGATTTTGCTACTTTTTTTCGAATTTCAAAAGACGTGATTTTTACGTCACGGCATTGCAATTTAGTATAGGGAAGATGGAAAATTCAAATAAAGTTGAAGTTAAAATCGACATTGGAAGGTTAGTAGATTAAATTTTGGATAGGATTTGGCAGAAAATGATAGGTTAAAGCATCTACAAAAGATTGATTTATAGATTTATGCAACCAACATACATGACTGTTATCCACACAGAATAATAAAGTTATTTTTCCTCTGCGAAAAATGGGTTTTCTCGTAAATCACAAAGGCCGCGCAAGTCAATGAAATAAAACATTTAAATGTTACCAACATCAAATAAAGAAAAAACGCGTATCGAAATACCTTCATTACGATACGCAAATGCGTATCGTACTGAGCTTATTATGAACGTGAAATAGAAAAAAATACAGGTGTGACATAAAAAAATCAAAAAAGCTTTTTAAAAACACATTGTTGAAGAGCAAAGCAACAGCAGTCTAGTAGCATAACATATTTTGATTTTTTTTCTTCTACCACTATTTTTTGGCCGCAATGGTACCTATATCTTGCAAAAGTAAATAATTGACCTTCCCCAAGGGCGGATATGGTTCTTTCGCATGGGGGGAGGAGAATTCCCAATATAGACTTGCGGCTTGCATGTTTTCACTTAAACCTTTTTACATTTAGGGAAGTAAAGCTTTCGCGAGGGGGGAATACTCCTTCTAACGACACCCCCCTTCCCCCTCGCCGCTTAATTCACCCTTTCCTAAGGTATCCTTTGAATACAGAACGAATATGTGGCTGCAGCAGGATAAAGCTCATGCTAGTAATGCTGAAATTATTAAGGATGCTTTGGACAGACGGTATCCCAATCGATGGTTTGGAATTAATGGACCAATAAGATATCCGCAAGGTTACTAGATATTGACATTGACAGACATGACAGGAATGAATTTTGATCTGTTTCAAAAATTAATAACAATATTTATATAAAACCTAGTTTTACTTAAAAACGAGTGAATCAATCAAATTATTCTAAATTACAAAAAGTCTTAAAATTTAAAGTAGGTACTTTCAAATGTATCTACCTTCGACGTTTCTGCAATCGATTTATATTTTTGCAGCGTCGCGAAGCCCAGGGCGGCAAAGGCGTCGCGTCGCATTGGTGTTATCCTTGAAATTTCTAATTGATCTTACCTAACGACCGCTTTCGACAAAATTAAAATATGTCCATTCGTTGTCTAGATATAGGCCCTTGGAATTATAAGTGAAAAACAGTGTGTATTTATGTGACAGTAGAGAAAATAGTAGGTATAGTATATATTATATCAAATTCTTGAAAAAAATTTTGATTATCAAGATTCGCGCGGGTATTAAGCTCTTCAAAAAGCAACGGAAAAGTGTAAATATTAATTTAAAGTGCTCACGCCTATTTAAATAAGGTAGGGAATTAGAAGACGATAAAAGCCATGCCACCTGGCTGGCAAAGTCACTGGATGACACACAAAGAGTAGATAAAATTGAACTTACCTACTATTATGAAAGATGGTCGAGTAGAACTGAAGGAGAACGCAAAAATGTTCATGCAATATTTCTGGAACCCGGGAAACCTAACACCATCTCAAACACTGCGCGTTAATATTTATTGTTATCAGTAGGAAAAAGCTCTGTGAGGACAATCTCGCAAATATTATCAATAGGATTGTAACCACAAACATTTATTATTTAAGAAGACCAATTTGTCCCGATTAGAAACCGTTTTTAACAGAAATCAATGATGAAATATGTCTGCTGATACCCTAGATCTGCCGCCTGTGTTTGAAAAGGAAGGTTATATTAAATATATTAGATGCATTTGTGATATGTGTGTACCTATTAAGAAAAGTAATATACTAAATATATGTTAGTTTTTAAAATTTTCTATACCAGTGGAATTATTTAGGTATAGTTTCCTAAAGATATCACATTAGAATGTTTTAGGAAAATCACAACGGCAACGCTATTCATTATCTAACGTAACAGTGGTGGTAAGCTGTGTTTTTGATCAACTGTGTTTTTCGATTAATTTTTAGTATTTTTTCGAAATAAAACTGTTTAGTGCTATTTATTATTATTTACAATGGTTCGCCAGTGCGTGCATGGTGTGTAAGAGGCCTGACTATTCTAAACTCCAATTTATATTTCGGCGGTAAGTAAGGTTATTCAGGTTAAGTTTTTTTTAGCTTAAACTTTTCCCTTTATTCAAATACGGCATCGCTATTGAGCACATTTGGATATTTATGTTTTACCTATCTATTATTGATCTATAATACCTTAGAAACGGAATATGTTATGATAGCAATAATACCTGCTATCACACCTAGGGCATTATAAGCGGGCATTATGATAATGCCCGCTTGTAGAATACTTGGTCCAGAGAGAGTTCGGACTGTATTTTTCCGACTAAAAATAATAAAGTTTGTTAAACATATGTATTAAAATAAAATCAATAACTTACCAGTTCCTGGAAATATGCCATTAAAACATTTTCGGTTATTTGAAGAATTGTGTTCGTATCTTTCCAAATACCAAATATGCCATACTCCCGATCATACTGTTGCCTTGATTTAACTGGCAAAAGATTTTCGGTCGCTTTTATGACCTTTTCTCTTATATTTTGTGGAATTTCTTCCATTTTGAGCAAATCGTTAAATAAAAAATGCCAACTGACTAACTGACAGAAACATCAAAGTCAAACTTAACACCAGTCATTATCTACTTACGTATACAGGTACAGGTGCAACTTATTTTTTATATTGCGAATAAATAATGTAATTAGTCATTGAAAAACTCTTTTTTAGGTAAAACATAAAGCATTGTATGCACCACGGGCTTTACTGGACTATAATGCCCATCAGGCAGAAACCTATCCCTCGGGCCAGAGGCCCTCGGGCTATTTCTACCTTCAGGGCATTATAGTCCCCGTAACGCCCTTGATACATAAATAGCTATTTTGACAGGTTATAATATATTTTTAATTGATCTGTCATTAAGTGCACGTGCTTACATATTTGTTCAGTTTTTTGGCGTTTTTAAAGTCATGACAGATAATTTTTGTATTTTTTAGTGTAGTATAATGTTACTTGAAGTTGTTAATATGGGGTCATTAATTTTTTTTACAATTTAATAGTTATTATTGGCGTAAACAAACGTCGGTTTCATGCCAAAACCAGTAGGAATCTGTAGTATATAATTTTATCAATCTGTTATTTTGAGGATATTGACATATTTTGTTAGTAGGTACATGCGATTTTTGTGTTTTGCCAGCAGGCACGTAGCCAGGATTTCTTCTCGAGAGGGGCCCATCGAAAATCACAAAAAAAAATGCGCCGCAGACGAAATTTTTTTGTGTGTCACGCCCTTTTTTGAATCATGGTGCTTGGTTTTTGTGGGAAAAATATTGTATTGATATGTCGCATACAATTATTTTTATTTCTATAACTTTTATAAGTATGGTTTCGAGTCTCGGGGGGGGGGGGGGACTAGGTCCCCCCTAGCTACGTGCCTTGGTCCCCCCTAGCCTTTTAAATATTAATTGTAAGCGGTACGGTACGTACAGTAGGAACCTCCTGAGATAAGATATAAACAATGTTCGCATATGCCAGTTTATTCAAAATCAAGACGATGCGCTTTTTGCAGCAGTACCCATCAGGAACCCCATAGGACAAGATGGACATGTAGTACTTGCGATGTAGGATTATGCCTAAATGATAGAAACAATTGTTTCTCAACGTACCACCAAATTTACTACTAGACATAAAAATAAGATTTGTTTATGTTTTATAAATAGAAATTTTTGTATTTACCGCCCATTTTATTCCCTAGTGTTATGTTCCGAAACCATATCCTGGAATCAAAAGCATATTCCAGATGGAAAAAATTATCTTAAAATATATTATATCTTTAACTCTCTGCTACCATAATATTTAGAAAAAAAAGTATTAAAAGAAGAAAATAATTCCGGGAGCAAAGGGTTAAAAGCAATATTGTAAATAGTTATGTATTTTGAGAAAATGTTGCAACATATATGGATTGTTTTTGATCCTAAAAAACAACATGTTCAATGCACAGTAAAGGTAACGGCGAGTTTTTACAGCTTACAGTGACGCCATTTTTAAAGCCATCTCCTTCTAACTTATCTGAAAGTATGTATGATTGTTAACAAATAGTTTTTGATGAACGGAATGTTTTGTCTCCTTATATTACATGTGTGTGATTGTGACTATAAAAATGAAAATCAATGTCGAGCAATCGACTAGAAAAAGTAGGTGGATTATTGTTTGGGACTCTTAAGGAATTTTGTTTGTAGTTTCCAAACCTAAAATAAATACTATTGGAGGAGCATATTATTAGTCAAACATTCTACGTCGTACAACATGTATCGCTTCACGGTAGCTTCTTTCCATTTACCAAAACTTTGTGGAAGGTTCGTTTTAATGACGAAATGTCATTGGAAGCTCCCGTAAGTGAACATTTTAATACAAATCAGAAAATTATTTTTTTGATGATTAACAAAAAAAATAATTCGTGAATATAATAAACGTATCATTTTTCGAGGAATTAGATTTAAATATAAATCGTCATATCTCTTATTTCAAACACACTGTTTCAATATTTTTTTTTATAAAATAGACCGCAACTTAAAATGCTACTGACCGTGTACAAACATTTTTCCAAAAAAAAAACTTTACTGGATTTACTGAACTTTTTCCAAGTTACATACTCACACTATGGGTATTACGCAGCATTTGTTGATATAGTGGACATAATACCAATTATGTTACTCTTATTCACTCTTGTTGTAGGTTTTTAAAAGTTTCAGCTGAAAAAATATATGACAGCTGATAAAAGAGTTAATTCGGTGATATTATTCAAAATGTTAGAACTGGTCCATCAGATGCTCACAGCATCATTTTGAAGAAATAAAATAAACATTTTGCCACTTCAGACTGGTTATAATATGTATTATGGGCGGCTATTAACACATGCTAATAAAGTAAAATATTGTCGTGTTCAGCCGCCATATCAAACATCCTAGAGTATATTCTAGTTTTCGTTACTTTATTCTCATGAGCAAAAAAGGTTTTTTTTTTAATTTCAATCATAAATTCGATGACGAAATTATACAGGATGTCAAAAAGTATGGAATATTTCAGTATATTTTTTTTTTGAAAATCCTGATACTGGTATTATTTTAAGTGGTGGTCTATTTTATAAAAAACATTGATACATTGTGACCCAAATTAGAGATATGACGATATCGATACTTTTTTCAAATTGCAACCCTAGTTTTTTATTGGGTATTTTTAAAGTGTATATTAAGTTATAGATAAGTTCAAATTTTTATTCCTTGTACGAAACCGATAAATGATGAGGAGTTGAAAGTACGAATAAGACGAGTGTAGTTTAATTTCTTCCGAAGTAATTAGAAATGTTTAAAACGACTTCTACTTGCATTTAGGATATGGACATCATTTTGAGAATTTATTAGCGAAAAAGTAGGTATTAAAGATGAATAGAAGGTTTTTCTTATTTTCCAATTAAACTTATTTTTGTTTGTTTAATTTCTTATAAATGACAAGGAATAAAAATTTGAAATGATAGTACTTATGTAAGTATATCTATTTCTTTCCACATATAATCAATAAAAAACTAGCGTTGCTTAAAAAAAGTGTTCGATAGCTTCATATCTCTAATTTGGACAAACTGTATAAATATTTTTTTTATAAAAAATTCCACAACCTAAAATATTAATACCCGTCGCATTTTTCCAAAAAAAAACTGTACTGGATTGAGTAAATTTATTTCATGTTATAAACACACTGTAAACGCTGACCGTGACTTGTTACATTTGTAAATAAATAATAATTGTCAAGGAAAGGACTTTATAAGCAATTAAATTATCATTAGATTGTAATGAAAGAGAATTTTATGGATTTTAAAAAATTCCTTAATTTCTAACAATATCAATGTGATTTAAAAAAAAAGTGTATTTTTTTTTAAATGCTTTATTCAAGCATTTTTGTTACTTTAACAATACATGACACATACACTACCACTATGGTAATAAATGTCTAAAATCTTATAAATCTATAATGAACACTTGAAAACCGATGAGCTCCTAGGCAATACATTTCGGAGGCAGCACTTTTCTAATGACAATCAGTGTAAGATTAAGTCTAAGTAATTCACTATTTGGAAATGTAATTTTAGTAATTTAAGAAATCTAGTTAGTGATACTTCATTTTTTAAATAGGAAGGGAGATCGTTGAATGTTTTTGAAGCTTCACTTATAGGATTATGGAGTGCAATGTTAGTTCTGACTGTATTTAGGTAGATATTGTTTGCATTTCTTGTGTCATAAGGATGAGTTTCATTAGTGTATATAATTTGGGTGTTTGTTTTCTGCATGTTGTGTGTTATTTTGTATACACGTAGGGAAAATGTTTGTCCGCCCATCTCTTAGTAATAAGTTAGAATAGTACAAATATAAAGTATCGCAAAGCAAACAGAGGTAGGTAGATTATGTTTCCCCCGCTCCATCGTATTGCATCTTGCTCATGGCACTCACTGGTGGCACGCCGCGCCGCTTCGATTCTATTAATATCAAATAAATATCCATTCTTTCGTACGTTGCCGCCTGAATGAAAGGACCAGAATCAAGCAAAACGCATCGAGCCAGCCAGATCCGATGTGATGGAGTGGGGGATACATAATCTGCCTATTTCTGTTTACTTTGCGATACTCCATATTTGTACTATTCTAACTTATTACTAAGAGATGGGCGGACAAACATTTTCCCTACGTGTATAAGCTTACACTGTTCGAGTTTTAAGATTTGAGAGATAGGTTGTATTTTTAGCATGTTGTAGATTTCATAAGTGTGCGTCCGATATTCTAGTTGAAATAGTGTCTTTAAGGTCCTATTCTGGAGTATTTGTATTTTATGAAAATTGGTTATGCCACAAGTCCCCCATATTGGAATAAGGTATGTTAGTCTTGATAGGACATACGCATTATAGATTTTGTATTTCGCATTAATAGATAAAAATTTTCTGCATCTAAAAATAGCCCCACGACCGGCACAACTTTATTAATTAAACCCTCAATATGGGCATTCCAATTTAAATTCTCGCCCACAGTAAGACCTAATATTTTATCGACCCAACTCTTTCTACAGCAATATTGTCTATTTTTATAATAACGTCATCATCAATTTTTTTGATTTTTTTGTTTAAAGATTATTGTTTTAGTCTTATCTAAATTTATTTTAAGGTCTTGATTTAACAGCCGCATCTGTCATATTTATTTAGCGTATCATTAACAAGCAAATATTAATTGTACCATATCTTCCCCACAAAATATCAGTACAGTGTCGGGCAAAAATTCGATATATCGATATTTTTATCGATATATCGATAAACGATATCTAAAAAATAAAATATCTATATATCGATATTATCGATATTTATCGATATTTATTGATTTTATCGATATTTATCGATTTTATCGATATTCGATTGGAATTTCAATATCGTCCTTATAACACATTTAAGGACCAATATTTAATTCAATCTTTTTTCTTCACGTTTTCATAATTAGAGTCTCCCCTTGAAATGAAGGTACAGAGTTTTAAAGGGCACATAAGACAATATTGATATACAGTGTTACCAGTAAAGTCCGCATCATATGGGATTTTTTTTATTAAAAGCTTTATTTACAAAATCAAAATTGGGCTATTAAAATTTGGTCGCATGTGATGCAAAGTTTTTTTGTTTTTGACCCTGTATAAGGTAACTTCATAAAATAGGTATTTTTTGAAAACGTAGTTTGTGTCTAAAACTAATACACCTTAATATTAAGACTAAAAAGAACACAGTGTCTTCAGTAAAGTGTTTTTAAGTGGAAAATAAATTTTAGTTTAACAACGTAAAGTTTCTATTTTCAACGATTTAATTTAAAACCCCTATATTATAATTTATTATTATGCTATGCCATAATACCGTTTTAGTAGAAAAACACACATTTAATATGGCGCTACTTTAAAGAAAATGTATCTGAAATAAAGCATTGTCAAAACTAAGACGTTTTATGTAGGTTGCGTTAAGTCTTATTTTGCAAAAGTGGTACAATTTACAAAATATAGGTAAAAAACAAAATCATCTTATGCAGCTGAAATTTTGCGTGTGGGCTAGAAACTGCATTTAGAAAAACTTTTTCTTATAACTTTTTTCGATTTTTTCAGAATTTTTTGAATAATTTTTTGGAAAAAATTAAAATTTGACAGATAATGCGTGATTCGCATTGCCTACTATTTTTTTGCTTAATTTTCATCTCGATCGAAGCAGAACTTGATGCCAAAGTCAAATTTTGAATAAAGCTATTAATAAAAAAAAATCCCATATGATGCGGACTTTACTGATGACACTGTATTTATAATATAATACCGAATAACGATATTTAAAAAAATAAAATATCGATATATCGAATAACGATATTTAAAAAATAAAATATCGATATATCGAATAACGATATTTAAAAAATAAAATACCGATATATCGATATATCGATATTTATCGATATATCGATATTTATCGATAATATCGATATTATCGATATATCGACTATATCGATATTTTTCTAAAATATCGATATTCGACATTGGAATTTCAATATCGCTTAGCCCTAATCCAGACCCAATATACGTCAACTTAAAACAAACAGGGAGTAAAGAAGCGGTCCCAGGACAGATCCCTGGGGCACTTCGCAGTTGTTTTTCCTAGTTTCACTAGTAGTATTATCTATAGTAATATATTGTTTCCTATTCTTTAAAATAAATATGGTTCAATTAATTTAAGAACTACCCCCCGAAATCCCATTTTTTTTTTCAGCTCACCGAGTAGCGTTTCGTGCTTAACAACGTCAAACGCCTTACGTAAGTCGACAAACACAGCTATCACTAACCTGCCTTTATCTGGATTGGATGCTAAGTAATCCATAAGGTCCACTGTAGCACTAAGTGTGCTACTATTCTTTAAAAATCCGTTCTGATATTAGTCTGTAAGAGCGTGACGGTCAACAAAGCAATGCATACGTGTTTTAATAACGTGTTCAATTAGTTTGGAGAACACACTAATCAAAGCTACTGGTCTATAGTTAGACCAAAGATAGCTCTTTTCGTCGTAAAAACACATTTCCGGACAATGTTTGACAATTTTCATTGTAGTCCCTATACTATGTCGTGCGGTATTTATTATTATAGACACTGATAACAACAAGGTGATTCTAAAAATGTCTATTAAAAATAGAGTTTCACTATTATTGTAAGTTCTTATATAAAAAGGTTTTATCTATTATCCTATTAGAGTAAAACTTGTGTGTATCACAATTCCATGTTTTAGCCAGTATAAAAACCTGATTTGACAATATGCCCACCTCTCAAATTTACCAAACAATAAACGGATGCGTCCATATTTAACCGAAAGCCCGGTCGCTTTGAACCGCCAAAGGCAAAAATTAAAATAATTACGGGATAACAAAAGCACATCAATATTGTTTAACAGGATGAACCAATAATGGGGCTCGAAGCGGGGGCGAATAATAAACTATTAAATTCAACGTCATTTATGGACCGCAATGACGTGTTCCTATTTTCGGAGCCATCGGTATTTTTGATTGGAAATGTAAGAACAAACCCACGTTAATAATTAAATTCTTTATAATGTGTATACCTACCATACAAAATAAATAATAAATTAAAAAATCATACGATGATCGGTATAACCTGGCCATGGGAAATCCCATATAAATTTGGCTACCGTCAAATATTGCCTTCCTAATAATTTTACATTGACTTTTTTCTAGATTCTTGTATGATTAGTCCGCCTACCCGATTTTAGTATTTTCTAGTTAGCCAATTAAAAGTTCTTGAAAAAACTCTGCGTAAAATTCTTAAAAATTAAATAAGGCTTTGATACATACCTCAATGATACCACCAGAAATAATTGTGATAATGAGATAATATCTAATGTTACTAGATGTTTTATTTTTTATTGGATTCAACATTTTTTACAGTATTCCAAAAAAAATTATTAAGTGGTACCATATGGAAAATAGTTCTCGAAGGGAGAAATGTTCTCTGCCACATTATCCGACAAACGCATTCCAAGCAAGCAACACTCCTGAATGTTGTTCGAGTTTGTTGCTTAGAGCAAAATAATGATGTACCTACTCGATGTTATAACGAAGCAAATAATGCAGATTTAGAACTTTTTCTCCATGTAGAAAAACATAATACCATGCGAGCATAAATTACTTGCATCAAAGAGGGATTGGATTAAGAAACGTAGGGCTTGGTTTAGATCACAATGATATGGGGACGATATATCCAACCAAATCTAGGTTAAACTTTTGTCAAATTCATATTATGACATGATATGCCAAACTAATGAGTAATAAAATAAGTAGGCAAATACAAATTTATTTTTGTTGTTTACAAAATTAAAAAAGTAAGAATATACAGAAAGAAAAAGAAAAATAATTACATAAATTGCTGAAATTGGCCAAGCATAATTTCACATTTCTCTTCATATTTTCGAAAGTGTTGACCAGCATCTCTGGAGAAATGTTACCACATTCTTAGATAATCCTTTCTTGTATCTGTTCTAAATTTGCAACTGGTGTTTTAAAAATAGTGTTCTTTAAATGAGGAAAAACGAAGTAATCCATAACCGTTAAACAAGGTGATCTAGGTGGGAATTCAATGTCTGATCGAAAACTGATCAATCTGTCGTCGAAAAAATTGCGTAAGTAGTAAATAGTTTCGGCGGCTGTATGGACAGTTGCACCGTCCTGTTGAAAATATCCAAAACGTAGTTCGTCGTCAAGTAATTGCTCCACAAATGGATTCAAAATATTGTCTCTATACCACTGTGCTGTAACTGTGTCATGGAAAAAATAGGACCAACAATTCTTCTTCGGGAAACAGCTAACCAGACACCAATTTTTTTAGGGTGCAATGTGGACTCTACAAAAAAAAATGGGGATTTTCACGACTCCACTTGCGTGTATTCTGAGAATTCACATAACTGGAGAGATGGAACCAGGCTTCATCCGAAAAAAATTTCAGGTCTAATAAATCATTTCTTTCCAATAAATTTTGGGTAAACCATTGAGAGTAATTCCTGCGTCTTTCAAAATCTGTGGCTTGTATTTCTTGGAATACTTGTACTTTATAAGGAAATAAATTTAGCTGCTTCCTAAGAATAGTCCTGCATGTTCCATAAGATCTTCCCACTTCTTGGGACAAGTATCTTATACAATTTGTTGGCGTATTTTGCATTATTTCACGACCTTTTGCAACAAGTTCTTGTGTTCTTACAGATGGTCTTCCTGCTCCTTTTTTGTGTTGTATAGAACCTGTTTCCCTAAAGACAGCCACGGTTTTTTTCAGGCAATGATAAAAATCCCCAGCAATAAAAGCAACGTTAGGAAATTTTTTGTGAAAATCGTCCAGCACAAACCCGGATTGTATTGCCACTTACCATTTACTCTAACCCTGTTTCGAAAATACGCTTCAACCATGAATGTTTTGTGCTGTTCCGTAAAGCCCACTGTGTGAATTGTTCAAGAGCCTGGAAAAATTAGCGATGAATCAAATTACTTGTAACGACTGTCAAAGATGACGGAATAACTGATTGATTAGAGACTTTTTGCACCTCTTAAATTAATGTCAGTTTTTAGCTCCGTTATGGTTAACTTTATTAAACATAACGAGTAGCGCCACTGTTAAAACCAGAGATTTTGCAGCGCCTATACGTTCTGTCTGTAGTTATTAATTTGGCGCAGGCGCACCTAAACAAAATAAAATACCTAACCTAAAAATAATTTGATTAAGTTGTATATTTTAATGTAAAGCTACTATTGCTTTGGATTTTAATTAATTGCTTATCACAATTTTAATTCATAGCAATGATGCTTCATAACTTTTGGATGTTCCGGCAACCATGCAGTTTAAGCATAACCATAAGGATAACGATAAGCTCTTCCTTATCCTTCCGTAACTAACGGAGTCCGTTATGGTTATTAACCATAGCGGATCACCTTTCTGACATTGCGCATGCTCAGAATAACGATAACCACAAAAGAATGACGAATTAAGAGGTGCAAAAAGTCTCTAATGTTAATTCAAGTAGTTACTGACACCTAACAGGTATTAAGCTCTACGGCTAAGCATTACGTCCTTAGATGCAAGGCCCTCTTTGATGCAAATAATTTTTGCTCGCACAGTAGAATTAGCACCAGGCTTCTTGGCAAAAACTGTGGGAAAGCCAAATTACATAAGTATATAAGTATAAATATCAAAAAAATTAAGAATTCATGGAAGATGATGCAATACGTACGAAGAGCAACCTTTTATTTTAAAGTTATGGAAAAGGTTAATAGCTATATATAGGGACTTCTCACGAAATGTTTGTTGTACAGACGAATGCACCTTTACATTAAACAATGTATCAAAGGTTTAAAATTGTAGATATTGGAGTACAAAACACAGATTTGTACAAATAGGGACTCAATACCCTTTATATAGGCAATATAAACGTTTTACAAAATCAAATTGAACCTGCATTAGAAGTTGCTCCTGAGAATGACTATATTTGGTTTCAAATGAACGGTTGACATGCGCACAATGAACGAGAGTTAAGGGAATATATCTGAAACAAATAAGATACCTATATGTATAATAAGATTTAATAAACCATAAATTGATCAGCTAGGTCTCCTGATCTTTTACCAAACGACTTTTTCCTATGGGCGGGTCACATTTAAAGTATTACTTATAAAAATGTGGGTTATCCAAATTTGAAACAATTAAATATTGCAATTTCAGGGGTATGTAATCACATCTCTGTGGATCAACTTAATAATTTAAGAACCGAAGTTTGTGATCATTTGGGATATTGCCTGGCAGTAAACGGAGGATTGTGACTGTTTGAAGGTTGGATACAATGATGTTTCTTGAATGATCAAAGATTTTTGGACTTCCATTGTCTTTATTTTTTAAATCATAACGTTTTAACTGGTAAGTATCTCCAGTCGTCTCCAGGTGAATACAAGACTATTTATACTAGCTAGGTGCACCGAAGCATAACTGAGGTGGGTGCAGTCATGCATTCAGTTGGCACGCGATCTTGTCCTAAGATTACATCTATCTAACAAAGGTTTCCAGATATTTCTTATGTAAAATATATATGTAAATTTTAAGTCAAATATTCATTGTTGTCGTAGTGATCAGTTTAAACTTCAATATAAAATTAATTATAAACAGTTTATTTACATTTATTTATCTTACTAAGGTAGGTACATAATATATTCCTCGGCTCATAATATACCTACCCTGTTTATATTTTTTCACATATAAAATAATCGTTTAAAATAAATTCACGAAGCGATAGACCTAATAGTATATTATTTAAAGACTCGGGCCTGTTCTTATCGTGCCCTAAGTTATCCCGGTTACTATGTCACGCTGATCGTTGATGCGAACACACCAATAAAACTTGAGTCACCTGTCTCTCAGTGTCAGAGTAACATAATTTTATGTTTTATGGTGAATTATATCATGGGCGATTTCTTAGAAACCATAAAAGTGCTAACACTAATGCTCCCATTTTCCCCACCCTGGTCCTTCAGACGTCGTAGCCGAAGAACGGTGTGTAGAACTATAGTTGTAGTTAGAAAATTGCTATAAGATACAATATGCTCAAAATAATTTTACATTTTTTTGATAACAATCCAGCTATTAAGCTTGAAATGACAACCTTGTATACAGAGGATCATGGAAAATACTAGTGAAACGAAAAAGAAATGAAGATCACAGGGGAAAAATATCTAGTCACATTTTTATAATTTCGAGAGAAACGAATTTGAAAGTTTGAAGACTTACACCGGAGGCAAGATAAGATAAAGTCCGCACCATATGGACCTTTCTTTTAAATAAATAACGGCAATCGTTTTTGCTTTACATTAAGTATATTATTAAAAAATTATGTATATGTAATCTGTCATTCGGTACCTGTCAACAATGACATTTTTTAAATAAAATGCAGAGAAATTGCATTTTTTACCGAAATTCTTAAAACGTTATAAGAAAAATTTGTTTCTACTGTAATTTTAGGTCTATGTACAAAGTTTAAAATTTCTAGCACAAAGTTGAATTTTTTGCTATATTTTTGAATTAACAAGTTTTTTTTCATGGATATTTAAATATTCGTTCATACTATACTCTATATTTTATTTAGTTCTAATGCTTATTTTTTACTGCTATGCCGGTATCTGACATTTTTAATGAGAGGCATCCAGACATGTACTGCACAAGAGGTATGGAAAATAGGCTTTTAAATACTACATTATGTAACAACAGCTTAGGTCAACATTTTGTAACATATTTGGGTCCAAAATTATACAACAAAATACCATTAGAAATAAGAAATATAAAAGATAAAAACCGTTTTAAAACTGAGTTTAAGAAATTCTTTTTGGCAAATATGAATATTTTTACTGGGGTGTTATAATATCGTCAAACTTTAAACTATTTGTGGGTCTCTTTGACTTTTTTTTTCTTAATTTTGGCCACTGGGTTTTTATTATGTATTATTATTACTACTCTGGTAGGTTTTTTTTTTGAATTAACTACATTGTTTTTCAAAGTAGGTATATTTGTTTTTGTTTATATATTTTACTACTGTTTTATGAATTTGATTTTATTGAGATTATTGCTCTAGCAGCTGTGATACATCTAATATGTAACTTTCTAAATAAGCACATACAGGTATCTAATACCTAGGTGCTATATGTAACTGTTTTTAAATGTTTTTATAAAATTTACTTGTATATTTTCACATCTGTATCTGTGTAAAAGAGTAATTTTGAAATACATTTGAAAATTTGATTTGATAGCACTGTTTCAAAACAAACGTCTCAGACAAACTGGATCTGTTCAAAATAATTTTTAAAAAAACCTCACGCAGCAAGTAAGTAGGTACGACAGAGAAGCACAACTTAAAGTTTTTTTTTTAAGTGTTATTGAGTATTTTTGTTTTTTCATAGCCAACTTATTAAATTCGAAATTGTCTTTTAATTACAGGGTAATATGAATAAATCGCAATAAGGAAAAATTGCATTTAAATTGTGAACTAATCATTTATTTGCAGATTTCATTATAGGTATTATCAATTTCTTAGATGTATTTGTCATTTAAAAAATGGAACATGTGACATCTGTCAGATAAAATGGTTCAATAATTATGATAACTTAGCACCACCCGTGTCAAATTTTGCTGCCTCTAATTTTATATTTCTAAAATTTCTAAAATACAGAGTCTGGTATGAACCCAATAGTTTAGTATCCATAAATTCAATTTAAGCTATAAAATAAACTTGTTAACTTGAAAATTAGCAAAATGTAACTTAGTCATAGACGTAAACTTTGTACATATGCCTAAAACTACACTAAAAACAACTTTTTATTTATTACATTTTTAGAAATTGGAGAAGAAATGCAATTTCTCAGTATTTTATTTAAAAAATGTAATTTTTGACGTCCGAATGACAGATGATGATCTCGTTAAGATGACTTAATGAATTACTAAATGCTAAACGAATTCTAAACATTTTGACTGGGCAAATATAGTGGATAGATCGTTGTTTTCTGAATTCGGATAGACTTAGGATATCATATTTTGATCGCAGATTTTAATAGACTTAGAATAGAAAGGTATTCCGATCCTTATTATATGGCATATTACAGATTACAGTACCAATTAATTTCAATCCCAATTTTAAAATTTTTGGACTTGGATCGTTTTCCGCCTGTGGTCTTTAAATAATTTTTTTTTCTACTCACCCTGTATAAAAAGCAAACCTAAACTTTATTCGGTTTTAAGCTTGGTCAATACCTAATCAGTATTATCCAAAATCTCGTAAGTTAAGTAGTTTTTAAGCGTTATCTTGGGACCCTAGAATATCGACATCTGATTATATCACACACATTTTTTTCGCGATTACATTACTTGATCTGCCATTAAAGTAAGTAAAAACGTTTCAAATAAATTATTTAAATAATGGTTTAATATATTTAAGAAAGCAAAATTTTGTAAAAAATGTATTTGTACTTTGACGTAAAATTAAATTCTAAAGTTTATTTATTTTATTTAAAATATTTTTTCTAAATTACATACCTAGATGGAAATTGAAATTACTTTTTAGCTTTCATTGTAATTTTCCTGTATTTTCATTAGATCCTCCAATTTATTTTCGATGTGGTTTAAAACATATTATTTTGTGTACAAATAAATACCTTACAGCCAGTTGTTCTGTTGTTGATGACAACAACACAAGCTAACTAAATATTCTAGAACTGGTTGGGTGGACACGTGCTACAGCCAAAGGATTTTGCAAAGTTTAAAAAAAATTTTTTTGTGTCTTGTCTATGGTTTAAAAGGTTCGTGACATTAATTGAATTTTTAAATAAAGAAAAGCTCCTAGGTCAGTGTAGTACTTGATGAAGCCAGGCATCACCTTGAACCATGAAGTTTATTAATGGTTCAGGACAGGGTAGGTATAAAAAATATATTACTTTCTCCCCTTGATGGTATTATATTTATTTTAATTAACCTGATTAACATGGCAATAAACTTTGAGACTACAAAAAACTCAATATCTTCCTATACGAGTATTATTAGTTAGTTAATGAATCTGCATTATGTGTTTCGAATTAAATCATCACTTTAATTTTAGATTTTTTTTGATTATAGATTTTTAGGTTGTACCGCGCATTTATTTTACGTGTTTTTCATTTCATGTAGTAAACTAATTAATTATTCTTCGCATCTTCGTCATTCTATGACGTAAATGCCATTGAGACACAGATGAAGGAATGTATTATGTAAACAAAAATATCGCAGCCCCTCGCCTACATCTACCTGAATAACGTAATTCAGTTCATTTATTGTTCCGTCGAGTGCAGAGTTAGTTTTTTTTTGTGTGCCACACGAGTAAGATGTATAAAGTAAATAGAAAAAGAAAAAACAAAAAAAAAAATGTTTTCCATAATGTAGTGGTCCCTTTTTAGTCAACTTCTGGAAATCCTGGTGTCGTATTTGATGATAATCTCTCGCTTACTAACTACTCATGTGCATGGCTTGTTAAGGAGAACATATGGCAGACTCAAATCTTTGTATAAATTTAAAGTTTTTCTTAATAAGGTCAAATTTTCTGTTTCTATTTTAATATAGGTATTTGTTCTAGCGTGCGAGCAAAAATTATTTGCATCAAAGAGAGCCTTGCATCTAAGGACGTAATGCTTAGCCGTAGAGCTTAACACCTGTTGGGTATCACTTATCAGTAACTACCTGAATTAACAATCAATCGGTTATTCCGTCATCTTTGAAAGTCGTTACAAGTAATTTGATTCATCGCTATTTTTCCAATTTTTTGAACAATTCACACAATGGGCTTTACGGAATAGCACAAAACATTCATGGTTGAAGCGTATTTTCGAAACGGGGTTAGAGTAAATGGTGAGTGGCAATACAATCCGGGTTTTTGCATGGACGATTTTCACGAACATTTTCCTAACGTTGCTTTTATTGTTGCTTATTTTTATTATTGCCTGAAAAGAACCGTGGCTGTTTTTAGGGAAACAGGTTCTATACCTACAACACAAAAAAGGAGCAGGAAGACCATCTGTAAGAACAGAAGAACTTGTTGCAAACGTTCGTGAAATATTGCGAAATACGCCAACAAATTGTATAAGACGCCTGTCCCAAAAAGTGATGGGAAGATCTTATGGAACATGCAGGACTATTCTTAAGAAGCAGTTAAATTTATTTCCTTATAAAGTGCAAGTATTCCAAGAAATGTGGTAACATTTCTCCAGAGATGCTGGTCAACACTTTCGAAAATATGAAGAGACGTGTGAATTTATGCTTGGAGCATGGCGGTGGCCAATTTAAGCAATTATGTAACTATTTTTCTTTTTCTTTCTGTATATTCTTACTTTGTTAATTTTGTAAACAACAAGCGAGCAGTGTTTAAGTCAACATGACGTTCACGTAACAATTACAATAACTCCTTAAGTGACTGTTGCAAGGCCTCCTGGAATTAGAAGAGAAGTGAAATAGGATGCAGGCCTGTTTACAAAAAAAAAAACAAAGGCCACAGCCTACTGCTATACTTGGAGAGTAAAGAAACAAACCAACTGGACCTATAGCCGAGAAGAAAACCAAAATTGTAGTTAATTTTCTGGTATTTTGGCGTCTTGTCATTATTTGACAAACAAAAGTAATCTGAGCCGTATTAGATTGGCACAGAGATTTGGATCGATTTGATCTTAAAAATCAGGTCAGTGATCCAAGGTGAACTGCGAATTTTTATGTAAGTTGTTCGTTTCGGTTTCAGCTTTGACTTAACCTAATTTCGTGTTAAAAAAATTAACAAATAGTAGAGTAGTCGTATTTTATAAAGGAAGAGCCTACAAGGAAGAACCACTTTAATATTTTATATTTCCAGTCTTCTCATTCACTTAAAGGAAATATAATTTACCTAGATGGGTACAAAAAGAAGTAATTCATCAATTTCTGCTTCTATATCACAGTTAATTTTCTTGAAACAATACATAATCAAAGAATATACTAATAAATACCAAACGAAGATCTAAAAACAGGGACTTGTATTAGAAGCCGTTGAGGGACACAATGGAACTATAACTTTCAAAACCATACAGTAAACAAAAACACAACAAAACTGCTCCGATCTTAGTGATCCTTTAAAGTCATTGGTTCACTTGCCGTCACTTTGACGGTAAGTAGTGGGGAACAGTGATCATTTGCCAATCGAACACAGGTCAGATCAGTTAGAATCAATAAGATCGATCTAAACCAGCAAATTGAACACGCCCCTGAAGTGTACCAACATGTAAAACGTCTCGTTATGATTTGACAAACAAAATTAACCACACATTATTTAGTTAAACTGGCCGCTGGAGGTCGCCACTGTCCGATAGCCCATTGCTCCCTGAACCTCCCGGATACTTGGATCTGCAAAGTGTCGAAATAAATTGAATGGGAATGTCGTCTTATTCACTTCTATGGCATTTAGCAATTCGACTATTGACATTGTCATTATTATTAAAGAAATTGACTAAACCAAATTTTACCCTTATGGGTAAAAAATCCCAAAGACATTTTGAAATTAATTTGCGAATTTCATTGATAAATTTATTGCTTACTGAAGGTATAAGGAAAAAATTATATTCATAGGTACGTTTTCCGCCAACATGTGAAAATACACTTCCTTGCGTTATCAGCTAATGGGTCAATCACAGGAATAAAAGTATCTATGTATGAGTCAGAAGTATGTTATCTAACATTGTATACACGTATTTTCTAGACATCCTGTATAGGTTTTGTACAGTGTACACCCTAAAAAGTAGAACCTTTTTTCCTAATTTGGTATCTTGTAAAAACACACGGTAGGCAGTTGGCAACTCCCATGCCAATCCGATATTAATCATACTGACGTTTTTACGAGTGCTACCACGCTTTTTTTTAGCAAAGATGACACGCGTCTAATGGTATTTTTGACGAGGACTGATGACTTAATCTTAATGAAACCATTGGGTCCATTAACTATTTCTAGGTATTTGAATCGTGAGCTAAAAGTTGGACCGGCCAAGATTTAATATTCATATATTTTTGTGGTCAATGACTGAGTTAAAAAATTGAACGTACATTTTTTACAAGCTATTTTATTATCCATTATTTTAATCAGCTTCGTTCGTACAAGCAAATTGTAAACCGATTTCAAAATTTGTCTGCGCATGCGTGGTTTTTAACTGGTTACGAACTGGTTGGAAATTACGTGCTCTGCGTACACGTTCCCAAACCCTAAACGGATAAGGAATCCTTTTTTTTTTTCTGTGAGGATAACTAACAGCTAACAGAAATCTAACCTCATAATAATAAATTATTTGCAACAACGATTACAATAAGGTATTTGTTGTATCAAAAACATTACAATCTATAAAACGCAAGTTGAAGAAGTTAGATTTACCTTGGTTCTGGTGTCTTATAAGGCCTTTTGAATTTCTTCCTGATTTTTGTTTTATTACAAAGATTACATTAAATGAAACATTTTAATGCAAGAAAAAATGCGGATGGAGCCATTTTTTGCAAATTAAGCTAATTTTAAGATTTATACTTAAGGTATTTTAGGTTACGGTCGACTGTAGGGACAGTAACTTTGTCGATTTATCTTCATAATATATCAAAAAGATAAGGTTTTACCTTATTCACTGAAATAAATGTGAACAATTACAATCAAGAACACAATAAAATAATTTTGAACAAATAACATTCTGCTGATCGGCTCTAAAAGGTGTATCGGGGATGGTTTGTACTTTGTTGTACAGATTTAGTTTTTAAATATTAAAATTCAAGAATTTTGTGAAGAAAAACAAGTCGCAAATTTGCAAAAGACAATAATTTCCATTAATGTGTATGTATAATGGAGAGTTTTCGCATTAAAATGTTCATTAAAAATGTAAAATCCGCAGATTTTTTGCTTTTAGTCTATTCTGTACAGCTTAGGCTATATGTCAAAGTTTTTAAAAAATTAAAATTTAAGGGGCCTCATATGACACCAGATCCGTTTAACTTTATTTTTTAAGTGATATATTTAATAATTATGAATTACTAGTTATTCAATCAAAAATGCGGAGTCGACGGCTAGTTATTCTCAATCCCAAAATCAGAATCCACAAAACAATACACACAAGCTGAATTCAAATAATGTTAAAGGTCTGCATTTTCTTGGACCAGAGCAAACACACCTTTTTTAGTAGACCTTTATAAAAAATGTTGTCTATTTTCCAAGTTTCCAACAGTATTCTGTCTTTATTTTCTAAACGTCATGACATGACCGTTAAAAACCGATCCACAATCTACAATTTGGCTTCTGGGAACGCCGGATTTTCTGGCAGCGGTTTGGGATATAGGTATCGTGCGCGAATTATTTTAAACACGCGATCACACATGCGTCGTCATTTTGCTGACGGTTTCTGCTCGCTCTACGAACGATGCTAGGATCTTCTATTATACAGGTTGTTATGGAAATGTTTTATTATATTTAATTAGGTTTGTTGAGGTATCTTTGGATTGGTTCTCCATACCGGGTGTCCACGGAAGGTGGTTCGCCCCTCTAACTTTTTTGTTTTTCAAGATAATGGAATAAAATTCGGGGGATTTGTATACGACATAAAACTGCATTTTTCACAGGTGACTCAATATTATTAAACTTCCGGTTTAACCGGAAGTGACATAAACTTTCAATTTTTAAATGGGACACCTGGTATATTTTTACTTTTTTTGACTCCATATGATATTCTAATTACAAAGATGTGTCACTTGTCACTTTTTGTCAACAAGAAAATATTTTTTTTTCCAAATTTATTGTTTTATCTAGAGGGATCACTTATTTCAGTTCTTTAATCTTGGGAAAAATACAATTTTACTATTTTTGGTCCAATAAGGTTTTAGAAAGGCCGCCATTAAAAAACTTTAAAAAGTTAACTTGGAACTTTCTTAAAATAAACATCCTTTGAGAATAAATTTAGATTTAAATGTATCAAGTAGCCTGTAACCAGCAAAACTGATAACACAAAATCATGCCTTGAAGAAAATTGATATGCCAATTGCTTATGCCAAAGTAAATTAGTTTGTTGTTTAAAAAACATGGAAAATAATAGTTTTAAGTTGATATTTATTAGTGTTTGGAGAATGTAGAAATAATTCAACCGATGCTTCACCACTTTACGCACAAAGATATTTTAATCGGCGTCATCCAACCCGGCACTATTAGGTACCCAAAACTGGTTCCGAAAATGCGAAATGAGCCTGACAATAATAACATATAAACTTTTTTACTCCTTGTAAAACTAGTATTTTTCATGTTTTTTAAACCACAAACTAATTTACTTTGGCAGAAGCTGTTGGCATGTTAGTTTTCTTGAAGGCATGACTTTGTTTTATCAGTTTTACTGGTCACAGGCTACTTGATGCATTTAAATCTAAATTTATTCTCAAAAGATGCTTCATTTTAGGAAAGTTCCAAGTTAACTTTTTAAAAATTTTTAATGGCATCAGCTTTTCTAAAACCTAATAGTGTATGGTATCAAAATTATCGTAATAAAATGCTCTTTTTTCTTAACCCGACGAGCCACCATGTTGCCGTTTAAAAAAAATTAGTTATACAACTTTAAAGATTAAATTTTACACAGCACATAGCATTGGACCAAAAATAGTAAACTTGTATTTTTCCCAAGATTAAAGAACTGAAATAAGTGATTATTTATAGCCCTCTAGATAAAACAATAAATTTAAAAAAAAAAATTTTTTGGTGACAAAAAGTGACAAGTGACACATCGTTGTATTTAGAATGTCATATGGAGTCAAAAAAAGGAAAATTTACCAGGTGTCCCATTTAAAAATCGAAAGTTTGTCACTTCCGATTAAACCGGAAGTTCCATATTGTTGAGTCGCCTATCAAAAAATGTAGTTTTATGTCGTATACAAATCCACCAAATTTTATTTCATCTTATCTGGAAAAACAAAAAATGTTAGAGGGGCGAACCACCTTCCGTGGACATTCCGGTAGATATCCTAGAGGCACACTTCATATTTTTTTAAATCGAAAAAGTTATGTAAGTATTGTAAGGACTAAAATCAGACGTTAACAATGTATCAATAGTTTGCCTTAATGTAAAATACTTAAATTTCAGAATCAATATAGCCTTTTACTTTTTGCACAGAATATAGCTACGCAAAGCTATATATTGTGTGCTTTTAATTATTTAGGTCTTCTTTATTTTTGCTAGAAACCAATTATCATAAATCTGGCAACAGTTTCGGTGTCATTTTATTACTTTAATGCGCTCACACTATGCCGCATGACGACATTTTCTTAAGTATAAAATTGCGGTTTTAAACTGTAGCCCTTTTAAATCATTTTAGCTTTTTACAGCAACTTAAATGCAAATTATAGTTTGCAAAATTAGCTTCGGGTCTTTTGTAACAATAAATATTTCTTTAGGAAATGGGCATTCTGAATAGAGGACTGTAAGAAGTTTAAAACTATTTATAATGATTTGTTTATTTAAAAAGTTTACATCTTGTGTCGGCGGCTCATGTAAAGTCAAATTTCTCTAAGAACACGCCGCATCGTGGCTAAGTCAGCTGTCATTTATGGCACCCTGTTGAAGTCTGGTCTATTTTATGTTAAACGGTTGGCTACAGAAACAGAACGGGACTAAGTTCTTTCACCTTCGCCTTCGCCATCTGTTAAATTTTGTAAGGGAGTCTGTATATTTTGTAAAGATATTGGTAGCGTACATACTAGTTTTATTATTTACAAAATAAAATATTGACAGACCTGTATCTACCAAAATAAGAATGCGAAAACATTATAAAACTAAAGAAAAAGAAGAAAACATTTATATATTTCAGTATTTATTTATAAAAAGCAAAAATAGGTATTTAGGTATATATTAGAGACCGACGAAGGTTCGGTTACGGTTTCGGCCAAAAAATCTAGTTTCGGTTTCGGCCTAAAATCGTCCGAACCGAACAGTGTTCGTGAATTGTTGCGCATCGTTCGGCTAACTTTGGGTGACTTCGTAGGCAGTGTTGTCTATATAAGTAAAAAAATTTCTCTGTCGACCTTTTTGTTTGTTTTTTTAGGTGGGAAGAGTTCAATCCGTTCCCAAGATCGATCTCGTCCTATATAAAATAAATAATAAGTTTCGGTTTCGGCCGAAACTGAGACCAAGGCCGAAGATTCGATTTCGGTTTCGGCTAAAATTCTTGTTACGGTCGGACACTAGTATTTATTATACAAGGAAAAAAATATTACATTTGTGCGAGGTGCCTCGTACAAAGGGGCTATATACAGCAAGAGGAGATAGTGGACTTGAAAATATGTCATTTCATTTCATTTCTAATACAGTTAAAGACATACAGGGTGATGCAAGTAAATATTTACTTTATAAAACTGGCGATGATTTGATGTTAAGAGGATATGAATCAAATTTGGTGTAGTTATGTTTTTGAGGGCACGAAGAAGGATTCCATGAGTTTTAAGATACCTCCTAGAGAACGCTAGCTACACAATATATGTTTGATAAATTTTCGCATATATTTTTTGCCTCTCACAGTTCTGACCACTTTACCTCAAATTATAAAAGAGGGATCTTTTACACGTACTTCATTAATCTCGATATTTCAATTAGTTTTTGAGATAGTTGCGTTGAAATGCTAGATGGCAAGAAACATTTAAATAAACACCTTTCTTAACGAATCATAGGTATTCATTGAAAGTTAACCGTCCATTGTTTTAAGCATAAATGACTCCTGTTGCTGTATTTATTGCCCTTTAGTTATGAGACATCCTGTATAAATATAACGATAAGTAAATGGTTTAGTTAGGCACTTTATTGATTTCATAGTAGACGAGTTAGCCAAAATGGTGTTTGTACTCACTATTAAGCTTAAATGATAAACACAAGAAAATCTGTCTCTGAAATAGGTATATAAAATCCAAAAGTAAAATGTTTAAAACACACACTACACAAAAAACAGCCACAGAAACACTTAAAAAACTTTACAAAACAAATATTTCAAAAATACTGAATATAATTTTTTTGTAAATGAGCACATTCATATTTGGTTAAAAACCACACACCTGAGGAGGATGAAACCGTTTCTGTAATTGTGCAGAGTTAGTCAGAATAAATACTAACTTTTTTTATTTTAACTAGAATATATTGAATATTTTTGAAGATTTAAATAAATCCCCTAAAAAACAAATTTAGGAATATAGGGTTTGTAGGATTTATTCTTCAAAATTACATAAATACACTCTGATTAGGAACTACTTAAAAATTGAATAAAAGTTACTTTATTAGACTTTTAAAATATTTTTCATTATTAGCTAGGTAATAGCCCAGTCTGTCCCTAAATATTGTTCGTTCAGACGTTGAAATATTCCATCGAATTATACGTATTTTATTTCAGACTTTAAATAATCTTCAAAATTATTCGATCTATTTTTGGAAAACTTAGGTACTTCTGAAATAATCCCACAAATAAAAGTCCAAAAGGGTGAAGTATGGGGATTTAGCAGGCCACTCAATTTTGCCTCTCCAGTTTATCCACTAATTGGAAATTATTTTCATGGTTCGAAAATTAACGAAAATGATCGGAAGCTTATCCTATCGAAATCAGATATTCCTTCGGGCTTGATAAAGAATTTCTAATTGTGATATATCTGTAAACTTTGCTCGTTAGGTGTCCATAAATTAATAGAAAATTGTCCAATACCCGCACAAACATTTCTTTCAGATTAATAATTAATTGAATTTTTTTTATATAAATGTATTCTTTGGACAAATCCATGAAACCATATTGTTGCAGTTGTCTTGGAACAATTTGACTCTTCAATAATATACGGGACGTTCCATTCGACCTAAGTTCGAACTCTTTTAGGACCAAATATCGATTTTTTTGCTTGGTAATTATGTTTAAATATGTGTAAGATCAATATGTCTTATTAGTTTCTAAGTTGCCATTTTTGTTTTCAATAGGGTCCTTGCACATTTTTTTTTTTTAATTTAATTTAACTCATTATAGGCTCATATTACGCCCCCCATTTTTCTTTTTTCATAAAAACCAAAATATTAGCAGATATCGTCAAATAAAATTCCTCTTTTTTAAACACGCGCCAAAACGCTTCCTTTTTCGTGACGTCAATAATAAGGAAATAGCGATGTTGCCAAATACGCCGATGGTACAATTTAATTCCGCTGTACAATACAATTTTAAATAAAATAAATGTACCGGAGTGATTCATAACATCATAACCATACTTTTTATTGAATATTTTTTCTATTGCATTTAAAATTCTCTGTAAAACGTAAAAGTACTTATTCCTGGTCTTTCTATCGGAAAACGTATTTATTCAAGTTCCATCTGAAATGGTTCGTTGACTAAACCCACAGTCAGCAGCTAGTTGTTCTTCCAGGCTTTTTATCCACAAGTTCTTTGATTTTGTAAGTATAAATTAATTTATATTAAATCTGTTTCCATTTTTTGAAATATTTTACAAATAGGTATTGCTGTAGAGTAACAATAATAAAAATTCAATTCAATTTAAAAAAAATTGTTTTAGGTTATCCGAAGATATGGAAATTTATGAGCCACATAAGAAATTTTTTTTAAAAAGATGTACCGAGGTATCGCCTCTCAATTTTGACATAATACGGAATATGAAATCTAAAGTTACTTATCAAGATAGTTAAGAAGATCACTGATTAAGATAATATAGCTTAGAAGTTCTTCGCATCAGTCGTTTGAAACATATTTTTCCCTGTGTGGTCTGGTGATTGGAAAGCGACTTCTTAAGAGGCAGGAAAATATTTAAGGATGCTAGTACATTACCCTAAGAATAATACAAATCAAAAGATTTCAACGGACACTGGACATAAGATTCTTTATGCTAGATGACTGAGAAATTAATTTGAACGAACCATTAATAATGTTTGTTTCTAGTGTTTTTTAATGTTTAAAGTAAAATTCCTCAAAAATTTTTGCCCCAAAAATTTGTGTTTATAAAACTACCAATGTAAGCTTTAGCATACTTAGTTAACAAACTGAAGTAGGTAAAATACCTTTAGAAGAATAAAGATAAAAAATATTTTTTACATTTGTATCATTTCTACCTTATTTCACCGTAAGAAACAAAACAGAAGAAAAGATTATTCCATTCCACTTTAGTTTGATTTCTTGAATTATTGCTGCCAGTTTCATTTCTAGGTGGAAACTAATATTGTCAAGAATAATTAAAAGATAAACTACAAATATTTAATCTTTAATATTTTTAAGATATCGCTTGTAGAGATTCATTACAGGTTATTTTTTCAGATAAAATATTTTTTTTTACCTATTTCACCAATATTACTAAGTAGGTAGGTACATGTATTATTACTGGCCGTACTTAATTAAACGCCTAATGGTATTTTAAACTCAAATAACGTGAAAAAATATAATGACACTAAAATAATAATGTATAATAACTGTAATAAGTTCCAGGAGCACAACATCCAATTTATATTATTCCTAGTAGCATCGAGTCTCAGTTTATAATGGTTCCTCGTTAGACCTGGGTATTCCTCAGAGTTACTGCATACCTTTATCATCTAATTTTAAATAAACTAAATAGCAATGTACTGATGTGGAAAGAAGAGTAGATCAACTAGTTATTTACAATTCAATATGGGACAATCCATTCTTCTTCAGTAAATTACTTTAAAAAATAATTACTGTAAGAACTGATAGGGCAGTAAAATCATGATAAAACACTCATTTCCTACTGTCTTTCATTGTCTTGGCTCTAACCCTATGCTCGGAACACATTTTGCCATTGTTTATTATTATCCATGTTTTCCTCTTGCTTTTCCAGTATTCAATAGTAGAATCACGGTTTTTTTATCACTAAAAAATAATTATTGATATTGTACCTAATTTATATTCCAATTTTACTCACTATCAGTATTTATCGAACAGAATTATTATGACTTTAATGTTCCAGTTCATAATATAATATTTAGTAAGCCTAATTTCCTTTAAAAAAATTCAAGAATTATATACCCTTCATTAACATTTAAATGTAAAGAATAATATATTACAATATATTATATATAATATAAAAATGCACATACCTACCTACTTATCTGTCTTTATAAAAGTTTTAGCAGCATTATGAAATACATGGCTTTCACACCTCTTAGCACAAAGCTTTCAGTTTTAGCAAACTGTTCGGGCTTCAGTTGTACTTTTGTAAATTAATACCAAAGACTAGGAATAAAAATTACTTAAATATCAAAACAGTATTTTATTTTTGTTTGACAGGATCTGATCTAACCTCATTTGGCAATGACTATAGCTTACACCGATCGTGAAAAAGCAATCTGTACATCCTTAAACGTGATTATGTTGAATTATCTATTAAAATAAAACTTATTTATTTTACAGTAAGGCTAATATTAGCTATGCTGTTTAATTTTTTACATCTTGTTAAATTATCCTTTATTAATACATGATTTATTGAAATTGGTTGACGGGTTTTTAAAGTGTCGATATGTTAAAACTGTCGGACTTAAAACATTTTCTTCTCTGTGGTCGCAGATGCCGAAATTCCGGTCTTCAATGCCACTTACAGTGTTGCCAAATCAAATTATCGACATGGGAATATTTTTTTCTTCCCGACATGAAGAATTTGTAAACAATTATTGATGATTGTTATAGTTATTTTTATATTTTAAAAATTATTCACCTTATCAATGTAAGGCCGAGTATGACTTGATATTAATAATTATTTTAACTACGATACCTTTTATAAAGAAACTGTACAATTAAAATGTGAAACGTTTGGCAACGTCAAAACTGTACAATTATTGTTATATATTTGGCAACGTTTTACTTATTAGTGACGTAAAACCAATCAAAATCGTTTTTGAATATTTAAAATTTTAGTGAATTTCAATCTTGAATATTTTAAAAAGTATTTGGATTTAAGGCAAAATAAAAAATATGTATACAATATTTATCCATTTACTATGAAAAAATATTAAAAATTTTAATATTTAAATTTCGTGCAAGTACCCTATTATTAGATTTAGGTAATATCATTAGAACGTAGTAGGTACCTACTACTTTTTTTAAATACAAATTTTTTGTAAATGTATTATACATATTCGGTTAACCAAGCAGCCATTGCTGACCTTTCCCGAGTCGTAAATAATAACATTTCTATATATCTATTAATTTTATCTTTTTAAAATTAAATAAAACCTATTAATCCTTCTGCCGAACCTGGGACGGTTACAGAAACGGTTACGTCCTTTCTAGGCAGAGCTGGGCAAGCTACTGGAAAAAAGTAGCTAGGAAGCTACTTAAAATTTAAGTAGTTAAGATATCTTCCAATTAGGCTACCATTATTTAAAAGTAGCTTAGCTATACGTGATTAAGCTATTTTCTTTTAAAACTATTTCTGAAGGTAACTTTACTTTATGTCGTCAGTATATTATGTCGTTTGGAAAAACTACATTATTCGGCTTTAAAAAAGTTTATTATTAATATAAAAATAATAAGTTTTAAAAATATACATATAAATATATTATTTAGTACATTTTTTAACAGTACACCAGGAATATACTTCGTAAAGACTTATTTTTGCCATACTATCAATCAGTTAGGTTACAGTTAGCTAAAAGATATATTTTGATATACATATTTGGCGACATAGCTGTTGAAGTTTTAAGCATTTTTATTTAATGTTCCAATTTTAATCTAGGTACCTACCACGAACAAAGGCAAAATGCTTAGTTTATAAATAAATATACAAAATATAGTAACCTTATTTCTATTTTTATGCCAAAAAAGGTGGAACTGGTGTTACTAAAAAAAACAATTTCCTTTAAGCAGTAAGCTGTTCGACAATCCATGTTGTCTTAGAGTATGAATATACATAGCAAATAAAAATAATCTCTCCACTGTAGCTAAGAAAGAAAGAGAGAGGTGTTGAATCCTAATTGTTTTCCTTCCTTTCTGTCATCAAAAAACTTAAATAATTCTAATTAAATTTTATTCAACAATAATCTCTTTGATTAAGGCAACTTTTTTACTTATATGTCAGAATTTTAAACTCATTTTAGAGGGCGTAATTTAATTTATAGATTTGTCAATTCTATATTTCAGAAAACATCATTTGTATTTCAGGTTTGTCAATTATTGTCAACTAATTTGTTCCAATGAATATGTCAAATTTCTGTTCAACCGGAAATTATTTGTTTTGCAAATTAATTTATTGTACTTATCCATCGTGATAGTTTTAAAACCATATAGGTAATCAATTAATAATCGATAAGATAAAATAGCACAATAGTATATACACTAATCCATCTTAACAAAAAATAAATAAATCAGTAGATATGATTAAATTATATTTAATCTTACCTTTTCATAGATAAATGAAATAACTCATTTCCCCATAAAAATATATGTCCTATACAGTCATGTTTCGATAGCGTCTAAACAAAGATTAAAAATGTATTTATTATGGGAGAAATTTGTTATAATAAGTATATTTTTTGTATCCTGTTCTCATCAAAACTGTCCGGCAACAGTGATAACAGATTTTCATCAGAAGAACTGTACAGATCGAGCGACCAACGATACTGCTTATTATTTAGACAGAAGCGCTTGTATACCCAAGTGTGCTGTATATCCAACAAGTAAGTAAAACGGTCATACATAAAGTGAGATTGTTTACGCAGAAAATATCTAATCGAAAGGCAACAAACTAATTAAAAAAAGATTTGATAACTTTTTTTTAAATATATCCTGATATGGTTAGTATGTGAATTTTATAAGGTAAATAATTTCCTAGAATCATATTTGTATGCTGATTTTGATTTTTTTTAGTGGTTAGTAATACCGATTGTACAGCTGATCCAACCAAATGTGTAGCTGGCTATACCTGTGAACAGAGATGTGGACCTAAATGTAAGTACCTACTTATTTTTTCATTAATATTACCTAACTGATAGTATGCCTGCCTAAGTCTCTAACTCAAAAAGGTAAACCACGCCTTCAATAATTTCTATTGTAAAGAAGTAACCATCGTATTGTATTCGTGGGTTATTTCGTTATTACATTTATAATTATTTTGTAAAAAAATATTATTATTATTTTTATGACCTTGACTATAACTCAAACTCATTTTAGCTGATCATATGGCTTATAGCTGCGAGACTGATGCCGACTGTAAAAAGCTACCGGCCGGTTCCAGAGCAACATGCAAGAAATACTGTATACTGCCCACCACTGAAGATGATAGCGAAGCTGGTAAATAATTTAAGCTAAATAATGCTGGATGCTGGATCTGATAAGTCTAAACCCGACCAAATATTTAAAAATATTCTTATTCCCGTGGCGGCTAGTGTATAAGACCTGCAGAGCTACAGCACCTGTTCGGATAATATGAAAATATTTATATATCTCGATTTTTGTGTCGTAATTATCCTATATTTGCACCACCAAAATTTTTAATTTTTAATTTTATTAAATCGTTTTCAAGGTATTAGTGGGGAAGAGGACTTCAATGAAAACACTTTTTAATCTTTACTCATTCCCAACGTTTCGGTTTATTTTAAAACCTTTTTACAGGGCTAAAATAAAATAATGGCACAAATCCATTGATTGATTTTATTTAATTATCATTTTTAATTTTTATCCATTTGGTGTGTCTTGTCCGAAGTTAGCCACGGCTAAACATTTAAAAACGCTCTTCTTAAGTCCATAGTTGAAGCTAGCCAACAGCTTAGCAACCTTTTTATCTTAGGAGATTTCAATTACCCTACCCTTAACTGGCAAAATCCTACACCAACAGAAAACAACTCACCAGCGGATGTATTCATGAACTCCTTTCTTAGTGTTAACCTAACCCAACCCATTAAAGACCCAACACGATTTAGGACTAACAACAGACCGTCCCTGTTAGACCTTCTGCTTACATCAGACCGTGATCTTATTTCTAGTATTAAATTAGAAACTCCAGTGGGATGTAGCGACCATGTAGTCATAATCGCCAAGTTACAGTTTCTAATGAATATCGACCAAGAAAAAATAAAGAAAATTAAAAATTATCGAAAAGCAAACTACACAAAGATAAACGACTATCTTAACAATGTAGAGTGGCCTGAAGGCTCAGTAGCCGACTGGTGGACAAACATTACTAGCAATATTGATCAATGTGTTAAACGCGATGTACCAGACTTTAAAGAAATCAAGAGAAAATCAAAACCTTGGGTAACTAAAGAAATAAAAAAGAAGATTAATAGAAAAAGAAAGCTCTGGCATAAATATCGCACTACAAACACCGAAGAAAACCATAAAAATTATAGAGATCTTACTAATAATGTAACCACTTAAATTCGAGTAGCAAAATCAAAATATGAAAATGACCTTGTAAATAGTAAAAGCAACAAGAACTTCTTTAAATACATAAAAAGTTGTCTAAACTCTAGAGTTAGTTCCCCAGTGCTAAAAAATGAAACCAACGAACTGATAATCGATCCCATCCTAGTAGCAAATATATTTGCTCAAGAATTTTACCGACCTCCTCCCATTATGCAGCCTACTACCCCAACTTTAGAAAGGCGAGATACACCTAGGATACTTACGTTAACAGAAATTACAGAAGATAGGCTAAGAAAAGTCATAAGTGAATTAAAACCAGAGAGCTGCCCAGGACCAGATAATATCCACCCTAACTTTATAAAAAATGCACCTTCCTTAATAAAACCTATATTACAGTTAATGAAAAGATCAATGGCTGAAGGCAAAGTACCCGAAGAATGGAAGAAGTATGTCATTATCCCAATTTATAAGAAGGGTGATAAATTTGATCCAAAAAACTACCGACAGGTAAGCTTAACCTCTGTACTCTGTAAACTCATGGAAAAACTTATTGCCGAGGATCTTACAAACTTCTTTATGCAAAATTCCATTATTCCACAATGTCAGCATGGTTTTCTCCCAGGACGCTCTACTTCGACTAATCTTCTCGAATGTGTAAACGCATGGACTAACTCGTTAGACAAGAAAGAACCTGTAGATATATTGTACCTAGATTTCAAAAGTGATTTTGACCTCGTACCTCATGATAAATTAGTTCTGAAACTAAAACACTATGGCGTTGGTGGAAATCTTTTAAGCTGGATCAAGGATTTTCCAACTAATAGAACAAGTGTTGTAAGAGTTGAGGGCGTGACATCACACAGGTTTAAGAACACCACAGGAGTACCCCAAGGTTCAGTCTTAGCCCCAATATTATTTAATTTATATACCTGCGACCTACCAACCGGCGTCAATTCACCAATGTCCATGTTTGCCGACAACACCAAATTATATAATAACCCCTCCTCACACTATGAATCACTCAACAGAGACCTGATTAAAATAGAACAGTGGTGCACTAAGTGGAATTTACATTTAAATGAGAGCAAATGCTGTGTTCTTCACGTCGGCTTCAACAACCCTGGACGAACTTATACACTTAAGGGAAAAATATAAAAATCTGTAAAAAGTCAAAAAGACCTGGGGGTAACAATAACAAAAGACCTCAAATGGGCAGTCCACGTGGGAAACATCATTAAAAAAGCAAACTCCATCTCATACATGGTGTCACGAACATTTTAAAACCTCTCTCCAGACCTGCTTGAAAAAATATACAAAATCTACATAAGACCTATCTTAGATTATGCAGCCCCAGTGTGGAATCCATACTTTGCCAAAGATATTCAGGCTCTGGAGCAAAAACAGAGACGAATCACCAGGCTCTGTCCCACTATAACACATATGTCATATCCAGAAAGATTAAAAATACTCAACTTAACATCACTGGAACAAAGAAGACTTAGAGGTGATGCAATAGAAACTTTTAAAATACTTTATGGGCATTATTCGGTAGAATTAAACGTCTTTACTTTAAACACTGACCAAAGACTGAGAGGACATACTTGCAAGTTGGTTCGAGAACGCTTTAAAAAACTTTGCAGACAGTACTTCATATCCAACAGAGTAAACAGATAATGGAATAATCTGCCCAATGATTGTGTGACTGCCGATACAATTAACCGTTTTAAAAACCGCTGTGATTTGTATAAAACCCAAAATATTTAATGCAAATTACTTAAACTGTGGTGATAAATATCTGAAATGTTCTCAGTAAATAATAGTTTTAACGGCATAGCCGCCTAACTCTAACCTAATAATAAAATCGTATTTGTGTATTTTTATGGCGTTATTTACAAGGATGACGCATAACAAGTTTTACATTTTTATTGTCGCTTCTCATTTCCTATCAGTTGGTTGGCATGTCGAGATTTTAAGTCCCACGTTTCGTCTTCTGGATGCTATCATCAGGTTTGTTGTTTCCTTACATTTTTGTAAACCTTGTTCATTCAATTTAAACGCGATGTGAGTTAATTTTGTAAATAACGTTACAAAAAGTACCAAACGTTAATTTTCGTAAATACTCTAAATTTTTTTAAGTAAACCTATTCGACTCCGAATTATGAAACTTTGCCGCCATTTAATATTAGATGTATATCCTACCTTTGATGAATATATAAATTGAAGATGTTATTATTGGGGCCGAAAAATTGGTATTTAATTAAAGTAGGTATAGGTATGCATTATTATTTTATTAGACGCAAGGTCTAAGAGACTGCAACAAAAAATACAGGTCCGTATCTATTTAAAAATACATATTTTATGATGGTACCTGAAAGATGAAACATCAGAATCAATATTTGATAGTAACATGTTATAGAAAACAAAAAGCGGCAGTGAAAATTTATTTTTCACCATCTCTGTAAATAGAGCTATAAAAAGTAAAAACAAAAAAAAAATTTCGTTTTTTTCCGAATCTCTTCAAAAATACTTGGAATTTTCCAAATTTTTTGACGGCTTGTTAGTAATGTTCAAACTGAGAACTTTTGTTCCAATTTAACCTAACCTGTATCCTACAGTACACAAGATCCCAATTGTGAGGTTGAAATTGTAACACTCTTTATACATATTATATTAACCTTTAATAATTTTATTATTTTAATTTTGGTATTATTGTAATGTCATTTCTTCTAGTTATGTGTATGGCATATCACTCCAACATGCCCGCGTTTATATCTAGATGGTGGAGTGCCATAAAATTTAAACCTGTCTGTGACGATGAGGGAAACTGGATTGCAAAGCAGTGCAAAGGAGGTTTATCTGGAAGGTATTATTATTTATTTATAGTTAAATGTTATGGTAGATAGTAATCATAACAAAAAATGTTTAAAGTTCACGAGGCGGTACGCCCAGTGTCCTAATTTCCTTAAGTGGTAAATATATTATAACATACACAATTTTATCCAATACCTCTTTAGAAGGTATATAAAATCATATATTTTTATTGTGACTCTATAGGGAAAAATTATTAATTCTCATTCTAATAATTTTTCTCGAGAGAACAAAGCCGTCCAAACCGGATGTTAATTAACGTTAGCCCATTATGCTCATTGCTTAGTAGTGTCGATATTGCCTTGGTACTGCCCTTTTGTTGATTTCATACTCACACTGTATAGAATGTCGTAGGTAATCAGTAAGTAAATAAACATCTAGTGAATGCTGGTGGTGTTTGATCCTTTGATTTGTTTTCATTAAATGTTTATACCCTGTATGGATATAAATTTAAAAAGTATAAATTAAGCCCTGATGGTGGTCCGGACTGCACCGAAACGTTGGCAGTGATTTAAACAATAAAAAATTGTCCAAATAGCTGAAATCTTACCTTTAATTTAACAGTGGTAGGTAATATTATGGGAGCCCTTTAGTCAGAGCAAAGAAACGGTTTTTCTACGTTCCTAATCCGCCTATCCAGCTTCGGTACTTTCCTCGAATTTTGCACACACAAAATTACACCGAAAGATCTTTGGTGGCTTCTTTTGAAGTTGTCCAAAACTTCTTTCAAATTGATTAAATCATTACCCGAAAACAAAATTATGTTTTATAATTCTTACCTTTTTCAAAACGTTGTGTAGCTAAGAAAAACACAGTAGCAAAATAGAATAAACAGTAGTTATTATAATTATTATTCTTCTATTCCCTGCTTGGTAAGGACTCCTTAGTGACACTGTTTGGGGGGGGGGTAAATTAAAAAAAGACATAAAAAATTTCAATGAATAAAGTGGATGGAGTTTCCTGCAACTTTTTAAACGCTCACGTCAAAGTTAAATGGGTTTAATTCATTTGAAGGGATTATATAAGAGTTAAATTCTAAATTTTTGTAATCTGAATATTATTTGACACCAAGTTTTGAAATCCTTGTAGGCATTTTCGTATCTCTTTTTCGACTTTTCGGGAAATAGAGCTGGTCATTTTATGGGATTTCTGACAACACTTTTACATTGACAGAATGTTTAAAATAATACATGATTTCTTGATTTCCATAGCAACAAGTCGTGTCCATGAAAATTTGTTTATTTCAATCTATTATACTTACGTGCAGGATATCTAACTTGGATTGAAAATTGAGGAAATCGTCCATAATTCTTAAAGAGACCTAGTACAGGTTGTAATTAAAAGAGACACAAGGTCTTGGTCTCGAAACTGTATAATAACATATAAAAGGGTAACACGTGTTTCGCCCTTTCGGGCATCATTAGACCTAAAATAAGAAACCTAACTAACGTCATTATTAAACAAAATAAAAATGTATACCTTGCGGTTCTAAATTAAAAAATACACCAACGCTACATTTAGATGTACCTTTTATAAAAAAAACAAAATGTCAGAGAGTAGTCAGATCAGTTCGGTCAGATCAGGTCATCAATAAGAATTATGGCAATGTAAAATTATGTTTTTTAGGATAAACATACTTTTTTCAATTTAATAACAAATTTTTAGACAGAGTTTTGGTTTGGCTATGGGATTGTTTCTTTCCCCTTTCTTAATAGAGGTATTTTTAAATAACTTGTAAGATAAAATAATGAAAAGTAATTTTGCACGTTTGGATATAAAAGCAACAAGGTTGAATTGAGTGAGTTTTTGACTTATGTCAATACCTTACACGAGAGGATTAGGTTTGCATTGGAAAGTGAGGTACAGGGTAAACTGCCGTTTTTAGATCTCTTGCTCATAAGGAATAATAACCAAATAAATAAATTTTGAAATATTTAGAAAACCATCATTTACCGATGACATTATTCAGATTTTATCTAATTATGTTTAAACACATAAATTTGCCGTCTTTAATTTCTTCCTTTATATGTTATTTAAACTACCACTATCGAAGGAAGCATTTATTAAAGAGTTAAACATAATTAAACAAATCGCTTTTAATAATGATTTCACCATTAATTATACAGGGTGTCCCAAAAGTAATGGGACACAGAGCAACAGAAGACTCCTTTAGACGAAATAATGCGATCTGTCTAAACTTGCCTTATCCCAAAACTGATAACAACCAAGATACAGGGTGTCAAAGTTTTAATTGTGTTTTCGTTTTTTTGCGATTACTTTTTAACGAAACGATATAGCAGCACAAAATTAAGGGTTTTGGGGTTTTTTGAGGTGAGGAATTCATAATTAGCCATAGTTTTTGTGTAACCAGTAGAGGGCGCTGCCTACGACATGGCCCACTCCTTTTAGCTAGCATAACTTTGTTTAGGCTTTTTATATCGACCCGACTATTAAAAAAATAAGTTACTTCACTTCTTTTACATCAAAAATGTATAACTTATTGAAGTCGCTAGGAACAACCATTTCCGAGATAATCGCATTTCATATGTCCAATGCAACTAAGTACGTGGTCCAAAAGCAACGGAGAATCGAGCAACGGTACATTTCTGACTTAAAATTATTGTAAATGAGCTACATTAGCTAAGTGTCAGTTAATGTAGATACTTAAGGTTTACTATTTTTTTCTAATAAAAACGCTTTTTCGTATACGGAATTACTAATTTTATTTTAAACAAAAAATTTTTTTAATACTTACTTAATAACATTTAAAAGTAACAAAATAGTTAGAAATAAAAATGCTAACGCCATGATAGCAATTGTTCAAAATGGCCACCATTGATTTCAATGATTTAATTAATTTAAATATTTTAGAATTCTTGCATTAAAAATATCGAATGCAATTATCTCGAAAATGGTTGCCCCCAGCGACTTTAATAAAGTATACATTTTTGATGTGAAAGAAGTAAAGTAACTTATTTTTTTTAAAGTCGGATCGATATAAGAAGCCTAAACAAAGTTATGCCAGCTAAAAGGAGTGGGCCATGCCGTAGGCAGCGCCCTCTACTGGGTACACAAAAACTATGGATAATTTTGAATTCCTCACCTCAAAAAACCCCAAAAGCCTTAATTTTGTGCTGCTATGTCATTTCGTTAAGAAGTAATCGCAAAAAAACGAAAACAAAATTAAAACTTTGCCACCCTGTATCTTTGTTGTTATCAATTTTGGGATAAGGCAAGTTTAAGTAAATCACATTATTTCGCCTTAAGGAGTCTGCTGTTGCTCTGTGTCCCATTACTTTTGGGACACCCTGTATATATCTACATATAAACTTCATTACAAATTCTTTAATAGGTACAAACTACAAACTCTCCTACCATATATTGCATGCAAATCCCTTAAATAGTAAAAGTAGATTTAGATGTTTTACATTTTTCGGTAACATATCTTTACAACTAGCAAATTTTTTTTTAAACTTTAATATTTTAATTGCAGTTAACACACTTTAACACGTCACTCAGTTAAAATTAAAGACAAAACAGATCGTTTTTCAAAATCCGTTATTTATGCCTTGAATTGTGATTATTGCCCAAATGTTTATGTTGGTCAGTCGGGAAGAAAGATTTCTACTACCTACGGTGCAGGAACATCTCAGTATTTTTAATAAGTATAAATAGACCGAGACTATAAGTCTGCTTTTGCTAATCATCTGATAAGTTCTGGACATCATTTTTCTTCTCCTACAAACATTAAAATTCTACACGAATTTTCTAAAGGTAAACAGTTGGATCTATAGAAAAAAATGGAAATTACTAAACCTAAAAATAGCCCTACACTTACTTGTGTTTACGATGTATTTAATTTTGAGCTGGATTTGATCTTCAATAATATTATTAAGTAGTTTGGTGTTTGATTTTCTTGTTTATAACCTGATTTATTCCTTGTTTACAATATGATTTATGAGTCTGGTACTATCACTTCTTAATAATAATAATAATAAGTTTATTTAAAATTTAATAATATAATAAATATGTTTATGTTGTCTTCGATAAACTTATTCTTCAATCCCCTGAACCTGAAACTGAGCTTGTTAATTAATTTTAAGGCACAGAACTGTTAAGCTGTTCTTTTATTTATCCCAACAAAGATAATTTTACACTATACCATATTCGTTTATTCTTATTGTTGACCTAATCTGACTGAAATGAACTGACTACTCTCTGACATTTAATTTGTTTTTTCTAATTTGGTATCTATCATAACAAGTCTATTACGATACGCATTTGCGTATCGTAATGAAGCTATTTTGATACGCGTTTTTTCTTTATTTGATGTTGGTAACATTTAAATGTTTTATTTTATTGACTTTCGCGGCCTTTGTGATTTACGAGAAAACCCATTTTTCGCAGAGGAAAAATAGCTTGATAACCTACTTTTTTATTTTGCGTGGATAACAGTCATGTATGTTGGTTGCATAAATCTATAAATCAATCTTTTGTAGATGCTTCAATCTATCATTTTCTGCCAAATCCTATCCAAAATTCAATCTACTAACCTTCCAATGTCGATTTTAACTTCAACTTTATTTGAATTTTCCATCTTCCCTATACTAACTTGCAATGCCGTGACGTAAAATCACGTCTTTTGAAATTCGAAAAAAAGTAGCAAAATCGCCCGAATTTCCGAACGCTCTGTATACACAGGCGTATACAAGGGGGTATTAATTAGTAGTAAGTAATAATTACCCCCCCCCCCCTCAAGATTACTTAAGCGTAGTTTAATTTTTGTCCTTACTCCTTAAAGTTGCTATTATCTAGTATCCTAGCCAGGCACGTAGATAATGGGGTACAGGGGTCCCCGGTCCCCCCCGAAACTCGAGCTCTCATTTCGGCAACATAGGCAACACATTAAACATTTCCTGCACTATTACACATTTCCTTCACCTCTATTATTACTGGGTTTGTTTTTGTGCTTTTCTTGAGGATTTTGTGTTGTGTTTTTTATTTTTTCCACTTGAAAACCAAGCACCATGATTCAAAAAAGGGCGTGGCACCCAAAAAAATTTCGCCTGCGGCGCTTTTTTTTTTGCGCCTTTGGCGCGGTCCCCCACAACGTATTCCATCCAATTTCAAATCTCATATCGCTAAAATAACTTTAGAATCTCGTGGTGAAAATGGGTCAATAAATCAAAAAATGACAGATAATTTTTGTTGTCCAGAGGATACTATGATAAAAAATAGTATTACCAACATCAAATTTAGACATAAAAATTTACAAAATTTGAAGGATTTATTTTCTTTTTAAATATGTGTTTTTTATTGAAAAAGTGAAAAAACTAAAAATTAGAAAAAATAGTATAACGAACGTGTTATATAAAGCAGTTTTAAGCACTTGTCCCGCAAGCGGCTCGTTTTTTAACATGGACGCGTGCTATAAAATGATGCTTAATAAAACGTGTACATTAATATACTATTGTTTATAATACATCTAAATGTATAGTAGGTGTACTTTTTAATTTAGAACCGCAAGGTATGAGTTTTTATTTTAATTGTTTTGTTTAATAATGTACATTTGTTAGGTTTCTTATTTTAGGTCAGATGATGCCTGAACAGGCGAAACACGTGTAACCCTTTTATGTGTTATTTATTATACAGTTTCGAGGCCGAGACTTTGTGTCTTTTTCAATTATAAACTCTTATTTTTTTTAATATAGAGCAACCGGAGTAGACCAAATTTAATACACAACTTGGAAGGTAGTGCTCTTGACCAGTCTGACTAATTTTACGCGCCCTAATTATCGCTCGGGCGCAAACCATGTCCTCGACTGGAAAGTGCTACCCACCTCCCTTAGGTATAGTGTAAAGAACTATTAACACCACTTTAACAAATTTGTTTTATTTTAGATGTATGTGCTATAGTGCAACAGGAGTTAGACTGTTTGGACAAGCGCTGTATACTGAATCAGCTGATATGACATGTGGTAAGAAAAAACTTGTGCGATTATATTTCTGTTTAGACAATTATTTCTTAGGGTAGGTATGATACCAGTGCCGCCGAAACAACTATTCCTTAGGAGAAAATGGGCATATAGAAACCTTTTTTGAAGTAAAGATAATAATCTCGTACCTACTTAAAAGGAACTCGAAATAAAATTCTTAAGAATTCTAGGAATAATGTTAAAATAAAATACTTTAACCGCGAAACTAGAGCTGTGGAAAAAATAGAAATCTAAAATATTACAATGCTAACCCATATATAATCATGCTTTGGCTGTTTAATTAAAAGATCACTAAAACTATAATACTATGGATTACATCATTCCCACTGCATCTTCAGGCGTTGTAGCTCTAGAAACATTATTACACTATTTAAATAGTGTTAGGGATAACAAAGGTTTGGAAAAGTCAAAGGTAGAGAAGACAAGGTGAAGGAGGGGGGGGGGGGGGGGGGGGAAGTAACCCCCGTTAGTGCTTGTGTATCAAGCAGCTATATAAACATAATAATTAAAAGTAGAATATACAGATAGCTGGACCAACACTAGCACAACAGCACAATTATTATAAATAAGTAGATAAACAATATCATTCATTAAATGATAGAAGAGTTTTGGAGTTGCGTTGTCTTTATTTGTTTCAAGTCGCAAGGTTTCAACTGATAGTCGCCTTCAGGTGAATACTAAATAAGCCAAATTACTATAGCTCTATTTATAATAGCTAGGTGCATAAGATGGGTGCAGTTATGCGTTAAATTTGTGCGCAGTATTATTCTATTACTATATTAACTAAGCAGTTAATATAACAAAAGTTTCCAGATATTTCTTATATCTAATGATGGCTTACTAAAACAACCTAGGTTCTGGTGTATAGCAGCAGCTTCCTTGAACTTCCTCCAGTGTGGTTAAAGAACCCCACGCGCATAAAGATGCAGGATTTCATCTTCTGACATGATATGATGGCAATATGTCCAGGCATAGTCAGCTGTACCTAACTTTATGGCCTCTCCTTTTAGCATATTGTTTCTGTGGTCTTTAATCCTTGCTTCGAGTGGTCTTAGTGTCTCACCAATATAAGATTGGCCGCCCTTGCAGGGGATCCGGTAGAGACAGTTTTTTCTGTCTTTTTTGCTTGTTGGTTTTGCCTTCTTCAAGTGGCTTCTTAAGGTGTCTCTCGAGCTGAATACTTTATTGATGTTATATCATTGTCCTAGTTTTCTTATACTCTCAGATACTCATTTGGCATACGACATGTGCCGGTTGTGCCGCTTTTTTTACTTGTAGAGCGCGTTTGGCCGATTATTAAGATTTTCCGATATTTTGTAATTATTAGGCATCAAAGAGGGCTTGGATTAAAAAACGTAGGGCTTGGTTTAGATCACAATGATATTATGGGGACAATATATCTAACCAAATCTAGGTTAAAATTTTGTCAAATTCATATTATGACATGATATGCCAAACTAATGAGTAATCAAATAAGTAGACAAATACAAATTTATTTTTTTTCTACTTCTTACTCGGTAAGTACTTCATTTTGATACTGATTTGAGGGAGGTAAGTACGTTTTACCTAGGGAAGTACAAAGTACGCCAGCATAGAATTCTCGGTGACTCTTTCATCACTTGCATTAATACTGCACCAATCCTTGAAGTCCTTGTAACACCGATTGTACCGGTCCTTCGATATCTGAGGTAATAGAGCAGCGCAAGCTGCATTCGCAACGGCATCGATATCCATTTTTTCGATTTCTTTAAAAAACTGACACTGACAGAACGTTTGTTTGATTATGAACATTATGAATTCCATATCAGTCAACGTGTCAACACTAGGAAACCTGTCATGCATACAGGGTATTTCAGTTGGATAGCTCAAATTATAAAATTAAAAAACATTTTTTTTTTAATTTGAGGGAACTGGAGTAGAAAAAATATAATACAAAACTCGGGAGGCAGTATTCTTGACCAGTCTCGGACTATTTTGCAAGCCCTCGCTGTCGCTCGGGCGCAAACTATGTCCTCGACTGGTAAGTATCACCTGCCTCCCTTGTAGTGTAAATAACTATTGTTGTTTACAAAATTAACAAAGTAAGAATACCTATACAGAAAGAAAAAGAAAAATAATTACATAAATTGCTGAAATTGGCCACCGCCATGCTCCAAGTATGAATTCACACGTCTCTTCATATTTTCGAAAGTGTTGACCAGCATCTCTGGGGAAATGTTACCACAATCTTGGATAATCCTTTCTTGTAATTGTTCTAAATTTGCAACTGGTGTTTTTTAAAATAGTGTTCTTTAAATGAGGAAAAACGAAGTAATCCATAACCGTTAAACAAGGTGATTTAGGTGGGAATTCAATGTCTGATTGAAAGCTGATCAATCTGTTGTCGAAAAAATTGCGTAAGTAGTTAATAGTTTCGGCGGCTGTATGGGCGGTTGCACCGTCCTGTAGAAAATATCCAAAACGTAGTTCGTCGTCAAGTAATTGCTCCACAAATGGATTCAAAATATTGTCTTGTCTCTATACCGCTGTGCTGTAACTGTGTCATGGAAAAAATAGGACCAACAATTCTTCTTCGAGAAACAGCTAACCAGATACCAATTTTTTGAGGGTGCAATGTGGACTCTCTGGAAATTGAGATTTTCACTACTCCACATGCATGTATTCTGAGAATTCACATAACCGGAGAGGTGGAACCAGGCTTCATCCGAAAAAAATGTCAGGTCTAATAAATCATTTCTTTCCAATACATTTTGGGTTTACCATTAAGAGTAATTCCTGCGTCTTTCAAAATCTGCCGCTTGTATTTCTTGGAATACTTGCACTTTATAAGGAAATAAATTTAGCGGCTTTTTAAGAATAGTCCTGCATGTTCCATAAGATTTTCCCACTTCTTGGGACAGGCGTCTTATACAATTTGTTGGCGTATTTTGCATTATTTCACGAACGTTTGCAACAAATTCTTCTGTTCTTACAGATGGTCTTCCTGCTACTTTTTTGTGTTGTCTAGAACCTGTAGAACCCTAAACACTCCACGGTTCTTTTCAGGCAACGATAAAAATCCCCAACAATAAAAGCAACGTTAGGAAAATGTTCGTGAAAATCGTCCATGCACAAACCCGGATTGTATTGACACTCACCATTTACTGTAACCCCGTTTCGAAAATACGCTTCAACCATGAATGTTTTGTGCTGTTCCGTAAAGCCCATCGTGTGAATTGTTCAAGAAATTGGAAAAATTAGCGATGAATCAAATTACTTGTAACGACTATCAAAGATGACGGAATAACTAATTGATTGTTAATTCAGGTAGTTACTGAGACCAGTGACACCCAACAGGTATTAAGCTCTACGGCTAAGCATTACGTCCTTAGATGCAAGGCCCTCTTTGATGCAAATAACTTTTGCTCGCACGGTATAAGAAATTTCTGGGAGTCCTTATTAAGTAGAGAATAATAACACACCCGAATTAAACGCTTGACTGCACCCATCCCAGTTATGCTTGAGTATACCTAGCTAGTATAAATAGGGCTGACGTTACTTTGCTTATTTAGTATTCACCTAAAGACGACTGGCGATACGTACCAGTTGAAACGTTGTGATTTAAAACAAATAAAGACAATCAGTGTCCAAAACTCTTCTATCATTTAAGTTTTGTTTCCAACCTTTAAACAGACAATGATTCATGTCTTAACAATCTTCTTGTTTTCAATTGTTGCCTGGTTGTGAGTATGTGTCGAGGTTTATATTTACTTGAAATAAAATATTTATAATATTATGTGTTTAAGCATGCAGTAGAAGAAAATCAGATTTGGAACGGGCCGGTCGCGCCTATGTAAGTTTCCATTGTAATAGCATTGGTAACTATGAACCTATGCAATGCGACATAGAGAAAGAAATTTGTTGGTGTGTTGAACCGAAAACTGGAGAACCAACTGCACCATTTGTTCCTGAAAAAGCGAAGAAAAAACTTCCTTGTTGTACGTATATTTCTTGAGTCTCGGTAAAGCAAAAATATTAGATTTAAAGATATTTAGTTATTGCCTATTCGTTTTGTCTATACTGACTTTTTTAGATAGGATTAAAAAACTAGTGATATATTTAAACTTAAAATTTGTTAAAAAAATAAGATCTTTATTTACAGATTTGGAGATTGACATAGGATTGCAGTATCTTAGACAATGCGAGAGTAAAAAATTCGCCACAACAATGATCACTAAAAAGTTAAAAACTCATGGCGTGAAATCGGTTGAGACCGATACTCTGCTTTGTGATGCCGATGGCAGTTATGGTGCATACAGTATTTCAAGCGGAATGTATGTATTAATAGATACGTTCCGTAAATTTTCTAATCAATAATTATTCAATTCGTTAACATAGCAGAAATGATTTGATCCAATTTTGTTTAAAATGAAAACGTGAAATTTTCCTTTATTATTGAATTTCAAGTTTTTAACCATTTCCATGAAAATTTAGATATCTTTCTCCAGTGAGGCTCTCATCAAATAAAAATGGTCCCATTAACCTATTTTCAGTAATGCCCGCCGATACATTACCTTTTTATTATACTGGGGTGATTTTCCTGTGTCCAGTATCTGTAGTTTTGTCTATTAACCTAACCATTTAAAGAAAACGTAGCTTCATCTAAAAAACAAATTATTTGAACAGTTCGCTGATTAATTATCTGTTAGCTCAATCATTATTTCACAAAATTGCTCTCGCCTATCAGGACCATCTTCCAATAACTCATGAATAACTACTGGTTTTTATAGGTATAAAACTTCTCTTTTAAAAAAAACTAGGTATGATGGTTTGATGAGTATTGTACTCACGCCCGAGTTGTGTGCTTAAATTAGGGTAAACCCGTTAGAGATGGCGCACGTTTTTTCAAAGTCGCATAAAAAATCAGATTTACAATTTTTAGATAGGAATTATTTGTTATATGATTATACTGAGTAAAATAAAAGTAGAGGATACAAAAAACAAAACTTAATTTAATTTTAATGACCATAAATTGTATTTAAAAAAAAACATAAAAAACCATCTCACCACATGGGTAACTTGTCTGATCATTTTGGACAGTTTATGAATTTAAGAATGAGTGTTAAAGTCAAACCAAATACCTTTACACTAAGAAAATAACTACAAAGTCAATTGAAAACATGAATATATCTCTGAGTGGCCTTAACTGGGCTGATTTTTATGGAATAAATGACGTTGAGTGCATGGCGATGTTCTTGGTCAGCCATTGTCAATCCCTTATACGGAAATATTTTCCACTTAAGAGTGTTGGGGACGATCGGCCGCCTGTTCGTTGGTTTAACCAGGAATTAAGGAACAAAAGAGAACAGTTATCCACTGTTAAGATAATGAGGAGGGGGTCTGATGATCCGCTGTACGGGGAGCTTTATCGGAAATTGCACAAAAATTATAAAAAAATATAACAAAAGCAAAAAAAAAGCATATAAGGTAGGTGCGCCTATTAAGGCCCACTTAACTTAAGCTATCCTAGAAAAATATGATAAAAAATATTTTTTACCTTGTTAGGTCATTATACCATTGTCTTGGGTCTGAACTGTTGCCAAGTCACATTACAATGTGAATATACTCATCAAACCGCCTAAAAAACAATTAACAAAAAAAAGTTGCAAAGGGCCTTATTTGGAGCCAGTATTCTAAACAAGGCCCATCGCTGTTCCAAATAAGGCCCTTATTGGGAAATGCGTATTTCTCATTAAGATAAGTTATGAAAAATGCAACAAGTTAGTTTGAAAATTTTATTGTATTCGAAATAAGTAATATAATGAGTAATAAGCCATATAACAAAAGTAATCCTTAAGTGTTAACAGCTGAAAATGCGTTTTTACTTATGAACAAGATGGGCGTAAAAATCCTGGCTCTACGTCTTTTTTTGTTAGGCCTATGCATTCCTCATGTACATATCTAAGGCACATTGACCTAAGTCTCATATCCATTACTTTATCCTGGTCGCATAAATAACAATACCACTTTTCAACCACCTTCCTATTTTGAACAACTTTTTTTTTTTTTTCTGTTGTTGCTGCTCCCTTTTTCGTCGCTCCCCTTTTTGCCGCTCCTTTTTTGTGCTGCTTCCTTTTTATCTTGTTCTTTAAACAAATGTTTTGTAACTCCCTGGGCCCTATAATTTAAATACTTTTTCCTTGGAGTTATTTTTTTTTCTTCCATGTCAGGCGTTGGTAGGATTTCTTTGAAGTTCCCTTTTAAAACTTTCGGCATTTTCCCACTCCTGTCGGAAAAGCGTTCCTCACCTTCCGACGATAAAGTATTGGGAAGTGAATAGTCGGTAAGTCAGTATATTGAATCAAAATTGCACTACTCACAGTTTGGTTTCAGGGATGGTCGCTCGGCGATCCAGGCAGTGTCGAGGATTGTGAGTGGCGTAGTGGAGGGTCTTGAGAAGGGAGAGCATGTGGGTCTTACTCTTTGTGACCTTAGCAAGGCCTTTGACTGCGTTTCTCACGAGGTTCTGATTGAAAAGCTTTCTCGATATGGAATTCGGGGTCTGCCTCTGAGCTTGTTGATCTCTTTCTTGACTTCAGTACAGTATGTCTCTCTTCAGGATGGAGTATCGCGCCGTGTACTGGTAGAGAGTGGGGTACCCCAAGGATCTGTTCTAGGTCCGCTCCTCTTTATAATTTATATGAATGACTTATTCTTACATCTGTCCCCGTACGGGTGCATTTGTTTTGCGGACGACACATCACTGCTGTGCAGCTGTGACAACATTAATGAACTAAAAAACAAATGTAGTGATCTAAAACAAAAAGCAGATGAATGGTTTTCTAAGAATAATCTGAAACTGAATATGGATAAGACCCAGGAAGTCGTTTTCTCGACAAGTCGTAGTGTGGTGAATGGTTCAGAGGCTAAAATGCTTGGTGTTACATTGGATAGTGATTTAAATTGGGGGCCCCACATTCGATCATTGCGGGGCAGGCTATCCTCTTCTATTTTCTTAATAAGAAAGCTTAAACCATTAATTGGACTGGATTCTGTTATGACTGTTTATTACTCACTTTTTCATGCCCACGTTACATATGGAATACAACTGTGGGGTAACTCTGCGGATTCGCATATTGTGTTTAAATTGCAAAAGAGGGCTGTTCGAGCAATTGTGGGTGCAGGGTGCAGGGCATCGAGACCACTGCAAACCTCATTTTATACGTCTGGGAATATTGACATTACCGTCTCTATTTATCTTGCATCAGCTGATTGAAATACACAGTAACATAGATTACTTCAAGCTAAATTCTAACTTTCATAACTACAGCACTAGATCGGCAGTCCTGATTAGAAAACCCAAATATAGACTAGAAAAATCAATAAAGAACTCACCAAAAATTGATGTTTTATTTTTTTAAATTAATTGTTTTTTAAAATTGTTTGTTCATGAGAAGTATTGTTGCTATTACCTTATTGTATTGTGATATTTATAATCTAGTAGCATATAGACTTTGATTATTGATACACTGACCTGCTAAAATTGTATTTTTAACATGTACAAAACGTAGTCAAATAAAATGTATGATTATGATTATGATTATGGGTGAGATGACATAAACACATAATGTAAGAAAAAACAATTTTTTTGGGAAAAATAAAAGTAGAGGATAGGAAAAAAATTCATTTAATTCAACTAAATAAGACATGGTTCTCTTTTTTTTCAAAATAAGAGAAAATTCCATCTCTGGGTGAGATGGCGCTCACACAAAATATAAAAAAAAAATATATTCAAATTTTGTCTCGTGCCACATAGTGGGCATCTATAAAAAATAAAAAGTTAATCTGATAAGCTTCATGCAAGCTAATTATTTTAGCAGTTTCATCTAATAGATTGGGTGAGAACATAGGGTGATATGGCGCGCGCCATCTAACCCAACTTGCATTTGGTGAGATGGCTCGGTATCGTGCTCGGGAACAAATAACAATGTGAATGATTTTAAGGTTAGAAAACAAACTATATGCTCATTTCAAAGCGACAATGTTACAACTAGTAAAAACTTTGGCTAGTTTGACACCCAAATAATTAGATTACTTATTATCTAGAAAAAAAAGGACATGCTGAAATATATAAAGGAAAATTAAAATACCTTAACTCCAAATAATGGGCGCGAGGTGAACGGCATAGACGTTTATTTGCAAATGAAGGTCTGTAGCGATGGCCACGTTGCCGGATATTATTTTGTTTAGGGATATATTGGCACTGCGCCATCTATCCCGCTGCGCCATCTCTACCGGGTTTACCCTATAGGAACATTTCTATAGTACTAATAATATGTTTATTATTTTATTGAGTATACCAGGACGACCACTTTTAGAACTGTATTAACAGTACGGGAAGTTCTCCACCTAGATACTCTCGATTAGCTAAGACGCGGGCGTTGGGGTATTTTTTATTGAACATATCACGGACTTTCTCCTGTGGGGTTACATTGAAAATATTATTTTAAAAAATTTGTCTAGTCAAACTTTGGAAGCACTAAAGATTGCAATTTCAGTGGTATGCAATCGAATCTCGAGAACTGAATTTTATGATTTTATGACCGTTTAGGATATTGCTTGGCGGTAAACGGAGGTGTGAGCATCTGATTTACAAACATTAAGTTTCAATTTAAATTAGTTGTAATAAAGTCCTCATTATTTCGTTTTAATTAGTACAATCATTATTTTTTTCTTGAATATTGGAAAACATTTTGAACCTAATAAAACTAAACGTCTAGTAACATTTGACCTTATTGGTGACTGGTGGCTTTGTGACTTGTGATTTCAAATTTGACATATAAATAAATTGTGCAAAGTGTAATTGGCCCTACGTTAGGCGCCATTTTGAAAGAATAAAAGAAATTGAAGAGAGAGACACCCTACGGCTTATACTTTTATCTCCACAACCCAACATAATTAAAAAAGGTTAAGATTTTCGCTAATAAAGAGAGCTCACATATCGTATTCAAAAAAATGGAGGTAATATCGAGCAATTTCTTTAGATTATTGTTTGTTTTTTGTTACTAACGTATTCATAATTTTATGAAAATAATATGGTTTGAATATTTATTATCTTGTAATGTTTCAAATTTAGTTAATAAAAAATAGTAGATTATTGTCTTAAGAACGAGTGATAACAGTGGCGATTTATTGTTGATTAAAGTTCACTGCAGACATTTTTTGAGGTTTTAAACTTAAATAGCAAATGGTCATTATCAATGCCTTTAGATCATGACTTAAGTTCAGAAAGTCGAGAAACATATCAATGGTGCATTAAAGTGTTAATATTTCGTAAACGGTTTAGGATAGCTATAGCGCATGATTTATGAAAAATGTCTAGAAATAATTGTAGAATCTAAAAATGTAATAATATATAATATGCTTCATTAAAAAAAATTAATGTTGATACACGTAGCATTTTTATGATCCACCCTGTACAATATCATTTTTCTAAAAAAAGTGCATTTCAAGAAAAAATAATTTGGACGGCTTCGAGCGATTTTTAATTAAGTGGGCAATATTCTATATAAAAGGCTGGTCCGTTTCTTTGTCATAACCCTGAATATATTTATTGTTATTTTCATTGTAGTGCTTACTGTACTTGGAGAGACAACACTAAAGTTGGAACATGGCAAGCTAATTTAGAAGGATTATCAGAGGTGTTAAATTGTAGTAAGTACTTTGCTCGATTCCCTTAAAGCTTAAATAAACGTTTGTAACTAGAAATTGAAAAAACCACTTACTTAATTAATTTTATCATTTTCCTTTTGGAACAGCAAAATGGTGAATTTGTTACTGTTCAAGTAACTGTCTCATATTTTATCCAAAACGTTTTAGGATTGGGTACCTTAAATAGTGTTCTGTAAATTTGTACAAATGTACAAAAAATTGTTTCTAGTTCTATGTAAAAATAAATATTTATAAATTGACTTGATAAATTAATAATCCTTTTTATTTTTTAGATTGTGCAAGAGATTTTAAAGTTTATAATCATGGACTTAGCTGTCTAGGTTCCGGGAATTATGTTACGTTACAATCCTACAGAAATGAATCTGGAACGATCCAATACTACTGCGTCGATGAAGATGGTTTTGCGAAAACCGATTTGTTAGCTAGTAAAACCACTAATTGTACACTTTTTTATTAGAAAAAATAGTTTTACCCATATAAATTAAATATGTATAATATAAGTTGAAAGTAATACAATTATATTTTATTTAAATAAAAATAAATCTGCATTAATTTTGTTAAACTTGCCATATCATTGTGTGTATAAAAAATCGTTTTTTTTTTGCTTGAAAGGCTACAAAAATGATTTTAAAGTTTAAGTTTTTGTTTCTTAAAAATCTTGTTTTTTTATTACTTCTAAGCTTTCTGTACTTCTTAATAGATTTAAACTCTTTAGGCCGCTATGGACATTGAATTGATGGTTAGATATTAATTTTATATTCCAGGAACAAAAAAAAACATCATGATCAGAAAATACTTTTTCAAATTTCTTCAATATATAATTTACTAACTATGTAGCACACACAAACATACAATACAATAAAACGTCTATATTTCCTGCTAGCTACATCGCTCATTTAGGCAACTCCGTTTCGACAGCTTGAACCACAGCAAAGCTTTGTCATCCTCAGTGGGGCGCCACATCCAAGCCAAAAGACCTTATCATGCCCCATGTGAGATTGATTGCGGCCAGATTACGATCTAAAACAAATATACCGGAGATTGTAGACAACTTAATTTAAATGGGAAGTTTTGGCATTTCTTTTTACATTACTTTTAATAGATATGTCTGGTGATTACGTATTATTAGATCGGCAAAAACAAAAACCTAATTCAATTTGATATAAAGGGCGTTCTATGATTTCTACATGAAGATAAAATAATTATAAATGAAATTTAATTTTAAAAAGAACCAAAAGTGTGTACAGAGTGTCCCACATTCGAGCCTCATCATGGGGATCTAGGAAACTAAAAGATACATCATTGGTCAAATTGTAGCAAAGGTGCGGAACTTTGTGCCCAGTAATATTGTAAAAAAAACAAGTTCTTTTTTTTAGTTTTTGATATTTAAAAAAAAAATTGAGTTTTTGTTTTTTTAAATTCTTCGACCTATTTTACCCACTACAGAAAAACAAACACAACATTTTTAAGGCAACGTTTTTCGCTGCATATTGTCGTGTTTTTAGAATTTTGGTACAACGTTTCGTTTTAGTGGAACTATTATCAACTTAAATTTTTTAAATACGAACCTCCATTTTTTATTTTATTTTTGGAATTTTCTTTGTTTTGTACTGCTGTAGTTATTATTATTTTTATATAACCAATAAGTATTTTTTTCTTGGATAATAAAGGTACGCTTGTGTTTTAAAACGATTTTTTTGTTGGAAATAGAACCTCTTTTAGTTAAAAGTATTTTCAAATTCTAGCGATCAAATCAAGTGAAGTTGTAATACAATTTTGTTTATATATTATTTATACCTAAATTATATGGTTAACGAGATAATAAAATGTGAAAATTACATTTTTTTGTATTATATATCCAAATAGCTCATTTATTTGTTTGAAGGTGGTAGAAAATTATTTATCAAAAGAACTACTTTGACTTCCTTATATTCCTCCTATATAAAAAGTTACTTAACACAACGTTGCAATTAATTAGTATCTAACCGTTTTCAAGTGTAAACTAAATTATAATTCTAGGGCTGCTGTCTTAAATACTATCCATGTGCAATGATGAAGTGTGGAGTTTGAGCTATTTTGTTCCTTGTTCAAAACAAACAGTTCAAACTTTACACTCCAGAAATAAAAAATAAAGTTATTTTTATTAAAATTTTTATTTAAATACCCATCTGTGGTTGCTGGCTCACTAAAAAAAACACGTGACATTATTTGAAAATTTCAACGAAAGGGTTTTTTATATTGTCAATTAAGCTGCAATTATTTATAAAAATAAGTGGCATAAATTTAAACTTTTAGCAGTAAAACAGGTATAATATTGTTAATTCCATATTAAACTAAAGATGGTTAGATATCGTTAACTTATCGCTTGGTTCTATCTAAAGAAACCAATACTTATATTTTTAAATTACAAAATTTTATAAACTAAAAATTTTATAACAAATAATATACATCATGTCGTTATCTGGAATATTACAAATATTTGAAAAAAACTTATTTTTTATAATTTTATATAATAAAAACCCTAAAAAATAGTCTGGAAAATTCTGTTTTTTTTTGGACGAGTAGACCAGCGCAGTAAGTCTGCGAGCCCAAAAAAAAGTTTCCGGGCATGTCGTGTATACTATTTATTCGGCAACCGTCCGGAAAAAGAAAACCCGTTCGGAAAGTACCCACTTCCCCGACGCTTTTATATTACCCAAATTAGATTGGAAAAATCATGAAAAATGCTATTTTCTCAAAAAAAAACGTCTGGGGAGTGTCTATACTTGCCGGACGGTTGCCGGAACAAGCACTTTCGGTTGGAAAGTCAAAGTCAATAAAGTGGCACTTTAAAACTTTTAGAAAGTCAGAAATGTCTACATTACATACTTTTAATGGTTCTAAATGAATTATTTACTGTTTAACAATTTCAATTCCACTTTGAATTTTACGATAACTTTATTACAACGCAATTAGATAATTTGGATGGATCTAAAATGAGACATAAACAAGTAAATATTTTTTAGAGAAATTCCATATTATCCATATTATTATATTTTGCAAAATTAACTGGAAATACAGATTTAGATATATTCCGCTCCAAGCTAATAAACATTACCCGAATAACCTCACTTACCGAAGAAATAATAATCCTGGGTTAAAATAATCGAGTTTCTACACACCACGCACTGGCGAGCTATTAGTTGATAGCTATTTCAAAAGATTACTAAAAATTAATCCATAGCCACAATAAATCACAAACACACCTCATCAATACGCTCACTGGGTGCAATAGTGGCACATCTCAATAATTGGTCATATTAAGTAAGTGATACCATATTACCTTGAATACCTTATTTGTCACACTAATAATAGTGGCATAAAGTTATCTCTAGTGGAACTCGCTAGATGGCACTAGTGTCACTATTGAATTTCGCGCTTTTTTGATCGAGTACGTAGACAACAGTGGCACTTCAATTTTAATACGATAAGTTGGAACAAATTTTACATTTTTAATAATGCAACAGTGGCATAATACAGGTGGTGTCAATATTGCATGTTATTATTTTATATTTTATTGCTAATTTTTGTGGAATAAGTTTAGTTGTGCCAGTATTGCCTTTTCAATTGTAAATTTTTTATTTATGTGTCGTTATTTATTGTTAAAGGCTAGACTATTAGTTCATGTTCAAACTAAATAAACAACATGTTTTATTTTTTAACCTGTTCCTGTTCCTTTTTGCAATAAAATATTGTTAAAACAGAAACACATATTTTTAATCAAAATTAATTATTAAAACAGACCATTTTATTTAATAAAGTGACGAATGTACGTAGAAGTCAACAATGGCACAACTTAATATTTTCCAATTTAATAAAAATATATACAGTTTGAATAAAAAAATAAAGTGCAATACCATTCGACCTTAAATATTCAACATAATTTATTATTAGTTTTCTAATTAAACAAGACAGCTTCTTTAAAACTCAAAATATTTAATTGCCAGATTACAAATTGTTGATTTTTTCAAAACTTACAATTTGTTAATGTGCCATTATTGCACCCAGTGAGCGAATAGTGTATCGTTAAAAAATAAATGAATATATGAAAAATTCCTAAAATTCGGCATCACGTGTAAATTATGAAATGTAATAAAAACGCCCGCACAGCGTGACCACAGTGATTTTACATGAACATTATAATTTTATGTCGTTAATTGGGAAATAAATAATTTTACGGGTAGAAAAAAAAACACACACTTATATTTAGTGTAATATTTTTACTTAATAGGTAAGATAAATGAATCAAAGATAAATAATATAACTTTCTTTTACACACACATGCAGTAGGTTATGGGCAGTCAGGAGAAAACATCATTGATTTTTTGTTAAAAACGCTTTCTGACCGGGACAAAATGTAAAGAATTATGTCTCCTTATATTTTATACTGTGGGATAATCTATTTTAAATACAAAAACTTGGTCATAACCTCCGTATGCTACTTAATTTTTAAATAGATAATTTTACTCGTTTCCAATATACAGGGTGTCCGGAAAAATGTGGGAAATCTCCCGGATATGAAAAAACATGTGAAAAGAATACAAACTTCTTTCGTATCGGCCTCCTCTTCGGAGATATTATGGGCTCCCAAAGAGCTCCCATGGAATTAAGTTTTTGACACATTATTATTAAACCAACAGGTATATTTCAATTTTTTTTCCATATGATCTGTAAGACCCTTCAAATTACTATTCCAGAAAATGTTGCGACTTTCTCACAGCTGCAGAGGGTCGGACTAGCTGTGACACTAATGTGCCCATTTTTTTTTACGCCCTGTATGATAAAAACTTTGGACAACGTTTTTTAACATATTACATACCTTTAACTATTGACTAAAAATTAAATAGGTACTCTTCATTCATGTCGCTAATCCTAACCGTTTTCGGAAAAACGTAATTTTATTGCGATCATGTATTAATATGGGTTAAAAGTGAACATTTATAATTTATATAGGAACAAAGATGTATCTTTTATTGAAATACGCTAAATATACATGATGTAAATATGTTAAAAATTACGTTTTTTCGGAAATGGTTAGGATTAGCGACATGAATGAAGAGTACTTAATTTTTAGTCAATAGTTAAAGGTATGTAAAAAACGTTGTCCAAAGCTTTTATCATATATAGGGCGTAAAAAAATGGGCACATTAGTGTCACAGCGAGTCCGTCTCTGCAGCTGTGAGTAATTCGCAACACTTTCTGGGTAGTAATTTGAAGGGTCTTACCTGGTATACATCCTATGAAAAAAAAATTAAAATATACCTGTTGGTTTAATAATTATGTATCAAAAACTTAATTGCATGGGAGCTCTTTGGGAGCCCATATCTCCGAAGAGGAGGCCGATGCGAAAGAAGTTTATATGAACTTGTAGTATTCTTTTCACGTGTTGTTTTCATATCCGGGAGATTTCCCACATTTATTAATAGGCCATTCAACGTGAATCACCCTGTATAGAGGAATTTTATGATGACATTTGTTTAATAACTGATGTTTGTCCACCAGCGTGTTATTTCGTCGACTAGAAAATATGCAAACAAAGTGGAAGAAAATTTACTTTCACAAAAATTCGCCGAAAACGTAAAGCAAGCCGCCGGCTAAACCTCTTCCGGTATCCATTGTCGCAAGCGGGCATTATCCCTATTCTTCTTCGAGGTGCGAATACTGGTCCTAATCCGGTTCACGGTGGTATTAGGCCGGATTAGTACGGGACATTGGCCGCACACAATCAGTGTTTACCTAAGCCCCGATACGTCGATAAACTGGATAAGTGATAACTGAGGGCTTTATTAACACTGTATCAGCTGGCCAGAGAAGGCTTCATGATCTTTCTTGGACAGTAGCGCCACTAAAGGCGTTCTAATTGCTTAACGACACTACCTAACAAACTTAATAGAGGTTCGGAGTATGCTGTACCTAAAACTGTAAACAATATAAAGAGTTTAGTTAAATAATTTCTAGAAATGGTAGTTTTTGTGGCTGTATTAAATATAACTAAGGCTGTTATGCTTTCGGAGTAAGACGCTGTTGCAACAATCTCTACGTACTGCATGGGTGCTCAGTTTCGAGTTACCTTGTGCTGGGTTCCTGGCCATTGCAATAGAGATGCTAACGAGGCTGCTAATGCGCTCGCCAGGGAAGGCGCAGGTATGTCTGCCGAACTAGCAGAGAATACTGTGGCTACTGCAGAGTCGTTACCATAATTACATAAAGTCGTATGTTAAAATAAGTAGTTTTGAGATAATGGACTTGTAAATATTTGAAAATTTCACTGTAGAATATTTGCTGTCTTATTTGAAATACCGCCGAGTGGAATTTGGATTAATTGATCAAGAGTTATATTTTCGACATTATGGTTGTTAAAAAAATTGATTTGCTCAGAAAATTTTAAAAAATTCATGCACATACGACCTTTTATAAATAAAAGTTAAATTTACTTGCTACTTACGACATTATATCAAACGTGTGTTTTTAATAAATCATGGAATAAAATTCGTGTTTTTATTACAAAAACCATGAAATCTTAAGGTTAAAATGGGAATGGGGGTTTACTTTTACTTGTACAAGTTTTTGCCCAAGTAGGGACAAGTCAAGTTACTTGCCAAGTACCGCGTAGTGCGTAGCCCTGTTGACACGCGAAGTCTAACTATATTCGTCGTGAGACAAAGTCGTATATGCGTAGATACGACTTTCTTTCATATTCTTTATATTAAACTTCAAGTAATATTTTGACAAAACGTTGTAAGTGGGTATATACGACTTTATGTCAATAATTTGTTTATATTGTGTTAGCGTATGTGCACTATGCATGCACATGCGACTTTATGTGATACTCATATTATTAATTTGTGCCTGGATATCGGAAATTAGGTTTAATTGTCGGGACATACGACCTTCTGTGGTACTGTAAAACTCATTTTGGTACATACGTGACTTAGGAATAGGTCATTTTTAGACTTTTCCATTATAAATCACTTACAACCTTCTGTTATATTGCATAATAGACAATAATTACATACGATGATGTAAATATCTCAAAACACTAAAAATTTCACATACGACCTTATGTAATTATGGTAACGTGCTAGACCACTGCGGGATCGGTAAAAGAGAAGATATACCGTACAGTTAAACAACGTCTACAAAGCAGATGGACAGAGCTAACAACCTGTAGCATCTCCAAGCAATAATTGTGGTCTCTAGTTGATAATAAAAAAAAACCGCAGCGTTATTACAGCACAGTCGGAAAGACCTAAGAAATATCACTGCCGCAGTCACCGGACATTGCCTTTTCAGTTCGAATGAAATTTTAATTAATATATAATGCCAATTTAAAAACATATCTTACTAGCGCATCTACAGACGTTTTCATTTTCAATTATTATAATTTAATTACAGTGAAACCTCTCATAAGCGGACATTTCTATTAAGCGGATACTTTTTTTAGTCCATAGTCCGGAACTACGTAATATAAAACCCATAAAAGTCGACCTCTTTTCGGTGGACTCGGACACGCCGTGTTTATACAAAAAGTGCAAAAATTCTGTTTTAAACGGACAACAAAAATTAAAATTTGTAGCAGTCGCGACGGGTCGGCGCGCAGGGACTTCCCCGGATAAAAAATAATATGACGGCGCGAACCAGTGTGACGCGCTATATCTACTTTCTTCTTGCGTGTTGTTTGGTGCAGTCCGATTTCTTATGAGAAACAGGGAAACAAATTACGTCATAGACGACACCAGACTATTCACTCATGTTGGGGCCAACAATCTGTCTTTTAATAAAATATATACCTACGTTCCTAGTTGTTTCCGTCTCTCTTCCTACCATTGTTTAAAGATAACATGTTGAAAAAACAATTTAGTACTGTACATATTTATTTCTTTCTTCTTTACCTGCAGATATATTGCAGAAAGGGACGGAAATATTATGATCCGAACTGTGCGAGCCGTTTTTACTAATTGCTGCTTAACTTTTAAACTTTTCCGTCTGGAGCTGAATGGAATCGCCCAAACCTCATATAAAAATGAAAATTTCTGACAGCGTTTTGTTTATTAAATTGATTTTTTCTATTAATATTGTTTATGGACATAAGCTTCACATTTCATTCTACTAAAGGTAAGTATTCAATTTTTTTTTGTAAACTTTCATTAATAGATCTTTATAATTACCTATACAAATCATCCCATATTAGCATTAGCATTAACCTTGTAGCCGATATTTGCAAACATGTGTTTACTTATTTTATCCTAAATTTTAACTAAACCCTACGATATCATTTTAAATGTTTGTTTGAAGGTTGTAGACAATGATATATCTTGAGTAATAGATGTGTTTTGGACTTCCATTGCCTTTAGTTTTTCATATCACAACGTTTCAACTGGTAAGTATCTCCAGTCGTCTTCAGGTGAATACTAAACAAGTTACAAAGCTACGAGCCTATTTATACTACCTAGGGGGGCGGAGCTAGTGACGAATTCGGGTGCGGTCGTGAGTCATCTGCTTACGTCACCATGATTATTCATCTGCTGACGTCATCCGCTTACGTCATCACGTTTGCATCACTACTCAATCTGAGCCTACACCTATTTAACAAGGGCTTCCAAATGTTTCTTATATCTGCAGAAGGCTTACTGAAACAGTCAGGGTTCTGGATTATGACAGCTGCTTCTTTGAATTTTCTCTTCCGCCAATGCTCTTCTTTAAGTATAATTTTTGCGTTTTCCCATTGTAAATGATGGCCGTGGGTCCAAGCGTGGTCTGCTGCACCGGATCTGTTTGTTTCTCCTTTCAGTGTGTGGTTTCGATGTTCTTTGATCCTTGTTTGGAGAGGTCGTAGAGTTTCACCAACATAGGATTGTCCGCATTCGCAAGGTATTCTGTATACACAATTCTTCGTGTCCTTTTGATTTGTTGGTTTTGTCTTCGTCAGGTGGCTTCTTAAGGAATCTTTGGAGCTGAAGACTGTTCGGATGTTGTACTGTTGTCCTATCCTTCGAATTTTTTCGGAGATTCCCTTGACATAAGGTACATTCATGGTGGGTCCAGATTCATTATCTTTGTTCGTTCTAGTTTTGTGATTTTGACGCTTTTTGATGGCCTGATCGACTAGTTTCGTAGGGTAATCATTCATGCCAAGGTCTTGCTTGATGTTGTTAAGTTCTTTCGTCAAAGTCCCCTGCGAGTTGCAAAGTGTGAATGCTCTATCGACGAGTGTTTTGACTATTCCATGTTTGGTGCTGTTTGAGTGGTTTGAGGCGTAGTTAAGATATTGACCTGTGTGGGTTTGTTTTCTATATACCGATATTTGGATGGTGCTCCCGATTTTCTGTACTACGACGTCTAAGAACGGTAATCTGTCGTTATCCTCCTTCTCCATGGTAAACTTAATTGTAGGTGCCAGGTTGTTCATATGTTGTAGAAAGGTTTGAAGTTCGTCATCGCTGCCATTCCAAATGATGAATGTGTCATCTACGTAACGAAGCCATAGCTTTGGTTTGATATTCGCCTTGTCTATCGCCTGATCCTCGAACCATTCCATGTAAATGTTGGCTATTACTGGTGATAGGGATGAGCCCATTGGTAGTCCGTCCTTTTGGCTAAAGAATCTGTTCTTCTCCTGAAAGTAAGAATTATTTAGGCAGCATTCTAGAAGCTCCATTATGGCATTGATGGGTAGCGACGTTCGTTCTTCGAGTGTTCGGTCTTCCCTAAGTTTTCTTCTAATGATCTGCAGTGTTTCCTTCACTGGGACGTTAGTGTAGAGACTTTCCACGTCGAAGCTTACCTCCTCTGGTTGAATTTCCGTTCCACTTATCATCTCGACGAAATGCTGTGAATTCTTTACATATGATGCGCGACACCTGAAGACGACTGGAGATACTTACCAGTTGAAACGTTGTGATATGGAAAACTAAAGGCAATGGAAGTCCAAAACACATCTATTACTCATCATTTTAAATCTTACTTGTCCACTAATTACTATATATACGATCTATTTCTTGATATGTTTTTTTAACCCTATGCCTATTACTGAACGGGAGTAGAAATAATTTTAACACGCTCTGAAGTGTTTTTTTAGATTAGCTGTTCCTTCTTATGTGTAATGTGTACCTAACATGTTTACTATGATGATTTTTGAAAAAAAAACGCTTTTTGTTTGGTCAGTATAGGTGTCCCCCCTAGCGGCCAACATAGGAACTTGAAATAAAATAATTTCCAGCAACTTCTCTTTGTCACTTTTGTCATAAATATTTTTTTCAGCAAGCCGTACGGTAAACGGTTTCCAAGATACTGCCGGCGTCCCTTCTCAGTTGTAAGTTGTACACCCGGTTCCATATTATGTATAATTGTTATGTAAAAATATTTTTTTATATAACCCAACATTATTAAAAAAACAAAATTATGAAAAATTGAACCGTACGGCAAATTCCAAAATTGAAATAGGTACTTAAAATAATTTTTTTAAAAGATTTTTTTTCTCTTTTTTTTTCTTAATACTAGGACCACAAAAATGTCCATTGTCATTTTCCGGCTTTCCCAGTCATTTTTCCCAATTATCTATGGTGTGATAAAATTGTAGAAATTACATATAATACTGTTTTTTAAAATATTCATAATAACAACTTAATTACTACATCAGAAATACGATGAATTATTTATTGTAAACAAACCCGAACAAACCCGTAAAGCCAGTTTTACCGGATTAAATCAACTTGCAACTGGGTCATTGTGTCGATTGTGATTATAATCGGGTGCGCTTAAAATCCGAGACACAAATTAAGAAATAAGCAATAAGCAACAGACATAAGATTTGACACATTTAACCGAGCAATTAATTTTTAAGTAACAAGCAACATTCAGTGTGGCGTTGAACGATACCTCGTTAACGGTCGACTTTAGCAAAAAACTGTACCTACCTAAATACGAAGTTCTAGCGTCTGATTGTGTACACCTTTTAAAAAGAATTGCAAATATATAGGGTGTCTCAAACATGCCGGGTGAAATAAACATGGACTTTTTTTTTTACTTTATATGATTCCAAAAAAATTTTGCGAACAAATGCGATGTTGCAAAGATACGATCTTTTAAAATAATTTTTGGGAAAAATATGTTTATATTAAAAGGTCTTATTTTTTACTATATTATTCCCGCATTTTTGTAAGAAAGCTTTGAATAATAGTTAAAAACTAAACCTTTTAATATCCTAAACGTATTTTTCCTTAAAAATTAATTTAAAAGATCTTATCTTGGCAACGTCGCATTTGTCGGCAAATTTTTTTGGAATTATATACCCATAGGTGCTTTAATACCATAAAAAAATATATGGCATTCCATTTAAAAAAATTATATTTGTTTCACCCTGCATGTTTAAAATACCCTGTATATATTGGGAAATACGATTTCCTGTTTTTTAAAGATATTGAAAGACGCATAATACCTATTTAAAATACGAAGGCATAAAAGTTTTGGGTGTAAAGTCGAAATTTTGAGATTAATGTCGAGATTGTAAGTTTAAAGTCGAAATTTCGACTCGAACGAGCAAACCCTTAAAAAATAATAATTTACGTTACAAGACCGGAAAGTAGGTAGTGTTTTTCAGGTCGAGACAATCATTTCCAGGGCGAGCCGTAGGCGAGTCCTGAAAGCTTGGACAGACCTGCAAAACACTAATTTTCGGTTGCGTGACGTACAATATATTTTTTAAGACCGACACTTCGATATAAGTACATTTAATTCTTTATTTTATTTTATTTCATATTATTTTTAAATGCGTCGTAGTATGACTTCTCGTAACGGGCTTTTGATTTTACTGGCAATATATCGTAAGTCGCTTTCCTTGCTGCTTCCAAAATTTCTTCTGGAATCTCATTTTCCGTGTCGGATAATTCAAAATCTGAATTCATATTTTTAAATTTGCGCACTCGCGAAACAAGGTTAACATAAACAACAAATTAAAAATCAACGAACTGTCACTCGACAATACATCGAAATGTTGTTATCATACAGTAACGAAATCAAGGTAGATTGTATTATCAAAGACCGATTGGAAAAATGAAAAAACAAGGACCGGAAAAATATTTTTTCGGCAACCGTCCAGGAAGTACCCACTTCTCAGACGCTTTTCCTTTGAGAAAGTAGCGTTTCTCCGGCCTAGTCCGGAAAGTACGTACTTCCCGGACTAGGCCAAGAAGAATCACATCAATATTAGCAATTGCTCGAATTTTATTATAAATATTAATATAAATAAGAATTAGAATGTTTCTGTTACCTATATCTTCTGTTCGAATTTCAATATTTAAAACAAATAAGAATTAAAATGTTCCAAATTTTGTTCTGCAAAGAAATATAATAAATAAATGTGTCTCATTGATTTGTTATTCTACACGGTTGCCGAAAAAATAGTGTACGCAACATGTCCGAAAACAGTTTTTTTGGACTCGCAGACTTGCAGGACTCGCCTACGGCTCGTCCTAGAATTTTGTCCGTACTATTTTCCGGACTTGTAACGTAAATTACTATTGCCGGTCCCTCACGTCCATTTTCCGGTCTTGATCGACATAACGTTATATTCTGGACGAAAAATTGTCCAGAAAGTGTATATTTTCTGGTCGGTCTTAAAAAAATAATATTCTTTTTTACAACTCTACATTATTTGGTTTATTCCCATTTTATCGGTCTTATATTTAAAAATTCGCTACGCCCCTGATACCCCATAAACAGTAACGGGTCTTTCTGTGAAGTATCGATTTTGGATAGACTGATCCCTGAATAGGTCGCGCCGATTCCATTCTGGACAAGTTACACACATTGTAAGCCAGTTGATTTTTCACAAAGGGATTTTGCGGGATGCGGAGTTGTTTTCATGCTTTTTGGTTTTACCAGTGCTTATTTTGACGTTGCCTTTTACTTTTTTAAGCACGTATAATAAGTTGGTTTGTCATATATGATTTGAAGAGAAATACAGGAGGTAGGTATGTATTTACTTACGTAATTCAGTAATATTTGGAAATTTGTTTGGGTTGTATGCATAGAAAATGTACCTTTAGATACGTACAGCTTATCTCCTGCGCAAACAAAAGTTACGTTTTATGGGTGAAAAAATACGTACGAGCGCATGACTCGCCGGTCAGCTGCCTTCCCTCTGGGCACCTTCGTGCATGCGCACAAACTTCGTGTTATCGGCCTGTCCTACTCTACCGACATGCTCAAAATACCCTCCAGAACCGGCTCGGCCGCCATTTTTGTTGTCGTGTTTTAAGGTTTCTCTGTGGATTCCTTGTAGCTGCTTGGTTAATTTTTTGGTTAAAATCTGGGCACCCCGACATTAAGGTGGGAGTATCAACATGCTTGCCAACCTATAACCTATTTCACGTAGATTTATTTATGGTTTCTAGCTTTTATACAAAATTTAAAGAAAATCAGTATCGACTTGATATTCTATAGGTAATAATTGACATATTTAATAAATATCAAGGAATTTCATAACTTATTTTAGGAGAATTGTATAGCGAAAAATATCGGGTAAGATTTTTTTAAACATTATTATGTGATTGTCACTAATTATTCTTTCACTATACAATTCTCCCAAAATTAGCAATGAAATAATTTGATATTTTTGTAATATATCAGATACTTACTACCTAAATAATGTACCGACGATATTGATTTTCTTTAAATGTTAGTTATTAAAATAATAAACCCAAAAAATCAACGCGAAATAGGTTATGGGTTGGCAATAGATTGAATGACGTTGATAATTCAACCTTAAGCTTTTAATAAAGCCAGTACTATTTTACGCGTCAAGTTCTCGGGCAAACACTTTTTCAAATTCTTGAAAAAGAAATTTTGCTTGAAAATGTTTTACACGTACCCAAGTTTTTGCCAATTTGTAAAAATCAATACAAGTTATATACCAACTAATATTTGACTTGAGGTTAGGTACGCGATAACACCGTAGATTGGTTATTTTGCTGGTTTTGTTTGTTTTTTATATTCGATTTTATAAGACTAGTTTAATTTACTTGTTCTTGTTCTCTTCCTTTCGAAGTAAAAACACAACGACGAATTATTTTTAAACAAATTTTAAAAACAAAACCTTAAAAACAATTTTCTATCCTTAAAATCTGATAGGTTTGCTATTACTAAAAATGCCAGAAATCACTACGTTTTTTCCCAATTTGATCAAAAATTCAGAAGAAATTCCAATTTTTTGGCAAGAATTTAAATTTTAAAGCCCGAACCTGTCTATTTTCCCATTCGTCAAACGATAATGTTGCAGTGCGCATGTCTAATAGTGTCTAGCTTTGTTTACATGCGCGAGGCCAAATCTGCCACTTTCGTGATTATTGTTTGCTTATCTAAAGGTAAATTGTTTATGGTTCTATGTTGTACCGCGCATTTTCAATTTATTTTACATAAGTACTTTTCATTTTAAATCATATTGCATTTTAAAATGTCACAATTATTTTAAATGGTTTGTTTTTATTAGCTTATGGTGAACAATAAAATGCTGGTATATGTATCCCGAATTCTTAAATCTATCAAATATATAAGCTTTGTTCGTTCAAGCTAATAGTCAACCGATTTCCAATTTTTCTCTGCGCATGCATGGTTTCTAATTGTTTGGATTTTTTTTTGCATTACGAACACGTTAGAAACGGGTCCACAACCAACAATTTGACTTCTGCGAACGCCGGATTTTCTGCCAGCGATTTGGGATTTGTCGTGTGCGAGCGCTTTTAAACACGTGCGCATGCTTCGTTAATTTGCTGACCTTCTCGGACCGCTGTACGAACGAAGCCAATATGTAAGATAGTTTTACGTATTGGAACAGCTTGGTTGGGCTACAAAAATGCGAAACACCCAACTTCTTCCTCTGCATCTCAGCATTCGCATTACATAAAATAAGTTTAAGTTTTTGTTCCTGCGAATAAACCATATTAAATTTTTTTTTGGCTTTGGCAGGTCTGCCATTTAGCCAGCCGCTAAATTTTTAAGGGTTACAGATAATACGTCAGATCATAAGAAAAAGGAAAAACCTAAAAGAAAAAAGACAGGGTTACTCGCTTCTCGCTCTGGGCCGATCAGAGCATTTTATAAACAAACAGGAGGGCCCTGGGAAAACACATAACAATAGGAAATTAGGATAATATCGACATTTCTTAAGGATTCCGATATAAAATTACGATTATAACTTAATAATTACAGTTTAATATTATTTCTATGTAAGAAGGACATAATAGCCTTTTGCGCCTTTACATTGTTTACCTCCGACAAGACGTGGAGTAAGTTTAGGGAAGCCATGATATGACATTCCGTTATTAGAATAATATAGATGTTGTTGGAGTATTTTCGGCATTCGAAAAATATATGATCCAAATCACATGGAACGGCACAAAGTTCTGATTCAACAACATTAATTTTTTTAAGGTGAGCAGGATAACTTGCATGTCCAAATTTAAGCCTAATTAAAGTGGTTATGTATCTCCTCGAAACGTTAAGAGTGGAGTGCCCAGTGCTGGATTTACCATTAGGCTGAGTAGGCTGGAGCCTAGGGCGGCAGATTTTAGGGGGCGGCAAATTTGGCCAAATTTTTTTTATCTTACAGAAATAAATGGTACAACCTTTATTCATGGTCGACGGGTAGTATTTTTTTAAATAAACTTTATTGTTGGCCGTGTCTGTTAATGGGGATAAAAAAAGGTAGTTGGAACTTTACTGGCTTTGCAGAAAGAAATTTCATTTTCAATAAAATAAGTAGGTACCTAATCATAAATTTTTAAAATATTTACTAAAAATTATTGATCAAATTTGGACGTGGTCTTAAAAAATTTTCGCCTGCAGCGGGCTTTTTCTTTCCCGAACACTTCACCTGTTTCGCAACTCACGAGCCGTCACTGGTATAGGGGCGGCAAAAATTTAATAGCCTACTACCGGCAAATTTGTAAATCCGCCACTGGGAGTGCCAGTATTTTATAGGAATGTCCAAGTGGATCTGTGAAAATCTTATTTTATTGACTCTTATGTATCTACTCCATCTATGTTGCCATTGTTCTAATGTTCTAGATTTGCAAATAAGAGAAGAATCTGGTATTCCAATATGGTAGTTCATTGGTGAGCCACTAATAATAGCGTCTTTGGCTAGTTGATCTACAGCTTCATTATAAACAAGCCCTGTGATGTGCTTTTATCCACATAAACACCACTGATTTATTATATTGACTAAGCTTTTTAAGGGATTGTTTGATCTTAAAAAGTACTGGACACACACAGCTATCCAAATTTTTAGGGGTTTTAAAACCGACAAGGAGTCCGACAGGATCAAAAACTTGTTATGGTCCAATTTAGTGCAGTAGTTTAGAGATTCTAGGATAGCGATGGCTTCGCAAGTAAAAACGGAGAAACTGCCATTTAATCTAAATTTGTATTCAATTTTGAATTTGGGGATATAAAAGGCCCCGCCACATCCCTGCTCAGATTTTGATGCATCCACTGTTAAAAGAAAAGAATCAAATTTAAGTTTTTTTTTATGTCCCAGAAAGTCCACTCCCGTTTTTTTGTCAATTTAACTAAAACCGCTTCAGTCAATCAGTAACTCATAAAATATGTTATTACTATTTTGACATTAATCTGATTTTATTGTGCAGTAAAAATTACAACTTAATTAGTTAATTTGACACATTTTTTATGTTAGTATTAACTTATTTTAAAATTTTAACTAAAAAAGATATTGATAATGATTATAAACTTTATCAAAGTTACTAGTATTTGGTTCATTTGAACCGTAAAAGAATTGCATGTTAATTTTAGTTAGCTGTTATGTTAAAACGACTTCCAGAAAAGTTAGTTCTTAAAATCTGATTTTTACTAAACACAAAAGAGTTAAAATAACTATACATTTTAAGTTAAATTTGATTTATTTTAATTGATTATAATTTTTTTTGATTCTCACGTCCAGGATTTCTAACAGTGTCTGTATAGATGTGAAGGGAGTCTAAATACGTTTTCAGGCTGGAATTGAGAACACACGCATTTATGCCATGGTAATCCGTGAAAGCAGGTAAAGAAAGACTTATTGGGAAAACCAAATTAAAGTACTCTATCTCGAATTGGGAGAGGTGTTTAATGTTATCTACTTCTAGCTGAAAATTTCTAAATGCTAGGCAAAGGGGAGGAGAGTTTTTATGTATCCAGTATTTATCTGTTAGATCATGAATATTCAAAACAGAAATTTTATTGACGAGATTAGTGTCCAGGTATTTCTGTTTGAATATCAGTTTACTAGATAACATTTCCCTTCTTAAGGTTAACGGGGGTTCTAAGGCTTCAACCAAGAGGGCTTCAGTAGGTGTAGATCTCATGGCACCAAGGCATATTCTCAGTGCTTTAAATTGTAGGCGATCGATTTTATTCAGCAACGTTGTACAGGCAGACCCGTACAATACACATCCATAGTCCAAAATAGATCTGATGTTAGGATTTATAAAAAATAAGGGATGTTTTGACGTCGCAGCCCCACCATGTCTTTGTTACAGCTCTTAAAAAATTTAAACCTTTTTCACATTTTTCCATAATATATTCTATATCGTCGGCTTAATTCGCAAAATGCGTAACTCCACATTTGGGTGAAATTAAAAATTTGATGTCATTCGATTTATATAAATATAGCGCATATGAAAGAGTAGTTCGGATCTCCGAAGTTGTATTGCCTTTTTTAATATCCGCACAACAGAAAACTTCGTAATTCCATCTACCAGTTCCGCGATAGCAGAGTGCTTAACTCCAGTAGTCCGCATACTGTATGTATAGAGCGCACATTGTGCTCCTCAAATTTATGTGATTATTGCAGTAATTGTTTTTAGCGTTTCCTGGACATTTTTAAGAATCGGAGTTCCGCATTTTGCGAATTAAGCCGACGATATGCGTGTACCATCTTAGTTTCCTGTCAAGGACCATACCTAGGTACTTTACTTCCGTATTAACCTTAATTTGGTGATTTTGAAGGACGCTGTGTGAGGGGTTTGATTTATAGTGTCGAGTGAAGAGACACATCACGGTTTTTTCTACCGATAGTTCAAATCCATTAACGTTTAGCCATTTTATTATTTTCGAGAAGGCAGAAGCAATAAGGTTTAAGGCGTCTATATATTTCTTACTTTCGACATAGATGCAGAAGTTATCCGCATACTGTACTATTCTTAAGAGGTTGATTTTATGTATATCAGCAGTATACAGATTAAAGAGCAATGGGCTCAAGACAGAGCCTTGCGGTAGGCCAGTGTTATCAGTGGCGCAACCAGAAATTTTGTTCGGGGGGGGCTTTAACTTCTTGCCAAAATTTTTTGGGTGCCACGCCCTTTTTTGGGTAAAATACGTATGATTGACGAGAGCGACAGCCCCCTAAAACTTCTGCAATAATACTAGCCCTAACGAAATATTTATGAAAAAAAAATTTAGAGATTTTATTTTAATTCGTAAAAATGAATTTAAAATAAGTAACGCATATATTAAGCATACTTATATACTAAAACAAAACAAAAACCTTATACAATAAGTTGTAAGTAATCACTAATAATACTAATATTAAAGTAAAATTCTTCGTTTTGTTTTTGCCATTTCGTCCAGAATTTCTTCCACGGTAATATCAATATCGTGGTTCGCATAAATAGGTAGACCAGGGTCGATAATTTTTGAAACAAAAAAAATAATAGTAGGATGAAATCCATTCGAAAAGAAAGAGAATATAACAAAAATGAAAGAAAAAATAATTTACGGGCGATCCGAGGTCGGGAAGTGGAAGGGGGTGAGTTTTTAAGGCTAAAAAACGATTTATCTCGATTTCCGGGAAACTACAAGTCCTATGGAAAAACGTTAAATGGCAAAGTTGTAGGTAATAAAAAGATCTACAACTTTTGTATTAATACTTTTTTCATATTACCTCAAAATTTATGTGAAAAATTCAAATAACCAAGTTTTTGTTTTCTTATTTTTATCTTTTACAAAAAAAATTATGTTTTCACGAAATTTGGTGATAACTTACCTTTTTATGTCCCAAACACACTGTAATTATTTTGATTTAAAATATTTATTTTTTCACCTTATTTTGACTTAATATCGAAAAAGCACCCTTATTTTCAATCGAAAATTCTCACGTCAAAATATCTGCTGTTTTAAAAAAGTCGGTGGGCTTTTTGTTCGTTGAAATCTCCACTTTCTGATGGTGTAAAAAAATATATACATTACTATGGTAAATGTTCTCAAAAAATGCAAAGAAACGGAAAAAACTCGAATCCGAAATTTTTTTTTAATCATTATGTACAATTTTGAGCTATTTATTAAAATTTATACTTTAATTACTCAAAAAACGTAAGATTCCATGTTACATTGATAAACAAAAAAATTACAAATCCGTAAAACATTGAGATCGCAAAAAACATGCGAAAATAGTTTGCGTGACATGAAAAATTGATTTGCAATTAAACGAATAGGCTAAGTTTCTAAGCTCGGGGGGGGGCTGCAGCCCGGCAGCCCCCCCCCCCCCCCCCTGGTTGCGCCACTGAGTGTTATTAATGCTAAGGTTGTTTTCATTGTCCCGGATGTAGACCTGCCTATAAGAATATAGTTGGGTTATGGAGAAGGCAATGTTATGAGGGATGTTGAAATTTTTTACGAGCTTCTGTGTAAGGATTTGTAAATTAACTGAATCATATGCATTGGTAATATCTAAGAAAAGTGCTGGCATGTAATTATTTTTGCTATAGGAGATTTGGATGTCAGTCACCAATGTAGCCAGTGCATCTTGGGTTCCAAAGCCCTTCTTAAAACCGAATTGGTTTTCCGGAAGGAAATTATAAAAAACCGCCTAGAATGGTGGTTAAAAAAAACATATTAAAGTTTTAGCAGAATTTAGCAAACGATAACTTTAAACATCGCGGTGGGTGCTTCGCTATCAGAACGTATTTGTTGCTGTGGAGGGGGAATACAGCGAAAGTGGAATGGGAATGACTCGCGCTCGAACAGTAGTTGGCAACGTTAATTCTTGATCGATCTCTTTTTAACTCGCACCAAGTGTATTTATTTCTTTACATGAAAAGCAGCCCTGTAACGTTAGGCTTGTCAGTACGGTATGATAGGAACCAATAAAAAAAAAAGATCGTAATGTCGGTGAACACCGTACAATTACGAATACGAATACATACTGACTGAACTCGTAGCGATAATATGTCTTTATAAGACTACACCTTTCGGAGGATGATATTTTATTTCGATTGATAAGCATCGAAGGTATTTTATAATTTTATAATCATCAAAACTAAAACATCGATGTTAGAAATAGTAATATCGATATTTAAGATCATAGTTTTTTGTCCATCAGGAAGCAGTTAGGCTTTATAAATGTCCATGGAGTTCAGAAGAATATACCCTAATAATAAATAATGTAATATTATGTATCTACGTATAAAACTTTAATTTAAATTTTTTTTTTAATCAAAAACTTGTTCAAACAACATACAGCCGTAGATAGGACGTCCGAAAAACGTTGCAGCCGCGCGGGTAAATACGGATCGTCTATTGAACATTGGAATATCTGACAAGTACAGTAAACGTTCATGAGACGCCCAGAGGATGGTTTCATGTTTACTGGGTAGGTATTTGGCAGGTAATACTTTAAAGCAAGAAGTAACGAAATAATTATTAAACATTAATATGACAAATGCCGTAAGTAAATCCTAAGAGGTTATCAAATCTTGTACAATAAACCCATTTTTTGGCCTCCGCTGTCACTGACTTTCTGCAACTTTGAACATACGTAGATACGATTACCTTTAGTTTAAGAATTATCCTTAAACGTTGTTTCGCGTGTAACGTTTGTTCAAAATATACACTAACTTTTGCAAGTATGAATTAACTATCTTTAGGAATTATTTTTCTAAACAAAGTCCTAAATTAAAAACGTATATTAGTATAAAATAACAAACATCTATTCGGTAATAGTAAATTTATATTTGTTTCATTATATTTTACCCGAACTCTATATAGGTACATACGTATACAAATAAAAACAGAAGTTGTATAAAATATGCATATTCCGCTACTTCTCTATACTACAAGCAATCGATTAGGAACTCCATTTTTTATCGTAACATGTAAAAGGCCGCAGTTATTAATTTACTATTCATTGACTATTCCCATAAAGGATGAATAAGTAAATATGTGTACAGTCTATTTACTGAAGATATTGGAGTAAATTGGGCGAAATGATTGAAAGTTGGGGGTTATGCGGCTTTGTGAGCCGAATATAAATATCAAAGTGCGCTTATAGGTTCGGTTGGGCGTGCCCGTGCCGGATTGGTTGCTGCTGACCGGATCCTCTGGATCAATATCACTGCTCCCGGACTTTCCCGGATGGATTACCTTTGCTTCACAACAAGGAAACGCGACGCGAGCCTGATAGGACTCATTTTATGTTCTTGAAACCGGGGATAATACAGCTTTTTTTTGCTTAACAAGGTTTTTGCTACGATATAAACCTTAAATTAGGGCGTAAAATATATGGAATATCAAATAATTTACACATTTGCTATTCATGGCATGTTGACAAAAAATATTTCTAATTTAAGTAAAAGCTCAAAAAATAAGTTGTATCTCAAAGTTGACTGTTTCTGCTTCATTATAATTAAACCTACTAATTATTAGGTATACAAATTTATAAAAGTGTATAGGTACTACAAAAAAAATATATGTAGCAATACCAAATTTATTAATGACAAAGGATTTGTACATAACAGGTCTTCAAAATTCGGGCCTCATCATGAGTAGGTACCTAGGAAACTATAAGAGATACAATATCGGTCAAATTGTGCGAACTTTGCGGATATAAATTATACCAAAGCATAAAATAATACCACAGAATACCGATCAAAATACAAGTGGCTATGACGGGAACTTTATACTTTATTGTTTGGCGTCACACATATTAAATAATTTAGCAAAATTATAGTTTATGCTTTAGATAAGCGCGACATGTTACTGGTTTCTCCGAATCTGGATCTGATAGGTGTGAAGGGTGAGCTAGGCTACTCAGCACTTAAGCCACAGTTTAGGGTAAAGTTGGTAGAGATGCCCCAGTGGTAGAGATGGCCTACCTTTATAACTCGAAAACATTTACATATACGATCGTTTGGTTTGTCCAAACCCAATCAGTTGTTTATGCTAAAGCCTGAAAAGTGGTGTAGCTGCTCACAATTGTCTGGTTTTGACAAAGTTTTGTGATCGTTTTTTTGAGGTAGGTGCAAATTTTTATACATGATTACGCTATAGGTTGTAAAATCATTAATATGTTTTTATTTAATTTGCAATTTGGTCAAACAATTGTGGAATGCATGTGCTACAATATTCTAACCTCAAAACACATGTACCTGTATATTTATACAAAATTCATGGTGAGGCATCTTATACCATCTTTTGGTATAGATGCCCTAGTCAAAGTGGGTAGAGATGGCCTGTTAATATTGCGGGATGTGGAGAGAAATATTCCTAAACCACCAGAAAAGATGACTGGGTAAAATGTATACACTGCGAACAATGGTATCACGATGGATGCAGCAAATTTGTTATTTTTTGCTATCCCTGTGGAAGAGTAGCTAGAGTCGATTCACTCAGTAAACCTGCAAGATGGCCGACATGTCATATGACAAAAGTCATATTCCAGCTATATAAAGTGAATTTTTGCATTTTCAATGACTTTTGTCATATGACATGTCGGCCATCTTGCAGGTTTACTGAGCGAATCGACTTTACTAAAAAGAAGACCTAACTTATTTTGTATCCGCGTACATAGGCCATCACTACCACCCTGCGTGGGGCATCTTACCCAACCCCTAAGGGAGAGATGGCCAATTACAAAAATTTTTCTTTATGCATTATTGTGAAATAAAACTTGTTTTTTTGAAATCTTATTATAAATATCGTAACTGAATAAAGTTTCAATTACTGAAAAGCATGCTCATTTTTTTTATTATTTATTTTTATAAAATTTAGGCCAGGTTAAGAAAAAGTGGGGCATCTCTACCAACTTTACCCTACCCATTGTGCATCCTTTAAAGGGTTAATATAAGTAAAGGGGGTAGAATAAGAAATAACAGGGGATGCTTTAGCTCGTGAGCCAGCAAGAAATTTATATCGTACTCAATATATAGAAAAATATATTAGGTATGTAGAAAAATAATTAAACATATTTGTTTAAAAAAACTTGGTTTGGACAGGAACCTTCCTGAATAATAATATTTTATTTTAATAAATTTGTGGTGGAAGATTTGAGTTTCTCTTTTGTCTCTATTATTTTCAAAGGAAAAGAAGGAAATAAAGTGTATGGAAACACATGTTTTTTTTAAATGTCTAGCTTTTAAAAAAAAGTAATAAAAGTTTCTATTGGATATTAAGTATATAAATATGGTGTCTATCGTGGATCATGCAGATCAAACATCTGAAAGCAAGATTTAGTCTTGGGGAGGGGACAAAACAAATCCTAAAGTAGGTATTAGATGAATTTAGGTTTGTGGCATAGAGAATAACGCTCCTCCGACAAATAGTGATAGGAAAAAAAGCGCCAACATTTTTTTTTTAACAAATTGATAGAGTTGATTGAGAAACAATAGAATTGCAAAATCAATATTATGTCAAGTCTGGTAAAGTTTTTAAGCAAACAATAGTGGCGCAATTATCAGTTCGTCTTCTTATCAATATTTTAGAGTATCCTAGAATCGCTAAAATACCCTTCTTTGGAATCCAATCACCTACAATTTTACTTTAAAAATACTGGATGGTGAGCCACGATATGGCGAAACGCGCTGGGGACAGATCTGATAAAATATAAAATGAAAAACTCTTCTGATTTTGTTAATTTTCGGTCCTTAAACCGACAACACTCGGGCTTAGCGCTGCCTATAGGGGGGACTGTGTATCTATACAGGTATCTTACTCTAAACATTTTGACTTATTTTCATAAGTTTGCTAGAGGTGCTGGCATGCTTTAAAAGTGTCCTACATCGATACTAGATGGAGCTTCGCGCTACACCAGTTAGACGGTGTCCATATGTACCTACTGGTTCAAGTTAACCTGTGCTTTTCCTTTCTTTCGTTGGATCCTATATAGCCTTACTAAGAGCCATGATATGGCGATACGCGTCTGGGGATGGATCTGACGAAAAAACTTCTCTGACCTTCTATAATGGCGTCAATGGATTTTACGCCTTTTCGCACATTGACTCAACAGTTAATCTTAGAGTGAAAATATTTTATCGCTACTATTTTACCCTACATACAATAAAATATCATCATAAATTAACATTACTATCAAATGCAGTGAACTAGCAACATTCCAAGCCGTCCCAGACGGCCATACACCCTTATCCGAGGTATCCATTGACAGATACATTAGCTATGCATCTGATAAGCCGATTTGGAGCATACGCATGTATGCTCCATCAAAATTATTCGTACACCCCGTGTCAAGCACTAAGCCAAAGTGAGATCTCTAGAGATTATGGTGAGCCAGTGATGCATCAAATGGCTTTCTGTGGCTTTATTTTGGTTTCAGCAACAACCAGTTGAGAGAATTTCTCTTGTGGAAGAACATACGAGGGTGGTTTATTTAATTTAATAGACATTATGTAGCATAAAAAAATAGTCCTTAAAGTTGGCTTTACAACATCGTATGCATGGCGCAAATTGCCACTATTTAATAGGAATGGTGTTGGCTTATACTGTATGGAAATACATTACAAATAATTGAATTTTACCCAGTTGTCTTTTATTGCAAGGCTTAGGTACTTTGAGGACGTTTTTCTTTATCTTACCAATAATTGTGAAGGATGTAAACGTATGAAAAGATGAGGTAAAAGAAGCTGGCACTAGAACTTTTCTCTGGTTTTAATATGAGGTGTGACCTAACACAATTTGCCAAATAGTGGTTATGGAGAGGATCCTAAATACTATATTTGCAACCAATTGGATTTTTCCACAGGGTCTGTTTTAGGGCATCACCTCATTTTTATGTTAACAATCATGTGAATGTCATTCGTAGCCTTTGACATAAAACTCGTGGCTTTACTGCCGGCCTTCGTTGTCTACATGTTGCATTATCTAGATATGTGGAAAATTTTTACGTCCCACCTCATCTGGAAGTCGGTTTTTTTTCCTACACAAACAGTTTTTTTTTGTTACCTTTATCGTTATAGATGTTTTTGTATGACTTGTATACTTTTGATTGTTTACCGAGTCTAGTTTTACGTCGGTATGTTGTAGTAACTGATTGCTAAGAAGACGTTAAGTAAATTACTTACCGTTCAGTGAATGGTAAAAAGCCAAATTAGACATAATACTCGGAAATTTATGTGATTATTTCCTTCCTATCAATTTTGACCAATCACTGACAAGAATTCGTATGTCATATTTAATTTTCAAGTTGAAACATTGCATGACAGCTCCTATCAGTAATTTTTCCGGAAAAATGTTTGATAGGTACTGTCAAAATAAAAAATTGTAACTTTAGTAATAGTACCCAGTAAAATGCTTTGTAGGTTTCTTTGATTGATTAAATTATCATATTTCTAGTACCTAAATAGGCTTTTTTTGTTCAGTCATCGGGAAATAATCTTGCCAAACATCATTCGTGCATCTAATTTTTCCTATGAAAAAATTCAAATAACTCGTTGACAAGTAATTTGTCAACTCGTTTTTTAAATTTTTTTCGGAAAAATTAGATTCACTTATGATATTACCCCCGAAAAATTCCAGAATCTTTACAAAAATAAACAATATTACCTTTGATCTGTCTGGTATAATAGCCGTTCGATCTTCCAAGCCTCTTCACTATAAGAAGTTTTACTCTCATTCTCATACTAGCTCATTTTTGGCTTTTTAACTTTAAAAGAGTTCTTTTAAAAATTACAAAGGCGACAATTGTCGAAAAGATTTGCGTTTGACAACTATGTGACAGGTTTAATAGAAGCAGCAGGTAGTAACAAACAAATACATGGCAACAACAAATCAACGTAAAAATATTCATCAATTAGGGTAAAGAGAGGAGAGATGGGCCAGGAGGAGTGACGGACCGCATGAGTTGCACTGTTAAATACGGCAACGTCGATGTTTTCCGCGGAAGTACAGTTCAGTCAACCATTTATAGCTTAGAGGTACGCACGTGTTGTTTGTTTTTTTGCATTTTAAAGAAATTATTTGGTATTTTTAATTTTGCCAGTGTGAAAAATTTATTTGTAAATATTTGGGATAGAGTTTGTTATAAACCAGGTAGGTTATATTACAAAATTTGGTGATAAAATAGCTAAAAGTTGTCTGATTTTTATTCCTAACCTAAATTATTGCCGATAAATGAATTCTCTTACAAGCAATCGCGTGGTCCATCTCTCCTCCTAAAAAAGGTGAGATTCATAAGGAGGGGAGATGAACCAAGTATTTGACCATATATTTCTGCATTTTAGACAAATGCCTAATAAAGAAAGAAATATTATTGATTCTTCTTCAGAATCAGAAGAAGATTGTCCAATTGATGATTCAGAAGAAGGTGAAGATCTGGAGGATTTTGAAAATGAGTGCGTTGGTTGCAAAGAAGACTACAGAAAAACTAAAAAAAAGAAGATTTGATTTAATGCATTATATGCAAAAGATGGCTCCATGAAGGTTGTACCTGCTTTGAATCCATATGCCAAGTTTGTGGTACGAATGTATCAAAGAAAAACAAAAATATGTGGTGGTCCATCTATCCTAGCATGGGCAGTCCATCTATCCTCCTATTTGGAGGAGAGTTGGTCCAGTGTAGCCATATATTAATATTCTTACCATTTTATTTCTGTTAAGGGTTTCCAAACTATTTTAGTTTAAGTTTAAAGTAGATGCATTACTTTATATTTTACCAATGTTGTGGGTTAGTATATAGGCTTTAATAAAGTTGTATTTTGAAAATCCTAAAATGTGGTCCATCTCTCCTCTCTTTACCCTATGAAAAAAGGACGATTAAAAAAAAATTGGCTTTGTTCTTCATATCAGACGTACAAAAAAAGTATCACGAACGGTAAGGATGTAGTGAACAGTCCCCCATTTGTAAAAAAATGTAGTAAGTAAGTAAGTCCAACAATTTTAATGCAATTTACCATATTATATTCGCCACTTTAAAGTTTCCTAAATCGATTTTAGATTTTTCGTCTCCAAATACCTATATGTAGCCCATATTTTATGCGCGAGCCTAAAAGTATTTTCAATACTAATAATTAAAATATTGGTGATGTAGACAATCCTAGTAAGTAATATTTTAGTTTCTGATTTTAAAATAAATAGTTTTTCCGTATAGCTCGCGTTAATTTTTACTAGGTACATCATTATTCCTCTCTAAACAGATTTAATACCCCTATTAAAAATAAACCGTTTTAAAGCCACCCTTGTATACTGAAATATTCTTAAGTCTAGCGCGTATTAAAAGCCAAAAAGATCTAATGGAAGGTGAGAACAGGAACTTCGTTTTGTCGCCTTTTTTCTTGTGTTTGGGGATTAGTTACCTCTGAAGGATTAAGTTTATCAGGGGTTTTAAGCTACCTCTGAATAGGGATTCTTTTAAAGTTTTGACAACCATCTTAATTTTTATTTCGTTAATGGGTATTTTGGTTTTTGTTTGTGATGGGCAGATAATATACTCATAATGGACATACCTTTAGTAATCTGTTTAACCTTGTACGAATGCACAAAACACTATGTTAATTAACAGACACTTGTTTTTCTCCCAAAAAACTTGCATGAAAATCCCTATTTTCCTTCCTAGTATATTTTTTTAACCTGAAGAAATAGTATATACTTTAAGTGGCCTGTAAATTTGAATAGAAAGAGAAGAGACGCTTTCAGACACGGTTTTACAATTCGAGCATAATTACGAATTTAAGAAAACTCGACCTAAAGTTAAACGCGGTGCAAAAAGCTAATTCTGCTGAAAAATCAATTTTTAACAACAGGTGTACGAAGCAGTGTTCAAGAATAATTTTATCATATTGGCAATGGTTGCTAATGCGTATGACACCGCGTTGTCAAAAAAATACTCCATTTCTAACCCTCAAACTTTATGTTGTTTGAAAGAAAATAAAGGTAAATATGAATCATATGTGAATCAAATAATGTGAACTTCTGAATTAATAATTTTTAGCTTCTTTATGTCTTTAAATACCAAACGATGTATGACTTAACGTTCAAACAACGTTGGCTTTAGTTAAGTAGTACAAAGGTACTTTAGAAAATAAAGAAAAACGACAACAATTCCAATTTATCGTCTCAAATTTGAAAATGGTTAAATCTCGGCGGCCTATAGTTTTGTTGCATTTTCTATAGCTCCCAATATAGCAATAAAAACTTTATCTTTCGATTCGTCTTTTAATTCAAGAATAATTCGCATTCATAACTTTTAGAATACCTATTAAAACAAAAATTTTAAAGTCAATGTGATATTATAGGGTTTAGTTATGTGAGGTTCTGGTATCAATAATTTTGGTTTAAGCCTAGCAAATTGACCACGTACTTGAACTCCAAATTAATGTCAAGTAGAACCGGGTTTAATACTTGAACTTCATTTGTACAATCTTGTCAAAAATTTAAAGCTTGGTTTAGCATTGAACTAAGCCCAAACCGTAATTTTGCAACCGGGCCTAGTCGTCCTCCGCTGGTAAATTAAAACAAAAATTAAAGGATGTTGGATTCTCTACATGTTTCGAACATATAAATATTTAAGTATCCTTAGGAGAACAAAAAAAATTCAAAAGGTGCATACCGTCTTATAACAGACTTGAAAATGACAGAAGGAACTTGGTCACGAGTTAAGGTTTCTCGAAGAAACTTTAAAAGAAAGCCATCAAAGGTAAAAACCTCAGTAAATACCTAAATCCCTTAAAGGAAGAACCTTTGTAAAGCATAGGATATAATCAAGGATAAGAACATATCAACATATAAAGAAATTATAAGTACATGACTTTCCTCAAATAACATATTATGTTATCCTTTATTTAGGTATATTATATATGCTTTACAAAGGTTCTCCCTAAAGTTCTTATATATACATTTGATAAGTTTCTTTTAACGTTTCTTCGAGAAAACTTAACATGGTTCTTAACGTCATATTAAAGCTCTGTTAAGACAGTTTGCACCTATTGAATTTCTAAAACTTTTGTTCTCCTGAAGATGAATGTTTATAGGTTCGAAACATGTAGAGAAACTAACATCCTTTAATCTTAATCTTAATAAAATATACGAGTGGGTGAAGACTTAAAGTGTTTCTTTTCTTTTCCTTTCTTATTTTTTTTTAATTTAGAGCCTATGCGTTTCGGCGAAAAAGGCCATCATCGGGGCGTGCTATAAGCATTCTTACATATAAATTATTTTAATTTTAGATTATACAACTTTTTGTTTATTTCTTACAGCATGCCCCGATGATGACCTTTTTGGCCGAAACGCCTAAGCTTTAAATTAAAAGAAAATGTTATACTAAGATAGGGCATTCCTCCAAGTCCTTTACCATGTCCCTTCTGGAGAGGAGTTACGACTTCGTTTTATAATTAAATGCATATACCATATACCTAATTAATGTTGGATTCTAGGTGGATACACAATTTTGGTCGTTACGATAAGCCAGTTATAAAACAAATCATTATCCCTATACGGTTTTAGTTGCTGTACGACCGGCAATAATAACTTGTGTTTATCACAAGTATTATAAACACAAGTAGTATTTTGATAATTTATAAATTGCGTAATTAATATCGAGTTAGCAATTTAAGTACATATTCGTTTCATTTAATCTCATTTGACAGACAAGTAGTGGATATTCTTTAAATAAAACTAAAGTTATTAAAAGCAAGTCCATATCGCGACAGGATCTGCCACTAATACCAGCCACACCTGGCGCCAACAGCTGTATATTTTCACTGAAAATGTTTTTGTAAGTAAATGTATTTTATCTGGCGTGTTTATCTAACACCTCAGACCACTTTAAATCCACAACAGCTCGTGTAGAACAGGTCCGATGGGAGTAGCGCTCAAAAATAAATCAATTAGCATATTTCTCGCATTAGCCTTTTTAAATAAAGCAATCATGTTTAAACCTTTTTGAATCACATTAGCTGATGTTTCTTTTTATGAAGAAAAATATTTAGGTAATTGGTATTTCCGATTTTATTAAAATATTTGCTAACACCCTGATATTAGTAACCATTGTTAATATCAGGATGTTGTATCATTAGACGTCGCGAGCGCACCAAAAGCAATATTATTGGGGGGCCGTCATTAATTTCGTCATAATATATTGGTGCATTTCAAACTTCAGCGCCTATATAAGTGCATTTCTCTGTTGGTTTCAATGCATTTATGAATGGTTTTCTATATCTACCAAGGCATCTTTTAACGTACTCTTGTGTATCCATTTGGCTACGCGGGCCTTTTATTTGGATACCCAGTAAACATGAAATGGATACAGAAATTTGGGGCCTCATGACATATACAAAAAAATCAACTACCCACCGAGAAAAATAATGTTTAGGTAATTCTTTAGAAACGTAAAACAAAATCAAAATTAAAAATAAACTCTTTTTAGTCTAATACAAAAACATAACATACTACGATTAATACTGGAAATCTAACTAAATAGGACACTTTTTGGTATTAATGTATTTTAAAATAAAAGTAATACAGTATACGTTCTTTTTTCATTAAAAACTCGGCGACTGCCGGTCTTGGATCAAAATGGGCTGTTCCAACTCCATTCAATGACACTAAGAGGCGATCATTCATTGTATCTTCATTTAATGAAATTCTTCCTGGCGTTTCTATTTTGTTGTAATGGGAAATAATCCTCACAGTATATAGTCATTGAATGAGGACTTATTAGTAATAACGAGACTAAGAGCTTTTGTAATATATCCTTAGTGCAAACTATAAGTTTTCCTATTTTATTAGCAACTCTGCTGCCTTTATCGGGAGTATCAATTTCTAAAATTTCTTGAATTAAAGGCCAGCAATCACACACGGATGTCGCAAAATTGGACACTTCCTCTGAACCGAAGAGATTCTCAACTAATGATCGGCCTGCGGATATTATTTCAGCTTCAGATTTGGCAAATAAGGTTTATCATATTTTTAATTGTTTCATTTTCTTCAAGGTTGAGTCTAATATTAGAAAAATTGTTAAAGGACAACACAACTTCCTGTCTTACTGCTGACCAATTTCGCCTACCCGTTGTAACGTATGCATTAGATGTCTACGCGTACTTTTGTTAGTCACTGCTGAAGTCGACGCCTCTGAAGAATTTTGATTAGAATCATGGTCAATATCACCTAGTAGCTGTTCTTTCTTACCTCCTGGCCAATGACCAGTAGCCAGCATATCCAATTTTCTCAAAGCTGCATCTCTAGCTATTAATACATCGGGCAATATCAAATTTGAATTCGGATCCCCCCAGGATAGTATTAGAATAGTGGACAAAACCGAAATTTTGGCGTGGCCTCTAAAAAATTTCGCCTGCGGCGCTATTTGACCCCCCCCCCCAGAATTAATTTCTGGATCCGCCACTGCTATTATATTATTTTTGTCAAAACAAAATAGTATGGCCTTTTGAATACATGGATACGCAGTAAAAAATCACTAAAAGATGCGCTGATATCTACTTACAAACCCATGATGTCATTTAAAATACGACCGAGTCGGAGCAAGCACAGGAATTGGTAGTTCGTCTCTCTGGACTCGATTTCTTATTGGAAACTTGCACTAAAGTAATTTTTTTTTGTTTTATATACCTATGACTCAACATTATGAAACTTCCGGTTTAACCGGAAGTGATAAAAACTTTCGATTTTTAAATGTGACACCTGGCATATTTTTCCTTTTTTTTTTACTCCATATGACATTCTAACTATAACGATGTGTTACTTGTCACTGTTTGTCACCAAGAAATTTTTTTTTCCAAATTTATTGTTTTATATACCTGGGCTATGAATACCTTTAAATCACTTATTTCAGTTCTTTAATCTTGGGAAAAATACAATTTTACTATTTTTGGTCCAATGCTATGTGCTGTGTAAAATTAAATCTTTAAAGGTGTATAACTCATTTTTTTAAACGGCAACATGGTGGCTTGTCGGGTTATGAAAAAAGAGTAAAATTGTATTTTTCCCAAGATTAAAGAACTAAAATAAGTGATTTAAAGGTATTCATAGCCCTCTATATAAAACAATAAATTTGGAAAAAATATATATATTCTTAGTGACAAAAAAGTGACAAGTGACACATCGTTATATTTAGAATGTCATACGGAGACAAAAAAAAAGAAAAATATGCCAGGTGTCCGATTTAAAAATCGAAAGTTTACGTCACTTTCGGTTAAACCGGAAGTTCCATAATGTTAAGTGAACTGTCAAAAAATTCAGTTTTATGTCGTAGACAAATCCCCCAAATTTTATTCCATTATCTTGAAAAACAAAAAAGTTAGAGGGGCGAACCACCTTCCATAGACACCCGGTATATAAAGTTATTGTTTAAAGGACGTTATGAGTTATTAAAGAAATAAGATTTAGGCATTTAAACAAATGGCCCTATCATGACCAAAAAACAGTTCAGCAGCGTCGTTACTGGATTTTAAAGAAGGATTAAAAGGGGCACATTCTCTCAAATTTAATTAGCGATGGTAATTACCGTTTATAAGATACCAATTAGGTATATAGTGCTCAATTAAATAGTGACCATAAGTACATAGAAAAACATGTAGGTACTTTTACATCATAATATATTACTTAACTAATAACTTTACACCATAATATATTATGTTAATTTACATGGTATTCAAAGTAAGCCATTTTACCATCCCTGGCGGTTCAAGTGTTCTTACGTTAAGGGCGGATTATATATCTTTAAATCATTTTTAATTACTCATAGCTTTCCTATTAAATTACTAGTTTAGTTACAAGTTACAAGTAACATTATTACATGGCAGATCAGTAAGTAGTTACAAGAAATATTTTTAAAATACGCGATCGTAGAGGTTAAAAGAGTTAGGGCTCCTAAGTATTTTTTTCCTTGGTTGATGACGGTTAGGGTAATTAAAAAATAATTAAATTTTTTGACGATATTTCTGTTCTAAAATAATCATTTGGATATATTTCAATACTGCTATACCTACTATCTACTATATTAGTTGTCCACCTATTAAAAAAAAATTCCAAACAATTAAAAAAATTATGAAAATTTCTAAAAAACTCTATGATAAGGCTTGAAAAAGAAAAAGTGTTCATATCTTCAAAGATGGACATGTACAATTATTAGTGGCTCCAGAGATTAATGGTGGCCAAATTTTAAATTTAAATTTTAGATCAGAAATATCAAAAACGTCACCATTACTTTCTCAAGACAACCCTTTCGACACAGGCAATAACAACGACCACATCGGAGCTATAATTTGAAGCTCTACATTTTTCTGCTTTCTAAGTCATAATAATTTTCCAAGCCTTTCGTGTTGTTTAATTTAGGTCCTTCGGGTCGGATCATCAATCTTTCCTCTTAACAATAACCAGCCTCGACGACAAACAGGGGCGTGACGTAGTCAACAAACGGAGCCAATCAGCTTGCTTTTGTGGCGCCCAATGAAACTGATACCTCGGTTGGCCTTGGTTGGCCGCGACGTCTGTTCCGAGCAGGAGACGAAGCCGCAGGAAACGTTTTATTTGGAATTATGAAAAAGCACTGTCCTGCAAGTCTTAGTGTCGTATACTTATCATTATGATCATCATACTTATCTTAAGACATACCTACAAAGGAATATTGTTGATATTTCTATTCCAAAATAAAAATTCAAAATTGAAGAAATAGTCCATAATTCTCCAAAAAACCTAGTATACTTAGTTTATAATTGAAAAAGACACAAAGTCTCGGTCTCGAAACTGTATAAACTAGTTTATAAGATATAACTAAATAAAGAGTGGGTTTATTTTTTAATTTAGAACCGCAAGGTCTGATGATGCCCGATAGGGCGAAACACGTGTAATCCTTTCATATGTTATTATACAGTTTCGAGACCGAGACATTGTGTCTTTTTCAATTATAAAAAATGAAAAATTTAATTTTCAACAATCTCTGTAGCCTACAGAGGCGCACCCAGGGGGGGGGGCCAAGGGGGCCTTGGCCCCCTCAAAACCCCCAATGAAATGAAAAATTATGAAAGAGGATACGTATTTTAAAAAGTCAATTTTCTTAGATTTACCTCACGGGCCTCGTTTGAGGGGGGCCGGGTGGGGCATTTGCCCCACCCCTCCCTCTGGATTGACCCCCAATGAAATAAAAAATTATGAAAGAGGATACGTATTTTAAAAAGTCAATTTTCTTAGATTTACCTCACGGGCCTCGTTTGAGGGGGGCCAGGTGGGGACAGGTGGGGCATTTGCCCCACCCCTCCCTCTGGATTGACTTATTGACAAAAGTTGACTTATTGAGGTTTAATATGGTTTGATTGAATGTATGAATTTATTATTTCGAGTTTTCCTTTATATTTTTGTTATTATTTTGTGGTAGTAAAGACTTATTTTAATAAAAATAAACAGTTTTAATGCCAAAACGACTATGAATGTTTGAGAAACAATTTTAGCTCATTAAGTAAGTATTAAGCAAAAAATTGAAATTAAAATTAAGGGAAGATCTTAACTCTCGAAATTAACTTGATACATACCACAAAGTGTAAATCTAGGGACTTTATTGTTATTGATAAGTTTGCTGCAAATAAAAACAGATGAATGAATTTTACTTTTAAACAATGTACCCACTAATGAAAAATAAATTAGCCTTTTTATTTTTTATCTTATTTCATTTTCAATAGAATAAGAAGGTAATCATAAATTTTTAAAATATTTCTATAATAATTATTGACCAAATTTGGGCGTAGTTTTAAAAATATTTCGCCTGCGGCGCATTTTGCCTACAGCAAGCTTTTAGGACACCCCCAAGTTAACAAGTCACAAGCCGCCAATGCCCCCCCCCCCCCCTAAGAAACCGTTTAACGACTCCCATGACTAGGCTATTGCGATCTTCCCTGCAAGAGTACCTGTTAAAAAAGCTCCAAAGTTCTAGAAAAATGCGTAACTTAAAAGTTTATTAAAAAAATTGCTTCCAGCACTTGTTGGCGGGCCCCCCCTAACATAAAATCCTGGGTGCGCCGCTGGTAGCCTATACCTACTCGTATAAGATAAGATATCTAATCTTAAAAAAAAAAGAAGTTGCCCCAAAAAATACTTTAGGGAGTTTTTCTATGGACCAATAATTTTCTACACATTCATAAAATGTCAGATCAAAAAAAAATGTGCAGTTTTGCAACACCCTAGGCATGTCATAAATTACGTAAATTACCACTATTTTACGTGTAATTCCTGTCATATGATAACAATAACTGTCAATGAATAAGAACTAATTCAGGACATGCATAGCTATTTTTAGGGCTTAGGTACTTTGAGGACGATTTTTTAAAATTTTACGACAGATATAGGTAGATATTTTATCACAATTTTTTTTGTAAGCTGCCTACTATTTTTCTTCACACTTTAATCTTTTTTATTTTATAAACATTTTGGTTCAATTCTAAATTCCATCAGCTGACATAGGTACTGTTAAGATAGGGTTACCTACCTGTTTTTATGATATGTGGATAAAATGTTAAAGATAAATCCAAATTTGAGATATTAAAAAATGTGAATGTGCTTCACAACTTATACAAATATGAGACACTTCTAATAAACCTAGTATTTGTGTTTTTTAATGCTATAATATATGATACACTTATAATAATTATTGTTTGATTGAAGAGTATAATAATTTTACTTTAAAAATTCCGTAATGATAATTCCTTTTACAGACAATTATTGAAGGAAACGTATTTTATAAACCGTCATAAAACCAGTAATTTCCAGTCGATCGAGTATCAGAAAAATATTTTTTACTTTACTACTACCTAGGTATACTTTTTCCAAAGCTTGAAACAATATTCTTCGTTATAAATATTCGATTTTCATTCATGCAAGGAGTTGTATTTAGTTGGTATCTATATCGCTGTAATAAAGGTTATATATAAGTGTTATAAGCATTATATTTAGGTATTGGATTAATACTTTTTATAATCGATTGAGTATGTCAATTTTGGTTTAAATTAATTAATTAAATAAAATCATCTAATGGAAGTTGTCACTGTCATTCAAAAAGTTTTCGTTTTGCAAAAGTCGTTTAGTTAAAGTCTACTAGATTAAGATTCCATCCGAAAAATCCACCATAAAAAGGTATAGGGGGGTATACTTTTCATAAAACAAAAATTGAACTTGAGCCCTTTAAGAGGGTTAATATTGATTTATAATGAATAACTAAAAATTTTGATCAAAATCATCTAAAGGAATCAAAAATATTTTTTTTAATTAAAAAATTATTTACATTTTCACGGAGTGCCGTTACTTACTATGCAATTTAAAGCTAATCTACCGAGTTGAAAATATGGGAATGTGACGCCAAAAAGTGCACTTTTTCAATTAGGACGTTTCAAGTATCGACACAATCCCCTGGGAATTAACAAGAAAGTCCGGTAATAGTAGGTAATGATATTACGTCTGCATGGGACGAAAAGTATTTTATTCACAAATATGTAATATAACATATCTTTTTCAAAGTTTAAAAGTATTTATTTTTTAACATTTACTTTTTAACCGGTTGGAGTGTGACACTTTTAAAACTTTTAGACAGTCACAAATGTTAACATTGCATATTTAGCCTGTCCAGGCGAGGTAGTGGTTAATAAAAGCGGTTATTACTTTAAGAAGGCATCACCGCAAGTAAAATAAACGCAGTTTTTGCCCTCGGCTACCGCGCTGTCACCGAATTTCACCGCAACTGCACCACGATTTACTTCATATTAAAAATATTAAAAGACCTATCCTTAAACTATGTCTCTCAGGTAGAAGATTTTCCGATAAAAATGATTTTCTCCTTTAGCTGTCCTGTGATACCAACCTAAACAGAAGGTTTATACGCCTATGGCGCGGAAACCGCAGGAACACGGGGATTTTAGTCAGTTGGGGTTAAATCTGACAGTACCTTGCCTCACAGGGTCTCGTTGGAAGATTCTTCTCGAAAAAAAAACTTATTCCTGTTTAATTAAATTAAACTGGTGATATTTGGTGACAGCCGAATCTGCAACTATTTTTGAAATATTTATTTTAGCTATCGTTAATAGTAAAAATTACTTTATTATTTCAAAATAAACAAATATATATCTTGAAATAAAATTTAGAGGGTTTGTTTCGAGTAAATGGTATAAATGCATATGGCGAGTAAAAGCGAGGATGCTTTCTTAAATGTCAAAATATGTGATGGTAATATCTTTGACTCCCTTTACTGGCTAAAGAAGGCAATGTCGACTATAACTAAGTCGGCTTTAATGCACCTATTATAACGTCAGAAGCTCGGTCAGAAGTCTGTTATCATACGTTATACAGGGTGTCCGGAAACTTCGTTCGTATACTTTAAGGGGATATTCTACATATTATGAAAATATGAAAAAAAGTTCATATGAATGTAGATCCTTAAATGACTTATAAGGAAGCTACGGCCGTCCAAAGGTGACCTCTAAAGATTAGTTTCTATTTAATATCTACGCAACCGCTTAAGGTACCGGTGTGCTTTTTGGCACACAAACTAATATTAACAATTGATAATTTATGATATTGAGAGTTATTATAAAATTTAGTCAGGGACGTTCTTACGGGGGTGGCTTAGTTTATTTATTCCTAATTTTTTTACACGACACATTTAAAAAAATTTACCCAAAAATTATAATTCCAGTGATTTTTCTACACAAAAAAAGGCATTCTTAAAAAAAATTATTGGACCAATGATTTAGGAGCAAAATCGATTTATTTAAATCATTGCATAAACTATTATCGAATTGTGTTTAAACTAAAACATCAAAGTAGTCTTATGACAAATACAAATTTGAAGTAAAAAAACATCAAGAAGCCCATGGTTAGCGTTAAAATAAATTGACAATGACGTTTTTGTGATTTATTTTAGTGATCATGCATTGATCAAGTGCAAAGTGTTTTTGATTAATTAAGGTGCAAATTTTAAAAAATGGCAGGTTATTCATTTGCTGAGTTAGCTGATATGCATTTTATGTATGGCAAAGGTTGTGCTCGAGAAGCTCGCAGGTTGTATCAAGAATATTTTCCACACTGAGAGAAAACTCTGTTAGCCGTAGCTAGAAATCCATTCGCAGTAGCAAGAAATCTGCATTAAATAGGCGCCGAAAAAACAACTCTGTTGTCGCTACAAGGTTCATTTTTTTGAAATGACTTTTTAACCTCAACATGGTCGTTTTTTAAATATTATTCTTTTGCTGTTAAAAGACAACTCTATGGCCATAAAAAATATATAATGCAGTGGTAAACAAAAATGATTTTGCGATTAATTGGGGTCCTGTTGTTAGAAAAGTATCGGTTTTTACTCCTAAAAATAATCGGCCAGCTATAAAATAATTTTATTTTTATTGTAGCTAGTCCACCTAGCTACTACTAAATTCCTTTTTTTAGCTCCTTTGCCAAAATGGCTTTGGTTGGTGGATTAGTTTATAGTGGATGTTTGGCTATTGATTTGATAAAAATTGTATATTTTAATAATTCTATATAGGGTGATGTACTTTTAGTGCAACGTTATACAATAAGTGTTGTGGCGGTGTGTCCCCAAATTCAGGTAGGTACAAATATTTTACCAATAATTATATTTATTACTTATATTTTTTAATTCATTCCGATAATGGCCGCCATTAAGCTTCCGTTCTGCACTTATTAGGGCCGTATTTTTAATAAAAATTGTAGGTTAAAATTTGTTTAATAAGGGGGGGATCTGACTGATCTGAAAGTAACAAACTGCTAGGAACATGACCCTTTTTAGCCATTTTTTTTTTATTAATAGGTATATCAGAAAACTTAACAAATGCGATTTTGCATTGCAAAATTTAGAACGGGAAAGAAATATCTTAAAAACTCAGATTGTTTTCCGATTCTATCCCCTAAATTTGTATTGTATTTCTAAAAAAATTAATTTCTCGCCTAACAAAATTTAAAGAATCACCTAAGTCAACGATTTTTTGTAGGTACCTATGTAGAGTAATGTGATAAACATGAGTTACTTATTAAGTAATAAATATAATTATTGGTAAAATAATTGTACCTACCTGAATTTGGGGATACACCGCCACAACACATATTATATAACGTTGCACTAAAAGTACACCACCCTATATGAAATTATTAAAATATAAAAAAGTTATCAAATCAATAGCCAAACATCCACCATAAACTATAATCCACCAACCACTAAACAAACTAACAACACTGCAATCGGCAATAAAATGAACCAAAACGATTTCACCATGTTTTAAAAAAGCAACTGTTTAGTTCCTAAAAGGTATATTTTAGATAGGTATAAAAGATTGGTTAGTTTTTATTTTTATTTTTGTGGTAATAAGAGAACCTTATAGGAATTAAAAAAATACTTTTTAAAAACACTTTATTGGATACATATTGTTATGGTTATATGATATTCTGTTACCATAAAAAAGCATTGAGCACACGTAACAATATTGTTGTCAAAAAAACGTCCTTGATTGCGACTAAACGAAATATTGTAGGGATAAATGGATTTTTTCTTGTGGTAATACACATATATTCAGAAAAATACTTGTATTGAGTGATTTTCCTCAGTGCAAACCGTCAAATTCATTGTGAGAAATTATTCATTAATTTACATCAACGATTAAGAGAAACCGGAACTTTTATGCCAAATATGAATGAAACTTGGAGAAGCCGTACTACTAGGACTCCACAAGCAGAAGAAAGAGTGCTCGAATGCGTTGCATGTAGCCAATCTGAGTATAAGCACAAGAAGAATTGCCTTACAAGAGGGTATTCCTAAGAGTACAGCATGGGAAATTTTGCATGAACAACTTCTTTATCCATACCATATACAAAGAGTTCAGGCGCTTAAGCCTCAAGACCTACTTCCTCGTGCAGAGTTTTGTCAGTGGATGCAGAGAAAATGTCATCAAGACCGTTTTTTTCTACATAAAGTCTTGTTTACTGACGAAGCAGGGTTTACCCGTGAAGGCATCGTAAATTTTCATAATAACCATGTATGGGCAGAATAAAATCCCCATGCAATTTTCGAAACTCGATTTCAAAATAAATTTTCAATTAATGTTTGGGCAGGTATATTGGGCGATCGATTAATACATTATGCCTTGACGTTTAGATGGGCCCGCATATTTAGATTTTTTACAAGACTCTTTGCCTGTTCTACTTGAAGATGTGCAGTACCAGCAAAGACTTACAAACTATTTTATGCACGATAGGGCTCCACCTCATTTTAGTAGATTGGTTCGAGATCATTTAAATCAAACATATCCAGACCGATGGATAGGCCGAGGTGGGCCCATTGCCTGGCCTTCCCGTTCACCTGATCTCAATCCATTGGATTACTTTCTTTGGGGATATCTGAAGTCTCTGGTATATTCAGTACCTGTTGAAAATGTACAACAATTGGAACAACGTGTTATTTATTGTTGCGAGGAAATTCGTAATAAGGAAGGAGTTTTCGCAAGAGTACGAGCATCAATGAGAAATCATTTAGTTGGTTGTATTGATATGAATGGAAACCATTTTCAACATTTGTTGTAACTTTTCTACTTTTTTCAGATTATTCTTGTTAAACCAACAACTCTTAATTTATTTTGTTTAAAAATGACAATAAAACAACGTTTTGACTTAATTATTGTCATTGTCAATTTATTTTAACGCTAACCATGGGCTTCTTGATGTTTTTTTACTTCAAATTTGTATTTGTCATAAGACTGCTTTGATGTTTTAGTTTAAACACAATTCGATAATAGTTTATGCAATGATTTAAGTAAATCGATTTTTCTCCTAAATCATTGGTCCAACAATGTTTTTTAAGAATACCTTTTTTGTGTAGAAAAATCACTGAAATTATAATTTTTGCGTAAATTTTTTTAAATGTGTCGTGTAAAAAAATTAGGAATAAATAAACTAAGCCACCCCCCCCCCTGACTATATTTCATAATAACTCTCAATATCATAAATTAGCAATTGTTAATATTAGTCTGTGTGCCAAAAAGCACACTGGTACCATAAGCGGTTGCATAGATATAAACTAGAAACTAATCTTTAGACCTTTGGACGGCCATAGCTTCCTTATAAGTCATTTAAGGACCTACATTCATATGAACTTTTTTTCATATTTTCATATGTAGAATATGTCCTTAAAGTATACGAACGAAGTTTCCGGACACCCTGTATATGTATTTTTCAGGCACCCTGTATAATATATTTTTTTAGAGTATGTAGATACTCTATAAAAAAAAAGTAAAGCATTTTTTTTGTGTTCAATAAGAAGTATTTTATTTAGTTAGGAGATATTAACCTTTTATCCTGGCAGCGCCGTACGCCAATGGTTTTTCCGCTACGTTTCACTGGGTTAAAAAAAAAACAATTATTTAAATATTTCCATGTCACTAATTATTAATTGCATGTTAATGTTTCATTTTATTTGTAAACAGATATGCAGAAATTGATTAAACATTTTTTTGTTCACACCCCCGCATAGTAAATGCTTGACATTCTATTTCCAGCAAACTATTTATTTTATGCTTTTATATGGTCAGTTAAATTTAAATGATTATTTGTCCATTCTCCTTTCATGATTTAATTGATTCCCTATTTGAAAACTAAAGGCCAATAAGGATTGTATATTTAGAAATAAATGGAGCAATAAATACCTTTCACTAAAACAATAACAAAATTACTTTATTCATTTTTATTGGAATAAATTTATCATACAGTAATAGTCTCATTACCTAATTTAAAAGGCTCTTTTTATTAATTGAAAAACAAGATTTTCTGAATTAAAATTGGACTACAAAAAATAATAACTTGGCCACTAAATTACAGTAACTAAAATGCAAATATTATCATATTAAACAATATTGAAATTTAAACCAGAAACTATAGTTTCAATATTATTATTATTATTATTATTATTATTATTATTATTATTATTATTATTATTATTATTATTATTATTATTATTATTATTATTATTATTATTATTATTATTATTATTATTATTATTATTATTATTATTATTATTATTATTATTATTATTATTATTATTATTATTATTATTATTATTATTATTATTATTATTATTATTATTATTATTATTATTATTATTATTATTATTATTATTATTATTATTATTATTATTATTATTATTATTATTATTATTATTATTATTATTATTATTATTATTATTATTATTATTATTATTATTATTATTATTATTATTATTATTATTATTATTATTATTATTATTATTATTATTGTCCGTTCTCAGGGACATACAGGGTTTCCCCTATATTACTATTCTTATGCCGATGGGTATTCACCAAGTACACTTAAGTTGGCAAGTCAAATGTCAGTAAATTGGTAACTAACCAACAACTCTTATCAAAAATTGTCATATTCTGTTGTCTGTTTTGAGTATGGTTGCTTTTTGTATATTTGAAGGACTGTATGATGAAAGGTCTGAATTCAGTAGGTTTCGTAACCATGAGTGGGGTGTGATTTCAGTGGGCGACATTATAAAGGGTTAGTACTTTTTCTTGTTTCCATGTCTGTTTAGTATACATTGCAAGTGTAGTTAAAATTTTTTTCATGTTTGCTACGGTGGGTATTGGGTCGGTATACATATCCACCCACCATCATATTTGACATATCCTTCGTGAAGGCTTCCTTCTTCTTCGCCTTAGTAGTAATATAGTAATCCAAATTTATATGTATACAATTGATCCATCTGTAGTATTTTGGTCCATTTGCCTTTATTTGTGTTATTGTTCTACCTTTCCTGCCTTTTTCTGTCGTTCTATTTTTTTACCTCCGTGTACATCCTCGCTTTATACATTTTCTTTCTTTCTTCTGCCATCAAACATATAGGGTTATTACCATGTGTTTTAAAAAAGACTATACAAGGTATTTAATACTAAATATTTTTTAGTGTTATCTGTGCGATTTCTATTTCAAGTTATATTACATCTCCTTTTCATGTTTGTCATAACCAGCGCTTCCGTTTTTTTCTGGTCCTAACATAAAATTGTTTTCATCCATGCACATATTTATTCTTCGCAAGTTTTCATTAGTGATACAAATCAGTCATTATATTATATGACATTCCATAGCATAGTAGCGGTACTTCAGCTTTAATTTCATGTGTATCCTGTTTTGCTATCTGGATATGTCTCTCTTTGAGGTAGTTCATGATGAAATTTAAGAGGTATTTCGATATATTCGTCTTTTTTAGTTTTTGTATTTATTAATTCCATGGCTGAGATGCGGACAGCTAAAATTAATAGTGCATTCCAGATTTCCCTATGCTAATTTGTTATGTAATTAATAACTTGCATTGCCTAAACTTTTAATCGCCCCTTTATAAATTTATATCATGCTTTGACTTTGCCAAGATATCCTTTTTTCCTGGTATTTCCAGTTTCAGCTTCCGACGTATCCAGGTCCTCATATAGCTTACTCAGTTTCCTAAGCTGATAGAGTGATCTAAATGAGCTCGGTTTTTCGGACGTAATTGGTTTTGGTATAAGTAGTATGACCTTTCTTGTGTTACATTCCCTAGGAAAATTTTGTGTTATAAGGAGCTCGTTAATCACTCCTACAATCGCCACTTCGCATGTTTTTTCTCGTTTTGTATAACATTCTGCATGAATTTGCCTCTAGACCTAGTGATCATCCGGGCTAAGGCATATTTAAATTCCTGCAAAGTGAAAACTGGCGCCCTATACAATCAGTCTCTTTCGTGCTGTATTCTGTTTCGTTTCTGGGAACGGCACTCTCACCGTCTCTTTCTTTTTTGTGATTGACAATTCGTTAAGGGCCAGACCTTTTAGTCTTTGAATTCCGATTTTGTATCCATCGTCAACAGACATCCGTATACAGGTCCTTCCAAAGATTGTCCGATTAGTCTTTCTTTGACTTCCTTATCAATCTCCGCAGTTCCTTTCTTTCCTTTTGGCACACTTGTTTAGCATTTTTTTTATTCTCTTCTATTACTTTATCGTCTTTTAGCATTCTTGTAAGGTATATTCTAGTCGCCATTTAATGTTTCCTTTTTTCCTTTATCTTATTATCCTTAAAAACAAAAATATTATAGGGGCGTGTGCGTTGACTGTGAATGGGTTATTTACAATCTATCGGTTTGGTCGACTAGATGCACTGTAGAAGTTTATGTCGTTATCCCGCTTCCTTAAAATTGTTGACAGCAATTAGACATAGGTGGTCCCGTAATTTAATTTCTACTGTGCTAGTGAAGACCGGCATTGAATTAATTAATTAATTACTTTAATTTAAGTAATTTAGCGTATGATAGATATATTTAAATAGGGCTCCAGGCCTTGATTGGACGTACAAATTACTATTTAAAATGAAGCAATTAAAAGTAATAAATTTACAAAGATAATTATTAATAAAGTAGACATTTTTTAAACGATCGTATTTAGTACATTAACTTGGTCTTAAAAATTAATTTTTTTCAATTGACAGACAATGGGGCAGATGATTTCTCTGAAGTTATTTGAAAAAAAAATAAACAGAAATTTACGAGATTAAAATATCATCACATGCCAAAATAAAATTTTGGAAAAAACTCCATTAAATACTCACCTAAATTTTATAGACCCTTGAAACGTAAAAATACGTTTCTACGGCCTCTAAAAATGTAATGTTATATTTTTTGCAATTAACGTTCGAAATTTCAGTTAAATTGCTTTTTATAGAGGTCAGTGACTTGTGATTTATGCAATATTGTCAATGTCAATCTGCTTTGCCTGCTTGGTTACGAAAGGTACCTCTTATGTTCTAAGTTAATACAAAACTTTTTATAAATAAACATTAAACCTACCTTAACATTTCAATACTGACACAAAATGTTTAACCATGTTAAAAATAAACAAACTTGTTAATTCAATCTATTATGGAAACTTAAAAACGTTTCCGCAATTCACACTTTAACTACAAAACAACTTTTGTTAAAACGGTGCCAACTGAATAGCTATTATCCTAACCAGGGCGGAAAAGCGACTTTCTGCATTTGTTAGGTTCAATATTTTTCCTACAAGCCTTTTATTTATTTTTTATTTTAAGATCTTATGCGAGCGGAAAAGAAAATATTTTCCGCAATGTATGGAAAAGTACATGGATGCTTTCAAACTAAAATGCGTGCGGATAAACGGCAAATCGGGCACGCTTGTAGTAAAAAACTTTTTAACTCGATAATAAAGATTCTTTGTTTAATTAGGAATAAATCAGTTATTAAATAAATAGGCTTCCAATGTCTAGAATAAACAGTTTTGAGTTTTGAAACTATTTGGTCGGCACACAGTAATGAATAATACAAAGCGCTGTCGCTGTGGTGTAACCACAGTAGCTAATGCCCATTTGCACCGTTGGTCTAAACCTTGATTAAAACTATAATCATTGATTAATTTTAGCAACGTATTGCACCGCGTGTTAAACAACGTTTAAAGAGAGATAAACGACGATTACACTAATCACTCATCTTTTTACGTTTAAAGGATTGATTAGTGTATTGCAATCATACGCAGTCGCAAAGAGGCCGACCTCAACCTTTTTAATGTGTATTGTTCTTGTTCAGTTTACCCGCCTTTTTTACCAACTTTTTTACTCGTTTTTTTAGTCGTCAACGAAGTCGTCGAACTTCATTATACCGAGCGTGTCTTCGGAAGTTCTTACCAAATGGGAAACTTTTTTATTATTAATTTTACGAAAAAAAATTATTCTTTATAGAAAGCTCTGCATGGTCTAAAACCTAAAATGCAACCATCAAAGATCGAAATTTTCCAGTCATATACGAGGTTTGTCAAAAAATGTGAATTTTTTCAAAGAATGTGAATTTTTCCCAAGAGTAAAGTACCTTTATTTTTGACATTATCAAAAATTGTTAAAAAAAAAAGTTGGTCAGAACTAAAAACTACGGCTAAATGTGCAATTATACGCATTTATGTTGAAAAACTATTTTATTGAGTTAATATTAATTATTTAATTTTTTAATTATTTAATTAATTTAATGCGTGTTATTGCATATTTAGACGTGGTTTTTAGTTTTGATCAACTTTTTTTAATAACAATTTTTGATAATGTCAAAAATAAAGGTACTGTACTCTTGGGAAAAATTCACATTTTTTGAGAAACCTCGTATATGACTGGAAAATTTCGATATTTGATGGTTGCATTTTAGGTTTTAGACCATGCAGAGCTTTTTATAAAGAATAATTTTTTTTCGTAAAATTAATAATAAAAAAGTTTCCCATTTGATAAGAACTTCCGAATATTTGCAAAAACCAAGGAAAAAGTTTTAATAAAACAAAAAAAAAAGGGTTAAGTTATAAGAAACAAATAATCTGAAGTGAGCAAAAAGCTAAAAATTGCGTGCAATCACAAAAAAACTAAACACTGTTTAACAAACTAATCCATGATTAATTAATCATTGTTTAAGTGACGAACGGTACAAATGGACAGAAGACTTCTTAAGATACAGAAAAAGAAATGCGCCGAGGGTGATATTTTTTGTACCACGCCCAATTTTGCTAATTTTTGGTCAATAAATTAATTTTAATTTGATGAAATAGTCCATGCTCAAAGTGGAGTTGATACTAATAGTAGGTATAGGAACGAGAAGAAAAGCATAAAGTCTTCTTCCACAAGTTTACTAGGTAACTGGGATTATTCCAGATTATCTCAACATGTTTTGAAACAATTGTTAAGGTTAATAACAATTTTGAAGATCTTACACGTTTGTGTTATTTCGATAGGTTTTTAAATGGATCTTCATCAAGAATCGGCTAATTCAATCGAACATTCAATAATTAATTTTTTTTTTTTGTACCGTTAATTTAACTGAGCTGCGCAATTACGCCAAAGTAATCTGTTGCGTTGCCCATTGAGTGGCGATCTCCCAATCTCCCTGACACGAAATCATAATATTATAAAAAATTTATCAACTTTTTCGATGGTAGATAAAATTTTTTGTATTTATCTAGAATCTAGAACATCCGAGAAATTATCCATTTAATATATAACATGCCTTTTCCGTAACACCTTGTATCGTTTATAAAATCAAAGGAAAAATAAAACTCAATATTTTAATATATTTATTTTCTAATATTTATTTATACGTTGACGATATAAATAATATAATATAGTCGTTTAGAATTTCTTGGGAACATATCTACCACGAACTAAATACAATCTACAATAAAATATAAAATATATGCACTCTAACCACTTTTAGTAACCGCGGATAGTTCTAATATAAGGAAAATCAACAGCTTCACTTTCTTAACTTAAAATTTGTGCAGATTTGGTTTTCTGATTAAATGTTTTTGTACAAATTTACAGTAGTTTTTGCTACAAAATTATTATTAATGAACGGTATAATATTTATTTATTGATCTAATCACAATAAATGTTACAACGCCAATTGGATAGCACCGGTGTTACTTTTAAAAATACTTGCCAACAACTGGTAAATAATTAATTATTATTTTTTTCAAACATTACACAAAGGGGGTTAAGTTTTGCTCACTCACCTTTCCTGATATACACTTCCCGGCACAAAATTCCGCCACCCGGTTTAAAGACTTTTTTATTTTAAATTCGACTTTTATTATTTTTTAACCAGTTTGTTATTACATTTATTGAGATTATTTTGTATTTTTTTAATAATTAACATTCTTTGAATAGATGATGTCATAAAAGGTTAAATTAAAATGCTGTTTTTGATCATAATTTCACCCTGTGGCAAAATGATAGATACTTTTGTTTAAAAGATATTTGCTATAATATTAGATGTATTCCCAACATTTTGTAATCATCTTATTTTATTGTAAGAGCTGCACAATTTTAAATAAAAACTATTTAATTTTCTGTACCTATTTATAAATTGTGGATATTATGTCGACCTGCATGTAGGTACAAGATAACCGAAGGAGTTTTTTTTCAAAGAATTATTTAGCAATGACAAATGTCATTCTGCCACTTGTCATTATGGTATTTAGTACTGCAGACGTGGGCTGAATTGTTGCCTCAATAGAGGAAGTCTATACAGTTCAAGATGCTTGGAATAGATATTTAGCGATGGGAAATTTTACTAGTTATTCTCCAAGTAGTGGTCATTCTATTTCATCCTTTTATTGGAAACCAATAAATATTGACATAATAATGCTAGACCCCATGTTGTACAATAATTACGTAATGAACGCGTAGGTAAGTATCTGGATGTAGTGGAGTTGCGAATATTGGAATGGCCCCCAACCCCATCAAATATTTCTGGAATAAACTTCAAAGAGCTGTTAGTCATCGTCGTCGTATTGTTCTACCACAAATGTTGCAAGAGCTAAGGTTGGCACTGACAGACAGATGGACATCAGTCTATTTCTCGAGAAATCATATGAAACTTTATTCATTCGATGTTAAGAAGACTGCGAGCTGGTATTGTAGCGAAAGGTACACACGCTATTAAAAAAAAGTTTTATGTTGTCGTTAATCTATTAGGTTTCGTTTTGCCAATAAAAATTTTTTTTGTTTAGTTAAAATTGTACAAGAAATGAGATAATGACACGTAGGAAAAAGTTTTAAACAAAATTATCTACCTCAACTTTTCCACGGGGTGTTTTAAAATTATGATCATAAACAGCATTTTAGTTTAACCTTGTATAACCACATCACCATCACCTGTGCAAATGGATTATAAAATTGATATTAAACAACGAGAATAGTTACCCTACAGACAGTTTGTTCGGTGAGAGTGAAATTTTCTTTTCACACCAGTTGTTTTGTTTACAAATCTTAATCAGGCAGTTTAAAAACAAACGAAAATTAGTTAAAATATATTACAGATATGTTACAAGGGCTAAAGATCACTACTTATCAAGAGTACGTAAAGTAAACAACACGATTATACAAAAGAAGTTTTTTTTTTCTAACACCAAAAATATTTAACGTCATACCTGCAGAACTTAAAAAATATAATAAATTCAATTACATTATTGAGAATTAAGGTAAAAAATTGGTTTCAATCAAAAACAGGTTGGAGATTCATAGTTTTGATTTGAAAAATATTTATAATTGGTAGGTTATTTTAATGAATCTCCTTATAGATCAATTATTCAATTATTTTTAACAAAACCTGAACAAACAAAAAAGGAGTTTAGGCGTTAAATCAATTTATTTGAAAAAAAATAATTTAAGTAAATAATAATTTGTCAATTTTTATCTATTTTACAAATAAAACGTAAATTTAAATTTAAATTTCGAGGGTGTCGGAATTTTGTGCAGAGGAGTGTAGTATATTTTTTATAAGTTTTATCAGTATCCATTCTACGACAAAAATTAAAATTTCAATTCAGTTCAACCCAAGTCTACCAATTTATTAAAAAAAAGAAAATATAGGTATTTGACGCAATTATTATTTTGGTCTTGCAAAACTCATCAAGAAAAGTTAAATAAGCGTTTTTTCTGTATTCGTATTGCTCTTAAGTAAATCGATTCGTGCAATTTTTCTATTAAAGAGTAGGGTATAGGCAAAGAAGGTGAGATGTGAAATTTATTATTTTCGAGAAAAAAATTTTTGTTTTAAAGGGAAAATAAATTGAATTCCTAGGTAATATTTATTCATGTATTGTGCTAGAAATAATAGTGAAATAATTAATTTGTGATAAATTAAAGAAAATTGTAATTTTCTAATCGTAGTCATGTTTATACGGACAAAGAAGGTCAAGAAATTTTTTATTGAAATCAAACTTAACATCGAAAAGGTCCTACTCTATTAACACAATTGATTATTTCTACGCGTGTTGATGTTACAGTTCATACAGTTCATATGGTATTAGACATGTCGTTTGGTTATTTTGGCAAAAGCGCGATTCCTAACAAAGAGCTTTTCTTGCGTGATTTCGCACAGGCATATCATCTTTTCAGCCTGTATAATTATATAAATATTAATATATTATATTAAAAGATTTTGAGAACTTTACCTCATAAACGTTTTGTCTTCATTCAAGAAAATGGGTATTTCCTTTCTATTGTTTTCTTGCAGGTAGTGGTGCAAATTTCAAATAATTAATTTAAGTAAAGGCCATCCTTATTGAACGAAATTTGTGCACGTTTGGTATCTGACAGGATTTAAAACCATTGCGAGACCATTACTTTAACCAAGTCATTTTTTTTAATTAATAAAATGTTTACTTTATCAGGTTCTCGAATTGTTTTAAATGATGCGTTATCACAAATTAAGACCATGTTTTGTATAACCATATTCATATCAAAGCAAAGGTAGGAAGTTCTTTGTTTTAGACAATAGCCATTACTTTTTTGAGAAAAGACCAGGTGGTTATGTAGATTTTACAGTAACACCGATGTTATACCTGTGGTAATTAAGTTTTTCGATTAATTAAAAATTCAAACTGATATTGTATTATATTGCTCTTTTTAAATTATAATAGAATATTAAAAATTAGGTACCGCAAATTTAAAGAATATTAGCCAAATAATTTTTTGCAAACACTGTTACCGATTATTCAAGTGCAAATTACTTGGAAAAGGTAAATCCTGCAACGATATTTTCTTTACCCCCGATTAATAACTATTACGTTTCTAAACTTTATGCATAGTTTCAATAGCGTTTAAAAGATCAATTAACCCGTTTGCAAAAACTCTTATATTTTTTTTATTCCGCGCATAGTATATACACTTCTTTACTTTAAAAGCAAAAAATACACAATATTGCAACAAGACTATTCAAAGAGAAATAGGTCAATTTATAGCAGGCAATTTATTACACGACAATTTTTCTTTTTCACTATAAGTAATGGTCAATTATTATTGTCAATAAAAACAATCGTAATAATAAGTTTTACCAGAGGAATAAATAAAATAAAAATATATTTACTTTTTTTACTAGTATAAAAAACAAATTTTTCACTTACTTTGAAAAATCCTAACATAGGTGATCCCCAAACATTTTATTACATTAAAGGATAACGTACCGACTACGTAAAATATTGTCCTGATAAGAAATTATTGAAAAAAAATAGAGGTCCTAAGACTACAAAGCGTAACAGTTTATCGTACTAAACTCAGATACAAATAAATCTTATATTTTTTGTTATAAACTTTACTGCTAAAAATTGACCTTTCCAAATTGACAAAATAACTATTCACATAGTTTCCTCCCACTCAAAAGCTGGATATCACGTTAGCCTTGGAGGGGAGTACGGCCTGTGTAATACAGGCCCGTTACATTGAGAATTTGGAGGGGCTATTCTCACTATTCCTCCGTGAGGATTCATTAGGTGAGTATGAGGGGAGGGCACAGCCATCATCCTACTCGGATGCGAATTGATTTGCACTCGCAACGGCGACGTTATCTGAGGAGTGGATAGCTGATTAGCCGAAGTGAGGCGAAGGGGTAATGGGGTTTCGATTTTACGTCCTTCTGAAGGAACTCGTAAGTTACTAAGGTTCATAGGGGGGGAGTGTTGAAGGTTGGTTTGCGGGGGAGTTTTGTCCAATCGGATTGGGCTGTTACCGCTATGTTTATCCTGAAACAACAGAGAACAACATATTAGAAATAAAAATTACTGCATATAGTTACCTTTTTGGATTTAACAAAAATTGGTAGGGGAGACCGGGGCTAGTTGGCTACAGGGGCAAGTTGACACGGTGCCTATATCTTCGAATGGTGTGCACGTGTAAATGCAAATACCATTGAAATAGATGATCGACAACAAACTCGAGGCAACCTTGTAAAACGTCGCGCGCCAAAAGTCAGGCGTTAAACAGTTGTTAGTTGTGTTTGTTTGTTTTCACTACCGGTAAGTAAATTTTTGTCCTCCGAAATTTATGAATAACCTGTTTAAATTAACGTATTTAATTTGATTTTTTTACCACAATTTGTTGCTAGACGGCTAGTTGACATACTATGCCAGGCAAAGGTATCGAATAATTGTTTGTTTTTTGTAAAAAATATATTTTTTTGTAAAACCTCTGTCGGGGCAGGTTGGCACATTAGTTTCGGGGCACGATGACACAGTGCCAAACTGCCACTGCGCGGCGGAAAAGGAGGTCGACATCAGCTATTCTTACGAATACCCCAATTAAAGATGCGTTGGAAGAAGAGCAGAATGCTTCTAAAAAGAAAAAAGAATTCGAAAAAATCGTCCATTTTCTCAAAAACTTTGTGATTTTTGTCTTCCTATTTATGAAGAAAAAAGAAGCTGCAGCCGAAAAGGCAAAGAAGAAAGTATTTGGAAAAAAAGAAAAAAAAAGCCAAAAAAGATAACCAGGCCCATAACACATGTTTGTGCAGAAGATTAAACTTCTGATGAAGAGGAGGAAACTTTCTGCTTTGTCTGCATGTACAGTTTTGCAAACAGTGAACCAGGGGAAAAGTGGATTCGATGTGTGGCATGTCATATGTGGTCTCATGAGGCATGTACAAACATAGAGCCGCGATACATATGTTCGAATTGTGACTTGGATGATTCTGACTAACCATTTACTTTAATTTTTTATGTTTATATAACTGTAAGCTTCTTTTCTACTTTCTGTTTTAGCTTTTCGACGTTTTTTATTCTTTTTTATATTGTATCCTTTTAGTAGCTAATAAACGTTAAAAACTATAAAAATACTTGTTTTTGTCTATATAACTTACATATGCCAACTAACCCCAAATAGTGTGCCAACCTGCCCCCGAGTTGGGGTAAGTTGACACACAATAGATGATAGAAGATGTTTTTAAAAAATTGTAACTATTTAACTTTTTTTTATATAGATACTGTAAATACCTCAAAGTGTAGGGAAATTGTGCAAATCTGTTCTGCATATTTTGTAATTCAGTTCAATTGTCTGTAGTAGTAAATAAAAAATAAATTCTAAAATGTGTGCCAACTAGCCCCGGTCTCCCCTAACCATCCAGTTAACATGGTCGACAAATATCGTAGTGCCAAAAAAACGGTGGAAATAACCATCATTTTTGACGGCAGCAGCATGGAGGTAGAATATTGTCACTCGGAAGACTGGCAGATTTTGACCAGCCCTACGAACATTATAATATGTATATCTCGAGATATGTAGGCTTCATTATCGGATCAGCTAAAATTAATGGCTGACCACTGGACACTTTCATGGCTACGGCCAGAGGAAATTAAAAACCTCAGATAGCACGTATAGTATTCAATAAAACGTTGGTTACATAAAACATTATTTTCATAATAAATATATTGTAATATACATCTAGTCCATCCAGTTACAAGATATGTCAACATATTACTAATCCTAGTGACAAAAAGACCATTTTTTCATTTTATTTGACTCTTAGCACTTGGGTAAACCAAAACAACATGAGGCGACGTTCCCTAAACGATCGTGGAATTTAGGAGCCACATGACACGATTGGCTGTTAACCATCTGATAAGCGAAAAGCAGTTCATAAGTTAGTAGCCATTATAAGGCTTAAAGCGTTAGGTCCATTGTTGGTAAAAGAGTAACAATTCGTATCGTGGAACCAAAGAACACACCGTGCCAGAAGTCGGTCAAATTTATATTCCCTGTTTTGGTTTACTGGGCATCTTACAGACAGATTTCGCTTATCTGTCGTATTACAATCTCTACCCTGCCGAAAAGACCTCGTAAAGTCTCATAAATTCCCTCAAAAATTTTTATAAGGATCTATGAGGTTTAAGAAATTTCATAAGAGTCCTAATTTAAACCATACGGTTTTTCTAATGATTTATTAGAGTTCATCAATTTTTTGTGGATTTTTTCTTGAGGTTTAATCAGAACATATCATTTGTTTGAATTTATGAGTACCTAGTGGTCATGAGATTTCTTATAAAGAATTATGTGGGTATGTATAGAAGTAATTTTTGTCGGATTTTATAATATTTTATATATTAATGTAGGATTTTTCCTAATATTCTATGAGGCTATAATTTTACGCCAAACCAACCAAACTCTTATACGATATTATAGGTCTGTTTTATTTTATTTTAGAGTACAAAAGTAACTCGTGTTTGTATAAAAACTATATATGTGCAAAAAAAACCCAAACCGTGTAAAAATATTTCCATAATCTTTATTTAATTTATTGTTAACTATGTAACAGTTGTTTCGACATAAAGTAATGTCTTTATCAGAATCAGATGGAAAAATCTGATTTTACTCATCAGAACACTTACCTAACACCCTATGAAACATTTTAAAAAAATAATTCATACCACTCCATTCCAAATTAGAATAAAGTATCGTAAAAACTAATAAGTATACATATAGGTACTTTGTGATGATTTACTTTACGTTTGCATGATCATTTATTTACAGTTGTAAACTCTCAAGAAATCCCATAGTTATATCGACCACATCCTCATAAATTACTCAATGATAAGACATCATACAAACATAAACTCATTAACCTTATACATTTTAAAATTTCTTAGAACTTCTATAGGTACCTATATCGATCATAAAACCTTATAGAATATTATAAAAACAGACAAATTTCCATCCTACCGCTGTCTTCCGATGCAATTTAAATTTAAGGTAAGTAAATATACTAATTAAATATAGATAAAATATATTCTAAATATGATATCGAATTTTGATAGAAGATAGAAAATGATACAACTACATAGGCCATAAAAAAAATTCAAAAACGTTAATTATTATAAATTGTATTCCTCGTGAGCGCTTATAAAACCCCATAAAAATAAATCAAAAAGATAATAGCAAATGTTTATCTTTTATGGGCTTTAAAGAGGGGTTCCTGGTTGGACCGTATGAGTTCTCGTAGAAAGAGAACTTCTTAAAACTCATAAAATATTGGAAAATATTGTTTCAATAACCAATTCTGTTCTTATAAGTTCTTTTGTGTTTTTTTATAACAGTTCAAGAGGCATTTTTGGCAGAGTGTAAACGTCGTGTTTAAGTTTAAAAGTACAAGCGGTTTTTTATCAATGACATGAAACCAAATTTATTGCGTAACATACCGATTAAAATCGATAATATTTTCACATTTTCCGCAACCTAACGCTTACCCTGACTTCCGTCTCGTAGTCGTTGTTTGAATCGACATCGATCGGGCTCTCGTTTGCCGCCAGCCTCAGATTAACGGCGTCCGCGTAGGTAGAGGAACAGGTCGAATCGACGTTCATCGGAGGCGAATCCGAATCCAGTTTCGAATTCGCCCGATCCAGCCGGAAATTTGGAGGTGTGGGTGACTGCCGGTCTAGCCTGGAAAAGAGGAATTAATGCCATTTAACAATGTGATCGGACTGAGGGAAGAGTAACTAATATTTTTCTGTTTAGCATTTCGTTTACCTACAACTCATGCATTTTTAATTTTACGGAAGTAGAGTCCATTATCTCAAAGTGGAGCTATAAAGATATAGGGAAAAACCCACAGTCGTATCCACAAATTTATTAAAAAAGGTCAGATTAATGTGGTGTACATGTTTCGGTACTAGAGAGTACCATCATCAGCACCGAAGGGCTAAAATAAATTTAAAATGAATAGTAAGCGGAAGGACAAGTTAGATTGACGTACTTATCCCAAGTGCCACTAATACCAGAAATGTAAAAGATTCTTAAAAATTAAAAATCATTCATGGTTTTAGTTTCTAATTCTTAAGAATCTTTTACATTCCTGGTATTAGTGGCACTTGGGGTAAGTACGTCAATCTAACTTGTCCTTCCTCTTTCTATTCATTCTAAATTTATTTTAGTCCTTCGGTGCTGATGGTGGTACTTTCTAGTACCAAAACATGTACACCACCTTAATCTGACCTTTTATTAATAAATTTGTGGAGACGACTGTGGGTTTTTTCCCTATATCATGCATTTTTGTTTTTCATGGCTACCCTGACCGCCACTATCGATTTCAAACATTTTTAAGGAAAAACGTAAATATTTCAAAAACCGCTAAATGATATGATGATATTATATTTTTTTTAAATGGTTAAACTTAGTTATAGACTTGTGCTTGATTAACTAAAATTAGTCGGAAGGGATTTCTATTTCCTTTAGTTTTTTTTGGTGTTGTGTTTTACAGCATGTAACAAAAAAGTCGGAAGAAATTGCTCTATTTTGAAAACGATTGAAGTGTAAGGTATGCCACACAATTTAGGATTGTAATTTTACGTAGAGTCCAGAAACATAATAATATACAGCGTGTTCTATTTAAAATAAAGAAATAGATATAACTTCCGGTATAACCGAAAGTTGCACTAGGATGCAAATATTTTAGTTAAAAAGAGCATATTCAGAAACCGCAACATGCAAATTATCAAATTTCTACTTAACGGCTAACGGCCCGTCGCGTCGTCGGGAGAGACCCTGTAGGTCACCTGGTTTATTCAAAATTGTATACCTATATGCTTTTTAATTCTGTCTTCAAGGATTTTTTGTAGGATGTGCTATTCCTTAAGAAAATTGGAAAAAAATTAAAGAATTTCGCCATTTTTCAAATATCTTAGAAAGGTTTTTGAATATAATATTCTACCAAATTTTCTGTTTTATTTAATGCAAAAGCAGCTTATACAGGGTGGGCCACTGAAAATTTACAATGGCTATAATTTTTAAACCAAAAAAGATATCAAAAAATAAAAAATACTATTTCTATAAAATCAAGGGGGAATACATATGACGTATTTTTCAAACCACCCCGACCTACCCCTTAGGCGCCACCCCTACTCACTTGAAAATCTTAAATGGCAACGCCTCACCTGTGGCACCTTTTTGGAAAGCTCATGAAAAATGCTAAGCGATGATCATACAATTTTTAGGGTGAAATTGAAAAACTACCCTTCACACAGGTGGACATAAATTGAACAAAAAAAAGTTATTTTTTTCAGCATAAGTTACAAATAGAGACCCAGCTAAATTCAAATCAGGTATTTTTCAAACCACCCCGACCCACCCCTAGGCGCCACCCCTACTCACTTCAAAATCTTAGATAGCGATACTCTACTTGTGGAGTTGTGGCACCTCTATGGAAAGCATATAAAAAATGCTGAACGACCGTCTTTAGAACTTCACGATGCAATAGAAAAAATTACCTAAAAATAAAAATAAAAAGTCAAAATCAATAAAATTAATTGTTTTTGTATCCATGCAGTACATACAGAGTACCTACTCAATATCCTACCTGTGTATGTAAAAGATCAATGCCGCACATTGAAACGCCTAAAATGCGAGGCTAAAAGAAATGTAGATAATAAAAAAAAGCAACAAAAAGATGTTTTACTACTTAATTTCTTACTTATTAATTTTTAGTCGATTGCAAATTTCGTGACGATATTTTATACCTTTATTGGATTTCATTATTTAAAACTTGGAAAAATGGTTTATAGTGTGGAAGAAAGAATTCAAATAGTTTTTCTTTATGATGATGAAGGTATGTGCTATTTGAGAACAGCCCGTACTTTCAATGAGAGAAATCCGGACAAAAACGTTAGTCACGTTTATGTTAGGGATTTGATTGAAAAGTTTCAAAAAGGTCAAAAATAAAAAAAGGGAAGGGCCCAGGGTACTGAATGAAGAAATACAGATGGAAGTTATTGGTCAGGTGTCGGTCGATCCAGAAACATCAACGCGCCAGTTGGCATCAATAACAGGCATAGCCCGAACATCTGTGAGAAGAGTATTGAAAATGCAAAAATTCCACCCCTACAAAAGGAAGATTCTGCAGGAACTTGGCGACGACGAACCAGATAGAAGGATCCAGTTCTGCGAGTTAATGACGAAGGAAATTCGAAGAGAACCTTCACTCACTACAAATATTTGTTTTAGTGATGAGAGCTCATTTCTTCTAAATGGAAATGTGAATAAGCAGAACTGCAGATACTGGAGCGATGAGAATCCGCATATTTTTGTTGAAGGACACACCCAAAATCCCCAAAAGATCAATGTTTGGTGCGGAATACTGGGCGATAAAATAATAGGTCCATTATTCATCGACGGAAATTTGACGGGTGATGCTTATGTGGAAATGCGGAACAATTTGATAGAGCCAGCCATTGTACATGAGGTTGAAAATCAAAGAGATTTTGAAGGAAATTTGAATCTTAATGAAGACCTCATAAACTTTCAGCAAGATGGAGCCCCTCCGCATTATGCTATTGTCACAAGGCTGTGGTTAGATAGATTTTATCCAAGGCAATGGATTGGCAGAAGGGGTCCAATCGAGTGGCCGCGAAGGTCACCTGACCTCATTCCTTTAGACTTCTTCTTGTGGGGTTACATTAAATCCATAGTCTACAAGACAAAACCAGCTTCGTTGCAAGAATTGCGGCAGAGGATAATAATTGAAGCATGTCGAAATATTCCGAGAGAGATTTTCCAAGAAGTAAGAAAATAATTTGAAAATCGTTTGTATTTTTGTAGGGAACAAAACGGCTGTCATTTTGAGCATTTGTTAAAATAAATCATCTAGATCATTTTTAATTTGGTTTCTTTTTTTCAAATTGTCACACCTACATTTCTTATTATTTACCAGTAATTTTCTTAATTTTCTTAATTTTTCCCGAAAAAAGTTTTAGAAAAGTAGATAGGTAAGTAATACGATTTCTTATAAAATAGGTTAGGGTAAAATCTTTATGATCATCGTTTAGCATTTTTTATACGCTTTCCATAGAGGTGCCACAAGTGGGGTATCGCTATCTTAGATTTTGAAGTGAGTGGGGGTGGCGCCTAGGGGTGGGTCGGGGTGATTTGAAAAATACCTGATTTGAATTTAGCTGGGTCTCTATTTGTAACTTATGCTGAAAAAATCACTTTTTTTTGTTCAATTTATGTCCACCTGTGTGAAGGGTAGTTTTTCAATTTCACCCTAAAAATTTTATGATCATCGCTTAGCATTTTTTATGAGCTTTCCAAAAAGGTGCCACAGGTGGGGTGTTGCCATTTAAGATTTTCAAGTGAGTAGGCGTGGCGCCTAAGGGGTAGGTCGGGGTGGTTTGAAAAATACTTCATATGTATTCCCCCTTGGTTTTATAGAAACGTTATTTTTTATTTTTTGATATCTTTTTTGGTTCAAAAAGTATGGCCTTTGTAAATTTTCAGTGGCCACCCTGTATAGCAATTACTTCTGTCAAGTTATTTTTCCACGCTAATCTGGACCAATATATAAAATTGTAAGGTGAGTGACTGATTCATCAATTCCCTTCCCAAAGTACTAGTTGTACATAGTCGAAATTTTGCATACAGGTTTGCTTTACGCTGCGCCGTAAATGTCCACTATATATGAAGGGGTATTGCAAAACTTGTCTACGGAAGTAAGAGCAACCCCCAAAAATTAAATTATTTTTTATATTAAAAATTACCGAGTTAGGAAATGCCAAAACATGTCAATTTCACTTAATTTTTTTATATAAAACTATTTTACCGTGTTAAAATTTCACCCTGGGGGTAAGGATACATCCCTTACACTGATTTATCAATACCCAGTCCTTACTACAAAAGCTGAATTTTGAATACAGCTTTAATTTAGGCCCCATACTTCCACTACGAAAGATATTGCAAAAATTTCCCGCTAAGAGGATAAAAGCAACCCCTAAAAATATTTTTTTTCATAAAAGTATTTTTTGTTCCTGGTTTAATTTCACTCCTAGAAAGTCAAACACACACACTGGCATGCCACTAATTTATCAATGCAACTACTAAGTTTTTCAACAGGAATAATGCATACAGATTTAGTTTATGCCCAGACAGCCACTATTGATATTGCAAAAATTGACTCCTGAGAGAGGATAAAAGCAACCCCTAGAAATTAATTTTATGTTAAAAAGGCGTCTTACAAACCAATATACATACTATTTATCTTTTAATCGCTTTTGATGCAGCACAATATAACCTCACAATCACAAAAGTCAAATAATCGTATATTTTAACGATGTATGACAAGTTGTTCAATTTGTGTAGTATAAGGGAAAAAATGACGGTCAAATTTAGGAAACCTATGGAAAATATGGTGTTATGATTGTCCACATTGGTCGCAAATACTCAAAAAGTTCTAAGGAAAACAGCAAACACTAATTTTATTTTATTTTTTTACATAAAACTCCTTTTTTTCGTGTTTGAATTTTACCCCAAGAAAGTCAAAACACACCCTTATTTATCAACGAAACTACTAAATATAAATAAAAAGTTTTGGAACTTTACCCCTAGGAAGTCAAAATACCTAGGAAGTCAAAATACCTACAAAGACCCCTAATTTATTATCGCAACTTTTAAAGCTGAAATTTTGAGTACAGCCTTAGTACCTATAGACCCCAGGCATTTACTAAAAACTAATATTGTAAACACATTGCTCCCTAAGAGGGTGAAAGTAATCCAATAAAAATTTAATTTTTTTATATAAAATTACGAGGCTCTGAGGAAAACACCAAGCACGCCAATTTTATTTAATTTTGAAGATAAAATTACTTCATTATCGTGCTCAAATTTTACTCCTGGGAAGTCAAAACACACCACTACTACTAATTTATCAAGGTAACTTATTTTGGAATTTACCAAACAGCTTTAGTTTAGGCTTCAGACATCGACTATTGCAAACTTGCCCTTGAAGGAGGTAGAAGAAAAAACAAAATCCCTAAAAATTGAATTATTTTTTATAATAAAAACTACAAAGTTCTAAAAAAAACGCCAGAACACATCAATTGTCTTTTCTTTAATTACTTACATTTTCTTGTGTTTTAATTTGTTTGTTGAATTTTAATCCTAGGGGTTAAAAACACACTCCTACCTTATGATAAAGAGCTAATGGAATTGAGTCCAAAGATGATTAAGCAAAAATAATACATGCATCTCATCCATAAAGGTAATTTAGCGCAAAGCTGTTTATAGAAAACATTCTATCACTACACTTTTATTTTTCTATTTTATTATTTACCTATAATTGGGAGGTGTATGAGTTCCCCCAAATCTAAACTGCGCCGGCATAGGTCCAGGAGAATGAGGCCCGAACCTAAAGGAGGTCATGGGGTTAGGGCTGGAAGGGCCCAGTCTCAAAGGGCCCGGTGATCCCACGGGCGAATGCGCACCAAGAGAAATGTCCGAATCACTGTCTGAAGGTACTGGACTGAGAGGAGGCCGTCGATCACTTCCGTGGTGAGCCAATTGGGCTGCCAGTTGTTGTTGTTGCATCCTGTAACAAAAAATATAGTAGTATATTTGATAAAGGGTTTATATGTATATATACTTTATATTTAATATCTTTAAACAATAAATGTGATGGTAGTTGGAATAATAATTTTATTGTATACTAGCGTGAATCCGCCATGCGTTGCAACCCGCTGGTATAAATACAAACCCGAACAAAACCGATATATTAGTACCCGGCATGCCACTTTCTGAAATTGCACCCGTACGAAGCCGGGACGGGTCGCTATTATACATAAAAACCTTCCCATTGAATCACTCTATCTATTAAAAAAAAACGCTTCAAAATCCGTTGCGTAGTTTTAAAGATTTAAGCATATATAGCTGATAGAGGACGGACAGACAGCGACATTGTTTTATACTATGTTAAGATGTGTAAATTATGAGAATAGGACCCAAATCGACTCTACAAAAATAACTTCAGAAAAACTTAACAAACAAAAATGGAAAAAATCCATTATCAGCAGTACGAAACGGTAAAACACGCGGGACGGTGACAAAAATATATGATGATGAAAAAACCAAGGCCCTCTTCAATTTAGGTCAAGTCGACAAGTGATTGCGCATGACAAATATAATATGTAGTATAGCATCAATTTTCACAAAAACCTGTATATTGTAGGGTTTCCATGCTCACAAATAATGCAGAGTGCAGACGCTAATGATCTTATCATGTAATAAGTAAAAGAAGTTCATAATTCTGGTTAGTTATTAGTAAAAACTTACTTAAAAAGACTTTTTCATTCCCCTCTGTAGGCCGTATGTCGGGCTATAGAGAAGTATATTATACCTACATTTTAAATGCGCGCCTCTGATCTTATGCCTAAAAGGCAAACTTTAAGCAGTGTTAGAGCTGTTACCCTTGTGGCAAATACTCTGACGTCTTAGCATTAAGGCCCAGGGATTTTAAGGGTAATTTGTTGGCAGGATAAAGAGCACAAACAGACCACCCCTCACGGTGGGGTGCCTACTAAATACTTCTAATAAGCTGCTCTTTAAGATATGGACTTTGGAATTACCAACTTTTGAAACCGTAAAATGGTTTAAAAGCATATTTGGTTTACCCTTTTATATCAGTTTTTGGTTTGGATGTAGCGGAAATACGATTTGAAATTTTATGTTTTACCAACCTTGTTACAAATAAGTATTTAATGCTGTAGTAGGTACAAAAGTTAAATGATATGTACTGGAATGTAGACTTAGGTAGGGGAGACCGGGGCTAGTAGTTACATGGGTTGGTTGTCACAACGCTCACAACTTGGCAACCAAGACATGCATCGGCAGTTTTAAATATTCTCGTTAATTCAAATACCGATGGCAGGTAGTATCAACGTAACTGTGATGATAGATGGTTTATGAAGCAGTAAATTGTAAAACAGCTAAAAGTGAGTAGGTACATTTTTCCGACTAGATAAATTAGATGTTTTCTTAGCAAAAATGAAAAATTATCATTAAATTTTAACGTAAATATTGGGTTAATGTTTATTTAGTTACGATTTGATGTATTTGTTTTCCTATAATATCTTTTATTTCTGAAGGTATTAACCTTAAAATATTACATCAGGTTGTGAACGGCTGGCCACAAATCTAATGGGGTCGTTTGTCCCACGTGACAAGTAACCACGCAAGCACCAAACATAAGATGACTTGGCAAGGCATCGTTTATTGACTTTTCACTGTGTTCGAAAAAGCAAAAAACCCTATTTTATTAATTTGATTTTACTCTGGCTGACTAATCTGACACAGTGATCGTATCATCTCATAACTAGGCTTGGTAGAAAAAGCATGGCTAAGCAACCAATGAAAAATAAATATATTATTTCAAAATGTAAAAATAGTGATTAGATTTTTAAATTTCAATACAAATGGGGATTATTATATTTGTTTTTGGAATTATGCTTGCATATCGGTCTCTCAGTAGGTTGACTTCGTTTGGCGACACCTTAACGAATATAAAAATACCTTACGGGCTTAGCGCTGCCTAGAGGTACTCCTGTAATTATGATGCTGTCTATGTCTTTATACGGGCGATTGCTGGTATATTTAAAAGTGTCCCACATCGACATCAGATGGAGCTTTTCGCTTAATTCTCTTGACGGTGTCCCTGTATACTGATCCAAGTAGAAATTTGAGTTTATTTTCTTTCGTCGAATCCTATCCTCACCTATGAGCAATGATATGGCGAAACGCGTCTGGGGATGGATCTGACGAAATGAAAGAAAAAAGTTCTTTTGATTTCAATAGTTTTCGGTCCTTAAACCGAAAAACAAACAAACCGTTTATTGTAACTAATCATTACTAGTTAGAATCTTCTACTATATTTTTGTTTCCTTCCAAAATGTAGTTATCAGTACTGTGTAAAAATCATTTAAGTCCTGTTGATGGTTTAAACCAAAATAAACCGAAACGTTACCAATCCAAACTCGTATTTAATTATCAATTTTGACCGAAAACCCGAGAAATATAATTTTATTTGTATCTAACGGTGAGGAAAACATTATTTTTTAATAATGATCTATAATAATATATCAACAAAAAATATTCTCAGTAAGCGGACTTTCAAGTGTGAAAAGACCTGCATTTTGCATTGAAGTACACAGGGATGCCAAAAACAATGGACTTCCTGGGGCCGAGCAGACATTGACAGCTGTTTCGTTCTTGTTAGGATCTCATCAGAAGGCCACAACCCGAAGCAAATAAACCGATAACACTGCATGCATTCATGAACAAAGCTAGGAGATAGATGACATCTTTATTACAAGAGAAAGAAATAATGTAAGAAAGCAACAAAGATTTTTTTTTAAATAATATGGATAGTAGCTATTAAAGCTTCTATTGCGTAGTGTGTGGTACCACTGCTTTGTTTCGATAGTGAATTTATAACAATTGAATTACGCGAATACCCGCGTGGACACAATATAATTATCTACTAGTTAAATTCCTATAATAAAAAAAATGTTTGAAACACTGGTTTTCGCCACTGCGTTGGTAATACAAAATTTATATAATTAATATGATCGACGCTGAAAATAATAAGTTAAGCAGTTTTTGGTATTTTTTTTATATTATACAGTGACCGGCAAAAAGTTGGACCCATATGGGAAACTTTTTTATTATTGGAATTATAAAAAAAATTTTTATGCCGATTGTCTCTGCATGATTGGTAATCTAAAAACTCATTGTGACATTTGTCACGTGACTACTCGTTTGGCTGGAACATTGAATAATATTTATTTTGTCGTAGAAAACTGGTATTAGATTATGAGATATCGAAAAAAGGTATTTGAAAGAAGTGTTTAGAATTTAATTTTATGCTAGATTGCAAAGTTTGAAATAAAAATACCAAAAAATTTTTTATTTTTTGTTTTAAAAAAATAAATCAAATAATGTTACTTTTATACTTTCATCAATTTAATGAAAATGTGTTAATTGTGAGATCGATATAATCTCACTTAGTTTTATGAAAGTCCGTTAGTACCCTAAATTCATAAAAAAACATGTATTTTCATAAGAAAATTTTTATGTCTTTTATAAATTACCAAAGAAGGCTTTAAAAACAGCCGAAATGTTATTTAGAAATAACAACAGACAGTATTAATCGCCATTATTCTTCTATTGAATGTCAATCTACTGTATTTTAAAATGCCTCCAAGTCTTTCCCTTCCAGAAAAATAGAAATAGTTCTTATTCATGGTGAGAATTATAAAAGTTGTAGAGAAACTGCTGACATTTTTAACCGACGGCATCCTGGTAAACATTTAAACAATTCGACGATATCAAAAATATTAAAAAAGTTTAAAGAAACGGGTAGTGTTGGCAACAAGTATAAAGTTTCTCATGAAAAACCTGTAACAGCTGAAGAAGCAACATTAAACGTGCTGTTAACAGTTACAGAAACACCTCAAATAGCAGTTAAAGATATTTCCAAAGCTACTAACATGGAAGAAAGATCCGTAAGAAGAATTTTGAAAAGTAATAAGTTCTACCCTTATAAACCCAAATGAGTACAAGTTTTAAAAGAAAGGGATTATGATGCTCGATTTTACTTCTATGCATGGTTCCAAGGAATCCTAGAAGATGATGGAAATTTCCCCCAAAAAATACTTTTTACGGACGAAGCAACTTTCACATCAAATGGAACTGTTTCTTCGCAAAACTGTAGGTGGTGGGCAACAGAGAATCCAGATTTTATCATAGAAAGTAAGGACCAGTAGGTATAGTTTTAAAACAAATGTCTGGGCTGGAATATTGAATAATCAAATTGTTGGTCCTTTTTTCTTCAGAGAAAATTTAAACGCTAGAAGATATTTAAACTTTTTAGAAACAGAGGTGTCAGAATTTTTAGATAATTTATCCTTAAGAGAAAGAATGGATCTATATTTTCAACAGGATAGGGCTAGTATTCATAGTACTGCAGATGTACGGTTTTGGCTAGATGAAAATTTTGGTAACAAGCGGATTGGACGTTTTTCAGAGAATTCTTGGCCGGCTAGGTCACCCGATTTGACTCCCTTGGATTTCTTTTTATGGGCCTATTTAAAAAACAAGGTATACAAACAAAGGCCCTTTAGAAACATTGACCATTTGGAAGAGGTAATTAGAAATTGTGTTGCCCAGATATCTCTTGATATATTAAGAAATGTTTTACGAGAGATGCGAAGCAGAACAGTTAAATGTATGGACCGTGATGGTGGACATGTCGAGTTATAATTTTTTCTTAATAATGTTATGTACATTTTTATTTAAATAATAATCATTAAGACAATTTTTTTTTAAATAAATAAAATAATTCCAAGAATGATTTTTTCTCATTTTTTATTTCGTAGAAGCAACTTTAGGAGACACGGTAAAACTTGTTCATAACTAGAAAGAACTACCTTTCGTAAGCATATTGTTCCAGAAATACCTATAATTGGTAAATATGGTTGCTAGATACAGGGCCTGGACGCACCCAGTAACATGATAAAGAGCTAAATTGTGTGTTTCAGCAAATAACATTTTTTCTAAATAACAAAAATGTTTAAATAATAGATTGTAACCTTGTTTTACGGCCATTTAACTCATTTTCATTAAATTGATGAAAGTATAAAAGTAACATTTGATTTATTTTTTAAAAACAAAAAATTAAAAATTTTTTGGTATTTTTATTTCAAACTTTGTAAACTAGCATAAAATTAAATTCTAAACACTTCTTTCAAATAACTTTTTTCGATATCTTATCATCTAATACCAGTTTTCTACGACAAAATAAATATTATTCAATTTTCAAGCCAAACGAGTAGTCACATGACAAATGTCACAATGAGTTCTTAGGTTACCAATCATGCAGCGACAATCGGCATAAAAATTTTTTTTATAATTCCAATAATAAAAAAGTTTCCCATATGGGTCCAACTTTTTGCCGGTCACTGTATATTTAGTATTTTGTATTTATAATAATTTCTTAATATAGTATGTTTAACAAACTAGCGCCATTCAATTCTATGTTATTAAACAATTGCTACAAAAACAAAAAGGTTCACCTGTTAAAAAGATGTTAAAATTACAAACCCGCTACAATCTTTGTTGCAAATATCGCATTCCCACTAACCAGTACAAATGGGGAAAAGTGAGAATAGAAAAATCGGCTTTGTTAGGTGTATAGATAGGAAAAAATATTATGGGATGAAGACTTATCGTATACCATTAAGTTATTATTTATATATGTCGTAGTCTTATAGTGAAATCCGTCATTTCATAAAAAGCCTAGTCATATCATGAAGCGTCGCTAAAAGGTATATTGGCAACTGGTTTGTTCGTTGTTCCCAGAGCATTTTTTTCAAATTTTTTAAACTAATATTATTTTATAAAAATAAAATTTAAATTAAATTTTAAAAAAATGCTCTGACAAACCCGAACAAATCAGTTGCCAATATACCTTTTAGCGACGCTTCATGATATGACTAGGCTTTTCATGAAATGACAGATTTCACTATCAGCCTACGACATATATATGCCAGTAAAATAAAGGGCATGATTATAGTTCCAACCACCCAATTTTATGAAACCGATATGCTTTCCTTTTGTGTCCAATAACAATTATACGGATTGTATTTACAAACAAAAGAACTAGAAGAATAGTAAGCGATCGTTTTCACAAGCCGCAGCAACATAAAATTGCAGTGGTCTTTTTAAAAAGCTTTGTGTTTTGAAAAGGGCACCAGATTCACCAGATTTAGGTTCTAGTGTAATTTCATCATGGTTAAGGCGATACGGGCAGTGTATTATAGCCTACTAAGCTGTAATTTGAGTAGTGTATATTACAAAACGACGGGGAAAATAAAAAAAAGTGTATTATAATAGACCATGATGTACAGACTGATTTGTTAAAAGATTTCCGCTGCGCTTTTAGGAGCTTAACTAAAAATTTTACAAACTCATGTTGGCTGATAATTATTTATGTATACAACTATGTTAGTAAATACTAGTTAGTAATAAATCAATAAAAAAACTGTAAAGTGTTAATAAGTACCTATTATATGAATGCACTGTACAATTAATGTATAGCAGGATAACAGTGAATTTTGTAGTAGACTAACATTATTATTAAGAACAAGGACTAGTGACGCATTCGCCATTTTATTTCGTAAACAATATTTTATTTTATAATAAAATTATCAAGTAAATCGGGCAGTGTGTTTTCAAGAAATAGTAAAAAGAATGACCAGTCAAATTTTCTGATAGAATTACTGTTATGTAAAGAAGGTTAGCAATACTAAGTTCTTAGGGCAATAAAATAATTTCATTTAGCTGGTTTAGTACCTACTACAAGTTTTTATTTGTAAGCCACTATTCTTACATTATTTTTGGCTAGTCCTTTGCTTTCGGCATTGTCACCTATTGCAAAGTTTAACTTAATTAAAGCTTGTATCCATGGTAATGCCACAACGGCTTACGACTGACAGTTAAGAATATATTCCATTGAATGAATAATTAGCTTCTAAATTAAGAAGCTCTTTAACTTTTACCAGCGACACCGAAGAAGGAAAAAGTTTGTTGGAATTAATATAATGCAAACATTAAAAGGTTGTGAAAACGATGCACAAGATGTTGTACAATGGGTTACAGCAGATGACTTAGAAGGAGAATTGAGTAGATATTTAATAAATAACGAATGATTTTCAGGGAACCGAAAACCTGGATATATTTTCATTAGTTCTAATTTAGAATATTATTGCTCAATCTAATGTATAAAATTAGTTATACTTATAAAGTAATATAATATGTATTTAAATCCATTGTGCTCCAAGATGAGTTCGGCCCTGACTTTTTACTATTCTCGTATATTATATCTCAATCTATATGTAGGAGCCTATTTTTAACGTTACTACCTTGCTATCTGCGAGTTAGTATAATATATCTTAATTATTTTATAATTACTTTTTAACGCGTCGATTAAAAAAAATCTTTAACACCGTTACGGATGGCGCGCTTCTTCGCAATTTTCTGTACTCCACGATCATTAGAGCGTAATTCCCGATTTATGATAATCAGATTTGTCACAAAATAATAACATGATATGCCTACATTACTTATTACCTAGTAGACTAGTTTTGCGATATAAATATTTAAATGTTGGTGTCGCCTTCCTCGTAATTTGAACGAAAAGGTAAACAAAACAATCAGTGGATTAAGACCGTCATAATTTAAATATATGTAGGTAATTTAAGTCATACAGAAATTTGATTTAAATAAAATGGAAGAAGCGTCAGACCAGTTTTTAAAAATAGTATTTCCCGTTTATTTCACTAAAATAGCCCACAGACTACGACTTTGTTGACAGCTTTGCTCGCCGATCCGCTCGACGAACAAACTAGCGACTAGCGAGACTGTAATTTTGTTCACCAGTTCAACAAAAAACTACATAATTATGAAGACACTGTATTTTTACGTGTAGTCGCGAAGGCATTAGCGATAAAAACAAAAAGAAAAAGATAAAGTGGGTGAAGGAAACTAGTTTTCCTATAATAACCTGAGCAGCGAGCTGAAACTGGACCCGGGAGATTGGTTTAATTCATAGGCGTAGTTAGACAGTCAACACTGGGGGTGCTGAAGTCCAGTGGCGGCTCGTGACATGTTAACGTGGCGAAAAATATTTTTTAAGACCACGCCCAAATTTGGTCAATAATTTTAAGTAAATATTTTGATGTGATGTTAACAGTAGGTTTAGGTCTTTCAATGTTCTTGACAATCACGTTCTCCTTCAACGGTAACTTGCTAAAAGATTTTTTCAAAAATTCCACGGTGTATTTTATATCCGACGACACACTCATTGTTTTTTCGTGTTTATTTAACTTTAAACTTTAACTGAATTCAATAAAACCATATTAAACCTTAATAAATAAAAAAAATAGTCAAAATACCGGCTAAAAATTTCCGCGAATTTGAACGACTACGACTGGTTAAATTTAAATTATCAAATTAATGCAGAATTGCAGAACATGACATACACAAGCTATTATGCCGCTCTCGTATTTTACGACATTTTTATGATCATAGACCCGCTCTGACAAGTAAACTGGGCGTGAACTACACGGTACACGGAGAGAAATATTGAACACAATCCGCAACTACCTAAATAAACTTGAATTTGTACCAGAATTCGAATGCTTGAAATATTAATATGAAAATTTCATTACATATAATGTATATTATAAAAATAGGTTAGTTCTAAAATTAGCCTATTGTATATTGTACATTTTTTTTGGGGGTGCTAATTTGGATTTCGGGGATGCTAAGCGCCCCCACGTACTACGCCTATGGTTTAATTATTTGCAAATGGATTACTAACCTAATTGTACTCTTTTAAAATTAGTAACCTCTCTTATCATCAAACAAGACGCGCTATTAGGATAAGCCTTTACTCCATATGAGCGACTTGCAGCAACGTTAAGATCCCTTGCTACAGGCAGACGTTACGAAGATTTAAAATTTTCGGCTATTATCTCGCCTCAAGCGTTTGGGGTAAGATTATACCAGAGACCTGTAACACAATTTATGGAGTATTTAAAGGCAAAGGCGCAAAAATTGCCATTTAAATTATTTAAATCATTCTTATTGTGTATAATTGGCTATATCGGAGGAGTAGCTTATCGGACCTTTTTTCGCAGGTATTTGGGAAGCCACGGGCAGAACTAAAGAACCAAAACACAATATTGCCAACTATGAAAAACTATAGTATCTATTGTTTTTTTATTTTCGTCTTGATTGAAATTAAATGGGCTGTCAAAATTAGGCAAATTGGTGTATTTCGTCTTTAGTTTAAGCTATTTTAACGTTTTGACCTTAAAATTTCTACGTAATAGATTGTTTTTGAGACTTTAAGTTTCTATTTTGACTAAAAAACGGGATAATAGGTACCGTGCGAGCAAAAGTTATTTGAATCAAAGAGGGCTTGGATTAAAAAACATAGGGCTTGGTTTAGATCACAATGATATGGGGACGATATATCTAGCCAAATCTAGGTTAAAATTTTTTCAAATTTATATTAAGTATGACATGATATGCCAAACTAATGAGTAATAAAATAAGTAGACAAATACAAATTTATTTTTATTGTTTACAAAATTATAATACTTGCACTTTATAAGGAAATAAATTTAGCTGCTTCTTAAGAATAGTCCTGCATGTTCCATAAGATCTTCCCATTTCTTGGGACAGGCGTCTTATACAATTTGTTGGCGTATTTTGCATTATTTCACGTGTGTTGTATAGAACCTAAACACAGCCACGGTTCTTTTCAGGCAATGATAAAAATCCCCAGCAATAAAAGCAACATTAGGAAAATGTTTGTGAAAATCGTTCATGCACCAACCCGGATTGTATTGCCACCATTTACTCTATTACTCTAACGCTAACCCCATTTCGAAAATACGCTTCAAGCTTCAACCATGAATGTTTTGTGCTGTTCCGTAAAGCTCATTGTGTGAATTGTTCAAGAAATTGGAAAAATTATCGATGAATTAAATTATCTACTTGTAACGACTGTCAAAGATGACGGAATAACTGATTGATTGTTAATTAAGGTACATTACATCCTTAGATGCAGGGCCCTCTTTGATGCAAATAATTTTTGCTCGAACGGTATATTATCGGATTTATATTTGAATTTCAAGTGGTATGCAATTTTCTTACCTCTGACAATTTATTGAAAGTTACGACACAACGAATAGTGTGTCGTGTACAAAGCGACACATGGAAATAATTAATTATTAGGATGTGTCAAAATAGAAAAATAATATATTATGAGATATTAGCGATTCGTGCTTTGAAGTTGGCCATTATTATAAATTGGAAACATCTATACTTTCTAGTAAGATAACAGATTAATTAAAGGCATATTGCAAAGGATTTAATATCAAACCATTTTCTTGTTGTTGCTGTTGTTGTGAGTTGATGTTATTTAATTTAAAAACATAAGAGCAAATATTTTTTGTTATACCGTGCGAGCAAAAATTATTTGCATCAAAGAGAGGGCCTTGCAAAAATTTCTTCCCCGGTTGTGTTTGTGAGCAGCGGTGAACACATAAGCATGTCTTCTTCAAAAGAACTTTCATATGGATATCTCACGATAACCAGCAAGATAGCCAAACCAGCGACATCAGTTGACTCGTCCATTTGCAAGGCGAATCGTGTTTTTTGTAGACGTGTAACTAGTTCTTGTTTGACGTAGCTTGCCAGATCATGGATTCGCTGTGAAACAGTATCGTTTGATAGCGGCACAGTAGAAAGATGCTTTGCAGATTTTTCATCGAGCATACATTTTGTTATGTCTAATACACATGGCTTTATTAAATTCTCAGCGATAATGTGCGCTTCACCTGCTTGTGCAATGCGATAGCTAACTAAATATGATGCCTCCGTGGCCTTTTCGGGTTTGTTTATTGAAAGTTACGACACAACGAATAGTGTGTCGTGTACAAAGCGACACATGGAAATAATTAATTATTAGGATGTGTCAAAATAGAAAAATAATATATTATGAGATATTAGCGATTCGTGCTTTGAAGTTGGCCATTATTATAAATTGGAAACATCTATACTTTCTAGTAAGATAACAGATTAATTAAAGGCATATTGCAAAGGATTTAATATCAAACCATTTTCTTGTTGTTGCTGTTGTTGTGAGTTGATGTTATTTAATTTAAAAACATAAGAGCAAATATTTTTTGTTATACCGTGCGAGTAAAAATTATTTGCATCAAAGAGAGGGCCTTGCATCTAAGGAAGTAATGCTTAGCCGTAGAGCTTAATACCTATTGGGTGTCAGTAACTACCTGAATTAACAATCAATCAGTTATTCCGTCATCTTTGACAGTCGTTACAAGTAATTTGATTCATCGCTAATTTTTCCAATTTCTTGAACAATTCACACAATGGGCTTTACGGAACAGCACAAAACATTCATGGTTGAAGCGTATTTTCGAAACGGGGTTAGAGTAAATGGTGATTGGCAATACAATCCGGGTATGTGCATGGACGATTTTTACGAACATTTTCCTAACGTTGCTTTTATTGCTGGGGATTTTTATCATTGCCTGAAAAGAACCGTGGCTGCGTTTAGGGAAACAGGTTCTATACAACACAAAAAATTAACAGGAAGACCATCTGTAGGAACAGAAAAACTTGTTGCAATCGTTCGTGAAATAATGCAAAATACGCCAACAAATTATATAAGGCGCCTGTCCCAAGAAGTGGTAAGATCTTATGGAACATGCAGGACTATTCTTAAGAAGCAGCTAAATTTATTTCCTTATAAAGTGCAAGTATTCCAAGAAATACAAGCTGCAGATTTTGAAAGACGCAGGAATTACTCTCAATGCAGGGTTTACCCAAAATGTATTGGAAAGAAATGATTTATTAGACCTACAATTTTTTTCGGATGAAGCCTGGTTCCACCTATCCGGTTATGTGAATTCACAGAATACATGTAATTATTTTTCTTTTTCTTTCTGTATATTCTTACTTTGTTAATTTTGTAAACAACAAAAATAAATTTGTATTTGTCTACTTATTTTATTACTCATTAGTTTTGGCATATCTTGTCATAATATGAATTTGACAAAATTTTAACCTAGATTTGGTTAGATAATAATATATCGTCCCCATATCATTGTGATCTGAACCAAGCCCTACGTTTTTTAATCCAAGCCCTCTTTGATGATGCAAACAATTGTTGCTCGCACGGTATTTTGACAATTTGAGCGATATGTTTCCTAATCACAGTTTGCAGGAGTATGATATGAATAATCATCATAATCAAGATAATTTTGAAAAATTAAAGTAAATTTCAGTTAGTTTTAGGTAGATACTACATAAGAGGCACGCGCAAGTACCAATTAGCGATAATTATGTCACCTAGTTTAAACCTGTAGTCGGTGGCCTATCACGCTACTGCTATTTATACTGAAACACCATGCTTGATTTTTGTTCAAATATAATGTTCGTCTAGCGGCTTATCGAGCAAAGCAACTTAAGACCTACTAAATAAACTGGATATTGACAAAGTTCAATAAATTGTTTTTTAATGCCTTTATTACAGGTCTCTTTCTCTAATTCAGAAATGACATCACATGTTTTACAGCGCCGGTTTGCAGTGCTTGAAATATTGTTTATGGCAGATTAATAGTGTGGTACACCTATGATGTAACCAACGCGTTTCAATGTTGTACAGGGTGAAAAAGGAAGTCGTGAAAAAAATTTAAAAATTAAGTAAATAAGTTACTTTTTTTTATAGTTTTTTTTCATTTTATATATTATAATAACGCTGTTTAATAAGCCTTAAGTCAATTATTTCGAAATGTTTTCCATATTTTTTGTATTATACCCTATATTACACGAATTTAAAAAATAAAAATATGTCACAGTTAAAGTTGCCCAGTTAGTTAATTATTTTTTTAAATCTTTGTGCAATCCAACATAAAACAATCGCCAAAACAATAAAAATTTTAAGGAATCAGCCAATGCTGGAATGCAATTTACGTACCTAGAAACGGTGGATATTAACCTTATAATATGTTTAGGTAATTTAGAAGCCGTATAAAAACTTGAATTTTGACGACATCCGGTATTATTTCATGCAAATACACTCACCTAATAAGATTATACATAAATATTGATAAAGGCAATATCTAGGATCCGTTACGGATCACCATTAAAGATGTATAACAGCTTTTAGTCCCACGTTTTTGTCGGGATTACTTATGTGAGAATTTAATTGAATTGACAATACCTGTATTTAATAGGTACAATAATTAGTTGATCGCAGATTAAGGTGTTTTTGATTCGTTAAAGCACCTTTATAATAGAACTGCAAAAAAATTCCAAATGCTTGCATACCTGTGGTCACTTTTTTAAATTTGTTTTGCTGCAACAAAAATCAAGGTCCAAGTTATGCACTGTAGTAAGTTGAAATATTAAAAAGGATAATGGCAGACGGTCAAAAGGGTGAAAATTGCATAAAAAAAATTAAAATTATGTGATTATTTCTACAATAAATATTGGGATATACGAAAAATTTCTAGGTAAGTATATGACTGGATTCCGGGACAAATTAACATCTCCTAAAATAGGAGGTGTTGGACAAATTGCCATGGAGGGCAACGAGGCTACTGACAGGCTAAAAGAGAAGCAGCATTGAAATTCATCAGACCCGAACCAGCAATAACACGCTACGTCCAACAGTTAAGTGGAGGAGGCACTAGTTGAATTTACCAGACCTTACACATTCAAAGGCATTCATAAACAGCTATATAAATCAACATTTTGCTGACAAACTACTAGAGCTCAATAGAGTGTACCTTAAAGCCCTAGTGGGATTATATTATAGCGGCCACAGCAGATTGCGACACCATGTTATGTACAAAATTGGATTAGTGCAAGATGAAGATGCCGGTTCTGCAGGAAAGATGCAGAAACAGCGACGACTTTTATGACCTCTATCCGTGGACATACTGTATAACACGACTTGCACTTGACAGCATTTTTCAAATAACACCGCATTATTACACTACTATTGTCCATAACTACGTATCCATAAAACTACCCAATCCAAATGGAAATAACACATTCACACGCTACATTATTTCAAGCATGAAATGATTACTCTAATTTTTCTCATCGATTAGGTCCTCGAACAACCCTTCCAGTTTAAATATGTACATCTCAATTGCCCTATTGTGCTGTGAAATAATAAAGGACACTTTAAACGAGCACCCTAAATTTACCCCCCTCATTTACTATTGTAACATCGATGACTTGACTTAGTGGAGTTATTCTTTTTCAGCCTTTTGTTTCTAGGTCGAATAAAACAATGGTTCGCGAAAAAGCTAATGTTTGTATTGATGAAAGGTTATAATATATAAGTTTCAATCTTATGCAACGTTTAAAATCACCAACAAAGATATAAAGCTTTACGCTGTAGAGGGGGTTTTAATATTTACTGTGGGAATTGAACTCGATGGATACTTGGCAAGATCAAGAAAAAAAAAGTCCTCAAAGTATGCTGCGGAATCGATTCCGCGCATGTCTTAAATTATTACTCTTGAGAGGTAGCCGAACTAAAAGGTAATAAAGGTGAATGAAAAATAGAATGCCAAGTCCTGGAGTATTTATTTTTAAGAAAATTAAATATAGGAATAACCGGCAGCACAAAAAAACTTTTATATTTTCGAAGTTATTCGAGACGACAATCAGAATTCTCGAACAGAATTTCCACACATAGTCATGGATTTCGACAAGTTTCGCCAAGTTTCAACTATACCCAAGGCATTTGTTAAGAGAAACAAGAAGTGTGATTAAAAGAAAAAAAGGTAGCGGAAGACCTAAAGTTCGCACTGCGCAAAAAGTAGAAGAAGGGAGGCAAATTGTATCCCACGGAGCCTGCAATAAAATCCTGAAATGTGATATGCATATGCACGCTTATCGTCTAAGCTCAGTTTAAGAATTGTTACCAAACGACCAGACGCATCGAATACAACTGGGAGAATCGTTTATACGTAACTTTCATAATAATGAAATTTGATTTGAAAAATATTTTTATTAACTACTGGTTGTAAAATTTCTTAACAAATGCGAATATGGAGCTCTAAAACTCCATCTTTATTTATAGATAAGCCTCTGCATTTTCAGGTGGCATCTGAACATCCATATGGAAATGAATGCTAATTTGACCGATTTCTCTTTGAAGGGACATAATTTGGCGCGATACAGTAAGATAATTTTAGAAATTTTATAACCATATTAGATCTAGAGATGCGACAAGGTTACTTTCAGTAGGACAGCGCCTCAATGCAAGTAGGTTAAATTCGGGTTTGTGTGTTACTTATGCACTAAATGCGTAGTTCTAAACTATCCTGATAAGAAACAGAAAAAGCCCAATTTTGTAGTTCTATTATGTTCTGAAGCGACGATTTTCGATTCTGTAAAAGAAAAGAATGGGAACATGTTTGGAAGTAGAATGTGAACTTATTTAGTTTAAATGTATAATTCTTAGGTTCTTTATTGTACTTATGTTTTCTTTAGTTTTGTGTTACCAAATGTTAATGACAGTAATGTAATTTTCATCTATATTATTCGAAAACAATTGATACGAGATAATTTTATTACAGATTTCGAAAGCATGTAACGTGCTTGAAAAAGTAACAATAATAGTAAATTATTAACCAAAATTTAGACTACTATTATTGACCGAGCGTCGAGTTTAAATCATGAGGAGCGAAGCGACGAGGAATTTAAGACGCGAGGGCTATAAGCTGCTAACACCGGGTTAATATATTTGTTTTCCACTACTATCACATTTACAAGATACTTATTTTTACAATATTAATGATTATAAGAAAATTTAGGGATGTATTTCAACAATCGCTTCTGTAACTTTTTCAATCAAGTTCCATTATGAAAACTTACACTAACGCTGCAGGTTAAGACAAGCCAACTTTTTTTTCTGTTAAAGGAAGTAAACAATTCAGAATAGAGTTTATGCTTTCAGTGATAAGGTAAAGAAGCTTCTAAATTGTGCCCCATCCTCCTGCAGTCGGTGCACGTTTAGACAAGTCAATCCTTATGCTTGTACTTTGTCACAGGGATGGATACATTTCATTTTTCCAGAAGTGCCTAGTTCTTCAACGATAATCTCTTAGTCTATTTGTCTGGTTGTTTAAAGAAAAAAATTGTAAATATGTATGAAATAGACATTAAAAAAGTCGTAACTGCTTTCCATAATAAATTAATTATTATTGAGGGTAGATATCAAACTCTTGTCTTTCTTTTCAAATTTAATAAGTAAAGTAGATGGCAGATTTTAGCGTTCGAATTCTATTTTGAAAATTGTAACCTACTTTTGCTTGAATATGCAAATGTATTTTTGCTGCGCGAAAGCGTAACAGCATTACTGACAATACCACAAAAACTCTTGTGTCTACCTACCTACTTTTAGTACATTCTTCATACACAAAGAATATTTACAACTAAATAAGGCTTTTAGAAGTTACAAAAGAAAACAAAATGATCCCAGCTGGGCTTGAATCGAGGTGGCGTGGAGATGACAAATGAGTGAGTGACCTTCGCAGCGGGGTCTTGAACCGTCTAATGAAGCGGCCTGTCTTACTGATTACCGCCATAACTTGGATAAATGCGATCGTCAGTTGTTGATAGCTCTATTAGTCAAAAAACAATAGCCTGTGACAGCCGAACGACACGTGGTCTGGAACAATATTGAATCGCACGGAATATAATGGCTGATTAATAAGAATCATTATAGGATCAGAAGTAGGTGGGTATAGGATAGGTACGAGGGTGCTTTAGCAATTTAATGGTCGAAGAAAAAAGGGTGACGCCACTTATTACTACTTTTTTGTCAGCGTCTACATAAAAGTGAAATGGTTACCTGTTCTCCCTTTTCCGTAAACAATACAACCTGAAGCTCATTATCCTACTAACCAAGAATATTTAAGGACATGAACGCCTATTCACTAAAGAGGTTTTAATTTATTTCATGATAATAATTAGATCTTCGTATTGAACGCAAATTTTAATTAACATTAATTAACCCAAACTAACCAAACAATTTTGATAGCTAACATTGGCTGAAGCTGAAACGAATTGTACGCAATCAAAGCTAAAATTCCTAATATTTAGTAATCAGACAAGCTTGATTGTGAGTAAATCAGCCCTGCCTATGTCATTTAAGTCATAATTAACGTTGTCTGGATAGTTAATTATTGCATCAAGTCTTTGTGCTTGTACTTGTGTTTTTACTTTGCTCACAGGGAAAGAATTATAATCGCGAGATTGATTAAGATATTATGTATATGTATAGTTTTTCTACTACTGCTACTAGTTTAACCCTTTCGAATAAACAGAGCTTCAAAGTTGAAGAAAGTCGATACCGTGCGAGTAAAAATTATTTGCATAAAAGAGGGCCTTGCATCTAAGGACGTAATGCTTAGCCGTAGAGCTTAATATCTTTTGGGTGTCAGTAACTACCTGAATTAACAATCAATCAATTCCGGCATCTTTGACAGTCGTTACAAGTAATTTGATTCATCGCTAATTTTTCCAATTTCTTGAACAATTCACACAATGGGCTTTACGGAACAGCACAAAACATTCATGGTTGAAGCGTATTTTCGAAACGGGGTTAGAGTAAATGGTGAGTGGCAATACAATCCGGGTTTGTGCATGGACGATTTTCACGAACATTTTCCTAACGTTGCTTTTATTGCTGGGGATTTTTATTATTGCCTGAAAAGAACCGTGGCTGTGTTTAGGGAAACAGGTTCTATACAACACAAAAAAGGAGCAGGAAGATCATCTGTAAGAACAGAAGAACTTGTTGCAAACGTTCGTGAAATAATGCAAAATACGCCAACAAATTGTATAAGACGCCTGTCCCAAGAAGTGGGAAGATCTTATGATTCTTAAGAAGCAGCTAAATTTATTTCCTTATAAAGTGGAAGTATTCCAAGAAATACAAGTCGCAGATTTTGAAAGACGCAGGAATTACTCTCAATGGTTTACCAAAAATTTATTGGAAAGAAATGATTTATAAGACCTGACTTTTTTTCGGATGAAGGGTTCCACCTCTCCGGTTAGTTGAATTCTCAGAATACACACATGTGGAGTAGTGAAAATCCCCATTTTTTTGTAGAGTCCACATTGCACCCTCAAAAAATTGGTGTCTGGTTAGCTGTTTCCCGAAGAAGAATTGTTGGTCCTATTTTTTTCCATGACACAGTTACAGCTCAACGGTATAGAGACAATATTTTGAATCCATTTGTGGAGCAATTACTTCACGACGAACTACGTTTTAGATATTTTCAACAGGACGGTGCAACCGCCCATACAGCCGCCGAAACTATTAACTATTTTTTCGATGACAGATTGATCAGATTTCGATCAGACATTGAATTCCCACCTAGATCACCTTGTTTAACGGTTATGGATTACTTCGTTTTTCCTCATTTAAAGAACACTATTTTTAAAACACCAGTTGCAAATTTAGAACAATTACAAGAAATTATTATCCAAGAATGTGGTAAAATTTCTGCAGAGATGCTGGTCAACACTTTCGAAAAAAAAGTTCTCGTCCGGTCTTCGCGGAGAACGGATGGGTCATATTGTTAAGTTATTTATCTATAAAAGTTAATCCTATAGATAAGAATTAAAGTACCCAAACAAAAAATCGTGTTTGTACGAGAAAAAATAAAACGATCGCAAATTGAAGTAAATTATATCGTTTGAAAAATATTATTACAATAAAAACGCCCATATAAACCAAAACAAAAAGTGGCCACGCCCCCTAACAAAAAATGAGTAACCCAGAGGGTGCCTCTGGCACCCACAACGAAGAAATAAACAAGATCCAAGAAGATCAAGAACAAAACCTACACCAAAACATAACAGAAACAGACAATGAAGACACAAGAAGCACAACAAGTAGTAAAAACAGCAGTTCAAGCAACAACAAAAAGCCCAAGAAAACTTTAATGAAACATTTAATGAACCATAAAGCATATTGCTGCGGGCTTTACTACAAGTTATGCAGACCAAATACAGAGAGGGACAAGCACCAAAAAGACGTAATAACACACCTAAGGTCCAAGCACGCAATAAAAGAAACCATTCCGACATCACCACCACCACTAAAAATTCAAAAAACATCAACAAACATAAACAACCAAACAATATTCGAAGAAATATCCAAATTAACCGAAAAAACAATACAAAAACAAGACCTAATTTTGACCGAGAGAATAGAGCAAGAAAGAAGCGACATAATAAATGGAAGGGAAATTTTCATTAAACCAAAAATCCCAACCCCAATATCCAAGTATAGGAATATCCTACAAGAACGACCCAAGATGCCATTAAGAAATAGATTTCAACCGCTGACAGACGACTCTGAAACAGACATGGATATGGATATAGAATCAACGGACAAAGAATCGGCATCGAAAACAATACACAATTATACAAGACAAACAATAAAAAGAACAAAACCACCAACAAAAGCACCCCAGAAACAAAATGAAACGCCAAAAAGAACACCTTAAAGAAGTAAAACCGCCGCCAATAATATTAAAAGGAGTGGTTCAAACCAGAAACGGCTTCCAGAGATTAACCGATGACCTAAAATCCGCTGTAAAACATGGATACAACATAAAATATACTAAAAACAATACAATTATTTACATCAACGACCACAACGATTACAATACCTACAACCAACAAATAGAAAAAGAACAGATTGAATTTCACACATATGCAACTCAAGAACAGAAGACCCACGCATTCATTATAAAAGGACTAGATCACATGCCGGAACCACAAGAATTAAAAGACGAACTGCACAACAAACATGGAATAACAGCAAAAGACATATATATCATGAAAACCAACTATAGACCGTTATATATGCTCACAACTGACGCGACTTACAAACTTACATCGATGGAAAAAATAAAATACTTAAATTTTGTTAGAGTAACATGGGAGAGGCGCAAGCAGAACTTGATGATCAAAGAGTTTGTTAATATCAATAAATAAAAAAAATTAACTTTATAAAAGTCAGAGAAATACAGATAATAAAGACGTAATAAATAACTATAAAAATTATAAAAATAAATTAACCGAAATTATTAAAAAAGCTAAAATAAATTATTACAAATCTCAAATAGAAAATAAATGTAATTCATCAAAAGAGTTATGGCAATGTGTTAAAAAATTATGTAATGAAAAAAATAAAAAAGATAATTCAATAAAGTCCATGAAACTTCCAAATGGAGAAGTAACTAATGATCAAGATTTAATATCTAATAACTTTATTGAATATTATTCAAAAGTTGGAGAATCACTAGCTAATAATATATTAAATAAAAATAATATTTCATATGCAACTGTATCAAATAACTTAAATTCCTTTTATCTAAAAGAAACAAATTATCATGAAATAAAAAACATTATAAATAATATTAAACCTAAAAAATCTCCTGGTATTGACGGAATAACATCCGAAATATTAAAATCAATTAGTTCACATATCACCAAACCATTAGCTTATTTAATAAATACTATCTTTAAAACAGGAATATATCCAAATGCTTTTAAAATAGGTTTAATAAAACCAATTTATAAAAATGGCAACAAAACTGAATTAGAAAATTATAGACCTATCTATCACACTTATTTCATCATTAGCAAAAGTTTTTGAAAAAGTTTTAAAAAATCGAATAGACAAATTTTTATATAAAAATAAAATCATATCAGAAAAACAATTTGGTTTCCAAAAAAATAAATCTACTCAAGATGCAATTTGTGAATTAACAACTCAAATATATAACTCAATTGATAATAAAAGGCAAAGCATATGTATATTTTTGGATTTAGCAGAAGCATTTGATACTGAAAGTCATGAAATACTTTTAAAAAAATTAGAAATAATTGGTTTTCGAGGAAATGTATTAAATTTATTTGAAAGTTATTTAAATAATAGACCACAACATGTAAAAATTGGTAAAAGTATAAGTATACCAAAAATATTTAACTATGGAGTCCCACAAGGCACAGTCTTAGGACCATTGTTTTTTAATATATATATAAATAATATATTTAAACTAAATTGTCAAGGTAAATTACACAGTTTTGCTGATGATACTGTAATTTTTTATGAAGGATTGAATTGGAATATTGTAAAAAATATAATTATTGATGATTTTATTAAAATTAACAATTGGTTTAATAATAATTTATTAACAATAAATTATAATAAAACAAAATACCTCCCATTTACTTCTTATAAAAGTAATTTACCAAATAATATAAATACTATAAATATTAATGATAATATAAAAATTGAACAAGCTGAAAATATTAAATATTTAGGAATAATTATTGACAAACATTTAAAATGGAATTTACATAGTGAATATATTACTAAAAAATTGAGAATACTTATACCAAAATTTAAACATCTTAAACAATTTTTAGATATTAAACATTTAGAAACCATATATTATTCATTGGTACAAACGCAAATAAATTATGGAATATTAGGTTGGGGTGGAATAAATAAAAATAATCTCCGTAATATTGAAATTATTCAAAAATGGATTTTAAAAATTATTTATAATAAAGAATATTTATACTCTTCTGATATGCTTTATAAAGAAAGCAAAAAAATTGATACCCGACAATTATTTTTTTATAACATATTAATCTATATTTTTAAAAATAAAAATAAATTAAATTTTAATATTCATAAATATAACACTAGAAATATAAATAATATAATGTTAAAAAATAAAATCAACAAAGTTATAGGTCAAAAACATTTTTAAAACATAATTCCTTATATTTTTGATATTCTCCCAAAATCGATTAAAGCAATTAAATCTATGATTAAATACAAACAAGAAATTAAACTATGGATAATAAAAAATCAAAGATATTTTTTCAATAATATTATGGATAAATATTTTAAAATATAAAATATATTATATATGATTGCGTATATTGTTGTGATATATTATATTATATTATATTATATTATTGTGATACATAATATGTATAAAATTCATTATATTCATGGATAGGAAATTATAATACCATAATTATTACTCACTACAAGTAAGACTTCGTGAGTTTCATTATATTTCATTTTAGTTTATTCAAAGTTATAATTTAAAATTTGCAAATATTTTATTATATGTACCTATATTTATTGAATAAACTTTTTATTATTATTATTATTATTATACAGTGCATAAGGTGTGCACAATGGGGCCATGCGACTTCGAATTGTTATAGGCAACCAAAATGCCTACACTGCTCAGAAAACCACTTTACTTCTGAATGCCAACCTGACAAAACCCCAAAGTGTGCAAACTGCAAAAATAACCATCGAGCAAACTCACCAAATTGCTCTGTATACAAATATAAAGCGGACATCATCCAGCAAAACCATAGCAAAAAACAACAACAAAGATACATACCAGTACCAGTACCAAGGACAAATGCATGGACAGCCAGGGCAAGTGGCTCGACGACTGTCAGGGCAAGTGACAATGACGAGATCAACCAGACCCACAACAGACGACAAGAACAACCGACCCCCAGCACGAGTAAAGCTCCCCCAAACAGGAATCAAGACGAGTTTCCCGAACTACCAGGGACACGCCCCCAACAAAGCGCAAAAAATAGCCAAACTCAGGAATTAGGAATGAATCAGGCAAGTGACCTTTTTTCTGCTATGCGTGAATTTAATAGTCTGATTAACATTAAGGAATTCATTCGATTTTTAAACGATTGTTCTAGTGAACTGCGGAAAGCTAATACTCAAGAACAACGCGTATCAACTATGATGTCTCTCATGGGAAACTTAAGTAAATATAATATTAGCATTCCGTAGTTCACTGAGAATCGCAGGCTGGAATGCAAATGGAATTCGCGGAAAAATGGATGAATTAAAATATTTCTTAACAAAATACAAAATTGACATTTTATCTATCAATGAAACCAAAACTCAGCCAAATTTCACACTTAAAATCCGTAACTATCAGGTGCACCGTAAAGATAGGGATAATAATATTGGATGGGGCGTGGCCTTAATTATAAAAAATTGCATACCTTATTATGTTTTACAACAAACTAACATACAAATAGAACATATTGGACTAAAACTAACAAACAATGTACTAATATACTCATGTTACTCACCGCCACAGAGACAATACACAGACATAGACCTAGACACCCTATTTAATACTGGAAATAGAGTAATAATACTAGGAGACCTAAACACTAAACATATATTTTGGCAACACACATATTCAAATAGAAAAGGTGTAATATTAAAAAATTATATTGATAATAATGATATACAACTACTTATGACAGACCAACCAACATTCTACTCAAGCGCAGGATATCCACCATCTAGACTAAACATAATACTATATAAAACAATACAATACTTACCAGACCCTATAGTAATAAACGACTTATCCTCAGACCACCTACCAATCCCAATAAACTGGCAAACAGATGCAACAAAAGACACTAAACAAACTTCTTGGTTATACAAAAATGTAAATTGAAACAAATATAGACAAATACTTAACCAAAAAACAATAATTAACAGTGACATAACAACAATACAAGACCTAGAAAATGAAGTAAACAAAATAACAAACAACATACAATATGCAAGGAATAAAACAGCCACAAAAATAACAATTGAAAATAAAGAAAAGAAACTACCAAATGACATTTTACTTTAAAAATGCACTTAGAAAAAGGTGGCAAAGAAACAGAACACCACAAGACAGACATGAAATAAATCAATTACAAGCTGAAATAAAACAAAGAATAAAACAATATAAAAACCAGACCTGGACTGACATAATAACAAACTTAAATATAAGAAATAACTCTTTATGGAAAATTATTAAAAGAACAAAAACCCAATACACAACAATACCTTCTTTCACAAATAACCCACAAACCAACAGACAAAAAGCACAAACAATAGCAGACCATTATGTACTGACATGCGCGGGACAACCTAATACAACTGACGAACAGAATGAGCTAACGAGGATAGCAAACCTATTTACAAAACAAAAATACCCCATCCCACCCTCAATCCTTCCTACCCTATTCACAAATCCCCGCGAGCTGTCTACAATAATAGGGAAACTGCCAAACAATAAAGCACCGGGAGGGGACGAGATTGCCAACATCCTGACCAAAAACATACCACCCAAAACGACTATACAACTAGTACACATAATAAACGCCACATTTCTTCTGCAACACTTCCCGAGCGCTTGGAAAAGCGCAATAATTTTACCTATTTTGAAACCAGGAAAAGCAGTAAATAGGCCTGACTCATATAGGCCTATATCACTTCTAAGCGCACTGGGAAGGGTTGCAGAAAAAATCATACATCACAGACTAAAGAGCATGAAGTTGGATCAGAAACTGCCGGAAGAACAATTCGGATTCAGGACAGGGAGAGAGGCCGTGTTACTTGTGGCCCATGTAGTTCAACAAGCCATTGAGAAAATGTAATATTAGAAAAAATTCTAAGATTTCAACAAAACACAACAAAACTAGTACAAAAATATTACGCAACAACTCAGAAATTATACAAACTACTAAACTACAGATCACCCTTATCACCGACAAACAAACAAATAATATACAACCAATGCATAAGACCAATACTGACATACGCTGGACCAGTCTGGTGTAGCATGGCGAACTCTCACTTTAAAAAACTACAAGTGCTACAAAATAAAGTACTAAGACAAATACTATTAGCACCGAGAGAAACGCCAATACGACAGCTACACCAGGCAACAAATACACCATACATAATAGACTACGTAAGACAAAATGCAATAAATTTTTATAACACTCAACCGCAAAACTCAAGACTGACGCAAGAAATAACGAATCTAAGATATGACGAATACCGAATACATAAACCAATACACTCCAAACTTCCTATTTATTTCCAAGATAATTAAAAGCTCCAATTTTCCACCAAAAACCATGAAAATCTCAAGCCCAAGTCCCACAAACCACGCCCCCAAAAATTAAATCTGCTCACCAACAAAATATCTTAAAGCTGTGACAAGCAAAGCTACGGTGTACCTGACAGTATAAGAATCAAGCTGGTTTTTCATCTGTTTTTCCAGTGAACCCAAACGCAAAACCTTGTATTTAAAATATCATAAAACAACAAAATCTTCTCAATATGGTTAAATAGAAACTGAATTCGCGCATAGCCGTAAAAGGTCACTGAAACTGGCTGCCTAGATACATTTCAATGCACTATCCTATACCATGGCCAACAACAGCCACCCTCCGTTGCAGGGCGTATCCCTGGTAGTTATAAAACTAGGAAGAACTTAATACAATATATAAATTGTAATATATATAATATAGTATAAGGTAATGCAATGTGAAAATATATCAGAATAATAAAGACGTTTTAAAAGTAAAAGTAAAAACTTTCGAAAATATGAAGAGACGTGTGAATTTATGCAAGGACCAATTTCAGCAATTTATATAATTATTTTTCTTTTTCTTTCTGTATATTCTTACTTTGTTAATTTTGTAAACAACAAAAATAAATTTGTATTTGTCTACTTATTTTATTACTCATTAGTTTGGCATATATGAAATTGACAATTTTAACCTAGATTTGGTTAGATATTGTCGTCCCCATTTCATTGTGATCCACCTACGTTTTTTAATCCAAGCCCTCTTTGTTGCAAATAATTTTTGCTCGCACGGTATATAGAAAACTATTAATGATATTAAATGATTAACTTTAAATGGAACAAATTTGTGTAGGTCAGCTGGGGAGAGTGTTGATATATCATCTGATTCTAGTTTTAGTTGCCCGAGTAGTTGCTACCTTTTTGGATCCAATGACTCGCAGTGGCAGATTATGTGCTGTACGGTTTCCCTTTTTCGTCCGCATAATCTGCAGCTCAGGTCTACATTGTACAGTTTCATAAGGTACAGGTGCTTTTTAGTAGCTATGTGTCCTATCAGAATTCCTGTGATGGTCCCTAGCTGATCTCTGCTTATCAAAAGTAGCTGTCTAGTTAATTGCGAGTCTGTGTAACCGATGAAAGATTTGCTATGGTTTAATCACTGTCTGTCGTTTCAGTAGATTTTGTGTTCATTCTTTGTTCATCGTTTTATGATATCCCGTACTGTGCCTTTGCACTCCGATGCTGGTTCTGGACCTATGAATTTCTCCTCCGGACCATTTTGCAAGTTCGTCGGCCTTTTTATTTCCTGCAATACCCTCATGTCCTGGCACCCATTGCAATATTAATTTCTGAGTTTTTGCCCGAGGGTATATATCTATTAGTACCCGTGGTGCATACAAAATTTTATGTCATATCAGTTCATTTTGAACAATAAATATTTTTTTTAATTTAATTCGATTTACCAATTTTTTATTTTTACCTGCAACATTACCTTGACATTATTAAAATGTTTAATGTGTCAAAGTCAAAAATCAAAAATGGAACAAGATGCACACTTAATGCAACACTTAATGCCCGCGCGGGCCATAATGTGTACTTTATGCCCGTGCGAGCCATTATGTAGATGGTATCTAAGGTATAAAAACACAATAATGTACTGGTATGACATAAAAAATATTATATATTTGACATGGCATTGACATATGTTGCATCGCACACAGGTATTTACCAGTAATTAACTAATTAGGCCAGTGGTTCCCAAACTGGGGGGCGCGAAGCAGCATTAGGGGGGGGGGGGGGGGGCTCGAGAGCTCTGAAAAACGGAAAAATTAATAGAAATTTTTAACTTTAAAACTTTAGAAAAAGATTTTCTGTTTTAATGGGAATTAAAACAAAACGGAATCGGCCTGATGTTGCTAGTGACCTCCGTTGCGCACTTTGAAAGATAGCACCAAGAATTTCTGATCTTGTTAAAGAAAAGCAGCACCACACTTCTCATTAGATTAAAGTGCAAAGTAAAAGAAATGTTTCTGTATAATGGAGGGGAGGGAGGCGCATGGGGCGCCATAGAAACAGTTTGGGAACCACTGAATTAGGCAACTTTGACTATAACGTTGACAAACATAAATTAACTTACAAAAAAATTGGCTTGGTAAGCTTTTGAGTAATTTTTGTAGAAGTTTGGATACGTTGTACAAGTTTATACAAAATTGTACAAGTTTGGACAAGTATGTGCAAGTTTGTAGAAGTTTGTACAAGTCTGTACAAGTTTGTGGAAGTTTGTACAAGTCTGTGCAAGATTGTACAAGCGTGTACAAATTTGCATGGACTTGTACACGTTTGTACAATTTTATACAGATATGTGCAAACATGTACAAACTTGAGCAAACATGTACAAACTGCTACAAAATAGTGTACAACAATTGAGGAGTGATTATGCAAAAGTCGATAAATCCATTTTTTACTTTTTTCCAGATAGATTTTGATTTTTATACATCATAGCTTTATCTGCGTTTTGGCATACGGAAATTAAATAAACATCTTTAAATCCAATTTAAATTTACAAGCTAAAGCTCGTCGGCAGTTCAAAAGTCGGTATATCCAAGGGCCGGTTAAGCAAAAGTCGATATTTCCATTTACGATTAAGTAAGCAAAATTAAATAAATCCATTTTTATTGTACTTTTTCTACTCGACCGAAGATGGTGACACTGTTGGTTGTGTTACCAGCTAAAGTTCCACGTGGTTCCTTCATTCGTGTAGATTTCAGAGCTGTTAGGTACTTGACAATACGAACTCCTAAATAAATATGAATTACGTTGATGCTGATAAATCCAATTTTAATTTACCAAAAGTCGATAAATCCGATTTTAATTTACCAAAAGTCGATAAATCCATTCTAAAAAGTTAATTAAAAATTTATTGGGTAATGTATGCAGTAAAATTAATGCTGCTTTTAAGCACTCCTTCAAGACAAATACATTTATATATATTTTTTTAGATAGGTGACAAAAATCTTTATATATGCGTTTTTTGTCATTTATACAAAACAGGATATTATGGTTTTATCGACTTTTGCATAATCACTCCTCAATTGTACAAACTGGTACAAGATAGTGTAAACTTGTACAAATTTGGACAAACTTGTACAAAAGCTAACCGAGCCACTTTGGTTGTGAGTAAATTATGTTTGTCGATATCATTACTGTCACAGTACCAAAATTTTCTGATTAGGTCATTATTGTTAAAAACCTTTGTGCAAACAACATAAGTGTCTCCAAAATGTCAGCTTGGCAAGAGTTACCGTTTTGAGAACCTATGATTATGTTTACCAAGAGGAGTTTTACCAAGCCAACACGAAATACTAAAATACTTTTTGTTTATATATTAAAAAATAACTAAAAATACAAATATAGTAGGTAAGTACGTACAATAATAATACAAAAAATGTTGACTCACTTACTGGTCACTTTAAACCATTAATTGTCAACTGTTTTAAATTTAGACCCCTGTAATGAATACGGCTGGTACTGTCCAGTTTTTAAGTATTTAACTTTATACCAAGACAATGATAATACTTTTTAACGTGGTTTGTATAATTACTATTTTATGATCGATGACACTACTTGTCCGGTAGTATATTGACGGATAAAGTTGCCGAACAACCCTGGTAATTTCCGATTAATAAGCCCCATTAACGATCAAAAGTATATTCTAAAGGTAGTCGACGTTCTCATTCGGAACCTAACGGGAACTACTAATGATAATTTTCTTATTCTTTGATTCTCATAAATCTAGCTTACGCTGACGATAAATTGATGTAATGTAAAAGATAATTACCGAACAGGTGATAAATTATGGTAGATCTGGTCAATAGTATTAGATTATAGAGTAATAATTGGTAACCATAATTACTAAGATGTTTCCTATTTAAATAAAATACGTTTTAGTTTGCACTTGCCGCATTCAATAACACTTTATGTAACTGGCGTTAAATTATTCAATAACTGATATATTTAGGGTTCTTTGTTTATTGTGGTAAAAATCCATTTTTACACAAAATGTTATCCCATATTATACCGGGTGTTTTAAAAGGAACGCTCACCCCTAAGTATACCTTTTTTATTGTATAAATTACATAAATTCCGGTCTAATCGGAAATGACCTTACTTTAGATTTTTCATTCTAAATTCAACAATACCCCATACGTCACTTTTTGGTCCTGAATGGACCTTAATCCTCTAGATTATTTTCTTTGGGGTCAATTAAAAATTAAAGTTTACGCAACAAAACCAGAAAGTTTAGAGGAACTGGGCAACGACGAAATTCGCCAAATAACCCCGGATATGGTACATAATGTTAAGAAAGAATCTTACTTTAGATTAGCGGTTTGTCAAGAACAAACAACGGTCAACATTTCCGACAATTTTTACAATAAACAAATTGCGTCTACATTTACCGAAATGCAAAAGTAAATAATGGGTTGTATCTTTCTTTCTATGCCCTTTCCAATGAGCTGCCACAATACACACGTTTACATTTAAAAAAAAATTAAGGCCGGTTTCTACCCCAAACCCCAAAAAGAAGGTTAAATTTCATGAAGATAGAAAAAAAGTATACCAAACTAAAAATAAACGCAGCCGTAGTTCTGTATTTTTTCAGCAAATAAAGAGGCTTTCTAGTACTGAATTTATTCACCCTGTATATAACAGTAAGTTTGGAAAAAATTATAAAGGTCCATATTAATTTATACGCGTAATTTGAAGAAATAATGCTTAAAGTGGAGTTGAAAGTATGGAAAGGAAAGGAAATAAACGCAGCCGTAGTTCTGTATTTTTTCAGCAAATAAAGAGGCTTTCTAGTACTGAATTTATTCCATTTAAAAAGTTCACCCTGTATATAACAGTAAGTTTGGAAAAAATTATAAAGGTCCATATTAATTTATACGCGTAATTTGAAGAAATAATGCTTAAAGTGGAGTTGAAAGTATGGAAAGGAAAGAAAAAACTCTTCCTCCACAAAATTGAATAGAACAAAAAAAATTTGCTCAGAGGTCTCCACATGTTTCGAATGTAGAAACGTTTATCATCAGGAGACAGAAAAATGTATTGCTGATGGTTTTAGCAGAAGAGAAAAAGACAAATGGTGTAAAAACTTTGAATGAAGCTTTTATGGAATTAAAAATTGGTGTGTCGAAATGTCATAATGTGAAAAGAAATAGAAATAGATTAAAACATACAGAGTAAGTATGTGGAAAAGTCATTTAAAAGGGTCCAAAACAACCTAATAAAACCGGGGAAGAAGAAAAAATTACTTCTAAAAAGAAGATGTTAAAATGGTATCTTTACGAGTATGTCTGTAAGACATTGTTAAAATTTAAAATTGGCCATATATATAAAACATGTATTACGAAAGTATCGTGAATTCAAAATCTGTAAGAATAATAGACAAGGAGATTAAAATTTAAAAAAATATTTCTCTATAAAGTACCTAAGTCCTTACAAACGATCCTTTTAAACTATGGAGGTTTGGAGCACTGCACTGAGTTAATACTCAGTAACCCCATATTTCGATAATTTTAATTTAATAAATTGAACTGTAAAATTAAACAATTTTAATATATCAAAGACAAGGTTTTCGCTCGCGTGTTCAGACGAAAGTGAATGAAAGATGGATAGGATAGATTGACAGTTAACAAGACAGATATTATGGCGGTAAGTTTAATTTAAGTAGGAGATAAAGAAAAAAATTATTCAGAAAGGAAAAGCTCAATTATTAAGGTTGAGTCGATATAATACTATAATATAACAACCTAGAATAAATGATAAATATCAAAAACATTCCGATATGAAAAGAAATAAATTATGTGGGGTAAATTATTTAGATGGTTAAAGAATAGGTGTTTTAAATTTTATGTGGTGACATCTATTGATTAAATGATAAAAATAGTAATATATACCTGTATACACGTAACTTTCAATTAAAATCGATCGCATCGATCGATAACTTAACGTACGTTTTTAACATTATACCATCATTACCTGGAAAACGATACGATCTACCTGATTAATCAATATTATATTTTTATGCAAAGTCCGGCCAACACAAAGTGATTTGTAAAGCAGTGGTTCCAGAATAAGCTATATAGTTTATTTACAAATTATTTAAATCAGTTTATATTACTTTAAATAGATTAAGGCAATTATAGATTAGGCAGCCAATATAGACCAGAACGATATCGTATGACAAGCAGTTTATTATATCATGTCGTTTTTTTTTATTTGTTTTACACGAATTTTTAAACATTTTTAAGTATTTGTTTATTTTAGTTGATTGCACCCTAGTCCAAAATATTATAACCAATCACCTTTTAAAAATATATTTTATGATTCAATACGTAATGTGTATATATATTATTTGTATATTAAATGTATTTTAAATTATTATACAGGGTGTACTTAAAGGCATGATCAATAATTTGGGATTGATTAAATTGGTTAAAAATAAAGTAAGAACTTTATATAACATTGTGTACCATGTCCACTTACTACGAAGCTGCATCCCCCTAAAAATGTTTTCTTCTAAATATTTTCAAATTTTGTACGCAGAATAAAACTGTGGTCATAATAATGTCGATATTTAAGAAATGTGAATAGAATAAGGGATAGTGGAGTAAAAATAGACAAAACTTTTTTTACGTTAACATTTATACTTTTTTACCTATGTGAAACTAGAAAAACCTGACATAATTCTTAAATTTTATTCAAGTTAATTTAATTTATTTACTACTTTTAAAGTTTCATCATCATCAAAATGGCAGAAAGTTAGTAAATAAATTAAATTTAATTTGAATAAAATTTTAAGATTTTTTTAATAGGTACTAGTAAATAACATAAATTAGCGATTTTTTCAAATGAAAGGTAATTTTGAAATAAAAATAATCTAGAAAACGGCCCATCAAATCATCTATGACGAATAGAAAGAACCTTTTTTTCGTGAAATATGTCTGGTTTTTCTAATTTGACATAAATATTGTATATAATAATTGCCTATAAATTAACAGATTTAATTAATTTGTAGCACTCTAGATTGAAAATAAAAAATAAACATAAAAATGTCAAAACACGTCAAAAAATGGCAAGTGAGGTGTCATTTCACTCATAATGTAATGCTGAACCCAAATAAGTAAAAATATACAAGATGTCCCATTTAAAATACCTAAGTCAAGGTCATTTCCGGTCAAACCGGAAGTGCTAACAAATTGAAAATGTGCCAATAAATGCAGACTCATCTCTTATGAATAATCTCAAAATTTCATTTTAATATCTATAAATACAAAAAAGTTATAGGGGTGAACGTCCTTTGAGAAACACCCGGTATATGTAATTAATCTGAATAAATATCTTGTTTGAATAAAATTATTTCCTCTCTGGCTTCGCTATGCGTTATTCACGCCGCACACGGCAACACTGATTGATCTGTTGTCCTTATTGCAGGCATCTAAACATATTATTTACTCTTTCATACTCACATACAATGCCACTGTAACTTGGAGTTGGGCGTAGTGTAATTACTACATTGTACAGTGTACAGGGAACGTTTTTAAATAAACGACTGAAATTCAATACTACGATAGTGATTAATTATGTATATCTACTTGTAGATAACAGCCACTATAGAACCAATGCCATGCATTCATCGTAAGTTACATGAAAAATGTTTAAGTTGTATGGACGTAGCAGAACGAATTTTTACTAAATATTTTCAGCAATAAGTACAAATTCATTTGCAACATTTTTCTCTCTAGACAAAAATGTAGTAGTTTGGAATGACCCTTAATCATCTTTACCTTTACAAGAATATAGAATTACAGTAATGTAATATCCGATGATGGCTGAATAAAATTGTTATTTATTACGTCAATTTGATTAGCATTTGCATTTGCAACCGGTGTGCGGTGGACGTAACCGTCGCGTCGCGACAAAAGTGTACAACGAACGGGAATTATTTTTTCGAAAAACTCGCCTTGGCTCCATTGTAGATTTTATCAGACTTATTGAATTAGTTTTTTTTTTGTAGCAAACGATTCGCTATTCAATTATGTTATTATATAAAAGCGTGGATAAACCAATCCCAGCAGACCCTCTGACAAATGATGCAGAAGTCAAACAAAGGACCCCTCTTTTGTTTTTGTTTTCGGTTTTGTTTTCCTGCATGTAAAAGAGAACAAATAACCAAAAGTTAGAAAAATAATTATTATTAAATAAAAAATATTTTTTATGAATTTGATTCATTTTCAATGTGTTGCAATTTGTCAGCGGCATCAAATGCCCAATTGTTATTAACCCTGTTCAAAACCGGATATAGTTTGGGTTTGCTATGGACAGTATCAGAAAAACATTAATTCCATAATTTATTTTAGTTAAATTTCAGTATTATTGCTTACATAAGTATAACATTAACCATATTATGCATATAGCTTAATGTCGGTATTTTCAACGAACTCATGTATACAGGGTGGTCAATTAGCGTTGCTAATGCGGCAAGTATGAAAGCTGAGTTGTTCTTAGTAACAGGTAAAAAATGTTGCTGCAAATGTTGAAAAATAGCAAATGGCCTATGCCGTACAATTATTTTTGATTTTATAGGGTGGCTTAAAAAAGCGGTATGCACGCTAATTTAAAGAAAAACAATTTTTCCAACAAGTTTGAGCGATTTGCCGTTTATCCGCACGCCGCATTTTAGTTTGAAAAATTCGACTTTCCGCACGCACAAAATTTCACAATAAAAAAATGCTTGTAGGAAAAATGTTCATCCTAACTCATGCGGAAAGCCACTTTTCCGCACTCAACTGTTTACCCGAACGACAGTTGCTTAAGGAAAAGTGTCTCTTTTCGCACTTGTTACGACAATAACTGTAGAAGCATTTTTAAATTATGGCATTGTGTGAGATTTATGGCGGGTCTAGGATACTATAAATTAATTAGGTTTCATCTATTTTATATAGGGTGTTCAAAATAGGGTCTACACCCTATAATATTATTTTACTATTTGATGGAGTACTTCAAAACATATAATTTTTCTAATTTATTCGTAATAGCTATCATGCGTTCTGCAAAAATCGTTTACTAAATATTGTTTTACATATAAACCATAAACACCGACTGAAAAAAAATCCATAAATAAAACATGAAGGTAACGAAGCAGGCTGCGTGATTTATTAAAACATAATCTGTGAACTATTTATAAATAAATAAAGCCATTACACCGCTCAAGCACTACCTACTCTACATTTTCTACCGACTTCATAACGTCCAATTAATTTTATTATGGAAATGAACTAAAAATACAATAAGTTCGTGTCAAGAATAAAGTTTCTGATTGAATATCTGGTGGAAAAAGTGCAAGCAATCTTCCTCTACACGTTATTTACCATTCTTCGCGTTCTGACGGGATTAAAACGAGATGTTATCAAAGTTGGCCCTGTCATGTCAGGATGACAAAGCAAGTTCGTGGCGTCTCAGGGTGGAGAAAAACAAACGATATTGCTGGCGCCAAACTTCCGGCAGTGCTGCCAACATATGTGAAATGTCACTAGAATGGAGAAGGTAAAATAGGACTACCCCTGATTAAATTACTGTGCATACAAAAATATGTACTTCTCTATTATTTAAATAAACAAACTCTTAAAGTGTTTTCAAATAGGTTGGAGAAAGCCTTCAGCGTTTGTTTTTCAGTCAATATTTTACTAGGCTGCTTTAACTGTGTAACGTAATACTTGAGATACACGGCTCAGAACGAGGGAAATGTAAACAGTTGCCAATTTTAAACGGTACAGAAATAACTTTGAAAGAATATCAAGTTTTCGTTTTTAGAACTTTTTAGTAATTATTGTGATCCATTATAAAAATGTGGAAATGAGATCCTCTATTGCTACTTCATTATTACTTTAAATTGAAATAAAGTAATTGTACAACCATTTATTGTACGTAAATGCTGGCCACACTGAAGCAAACAGAAAATTTAACAAAAATAAATTATTTTATTGAACAGAGATAGAAGATAAGTACCTACATGAGTACTTACTAAAAAAACGAACTCGCGCAAGGGCGTTATTATTTATTAAAATTAGTAAACATTTTAGAAATCTAGTAGAATACAAAACAGTATTATACTAATTACAAACCGTTGAAAAATTTGTGAAATTCCGAGTACTTTCGAAGAAATTCGAATAACGGAATATTTTTGTGTCGGTTTTTATTTTTTCCTGCTTTAATTACACAGATGGCGATAACGTAATTTTACATTTTTATTGCCGCTTTTTATTTTCTCTAAAATGTCTTCATTATATATTGATCCTGACGTTTCGTCTTTCGGGTACCATCATCATGTATGCATTTTTAATTAATTACCTGTATTTTTTATTGCAGTTTCATGTCTAATAAAATAATAATGCAACATTACTCTATGTATCAATATTTCGACCCCAATAATAACATCGTCAAACTTTATTAATATATCTAATATTAAATGGCGGCAAAGTTGAACTATTCGGAGCCGACTAACATGACTTTAACATTTTTTTTTTTAATTCCAAGATATTCGTAAAAGACCGAAAAGTAACGTTGGATATTTTTTAACTCGGATTTACAAAGAATGAACAAGGCTTCCAAAAATGTAAGAAAAATATAAGGGCTTATTTAAACAACAATCCCGATGATAGCACCCAGAAGACGAAACGTCGGACTTAAAATCTCGGCACGTCAATTGATAGAAAATGAAAAGTGACAATTAAAATGTGGAACTTGTTGTGCGTCATCTTTGTAATTAGCGCCTTAAAAGTAGGTACTTCGAATTTTCCAAAGGCATGATAGAAGATAAAAATCAAAGTTGTTATTATTGGGGCAGACACGTTGATATTTGATTAAAGTAGCATACCATTATTATTTTATTGGGCACAAGGTCTAAGAAAGTGTAATAAAAATACAGGTTCGTATTTAAAATTACTTACCTAATGATGGTACTCAAAAGACGAAACGTCAGAATGAATGATAGCGACATTTTATGGAAAATAAAAAGCGATAATGAAAATGTAAAATTAGTTTTTTCTATCTCTGTAAATAAAGCTAGGAGAAAATAAAAACTGAAACAAGAATTTTCGGTTGTTGTGGTACAACCATATTCGAATAGGTATAATACAATTATTAATAATTTTTCATAATAATTATATTACTTTTCGTTTAATAAAAATAAGTTTTTTTTTGCAAAATAGATTGTAATAATTGAAATTAATAGGTCTGCCTAAATGTTTATTTTAAAACACACAGTATCTCGACTTCTCCTAAAATGTATCTTAAAGCATTAATAGTGACTATCCGAATAAGTTGCTCAAAATTAATTTAAGTTCTTGTTATTGCATATAACAATATAGGTACCTACTAACTTATACATTAGCTGCTTCAGTTGTAAAAATAAATAATAGATTCCTAATACTTTTTCCACAATTTACCTTAACTTATACATCTTAATCTTCTTAACATAGTATAAAACAAAGTCGCTCTCGCTGTCTGTCCGTCCCCTACCAGATATTTATGCTTAAATCTTTAAAACTACCCAACGGATTTTGAAGCGGTTTTTTTTTAATAGATAGAGTGATTCAAGGGGAAGGTTTTTATGTATAATAGCGACCTGTCCCGGCTTCGCACGGGTGCAATTTCAGAAAGTGGCATGCCGGGTACTAATATATCGGGTTTGTTCGGGTTTGTATTTATACCAGCGGGTTGCAACGCATGCCCGATACACGCTAGTATTATTATATATTTATTTATTTTTGAACAAAATATATATTTTACATAAAACATAGTATATTGTTTGTAGATTTCAAACAATGAAAATTTAAAATAATTGGAGAAAAATCAACAATATTCTCAAAAGATATATCACAGAAATTTAAAAATATTTCCTTATTTGAAAAAGAATAATGGAAAATTTCCAAAACAAAAATAATTTTATTTAAAGTTAAGTTTCTCGTCGTCGGACCCGACCCCGCCTTTAACCAACCAACCAACCTAAGTTTCTCATTCTTTATTCAAAAATTCCAACTGTTAAACTTAAGCAGAAATACAAGGCGGTCTTATTTTTTGGGTTTAAAATGTTTCCCTGTTATTTTAGCACTGTTATTTTTTTATTAAGAAAATTGAGTCTAGTCTATTCGTAAGGGTAAACTAGTTTAAATATATATTTGCGAGAAAATTGCATTAGGAAGATTAATGTTTATTTAAATTAATAGGTATTCTTTGCAATCACCTACCTACTGGAAAGTACCGATCGTAGTTCTTTTCTATGTAGTACCAGTGTATTTTCCACACCTAATGGGTGCTATACACAATTTTCGATAACTACTTTCTCTAGACGATTTTACGAAACATAATATAGACATAGTATTCCTTTAATACCAATTTCAAGTGGATGAAGCTAGCTAATAATTTCATAAAATCCGCGATGGATGCACTACATGCATGTATTAGGTATTTCCGTTATCTATATTTGGAAATATTCTTGATTCATTCCAAAAAAATAATTTTCCCATAATTATTATTCCTTCGCCTAATAGCCTGATATGAGAATAATTTAATAAACCAGAAGTTAACGATGCGAGGTATAATAACCTAGAAATACGGGAAATAAAATTATGGCATCAGACGGGTTTTTGCTTAAATATAGAAATGTAAATATTTAACTAGACTATTAGGTGCATTGATTTAAACCGCAGGAATTAACCAGACGCTTAATTCAATTAGGTATTAGGTATAGAATATAGTTCTTATAGAGTTTCCATTTTCTTTAATTATTTTAAAACTGAATAAGGTATACCCTAGGAAAATACACCTTGGTGTTATCAATTTGCTATTTTTGTGGAATTAGGGATATCTTGTCGAACTAATAGTGAAAACACAATTTTCATGGTTTTTACCCATTATGTCAGAAATTAGTTTACCATACTTTCTATACATGGTTGTTTAAGTGTACAACATAATATTGGAATTTTTTTTATTAGGTACCGATTTCTCAGAAAATTTTATTCTTGATAAAAGTTGGTGCATGTTCGATAATTATATTAGGTGCACTTGGAATGGTTGCAAGTCAAACGGCGTACAGGGTAGGCCAAAAAATATAAAACTTCTACAAGAATAAAGTACCCCTATCTCAGAAAATTCAGCAAAATGTTATTAAGAAAAGTTGTTTAGAATTAAAAGTTATGCATAGATTCAAAAACGTAACCTCCTAAAATAAAAAAAAAATTATTTTTTTAAAAAACCTTACTAATTTCCCAAAATATTTTTTTTATATTCGCAATAAAGATCTTCATAAATTAATCAAAATTAAATCAATTTCACATATCTTTGTTCAAATTCAAGCATATTTGTAAAATTTACTTGAATTTTTAATTTATTAAGGAATCACAAACTTTATGTTTGTTGCAACGATATTAAACACAACTTTAAAATATCCTAAAAATTTTTTTTAACAAGATAAAACATTAGTAATGATAATATGCCAATTAAAAAACTATCATTTAACATGCAAAATTTTTATTTTAAATGTTTATTAAAAAACGTTATTCTTGTGCAAGTTTTATATTTTTTGGCCTACCCTGTGCGCCGTTTGACTTGCAACCATTCCAAGTACACCTTATATGATTATCGAACATGCACCAACTTTTATCAAGAATAAAATTTTCTGAGAAATCGGTAATAAAAAAAAATCCCATGCATAATGTTGCACACTTAAACAACCACACTGTATAGATTTGCCTAATACTTATATTGCCTATATAAACAATGGACTGTTATTTAACCCATCGATTTTACTATTTAAAATGATTACAAGACTTAAATTTAAAATTTATAAGATAACACAAAAACAGTATACACATAATGATGTTTCCCATCCCTCTGTTTTTTAACTTACTGAATCTGGAGCCATTTTGCTTTTCCTGGTCCGATATTTTTATACCCACAATAATGATAATAATTTCAGTTAGGTACCCTGTAATAGTAATTTACGTTACAAGACCGGAAAGTAGTGTTTTTCAGGTCGAGACAAGCATTTCCAGGGTGAGCCATAGGCGAGTCCTGGAAGCTTGGAGAGACCTGGAAAACACTAATTTTCGGTTGCGTGACGTACAATATTTTTTTTAAGGCCGACACTTCGATATATTTTATAATCTACGCGAAACAAGTTTGACATAAAGAACAAAATTAAAAATCAACGAACTGTCACTCGACAATCCATCGAAATGTTGTTGTCATAATAACGAAATCAAGGTATCTTGTATTATCAAAGAGCGATTGGAAAAACAAAAAAACAGGGTGACAGTGACATTAGAGACCGGAAAAGTGACATTAGAGTCCGGAAAAGATTTTTCCGGTCTCTAATGTCACTTTTCCGGTCTTGCGATCGGAAAAACGTTATTTTTTAGACGAAAAATTGTCCAGAAAGTGTAAATTTTCTGGTCGGTTTTAAAAAAATATAATTCATCTATCCACCAAGGTTGGCAGACGTGGCATCAGTGCATCACATTAAAAAGTGTACCTTTTTCAAAAACCAAAGAAGTAGTTTATTTCTCCAAGAGACCTGATTTTATTATCAAAAAATCGTTTCATCAAATTATTCTTGTTTATTAAATAATAGGTACACTCAACGGTTACACGTACGGAAAACCTAAGAATTTTTGTTATCTGGCATTCAAACAAAAATCAAAAATTATACTCATAATGAAACAATATACAGTTAAAAACAAATGTCTAACCTACGAATTGTTCAATAGGGTGAGGGATTCGGTGATAATACGGTATGAACAGATAATAGCACATGTTTTAAAGTCCTGCCTTTTAATATCTTCCTAAAAATAAATTGAGGAATCACGCAAAAGTTGCTAAGTTCCTTTTTGTCTGACGGTCCCGGTAAGAAACCCTATACAGGGTGTTATTTAAGTATGTGGCCAAACTCCAAGGGGTGCTTCTTTAAGTGATTTTAAGAAGAAAAGTTCATATAAACATGGGTCCGAAAATGCATACTTTTTACGATACAGGGTGTCAAACTTTAAAAAAAATCGGATGTTCGTAAAATATCTCAATACTCTTTTATTTGATTTTGTTGAAATTGGCAATTCTGTTTGTAATAACAGAAGGCTAGTTTAGCCTCAATTAAATTAAAATTATTAAGTCCAGTGGCGTCCCGGAAGAATGTCTAACTAATATTTTTGACAAAAAAATTTCGCGCCACTGACTTTTTTTAAAATTATGTATTTTTTTCGAATTAAGCAACTACAAATACAACCATTTTATCCCTTGAGTTTTTTTCATATCTTGTTTTGTTCTCGAATAAAAACCACTTTATGGCATATCCCCGGGACAATAACAGCTGTACCCCAGAGGTAAAGTGTACTATGTCACATAAAGTAATTTTTACAGGAAAGCGAAATAAAGAAACTAAACCATGAATTTAGTCTACTGCTGTTTTATACAGCTAGTTAGGGATAAGTAGTTTACACTGAGTCCATAAATATGTACAATAAACTTAGTTTTCAAAAAAACCTTTTAGTTTTTTATCAAAAGGACTTATATATTTTACCACTGAAATTTTTGGTAACCAACGTGGACTTAGTACAGTTCAATTTATATAATGTACGTTTTTTCGGATCAAAAGTCATAAATGTTAAAATAAAAACGTTTATTAAACATATTTTATTTAACCCTTACTAAGGAACGAGACTAAACTTAGGATTAACAAAAATAATATACATAATATAAAAGTATAAAAAAGTAAAACAGTAAACAAGTCCATGGGTATAGGACATATTATATGAGTAATACAATACTATGTCCAATTAATATAGCATGTGGTATAGTTTACCTCTGACTTTTGTTGAAATTGTTGTGACTTGGTATTATTTAAAACTAACTAACTCCTCAACAGACGTAATAAGGTGTATTACGGATTTTTTTCTCGATAGAGCGTAAAAATCCAAGTGACATAGTATAGTTAACTAATTTTTAGCAAAAAGTGGACTTAGTACACTTTACCTCTGGGGTAGTAAGTTAGGTATAGTTTTTACTTTTAAAACATTGCCGTAATAAATTATTACGTTATGCGATTATTTTATGTTAATTTCTTTTATCGAAAACAGTTTTAATCTGTGCGAAAAAATAAAAAAAAAAACTTTTGTGTAATTTTAATTGCTTAACAAATTGGTAAGTAGTTTAAATTTTTTACTCTTATTGTCCCGGGGACATGCAATAAAGTGGTTTTTATTTTCTTTCTCGAAAACAAAACAAGATATCAAAAAAACTCAAAAGATAAAATAGTTGTATTTGTAGTTGCTTAATTCGAAAAAAATACATAATTTTTAAAAAAGTCAGTGGCGCGCAATTTTTTTGTCAAAAATATTAGTTAGACTGTCTTTCGGACGCCACTGGACTCAATAATTTTAATCTAATTGAGGCTAAATTATCCTCTTGTTATTACAAATAGAATTGCCAAATTACAACAAAATCGAATAAAGAGTATTGAGATATTTACGAACATCCGATCTTTTTTTAAAGTTTGACACCCTGTATCGTAAAAACAATGCATTTTCGGACCATGTTTATATGAACTTTTCTTCTTAAAATCACTTAAAGAAACACCCCTTGGAGTTTGGCCACATACTTAAATAACACCCTGTATAGGTATCAAACCAAGTTAAGTTGCTATTGTGTCTTCTCTACTTAAAACCCACCGCTACTGAGGAACTGGCACTTCAAAAATTAGATTTTCCACATTTATTTAAACTGCAGAATAATTGCTTGAACTTTTCTATTGTAACTTGAAGCGATAGTCCATATACTTTAAGTGGAGGGTAAAATAGAAAAGAAAGAAGTGAGACACTTTAAGTCTTCCTCCACGGCTATATTTAATTAAGAAGTTTAAATGATGGTAAATTCTCTACATGTTTCGAGTATATAAACATTCATCCTCAGAACAGTAAAAAAATATAGAAATATTTAGAAATATAAAAGGTGCTTGGTGGATGCTTACATTCCTAATGTAGCTTTAAGATGACAGTAAGGACTCAAGTACGAGTTTTTGAATAAACTTTAAACGAGTGAATGCATGGCGGCGGCAATGTAAAAATTCAAAGTAAAAATAGTTGTTATCAAAATGAGAAAAATGTAATAATATAGGAATATTTCAGTTGCATCAAAGTAACTACAAATGGTTATTTTATAATATCCATGTAACTTTTTTTTAGTTCTTAATTTTTTGTTCAAAAATGCCAACTTTTGGATTAACTGTTGTATTTTTAATACCTACCGGTCTTTTAAATAAAATAATATTTTTTTGCTATAAAATATTTTTCTGGAAAAACATATTTGAAAAGTTCAGTCGACAAGAGTCCATTAAATACACGGTGAACCCCTTGAAATAATTATTAACGAGGTGCAAAGGTAGGTGCCGATTTTTTTTTTCAATGTCATGATACGTAGATATCATAAAGAGGACTAATGCAATGGTTATCAGGTTACCTTCAAATCTACATTATTCGCGCCAAGAAATTTAATATATATATACATACCGTTATTTATGAATGTTAATTAAAATAATATGATATCTAAACATTATGTCATGAACAAATGGTATAATGGAAAATTTGTTTCGAACCGCATTATCTTAATTGATGTCAAACTGCCATTCAAAAACAAAACAAGATTATTTTAGTGTTATGTTATGGTTGGTAAAACCATTATATGTACATTAATTAATGTTAAAGACATGGGCGGAGCTGATGGGGCTATTGGTACAAGAACATATTGTGTGCAAATATGATTAGGCAGTCATCGACGCGGGGTCAAAACAAAGGTCAAACCGATTTTTTTACTGGTCAAATAAATTGTTACATTTTTGTTAAAGTAAAATAAGATTGTTGGATTTTCAACACATATGCCATATCTAAAGTTTTGGTCACGGAGTTCATTTAATGATTAATAACACAAAAACAGTTTAAAAGTCGTTTAAATTAATTGACAACCGATTTTAATTTTATCGTGATTTTATTGATTTGACATACATGACATAATAAATAAACTTAGTAACCAAAACGTCAGGTTGCTTAGGTGGGGTAGAAGAAATAAAATCACATTATACTTGTAAAATATTGAAAGTTGTCGTGAGACGATTATTCTAATCGGAAAAATAAAGTTACACCAGGCCCAGAAATGGCATCTCTGGTCTAACGACAAGGGCTGACAAAAAAACCTCATATATCGAGATTATGCCATGCAAAGATTTAGTCCTCCATATTGGATTCGTCGTTTAATTTTTTTAAAACCTATTTTAAATTCGTAACCTAGTACGTCCCCGAAAAACGATTAATTTTTGACAAAATTCGACTATAAACAATTTCTCGGCGCTTTATTGCCTTTTGGATTAAACTTTTTAAAACAGGACCACCCCCGGAATGTACCCTTTGCAAAACTAATTTAAAATATTCAAATCGGGATAGTCGCTTCCGAGATATCGGCGGACAGAACTATATAATTACATGGTCTTATGGATTTAAGTAAACCCACAAATCCTGATTTGAAGTAAAAATGCATACAAATAGTTTTAAATGTCGCTTTGCTTTAATAAGCGAGAAAATTCACAATTTGTCTTTTGAAATGTATGGGCCGACGCTACTGGTAAATTATAAAGACAGCCGCATGAGTTAAAAATGTACATATTTGGTTGCGAAGAGTACGGAGTATTTTCTAAGGTACCTAAGGAATCACCCATTTAAATTTAATAAGTAATTTTCATAACATTTTGTATATAAATAGGGTGTCCAAAAAAGTACATACCTACAATATATTAAATACTTGTTTATTATTAATTTCTCAGAATATTTTCAGCTTGTTAAAAGATGGTGCTTCCCTTAAAATAATTTAAAAAATATAAAATGTTATTTTAGATTTCATATACTGTTTATAATAGTAAGGCAGCAACTATTTATAAAACCGAATAGAGTAAAATTTCATAAAGAAAAGTTGTGGTTAGTTTCATTAATATTTATTAGCTTTGTTTGCGGTAAGGATTTTGAACCAATTCGGGTCTATTCGTATGTTTAGTTCAAATAATGTAGTTCGCGGATCACATAATTCCGAATTTCTAGTTACAGTTCTGTGTTCGGACGATGGTTTTTGTTTTGAATTTTATTGATTCGTCCGAAATCGTTCACGGTAAAAATAAATTCCGACTCGATTTATTATCACAAATGCGTAATTACGATTATCGTGAATTAATTTAGTACTCGTTCTGAATCTGTTCAGGATCCTTACTGCGAACACAGCTAATAATAGGCCATTTACTTTTAACTGAATTGTTGTCACGGCCTACTTTTTTAAAAGCACAGTACTTAGTTTATATATCTTTTAGCATAGGAACGTATTTTAACTTCCACTTTCCAGGTACTTAATAACAAACAACTAATCATTTTTAAACATTGAAAAAGTTGTAAAGTAAAAATGACATTCGGCCTCAGATTAAAACTATGTTTATTTTATGTCGGTAAAAAAAATAATATTGAACGAAAAACTAAAATTAAAAAACTTCTGCCTTACAAACAGTTGGAGCCAAACAAATTTACTCTTTGCCCTGTAACGGAGGTCCTATGGATGTCCATTTTAGTAAAGCCATTGGACATATAGGTTTGGACGGTTATTGCTAATCCAGAATATCTATGGTCTTGTAACGGAGGTGTCATGGATGTCCATTTTAGTAAAGCCATTGGACCTATAGTCTTTTATGTCTATTGGCATTGGTAATCCAGAAAATTCATGGTCCTGTAACGGAAATCCCATGGCTGTTCATTTTCGTAAAGCTATTGGACAAATGGTTTTTGTAACGGAACTCAGATTTGGATTTCTACGATATAGATGGCGTTAACACATGTTTATTACTTACTGCCATTTATAAATTAGTGGTAAATTTCGCGTTTTGTGGAAGTGGGTAGTATAATATTATGGCTCTTTCATGAGTTATGTCGTAACCCTTAATGAGGATAAAATTGAAAGGGGGTTTCTTCATGTTGTCTGCTTGTGGCCAGGGATCCAGGAAATGCGAACTGGTGAACCCATTATTTTGGACTTTGGTGTCTCTGTTTATGGAATAAAAGCACATTTTTATATCAACCAAAATTTGGAATATAAATAACAATATAACACTTTATCGTAAACATTTTTTTCTTTATATGTTTATTTATAAATAAAAACTGCCTTGACAACCATAACATAAAATAACTGTTAAGCACAAACTAATCTCCTTAGGTTACATCTCACAGGTCTCACTCATCAGGTATTGTCTCAATTATAATATATCACAAATACAGTATAACACACAAGCACTAGGCTGCAATGACACACGTACTAAAAAATCCATAAACAGTCAGATAATTCTTACAGCATTCTGTGAAACAAAAGAAACAGAAACAGTATGGGGTTGACATTACATTTTTCTGCGACATATGGCCAGTGGCCAAGTATCTACTCATCGAGTTAGCTGAAACCATTATCCTCGCAGAAAAATCTCTCGTCTCGTCTCGCAGCAGACCGGACCACTCTCGTCTCGTCGAAAACGGGACGAGACGAGACCGAAACATTAAGTCATTATATTTAGGTTTTTAAAAACACTCGTAGACGTATCCAAAAATCTCAATTTCTTACCATCTTTTTCTGAATTACAAATAGGTACGTTCTGCACTTTCGAACACCACTCGTATACCATAGCCCACAGTATCAAGCTTCAAACATAATGTATTTTTATGTAATTCTCAAGATGATAACTCATTTATATTGAGACCGAGAAACTTTGTTATGGTCTCCCGGTTGAAAGTGGATAGTCACGTACTCCATTAAGACACTGAACACAATTTAACCACTCAAGAATTAGCTTAAACAGGGATCTCGTAGTAAAAAATTCTTCTTTCTGCTGGTTTCTATAATAGGCTTCATTTCAAGTTGAAAACAACAGTTCGGTTCTCTTACCATTTTAAAATACTTATATATAAAATAATAATATATTATACTACTGCACTTTCAACCTTTTAAAGATAGCACAGAAATATGTTTTTCCAAAGACAAACAATCTTTAGTGCATATTAGATTAGAAAACCGACATCAACATTAGTCTTTGTCTGATCCTCATTCCACGTTAACAGTCTATTCCGTAAACAAACTCAATTAGCATCGGCCTAGGTCTCGGTTCGCACCCTCTGGCGTTCATTTTAATATCTAATGGAGTTAATTCGGTGTACGAGTTTTGATAGCGACTCCACAAAGATGCAGTAGAAAATCGGTTATATCAACTTAAGGAAAACCACAATGATCGCAAATTGCCTTATCTTCTAATTGTCTATCCAGAGTTAACGAAATCTGCTCTTTCCATAATGTTATATGGGGTAATATGATTTTCTTTAATTACAAAACATTGGCTGGATGGGGACTTCAAAGGATAGTGAATTTTGATTAGTTTTAACGTTGGTAACAATTATTTTCCTCATATTTTGTTAAAAAATAATAATTTTGGGGTTATGCTAGTTGTGTTTTACTATACAAAAGAAAACAAATATCGTAATTTCAATTTCAGAGTTTTTAACCGACGGTAAAAAAAGGTTCCCGATTCGTCCGGTATAATAGGGGAACAGTTATACCAGTGTGTCCAAAAAAGTATGCAGGTATAGAAAACTTTTTTTATTGTTGTTTTCTTTGTTTGTTCTTGATAAAAGTTGGCGCTTGCCTTTAAACGGTAAGATAATAGTTTATATTTTATGTACTCCTTGTAGTAATACGGGAGCAAACGCGGTTTTTTCAAAGTTTCAAGAGTAAAGTACCCTATTTTTTTTTATAGACAAAGCAAAATTTTATAAAAACTTAGTTCAAGTTTTATATTTTAATTAGGTATCCTAATTTTTACCTTTTTTTCCTTTGTCGCTATTTAATCGGATGACCACTGGTAAAATTATGATTTTATGCCATATAGCAGAGCTGTCCAACATAAGGTAAAAAATATAAAAATATGCCTAAAAAACGAAAATATACACAAACAAGTCATTCCTACACCATCGATGAAATATAGCCTACGAGACGCTACTGGCGATGAATAGAAGGCTCCAACAAAGTCACTGGAACATTGGAGATCTCGATTCTCGCTTGACCGCTCTCGAACTTTCGAGGGAGGAACGTGCAGAGTTAATAGTTGACAGTGTGGAATACACCCTTCGGTGAATGTGTAAATTAGCAATTCTGCATTACATGGTCATATTTATCTCAAGCCGCGCAGCTGGCCACCAGAGTCAAATTGGCGCTGTTGTCGCTTGATGATTTTCCAGCTGGCCCTGAAACCGGGTTCTGTGGCACGTATAGAAGAGGAAAGAAATATTCTTACCTGGCAGGTGCTAATTCACAAACCAGTCCGCCCGCCATGCCAAAACTGTCAGTTTCTCTTATCCACGTTTTTTTCTCAGAAAGTTAAATTCATTTTTTAATTATCAGTTTAATATTTAATACAATTTGATTAGTTTTAACTCTAGAAAACTTCGCCGATGTGAGTAATTTTTCAATTATTTTTTCAGCCTACCATGCAGGTAATTATTTTTTATTGTTTATCAAATTTATTTTACACTTATACCTATTTTTATATTGGAAATGTGAGTTTACAATAAATAAATTAACATGAAATGTTTCACATATTTATTATTAGTTTACAAGCCAATCTTACTTAACATATTCTTTGGGCAGCCGGCAGACAACTGTAACAGATTTGTTCCCGAGGTAATCACTAACAATCTATAAGTTACGATCTGATAGTTTAGGTTTAGGATCTTGAAATGATAATTTTTAACATTTTTGTTTTACTGAGTAGATTAGAAGTAAATTTAATACTACTTAAAACTAATTTGTTTGTTTTAAGGAATATTGTACATGGAACAACATGGATGGCACAAGGATAATGATTCGAGCTAACTCGATGAGTAGATACTTGGCCACTGGCCATATGTCACAGAAAAAGTTATGTCAACCCCATACTGTTTCTGTTGCTTTTGTTAAAGAGAATGCTGTAAGAATCACCTGATAGTTTATGGATATTTTAGTACGTGTCTCATTGGAGCCTAGTGCTTGTATACTGTATTTGTGATATATTATAATTGAGACAATACCTGATGAGTGAGACCTGTGAGACGCAACCTAAGGAGATTAGTTTGTGCTTAACAATTATTTTATGTTATGGTTGTCAAGGCAGTTTTTATTTATAAATAAACATAGAAAAAAGTGTTTACGATAAAGTGTTTCCTTATTTATATTCCAAATTTTGGTTGATATAAAAATGTGCTTTTATTCCATAAATTAAAAACTCGCGTATTTTTATTGATTTAATTTGTGATTCAGTAATATTCATATTGAATTACAAATTACCTCAATAAAAACTCGTTAAAAAGTTAATAATAAAATCAAAAATTCTTAAATCGCCGTTCGAATTTCCAGCCATGGCGCCACTGGTGGCCAGCAGACATACTAAAACCCCTCTCTCTCGCTCTCTCTTAATTTTGTTACGATTATTTTACTAGGACTTAATATTTCTAACCATATAAATTTTCTTTGTTGGAATAGAGACTTATAGAGAGTAAAACGTTGAATGCGGTTCGCAAAGTTTATTGTTACGATAAGTGTTTATTTGTTTATTGTTTCTAATAATTGTAGTAACTTTGTTGTGGTCTGCGCTACGCATCAGCGTTACAATTTAAGTTTTTTTAAAGTGAAATATGTCTTAGCAGAAAAGAAAAATAATAAACGAACATCGAGGTTATAATGACCGTTGGGAATTAGACTACTTAATCACAAACAACAATTTTGCTGTAAAGAGAACTTTGAAGGAATAAAGGATTTCGAGAAAGTTTACGAGACAAAAATATGCGAGAATGAGAAATCTCGCAAAATCCTAAGATTTTGATTAGGATTTGCAATAAACTTTAGTATCACTCGGAAAAAAGCTATCTTTATTACCGATATTTATACATTGTACAGTAGTGGCACCCGTAAAAACTATATATATGTAGTTATTGATCTGAAAAATCGTGGAAAATTGTTTATTTTTAAATTTTGACCAGTGATATAAAATATAATCGAAATTTTTACTGTGTAGCATCCATCATAGGGCTTGGGAACACATTTTTAAGGGAACCTTTGTGGCTATAGCCGAAGTTGATGAGATAATCTCAGTGTCTCCGTAGCGCAATTGGTTAGAGAGACTGGTAATCGAGAGGTTCTGGGTTCGAATCCTGACGGAAGTGCAAAACTTTTCAATTTTAAAAACTTTGTTTGCACGCCGATTAGCATTATTCAGTGATTAAAATTTTCGTATGCTCATTTAGGACATACCTACCTAACACATAAGACAGAAATCGAACTAGTCGTTAATCATACATTATTAAAATTAATTTAAGGAAGTGCGACAAGAGATCAAAGTATTAGGATGCTGATGCTACGCATCGGTGTAAATGTATAAAATGAGGATTTGACAATGACTGATGTTGATGTTGATTTTGTAATGAAATACTTTCTAATAAGAATTATATTATTAATTTGTGATAAAACGATATTATGTTCATGCTATAACCTGTTAAGACATTAAAAAGGGAACAGAGTACAAAACTACTAAATCATTTACTATTAAAAGGGAGAAAGAAATTCGCAATTAGTATTCAAATACTGAGATGGTATCATGTGACTGGTGCGCCGCCCTAATGACCGTGTATCGAAGTAATGCCCTTTATAGGAGCCCTACGAATATGGAAACAAACGCAACATATCCATTATGTGATATGGCGGCCCTTTGTTAGAGACTTTTTCGAAACACGCCCTTTGAAATGATACTGGTCTATGATAGTGTGCCAACTGCACATTCGCCGCGGTTGCCAAATGCTTTGTAACTCATTACCTATATTAAATAATATACCGGGTTAGAAGAAAATAAGGAATACACTTTCTTATACATACAAATTAATCAATATTGTCATAAATAATTTACATACAATACACAGCTTTTAATGTAAATAAATTAATACAAAATGGACTTGGCGCGAATTAAAAAGGATCGATCAAGATTCAACGTTGCCAAGTGCCAACTTCTGTTCGAGCACCTTCCGCTCTCGCTGTATTGCCCCTCCACAGTAGCACATGTATGTACGTTCGGACTGAACATTTCAGGTAAGCGTACAGTGAAATATCTGCTGGTATTTTAAAGTGGTTTATTCGCAGAAACAAAAAGTATTTTATGGTATGCCAAGGCTGGGAGCGCAGAGGAAGTAGGTGTTTTGGATTTTTGTAACCCGACCAATCTGTCCCAAGACCCAAAAACATTTTAAACATTTTTGATAGATTTAAATAGTCGGGGTGCATCAACAACTCCTATAAACAAGGGCACAGCGCTCTAAAGAAATTTGGTAGTGACGTCACGTTCCGTAGTCATATTACATTTTGGCATCATTGTTTATATTTAATCTAGTCAATCTAGTCGGCCTTGCTTTCCGTCCATTAACAGGTGATCGTGGCAACATGGTCAGATCATCCATATTTCCTGATTTGCTTTGAAATAGGTTTTCTTTATGTAATATGTTTATAATTATGTTAACTTAGTTATTACCACAGGTCTAACATAATTTTACAGAAGTAGGTACTTTATTGGGAGTATTTTAGTTAAGTAAAAAAATAAGTAATAATTATTGTTAGTAATCGTATGGTAGACATGCGAAACGCTTCTGCGCGATCTGGCAATGTTGCAACAGCTGTAGTCTGTTTCGCGTTTGCCCAAATAGCTTCTCTTATCGCGCCGGTGGTTTAATTTTCTTGTATTTAGTGAAAAATAAAGTGTTTTCCGGTTCAAATAGTGTTTGAAATAGTTTTAAAATGCCGTATCGATGTTGTGTAGTCGGTTGTAAGGGTAATTATCCCACCAGTCCAACAGTGCGAAGTAGGGAAGAAAAGCTCAAAGAACTAGACGAAATACAATTTCAACAAGGTATTAAAGAAAGTAAGCGTGAAATTTTTTAACATAAAGAACTAACAAGTTATAAATTATTTGAACAATTTAATAAATTATTTGATAGATTCAGTTTAAAGGAAGGATGGTTTATCATTAATGAAAAAACTTCCAAGACCCTCTTTAAAATTAAGCATACTCCTGGTTCTTTAATTACGCGGGCAGTTAAAATAAACAGTAATTTAGAAATAAGTTCATATTTTTATGGACAATCAGTAACTGAACAAATTGATAAACACAGAACGCCCTTTTTGTCAAGTAGTTTGGATTAATTGCGAAGTTTACTGGAAATCATTGATTGTTCGATGGATATTCCTTCTTTAGACTCCGAACAAGACAATAATTCTGAGAATAATTTTAATCCCGACCAAGAACCCGAAGATAACAACAGGAAAAAAACACAGATGTGTCACCAATTAATATAATCTTAAACTTTGTTTCAGATTAAAAAAACTTAAAAGTAAAATGATATTTTAGCACAAGGATTACAATTTATCTCCGAACAAATAAAATGAAGAACTTTGCCAAAGAAACGTTACAGATATTCCTCTACAACTATGATATTTTGTTCAATTGTATATACAATCAGTCCTCATGCTTACAGATATTTAAGAAATCACTGGCCAATAATTTTACCCCATCCCGAAAACATCACAGGTGTCTCGTAAAACCTCCAGTACCTACCTACCTAAACTTTTGAAGAAATTTCCTATCTGAGGGTACACATTAAATACTGATTAAATTTCTCACAGAAAAAAAAATGTCGTAGTTTAAGAGTTTATCGCCTCATGTAAAACAAACCCAATTTTTGCCCTATGCAGTCACCAAATTTCTCCAACATCGCCCATACGATTTACTTTAATTTAAAAAATATTGAAAGACCTATCCTTGAACTCGGTTTCTCATGTAAGAGATTTTTCGATTGCCATTTTGTTTTCAAAATATACTATAGTTTGAGTTAGTATAAACAGGCAAACTTTAAATATCATTTTCTCCAAATGAAAGGCCTAAATTAAAAATCTTTTACAAGACCAACGTTTAAACCTTTAACTTTTTAGTGATACCAAATTTATAACGGCTAAATTTTACTTGTGATATTGGCTGACAGCCGAACGCCTGCCAATATTTTTGAAGTATTTATCTTGGAGATCGTTAATAGTATAGAATGTACCAAAATTACTTTTAGTTTTAAATAAGCAAATATATTTTGAAATAAATGCGATAGGTGGTGCATGTCACGAGTAAAAGCGATGGTGGACTCCTCGATAGACACTTTAGTGGATTAATATTTTTTATAAATAGTATAAATATTTACCCTAACATAATAGGTATTTATTTAAAAAAAAAAGACAGTAAAACATCTAAGACAAATTAAATAGTTAGATTATTTTATTTGTCTAGATATACGTTTTCTCACTTATGTTATGTTTTATGTAACGCATAATTTACTTAAATGCCAGCTTAAATATGTAAACAACGATAGTTTCAAGTGTATAGGTAAATTTAAGTCACACAAAAACATAAATCCATGTATAAATCCCGAAAAACATATAATAGGTATTCATTTATTTATATGATTCCAGATGCTGACGTCACAAATAAGCGCTGTGTCCTTGTTTATAGGAGTTTTATTTTTAACCGTAGGTTAATAAAGACATTCTTAAGTGCAATAATTAATTAGTTAACTACTTACATTAAATGCGCAATACAACCAAACAAAGTTCCAATTATTACTAAATATTCTCTGAATTTCTGTCGAACTAATTTCGCTAGCACAAATGATCCCCTCTCTTTAACCTAATGATCGATTCAACATGCGCTGGTTGTCTTTTTGCTGTTGTCCTTATTATGGGCATCTAAACATAGTATTTATTTTCTCATACCCATATAAAATGTCACTGTAAGTTCGAGTTGGCCAAGACTGTACATATACATGGTCCTGCACCTCACCTCCCGTCTTCTATAGCTCACTTAGTAATCAAGTTTGAATTCTCATATTTTGCAGACCTTATCTGTATCTTGGGGCGCATTTCAGGAAAATATTTTTTTTTCATACAGGGTGTTCCAAAAAAGTGTGCAGAACTCCAGATATGAGAGCAGTATTCCAGTGATGGTCGAATCTGGGCTTTATAGAGTGTCAAAAGTTGTTGAGGTGTATACAACTTTTTGGTACGGAAAAGTATACCGAGCTTCTGAGAAGCTGCCTTGGCGATTGCCACAACGTGATTATGCCAAGACATATTTCCTCCCAGGTTGACACCCAACAAACTAATAGACGAAGTTAGTGGAATTGTGTGCCCTGCCATAACGATATCGGGTTCTGCAATGTTAACCTTCTTAGAGAAAACTGCTGCCTGGGGTTTTTGAGCGTTAAATTCGACTTGGTTACTGTCACCCCAAGACCAAATTTCTTCCAGGTCTTTATTGAGGCGTGATACCTCATGTTGTCTGCGAAGATGTGCGTCAGCAGCCGATGTTTGAGATTTCAAAGTAAAAGATGAGATAAGTGTGCTGTCGTCAGCAAAGCTATATATTTTCTGTTTTCGCTAGAAGGTCGTTAATGTACAGTAAGAAGAGAGTGGGGGATAATATGGACCCTTGAGGAACACTAGCATTGATGGTGAAGGTGTCTGAGAGAAACCCGTCAATCGCCACTTGCAGAGAACGGTCCTTGAGGAAGCTAGACAACCATGAACAAAATCGACCGGGCATATCATAAGAACGCAGTTTACTTAGGAGCCCCTCGTGCCAGACACGGTCAAAGGCATTAGAGATGTCCAGTGCAATAGCCCGGAACTACCCATGATGTTCGATTGCGTTGCTCCAAAGATGAGTGACATAGGCTAGAAGGTCTCCTGTTGATCTGGACTTACGAAAACCATACTGATGGTCGCTGATAATTTTAAGGCCTTCTAGGTATTTTAGAAGTTGTTGGTTAATAGCTTTCTCCATCACCTTTGATATACCTAACTAAAAGCAATGCGACTGGTCGATAGTTGTTTGACAGGGTTTTCTTGCCTTTCTTTGGTATAGGCTGGACTCGCGCCTTTTTCCAGTAAGATGGAAATATTCCTTTTTTGTAGGTTAGGTTAAAAAGTCTACAAAATACTGGTGTGAGTTCATCGGCGCATCTCTTGAGCACTATAATAGGAATTTCATCTGGACCAGCTTTTTTGGCATCGAGCCCCTTCAGAATTCGTTTGACAGGACGCTGACGGAATACGATATTTCCGATCGAACTGCTGGAATGTTCGGGGGTGTTTTTCCCTGAAAGTCCACCGTGGAGTATGAAGCAAATAGTTCTGCAAGTAAGTTCGCTTTATCTTCAGCCGTGGTTGCTATTGTGCCGTCAGAACGTGTTAGCGGTGGAATATTTGATTTGGTAAAATTTTGACTGACAGCCTTAGCGACTGACCAAAAGGACCTAGATCCGTTAGGACTGGCGAGAAGTTTATTTTTGATCCTCATGTTATGAGCCTCTTTGTTTTGATCTATCGTTTGCTTACACTGGTTTCGAGCGGTAACAAAGATGGTGCGATTCACATCGGTAGGATTTTTACGCCATTGTCGGTAAGGTAGATTTTTAGCTCTGACAACACGCTCGCAGTTCTTGCTAAACCAGGGCTTGCCATTAGAAGGGCGCTTCTTGGAGAAAGGAATAAAGGCTTCCATGCCAGTAAGAATGACATCGGAGACCTCTTGAGCACAAGCGGATGGATCATCTGAAGAGAAACATACTTCCAGCCAAGGAAAAAGGCGAAAATGGTCCCTTAGGTCTTTCCAACTAGCTGATGTGTAGTGCCAAATTTTACGAGGTTTAGGAGGTTGTTCAGAACAAATTGGCAGCTCGTTTAGAGTTGAAATAAGTTTGTGATCGGAAGATCCTAATGGAGGATGAACGGTGACTGTGTATAGGTCAGGGTTGGATGTCAAAAAGAGATCTAAGAGACTAGCAAAATCTCCATCTCGGTCTGGAATTCGCGTTGGTTCTTCCACGAGTTGAGTTAGACCAGAACTGATCGCAAAAGATTCCGCCTCACGACCCTGTTCATCGTTGGTATTTGAGTATTTGAGCCAGTTGATATTGTGGACGTTAAAGTCACCAAAGATAGCGACTTCGGCATTAGGATGGTTGGTTTGCAAGAAGTCAATTGTGTTTGCTAGTGACGAGAAGAGTGCTCTGTAATGGGTGTCACTTGGAGGACGGTAAAGGCAGCAGATAAACTTGGTGATTTTCTGCGTTGATATTTTAAACCACATAACATCAAACTCTGCTGGTTCAAGTGTGTCCTCTCGTTGGCAGCAAAGATCATCTCGGATAAAGAGACAGACCCCAAAGTTGCGTCTAAATCGGAAATGAAAATCGTATCCAGGATATAAATAGCTGACGGTGTTCGTTGACGATCTGACCTTTGTCTCGGTCAGTGCGAGCACATGGGGCTTGCAGAAATCAATTTTGAAGCTGATGTTTTTGGGTGTGTCAGCAACTGTAGGCGCCACACTATTTCTCCGTTGAGTGTTGTTAGGGGAACCCAGTATATTGTCGGAGACAGTGGATGTTCGGTTAATATCGCTTGATGAGGCCACAGGATCAGCCCCCACCCGGAGATCCGATCGGGGGGCGAGTTTACCTCCGGAGTATTTTGGTCCTGGAGCTTCCCTCATGCTTTTTCTTCCCACTCTATAGACCGGAAACATCGGCATACCGACGAAACGTTGACTCATAATAGAGTTGAAACAAGACATTACCGACGATGAATATTTATCAATATAATACTGTCATAAAAAAGTAAACCAGCAAACAATTCGTCAAGCTTTACTTACTTTGTTAAAATCTGTAAAATTTTGGCAGATTCAGTATAAAACGAATTTTTGGAGGTTGGAAACAAATTTTCAGAGCTGTATGTTAAGGTGGGAGTATCAGCATGCTCAGGGCTGACAAGAGGGGGGGCAAATTTCCCGAGCCCACGTCTCTTTTAAGGGCCCGTGCTAGAGGCTGCGCAGTTAAAAAAATATGATAAATTATAAAAAAAAATATAAAACCTCTGTTGACAAAAAATTACTTTGTAAACATTCCATACGTATGTAAATTGTTAGGCGAGTTGGCGAATAATTAATGTTCTAAGTATCAAATATCGATACATTTTGTCCTCGCCCCTCCGGCCCAATATTTGTATTAACATCGATTTATTACTATTCGAAGAATTTATAAAACTTTCATCTTTTTTGGAGAACCTACCTGAAAATTTTGTACATTTTAGAATTGACCAACAATGGGTTTCTTATTTAAAAATTATATTTTTGTTATTATTTTGGGGTAATAAAGACTTATTTTAATAAAAATGAACAGTTTTAATGCCAAAACGACTATGAATGTGGAATATTTGAGAAACAATTTTAGCTCATTAAATTGAGCAAAAAATTGAAATTAAAATTGAGAAAACTCGAAATTAACTTGACAACAGACCTAATCTAGGGACTTTATTGTTATTGATAAGTTTTCTGCAAATAAAAACAGAAAAATGAACTTTACTTTTAAACAATGTAGCCACTAATGAAAAATAAATTAGCCTTTTTTATTTTTTTTATCTTATTTCATTTTCAATAAAATAAGTAGGTAGGTAATCATAAATTTTCAAAATATTTATTAAAAATTATTGACCAAATTTGGGCGTGGTTTTAAAATGAGGGCTTTTAGTGCACCCCCAAGTTAATAAGCCTGGCAGCCCTATAGGAGTGGGCCCGGGATGCCGCACATCCCCCGGGCCTGACCTGGCTCTCGACGGCCCTGAACATGCTTGCCAAACTATAACCTATTTCGAGTGGATTTTTAAGTAAATATCAAAGAATTTCATAAATTATTTTAGGACAAAAATATTTGGTAAGATTTTCTTTAACATTAACATTAATATGTCATTGTTCTTTTACTATACTATATAATTCTCTAAAAATTAGCAATAAAATGAATTGATATTTTTGTAATACGTCAGAACATTACCTAAATAATGTGCAGACGATATTGATTTTATTTAAATATTTGGATATTGACATAATAAACTAAAAAACAACGCTAAATAGTTTATAGGTTGGTAATGGGTTGAATGACGTTGATTGTTCCACCTTAAGATTGACTAATGGACCTAATTACTAATGGGCATTTGGCACACTGAAAAAATTGTTTATTATACCTACTATAAAAAAATGGAGTTGGCCGAAACAAATATTTATTTCCTATTGTCTGAACAAATATTCATTTGAAAATATCTCTAAAATTAATTAAGGACTGATTTAAATAAAGCATTTATTAGGCTTGATAGTATGTCATTGTGGTATTTCATTAAAATAAATGTTTGTTTAATAGAAAAAGCAAGTTTATATAGCAAATAATAACTTATTTCTACCGGTACTAAGTATATTTATTTCTTTCAAATAAATATTTAGTTGTCAGCAAGCTTGCGATATTTAATCCAAACCATGTGTTGTTTCCTATCATTCATAAAAATTTGTATTAAATAAATATTTATTTAATATAATAAGAAATTAGTTTTTCCAATTAATTTTGTAAATTGTACTAATTTCTATTATTATGACACGTAAACCACTTTCAGAAAAATTATGTATAATTGCTATGAAAACCTGATGTACTGAAGATTATCATTTAATTTAAAAGTAAATTATGATGAGTATCAGAATTTGATCACATAAGAGCAAATAAAAAAAGTATGGTATTTTACAATATGTTAAAGATTATCTGTGTGAAACATAAATGAATAGGACAAACAATAACGAAAAATCCAATTGGGGAACTTTCAGGTTTGAGCAATAATACCTTTTCCATTACCAGCAAAACCTAAATGTCAATCCAAAAGAACCGGTAGTCAAATATAGTATATTAAAGTATAAGTGGATATTAAGGTCTTTAAAACACGCACGATTTTGCAAGCACAACGGCGCAGCCGGAGTGCTTGAAATAGAGCAAGTGTTTTAAAGACCAGTTATCCACGAATACTTTACATTATTTTTTTTTATTGGTACACTTATTGGTATTTACATTACAAAAAATGGAAATAATTAACTTAGTAAGTAAGTGAAATGGTCGAATTCGTGATGTGATATACCTGTCGTTGTCATGAAAATGAGGAGAATAAAAAATAACTTCCAATCTGTCACATAAGATTCATTGTTGTCACCGTTGACATTGGTTGTGTATATGGAGGACTTGAGGTAGGAGGCCGATCGCAATGCATTGGATTCGGTCCCAAATTAGCATCGGTAATTCAGCTTTACGAGTTGCCATAAGATGGCGCTCGTGTTCGAAGTGGGCTATCAAATAAATGGTTTCTTATGGACGCGATAACTATTTTTATTTAAATTAGTTCTTTAAGGAACAAATAAGGACTTTTATATGAATTTACACTTACTTTGTTATACTTATTAGTAAACTCGGCCTGTATAAAGTTCCAACGATGCTTCGTTTTTAAAATACAGGAACATTCTAGCTAGAGGGTTTTACCTTTGGAGCTAGAAAGAGACTTATTTGGCTGCGTTTCATCTCTGAAGAAGATCCTGTCTTACCACCCCGACACAAAGCAAACTCTACTTTCATAAATTGTACCATTATTCATTATAAATATGGAAATTAATTACAATACAACGTTATTTGTCTTGTCTTGCCTTCAAACATGATTTGTTATTTCGAAAAATAAAATGTCAATTGTCAAAAGTAAAAGCACAGAAAAATAAAGGGTTTAAGTAAAAGCTAAAAACTATGGAGGATCTAGGTTTTCTACATTAAAAACGAAGAAGAAGAAGACAACATCAGCCCACTTCGGACGCGAGAGCCATCTATCGGCCAGTAGCGAACTAACCAAAAAACCGGGACAGAATTTGAAAATGCTGCCATTGTCGATCGGCCACCCTATAGTTCTCCATAGTTGTGTATTGCTTAAAAAAATATTTTATTTGACGTTAAAAGGTAATTCTGTCAAATCAATAATTAAAAAGTTGACATATTAAGACTTTACGTTTCACTGGTTGTTGATGTTGCCATGGTAACTTTAAAACACCCGCGTTTTTGAAAGTGGGATTTAAGGTTGAATTCTCAACGTCATTCAATCTATTGCCAACCTATAACCTATTTCGCGTTGATTTTTTGAGTTTATTATTTTAATAACTAACATATAAAGAAAATCAATATCGTCGGTACATTATTTTGGTAGTATCTGATATATTACGAAAATATCAATTTATTTCATTGCTAATTTTGGGAAAATTGTATAGTGAAAGAACAATGAGTGACAATGACATAATAATGTTAAAAAAAATCTTACCCGATATTTTTCCCTATACAATTCTCCTAAAATAAGTTATGAAATTCCTTGATATTTATTAAATATGTCATTTATTACCAAGTACCATCAAGTCGATACTGATTGTCTTAAAATTTTGTATAAAAGCTAGAAAACATAAATAAATCTACGCGAAATAGGTTATAGGTTGGCAAGCATGTTGATACTCCCACCTTAAACACGCTGAGGCTTTCTTTAATTAAGCGAAATAGGATATCAATATAAAAAAATAATTATTTCCACAAATAAATATTCATTTAAGATAGCAAAAGTCTGTTAAGTTTTCAAAAGGGGTGGCTAGCAAATAAATTTTATTTGACGTAAATATTTAAGAACCAAATAAATATCATTCATTTATTCAAATAAGCCTATTTATTTAATACAAACAATATTTGTGTCAGAGTAATAAAAAAATATTTGGTCCCAATAAAAACAGGCCAAACAAATCATTTATTTAACATAAAACGAAAATTTTTTTCAGAGCATCTTTTTAAGGCTTCATTTGGCAGTAAAAATACCTAAAATGTACTTCAACCGCACGTAATTGCAAAGTGCGGTTTAAAATGTTTCATATTCATTTCAACAACGTAATTTGAGCTTTTGAGCGAGGGTCTCCTCGTTGTCGTTTATACGGTAGATTTGATCAGCTTTCCTTTAATTTTCAACACGGACCAGTTTCGAATTACGCTCTTTTTATAATGTGACGATACATGATATGGAAGGTATATGTTGTTTAATATATCTTTTATATGCTCTCAAGTACCTATATGTCGTCAACTTAAATAATGTAATTATTTAAAACTTAAGTACATAATTTATAAGTATTTGTTGGTTGATAAGAGTTACCGCACGGTTGTTTCCCGAAATGGCAATCATTACATATTATACTATTGGACAAAAGGACGGTTTTTATTTCTCTGAATTTGAAAAATAACTTATTGGATTCTAATCCCCAGCTAATTTTAATGAAAATATTATCCCCATAATCTTAGTTATATTGCACAAAATTTGGTACATTTTAAACAAAATGAAAATGAAATAAGTTTAATTAGAAAAATTGACCAAACGAAGTCCGACAAAAGTAAAGCAACAAATTGTTTTAACAGTATACCTACTTTATTTTACGTATTACCATAAAAACCATTAAAAACATTTTAGAATTACAGTAACTAAAAGTAATATGTTAACAGTTAATAGAATATCCACTATTATTTATTAATTACCGACAACGTCGCGATATTATAGTAATTCAACTCTTCAATTTATGAAATTACATATTTTTCTTTCTCTTTCTGTATATTCTTACTTTGTTAATTTTGTATATAAACAACAAAAATAAATTTGTATTTGTCTACTTATTTTATTACTCATTAGTTTGGCATAATATGAATTTGACAAAATTTTAACGTAGATTTGGTTAAATAGGTCGTCCCCATATCATTGTGATCTAAACCAAGCTCTACGTTTTTTAATACAAGCCCTTTTTGATGCAAATAATTTTTGCTCGGACGGTATCGACTTTAATATGATAAAATCGAGATTTTTCATTTTTCGACCATTGTGCTTTACTTTTGTCCGATAGTGTATATGATATTGCCTATAGTTTAAGTGTTGATAAATTGATAACTCGTGCTAGGAAAGTAAAGAAATCAAGCAAATTTCGCATTATTGTCACTTTGCATTTTGAAAAAACCGTTTATTATTGTTTGATAAAAGTATACCGTGGAATCGATCCCGCATGTCTTTAAATTGTAACCAAAGTAAAAGATAAATGTGAATCAAAAATACTACCTACTTACCCTCAAGTTCCGAGATTTTTAAATTTAAGAAAATTAAATAAATGGTAATGACGGGAACACAATAAGCTTTTATAATTGAAAGTTACTTCAGAAATGGTAGAAGGGTTGATAACCAGTGGGTTTATTTTTTATTTAACGCAGGGCGCCATTCAGAATTTTCCAAACAAAATTTTCACAAGCACTTCGATCAATTTCGTCGAGTTCTGACTAGATCAGTGGCTTTATTTGGAGAAATAGCAAGTGTGATTATAGAAACCAAGGCAGTGAAATTGCACTGCACAAAGAGAAAAAGTGGCTCAAATTTATTAATGAACACCCGCAAATCCCTATTCGACGTTTAACCCAGCAAATAACCCTACGAACAAACCCTACGGAACCTACAATACAATATACAATGTTTGAAAGTGACCTGCGATCTGATGATGCGTGCATACTGCATATTATGCGGTATGTACCGGGTGGCCAAATAAAAATAGATGCCTGCCATATCTCAGGAACAGTTTGTGTGAAGTAAATAAAATTTTAAAAAAATGTTACAAAATTTAGCGAGATTGCTGGAAATGACTTTCAACTTCGCTTGAGGACGTTCGATAATATAATGCCAAATAAAATTATATAAAAAATTATAAGTATTTAATTCTTTAAAATGTACGGTACAAGTTTTGATTTAAAACATTTTGCTCTAACTTGCAAAATAGACTAAGGGGAGAAGGGAGAGGAGGAGGTTCCCCCTACGATAATAATACTTGATTTGCATCGTCTGCTATTTTCGTAAATAACTAGAAAACTATGACTTACTATAAAAATGTAGGGAACCAAATAACCACAATATAACCAAATTATGATTTTAGAATTTATACAGAGTATTCCAAAAAAAAGTACAGGAGAGTGGAATTGCCGGTAGCGCAAAAAATATAACACTCTGTAAAAAAAACCCATGCGAAAATTAGGGCGATTAACAACACTCAAGTGAAAACATGTTTGTTCGGGTTTGTTCGGGTTCTATATAAAATAATATGAAAAAAAGTGTATATTTATATAGGTTCGCAAATGCCCTCATACGGAGCTACAGACCCTAGAATATATGGTGTTATCGCAGTCCTTCTTTAAATTGTAAGTTATTCTTATTATTACATATTACCCTTCCCAGAAAACGCTTTGCGTGTCAGAACCTTAACCTAACTTTATCTTCCCTTTATTACTAAATCTGACAAAAATCAACTTCGAGTTCCAATGATCTTCGAAGTTGACAAAGAGCATCGAAGTTGATGCTAAAGATTACTCCAAGCACTATTTACGCAGCAAATTACTTTGTAATATTTTTTTTTGTTAATTAAAACAATGGCGAATACATAGGGAACGTCAGAAGAAGAAAAACAAAAAACCGAGTTACAGTGTTTACGAAAAATAAAAATAATAAAACAGATGAACTGAGTAAAATTGGACTGACGTTAACATCAGCTTATTGTTATAAATATTAATATTTGCATATAAGCAATTATTATCAACTCCGAAGCAAAGAAATATTTAATTAAAACTATGATGTAATGAATATTTTATTATAACCAAAATCATAGATAATACATTATGTAACATATTATATGTAGAAATTTAAGTAATTATATTAACTAAAAGAAAAATCAAAGATTCTAAATGTTAACTAGATCAGTGTACCGAAGTGAAGATTTTTTTAGTTGAATAAAATCGGGCAATACCGCATATCGCAATAAGTAAGATGTGACTAACCATATCCAAGAATTTAAATATTTTTAAGAGTAATGTTTTTGATTATCATAATTCTGTTGTGGTATGCCATGCTGTTTTATTTTCCCGTATTCATACGTTTATATATATAAATATGTCCCCGCAATTATAATCACGATACACAAATTCGTCTGTGGAATGTTTGAATTACTACTATTACTAGACATGAGTAAGGTAATTTTCTTAAAAATAAAAACTTTAGAACTTGATATGTAGTTCTATTTATTATTTACATTTACCTATCATTCAGCTAGATTACCTTTCAATAAGAGTAATGATTTAAGACATGCGGAATAGATTCCACGACATACTTGAGGACGCTTTTTTTTTATCTTATGTTATATGTTATTTAAATTCACACAATTTAAAATTTATTATACTCATTTTCCCGGAAGTTAACAGAGTTTATTTCATTCGAAAAATAATTTCCCCAAGTTATTTTTATAATTTATTCATGTAAAGCAATTACAGGACGAGTTGATCCCGAAAGAGCATTCATTAAAAATTTGACGATCGCGATCCGACAAGTTAAGCCAATTGCGAAACGATACAATACGCGCAGAAGGCCAAGCACAATGAAACATTCACTTGTTTGCGTTTGAACTGCGCGCCAAATCAAATTTAAAATTTATACCCGGCACTCTTTGATATACTTCAATTCCTTTGTGCAGTTGGCGACGGATTGGAGCTGGATTTTTGTTTGGACTGGGGATGATTGCTTTTGTAAATATTCTTCTTTAGGGACTTTAAATGAGATAAACGAATCCGATCACTCGAAAGCGCAGTTTCTTTTATGCCAGAAAATCGTAGTGTTTGTCTGGAGCTTTGGCAAATTTCGTTCTGATTTTGTATCTCAAAGCACCAAGATAATAAAACTACTGAATTAAGTTAAGTCCTATATGCAATAAAATTATACAAGGTGTTACAAATTCGACACTTACCACTGGGATCTTGTAAACGGTAAAAGATACAGCAAAGGTTAGCTTGGGACAAAGTTGCGCAACGTGGACGAACAAACCCAAACAAACCGTCGAAAAATTTGGAAAATTACGAGTACTTACTTATAAAGTTTATCGGAAATTCTCGTTAGGCTAATATTAAATTATTATTGCCGCTTTTTATTTTCTTGAATATGTCGCTTATCACATATTGATTCTGACTTTTGTCCTTCGGTACAGTTTCATCGATATTGTGTTTAAAAATAATAAGGCATTGCATTATGCATTTATTTAAATATCAACGTTTCGGATTCGGACCCAGTAATGACATCTTGAATTTTGATCTTCGTATACTGTAGGACAGCTATACTCTAAGTGTGTTCCGCGGAACCCTAGGGTTCCGCGATACCTCTGTAGGGGTTCCTCAAGAATTTAGAAAAAAAATCAAAACACCTCTCTCTGGTCGAACGTTTTGACTCCGCGGCCGCGCGTAGGTATATTTATTTATTTATTTATTTGTATTTGTATAAATATGTGTTACAATAGCTGGTACAATATCTCATAAGTTTGGTATCAACATGTATACTTGTATACTTGTGAGCGCGCAGTCCCTTTGATAAAAGCCGCCTCTGAATTGTTTAAAACGCAATTTTTATATTTCTCTTTTTATTTTTGCTTTTTGTTTATCAAAGGCGCCGACCCGAGTATTTTCGAGAATATTCGATATCGAGTCTAGGACTAAGTATAAAAGCGGCGATCGCGCGTCGCGCCTCGTCAGTCAGTTGACGATTAGCGTTCGGAGCGATAAGTTCCTACCTACCTACTTACAAGCTCGCTAGCGAGAAACTAGTGTTTATTGTTCTACTGCCTGCTGTATTCTGTTGTCTCAGTTTTATACATTTCTTCATTGTACTAAACTTAGTCTCTTATACGCAGTAACGATTGTGCATTATTTAGACCCCACCATCCTGACGTGTAACATTATAAATAAAAAAGAATGGAACGTTGGCTTAAAGGTGTTAAACGTGTTGCAACAACATCTTCTAATGACGCTGAATGTTCAAAAGCAGTACGCGCGGAGAATATAGCAATCACCGATCCAGACGATGATGCCACGACGTCAACCTCGACGGTTTCAAAGACGAAAAAAAGGAAGTATGATGAATCATATATCAGTTTCGGATTTGTTGATTCCAACGGCTCACCTCTCTGCATGCTATGTAGTAAACTGCTTCCTAATAGTTCCATGGCACCTGCCAAATTGCGCCGACATTTACAAACTGTACACCCCGAGTCTAAAGACAAGAATAAAGAATTTTTTGTTCGTAAAAAGATCAGTTATTGGAAAGTCAAAAAAATATGATGCATGTAACAAAAACTATCAACGAAAAGGCCACGGAGGCATCATATTTAGTTAGCTATCGCATTGCACAAGCAGGTGAAGCGCATACTATCGCTGAGAATTTAATAAAGCCATGTGTATTAGACATAACAAAATGTATGCTCGATGAAAAATCTGCAAAGCATCTTTCTACTGTGCCGCTATCAAACGATACTGTTTCACGGCGAATCCATGATCTGGCAAGCTACGTCAAACAAGAACTAGTTACACGTCTACAAAAAACACGATTCTCCTTGCAAATGGACGAGTCAACTGATGTCGCTGGTTTGGCTATCTTGCTGGTTATCGTGAGATATCCATATGAAAGTTCTTTTAAAGAAGACATGCTTATGTGTTCACCGCTGCTCACAAACACTACCGGGGAAGAAATTTTTAATAAAATAAATATATTTTTTGAAGAAAATAATCTCAGTTGGAACAATTGCATTGACATTTGTACAGATGGGGCCAAGGCGATGGCAGGTAAAACAGCAGGAGCAGTGTCACGAATAAAAAATAAAGCGCCTAATTGTAGTTCCAGCCATTGTATTCTGCATAGACAAGCACTTGCGATGAAGCAAATGCCGTCAAATCTAAAATTAGTTATGGATGAAGCGGTAAAAATAATTAATTTTATCAAATCACGACCACTACAATCTCGATTGTTCTTATTATTGTGTGTAGATTATGGCAGCAAACATAAAACACTGCTGCTCCATACAGAAGTGCGATGGCTGTCTCGAGGTAAAACTTTAACAAGGCTATTTGAACTTAGAGCCGAGTTACAAATGTTTCTTTCAGCAGATACTTCTTTTAATTTGAAGGACCGTTTGTATGATAAAACTTGGTTGTTCCGATTGTCTTTTATGGCGGATATCTTTCAAAAACTGAACGAATTGAATTTATCATTGCAAGGTAAACAGACAACAGTGTTTCAGGCCTATAACAAAATAACTGCCTTCAAAAGAAAATTAGATTTTTGGATTATTTGCGTTGGTAAGAAAGAAATAGAAAGCTTTACGTCACTCAGTGAGTTTGTTAGCGATAACGACTTAGAAATGTTTCAAGATGATGTGTTTGAAGAATTGGTCCAATATCTCAGTTCGATGCGCGCATCTTTTGAAAAGTATTTTCCCGAAGAACAGAATACAAAAATGAAACTGAATTCATGGATTCATAATCCTTTTTTACCCAACTTGGAAAAGCCCGAAAGTATGTCAAACGAGATATATGAATCTCTTTTAGAAATGTCATCAGACACAAGTATGGAGTCACTGTTCAAAACGACGCCTCTCAACGATTTTTGGTGCAGAATCCGTGATGAATATCCAATGCTTGGCAAAATGGCTCTGAATATTCTTCTCCCGTTCCCAACAACATATTTGTGCGAAACAGGATTCTCAACCTATGCAGCCACGAAAACAAAATATCGCAATAGACTGGACGCCGAACCTGATATGAGACTTCAACTGTCTTTTATCAAACCTGATATCAACCAATTGATGAAAAATAAAAAACAGTTTCATACCTCCCATTAGTTAGATTTTTTCTTTTTTAATATCTTCTTTTATTGTACTTGCCATGTGGTAAAGTAAGTAATAATTAGTAACTGTTACATTGTACTTTTATTATGCTTATTAATAAAGAATATACTTTTAAAAACTATGGTTTCATTGTAGGGTTCCATCAAGTATTTTGCTTCCCAAAGGGGTTCCGTCACCAAAAAAGTTTGAGAACCGCTGCTGTAGGAGATACATAAGATTAAATGGCGGCAAAGTTTCCTTACGAAAATTCCTAGTACGTCCGAAGATAATACTGCCGTCCTAACGAAAAACGCAGTAACTGAAAGGAGCACAGTTTTGAGGAAAACGACAATTACTGTTTGTCCATCGTATTCACGATAATGAAATTTCCTGTAATGTTTTTTTTATTTATACGGAAGAATGCATTAAAAAGTATATTAAGATATCTTTTTTATTGTATGGGTAATTTTTTAGGGAAATACTTAGGAAAATGCGTTCTTAACTAGTACAAGCAGCACTGATATTATAGATTGTCCTAAGCAAAAACGCAGTAAACCACTGATTTGTTGAGATCTACTGCATTTTCAACTAGTATTTATTGATGTGCCGCTATTATTGATACATTGCAAAATAGTAACTTTGCGATCTAGTGTTTGGTATTTTCTGAATTTTAATTAATTAAATTAGCATCAAATTTCACTTTCCTAATGCCTTTAAAAATTAATAAGGCATGTAGGATGAATTAAATAAATATGTTATACAAAGTATCTTACATTAAGGCGTACCTTGTGTTAACTTGTATAAAATTTATTTATAAGGTGTATTTATCATTTTGATGGAGTTCTAAACAATTTTCTAAATGTATTTTGCTCAGAAAAACAAAACATTAATTTTTCAAGTTCCATAAATATTTCACCCTACATATAAATTAAATCTACCTAGTATATTGTCTATGTAGAGGAACTAAAAGTTGTAGGTACTTGTTATGTTTCACAATTTTAATTCAATTCCTGACACGTGTTCCGACCCTTGGGGGTCATTTTTAAAGGAGTGCAAGACAATTAATAATACTAAATGAGTTTGAATTTTTTGTTTACATTTAGTTATTGTCTTGTACTCCTTTGAAAATGACCCGCAAGGGTTGAAACATGTGTCAGGAAACTGAATTAAAATTGTGAAACGTAACAAGTACAACTTTTATGTCCTCTATCATGGAATATCCGTTTCACCAAGTAGGTATGTAGCCTAGCACAAATTAATTTAGTATATATTTTCTATATTATAGAAATATTTTAATACCAAAGGTCATAAATATATAACAATACAAATTAAAATGGATATTTTTAAAGTGTAAAAATGTATTACATATTATCTTCCTATAGCACTTAGTACACTTAATAAAATCAGTAAAAGTGAACATAAGTAGTAGTAACAAAAAAAAACAATAAAAAACTTGCTTAATTTTAGAATAAAGTAAAATTTAAATTATTCCAATGAGGTTTTCAGGCCGTTGGCATCACTTTCCTCCATATTCACCCAAAACTGCCTTCTATCGATGGTCATGATAGAGGGCACAAACTCTTTAAAATAGGGTATTTTTTTTGTTTTTGATATGCCCCTTACCGTATTTTTGGGTGCTAGTGCGATAACCCCTTCCTTTTCTAATTTCTTCTTCAGGAAACTTAATGTCATTGGTTTTGACGTTTCATAACTCTTTGTGTAAATTAATAGAAACTTTCCTCTCTCAGCAGTTACACCCGTAATATCTGCTAAATAAACGCGAGGTTGGGTTTTTTGAAGTTTTAATTTAGATGAGTGATCTACCCAGTCATAAAAGTATCTTCGTTCCATATGTGTTCATATTGGTTCTGTATGTGTTTATTCTTAGTAAATCACTATACTGCATTTTCCTTAAGGAAGCATGACCTTCCAATTTTTAATTACTAGGTAGAGCGCAGTAAGAGTTTTTCCTACGACCACCTACGAAAATGACAATAACAACACGGTTAACTTGGCTAGAAAGTGCCAAATATCACACGCGTGTTGTAAAAAAATATTTCAACACGAGTGTGGAAATACCAAGCACACTAAGGTATTAAATTTAAACAGGTGTCAATTTGACGACAAAACTATTTATTAAACATAACAAACTTACGGGACACGTGGAGTGAATTGGGGTGCTGGGTGGGGTAAAGTACACTAGGGCATTACTGCAAATTTTTCGTTATTTTTGGGAACCGAAGAATACTTATTTATGATAAAAGTAATATTATCAAAAAGGGAAAATAATAATATGTCAGGCAACCCACCAACTGTCATGTTTCATGTTTACATATCAACTCACAGAAAAGTTCTGTTCTGTTCTGTTCGAGGATTGCGATGGCCTCTAGCTTTTCAGCCTCCAGCGAATTTTTATACTCACAGAAAAATAAAGGGTTTATGTCCACTGAGTTGAACCACAGAAAAAAAAGGGGCAGCTATAGAGCAGAAATAGAATACCCTAGGAAATACCGATTTATAATTTTGCCATTATCTCGGATGTTTAATTATATTGGTGTAAGTGAAAGTTCTTTATGTAAGTAAATTTATTTAAGCAATATTCAAAACAAATCGAATATAGACAGAACTTTTATAATTAGCAAGCTATCGATATTTAACTCCATCTCTATCTTTCAATAATGTTGAGGTTTAATAATGCGGTACATTAATTATCATAAAATAAAACTATAATAAAAAAAAAAAAATAAGTTAGTGAAGTGTCTAGTTAGGTTCTACTCAGTAAATGATTGTACTGTCTACTAACCCCTAAATCCCTTCTTTTTAGTAAATGTCACTCCTATCCTATGTTGTAATTGTCAATACTAAACCCTTGACCCTTAAAATAGCAGCTAAGAAAAGGTCAAATACACAAATCCAGAGACTCATATTAAGCAGTCCAAACCGCATTGTACGCAAAGAAGAAAAGTCAGTGGTCGTGATATGGTACAGACCAGACAACATCACGACCACCCCTGATGTGCTGACAAATTGCCCCCAGGGAGCAGAGCCATTAAGAACAAGACAATGTTGAGGTTATGTTTTGTGTTTGTGTTTTGTTTTTGTATGTATATTTAGGTATATTATTGTTTTATTGAAAGAATGCAAGCAGCTAAAAAATCAGAAACGAAATTTATTCACTGTACATAGATACTAGGTATGATGTGCGTAAGCAAATAGGAGAAAAAGTTATTATTTTTATTTAAATCTAGGTAAGTTAAAATTTGTAAGTAGGCATTGTTTTTATTTTGTTTTAATATAGACGCTTCTGTTGGAATCCGCCTTGAAATTTGTTTTGCATTTATTGCGTTTGTACTTTGTCAATTTTTTTTAACACAATGGTGTACAAACTATTAAAAACCAAACAAACTCTTTTTGATTATTTTGTATGGTCGTAGGAAAAATTGTGTACATTACTCGTGTGAAAGTGATTTTCTCACACTCGGAGAATTTCCGCACTCGGCTGATGCCTCGTGCTAAATATCTCCTCGTTTGAAAATTGCCACTTTCAACACTTGTTATGTAATATACTATTTTATACTGCATTTATTCTAAGGAATTCATTTTACTGCATTTTTACTTAGTAAATGTTGATATTTAATTACGTTACTGTTTAGCAATAATACAGTAGCTTTAAATATACTGCGTCTTTTGTTAGTAATGGAATGTTACTGCATATTATGTTAGTAAATGTATGACGTGTCACATTTACTGCTAAAATTTTAGCATTTTTTATGATAATAAAAAAAAATTTCAAAGAAAAATTGTTGACAAAACTACGGGAAATTTTATAAATAATCCAATTTCATTAAAATGTCATTATCTAAAAAAATTAACTTTACTGCGTTTTCGGTAGGACGGCAGAATAGTAAAAGGCATTTTTGTAAACATTGTTCATTCAATTTAAACGCGATATATGTGTCAAATTGCTAAATAACGCGCCAAAAAAAAACGTTAATTTTCCGTCTTTTACGAATATCTTCGGTAATACTCTTAATACTATATCTTTAATATTTTCTTAAACTCATGTTTGTTGACTCGGCATTTGGTAACTTTGGAGCCATTTAATATTAGATGTTAAAGATCTATTTGGGATCGAAACATTAGTTTAATAACAATAAACAGTTTTACCGCGAATATTACCGTGAATGTTCTAAAAACTAAAATTGATAAAAATACTATGGAACGTTTATACGCTCAGAAGTTCCCAGAAGCTCGATGTCCGGACGAACGATCAATAATTATTAAACTACAGGATCGATTAGAGAGAACGGGAAGCGTAGAGTATGAAAAAGCATCTAGGACCAAACCAGTGCTTAATGAAGATAACCAGCTAGCCATTGCATTGGCGGTGGTGGAGAATCCAGAAATAAGTGTCAGAAAAATTAGTTCTAATTTGGAAATAAAAAAAAACTTCAGTGAAGTGAGTTTATTGGCAAACAAATGTCATCCCTATAAGGTTCAATTACATCAAGAATTAAGCGACAATGATTTTGAACGAAGAACATTATTTTGTGAATGGGCCCAAAATACCACTGCTGAAGATAAAGATTTTTTTAAATATGTCATGTTTTCATTTTTTATAGAAATGGGTTCGTCAAGAGACATAATTTTCAGTTTTATGATACAAAAAATCCACATGCTCTGTTAGTAAATAATTTTAAACGTTTGGGGTGGTGTTATCCACGACTATGTCATTGGACCTCATTTCTTTGAAGGCCACTTGAATGGTCGTTTATTTTTGGAATTTTTGCAACATGGTTTTGTTAGGCTGACTGATATTCTTTCGGAGTTCATAAGGAATAGGATGTGGGTTCAGCAAAATGGTAGACACTTTGAACACTTAATGCGTTAATACTTTTCGTTTTAAATTGACTAAAGATATTTTCAAAATTGGAGATTTATATACTTTTCGGTAGGTAAGGGTTACTCTTTTTCTATAAAATTATAATAAATTAACTACTTAGATATGAATTACACAATAATTCATTAAGTAATCAATTTTTTTGGAAGTAAATTTAAAAATAAATAAGCAAACATCAAAATTGTTCATCATATTAAGGTTTTTTAAGATGAAATTTTTTAAATACAGGGTGTTTCATTTGAAAAAAAAACGAAATCTTGGTTTTAAATTCATTAAGTTTGGAGCAAGATGTTGACTCTGTAGTACTTATACCAATTCTCATAACCGTTTGGTGATTTAACATGTTATAACTTTTCTTCCTAAGTTTTAGTAAAAAAATTTGTAAAGATAGTTAAAATTCAACGATTTTGATGTAAACTCATTTTTAGCCAAAAATCCATTGAAAAAATCTTATCTTGACAACGTCGCATTTGATGATCAAAAATTTTTAAAGTAGAACAGAGAACTACTAAAGGCTTCAATATAATGATAAAAGTTATGTCTGGCCCACCGTGGATTTTTGGTCCAACCTGTATATTTAAAATTATTTTTAAAAGGTGCACGACGTTAACCTGTACAACCTTTGTATAAAAGTTTTATTCCTAAAGTCGACCGTTTACGATATATCGTCCACCGGCACACTAAATGGACACCCTGTATTTAGTATAATATTTTTACTTCATAGGTACACATGACAAATACATCTAATATAACCTTTCAGAAGATTTTTTTTCATTTCGTCAGATCCTTCCCCAGACGCGTTTTGTCATATCATGGCTCATCAGTGAGGCAGGGATTCGCCGAAAGAAAGGAAACTCAAACTTCTACTTGAACCAGTATACGAGGACACCATCAAGAGGATAAAGCGCGAAGCTCCATTTAATATAACCTTTGTTTTCAAACACAGGCGATAGATCTGGGGCAATGAGCAGAAATTTGTCATAATTGATTTTTATTAAAAACGGTTTCTGATCGGGACAAAATGCCAACAATTTTGTATCCCTTGATATTTTATGTCTACGATTTTTTTCTATATCCAGCAACTCTGAAAAATAAAAACTAAATTCTACATATTTATTTATGGTTTCATTTTACGTCTGCTGCCCATTATCTCACGTACAATGTAGATCTTCATGCACAGGCATAAAATACTTACACACTTCATTATAAGATTTTTTGTAAAGCCCAAACATTGTGCAATCGTGTCTTTAATTAAACAACACATTGCCTGTGCGACAAGTTAACGGTCGTATTTTAGAACTTACCATAATAAACTTTTTCGCACATCGTCTGGTCTATTCAGCTCAATATGAATGTGAAATTGCAAGAAAAGCAGTCTCACCACAACCAATTATAATATGCGGTGAAGATGTTATTTGCCATTTGTTTCGGTCTACAACTTAGTCCTAATAATGGCATTTTTATAAAAGTTATTGTTAAATAATTAAGGGTCCAACGTTGCTGTTACACGGCTATTTTTTACTTGCGCATTGCATTTGTAAAGTTTATTTAACAAATATTTAAGCTATCAAACTTAATTTTTTATACTTTAATTTATAATAAGCATTTTTTATATGAACTTCAAAGGTCAAATATTGATCAAAAATAATACCAAGGTTTCTAACGGTATCGTATAATTATTAATAATAACTTTGAAATCAGTGCTGATTATTATTTTTGAATGAATATATTTTGGACCTATTAAAAGTTTTTATAAGTTTCAAGCCATGATCCTTTATTAGGCACCTATACTTGCGACACGAGAAAGATTCTTATTTTTCAATGAAATCCAATACATAAGATTGTATTTTTATTTTATGATATTTTATGATCTGTTTATCATCGGCAAAAGTAATAGATTTCTATATTTCATTGATAAATAAAAATTATATGTTTAAATTATAAATAATAAAGGACCCAGTACAGATCCTCCAGGAACTCCTAATTATTATTAACGATGTATTTGAAACATCATAAAGAAGTTCGTTTGAAATTCTTGTAATTTGAAATCTATAAAGCAATAGTAGTAACCAAAGGCGTATTTACGGGGGGGCTCAGGGGGCCCGCCTCCCCCCCCAGATATGTATTTTCAATTTTTATTTTTAATTTTTAGGTACTAAATAAGCACATTACATTTATTACAATATTTTCTCTTCTAAGAACAGGAAACTTGATTTTGTAATTTAGTACAAATTAAGTGGGTACTTCAGATATTTCTTTTAACCAAAAAAGGGCGTGGCACCCAAAAAATTTTCGCCTGCGGCGCAAATCCTTGTCGCGCCCCCCTCCTATAGGAGAAATCCTAAATACGCCACTGGTAGTAACAAAATTTTAGTCCCAATTTTATAAAATACTATCTTTAAGTTGACATAATAAATAATGCTGCTGATGTGCTAAAATTAGCTCTGAAACCAAATTGATTGTTATAGGTAAAAATATTATATTTATCTAAATAAGATATCCGAATTTTTTTGCGGCAGTATAAATACAAACGAAGTTAAGACAGGAAAACAAAATGAGCCTACTACACGTAAAACGAAATTTTGTAGATAAAAAAAAGTATTTTGGTATGTTTCACATCACGGTCAAATCGATGTTTGTTTTATTAATACTAATCCACAATACATGAGGCAACTAGCAGACCATTTCGAAAACGCACACCAAACTAAATTGAAGTGTATAAAATAAACGTCCAAATATAAACGTCACATTAGATTACAAGGCCGGTGAAGTTTGGAGCTATTGTGGCGACACACGCGCCCCCTCGAGGGCGAGGCGGACACGTCAAAACCACCACATCTGAATTACCGCTTTGAATGGCATAAAATTCAATTTCTGTCGTTTTCGAACCCACAAAAGATGTAATGACCGGCCGATTTTAAATTGTCGATGTTGACAATATTACCGGAGCAGGAGAATCGGAGGTTTTCTATAGAAATATAGATCAATACATATTATTTTTTTTATTTTGTACATTGCCTATTAAAACATTGTATACTTAGGTATCTATTGCAATTGTCCGCAAAACTAATAAATTTTTTGGTTTTTTTACATTTCCCATTTCTTTTTGGCCTTTACTAAACCTTTCTTTTTCGCTAAGCTTCTCTTCAGGAAGACTTATATTACATACAGGGTGACTTTTTAAAAATTTACACACTACTGCACTGAAGAATTTATCAAAAACCCAAAATTGCCATTTCTACAAAGACGCGGGAAAATAAATATAAGATCTTTTGCTGACCATCCTCACTACCCCTGAGGCATTATCCTCGTCCATTTTAAAATCCTAAAGGGCACTACCCCACTTGTGACATCTCTTTGGAAAGATTATAAAAAATGCTTTTAGAGATACCAAAATTGACGAGATTTAAGTACGAAATTTTGAGAAAACGTTTTAAAACTGGATTTTGCTAAATGATCCCAAGCTTAAATTAAAACACTGTTGTAGTGCTAAAACTCTCTATTTTTTTTTGCAATTACGCAAATACTTGTTTTTTGAACTTATTTAAAAAAACCTTCAATAAAATTTCCACCATTTACGTTATTTAAAATTTAACGTGCTTGCTTTTGCCATCATTTTTTTTTCGAATATAATTTAATTCGGAAATTGTACCGTGCGCGCAAAAATTATTTGCATCAAAGAGGGCTTGGATTAAAAAACGTAGGACTTGGTTTAGATCACAATGATATAGGGACGATATATCTAACCAAATCTATAGGTTAAAATTTTGTCAAAGTCATATTATAACATGATATGCCAAACTAATGATTAATAAAATCAGTAGACAAATACAAATTTATTTTTATTGTTTACAAAATTAACAAAGTAAGAATATTATACAGAAAGAAAAAGAACAACAATTACATACATTGCTGAAATTGGCAACCGCCATGCTCCAACCATAAATTCACACGTATCTTCATATTTTCGAGAGTGTTGACCAGCATCTCTGGAGAAATGTGAAATTCTTGGATAATCCTTTCTTGTAATTGTTGCCAATTTGCAACTGGTGTTTTAAAAATAGTGTTCTTTAAATGAGGAAAAACGAAGTAATCCATAACCGTTAAACAAGGTAATCTAGGTGGGAATTCAATGTCTGATCGAAAACTGATCAATCTGTCGTCGAAAAAATTGCGTAAGTAGTTAATAGTTTCGGCGGCTGAATGGGCGGTTGCACCGTCTTGTTGAAAATATCCAAAACGTAGTTCGTCGTTTTTGAGGGTGCAATATGGACTCTACAAAAAAATGGGGATTTTCACTACTCCACATGCGTGTATTCTGATAATTCACATAACCGGAGAGGTGGAACCAGGCTTCATCCGAAAAAAAGTCAGGTCTAATAAATCATTTCTTTCCAATAAATTTTGGGTAAACCATTGAGAGTAATTCCTGAGTCTTTCAAAATCTGCGGCTTGTATTTCTTGGAATACTTGCACTTTATAAGGAAATAAATTTAGCTGCTTTTTAAGAATAGTCCTGCATGTTCCATAAGATCTTCTTGGAAGGGGCGTCTTATACAATTTGTTGGCGTATTTTGCATTATTTCACGAACGTTTGCAACAAGTTCTTCTGATAGATGGTCTTCCTGCTCCTTTTTTATGTTGTATAGAACCTGTTTCCCTAAACACAGCCACGGTTCTTTTCAGGCATTGATAAAAATCCCCAGCAATAAAAGAAAAGTTAGAAAAATGTTCGTGAAAATCGTCCATGCACAAACCCGGATTGTATTGCCACTCACCATTTACTCTAACCCCGTTTTGAAAATACGCTTCAACCATGAATGTTTTGTGCTGTTCCGTAAAGCCCATTGTGTGAATTGTTCAAGAAATGGGAAAAATTAGCGATGAATCAAATAACTTGTAACGACTGTCAAAGATGAAGGAATAACTGATTGATTGTTAATTCAGGTAGTTACTGACACCCAACAGGTATTAAGCTCTACAGCTAAGCATTACGTCCTTATATGCAAGGCCCTCTTTGATGCAAATAATTTTTGCTCGCACGGTATATTTGATGGAAGAACGCGTAGAAATGATTTTTCATTATGGAGCTCAGGGTATGTGGTGCTTGAGAATTGCCATTACTTTTAATGAAAGGCATCCCGACAGAAAGGTCAGCCACGTCTACATGAGAGATTTAATCTCCAAAAATGTTAAAAAACTGGATCCGTTGGAAAAAAAATACAACCTAGAGTTTTGGATAAAGATATGGAGATTGAAATTATTGAACAGGTTCCCATAAATCAAAAGGTATCAATGTGTCATTTAGCAACATTTATCGGCGTATCCGCCAGTACCTACTGACAATGCAAAAATTTTACCCTTACAAAATGAAAATTTTGCAACAATTTAGCGACGATGATCCGGACGGAAGCATTTAATTATGTGAAACCATGACAGGGAAAAGCCAGTTTTAAAATATTTTCTCAAAATGTTGCTAATATTTCGCACTTAAATCTTTAATTTTGTTACCGCTGAAAAGCATTTTTAATAAGTTTTCCAAATAGGTGTTGCAAATGGGGTAGTGTCATTTAAAATTTTAAAGGGAATGAGGATAGTGCCGCAGGGGGGGGGGGGGGGGTGAGCGTGGTGTGTAAAATACCTCATTTTTAATATCCCGCGTTTTTTAAAAATGGTATTTTTGATTTTTTGAAAGAAAAATATAGAATTATATATAGAATTAGAGTTAAGTGCATCGAGTAGAGGTCTTGAAATGACTTACCTACTATTTTTTCCTCTTATGTTTAGGTTATCTGAATAATTCTAGCCTAGTTATGTTATTTTGTAATACTTAGATACTTTCTACTCACTCTTAGATTGGTCAGTACACTCTACGTACCGTGTGTCCAGTTTTTGCTGTTTAACAGGATTTCTCACCTATTAGCGAAGATAGAAAGATGGGGTATTCGCGGCAGTTTACTACTTTTTGTGAAACAAAAGATGTTCCAAACACAATTTGTTAAAAACTCGAAAATAAGCAACTTATTATGTTGTTTAAAAAGCGTTTATTGTTTTCCTAATGTGCCACTTTCACGTTTCAATAATCTAAAAAATACAAAATACTCATTTAGATTAACACCACTCGACTGATTGACAACTAACTGGCCGGTTCACTGAGTGATTCATTACATAAAATATTAACAGACTTATACCGTACTGGCCAACTTAAACTTACAGTGGCATTTTATGTGGGTATGAGAGAATAAATACTATGTTTAGATGCCCGAAAAATTTAGTCCGAACCTATTTGCTGCTATGGAGGGGAAATGCAGCGAGAGCAAAGTCAATTTTGTACTCATTTCTTTACATGAAAAGTAAGTTAAGACTTGCCAGTGTATCAGCCTACATTTTGATACACAACCCTGGATTTTCATTTTTATAATGTTATAAAAGCTAAATCTGGCTTATTTTTGAGATATATCAAAATTTTGTTTATTATAATATACAGTTTTAGAAACTTGGGAAATTTGTCAAACAATTCCTAAACGTCGCAAACTAGACGCCTTGTACAAATTGGGTAATACAAGAGTGAACCCCTTAAACCTTGCTTGCTACCTCAAGTCCTTAAATTACATTTTGTCTATATACACTTTATGAAACATAATAAGACGTTAAAGTAGCCATTCATATTAACCCCAATTTTATCGGCATGTCAATATTATTATTGCTTACTTCAGATTGGGTGTAGATTTCTTGCTTAAAAAGGCCAATTAACTAAGGAGAGCAGGGAAAATAATTTTTGCAACGTAGATATAGGATTTCAGGTGTTGCGATCGTTACCTATATATTTATCCTGCCCACTCAATACACAGAGGAAAATGATCTAATACAACAGGTTAGCTAAGAAAAAGTTTGTATTGATAGCTTATTTTATATTACTCCCTATTAAATAAATTGCTAGTGTATCAAACCCACTTTAGTGTTATATCAATTCCAGATTTGCTAGAATAGTGTTTTTATTGGTAGTAATCAGTTCCATTAGCAGCACAGTCTTGTTGAATAATAAACTACTTTTAATACAGCAATTTTGTTAAGAAATAAATTGTATATTCTCAATGCGACGCATTTTGTTCCCAGTAAAGTGCTTTCTCTACAATTAAGAAAGCAGAACAGCGTCGCGCCCTATTATTAGTTTTAACGCATGTGTTGCGCAGGTCACATCGTTGTTCAGAATTTTCTAGCTATCCTGTCTGAATTTTAATTTTATTGATCGTAGCCAATACCTACCTGTTTCAATCAATTTATTTTTACTTTGAATTTAAGTTTTTTAAAATTTGCATGTCAGATAAAGCTATAGAAGATTCTTATTTCGCACGACCCATCATTAGTATTGGAGGTTATAATCTAAAATCTATGGACGAATTTTACCTTAGTAAATCATGTCGCATAATTGATAATCATAATATTATGCAATGTTAAACGACAAGAACAATATCACACTAGAAGCTATTTAAATTTTTAAGAACTATCGTACTTATCGTTTTTTTGTGGTTAATGCTTTATTAACCGTAGCAAGCAAATATTATTATGATTAATATCAAGTCTCATTACAACTGCCAGTCGGAACTAATACAGTATATAAAACCAGATTAGACCCCCAAGAGAACTTGATAAGTACTGTGAGTATTCAGAGTAATAATGGCTTTAAACCATTCTATGGTAGTATTAACTCCTATCTCCTATTAGCTGAATTACTAAAAATGCTAAGTGCTAAAATTGAGTGATATTATCACTACACAACGGTCTAGCAATTTTCGTTGTCTTACAGTAGAAAAGCGCGTTGCTGTCACAAAAAGTTCTCAACAGTTCTTTAAAGAGTATATGTGACTTCTTATACTTTTTCAGTGTACTTACTAAAATAAATGTTGCATGCTGGGGATTTGATAAGAACAGCATGCCTCAATAGTGTATTTTTTTAAAACATTATTGAAAAAACTAAATGTCTTCGATGCACAAACATAAAAGGCGGAGCTCCTATTAACTCTGGATATTTAAATTCCACGCCTTATTTTCCTTTGGCATCAAGTCCAGACGTCGTTCGTTGAAGCCGAGAAAGGCTAAAAATTACCAAGAGCGTGATATCTGGGCCCCCGATCGAAAATGGATCAAAAGAGGCGAGAATTGAAATCCCCGGGGGACCTCGGGACTCCGGTTCAGGATATACGGGGAATCGTCTGGCTTCTCGCCTATATTTTCGTTGCAAGCTCTAATGGGAGGCTATTCTCTAGTCTCGATAAAGTACGTTACAATAATATTATGTAAAGTAAAAGTAAGTGTAAGATATTTTGTGATTGGTTTATATTTTTAAACTCTATAAAGCAAAGTCCTGTACATCCACGAAATACTCCCAATGTGCCACTTAAAGAAGTTCTTTAAGAGGCCCCACTATTCATATAGAACCTATAGTATCCTAATAATAAACACATACAGGGGCGTAGCAAGCGTATTGATTTGGGGGGGGGGGGGGGGTGAGTATTCTCATAAATGCCTACTCAATAAGTGGAATTTGCCGACTGTGAAGATTTATTGTATATACATACACATTATAGAAGTGTTTGCATGTATTCAACGTTTAGAGTAGCTGTTATTTTTCAAGAAAGTGAACTTGTAATTGAAAATTGCAAAGCAATCAATTTATTTTCCAGTGAGTTTATGTTGTAACATATAATTTAATGAATCGTAACATACTGATTCGATTTTGAAATCCCATAGACAGTACAAATTACTGTTATGTAAATTTAAATTAATAACAACTTCCCAATTTTGTAATTATTTTTTATTTGTGTACATAAAAAATTTATAAGTACATATAGAAACCGATAATTAAGTATGCAGTATAAATATTCAACTTAAGAAATTATAGATAGTACAATTTTATTCAAAACTCATGTCAATTCTAACTTTAAACCCTACAATGTTTCGATTCAGACCAGGCTTTCCAGACTTCATTATGTCGTAGGCTGATAGTGAAATCCGTCATTTCATGAAAAGCCTAGTCATATCATGCTGCACGCTAAAAGGTATATTGGCAACTGGTTTGTTCGTTGTTCCCCAGAGCATTTTTTTTTTAATTTTATTTTTATAAAATAATATTAGTTGAAAAAATTGAAAAAAATGCTCTGGGGAACAACGAACAAACCAGTTGCAATATACCTCTTAGCCACGCCTCATGATATGACTAGGCTTTTCATGAAATGACGGATTTCACTATCAGCCTACGACATATACAATATATTTTGAAGAAAACAACAACATCAAAGAATCCAAACGATCATTGCCCATTATTGTTCCTATAAAATTCATGACCAGATCAATTTCCTGAAAAGTTTTTCATAGGATGCCGAAGAAATTGGAAAAGTTAAAACATATCTTACAAGGTACATTTATAAATAGTATTTTCCGTTATTTGTAGGATTTTTTTGAAATATCTACAAAATTCTGGCAATCTCTCTTAAAGACCATTTGAAAATCGAATTGGATACATTCGAGTTCGTCTACACAGAATCCGGGTTGCAACTGAACAACAGACTTGGTTGATTCAATCGTACAGTTTTATTTTGTATCGATTCCAGGTCTGAGAAAGATTGTTCCAAGTTATTTAGAATGCTAGAAGTGAAAACGTCAAATAGTACCTACTTACCGCGTGGAACTCTTTACGATAAAATGTGAACAAGTCAAAAGTGAATGCAGTTTCGGGATTTTCGTCGAGTTTTCTTGGTACACGGAGTTTCCTATGCTGTTTAGCAAAATCACTTTCATATCGTAGATTATCAATTTGATTATTATTGGTTTTTTCGAAGATTTCACAGTGAATTGAATCATTTTCAAAATATCGACAACACTAGTTACCTTTTTTGTCGACTAGTCAACTTTTTAGTCGAATTATCGGAAAATGTCGACTCGGTACGACCATTTAGGGAAGTGGGGTCATAACCTTTATACCTTCCCTCCCCCTCGCTGCGCCCCTGAACATATAATATAAACATACTTTTACTGAATTAAGGTACCGGTCATTTTAGTGTTTTTTTTTTATTTTCTCTTTAAGGACAACGTTTGGCAGGCTCGTTTCTTGGTATACATTTGAGGAAATTTGTTTGCAAATTCTTATCTAAGTTTTACGGATCAATCGGTGATGTTAATGCGGTATTGTAGATCTAATGGAAGTTTAGGAATAAACCCCCGGATTTTAAATTTAGTTTGCCACTCTTTATCAAATTCTTTTATAGGTGTATAGAGTATTTCTAGGTTTAGCAATAATAAACTTCTGAAATTTTAACCGGTTAATTTATATTATATTTAACCTTTTTTATTGGATAAGTAAAATTAGATCATATTGCTAAGGTAAAATAATAATACGTATATTTTTAACGAGCGTAGAATGTAGGCCATTATAAGCAAGGATCATTGCTTTACAGTTTATTACACGCGAGTGAAATACTAGGCTTTATCTACAATCATCCAGCGTATTTCATTGTCACTAGTTTCAAAATCCATTATTACTTATTAAACACACAAAGCGAAACTTTAACTCAAGATAACTATTGACATTTCTTGTTTACATAGTAACGGTAATGCGGAACGCCATGAATGACATTACATAGTCCGGGAGTCTACGAGTGATTTTGTCGTCGAGAAACATACTATTAATGGTGCCAGTACCAGCGTTAAAGTGTCAATATTTCGTAAACGGTTGAAGATAGGTAAAGGGCATAATTTATAAAAAAAAGTTTAGAATTGAATGTAGAATATAAAAATATATACTTACTTACCTAATATGTTTCCATAAAAAAAATAATTGATACAAGTACCTACTTTCTTATTATCCACCCTATATAATATCTATCTATATAATAAATTAAAATTTTTATTATTTCCTACTCTAAAAACATAAAACCAAGGGAAGTTTCATACTATTTAAAAAAAAATAGAAACGACAACAATATTATTTAAACCATTTTGGCCTAAACTATAAATATCCTGTAAGATAACTCCTAAGGATAGCATTATTTATTTATTTGGTAATCACATATTAAATACAATCTTTGTAAGAAAATCTATTTTATAATAACTACCATACTATCACATTCCCCACATAATATACAATACAGTCAATACGCAATACAGGCATTGCTGATTCTTTATTATTGCAATTGTTGTCATGGAAGTTATGTTGCTGTTGGTACTAATAGGACATTAATAATTTAGGCCTTCAGGAGTTGCTTGGGGGGGTTAAATTTACCAAAAATGACTGCCAGTCAAAGTGAGGGTTTTTTCACTTATCTTAATTTTAACTATTTTTTTTTTATTTCAAATTTAGAATAATTTTTATTCAGTTTAATGACAAATTTCTCATATAAAAAATAAATTTGGTCCGGTAACTAATTTTCTTTTAAATTTCCGTTTACTGTGCGCCGACCGGAAGATTCGTCTGCAATCGTATAATGGAGGTATGTGGAATACTTATACTAACTACATCGGACTTATCAAAACCAAAGCTGGTATTACCTACTATTCCAATATTTAGGGTTGCAAAAAAATTTTCGCCTCTCTGTCGAACTTTGGGCATCGCCCCAAGAATTTTTCGCGGCGCTTTTCAATCCCCCAGAATTTTTTTTTGTTATAGTAGGTATGCATTTTAAACTTTTTAAAGCAATATAGATACTTCGCCAGAAAAATAGGCGGAATAACTGGAATTATCTCAGGGTTGCAAATAAAATATACCAAAACATGCTCCGGAATAATCTGTCATGGTGTTTCTATTTAATTTTTTTATCTTGTTTGTGTGGTCTAGGCCTGTTTAGATGTGTTTAATAAAACTACATATAAAGGACTGTCACTACTCCATACTTACTGAAAATACGAAATACCCGGTATTTTACCCCTATTGGGGCAAAATAAAATTCCAAACCGAGTCACTAGCTAAGCACAAACACAACTCACTAAACTACACAAAAACTCCAATCCACAAAAGCAAATAATACAACAAGAAATTAACAACAAAAATGGCATCGATCCGATCGTATTTACACGATGTCGCTAAAGAAGGCAAATCTAGTAAGAAGAGGGTTGTGCGCATGCCCATCTCTATTGGACGTCGAGAGATGATCGGTGAGCCGTGCATACAAATGTATTTTTTCACCCATAAAACCTAACTTTTGTATGCGCACGTAATAACCTCTACGGGTCTAAAGATATATGTCCCACTTTTCATTGCATCACTCCTGCTTATAAGATATATTCATAATATATTAACTCAATGTATTTAAAATGTTTTTAAAGCTTAAAAAGGACATATTATTATTATAACGTATAAACTCAGGTATTCTAGTAATACCCGTTACCTTATAATTATATATTAGTATGGAGTTATAGTACCTACCTATACTGTGTACTAAAGTTAATTATGATCAGTAAAAGTATTAATGATCTCCAAACAATAGGTTATAATACCTACCTATAATACATAATTTAGACGTAAAACATAAACGTTGCTTTCCCTTTTAATTTGTTATAGGATTGTTTATTCCTTGCGACCTCATCTATGGGCTCCAAACTAGTGGCATAATATCTAGGAGAATGGACAGAAGGGGGCAGCATGCCTTCCTTTGCTTGCCGAAAGACGGTAACACAGTAAACATTATTACTTTTAGTTCCGGTTTCGGTTTAATTGAAAGTAATATTTTTTGACCGCTGTGTTTATGTACACGCTAACTTGTTCGCAATTTTGAAAATCGTATACACATCAAACGGACAAAGGAAATGTGTACCTACTTACACAATTTGTTTAGCGTCCGTGGAGTCTAATGTCGGCGCTTGTCACAAGACGTGACAAATATGAAAACACGTTTCTGAAAAAGTTTTAAGTTTTAATAAAAAGTCTTATACTTTTCAAAATTTTCCAATAGGTCATGCAATCACCATGAAAAGGGATTTCTCTAGCGAACCCTGACGACAACAAAATCCGAGACAATCCCATTTTCTAAAATCTCATTAGTATAATATTCATGTAAGTATAGGGCTGGCAAACCCTTCTTTTATGATTCCAAACCTCATTACGTTCTTTAAACTCTCCCGAACTCCAAAAATAACATGCAGGATAATAGAGCAGGCACAGGCACAGAGAGTTGAAATCTAATAAAATAGTAATTTCAAGGTTTGTTTAACCTTTCCTGGTTTCCTTGTAGAACTGAGGGTCTGTACTGAAAAATTAAATAACATGACGTAGGATAATGCTAACGGTTTTTAGCATATTATTAGAGAGTTTTTTGTGTTTTATGTTATTTATTTTATTTAGTCTTTGAATTTTCACAATGAGTGCGGAAAGACTTTAGACCTTGTGCTTTTTACTTTTCTTGCATCAGTGAAGGTTATGTCATATAGCGAAAGAAACAATTTTCAGATATTATTAGATGTTTTAAGGTCACTAGATCATGTTGTTTTCCATTTCAGTCGGTTTGTCTGTTTGTGTATTAGTTTGATGCTTCAAAACTACTTGATGGAAAACGACGAAATTTTGTATATTATGGATTAGTTATTAATTCTGTTCAATACCGAGTTCCTATACGATTGATTTGCTATAGACAAGGTGAGTATCAGAAAAAAATCCGATTGTTTTCCGTTTATAGCTTCTTTGAATTTTTGACGAAGTACCTAAGTCTGTATAAGTTGTTTTGGCAAATCTCAGGAACTTAATTAAAATAAATTTGAAATTTACGATTTGTATCTTTAAATGCTAAAAATGTGACCAATAATATACCTAACACGAAAAAATGGCTCTTATTTTTTTTTCAAAAAAATAATAAATAAGCAATTTAATAAGTTTTGTCAATTTTATAGCTTTTAAACTTCATTGTTCTTTTTCTGCTTTACCCTAAAATTTTTTGACAGATGCTCTTAAGTTATTAAAACATCCATTAAGAGCAAACACTTGTGACGCTTTCGCCATTTCATTTCCTTATCAATATTTCGTTTATTTATTGTTTTTTCCAAAACGCGGACCGATACTGTCTTTGAGTAGCAATTACCTAACATTTTTAAGGTCATAAAATTTAATTATTGATAAGTTAATAAAAGCAAAAAACGAAATTTTGTCAAATTTGCCCATATTTCTTTTTCTACTAAGTACTAATATTCGATAAATCCAGCCTTTATTAACGTAAAACTCCAAAGATGGGCACTTCACCGATTTTTGGATAAAATGAAACGAAATATTCATAAAAAACGAACTGGTGAATGAGTCACTAGTGTTTATTCATGATGAGAAAAATTCATATCAGGTTACAAATCTATACCAGAATTGACATATTGTAGATTTTACAATCAAATGCAGGAAAATTCTATAGTTTTTCAATCAACTCCTAATTTTTTTTTTGGAAATGGAGCTTTTTTTCCCACTTGTTGTCGTCGATCGAAAGTCGCTACCACAATCTATTTACTCCAACTTCCCTCTCAACACATTTTTGGAGTATTATTCCTCATGCAAAATCTTCCATTGACTTAATAGCAAATTTAGGATTTGCTTGCCCCCCCTCCCCCCCAGGCTCCAAGAATTCTTGAAATGAGAGATCCCTGTTCAAATGAAATTTACCTATCTTCACCTTAAAATCTAGAATATCAAATTACTCAGAATTTGTGCAAAATGTCAATTGCCTTAATTCTGGGTCAATTTCCAAGGAAGGCCGAAGGCCACCTGGTACACCGATGAAATGAATCCGTTGGATCAAATGATGCCCCTTAAATTTATCTAAGGAGCTGTGTGATTAGAACACATCACATGTAATCCGAGCGGATCAGCTCTTGTTACTCCTGATTTATCAGTAGCGTGGACTTTTTCTCTAAATAACTAAATCAAAAACCAAAACATATAATGTACCTAAAAAATAACAGCAATATTTTCTATTACAAATCAATACTTTTTCATAAAGCCAGAACGAAATAAGTTCTACCACACCAGAACTACGAAAACTTGCAGAAAGTAACCTAAATGAACTTTTACCTGAAAAATTAAGCTTGTGGTATGAGCAAAATTATTTACAAAATATTTCAGAAAATTTACTGATTATTAATTTTGATAAAGAAAGAAGAAAGTATCTAAGTTAAACAAGGCCTCGAAATGGTGATCCATAATTTCTATGCTGAGCTAAACTGATCAGTTTTCAGTAACATTTACCGTTTTTATAATTTAAAAAATTTAAACAAAATTTTGAACGTTAACACGTTTTATAGTTATACATATACATATTATAGAACAAGGTATAGTAAAGAGTTTTGTAAAGTAAACACTCGAAAAAGCTTTTTTTACAACTGTCATGATTGGGCGCAAAATTATTTTGCATAAGTATACCTCACGGTACTGCCAAATTGAGTTTTAAAAAAAATCGCCAGAAATTTGCAATTTATCTAGTATGCTTGCTGGGACTATGATGGTCCATTATCAACGATGATCAAGATAGAAACCTCGCATTTTATTTATAAACCTTCTGTTGCGCCGAGGCGACATCTCACTGTTTATGGAGGGTTCTATCATATGACATGTCTATGAACACTTAATTGTAAAATAAAAATCCTGGCACTAAATTAGTGACTTGACATTTACAGATCTATTAGTGTCTTGTACTATTATTTTCTTATAATGTTTAAACAACATGTTAAAACGTTTAAATTTCATTACTATTTCTACAATAACGTAACCTTTTTCATTTTAAAGAGAGATTTTGGAACTCTTATTTTAGCCTGTCGTTATCGTTATCCTTATTCTGAGCATGCGCAGTACTAAAACGAGGCAGCGATTCCTTTATTAACGATTACGAGCTTCGTTAATTACGGAGATATAAGGAAGGCTATCGTTATGGTTATTCTTATTTTGCTTAATTTGCCATGTGGCCAATACTTACCTATATAATTTAATAAGAATATATTTCGGACACGATCATTTTTCGGAAAACACTTTAAAAAATTGAAATAACTTTATAACTGTAGTTTAGATGAAACCGAACAGAAAAGGTTTTTTTTATACATAATTCAAAATTTTACTTTATGTAAATCATAAAATAACGCTGCGGTAAGAAATGTAATTATATTTTTGAAGTGGAGTGGAATAATAAAGAAAAAAGAAAAGTGTTGAATTTGTGGAATAAAATTAAAACTCAACCGCAAAAGTAAATAAATGTAATTAATATAAAAGAAAAATGTAACAAATACAAAACGGCGTTACCGCGCGAAAGCTCAACGTCAACTCTACTACTCAACTGAAAAGCCGAAAAACAAAGTTATTTTATTAGTATAAACAATATTTCTATACCGCAAGCAAAACATATTAGTCATTGGCTTTCTTTACAGCTGGTAATCAGATAACCATTATATAAACTTATTCTAAGGTTACATAAAGCTTATTGAAAAGCATTTTGAATATATTTTAACATTCCCTCTTATTCCAAATGCTATTCAATATTCATCATTTTAACAATATTTTGAAACAAATTTTTCTGCAATGGTTTAGTTAAAATGTCTGCTAATTGCTTTTTATTTTCGACAAACACTAACTCGACATCACCACGATTCACTATATCACGAATGAAGTGAAAACGCACATCGATATGTTTTGTTCTCTTGTGGAACTCTGGGTTCTTGGCCAACTTGATTGCTGACTGGTTGTCCACGTTGATGGTGACTGCTTCCTGTTGAACCTCCAATTCATTCAAGAATGTCTTTAACCATACAGCTTCTTTTCCTCCCAAGGCTAGTGAAACATATTCGGCTTCTGTGGTTGATTGAGCTACGATACTTTGCCTTTGACTTGTCCAAGTTACTGGTCCACTTGCCATTGTAAAAATATATCCACTGGTGGATTTTCTAGTTTCTTTACAACCGGCATAATCAGCGTCTGTGTAACCACGTAACTCGATATCATTTGTTCTCTTGTATACAATTTTGTAGCTTATTGTATGTTTTAAATAACGCATAATTTTCTTTACTGCTAACCAATGTTGTTGATTCCAGTTGTTTAGGAAACGACTAACTTGGCTTACACTGTATGCAATATCGGGTCTACTTACAGTTGCTAAGAATATCAGAGAACCTACTGCTTCACGATATGGTTCATTTCTTACCACATTGTTTTCCTCATTTGATGAAGATTGTAACGATTCTCCTGGCTCAGCTGGAATACTGGATGGTTTTGCTTCATCCATATTAAATTTCGTCAAAATTTTCTTTATGTAATCTTGCTGACTAATGGAAATTGTCCCGTTTTCGCGATCACACATGATTTCTAGTCCTACGAACTGTTTCGCGTCACTAACAGTGATACTAAAATCATTTTTCAAGTGTGTTATTAAATTATCAATTGCTTCCTGCGAACACGACAATACAAGTCCATCGTCAACATAGAGAGCTAGATAGACAGTGTTTTCATTAAATTTTCCGATAAAAACGCACTGATCACTTTTCAATTGTTTAAAATTGTACAATTTCAAAAAATTTACAAATTTATTGTTCCAACAACGAGACGCTTGTTTTAAACCGTAAATACTTTTCTTTAATTCGCAAACATAGTCCGGTTTCTTTTCGTCTACAAAACCACACGGTTGCTTCATATAGATCGACTCTGTCAATTCTCCATATAAAAATGCCGTTTGCACATCAAAATGAATCAAGTTCATGTCTTTTTCAGCCGCTAAGGCAAGTAAAACACGGATTGAATCGAAACGCACTACCGGCGAAAATGTCTCATCATAGTCTATGCCTTTTTGCTGAGTGTAACCCTTGGCCACTAAACGCGCTTTAAAACGAACATCCTCAGCGTTGTCTTTAACTTTATATACCCACTTATTGTCAATAACAGGCACATCTTTTGGTTTCGGCACTAAATTCCACGTGTTGTTTTTATTAAGCGCTTCAATTTCTTGCTTCATGGCGGTCTTCCATGACTCATGCTCTTCACACTGAACTGCTGTTTGATAAGAGTCTGGATCTGACACTGAACAGTATACGGTAGGACCGTAATAATCTGGACGTCTTAAATTATTTCTATCACGTAAAATTCTTCTGTTTACTTCAGCATTTTCATCGTCAACATTTTCTTCCTCTTCAACTATTTCTTGTTGGTCTTCTTCAACATCATTGTTTTCTTCAAAATTGTAAACCAGCGGAATATTTTGAGATGATAATTGTTCATTACCTATTTCTTCAAACTCATTGAAGTTCACATCAGAGCTGATAAAAATCTTTCTTTTGTTTGAATCCCATAATCTATAATTATTGGAATATCCATCATATCCTACAAATAAAAGTTTTCTACTTTTGGGGTCCCATTTTCTTCGAAGTTGTGCTGGCACGGTCATGTATGCTACACTACCAAACACTTTCATGTGTTTTATTTCAGGTTTTCTACCTAAAAATGCTTCATGTGGGGTCATCTTTGTTGTAGGATGAATTTTGGCTCGATTCAGCACATACACAGATGTATTAACAGCTTCAGACCACAATTCAGTTGCGATATTTTTGTTGAGCAACATAGAACGAGCTGATTCTACTATTGTTCTTATTTCTCTTTCTGAGGAACCATTTTGTTGAGGTGTATAAGGGGCAGATTTTTCATGTACAATTCCCTCTGCTTTGAGATACTGCTGAAAATCTTCATTTGTGTACTCTGTACCGTTATCGCTTTTTAAAACTTTCAGCTGATTTCCTGTTTGTTTTTCAATCAATGCTTTATATTCTTTAAAACGTGCGAACACTTCAGATTTATGTTTTAAAAAATAAACATTTTTATAGCCAGTACAATCATCTTTGAATATTACGAAGAAACGTGATCCGTTGGGTGACGCAACATTCATAGGTCCACAAACATCGGTGTGCACTTTTTCTCCAGGTTTATCGGTTTTTATTTTGTCAACAATTTGTTTATGCGACTTTCGAGTTTGTTTACCAAACTGACAAGCTTCACAGAAAAAATCCGTTTCATTATCGAAATTCAGTTCATTCAATTTGTTTATTTCGACGAGCTCTCTAAAATGTATATGACCTAATCTTTCATGCCATAATTTAACTGACTCTGTTTTGGTTAAATTACACTCGAGATCAGATTTCATTCTTAAAACCATATACCACAGATTATTTTCTCTAACGCCTATGCATGATATATTTCCTGCTGAATCACGAAATTCACATTCATGTTGATTAGCGTGATGTGTAAATTTGTTCATCATTCATTCATTCAATCAGTCATAACACCGACCGAAAATAGGCTTCTTTTAAGTTCAGGAATGTAAAGGACGTTTTCCATAACTCTATCATGCCACTGATTGTCAACTTTTGCTTGTAAATTAATGGTGCCTTTACCTGTAGCATAAATTACTTTGTTATTAGCTATTTTTACTAACAAAGGTTTTTCGAGATTTTCTAACTTTGAAAAATACTTTAATTGATTTGTCATGTGCATGCTTGCACCTGAATCACAAATCCATTTTTCTTGGTCATTGTCAGAACTAGCCGAGTAAAATAATGATATATCACACAAATAAGCTGAACTTGGCTTACCAGGATTATCTTTTTTCTTCTTTTCATCGGCTATTCGTTTTCTGCATTCTCTGGCCCAATGTCCTTTCTTTTTGCAGTAGTTACATGATGTATTTTTCTTTAGTTCTGCTATTGATTTCTTCTTTACTCCCCATTCTTGGTTATCCAACTTTCCTTGTTGAACTTTTACCTGCAGAGCCAATTGACTGTTTTCATCTTCAGCGTTTGACATTCTCAATTCTTCTTTAAGAAGTCGGGCTGTTAAATTACTAAAAGTTTGTTCTTGAGATGTAACAGAATCCCAAGCTGTTTTAAAATTGCTGTATTTCTGCGGTAAGCTGCTAAGTGTCTTGGAACAGAACGCACTATCACTGACGGTCTCCTGTACGTCACGAAGATTTCGAACCATGGTTTCCATTTTTGCAATATGCATTGCAATTGAGTCGCCTTCTCTCATTTTATATTCATAAAACTTTTGCCAGAGTAGCTCTTTGGATATTTCAGTTCGTTGTTCATATATGGACACGAGTTTTGACCACATTTCTGCTGCATTTTGACAGTTTACCAGGCATTCTAGCTGGTGAGGGGTAATGGAGGTAAGAAGAATGACTTCCGCTTTAGAATTCTTTTCATCCCATGCCTTCCATTCCGCAGATGTGACATCCTGTGGTTGGGGCACACTTCCTACCACAATATCTAGGAGTTTTCTTGCTTTCAAAATGATGGATACGCTGAATTTCCACAGCTGGAAATTTGTACCATCAAACTTCACAATGTCGGCACTTGTGGATGCTGCTGCCATTTTCTTTTTACACTTTTTCTTCGAGCACTTCACTTATATTTAATTACGCGACCGTACTTTTCCGATTATATTTTAACTTTGGGTGTCTGGGCCCATAACCTGTTGAATTTGTGGAATAAAATTAAAACTCAACCGCAAAAGTAAATAAATGTAATTAATATAAAAGAAAAATGTAACAAATACAAAACGGCGTTACCGCGCGAAAGCTCAACGTCAACTCTACTACTCAACTGAAAAGCCGAAAAACAAAGTTATTTTATTAGTATAAACAATATTTCTATACCGCAAGCAAAACATATTAGTCATTGGCTTTCTTTACAGCTGGTAATCAGATAACCATTATATAAACTTATTCTAAGGTTACATAAAGCTTATTGAAAAGCATTTTGAATATATTTTAACAAAAAGCATAAAGTCTTTCTCCACAATTTTTATTAAAAAAAAAAAACAGGCGAACCTAGAATGATTCAAAATATATAGAATCGACATGTTTCGAGTGTAGAAACACTCATCATCAGGAAAAGCAAGTAAATAATAAAAAGCTGATGTTATTAGCAATAGAGAAAATAAGTAGTGGTACTAAGCCGTAATGGAGCCTTCGATGGTATACATGAGGAGTGAAAAAACTTAATATAGCAGAAGACAGGAAATATCACAGCACACTGAAAGGTCAAAGAACAGTGTCAAGATACTCTGGGTGGGAAATGAAGAGAAAAATAAGAAATTTTTTAAAAAAACTTTGTAAAAGTCATTCTAAATGTATGTGATAAAATATTTTTACTTTTGATTCAGTAAGGTTGGAGATATGTACATGGAAGTGGTCAAAAAAAGGGGGGAAAGAATATTTTTTTGGTTTTTGTATAAAAGACGTGTAGGTGCTTTCATTTAGCTTGAAACAAAATGCTGTTGAGCTGGGATAACTGAGCCGTAACAAGCTTGGTACCCCAACAGCATTTTGTTTCAAGCTAAATGAAAGCACCTACACGTCTTTTATACAAAAACCAAAAAAAAAATTTTCCCCCCTTTTCTTGACCACTTCCATGCACATGTCTCCAACCTTACTGAATCAAAAGTAAAAATATTTTATCACATACATTTAGAATGACTTTTACAAAGTGTTTTTAAAAAAATTCTTATTTTTCTCTTCATTTCCCACCCAGAGTATCTTGATACTGTTCTTTGACCTTTCAGTGTGCTGTGATATTTCCTGTCTTCTGCTATATTAAGTTTTTTCACTCCTCACGTATACCATCGAAGGCTCCATTACGGCTTAGTACCACTACTTATTTTCGCTATTGCTAATAACATCAGCTTTTTATTATTTACTTGTTTTTCCTGATGATCGGTGTTTCTACACTCGAAACATGTCGATTCTATATATTTTGAATCATTCTAGGTTCGCCTGGTTTTTTTTTTAATAAAAATTGTGGAGAAAGACTTTCTGCTTTTCTTTTTTCTTTGTAACTATATTTTTTTGTAAACGACTTGGCAACATAACTCAGGAATCCAAAATAACCTTACATTTTTGTACCTTTTCGTCCTTTGTTTCCATTGTTGATTGACTCATGTCAAACAATTAAAGAAATAAAAAAAGGTTATGTTTGCATCTGTCAAATTATTTATTTTTAAGACGTTCAATATATATTAAAGACTTTTTGCACCTCTTAAATTAATGTCAGTTTTTAGCTCCGTTATGGTTAACTTTATTAAACATAACGAGTAGCGCCACTGTTAAAACCAGAGATTTTGCAGCGCCTATACGTTCTGTCTGTAGTTATTAATTTGGCGCAGGCGCACCTAAACAAAATAAAATACCTAACCTAAAAATAATTTGATTAAGTTGTATATTTTAATGTAAAGCTACTATTGCTTTGGATTTTAATTAATTGCTTATCACAATTTTAATTCATAGCAATGATGCTTCATAACTTTTGGATGTTCCGGCAACCATGCAGTTTAAGCATAACCATAAGGATAACGATAAGCTCTTCCTTATCCTTCCGTAACTAACGGAGTCCGTTATGATTATTAACCATAGCGGATCACCTTTCTGATATTGCGCATGCTCAGAATAACGATAACCACAAAAGAATGACGAATTAAGAGGTGCAAAAAGTCTCTATTCTTGTAATTGTCACCGTAATCGTTATCGTTAATAAAATTAACCATAACAATGTGTTTTACTGTTGTTATTTTAAGCGTTCCAAAATCTCTCTATTGTCAAATTTCACCGTCTTATTTTCACTTTCCACCGTTAGAAGGAAGACGTTGCCACGTTTTGCGGACTCTACACCAGTGTAGTATATTCCGAATAATATACCTACTGTTCTGAGTTAAGTTAAATTTGTGATTAGCTGCCAGCTAACAGCTTTTCTTCAAATCGGCATTATGCGCCGCCCTAGCGCTGGTAAATAACCAATAGTTACAAATTGAGTCGATTTAAGCTTTTAGATTCTTTGGATTCTTCGGCAACAGAGAAAAAATTGGAGTTTATTTTCACGGGATTTTATTGTGGACCTTTGCATTTGATGTCGTGTCGGCTTGTTATGATAATGATAATAGAATATCTATCATGCTCTGTCGCCGTTAGTCCATATAGTAACTAATGTTATTTCGTTTATCAAGCGTATTTTTAAAAATTAGCTTAATTTATTCAAAGTTTTTATAAAAATATGCTGAAATGTAGAAAAAAGTACAGATAATAACACGTTTCTACGCGTCGTTAGGGTAACGAAAGTTGCGTGCGGAAAAGTGTCTCTTTCCGCACTCGTTCGGATATAACTATTTTACAAGTTTCGTTCTTTTTTAGCATGTCTATTTCACAAAGTCGGAGTAATGGTATTTTTAAATATTTTAATGACAATGACTTTAAGAAATTCTAGTAATACAATTCCTATGAAGTGGTAACAAAAACACTCGAAAAGCTCAAACCGAAACTACCGTTTAAATCTTTTTTTAAAACCGACCAGAAAATTTACACTTTCTGGACAATTTTTCGTCTAGAAAATAACGTTTTTCCGGTCTCTAATGTCACTGTCACCCTGTTTTTTGTTTTTCCAATCGCTCTTTAATAATACAAGATACCTTGATTTCGTTTTTATGACAACAGTTCGTTGATTTTTAATTTTGTTCTTTATGTCAAACTTGTTTCGCGTATATAGATTATAAAATATATCGAAGTGTCGGTCTTAAAAAAAATATTGTACGTCACGCAACCGAAAATTAGTGTTTTCCAGGTCTCTCCAAGCTTCCAGGACTCGCCTATGGCTCGCCCTGGAAATGCTTGTCTCGACCTGAAAAACACTACTTTCCGGTCTTGTAACGTAAATTACTATTGCACACGGCTGGCCTGTATGGAAAACATTTTCCCATGGCAACGAATGATGCTTGCGACAATTAAAATAGAGGTTCAGAAACGTCTCACTTGTATGAAAAGAGCCAATTTCAAAACTACAGCACAATATACTATTAAGGTGACTGGACATTAAATATAATATAAGCTGGATCCGTCAAACTGCCGAAAGGGTTATTATCTTAACCCCTCTCCTGTTAAATCGAGAAGGCTATGGGAATTCAATTAATTTTATTTAATTTAGAATATCTTTGATAGAGAATAAATTGATATTTTTCATTGTTAATTTTGGGTGAAGTGTCTAGAACAAGAACAATGACATAATAATGTTAAAAAACATCTTACCCGATATTCTTCGCTATACAATTCTCCTAAAATAATTTATGAAATTCCTTGATATTTATTTAATAAGTCAATTATAACCTATAGAATCTGCAGTCGACATTGATTTTTTTAAATTTTGTGTAAAAGCTAAAAAAAATTAGGTAAAATAGGTTAAAAGCAAGCATGTTGATACTCCCACCTTAAATTCATCACATAAAAATAAAATTCGAGCACCATAAAGTTAACTTTTACGATACAAGATAACGTTTCGCAAAGTAGGTTAACATTAGGAAACCAAAGTTGAAAATGTTGTTTATTTATATTTATATTTATTTCTGTAAGTTAACTTCTTCAAGGTTTCCAATGACCGCCAATGACTTTCCCCAACTTTCTTCCGCCTCATTAGGCTCCGACCGGGCTGCTCAGTCGGTGTATCGATAACGAATGGCTAATTATACTATATCTTGTTACTAGTAAATTCCCTAAGAAGACGCATAAGACTGATTAAATCTGATAATTGCACCGCATTTGATCTGGTTTTCTCTATTTTTTGATTGAGAGGTACCGAGGATGGTATATTGACTTAATTACCCTGGTTGTGGCATATTTCCTATAATCCTGGTCAAAGAGATAAATAGAAAAATAATTATTTGAAAAGTGAAAAGTTAGGTAAAGTTTTAAAGAATATAAACGTTAGGCACTTTTTAAATGCTATAATGTGGGGAAATAATAACCGACAATAATAAAAACGACGTGAAGCGATCAGTAGACACTATCAATTTTATTTTATAAAGGCCGATCCGCACCTATGCATTTTCATCGTGCATTTTTAAATGATGTTTGCATTTTGATTTTAAGATTTTTTAACTCATATGCATCAAAGTCTTGATGTGTCCAGATTAACGATTTTTTTAAATTTGAAATTTGGTTGTGGGTAATTTTTTGTTTTAATATTGGTGCAATTTGACAGAATACAAAATCGGTTGATTGTAATACAGTCCTATAAGTGCAATGACGAAGTCTTGCAGTCATCCCCAAACCCAAAAAGCAGCAGAAAAACGCGGTTAAAACCACATGGTTAAAACAGATAACTGACTGGTTATCTTTTGTCAAATAATGAGCGAAGTTCTGTTTGTAAATCAATTCAAACAACAAAAATTTCTAGGGAATTTTGACAAAATCGCATAGGGGTTTGCAAATAATTAGAACTTGTTCTTTTTCAAGGATGAAAAACGCTGCTACTTTTACTCACGCTGAAATGCATATGCATAAATGGGAATCCCAAATTGCATGCAATTTTGATGCAGAGTTAAAAATGTAGGGTGAAAATGAATGATCGGCCTTTAGAAGAATTTTTAATACCACGCCTAAATTTGGTCAATAATTTTTTAATTAATATCTACTACTCGTCACTCACTCGTCTACAGGAGGTCCTCATAAAAAGCAATACATCATAAAAATGTTAGTTCTTGTTTTACAATCTACAAAAACCTACTCAAATTGTCTACATTAAGTACAAGAATTATACATTTTTTGGAAAAAGAAATTCTTACCTCTTATCAAATAATAAAAGTATATTTTTTAAACTTAAATGACACTGATGTTTAATAATATTTTCTATTTCATAAACATTTCAAGTAAGAGGTATCTACCATAATATATAGCAATCTGGAGCTATATCATATTTGTTGTGAAAGATTTGTGTCAATCAGATTAGTCGTATAATATTTTGCATGTACCTATATCCTATATATCTACCTATTTATTTTTTTTATAAAAGAACTATGACAATCTTCCTATATTCTAAAAAATAAATAAAAATGATGCATCAATGAATATGAGCACAAATTTGGAGTGATTTTGTAAAGATGAATTATGAATCTTTCTTAAAATTAAAAAAAAAATACTTTGGTAATACGGTATTATAATGTAGAAAATTCAAATAAAAAGTTGAGTAATTGATTTCTAATAAAATAACAATAACATAACACTTAGTTTACTTGTTTAAAAATTTTGAAATTTATTAAAATCTTAAATATGGTACACAATATCATATTGTTTGTTTATTGTTTCTTTATTACCAAAATCTTCACTATTTCGAGGAACTTGATGTTTCGTTATTAAAATAGTTTCGTCAAAAGTCATTATTCATTCAAATATGGCAAAGTCAAAAGTAAATAAATTATCTTTCTTCTATTACCGTAGAAATAATTAGTCACAACGCACTTTCTAATTGACGACACATCATTATACTAAATTTAAAGTTGTTCATTTAATAGCCAAACAATCATTTTCAAATACATACAAATAGAATTGTAGGCTTTAGATACTATCGGTGTGAATATATCTAAGAAATGACAGATAACATCTTCACACGTTTATATGACCAGTCTAAATGACATAGACTACCTAACGAGGCGTAACTAAAGAAAGTGGCTGCAAAGAGTTTTAGCCTGCGATATTCTGTTATTTTTCACATGTATAATAATTGTTTTGGTCGTTTTAAAACCTTTAATATCCTTTTTATTTATATTTAAAAATCACCAATAATTGTAGTACCTTAAAATCAAAAAATAGACTTCATTTCTTCAATTTGGAAAGAGAAACCAATCCTTTCTATTTACCAGATAAATCGTTTTGCTCCATCTATTAAAACACATGCATTATCATCATAGTATTATTAAAGTCTGTTTGGTTGGTATTTATAATACAAAAGATACTTTCCAGTTTGCTTCCTCTTCTTTTTCTCCTTCATTTCCTTCTACTATACCTGCACTAAACCATGTATTAAACTTATTCAATTTTCCAATTTGAACATTAATATATTAATCTTGCTTGTCACTTGTAGTTAACGAAACAGAAACAGCAACATAATAAAATTGCTGTCTAGTATACAATATTTTTAAATTTAATGGAATACCCTAGTTTTAGATTCTAGGGGCCCAACCTAGTTGCCTTTAATATATTCTGCAACTGGAATTTTTAGTTTTTGAGATAGTTATTATAAAATACGCTCCCTAATAAAACCACGCAAGAACCTTATACCAGCGTCATCCCAAACCAACGAATCGACAGCTGTCAATAGGGTTCAGCAAACAACTAAAATACCTATGTATTTTACGCGATACGTTATCTCGTCGAACCTGTTTCTAAGCTGTTCTTTTCTATTTAGGTTATCGAAACAAAGATAACATTATGTGTTTTTGTTACACTTTAGGAAGTTTTCAGTTATTGGGTATATTTTTAATAGATTCTATTCCAGGATGTCAGTGCTGAATATTATGATAAATTCGGTTATAGTGCCGATATACGTTTATATACGGGTTTAACTGTTATCATGTCCCCTTTTTATATTTTTATTTGAAAAAATTGATGTAGAAGTAAATAATACTAATCAGTATTTGTTGATCAGTTATCAATATCAAATCCAGTCAATACACAAACAACCACAACAATTATTGGCAGTAAGTAGGCAAAGCCGGATTTAAAAATATGATCTTGGAATTTTATTTCTCCTTTCATTCCAGAGTGTTTGTCGCCTTGTATCGGCAAAAATATATATGTATTTAATATTATTTATTTATTTGAGTTTAGTACGTCTAGAATGCCTTGAAACACAAAATCATGTAAATTGTAATAGTTAAAGATCCTAAATTTTTACAATAGGTGTAAAACAATGATAATAAATATACTTTTTCCACACTAGTGCGGAAATTTTTTTCGGTACGATTCTGTCAAAATCAATAATATATCAATATGACTTTTCGGTTACCTACCATGTTAATTTTAACAAAGAATAAGTTTTTTAACAGTTTCCTATAACTTAATGTAGTTATTACTTTTTTTCTCAGAATTAGTTACTATTACATAGGGTAAACTGGTCCATAGTGGGACAGATTTTTTTAAAATAATATTATGCATCTCATAAAATACTTTTATTAATAACGAACATACATAAACCAAGATATGCGTGTACCTAAGGAAACAAACTTATACGGATTTAAACAAATTATTAAGGTATTTTACATTTTATTTAATAAATCCCACTATATACCACTTGTTCCACCATGTACCACTATATGGTCCATAATGGGAATCCTAGTGGTCTATAATGGGATTTGTAGCTAAAACACTTAGTCTATCTTAAATTTTGAAAAATCGATAGAAAAAACAAATTGGTGAGCAGCCCGTGTCGTAATTCCAGAAATGTAAGGAGGGTGCAGCTTTAACACAATATCTTTACTTTTCGATGTAAAGCTGATTTACTAACACCGTGCTTTTTAGCAGCAATTATCAAAGTCATTTGATTTGTGACAACATCTTCCACAGCAGCACGCATAGACTTTTCATACTTTTCATGAAAATCTTGGCTTTTTTGAAAAACTGATGATTGCTTTGATCTTAGATGCGTCGGCATATTCAAATCAGCAAAGAATGCAAATTTTTAGCATGTATTATGATATCCCAGTATGGGCCGCAATATAGTTTCCCATTATGGACCATCATGCATTGAAATAAACATTATCACTATTTCATTAAAATGGTAGGACTAGGCATAAATGGATGTAGGCAACATTGAGGTTATGAATATCTTAAACATTCATACGAAAAACTTGTTAAAACATTTAAATTTCAACGAATTATTCGAAAAAACTTAAACTTACCAAAATTTAAAATATCTGTAACTTCACCACATAAATCGATACAACACTAAGTGATTGTTAGCCGTAAACATAAACATAGCATCTACACTCAAACATAGCCATAGCCATACCATAATGATAAAAAGGCGTGCAGAGGGAAATTTCCACTATGAACCGTGTCCCACTATGGACCAGGTTACCCTATCTATCTATGTATGTGATTGTTATAGTTAATTAAAAATTATTAAATTTCTTTGAAATATGTGTTAGGTACTTATTTCCGCACGTCTGTAGAAAAACCATTGTATACCTGACACGTGCGGAAAATGTTTTCCCTGCACTCGGCTGCTTCACCGAACTCCGCTACGCGTCGTTCGGCGAACGGCAGACTCGTGGGGAAAAATTCATTTTCGGCACTTGTTAGGTAAATAGTTATATACTACAAATTTAACTGAAGTTTATAAAAACTATAGACTTTGTCACTTTGACATATTTTTATTATTATTATTATTATTATTATTATTATTATTATTATTATTATTATTATTATTATTATTATTATTATTTTCATTTCAAGTATTTATTTTGGTTGTGGTTAATTCTAAACTGATCTTTTTCATATAAATAATCTAGTTTTTTAGTAGAAAGTATTTTATGACGAAAACAATTAATTTAGGTGAATTTCGCTTTTAAATTCAAGATTGATAATATTATATTGTCTATAGGTTTGAGTAACATGGTCGTATTTTTAACGACTAGTCGAAAATCTTATACAATTATTTTGTAATTTTGAAAATTTTGTTTGATTTTATAATTTATATTTTTATGATAGATACCATCGCCGTAAAACCACTAAAGAAAATAGAATTTGCAAATCCTAATTTTTTAACTTAATTAACAGTGTTTACTGCAATTTAAAATTATACAAAATTTTAAGTTTATAATTAGCATTTTTTATTGCATTTTTTAATAATATGAACTTTAAACATCAAATCTTCATCAAAAATGATACCAAGGTTTCTAGCTGTTACTAAAGTTATCGTACCTATAATCATTAATAATAACTTTTAATTCAGTGTTTATTATTTTTGAATGATGATGAATAATCGATTAAAAGTAAACTTGTTTTTTTTTTAATTAAGTTCCAAGCCATGATCCTTTATTACTTTGGACACATTAGAAAGATCCTTATATATTATCAATAAAATCCAATGCATGACATTGTAATTTTTATTTTGTGATATATTTTTTGTTTATCATCGGCAAAAGCTAATAGATTACCATATTTCATTTATACAAAAACATCATAAAAAATTCGTTTGAAATTCTCGTAATTTTTTTTTTTTATTTATTTTACGTCGACCTTTTTCCGCAACGAGGCCAATCACCGACGCCAGGGAATTTGTCACACACTATCTGGTAATTTCGCCGAATCCCTCTTTGTCGAGGGTAGGGTTCTTTCGTGCCAACATCCATAACACGGGGCCCACAGTTTAACGTCTCTTCCGAAATACGGCGCACCTCTTAAACCAAATTCCAAATTTAACATCGACGTTGCCGGCACCGGGAATGGAACCCGGGCCTACGATCTGTGAGGCCGCTGCGCTGACCACTAGACCACAACGCCGATAAATTCTCGTAATTTGAAATCCATTTGATAAATAATTTGCAAACCATTCACAACTGTTTTTACTAAATCCTACCTATACATTTAAGTATTGCAAGTAGTATTTCATGATTTAGAGAATTAAAGGCCTTGGCCAGATTTAGAAAAAAAAGTATTAAGTACCTATATTTATATATAGTAACAAAATTTGAATGCCCATTTTCTAAAACAATTCTGGATAGGAAAGTATGCATAATCGTATATAGTAAGTCATTGTTTTTTAAGTCTTAAGCTGGTATTTTAGTGGTCTAAACAAAAAAATTTAAATGTTCATTAAATTGGTTTAATCTGACAATCGTGTGTAAGCAAGAACAATGTATATTTTTAATTTTCGAAGAGAAATTTCTTATATTTAAAGGGTAAAACAGCGGCAGAAATCAATTTAATATTAGAACTTGTTTTCGGCGACTTTTCCCCGGTTAATCTTTACAGTTGCAGGAAACTCTACAATCATCGTTAACGTTACAAATTTCAAAAATGCAATCCAATGAAAATGGTAAAACTCTCCGAAAATTATTAAAAACATCGAAAGCACCGTATCCGGAACGCTTGTCTCTGTCACCTTTGTCAGGCCTTCCTTTGTTCTAAACTTCCCTTCTGTACACAAAACTGTGTTTGCACGTCGGAATGTTTGGATTCTACTTCAGTTCTCGTCTAGCGGTCAAGTCAATTGTAGCTCATTCTGCACTTCCACGTAACTGTCACCACAATGCGGTGTGTCAAGGGATTTCGAAACAAACACACAAACAATTTTATTGTCTTTTCCGCTGAATAACGCGAGGTCTATTGTGTTACACACCACTTAGGAAAGTCCTGTTTTTGTTTCGGCTTGTACAAATATTTAAGAGATTTCTTGCGGAAAGGCTTTATACGTAATAGCGTTTTTATTCAATTGGTTTCTAAAAATATCCTATACTTACGTGAAAATAATGAATTTTTTTAGGTTCTACAGGGATGTCCAAAATTCAGAATTTTTCTGCTTCATATGGCCTTTATTTATGGTTTTAAATTAAAAGAAATATTACAACATCCTGATGATAGTCCTAGTTTTGAAGATACTTTCTGCTTAAGATACTTTTGGTTAGAGCTGCATTTTCGATGCTCTTATATTCTAGATTTAAGATATACTGACAGGAGAATTTTTTTGGTCTTTATAACAGACGCAGGCGTCAAAGGAGGAGATTCTCAACTCGAATTTTTAAATGTTTCTTTAGCCATAACCATTTCTTTGGCTTAATCCATCATAATCCTTTTGCATGTAGTATATATAGAGGTTCCCTAATAGGTCCCATTGCAAGGAATTTAAAAAATAGTACGGGTAAGAGGAGATGAAATGTATATACATACATACAAGGTTAAAACAATTTTTGAAAAAAATATTGATTCGAATGTCAAGTGCCTCTGTTATTTAGGTCAAAATTGATCTATAAATTTAGAAACTCATATTTAAATTCTATTAAAAGTGTTAAAATGGGATGAAAATAAATTTTGCATTAAAATTTGGGTGATATAACGATTTTAGGGTTATTGAGGCTATAGGGAAACCAATTTTAATCAATATTTCTTTTTAAAGTTAAGGGGGTGGGGCAAAGAAAGATAAAATAATAGTAGGATGTCTATGAGATAAATCAAGTTTCTGTACTATTTGTCAACATAAGTAAAAGAAATTGGGTAGGAGGGACATTTTTATCAAAAATGCCGAGTTATATAATATGATGTTTTTTAAAATTTGGTAAGAAGCAATAATAATAATAATTGAATTTAAACTTTTAAAATTGTATATGTTGACGTTTGTATCAGTTCCGGTTTAACCGTTAGTCTTAACTTTAGTTTTTTAAATAGAGCACCTCCAAAAATCGAAGTAACTTTTGTAAATAATAATCTATACTATATCTAATCGTTTTTGATATAAAAATTATAAAATAAATTTTTATGTAAAAACTTACGGAAAAAGAAAGTTCAGGAACTTAGATACCGATAAAGATAAACATTTATAAAGTTTATTAGCTTTTGGCCGAAACAGATTTTCTGATTTCAAAACTGACTTCACCTCTTTTGTACGGAAGATGGGGGTTACAAAATTTCGTCCTGGCCGTGTAGATAATTGTGCATATGTCAATTTTCGCACAACGCGAAAAAAACAGTAAGTTAAGTGTCGTTATTAAAAATCAATTTTAAAATTATATTTTTTGAAACTCTACTGATGGGCATTGATTTAAAAAAGACAGGATTCATTAGGAAAAATTAAAATTATACCTACTCTTTTAATATTATTAGCATAATATTTTAAAATTATAAAATTAATAAATAAATAAATTACAAAGATGGAAATGGATAATGTTATCTTCCTTTATCATTTATATTTAATTATCTTAAAGTTTTCGAAATACCACAGGGTAATATATTAATTCTAAAATATAGCTTTTATATACCTACGAAGAAAACGGCAAGTATATAGTGGCAACAGAACTTAGCTACCGGATATATTAGTAAATATCAGGAGATATTATCTTTTTATTCATGTTTCCTGTTCATACTAACCGACTGGTGCAAACTGCACCTTTTTGGTTTTAGCAATATTCAATTGACTGTTATTTTCATAATAACTAAAAGTATCCGATTAAGTTGTTTTATATTATGTACTCGTATTAAAATAAAATTGTATTTTATTTTATAGTATGTATTGTGGTCGATACTTAAATCAGGGGCGGTTCCTACGGAATCGGCAGAGTTGCATTTATTTCTAATAGGCCCTCATGTTGCAATTGTAAAGCATATGTACATTTAATTGTACAATACAAGATAGCAGGTGCAAAATCGTCAAGTAGATTAAAACACATGCGTTTCGCTATAACAAGATCTCACCAATATAATAATAGTTATACTTAAATCAGTATCTATAAATTTGGTATCACCAAATAGTTATAGGTTCAATCAAACGTTGTCATGTAACTATAGCGGGCAGTGTATAAATTCGTAATCGAAACAAAGCAGCGGGTACCTCACATAGGTACTACCCAATAGATACCAACCCATATTATTTTTAAAAAGATAATTCTTAGGCGCTTTCTTACATACTTTTTTTTCTCTTTCATAATCCTCTAAACGTGGCTTGCAAAAAATTATATAGGTAAATATTTTCTATAAATTACTATTACATTTTACTTTACAATATCCGTCTGGTATGTTTTCGGATACTTAGATTATTTTATACGATTTTATGGAAATGGGCACATTTTCCATCCGTTTTGATCCTTACACGAGACAAAAATAATATTTTCGTTTGCCATGTCACTGTTAGAACTAAAGAAGTTCAGGATATATGTTTCTTTTATAAAATATACCTTAATATCGTGAGCTGCTGGTTGGTTTCTCGGTCTAAAGCTGGAGGAGGGTATCTACGGGATCCAGAACCTTTTCCAGGAGCCCCAATTTGGTTAAAAAACTAGAAAATTAAGAAACCTATTCAAATTTGATAATCATCTTTCTTTTAAAAAAAAGTCCAGAAATAATTTGGTTAAACAAATTAAATAAAAATAAAAAGTAAATAAAGTAAAAACATTACTTTTTCGTCCATTATTAATTGTTTTATTGCATTTTATAAAAACAAATAATTGAAAATATGTGTAGAATTTCTTTTAAAAATGGCATCGTGTCTTCCAGAAAAAATTGATATAACTCAGGGTGGACCTTTTACCTGGAATAAACCGTGCACGGGCCGGATATTCATCTTGGGCCTCTACGCGACCCGGCTCGACTCTCGGGTTCGGGTCGGGCCGCGCCACTTAATAAATAAACGTTCAGGTCGTCGGGCCATAATAAATGCTTTCGGGCCGATCCTACTTTTCGGGCCGATCGGGCTTTTCGGGACAATCGGGCCGACCAGGCTGGCTGGGTTTTTTTTAACTTTTAGTTAATAATTTTTTCACGCCGCGTCAACGTCTTCGTTGCCGAGCCGGGTCGGGTCGAGCCGTAAAATTCCGGCCCGTGCAGGGCTATAATTTTGGCAACAAGAAATCTATCCACTCCTTGAAAAAATACAAAAACACGGAGCATTTTTTTTAACACAGTTTTATTCTCATTTCCATGAATTTTACCATGCATTCAGAGATGGTACCTAACCCAACTTTTTCTTTTCACATGCAAAGGCATATATATTGTCATAGCTCGCGCCACTATTTACTTTTCAAATTCTGTTACCTGTTTTTTGATCAATACTTGACCTTTGAAGCTCATATAAAAAACATAATAAAAATTGCTTATTATAAACTTAATTTATACAATTTTAAATTGTAGTTAAACGCTGATACAAAATTAAGGCTTGTAATTTCTATTATTTAAAATGGTTTAGATTATGGTGATGTTTTATTATAAAAATATAAATTAGAAAAACAAACAAATATTACAAAATAATTGCATAAGATTTTCGACTAGCCTTTAAAAATAAGACCATGTTACTCCAACAAGACAACGTAATATTATAAAACTTGAAATTAGACGTGAAATTCATGAAATAATTTCTGCTAAAAAACCAGATTATTTATTTAATGAAAAAATTCAATTTAAAATTACCCACAGCATGAACACTAGAAATGAAAACAATTTGGAAATACCAATAATACATCATAAAGGAAAATATGAAACTTCTTTTAAATATTATAATAGTTCAATCATAAGTATAACAATGTAGCATCTGATATAAAAAAAAAACTAAACTATTCAGCTTTTAAAAACATTATCTTGAGGTCGGTTTTGAAGCTTATGTTACTTTCACCAATAGTTAGTTTTTGTTGTTATATTTTATATTTTCGCACAAATAAATATCTTTATCTTTATAATAAGCGAGAAAAAATTATTTAAAATGCCATTTTAAGTGTCTAGAATCGCTGTTACTTCAGACATGCATTTATACTACATATTTACTCGAAACTCTTTAAACCTATCGAATATATTTCAAGATACATTTGTTTATTTTGAAATAATAAAGTAATTTTTGTACACTTAACTTTCATACTATTAATGATAGCCAAGATACCTAAATATTTCAAAAATAGTTACAGATGTGTCACCAACACCAGTAAAGTTTAGTTAAATAGATAATAAAGGCTTAAACGTTCTTTGCCTTTCAACACATTTTTAATTTAGGCCTTTTTTGAAGAAAATAGTGTAGTATAGTTTAAAAATAAAATGGTAGATAATCGGAAAATCTGCCACATGAAAAACAGAGTGTAAGGATAGGTATTTATATATTTTTAAATCAAAATAAATCGTATGTGCTGTTTCATAAAAATTCGGTGACAGCGTAGGGTAAAAATTGGGTTTATTTTGCATGCGATGATGCACCCACAGAAATGAAATATTAATGATAATAGGAAAATAGATTGCGGACTCAAGTATAAGTAGAGCGTGTGTTTTAAGAACAACAGCACCTTGATTTACAACAAGATCGTCGTATTCCATTTTGTGAGATTATAATGAATTTGCTGGATCAGCACTTAATAGTTTTAGACTAGGTATTTTTTCGGATGAGTATTCTTTTGCATTAAATGATCATGTAAATAAACAAAACTGCCGGTACTGGTCCTATGAAAATCCTCACTGAATTCGAAAAATTCTCTCTTAACATCCACAAAAGCCTAATGTTTGGGCATGCAGGCATAATTGTCCTTATATCTTATTTTTCTGCGAGAAGACCTGATTCCAGCTTTATCTGCTTTATTTCCTCATTCAAATACAGATGCGAATGTGGGTTCAGCAGGAATTTACGCGCAAAATCTTCGATAATGTTTAAAGGACGTTCTCCATACTGGTGGATAGGGTCCTAACCCTCGCGATTATTTTTTGAAGAGGGGGGGGGGGGGCACGTTAAAGGCAAAATTTACATGACACAACCTGAAAATGTAAATAATGTTACAAATAAATTTTAATCTAAGGTAGGGTTCAGCCATGGGCCGATGTAAAGTAGGCACTAACCTACCTGTATCTTTAATTCTGTATGTAAGTTGTGCACCAGTCAAAAATGTACCTGCAAAGGGTATATTAAAGTAGGCACCATATTACTTAATTTAAATAAATAAATAAAACAATTGCTTGTATGTATTAGAATTTAATATACCTAGGCGCAAACACACAAAAATGAATAAATACAAAACATTGCATATACTTAGGTACAGTGTGTGTCTTCTTAAGTTCTCTACATATGGAAACCTTTTTTTATATTTATTTTGAGGAAAAAGTTACCCTTTATAGCAAGTTGACATAAACCTAAATCTCAAAAACCACCGATTTGCTAACAATAGATAGAGTTTAACTAGTAAATTTTCACTAAACTTTTTGTTAAATTATGTTAAGTCAAAAATGCATGTTTATATAAAACCCAAGCTATAATAAACTGGTGAATAAAATGATACACACTGCACAAAGTGTAATCGTGACATTGTTCTGTTCTATTATTTAATTTATTACACAGTTCACTTAGGGTGTGTTTTTGTTACGTTGAGTGTGTTTAACTTTCGCTGGTGTATTTATACTTTCAATTTTAACATAAGAGCAGTGTCGTTATTTCCAAATTTTTATATTACTTTATTAATCGAAGTGCCCAGATTACATGTCGAATTTAGGGATCCTTTCTCGGGAGCAGGTAAATGAATAAATTTGGTGTCAACTTTACGCCCGCCGAAATAAATTATATAGGAATCAATTTAATTTCCTAAATTTTTTCCTGCTTATCAGAATGTAACTTTAAAATGCTTACTGACTCTGTACCATTTAACGACGACGTCAGAAGCCAGGGAAACGCGTTGTGCAGTGTGACTAACATGCAGTAAGTAACCCGGTTTTTTCAATGTTTTCGAAAAACTCATGAGGATTAGTTTAGTTAGCAAAAACCTTAATCCAGCGAAGAAAGAAGTAAACAAGAAGATAATCAAGACAATATGTTATAATGTTAAAAACAGACAAAAAATATATTAATAAGTCACCAGTACCTTTTACTAAGCTAGTACAAATTTACATCAAACTAAAATGCAATATTGGAAATAGCATCCGCCTTCTGTGAAGCAAAGAAAATCTTCCCTAACGTAATCATTGTAATCGTGTATATTATAGGGTTGTACAAAGCGACGCGGGGCTCCCCTACCAGAGGGCAACAATCAAATTTCGGTGATACAATTTGCCTTTCTAACCCACTGCCTAGGGCCGCACAGCTTTTCTATACAGGCCCAAACAGTTACCGAGATATTAGGGAGCATTTCAACAGATTTAAAAATTAATAGTAAATAAATTGTATTGTTACTTTATGGTTGCATCCCTTTATGAGGTTTTTCGTTACTGACATATTACAAGTATCTTAAGAAAAATTATACACATTTAATAAGATAAAAGCATTATTTATTTCTACATATCATAATAATTTACAGTTAATCATATTTTTATGTATTCACAATTTATTTTATTATGATGCATGATACTTATTGTACTCACAATGTATTATTTTGTGATAAACACCCTTTACAATGCACACAATTTTTTTTTATGACATGAACTTTGCAACTTCCTCGTCGATCGTTTATTTTTGACCTTAAAAAACAGGTTTCTAATAGCTCGTCATTATGTATGCACGGATATCTCGAAAACCACAGGACGAATAATTTGGATGGCTTTATTTTTATTTTATAGTTAACTTTCCATAGGATGGTCCCGTTGTAATAACCTTTCATCTAAAAATTAATATGAAGAATTTAAAATGTCGTCGAAAGAGTTTTTAATATACCCAGCTACTCTTTCCACCCGACTGTTGATTAAACGAATTCAAAATTATTTTGTTTTAATTAAATGACGAACAAAATATTCTTCTGGCACAATTCTATATTCGAGGGTTTACTTAGTCGTAGCCATTGATTTCCTTTTTAATAATTAAAAATGGCGGCCTAACAAGTTAGAATCTTAAATGATAAGAATTAAAATGCACTTTGTACATTATCTATTTAGCAATTATTCCTTTTTAGTTGCAATAAGAAACAAAACTTAATTGGGTAGAAAATTCCATGGTAATGTCGGTGACCCGGCACTTCAAAACCATAAATACATCGCCCTATACAGTTGTCTCAGACAGAATACAATAATTAAGAGTCGGGTCACTCACGTTACCATGAAATTGCCCTTAGTTGATTAGATTTATCTGCTCTGTGATGCTTGCGCTTCGTGCGCGGTATTATTCTAAGATTACATCTTCTTAACAAAGATTTTCAGATATTTCTTATCTGCATGTTTATCTAAAGATGTCTTAGAAAAATAACCTGGCTTCTGGTGTAAAACAGCAGCTTCCTTGAACTTCCTCCAGTGTGGTTCTTTATGCATGATTTGAGCTTCTAACCACATGATATGATGGCCATGTCATTGTGTCCAGGCATGGTTAACTGCACAAGACTTTTCGATCTCTCCTTTCAGCGTACCTATTGTTTCTGTGCTCTTGAATCCTTGTTACGAGTGGTCTAGTGCCTCACCAATATAAGATTGGCTACAGTCTCGCCGAGGATTAGGTCCGGTAGACACAGTTATTTCTGTCTTTTTGGCTTTTTGGTTTTTAGGTTTTGTCTTCGTCAGGTGGTTTCTTAAGGTGTTTCTCAAGCTAAAAACTTTATTGATGTTATATCGTTGTCCTAGTCTTATTCCTATTCTCTTAGATACTCCTTTAACATACGGCATGCTTGGTTGTGTCTCTTTTTATGCTTTTTGCACGTGTAGCCAATTCTAACGATTTTTCAATATTTTGTCCAACTCTCATGGGGTCTCCATTTTGTTGAGGTCGGTCTTCATGTAGTTAATTTCTTTTTGAGGGCTTCTTTTGAGTTATAGATTGAAATTGCCCTATCCACAAGAGTTCTCACAACTCACAATGCCATGTTTTGTGTTGTTTGAGCGGTTTGATGTATAACCTGATATTGACCTGAATGTGTAGGTTTCCTATATACTAGAGTTTCAATGACATTGTCATTTTTCATTACGATGACATCTAGGAAATGTAATTGACACTAGAAGTATGTAGTTTTTAAATTTCCAAATTAAATACATATTAAAGTATTACTTGTAAGTAGGTATGACTTTAAACATTTGGCTAAAAGCAACACACTGTGCTCCTTATACTCTCTAAACGTTAAAATCATTAGATAACCCAGCATATGCACAAGTGCCACTAGTTTATTAAATTCTCTTTATTTAACTGCAGCAAGGAAAACTGTTTTGACATCATGAGGGCGTTAAATAGTAAACACCACTCGAGCTCAATTGTTTTGCTTAGGCAGCGTTTTATGGCGTTTAAACACTCGAGCTCAGTTCAATGAGTTCGCGCGTTCTTACCACTTAATTTTAAGTGCCTGCGAGGGTGAATAATGTCACCCTCTCCTGCTGATGGCGTGATATAAGCTGTTAAAATGTGAAAACTGTTTGTTGTATACGAAGCCTTGAAGTCTCAATTTAAATAGTTTCCTAAAATTTAATAGATTTAGTTAGGTAATAATAAGACGCGAAATCTGGTTTGGAGTTTTTGTAAGTTCGACGACTAATCATAAACTTTTCCCTATAATTTAATGTTTCTGTTTAGTGAAAGCTTAAGTAAATAAACCTTATTGTTCATACGCGCATTACTAAACAGTGGTGTTGCTAAGGATGGGTGGCACCTAGAAAAGATAAAAGGTGAGAGAAAACACTAACAAAGAAAATAATAAAGCGGTTAAGATCTGGCGGTCCCACCGGCCAAACAATTTTTTCTCTCTATCCACCATACTAAGGAAAAACTTCAATCAAATATTGATATTGTGTTGAAAAACGATCAACATCAACTACTACAAACAGACAAAGCTGCGTAGCTATATATTCTGCGCTAATATATAATCAAATGATAAAAGCAGTATTACCAGTATGGTGCGGAAATAGAATCACTGATACGCAAATGGCAAGGCCGCAAAGGATGCAGAACAACGATGCGGTACTTCCTCTGGACGGTACGTGAAGATTAACGAGCTACACGACACCACGTATTAGCGGCTACATTTACGAAAGGTTTTACCACTGACAGAACAACGAACAGTAGTACGAGATGCCAGACCAAAACACAAACCACTGTATCATAGACTATAGACTACCAATATATTTTGAATAATTAGAAACTGAAAATACATATCACACTACTTATAGACACACGATTTGCACGTATTTGAGGACGGTGGAAGGCAGAAATGCCTCTTCAAGTGCTGACAAGCCCAGAGTCACCATCAGCCCTATCCTAGCCCGGCCGCTGCTCCTGGGTGGAATATTTTCAGAAATGCACGTACGCAGAGCTCTCCTTGTGACAGTTGACAGTCATAATAATTTTTAAATTTATCATTGTATCTAAACAATTTTGTTTTACCAGTGCAATGTGCAATGCTATACTCATATTAATAAAATTTATCTATCTATCGTATTCTGCCAACACTAACCCTTTGATCGCATTTAGGTCATATAGGTTCGGGTTCGGGTTTATTCGGGTTTGGCGGAACTATAATAATACACCACGATCATAACCTAATAAATTGGTAGTGTAGTTACTATCAATGAATGCTCATATTAATGGCTTTAATATAAAAATTATTGTTACAAATTTTATATGTTGTAAATAATTTATCTTCTGGTGGCATTATTTTTCATCCCAAAACTAATACCTCAATGTTAAACACTGGTCTGATGATGCCCGTATTATAGGGCGAAACATATGTCACGTTTTTGATTAAATAGGGATTTGACGAGATGCATGCCGACTTTGTCTTGTTTTGGTTTTATTTGTTTAATAAAAACGGGTCTCTTGGAGAATGTACTACTTCTTTGAACCTCAAGTTAAGTATTATTAAAGTAAATAACTAGCAATTTTAATGAAAATTCAGTTTCAACAGCCAATTAAATTTGGTTGACACCAGACTTCATTATGACATCAAGACTTTTAATAGTTTATAATCTAAATAAATTTCAAAATTTCACGTTTTATACCTTTATGTACCAGTTGTACTTTTAATAAATCAATTATTATTTTGTGCGAGTTATTTTATTTTTTTATCAATAAATTTTCTGACCAAATACCTATCGGACACATTCCACATAATTTTGTGTCAATCGAAAGCAGTGTGCTTTTGATTGACCTAAATTATCTCGTACATTATCAATGTATGTATCAGGGATATTATAGCTGAACATATCCTTCATAGGAATTACACTGGAAATTTGCCATGACAACCGGTCAAATTTATAATCGGAAGTTCTGTCACTGAATAATAAACAAATTGATAAAATCGAAAATTTCATAAATTTATTTTTAACCAATTAGAAGGCTCCTTTTTGTTTGCGTTGCAACAGCGACGGGAGACTATCGCGATAGTCTATAGCCTATTAACCTAATAAAATTAATAAGTGATAATTTTTCTGTCAAAAATGAAGTGCTTTATTTTTTATGGCAAACGTCACTCAAAATAAAATCAAAATACATTTTGTTGCTAACTTATAATTTCTATTGAGAATAGGTCGTAGGTCTCATCATCTCATCATAATAAAAGAAACTCCAATTTATGAAATTTTCTTACCGAATCTCCCACGCAGCAGAATTAATTCCCGATAATTTTTTTCTCGGTTTCACTCATGTTTTTGTCTTCGACTCGGAATAATTTTCTATCAACAAAACCATTCGTTACCTTGAAAAAAATTATCGGTAATAATTCTGCTGCTAGGGAGATTATTACATACTGCCAATGAAAATTAATTATGTCAAAATATAATTAAATTTAAAGTAACCCAATTTTGTGAGTGTTGCTATAGCAACTATAGGAAAAGACGTTTCTGAATTTGCATTTTAATTGTATTATTTTTTTTTCGGGATATTCTCTATCAAAATATAACCAACTTGCCTTGGAATTTTTTTACGCACTTGTTATATTATATATTGCTACTAAAAATTTTGATTTTTAAAATACTTTACTCTTGTTACGCCACTGGTATGTCGTAGTCCTAAACCACCTTTTATTATAACTCTTTTACACTATAAAATTAAGCTATGTGACAAATATAAGTTATGAGCACTGGAAACATAAAACAAATTACTAAAATACTAGTAATAATCAAATGTCATAATTTGATAAATTACTGTATATTTACAGCTCATAAAGTATAAGGCTTTTTATACCTACTTAGAGAAAATAAAATACTACCCTAATGATAAATGTGCTTTACTGTTTTTTTTGTACTACGTGTTTCTATAATTTCAAAAAAAAATGTTGTTCGTCTATTTTACAAATTATATTAAAAAAACAATAAAAAATATTTCCTGTTTCTTGGTTTTATTTAAGGGGAAAAGACAACATTTTCTACGGAGATTAGGCATTAAACCTGCTCAAAACCAGAAAATAGAAATATATAAATAAGTCCCTGTTATTCATAATGGCGACAACTAAATATTTTTTAATTATTACCCAACCTATTAGGAACTATTATAGTCCATAACCAATTATGATAGAAGCAAGTCTATACTTAATTAACAGACATGAGCATAAGACAAGCATATACACTTATTTTCCGCTTATTATGTAATTATTTAGCACTAATTCCGAGTGAATGATATTTATAGTTCTTAACTTGATTGGTTATTATATTAATCGCCTGTCAAAATGTATACAAAAAGTATTACTATTCATTTATTTTTGTAATTAATTATGTATCTTATATGATTTGTAATTATATTTAAATATTTCATTGCATTTGCAACATTGTTCTAAATTTTAAAATTTCTATTAATTTTTTACTGCATTTTAACAAACCCGAGCAAAGCCCCCTATATTTGCCAAAGGGGTTTTTAATTTAGTGATGACGGTCGAATAACCATGCATTGAAATAAAACCTGTTGATATAGGTAAATGATGTTTCATCATCATTTTTTGTTCTTCTGTGTCATTATAAATATAAACCGTCCTATTATTTTCATATTTTTAAAAATACAGGCACAATTTTTTGGTAATTTATTTTTATCATTTTGTTTTTCATCTGTTTTTACCACATATAATATGTAACCAGAATATTGCCAATGGTATGCAATCAGGCTATTGAAAAGTGAGGCCACTATGCAGCTCGTTACCGAAATAAAGAGCATGCGCAACATGTATAGTATAAACAACAGATGGTAATCAGCTGCTGCTTCGATGCGAACAGAACCAATATACAGGGTGTCCCGAAATTAGCTGACAATATTTTAAGGGGATAAAGTACATTCAAAAATAAGACTAAAATCCTCTATTAATATACCTTCAAAAACGCTTCGCTATGGGGCTAGAGCCCCCCGAATTGGAGCTATGACAAGCAGTTTTTTACAATATCTCAGAAACCGATTAGGGTATCAAAACAAAATTTGATACATGTTTTACCCATAGCTAGACGCAATAAATGGTTTAATTAGCTTAACTGTATTTCTTCCAGTGGCGTCCCACTGGGTAGGTAGTTGGGAGAATATTGCCCTAAGTTTTTTTAACTTTAGGTGAAATTTTTAGAAGCCTTGAAGTCTTTTGTTGAAAAAAGGTACTCTTGTTTCATTGCAGTAGGATTCCCCATTTTCCAGTAAAATCGATTTTAAAATTTTCGGTTTTTTGAAATCCGGTGAAAAGGCTAAGGTTTTTTTTGCATATCTCAGCAAACACTTAATATTAAAACATGAAATTTATTAGAAGTTCTACTAGCGACAAGTAATAATAATACATAATAAACCTGGGGATTTATTAGATAATGTGCCACTGGATTTACGTTTAGGGCACTTCTTGCAATATGATGGGGCACCAGCTCACTACGGACGTCTAGTGAGGAATTGGCTTGAAGAAAATTACCAGGTGGATTGGTAGGCCTGGCCACCAAGATCATTTGATTTAAATCCCCTTGATTATTATTTTTGGGGATACATGACTGGTACGTCCTTAAGAATTAGTTTCCCGTGCCAATCAAATTTGATTTACAATTTGTTATTCTTTTTTGTTTTATTTTAATACTCTCTTAAAATCTCCATGAAAATAAATATTTAAAAAACGAAGGAATCTAAAAATATGTTTAATTTAAAAACGTTACATTCTGTCAAATTACAATAATAGAAGGTTTTATTAACAAAAAAATTAAAATTAAAAAAAAATTATATTAAAACTATGAAATAAAAAAAATAATAGTAATATTTACTTAAGGCTCCACCCCGTGCGACGTCACTGGAAAAATATTTTAAAGTAACATCCTTTAATACATATGCCTTGTCGCTAGTAGAACTTCTAATAAATTTCATGTTTTAATATTAAGTGTTTGCTGAGATATGCAAAAAAACTAGTGTTGCCGCGAGACGAGATAAAATGGGTCACTCGTCTCGTCGAGAGAGGGCGAGACGAGACGAGAGACGACCTTCTCTCGTCTCGTCTCGCTTCTCTCGTGATTTAAACCAAAAATAGTAAAAACCAAGCAAAATTTTAACGAGCGACTAAAACCCAAGTTGCGTTCCGTTTTCTTATTGGTTAGGACTCTTCTCGTCTTTTGTTGGCAGAGTCAATATTTGAGGTTATATAGCTCCTTGTCATTTGACTCGTTTCCGTTTTTAGGTTTTGCTATAAATACTCTTTGGTTTTGCTTTGTTTATTGTGTAAAATCCTAGACATTTTAAATTTTCACCGCGGTAAAGACATAATATTTTTTTAAATTAATATGCCTTGAGGACTAAGCGTTAAATAAACTCTGAAGATTAGGTAGGAATTAGTTATATCATTGTACCTAAAACGATTATGAAATAAATTACCTATGTGACTACAATGCTTATTGTGTTTACTTGCAAGACCTTGCATGGTCTCTTGCCTTTTGGCATCTAGCGCATCTTAATCTATATTAATACTTAAAAATTGTGATGTAAAACAACCATAGAAAATAACAAGGTATAAGTACCTACTTAAAATTTAAATATCTGGAAAGCAAACATTTCCCTTCAATTTTATTTTCATATTCGTCGTCTATGCCCCAAATTGCACAAGTTCTTAAAAAATCATAATTTTCGGCGTGGTGCTTTTATAACGGATACGTTTGTCATTGTACTATTTAATTCCTTAATTTACTACTATTTGCTAAATATCACGAATAGTCTCGTTTTAAAACAGATGACAGCGGTTATTTGTCATCGATCAGCTGATATTGGGACATAATAATATCCCTAGATTTGTAGCGGACCGTAATGAGCCCAAACACCGAGTTATAAATTGCGTTTTTGTTACATTTAATTGTAAGTACCTACAATTATTATTCATTTGACCAAAAATTTAGATACAGGTTAAAATTTTTTAATTCTTTTTCATTAGGGATCATAATTATTAATGTGTGCCTTGCTCGTTAGTTGATTTCATCGATAAGTAATAAGTTTTATTTCATCTGAACGCCGTTTTTGTCGAAAAGTTAGTTTGTAAAATTTTTGTTTTAAAAATGTTTGTTCGTTAAGGTTACGTTTCTAATGTATAATTTTTGCATTTTACATTATCTAGAATAATCTAGATATATCCTTTTCTGTTTCAAGAAAAATAAGTAGAAATTAAGTATTTCCCTGACTTAGGTAGGTAGGGGAGAGTTGGACAAAACCGGGTAGGTTGATAAAACCGGGTATCGCCTAGTTCTACCAAATGCCAAAACAGCTTTCCATATTATTAACCTTTAAAAAGCAGCTATTTGATTTTGAAGGAATTATTTTTATTATTGTTATTAGTAGGTAAATATTATTATTGTTTGGCAATAGTAAGGTAATAGTAAGTAAAATTATTTTACTATAATAGTTAAAATAGCTAACCATATTAGTACGTAATAGGATAGCGAACAAATATATAATTCTATTTTCTGTGTCTACGTACCTTACATAAGTGAAATTATTATTTGATATTACTATTATTATTGTTTGTATGACAATAAAATAAAGTTTTTAACATAAAGTTAGCCTACATACAAATTTAGAAATGTAACTGTATCAATAAATTGCATTTTAACAAACAAATTCCATAAAAACCACTTTTGGGTCTACGTACCTTACGTAACTCAAAAACTGTTAAATTAGGGTTTCCATTGACAGAAAAATTAAAACCCTAGCTATATTGAAGCTTTTAACTTTATGTTAGCCCACATACAAGTTTAGAAATAATGTAATTGTATCATATCATAACCAACAAATTCCATAAAAACCACTTTTGGGTCTACGTACCTTATATAAGTCAAAAACTCAAGTAGGGTTTCCACCAGAAAATTTAAATCCCTGGCTATATTGAAACTTTTAACTTTATGTTAGCCCACATACAAGTTTAGAAATGTAACCGTACCATAGCCAACAAATTCTATAAAAACCATATTTGGGTCTACGTACCTTACGTAAGTCATATATGGGAATTTTCTTGACAGTGAATGTAATAACTTGAATTCAATTAGTTTATGTTGAACTGTAGGTATTTTACCTATACTTAGGTATAATCTGAACAAATAAAACAAAAAAAATCTGTTCTAAATATGAGTGACAGAATCCTATTTTAAGTTGTGTTTCAGTTAGTTTAGTATTTTTAAGGTTTGGATATTTATAATATTATAAACTTTTTAAATCTATTTTGACAATTAATTTATCTTTAAATCATATAGAAATTCATGCTTATTATTACCTACCTTAAATTATAATATTTATAAAACAAAACTTTCAAAAGAAATTATTAGGTACCTATTACTTATTATTTGGCAATATTAAAGCGGTAGAACCGATGAGGCTATTGCATAAATTGTTTTAGAAGGTATCACATGTATAATTTTTAAGTCCGGTCCTGTAATTCATGCCAACTTATAAAAATTTAATAGACCAAAATTGACAGAGTGTCACGTGACTTTGCCCCCATCTTGCGAGAGTATTCAAGATTTTTACTATATACTGTGTATCTACGATAATTTACTCAACCCGTAAACTGCCTACCCCGCATTTAAAAATACCGCCACTGGTCTAGCATGCCCACTAAAGGGAAGAATATTTCTAGCCAATAAGAAAACGGAACGCAACTTGGGTTTTAGCCGTTCGTAAATTTTAACGCGTTTAGGTTAGGTTCTATCATATTTGACATAAATTGTGTGCAATATATGTCAAATATGACAGAACCTAACCTAAATGCGTTAAAACTTTGCTTGGTATTTACTACAGGGTGGCCCATTAGTGCGACAAAGGTCAATATCTCCTGTACCACTAAGATAGCGGAAAAGATTTAACGAAGCTTATTAAGGGTTAAGACGGGCCTCGTATAAAATTATTTTTGTCTATGCAGGGTGCTCCAAAACACCAGCACGGTAAGAAATTTCCATTTCCAAGATATTGACTTTTGAAAAATGTCATTTTTGAGTTTCGACAGATCTAACAGTAGGTACGTACGTCTTAGAGCAAAACGGCTCAGACATGTCCCTATCTTCCATTTTTATTATCTTCCCGTTAAACCGAAAGGACTATATTTCCTGCTTTCGAGTTACATTCGGTTTAGCCGGAAGTTTGATTGATTTGGGAAGATAGTGAAAATGGAAGATATAGACATATTATGCGCCGTTTAGCTCTAAGATGTACTGTTAGAAAGCTATAGGCTGTCGAAACTCAAAAATATATTTTTTTAAAAGTCAATATCTTGGAAACTATTAACTATAGACTAATAATGCATTTAATAAAAGTAATTATAAATTTATGTAGAATCAGCAAATTTAAAAAACAATTTTTTGGGACACCCTGTATACATATTATGAGATTTTTAAAATCTTCTTAAATTCCTCTTATCAAAAATATATAATGTCCATATTTGGACCGACGGTTTTCGAGTTATTTGACTGCAAATAATTTTATCCAGCGATAAAACCTCATAATAATAATAATAATATTTTATTCTGAATGTCTGCAGGCACGGCTAACTAGATGAAACTATTTGCAGTTAAATAACTCGAAAACCGCTGGTCCAAATATAGACATTATGTATATTTTTGCAAAGAGGAATTTAAGAAGATTTAAAAAAGCTCAAAAAAGTAACCTTTTTTGCTCGAGAGAGATCGAGAGAGACGAGAATTTCTCGACGAGAGAGGGTACTTCTCTCGTCTCGTCTCGGAGCTTTATTCGAGAGAAAATATCTCTCTCGTCTCGCCGAGAGAGGGCCAGACGAGACGAGAATCTCTCGTCTCGGCGGCAACACTAAAAAAAACCTTAGCCTTTTCACCGGATTTCAAAAAACCGAAAATTTTAAAATCGATTTTACTGGAAAATGGTGAATCCTACCTCAATGAAATAAAAGTACCTTTTTTCAACAAAAGACTTCAAGGCTTCTAAAATTTGCACCTGAAGTTAAAAAATCCTAAAAATAAAAAACTTAGAGCAATATTCTCCCAACTACCTACCCAGTGGGACGCCACTGGAAGAAATAAAGTTAAGCTAATTAAAACTTTTATTGCGTCTTGTTATGGGTAAAACATGTATCAAATTTTGTTTCGATACCCCAATCGGTTTTTGAGATATTATGAAAAAACTGCTTATCATGGCTCCGATTCGGGGGGCTCTAGCCCCATAACGAAGCGTTTTTGAAGGTATATTAATAGAGGGTATTAGTCTTATTTTTGAATGTACTTTATCTCCTTAAAATATTGTCAGCTAATTTCGGGACACCCTGTATACAATATATAATATGTAGTTTTTACAGGCCGTTTGCCATTTTAGAGATAATTTCATTAGGAATGTACTGCGTGTTTTAAACGATGGTTCATGTTCGGTGGGGCGAGCAAACTCTTAAATCTTTTTGCATTAATGAATCCGTTGAATATTTCTATAACGTGATTTATAAAGTCTTATTATTACTTTCCAACAACAGACAGGCAGAATACTATAAAAATAATATCTAGTAAACAAAAATAAGTGGAAAAGGTCCAAGTTTAACATAGATTATACCTTTTTTGTCAACTTAGACGACTAAGCAAAATGATGATTCGTAATGATTATGTAGTGTATATAAAATCAATAGAGGACGATATTCCCAATAATTCAAAACGTTCTTGACAACTTGTGTCTATTAAAAGTAAGCATATATAAGTATTTCTTACGTAATGAACTTTAAAGATAAACAAGCTCAGGGATCTGAGGTAAGCACTTTGTTTTCAGAATTCTTTCAAGATTCTTATCAGCCTTAAGAGCTGTCAGGTGGATTCCATATATACCGATTTCAGAAAGAGGCGTTTGATTAAACTGATCACAATAGTTTAGTAGCAAACATGAGCGAGGTGGAAGACCTCCTATATATTTAATCGATCACAATTTGTGACAGTGAACGGTCACCAATCTCCTATTTGTAACTTCCAGTGTGCCCCAAGGTTCCTTTACTTTTCATTATATATGTATTTAAACGATGTGAAAAAATGTTTTATCTTTCGTAAAATGTTGCTTTATGCGCATGATATGAATTTTTTTCTACCATATTAAGTATTGGCGATTGTTTGCTGCTACTGAGTGAATTGTATTCATTTTTCCAATAATGTATTTTAAATAAAAACTCCCTTTGAACTTAGATAAATGTAGATTTATTTCGTTCTCAAAAAAGGTAATTATTTTTTTATTTACAACTATAATGGAATTTTACTTAACAAAGTAGATAAGATAAAGGATCTTAGTGGACTTTCTAATAAAAAATATTATTATACACATTGATTTTGTAGCTATAGCTAATAAATGCAATGGAATGTTGGGTTTCATATTTACATCGTGCAAACTTGTGCCTTCCTTAGATTCTCAAGTTCTATAATTTGCACATGGCATATGTTGATAGTAGACTAGATTTGAAACTATTAAGAACAAGTTTCTCGGTTTTTTAACCTTTAAAAGCACCGGTGTTTTCGATCTTCACCCTAATTTATCAGAGCTTCAACGGTAGCATCAGTTATTTCCCCTTAAGTGCTTAAGTATTCAAGCTGATGTCCGTTTTTTATTTAAAATTGTCAACAATTATATTGATGATCCAAATTTGCTTTCCGATATAGGTTTTAATATTCCTTCATGAAACATTTTTGTAATATTTATCCACTTGCAAACTGTTTTTATACAACAAATTCAGGCAAACATTCGCCTATAAAGTGCATAAACACACTTTAGAATGATTTATTTTATATACCAATATATTGATTCGTTTATTTTACCTCTACTAATATTGAAAAGAAGTCTTAGAAATCATGCTATTGTTCTTAACTTCAATTAATGAAAATTAATTAAATCTAATAAACATTTTATAAATGTGGAATTGTTTTTATACGGCAGAGCGTTTCCAAGATATTGCTGAAGCTTCTTTAGGAGTGTAGCATTGATGTAGATAGCGTCGCAGGCAAGAATTTTGAAATATATTACAGGAAACTGAAGTAGGTTAAAACTGGAAAGACATTTTCCCCTGCAACATTAATGTTTTGACATAATTTTATTTAAATATTAAAACCATGCATTGCAGCAAATATAGCAGAATGTATTTCTCGGGGCGTTACACAATGCAGACAATGATACAATCAAGAACCATGAACAAAAAAATGTATTCCGTAGGCATTAAACGTTGGCAAGTCTGAGTTTAAAAAACCTGTGAACCTATATAATAGCAGATTGTAAATCAATAATTTACTTTAACAAATAGAAAATCCGATAATTATTCTATTATGAGTTAATTATTTAAATAATCATTATCCTTTATACTGAATAA